>OVBN01000025.1:6475000-7964603 GCA_900406565.1 Turritis glabra | reverse complement strand
TTGGCATAAAATTCTTGTGAAAAAAAAATCTCATCGTTTGATTGTTCAATCTCCATTCCCAAGAAGTACTTTACCAATATGAGATCAGACATCTCAAACTCATTCTTCATAGTTGTCTTGAACTCCTCTATCATAGCATCATCATCTTCTGTGATAACAAGATCATCCACATAGATGCACACCACCAGTAATTTACCATTGATTTCTTTTATGTATAGGCCATGAACATTATCACTTCTCTTGAATTTTTCTCTCTGAAAAAAATCATCTATCCGACTGTACCAATCTCTTGGAGCTTGTTTTAAGCCATAAATAACTTTATGCAAGAGAAGAACATAGTCCTCTTTCCCTTCTTTTTTAAAAATAAGTGGTTGCTCTGCATATATCTCTTCTTCCAAATTACCATTTAGAAAAACCGATTTCACATCCAATTGAAATAACATTCATTTTCTTTGAGCAGCAATGAAAAGTAGCAAGCTAATAGTAAACTGGAGCAAACGTTTCAAGATAATCAACACCGTATTGTGGAGTGAATCCTCTGGCTACCAGTCTTACCTTGTGCTTCAAAACTTCTCCTTTTGCATCTCTCTTCAGTCTAGAAATTCACTTCACTCCAACCACATTTTTGTTTGATGGTCTCTTAACCAACTCCCATATTTGAACTTTTCTCAATCATTCGTATTTTTTATTCCATTGCTTCTCTCCATTCAGTATGTTCTGCAGCTTTATCAAATAATGCCGGTTTTTCAAGACTCATATGACATCCTTATATTATTGCAGAGTATTCATCATTTGCATAAGGAGCAGTAAGAAGAATATCATTAAGAGATCGAGTTTTTCTATTTGATTGACTGAAATCTCCTCCTGGACTGTTGGAAATTTCTGGAGTGAGTCTTCTTTCAAGTTGTTTATCATCACTTGAACTGGATTCATCATATCTTGGATCGTCTTTTCTGATATTTATTTCTGATGAAAAATCAACTTTTCTTATGACTTCCTTCTTGCTCCAATCCCATTTACTTTCTTCTTCAAAGATTACATCTCTAGAGATGTCAATCTTATTTTCTTTCAGTAGATATACTCTGTATCCCTTGGTTTGAGAGCTATACCCAACAAAAATCGCCTTTCTTGATTTGTCATCTCACTTCCTTCTTTTCTCATCTGGTATGTGTACATGACATACACAACCAAACACCTTCATATGAACCATTGATGGTTTGGTGCCATTCCAAGCTTCAAAAGGAGTCTTGTTTTCAAGTGCTCTGGTTGGAGTTCTATTTTGAGAGTATGCAGCAACATGTACTGCATCAGCCCAAAATTTCAGAGGTAAGTCCTTTTTTTTAATCATGGCTTTACCCATTTCGATAAGGCTTATGTTTTTTTTTTTCGAGGCTCTATTTTGTTGTGGAGAATATGGTGCAGTGATTTGTCTCTCTATACCATTCTCCACAAGAAACGTAGTGAACTTTCCAGACAGAACCTCTGTCTGTTCTAATTTTCTTTATTCTGCAGCTTGATTGTTTTTCAACAAGAATCTTGAATCGTTTGAAATTTTGAAAAACCTCAGATTTAGCCTTCAAAAAATACACCAACACCATTATTGTTGCATCATCAATGAAAGTAAGTAAGTACCTACTACCATTGATGGACGAGTTTTGAATAGGATCACATACATCACTGTTAATGAGCTCCAACTTCTCTTTAGCTCTTGTTTCTGATTTCTTTGTAAAAGACGCACGACTGTGTTTGCTTACGATGCATCTCTCACACTCTTTTTTAACCACAGTGAACTTGGGTAAGTCAAGAGCCATTTTCTTAGACTGCATCATCTTCAAGTTTGAATATCTTGTATGTCCCAATCTTTTATGTCACAGCTCTGCATCTTCCTCTTTTGTCATCATTGCACTTTCTTCTTTTGTCGGCCATCTTATATGAAAACTTGTTTTTCATTTGAACTTCACCTATCTTTCTTCCCAACCGATCATGTATGATACAACTTCGATTCTTAAATTTGACTTGATAGCCATTTGATATCATCTGAGAGATGCTTAGAAGATTTTTGCCAATACTAGGTACAAGAAAAACATCCTTGATGATTCTCTTGCCTTTCTTGGTCATAAATTCTATGTCTCCTTTTCCTTCAGACACCAACACATCTCCATTTCCTATTCTGATTGGAACTTTGATGTTAGTGTTGATGTAAACGAAAATCTTCTCATTCGGTGTCATATGATTGGTACACCCACTGTCTATTAGCCATAGACTTTCTTCACTCCCTTCTTGATCTTCTTATCTAACAATAAACATGTGTTTCTTCACTTCATCATGTTCTTGCCAGTATCTCGTTTGCTCTTCTTTGCAAACCTCTTTCTTCTCTGTTTCCTTTTCAAGCCTTGCTTGAGTTTTCTCCAGCTTACTCACAAGTGAGCTTTCCTTTCTCTGATCGGCGTCGTCTTGGATCATCGTCTTCTCCTTTGTGGTTTTCTGAACTACCGCCTTGATTTCTCTCACCTCAGCCTTTCTCTTCACCAATGCAGAATCTTCTTGATCTGCAACCATTGTTTTGTTTAAAGCGGTTCCATAAATTATACTAGGCTCTGATACCATGTTGATGATGAGAACAATCATTCTTAGTTTTGAAAGTAAAGAAATTAAAACACTCTCTGTAGTTTTATAACATTCAATGCAACACTAAAGATGTTCAGACCTTACAAGCATATATGAGAACTAAACCAAGTACACTCTCACTGTTACAATAACTCCCACTAAACATAATAATAATATTAGGTGATTAACAACACCTTACAAAAGAACATAATTATCAATGCACCAACTCCATTACCATAACCAAACTAGTTTCTTCTTCTTCCACTTCATAGTTTTCTTCTGGTTTGGTTTGAGATCAAAATAGACATAAATCAACAAATCCTCTAGCTTTAGTCTCATCCTTATCTCCGAATCTTGTCCTCTCTCGCTACTATATATTTGCAACTTTTAACTCATCCTAACAATCCCTACGCCTTCTCCCCTCTCCACCCCTTATCTCTATTTTTACTATATGCCCCACGCCTCTCCCAAATCCATCTTCCTTTTATTGAACTATTTGAAATCTCTCATGGTTCATTCAATCTTTTTGTGTATTATATTGCCCATAATATGCATTCAACTTCTACTGAGTGATCCTTTCTTATCTAAAGAAAGCCTCTGATATGTTATCTATGAATATTGAATACTGAAACTTTTTTTTTTTGAATATCTGAGGTCTAACTAATCAAGATAAACATAAACCATTTTCTTTTAAATGTAACGACCAGTTTTTAAGCTATGATGGAAACTCACCTCAAATAACCAAATTTGATTCAGTATTTTTAGTAGGAAATTGCAGTCGTAGTTTATTATAAAATTATGAACATAATTCGTCATTAATATACCATGATAAATTGATGATAGTAAGAATACAAAATATTTAGGAAATAGAATAGTTCTAATTTTTCTAAATTAAGATAAATATAAATGTAATATAAAGGTAAACTTCCTAAATTATTATATTGATATTTATCAACAAATTTTCGGATCCTTCTTAATTCTTCTATAATTATATCCTATAATCTGATGATCGAGTCGATTCCATGATTATAAGTTCATTCCATACCGGACCAGATCCTTCACTATTTCCATAATCTTAATTTATTGTCTTGACCGTTCGATCTCGATTAGTTATCTTGATCGTTCGATCTTGTTCGATCTCCGATTCTCTCAATATGTACATATTAGAGGATGATTAGCGACCGGAGTTAACCATTTTTATATTTATTTCGAGTCCGGGCAAATTATTTGAACCCAAATCATCCGGGATCAGTCTAGCTTTAAACCTTTCCTTTACATACTCACGGTATAGAAACATCATTGGCATATTTTTTTTTTTTTTTTAACATCATTTGCATTACTTCTAATTTTTTTTAAAAACATCTATACAAACCTTACAAGAAAATATAAGTTTGAACTCTTTGCCTTAGAAACGTTTGGACTAAAATATTGTTTGCAAAAAAAAAAAAAAAAAAAAAAAAAAATAACACCTCTGAAGGTTTAGAAGAATTTAGACACATCTTATAATTGTACAAAAGGTTGAAAATTTTTCTAGAGTCTTAGGGGTAGAAACACCATTTGTATCACTTTTTCGCTTACCTTTCATCTTTTAATACATACGAGTATTAATTCTAACATTTATAATTCTTAATAGCGTTTCACAAAGAAGACATTTCTCGTATAGATATCAACTCAAAAATGAACGGTATTTAAGAGTGTGGACTCTGTTCTGGAAGATACGACTTAAAAATGGAAACTTAAGGGATTCTATATATAGATAAAAATTAGAAGAATAAGAAGATAAGATATAGTGAATAGAGAGTGACTAATAATTTAAGGTACGTAGTACGAATTAGATACATCATACATAATTTATGCAACGCCACTAATTGTTTAACTATTAGCATGGTCACTAACGTGAGTAAAGGGCTCTAACGAAAAAACCACTGTTAAAGGCTAATTAAAAGTAATCAGTGGAGCTACGTATTTTATTCATGTAATTCGTAGGTATCTTAACTAATTAGTGGCCACTATGCATAGTATAATATCTTCTTTATACATTCCTTTCTAATCTATAAATAGATTCACTTAAGCTTCTTCTTTAATCATCTCTTCCACAGTCGAGCTAGTTCACTCCCCCAACTACTAATCTTTTTCAAATTCATTTGATTCAAAATCACTCAATATGGCTTCTAAAGCGTTATTGTTATTTATTATGCTTACATTTCTATTGGTAATTGGAATGGAAGGGAGGATACTTCGGGTTTATTCAAAGAGTAAAGATGGTGAGAGCAACGATCTTTTGCAACGATTAGGTTACAATGTTTCTGAACTAAAGCGTATTGGCCGAGAGCTTTCCGACCGAAACGAAGTTGAAAGGTTTTCTCCAGGAGGGCCTGACCCTCAACATCACTTTAATCCTTTGTCTTCAAAACCCTAATTTGACCAGAGTTTGTAATGCAGCCTTGCCATGTATAATATAATTATTATTTCATGTCAAATATTGTAGGTTTCTGAAGTCAATGTGATGTTTGAAATCGTATAAGCTGTAATATTGAGGGTCTCCTGAAGTGTACTTGTAATTAAATTTAATGACTTAAAACCAATATTTGGTTTTCTTCGTCATGCGAACGACCGACTCCAGTAATTAAAGGCATGCATGCGATAATATATTTATAAGTTTTTTTCTTTTTGCCAGCTCTTATATCTTTATCATCACATTACTAAAATACTGTTCTAAAAGTTGGTTAACCACCATAGAACCATTAATCATCTTTTAAACTCAACAACAAAAGTTGACATTGTGTCCAATATTATCAAGTTATCCTATCTTGAGCACATATCTGACTTTTATCTTCCACATTCATCTGTTTGACATCTTCAAGTTCATGTTTTACGCCAACAATATCCAGAGAGACACCATATGCATCAACTAGATATATCTTCCCCATAATTTTATGCAACAATTATAGTTTTCTTCAATGTGGTTGTATGTTGTGGTGTGGAATGATGCCCATGAGCTGAGTATCCAAGAGTCGATCGAGCTATCAACAAACGAGATGTCGTACAAATATTTCTTGATTTTCATTCTCCAAATTTGTTAAATATCTTGATATCTGTGCCTACAATTTCATCAACAACTGTAACTCAGTTTGTTGCTTTGATACTAGTTATTAGGGTTTGTACCCAAATCCCACCCATAAAACAAAACAACACACAATTATACTATTTCACCATCAATATCATAGCTACGCCTACTTTCCTTTATTGTGGATCTCACTATTATCAACTGGACTGTTAAAAAAACAAATTTCTCTATTTTCGAAGCTCTACATCACTAAATACAATATATATATTTCTATAAATTAATGATATCGGGTCAAAATATTTTATTAATTTATTGAAATATTAATTTATCGATAAATTAATAATTATCAATTAGTAAAAAAAATTTCTAATTTCATAATTTCTTCAAAAAAAATCTATTTAAAATAAGATTATTTTATAATTAATATTCTTTTAGAACAATTTATAAGTAAAAAACAATCATCTAGAAGATGGCACCAAAAAGTTTTTGATGAAATAAAAATATTAATAATGAACTCTAATAAAAATTAATGCAAATTAAAAAAAACACAAACAACACTAAAATTATATTTTGATAAATTTATAACATTGATGGAACCATATATTTACATAAGATTTTAAAAAATTATTATTTTATCAAATCATTGCAAATATTACATTGGTCCAACTCAGAACCGGATAAATTTATTAATTTATAATAATTATTAATTTATCGAATATTAATTTATATATTTTACTGTAAATAAGATATAAAACATAGAAAAAACGAATGCATATTTGAACAATCCAAAATACCCGTCACGAACACTCTTAATTATATTTTTAGGCACGGGCCTCAAAAAAACGATTCACTCCCAAAATATTGATTTAAGACATGACTTTTTTTGTAAGTTATCGAGTTGTAAAAGGTGGTTCATGAGTGAAGGTGATAAAATGTTTGTAACTGTGGAAAATATAGCTAAGTGTTGGAGTCGAGTTTTAGTCTATTAATGAGACTAAAGTTTAGTTAATAGGTTTGGTGGCCGGTCAAGGCGGATTTGATCGGACGGTTTATAATCATTCCAATTAAGAAAACTACTCATTTATGGCTCAACGTTAGTCTAAGGAAGTTTGAAACAATAAGTTGAAATCAAACAATGGAAATAACGGATTCTCGGACGAATAACCTAAACTGTGAAACTCAGAAACAATTTAAGGAATGTTGATAAACCGAGGATGCGAGATCCATTATAGAAGGATCACTTTAAAAGGCGGATGTGAAATTCATTGAAGGAATGTTTGGTAAACCGCATATGTGGAGGTCAAATAAGAAAAGTCGAAACTACAGAATTCAGTGGAAGAAAGGTTGAGAAAAATGGGTTTTGATTAATGAAAGTCTTAAAAATGATGGGCTGAATCTCGGTGGAAACAAAGATTATAGAAAGATATATAAGGTTAAGATTTATTGTGAAGTGTCCAATTTTTGTGACCAAATTTGTTCGTACTGAGGTTGCAACAAAAAATTAGTAAGAGGTTCTAGGGATGAACACTCTCTTTCCTTTGAATCTCAAGAACTAGGTTGTGTTCGTGACGAACTTAGGTTTATTTTTTTATAGTTGTGCCTCGTGAAAGACTGTCTATTATAACGATTCGTTTTCTTGGGATGGTTCGTGACTATCGCATTGCTTCCGCGGGGCCATTCCGACTGGGGCAGGTTGTCGTGCTTCAGTGTGGGGCGTGCAGGACTCATGTTGTTGAGTCCCTTCGGATGAGTTAGGCAGACCGACTCAGAAGAGTTCAGGGAGTCCGTCGCTGATTGAGTATCAGACTCAGAAGAAGGGAGTAGGCCATCCCTGCACAGACTGGTCGTGATCTGGAGCCGATCACCTGATGAGGCCAAAGCAGAGCGAAACTAGTCAAAGATGGTCCTTAGGAGGAAGGCTAGGTTGGCAACAATGGAGATTGTCGACCGCCGCACGGTCTTCTGAGAAAAGCCTGTGACACTACATACTTTTTAAAGGGATCAAACCATTTGTAGTTCATATTACATAAGTGATAGCTAAGCGATATGGAGTTAGGCACTTTAGAGCCAGGCAGCTAGGCGATGAGTTAGATGAGTCGTTAGGTGTGGATTTGGATGAGCTGATATGCAAGGAACTAGGTGGTTTGGCGACCATTATTGAGCTGTGTGAGCTAGGCGACCATCTTTGAGTTAGGCGACAATCGTTGAGTTAGGCGACCATCATTGAATTATGCGAGGTAGACGACCATCGTTAAGATATGCGAGGTAGGCGACCATCGTTGAGTTGGGTGAGCTTCGTTGAGCTATGCGAGGTAAGCAACCATCGTTAAGCTAGACGCGCTAGGTTGAGCTAGACGAGGTTTATTGTAGAGAGTTAGGTCATTAATTTGCCGAGATGACTTGAGTAGAGGTAGGCAGGGAGTGCGCCGAGTTGCCTTGCAGAGATCTGCTGCCTTGTGGAGATCTGAGTTGGGTGTGCGCCGACCTGCCTTTCAGAAATCTGCTACCTTGGGGAGATATGCTGCCTTGTGACGACCTGCTGTTTTGCCCGATCTGCTGCCTTGCGCCAGTCTGCTGCCTTGCGTCGGTCTGCTGCCTTGTCTCATCTGCTGCCTTGCATCGATATGCTGTCTTGCTCTGATCTGCTGCCTTATAGAGACATGCTGTCTTGCAAAGATCTGAGCAGGGAGTGCGCCGAGCTGGACGAACTATTAGGCGAGGAACTAGGCGGTTCGGCAACCATCATTGTGTTGGGCGAGGTAGGCAAACTTTGTTGAGAAGGCTTTGTTCGACAAGACGGATCTGGTCGACAAGATGGATACGTTCGTTGCGATGGATCCGCTCGGCGAGATGGCTCCATTCGGCGAGACGGCTCCGTTTTGCGAGATGGATCAGGTCGACAAGATGGCTTCGTTCGTCGTGATGGCTCTGTATGATGAGATGGATCCGGTGGGGGGTCGAGCAAGGAGGAGCTCGATAATACGCGTGTTAGCCGAGATAGATCTAGCGTGGCGTCGAGAGAGAAGAGCTCGGCATGGTTGTTGAGAGCGAGTTTGGCGGACGTCTGGATGATGGAGCTGAGTTCGGCGAGAGTTATGATGATCTGGGTGGAGATGAGTTTAGCGAGCTTGGCGGAGGTGATCTTGACCGAGGTGTGTTTGATGACTGAGGTCGGCGATTGCAGAGAATCCGCTGACCGGAGGATGCAAAGTACGAAACGAGGAAGGATAAGTACAAGAGAAAACGAGCTAGATTCTAGAGCTAGGTAACGCTTCTCTCTCTCAGAAATGATTTCTAGTTTGGCCCCCATTCTCCAACAGTATCTTTTGCTATTTATAGGGTAGTCTTGTGACCTAAACTTCCTTCTGTCTCCTTTGCGATTTTCCTATTTTTTCCTCGGTGGTCGGCAGGCTATTCTCAATGGGCCATGCCTAACGGGCCGATCCGACGAGATGGGTTAACTTCGTGTTCTGTTGTGCCTAACGAGCTAACCTAATGAGGTGGGCCGATTTCTCCAGCAAAAGGTGTTCTCGCGTAGCCCAGTCTCTGTTTGATCCGAAGTGGCATGTCCAACAAAATTTTACCAACTCCTATGAAATGGAGTTTTAAGCTCCCACTTTCTCACAACTAAAAAACAAGCTACAGAGAAAAAATAAAAAAAAGTTAGTTGTCGGTGTTCCGGAGAGAAAGATCGACGAAATGAGGAATATGGTGATTCTGAGTACTTGAATTCTTGATTAGCAAAGGCGAGGGCCGTACATGTATATAATTTACAAGTTTGCCGAATTTCTATTTTTAATCTTACTTTAGATTATAAGTCGAATGTGATAAATGTTTATGGAAATAAGTTTTTAGAGTTAGGTCATTTAGGAAAATATGTTTATTCGGTGTTTGGTTGACTTTTTACCGTGTTCTTGGTTATGAATATGTTTGGTTCTTCCAATGTGACATGCTAGAGTTAGATCATTTAAGAATAGGATGTGAATATGATTTGTGGATGATTGTGGCATGAGGAAGCTGACGAATAAGGAAGGTAGTACTTATGAAAGTAATATGTGAATGTGATATATTTTGTGTGCGTGTGATGGACTGAGATGGATGAGCGTGGAAGTATTGGGTTATTCGATCAAGAGGTGGATCGAGATGGATAATAATGATAGGACTTGATTATCCTGTCATAAAGATATTGAGATGGACTAACGTGATCAGACCAAGTCATCCGATGAGTCGACTAAGTCGTTCTATTGGGGATTAGAATGGACAATCATAAACACAATTAGGTTATCAGTCGTGAGGGATCATGATGTATGATTGTGATAGGACCCTGTTATCCAAACATATGGGATTGAGATGGACAATTGTTATAGGACTTGGTCATCCTATCATCTTATAGATTGTGTGTTCATTGTATATTATATTGAATGGCTAAGCGTATTTATGTAAGAGCATGATGTGGAAGAATGTTTTTTTACATGTAAAAGCATGAAATTATGTGATTGATTGTATTAGTTTATTGGATATTTACCGTATTAGTATTGAGCGGAAATGATCACTTTCATTAGGTAATTCGTTACTCATGTCTCCTTTTGTGATGTAGGTAAAAAGTTCTGTAAGTTCATTAAAGACACTAGAACCATCATGGATTTGGGTATTTCAGATTTAGGTGATTTTTGATAACAATATTGTAGCCTTTAGTCATTTTCAAACAAATAGTCAAATTTTAATAAAGTGTCGATTTTCTTTTTCGTGGTGTTTAACTCTTTTAAAATTTATATTTGGGTGTTTCAAAATCTTAAGCCGTCCAGGTGTTTCAGTCTGCCCTTAGGTCAATCAACATCTAGCCAAATCATGAGATCAAACAGTGGTTTTGTGATTTGACTCTCCATAATTAACAGTTTGAGATTACGTTTAATAAATAAAATTAAAATTAATTAGTAAAATAAGATTTAATTAATAAATATCATTTATTCAAAAATTTGTTATGGACTATGGTTCACAATTTTTTTTTTTGCTTTATTTTTTATTGATTTCATAACAAATATGATATGTTGTTAGATGAAAAATCCATCATTGTTTTGTGATTTTTTTCATGAATAAAATATTTATCATGCATATTTTGCCGCAAAACAGATTAATTCTAAAACTTCGTCACAAAATATGCAGAGTGTCTGTCGTAGCATATAATATTATCCGCTGACGGTTTCACCCTGAATCACCGGACTATACATTTTGTATATGTGGGGGTATTCATCAGCAATCTTATGCACATCACTTCACCTAATAAATCTATTTTCATACTCACTTGGTTAGGGTTCCAAACTTTCAAACGTAGGCTATACTATAATTGGAGGAAAAGAATCAACCTCGTCATCTCAAGGTCTTTCGAACTACAGAAAAAGTCATTCATAATTACATCTCATCACCTCAACAATTCTTGGTTTGGTTCAAGAGTTTTAAATTAGTTCTTTAAAAAAAAAAAAATTAAACGAAAAAATGGAACAAGTAAAAGTCCCAATTTTTTTTTCTTTTCTATATATAGTTTCTAATTGATTTCTTATTGATCAATGAATTTAACTTTTATTTTTAAAAATGATTGAATCAATGCACTATACACAACAAGAAAAAGCTTGCATCGTCGAATGTTTTTTTTCTAAAGTAATACCAACTCTAAATCAGTTGACCTTTTATGAATAGCATTTAATTATTAGTCTCACATGAAGAAACTAATATTGAAAAAGAAAAAGAAAAATTACGTTAAAGAAAGCATGTTAATGGGACGGTGACCTTCGAACACCTAAATACATGAATGATAAACCGTGGCGAATTGTTTGGAATTAAAGTGTGATGGTTTCACTATAAAAGAAATCCACTTTTCATGGTTAGCTTTGATGCTCTTTAGGTCCAATTATATATTCCATCACTTTTATAACTAGTAATGAAATATATATATACTATGCTGTTATAAAAATTGTACTTATTTCACAGATTACTTTATTATAGTGTCGTATCCATAATATATGTTTCTCAAAAATGGTTTTCGGCACAATAATAAAATATTTGGATTTCTATAAAATAGTGGCGTGAAGCAAACAAAAAAGAAAAGAAAAACTAAAAATAATATTATAAAAACTATTTTACTAAAACGTAATTACGAGTACAATACAAATGATGACGGAGTAAATAAACGAACTAGTTAACAGTGATTCGTTGTCACTTGTTGAATCTTAAAAGTATTTTACTTAACAAACCGACCGTTTTGTATAAAAATAAGACTTACGACACGAAAGATGTTATGATTAACATAAATGAATAACAAAAAAATAAAATTATTTTTGAGAGACGCTTTTTCCATAAATATGACTATTTAGAGACACATTTTTACTTTGTACACAGTTATCGAAGACTGAAACTTTGGTTCAAAAAAATAAGAGCGAAACATTTTTCTTTTGACAAAGAAGTTTTGGACCTAGATCCCGAGAATAAAATAGAAACTTCAATTTATAAGAATAGAAATATATCTGTTATGATGACATATCTTTCTGTAATCACCATGTTATCTTTTACTAAAGAGCTAGATTAATGAATCAGTCTGGAGTAGAAGTGCTACAAAAGTGAAATGCATATCGCGTGAACGTGCTAAACGAATCAACAGATTAGTGTAAGAATTACATAATCTAGGAACTAAAGGAAGCAAAAAATCTATATATTGTTTTAGCATGAACTCAGATATAATTCAGTTGAGAAACTCAGCCATTCATCTGAAAACTTTTTCATGTTTACTAGGGTTACTTTATCATCACCCAAATCAGCGTTTGCAGCTCAGAATGAAAGGGTGAGATGTTGGCATTTATTCTTTAGTTTGATTATTCTCAGTGTCCCAACAAATTCATCCTTATGGTACTCACAGATCCATAAGTATGGCATCTTACTGATGGCACTACCTGGTGTGTCTCTAGTGAATATCGTTTTTCGATAAATTCTGGTGAATATCTTTATTAATTGGTTTGTTGCATCCCGTCTAAATTTGAGTCTTTCTAGAACTATAATTATGCCTCTGCTAGAGCGTTAGTTAAAAATGTATTTCTATATTTTGAAATAATTTCGTTTTTCGCTTTCCACATAAACCATAAAACTATAAAACTCCGCTGATGAGTATTTACCTATGACGAGATATAACGTGCAAAACGAGACTCGTAATATCTGTAAATGGATTATATCAGACTATACATTGCGCAGCGGGGGATCGCCAATATTTAGAGAAAAAAAAAAATGAACAATATATATTCTACGTTCTTGAATAATTTGATTTCACTTACAAAATCAAGCAACAAATAAAGATAATAAAGATATAACTTTAATGTCCGTGATATATATGTCTGTATATACTGTATATATGCTAGTAGTTGTTATACATATATATATATATATATTATTTTCTAATGTATATACGAATGTGCAACAACAAACAAAGTATTCCAAATGAATAAATGATGACTGTATACTTATTTTATGTAAATACTAATGTGCACAACAAACAAAGTATTCCAACTAAATACATGATGCTTGGGTACTTTTTCAAATATAGTCTTTCTTTGTTATGTTTTCCGTTTTTAATTCAATAGGTTTTAGCATTAAGTATGTGTAGAGTTTCATGTCGACTGAGGAGATATCTATAAGAAATTGAATTTAATAAAGAAATAATTATCTAACTACCGATATATTCTACCTAGATTCTTAATAATGCCTGTTGAACAAATAAAAAAGGATTCTTAATAATGCGTGTTGGACAAAAAAAAGAAAAAAAAAAAAGATTCTTAATAACTTTTTCTGATAAAATAAGTTTCTTACTAATGCGTCTATTATATATTGAGTTTTATCATATACAAACGTACGTCAATTCTTTTCTTTTTTTTTTGTTAAATATAAGCGTCAATTCTTGTCATTAACGTCGATATAAAGAAGTGAATCTTCAATATGGTATCAAAAAGGTTGTCCCATGAAAGGCTCAAAGGGTCGATAGGAATATATAGAATATACACATGTATGTGCCAATTAATTGAATAATTACTATTTAATTATAATTACTTCTTCTTTTTATATTTTGTCAAAGTTCATTACACCTATGCATGATACAATGTACAAAAAGAAAAGGTTTATGGATTATGGTATTAGTGGTCAAAGTGATGACATCCACGGTTCGACATCATGGGATTCTTTAGAAATGGTTATAGTGATCTTATCTCTCTTTAGCTCATCCACAAACACAATGCTCAACAGATTTTTTATTTTATTTTTTGACGTTATCATCTCGTCGGGCCACCATCTTCTATTGTTGGAACCTCATCGGCGATTTGTCTTTATGTGTCCAACGTAAAGTCATTGCTGTTGAGACATATCTTAGATACATTTCCGCTAAACTATTTGTCAAATCCGTTGCAAAACGACTTCTCATAAGTCATATCCATCATTGCGTATATGTTTTCATCGTTGTACTTCATAGTCCAGACAACTTTTTGTGCAGGTACAAGTGAAAGTGATCCAACATGACTATGATTCAAAAACAAAAATTCATAAAAATCTAAATATACACATAGATTGGGATATATTATTTTGAGAAGTATTAGCATATTGAATAGAATGTTAGCAAAAATATTAAAACGGGTCTTCGAATAGTTTGAAATGATCGAATTCATAATTATGCTGTGAATTCTATATATAAAAGATGAAGGAAGTTTTTCCAGCGATAACATATCAGCATCTCTTAATTAAATTTTTAGTTTAGTTTTTATAATTTTAATATTAAAATTTGTATATTAGTTATTTTTTAATGGAAAAATAAATACCAAAATAATGGAGTTTAAAGTGGCTATACTAAAATTATGGATTGTTGAAACCATCATCGAATAATTTAAATTCAAATATAATATTATTCTCAAATCATAGTTGACATTTTTTATAGTTTCTATCACTGTTTCATTCTCTTAACCAATCAATTTACAATTAAAAATTTAATGCAATTAACTTAGTTAAGAAAAATTTGTTAGAAAATGATTTCAAAATAGCTAAGAAAAAGAATACGATTAAATCGTAGGATCTATAGTGATACTAGTGTTCACTAATAAAATAAAACATCGAAAATTTTTGTGTAACAGAAACAATCATAATATTTTCCCAAAGAAATAATGAAATCACTACTTGGAAAACTTAGAAAAATATATTTAAAAATAAATCTGCATATATACGCATATACTCTTCTAGTGATAAGTACTAAGACAACATCAACTACTTGGAATCCAAAAAGTCTTAGTAACATGTGTTCTTTGAATGGAAAGTGGCACTAGTGATATGGTTAAATAAAATAAATATAAATATTTTATTATATTATATAAAATTTGATTTCAAAATTAGTTATTAATGCGATCGCGACACATATCAAATCTATCGATCAGATTTTGACATGTGTTTTAACTATAAATATATATATATATATATATATATATAACTACTAAAATCCACATAAAGCCATACCAATATACGGAATTAGGCAGACCACGGTTACGGTTATTACGGTTACGGTTTATTAACCACCGGTTATGATTATAAATTTTGTTTAACCGTAACAATTTAATATACGGTTAAACGGTTACGTTTAAATACGGTTCCAGTTAAAACGGTTATGGTTATATACGGTTATGATTATTTGATGATATAAAACGGTTGAAATATGTGATGGACCCATAATTTTTTTTAACTTCTGTTCCGTAAATAATTTAAATGATAATATACCAACTAATACTTACTAGTATAGTGTTACAAATTATAATCTGGATTTAGTGTTATCATGTGATTTAAATAACAACATTATTATTTAAAATTATTTTTTATTTCTCATTTAAGTTTTTTACATACATTTGCATGAAATTTAAAAAAATTTAAATAAACGGTTATTTTTGTTTTTAATAACAAAACTATTTAACCTTTTTTATGATCTAACGTTTATTTTGAAAGTAATGACTGTTTTAAAATTAATTAAAAGTTTTAATTTTAACTTAAATGTATAACCAATACGATACTCTACTAATTAGAAGCAATAATAATAGCATCTACTATTTCACTACTTTTATTTTATCATTTTGTGTTCGTGAATGATTTCAAAATATATTTAATTCTTTTTTAAAAAATTATTATAAAACTGTTGTGTTGTAAAATTTATATATATTTGTTGAAAAATATCAATTATATTTTAGTACATTTATTTTGAATTACTTTTTTTATTGTACTCATATTTCTATAATATATAATTCATATTAAATAATTAATTATTAATATATTTTATTATTTTTTAAAAAACAGTTACGGTTAAAAGTTTACGGTTTTAACCATGCTTTTAACCAACGGTTTTTACGATTACGATTAATATAATTTTAACCATATATTAACGGTTAACGGTTATGGTTTTTAATCGTTTTATACGGTTAAGATCCGGTGTTGGTGTCGGATCTCGCACTCTCCGTTTATGATTCATAAGGAGATGTCCACGTCACTTCAGGATCAACACAGTAAGCTCGCAAACAAATATCCCGAACCAAAGTCTTCGCACCCGATGGACCGAACCAAATAGTTCATAAAATGATGACGGAAAGAAGAGGGAGTTCGAAGTTCGGCCGATGAACTAATTAAACGCTCAAGGCAAGCCCAAAAAAGTTTAAACTAAGACGTTACAATATTAATGACTAAATCAAAACGGACATATTAAAGTGTAGTCGATGTATTGATTAGGTCATTAAGTGTAATCATTGCATGTAAATAGGAGACCTCTCGAGAAAGAGAAGGGGATCGGATCTCTTTTACATTATCAATACAATACAACTTTCTCTATTTTCGTCTACCATTTATCTGTTATTTTATATGCTTTCTTATACATTGTTATACGTATTTTTGTTTTGTACTTTTGATCTTGAGAGTTTAAACCCACGACATATACATATACTTGAGTGTGTGAATCCGACATCCACATCCAGTTATGGCTTAGATACGGTCCGTTTACAGTCCAAAATATGGTTACGGTTTGATTTTGGTCATGCCTATACGGTACTGTTATATCTCTCACGGTTAGCGAGATCCGAAGCCATTCTTCAACACACCCCTTCGTTTTTGCACTGTCTCCGCCCGACGTCGGCGATCGTCATCTTTCTTCTTATGTTGTTTATGTATAAATTTAGGTTAATAATAATCTCCTCTTTGCCTGTCTTTCTCGAAGATGATTCCAAAGGTAAATTTCATAATCTGCCGTTTTCTTCTTCAAGCAAGTGATTTTTCGACTAGTTTCTCCCAAATTCCGAGGGCAAGTGTCGGTTTCCTTCTGTTGGGGAATTCCCTAGACGGTTTTCCTTTCCAATTTATGGAATTTGAAAATTTTCTAAGGAAACTGCCATGGACGATTGATTGTAAATTTGCATATGTTCTGAGTCAATACTCAAACATCTCTTCCCTTCAATCGAAATCAAGTGAAAATTTCAGATGCATGAAGCAAGGAATTACCCTTGGATTTGATGATGTTTTGAGTACTATATCTCTCGATGTCTATGTACAAGAAGCGACAAAGAATTTGCTGCCCTCTAGTTCTAATTGTCTCTAGTTTGTCCTTTAAGGATGCCTTGAAGACCAATGCTCCTTCGAGTCATTGGAAATGTGTTTTTCATTGTTTCATGTACCTGTGATCTATTAGAATTGTTTGGAAATGTGCTTTTTTTGGATTGTGATGTCGAGATTACATGTGGGCTTGGTCAAATATTAGCAACAAGATTTGATTAGTACTGCTCGGATTTGGTGGTTGCGGAATGCATTAGCGACTTTTAGATGTGAATCTATTGACACGAGAGGATTGGGCACTTGGGATGATACGGTAAAACTATTTATGTTGAATAGAACTACAGAGTCGAAATATTTCAGAAGGAATAGTACGGAAGTTTTGGTGCCATTGTGTCTACATTTCAAAATTATATCTGAATATATCGGGTTTAATACTACTTTTGTGAGAATAAGTTTCAGCCTCAAGTTGCTGCATACAAATCGTAACAAAGAGAAATCAAAAATGAAGCTGGACAGTAACGGATCTTCTGATCGATTAACGAGTAAGACTACTCTACGGAAAGCATCGTCAAACTCCCTTTCTACTGTATTTTTCTTAGTGTATGGCACATACATCTGCATTTGTAATAATTGTGTTACACTAATTCTGCATATGTCTTTGTAATAACTCTTTTGAATTTAATGAAAGTTTGTTTTGCTGAACAAATAAATTATTAATATTAATTTACATGTGTATATTTATTTTTTTAGCTCTTATTTTTCTTAACAAAAAAAGAAAACTCACACAAAAAACATAATCTTTTTTGAATTTTATTCTTTCTAAAATAAGTTTTGTTAAATTTTTATTATTTTAGTTACTAAATAAGATATATATTTGATATGATTTACGTTAATTTTGATATAATAAATTTATTTTGATACTATTTTTTTTTGTCAACAACTTCATTAAATTGATTCATATGAACCAATGTTGAAGAGTATTGTTTACATAGGTGATAAGATGCGGTTCGTCACGAACATTTCGTGCCAAATTATCCGCTTTTACATTCGCACTTCGAGAAACTAAAGTTAAAGAAAAATAAGAAAACTCATCTTTGTCGCTCTTAATCTCTTCTAAATAAGTAGAAAAAGCTGGTAATTTTTTCGGGGAAGACACCATCTTCACCAGATCTGAGCAGTCTGTAACGAATGCTATTTCTCGCTTGTCTTGGCCAATCATACATCTCATTGCTCAGACAAGTGCTTCTATCTCTGAATGTAAAGGTGTTAAGGTTCTTCGAAGATTTACAGCTCCCATACTTTGTGTCTCCTCATTCGGTAGAGAGCAAATCCATGCTACTCCTGAAATCTAATTTATTATAATAGAATAATCAAAAATTATTACTTATGAAATTACGGTTTATAGAAAAATTATATTAAAAATTTTGGCTTTCCAAAATTTTTTGTGGATTTTTTATTTTTTTTTAATATTTTTTTGATTAATTTTTAATTATTCTTTAATACTAACTAATATATAAATTTGATATAACGCATATATTCTTTTTGATATAAAATTTTTTAGCTCTTCTTCGTGAAGATGGAGTGGATATAATTAAATTTAGTTTATCATGATAAAATAGATAATTAAATTATATTACAAAATGTAATGTGTCATGTTGAAATCCGGTTTAAAACAAAAATATACAGATTAAAATGTTTTTTTTTAAATGTGGTTGTTACTGTAACCGTCCGGTACGCTATGTCCGGAAGGATTTAAAGACTTGTTTACCAATCCTAAAAATCACCACGTGATATTTTTTCGTGTTTTTCCTCATTCACACGGTACCGACAATCACTTCCTGGTAGGTCACCTATCCTGAAATCGCTCCAGCACAAACACGCTTAATTATGGAGTTATTTTGGAATGTTTGACCGAAAAGATAAGTGCATTTTATTGACATAGACGGCCAAATAAATTCTTTTAAACCTCTTTGCATACACCACCATATTTTCTAAAACTGGAATGTTACAATTATTATTTAAAATTTTAATATTATTAATATAAATTTACATTTATTTCTACTAAATACGCATGCTCTTATCTAATGTAATATAATTGGAAGTGCAAACATATTATAATGTATCATACCATAACTCTATAAGTAACTTTGACGAAAATATGGTATATTACTACTTACTTGCAAATTATGAATTTAGCATCATTTTGAAGGTCCGTATGCCGGTTTGAGCCCATTTAAGAATGGTAATTTGGCCCATGCACTTAAGAAAGAAAAAGAAAAAAACATCGCCCCATGCACTTAGTTTATTCCAAAGTCTATTTTCTAAACACAAATATTCTTGTTTTAAATGAGTATGTATATTTTTGTGTGGTACAACTGAATTTTACTTTAACATTGTTATCATCAAACTCCTGCTATTGTTTGCAAAAAAAAAAAAAACATATTGCAAATATTTTGCTGTGCTTTTTTTTTATGGATTTAAACTTTCACACTATCTCTTGAAAAACATATTTGAAACTTTTTTCAAATTAGATATTTTTCTTTTCATTTTTCCTGGTAAAAAGTAACCAAAAGAATAAAGTTTGGGAGTAACAAAAGAAAACGTTTTATAAATGATTCTTAAGCCATTTTGAAAACACTTGTTTTGAAAAAGAACCCATTTTTAAGCCATTTTTAACACATCGTGTCATTAAATGACTTGTCCCAACAATAGTTGCAACAAATTGCGGCATTAAGGAACGGCCTGGTCGAGCGCATCGATATGTGTTGCGCAATGCACTATCAAAGGGTTCCACTCGTGATGTTTGTCAACATAAAAATCAAAACCTTCATGGAATTACATATATATGTCAGAAAGTTTTATTGTCGGCTCAAAGTCGTGACAATGAGCAAAGAAGAGACCAAAAGTGGCTCCATAACTGTTAAGGTTCAATAATTTCTCCCATAAGAAATGCGTTTGCATAGTGGGTTGGTCTTGTCACTTGAGGTTGTAGGGGCCAAAACTAAAGAACGTTTTTGAGGTATTGACACACTTATCCAGTTGTGACTAACGTTTTACATTTGGATTTGTGCTATGTCTTTTCTTTTTTTGGTGCAAAAAGGATTTGTGCTGTCATAATATTATATTTAAACTATTTGTACCATGGTGTGAAAGAAATTATATATTAGATTTAACTAACATATATTGTGTATATTTCTAAGATATCTTTTATAAATTTTTATTTTGTTTATCTATTGATTCTAGAAAGGATTCAAATATTCTTTGTAATTTGTATTTACATGTCTGTAGATGTCCAAACTCCAAATCACTTCATTTGTACTGTTTTCTGATAGTCTAATAAAACAGTGGTCACGAAAATAAACCAACCTAAATATAAAATTCAGTAGCTTGTTCTTTGAAAATCATAATGGTCCACTTCAAGGTAAGTCTGAATACCCTTAATTGTATTTGTTCTAAACCTTTTCAGTGGCATATTTATACAATTTTTTCTACATAATCTTTTTCACAATACAGATTTATTTAATTCACCAACAGATTTTGACTATGTCTACATGCAGAAAAAGAATAAAACGAATTATTAATGGTTACATATTGTTGCAGAATATAATCTAGAAATTTTTTAACTTTAAAGTTATATATAGAACCCTAGTTCAATTTTAATCTGATTGACCCCGTAAGAATAAATATAAATAGAAAAATTAAACAGTAAATTACAGTCCATAAAGATATTCCGTATATTGTTGGAGCAGAGACTCTCCGCCCAGGAATCCCATGGCAAGAGGCATATTAAATATATAGCACAGCCCCTTAACCCCCCCCCCCCCCCCCCCCCATCCCGCTAACTGGTTAAGGAGTTTTTCGTATTATCTTATGCAATTAATGGTACTACTTATCTAAAGATTAAAAACATGTCAACAACATCAAGAAATATTTCAATGAATCGATTATAATTTGTACTAGTTATCTAAATAAAAGAAGAATATGCACAAACGGTCGTATCACTCGTGCAACCTTATCTAATTGCAATTCAATCTTGCAAGTCAACAATGGTTAACAATTATCTAATTGCAATTCAATCTTGCAAGTCAACAATGGTTAACAATCTTTGAATCACCGAATAGCTCTAAACTCAATGTATCCGGCGGAGACACATCGCCGGTCGGGGTCCCATTAATTGTCACTGCAGAAAAGACAAGATTTAAGATAGAATTTTCAATAGGCAAAAGAAAACGTGAAGTGCGTATGTGGCCACTAGAGTTTGCCGCTTGAATCCTGTCTTCTTTGGGTCACATGAACATCACTAAGAGAGTTTAACCAATACTGTAACGCCATCTGAGTTGGCTTACGTGGACGAACCCGGCAACGACAAACTCCATACTTTGATCCATCAATGAAACTGCCTTCGTTTTAAAGAAAAAATATAAAGTATTCTTATTAATTGGAGAGAGAGAGAGAGAGAGAGAGAGAGCGATGTGAGTATATATGGCGCCGTCATTGCACGATGTAACGTATCTTCTTAATTTATCATGGCATTTATTCTTTCTTTTTAATTTAGAGCACTTCCATAATAAAATGGAGAAAAAGTTGAAGGGAATGGAAGAGAACGGTTCTCCCAGAAACGATTTTCAACATAATTTGACAGTTGTTATTTTACTAATTTCTATTTATTTTTAAACAATTAAAAAATATTTCTATAATTTTTATATTTTTTTTGAGAAACTCTCCATCGTTTTCATTAGGGGTGGACAGAATATACAAATTCGAGGATCCGATTCGAACCGACCCGAAAAACCTGATCCTAATCCGAATCCGAAATTCTTAAATATCCGAACGGATCCTAAAACTCAAGATCCAAAAATCTGAATCCGAACCAGATCTGAATCCGAACCCGAACAGGTACACGAACATACGCACAATATAAATACATAGTAATAATATATTAGTAATATTTATATTTGTAATAACCTAAGTGTTCAAAATATTCGAATTTTCAGATATTTTGGATATTTTTTTGTATTTAAACTACTTTTGAGTAAATTTTGATAAAAAATACTCAAAATTTTTAGATATTTTAGGTATTTTCGAGTAGTTTAGATACACATTTTTGATATTTAGGAACTTCGGATAACCCAAATCCAAACCCGAAATATCTGATCCGAACCCAAAATGTAAAAATACCCGATCTGAACCCAAAATCTAGAAATATCCGAACGGATCTTATATCTCTAAACCTGAAAACCCAAAATACTTGATCCGAATCCAAACATCCACTCCCAATTTTTGCTGATGGAGATGTTCTTAGTATCTGAAAACTTCATCAAAACAATAAGCATCCAAAGAATTTGTTATGTATTTATTATTAAAATTATTATAAACTAAGAAGAAAATATCATTTTATATGAAATGTTCATTTATTTGTTAGATTTTGATTTTTCCTATTATTCTTAACTATCATGAAATTTTATAAAAAGGATTGATATGGTGAGACGGAGGTAGTGTTGTGATATAGGGGTCAATTGACATCCATAAAACTTTTAAAACTAGCCTAATTATGATTTAAAAAAAAAAAAAGATCTCTTTCCAAAATAACAATTGACCCCTATCAAATTTTAATTTAAGTGCAACCCATTAAATATTGATATACTAAAATAAATAAATTCATTATAAATGATTATAAAAATAAATATTAGATAAAAATATGCTCATGAAATTGAGTAAAACTTAATTATTTATATTCTCTCCATAATTTTTTCTTTTCTTCATCATCCATTTTTCTAAAATCACAATTGCGTAAGTTAATTTGAAATTATATTTTAAAGTTTTAGGTTAAAAAAATTAGTGATTTTGCTCATGTAATGGGAGAGACAAAGAAACATCTTTCTCATTTTTGGTTTATGGACTTAAAAAATTTATGTGACACATCCCATTACAGGTGCAACCATTAAAAATGTTTCTATACAATGAATATTTTTGAAATCGATCTCTTATAGTCGTATCAATAATATCTTTTCGATCGATTGTCAAGGTTATTTTTATTAAAAACATATACTTAACATTGTAATAAACGAAGCAATGATATATCGGTTACAAAATATGAGTGAATATGTGTTTTAAAAGATATATAATAAAAATCATGCAATTTTTGTTAAAAAGTAATTTTGACCCCTATGAATAATTTTTCTGCCTTTGCCTCACATAAAATTTGGATTAACAACTAATCGCAGAGTGTATACCTATCAAAATAATGTAGATCGGAACGGAGCTAAACAAATCATGAATACAACAAAAGTTCACCTTGCAACCATTCTTGATAAAAAAGAAAAGAAGAGTATGAATCCAGCAAAATTTCTTGTTTAGAGTCTATATGCATTCAATTTTTTTGTAAAAACATACATACATATACATATATATATATATATATGTTCAAATTAAATTAGTTATTTCTGATGAAAATAAATAGCTAATCGAATCATTGGAATCTAGTACTTAGGTGCCTTCTTAGGTTTTGGAAGGGATAGATAAGGTTTTTGAAGGGGCATTGTCACTTTCATGCATATGCTTTATTTTTCTTAATTATATTACCAAAAGTTATTCTTAGCACAATAAACTATACACATAATAATGTGGAAAATAATAGAAAGAAACATCTTTAAGAAAATATAGCATTTTGTTTCATCAGCAAACATAACTCAAAAGAGAGACGGGACCTCATATGTCATCCGTGGATTGGAGGACCTGAATTAAATTTTGACTCCTACAAATGTCAATTTGTCTTTGAGTAGGATTATTTTTCTCTTTGATTTAGCTCAACATTGCTTCCAGTTTCGGCCATGAGACAACCTTAACTAATCATTAAAAACAAAAACAAAAAAACATCTTTCAGTTTTCCTCTTGTAGCAAGGAGGAACCGACGACTATTATACGTTCTCCAACAAAAAATATATATGTCCACCAGTTCATTGCATTTTCTTATGTTATATATATATATTTTTATAAATTCATTTCTCACCTTATTAAAATCAACGTGTAGATGTTATTTATTATACACACTTAATTTTAACTAAGGAAAGCACACATATTTTCAAAGTTATGTTAAATGAGTTTGGAAAGAGTTTTAATTCAAATATTCTTTTGAACAAGGATGATTTATGTAATCAGTACGTGGCACTGTGTTGATACTAAACTGGTAAAACATCGAGTCTAATATGCATTATGCTCTTTACGGTAGAAATGTATCACTTTAGACAACAAATCCAAACCAACGAATGAACAAGAAAGCCTGGTCGTGAAAGCAACTTAAGATCTCTAGAAAAAAATAGATCTGCGATCAAACGCAGAGAATCAGAGTTTCACGAAGATCACTATCATATCTATTGCATTCAAGCTAATTAAATAAAGTTGGCAATAACAATAAAATATTAACTTGATACTCGCTCGATTTCAATCAAAGTTCTGAAAGATTTACAATCCATTAGATAATTTATAGTATCATTAATGACATCGATCTGGTTCACAAATTTTAACTGTATATAGAAACCATAGAGTTTATATTAATATTATTATATTTTGTGTTTGTTCTTTGATTTTGGTGTAAATTAAAATTTTCCGAATTCCTAATAATATCTCCTAAACTAATTTTTGGTTGTTTATTGTTTACTTGTTTCTGTGTAGAATTGTTCGCCACCATTTAGGTAACTGAGTGTTAAGAACTATATCCCAGGAAAACATAAAGAAAAACTGCACGTATGTATACAAATATATATATATTGGTCGATGGATATTATTATCTAAGAATCCTTTTAATCTCTACCTCTAGTGACACCTAAGATAAGTCAACCCGAATCTAAGAGCATCAAATTTACTGACTTGTAATCTAGTCACGCTGCTATTTATGTGGCCTTTCCCATCTTAAACTATGTTGTAATTATTGACATAATTCTTCTCGGATTATTCTTTTTTGTTAGGGTACATTGACCTTAAATTATTCCAAGCATACTTTCTCGCTGCTGGTTACTTTTTCTTTTTAGTTATCTATTGCATAACCAAATGAAAGTGACAATGGATCAACTTTGTTTGGACCTACAGAGCATGTGGATATATGTCGGTCCGACATAAAATTCCATGTGGGCAATACCAACATTTGTCGAGCTTATGACCAATTATTATATACTATAACAAACCAAAATGTGGTTGTTGAGTGGCAATATTCTTGTAGATCTAACTTAGACATCAAATTTTCTTATCTACTGGTCTCTATTATTGGTTACTTATTGACTACAGTAAACGTTTTAATCAACCAAAACAAAATCTAGTTTTATAGGATAACAACACTACATGATTCAAATCCGCTACAAAATATTAATTGAAAGATAAATCTTTCAAATATTAATCAAAAGATAAATCGTTCAAAAATTAATCAAAATATTAAGTATCAGATAAACTGTAACAAGACTAAATCATAAATCTGAAATCTTCACATCACTTCTATTTAATAAATTAGACTCTCAAATAAAAAATATACATGTTACGGAAAATATAACTCGTTTTATAACAAATAAAATGAAAGATAAATCGTTTAAAAATTAATTAAAAAATATATTTATCTTTATTGGTATTTTCTTAATTGTAGGTCTATATTCTGTTATATGAAGCAAATACTCTCTAGTAATTCTCTCAATAAACCAATTGAATAGATGACGCTGAATTCACTAGAACTATTTATTTGTTTTGACTCAATGATAACTTATCTAATAATTTACCCAAGTATCTATAGCCAAATTACATTGATATGTGTAAAATGAAACAAAGACACCTTATACGTACTGGTGTTGGACACGAACAGAGATTGAATTGGTTTTTGGATAAATTATTAAATTGTCGACGACTTTTAATTGTAAAAATTATTGAAGCGTGTGGATCTCCGCACGGTGAAAAATTCTCTTTCAAAAAGCAAAAACTTTTAACCGGTGACTTCTTGCTCGGATGTCCTCTTCTTTTCCGGTATCCCTTGCTATTGATGTGAGAGGGCCTTCCCTCCCCTCAGGTAAGTGTTTTTTTGGAGGTTCAACGGCGAAAGTGAGATGCAATTGCGGATTTGGGGTCGCGTTGAGTCATCTCCGACGGTGTAGCGACATGGACAGTCGAGAATCGATGCGGAAAGGAAGCTGGTGCGTCTATGGGTGGTCTGGCTCTTTCGTGTTGGATCTGTAGTTGCTCGAGGACGGCGACGAGATATAGCGGAGCTTTTGTCAGATCGATACGGTGGTGGCTATGTACCTCTTCGCGGCGGCAGTCGATCGGCGGCTAGGTGGGATTTGCATCGCATATCTTCAAACCTCTCGGCGGCGATTATCTTGTCCGGCGAGAATGGCGAATTCTCCCAGAATTGAAGATTGTGCTTGTCTAGGGTTCATAGATCGGATTGAAGTCTCACGGCAGAGCGGTGGAGGTGCGAGTTGAGGCGATTTGGAAATCCGTGTGTCGTGGAAGTAGCTCTTCAGTGATAGTTGATCTGTCCAGTTCAACCGTCTTTGTTGCCGTGGGGTTATCGGCTCTGCAGCCTGATGGATCCGGGAGAGGTGAATCGAGCATTAGTTAGACTCGGAAACTCCATCTTGTTTGCTTCGGTGGCTAGTCCACCGCGACAAAATTCACATCTCGTTTCTACCAGTGAGATCCCGGTGTACCAGAGTTTGTAAACCAATTTACCAAACGGTTTGAGCTTAACCACTAATCAGTTGATTTAAATTGTTCTATTTGTAATTTTCTTCTGTTTCATTTTGTACCAAATCCAAAACTTGTAATCGAGCTTTCCGATCACCCTTCGACGAGGAGGGTTGTTAAAAAAAACAAAAAAACAAAAAAAAAAAGAACTTCTTAGGGGTTGGGATGTACATTTTTGTCAAATTATATTGCAGAGTGTCTTGTCAAAGCTATATTTCGTCACTTAAAAGCACATTCATTCATAAGAATTCCAAAAAAATCTTAAAAATAAAAAATATTAATATTTTAAGATGATTTATTTATAAAATTTAATTTTAATTTGAAATAAAAATTGAGCCAATCCAAGAAACAAATGTATCATGAATTTTTTATGAGTATCTTATTTAAGAAATCCTTCTCATTTTCTCTCTTCTTTTACTATTATTTTTCTTTTTATTATTATTAGAGACTTAATTAAAAACTTCTCAATGTACTGCTTTTATATTTCTTTCTAACGTGATCCGACAGAACAACACTGTGTCTTCGTCTCCTTTAAAAAAAAGTTTTAATAAATTGAACATGAGAAGTACCCTATTAAAACAAATTTATAAGAAAACTGAAACCTTGGAAAGCGTATATATTAGGGCACAATGGTTTTCTTATTTATCTTAACAACACTTTCTCATTTTACCTTCAATAAACAATCTCTTTACCTTCATTATCTTTTTATGCATTTTACACTCTTTTTTTCTTCGTTTTATGAATGAGGTCCGAATGACTCTGTTCGTGATACGGTGGGAGAGCGTCTGTTGATTATAAAGTTTGTTGTGGTATTAAGTCCGAAAAAAATTAAGATGTAAAGGTTTAAGATTTATGAATTAGGGTCTAGATTTTATTATTTAAATTTAAATTTAGAAAAACAATCAAAATTGGCCTATTTTTAAAGAGAAAACTTGCCACAAAAAAAAATTATATTTCAAAAGAGAAAATGTGGATGTTATTCAGGAAAAAAAAAATCAAACGTGCTACCTAGCAAATTACCTCTTAAAAGCCTGAAAGTTATCAAAAATATTACCATATTTTCAGCATATTTACAGCATATATGACACATGTCAAACTAGTTGTAGATCATGCACGTACAAATTTTTTCTTCCAAAAATTTATGTTTAGCGTTGTAGCTAGGAAATCACGCAATCGCTTATATAACTTGCACACATAGAAAGATGACTTCTCTATAGTGACATATACGTATACCAATTACTATAAATGCTACTAACATAATGTTTATCATATATACAAGATACCGTTTCTTTTGTTATATACATTTGATTCCTAGTACCTACGATAATAAATTCGACGGTTGTGAATACCGTTAGGAAAAATCCATAATAAATAACAAAAGCAAATTAATAAACTATATAACCTTGTAGTAGTCTAGCATAAGAATCTAGATTAGTTATAAATTTTATATTATCCTAGTGAACCTTATGTCAAACCTTTTTTTAATTCTTAATCAACTATATACGCATGCAAAGTCAATTCTTACTGGTCCCTGAATTATAGATTTCCACCTGAGAACTCCAAGCACTACATCAACTGAATAACCCATATACCACAATTTATGCCTTTGTAAGCGTGCATGATTTTGATAATAATAAAAAAATAAAGTAATTCTTACAAATAATATAAAAATAAGTTTTGTTTCTAAATTTAGCACATCATCTCTAAAATTCCAAAAATAACATAAATTTAATATTAAAAAAATAATTTAACTTTGAAGACAAATTAAAACAATATCAAAATCGCCTAAAAAATAAACTCTAAACTCTAAATACTAAATCTAAACCCAAAATTTTAAATTATAAACTCTTAAAATAATTTTTAGTGTTTGTAGTATTCTTTGACTAAAAAGTTGGTAGTGCTATTTTTGAAAAAAAAACAAATGATAATATTTTTAGAACAAAAACTTAGTTTAGTAGTATTTTAGAATATAATTTTTAATATTATTATTTTATAATTATGTCAATTAATATTATCTATTTTTAAAAGTTTGTGGAGTGTGTGGAATAATTGTTCATAAAACTAGTTTTAGTTTTATTTTAAGATATTTTTCTAAAAAAATATGAATTGTTGTGGATCCCATCATGTTCTCTCCACTGACGTCCCAAACTATACTCATACACAAAACCTACTCAATTTATATTTGTGTTTCTCATTTTCTATAAATAGAAAATTGCAATGCATACAAAGCCATCATACTCTCTCAACATTTTGCATCTCTCTCTCTCACAATCTCTGACAAGCCCCCACAATTGACCTTTCTCCTCTTAATCACCTTCTATGGCGAATTTGATCCTTAAGCAATCTCTAATCATACTCCTAGTCATATTTTCATCACCAATTTTAAGTTCTCAAGCTCGAATCATCCGTGCATATCGTGCCGCGTCCGTGGGGAATATGGATAGTCAGGTTCTCCTACGTGAACTCGAGTTTGATCTCTCTAAGTTCAAAGGTCATAACGAGAGGCGGTTTTTAGTGAGTTCCGACAGGGTTTCACCGGGAGGTCCCGATCCGCAACACCATTAAATGGTTATTACCTATATAAAAACTTTACCAGAGATCCAAGCACAAATAAATGTGACTGATCCATGCAAGTCACATGAATATCGTTATTTCTATGTTTCTCTTTTCTCTTTTTTTCCCCCCTCATAAACCTTACGTACAATTTTGTTGTACCAGGGTTTTGGTATTATTGTAGTACCTTACCTTGATACATCAAGCTTTTTTTTCTCTGTATGTTTTCTTGTGTCTCCAATGAACCTTTTATATAACAACAATTGGCTAATAAGTAATGTTCCCCGGTTTTTTTCGTTTGAGCTTTACCAATTTCATTTTGAAAGATAGAGAAATATATATATATATATATATATATATATTGATTGAAATTAGCTCTTCAAAATGCAAACAATTATTTTTGTAATAGATGTTACCATGAGGTTTTGCCGTTTTAGAAAGTTAATGTGATATTTTTTAAAAAAATACAAATTTGAAAAATCTGATCTAGGTATTATGAATATTTTGAATGATATCAATTTTGAAGTCTCAGCTTACATAATTAAGGTTCAAGAAGAGATAATAGCAATTTGTTTCGCACTACAAATTTCGTTACGGTTGATATAATTAAAAAAATTAAATGAATTAAATCGTAAAAAGACATTTCTAAATTTAAGATAATAATTAATGATCTCACCTATATTAGAAAAAATAATATGGCTTAATGGACAATCCTAGTGAAAATATATATATTCAAGACTTTAGAGATATAAAATAAATTATGGTTACTATTTTTTAATGTTTATGATGAAGTGAAGATAATTGTATAGTACATTTGAAACCAATTAAACTTATTAAATAAATATTATAATCTAAAACTGCCATTTTTTTTTAAGGTAGTTCAGAAACACAACATCATAAAATGTTTGATGCAACACGAAACGTTACAGATAAAAAATATCAGAAATTCTAGCAATAATTGGGACACTCTCCTAGTCTGGATCTCTAATACATTCTACTACAACACCATCTGTTCTTCGGAAGTTGGTTGTCCATGCAACACTGTACACAATCTAGAAAGAGAGAAATGCGTGCCTTCACGGCGCTATCTCCCTAACTCCAGCCAAGCAATTCAAGCAAATTGATCTTACTATTCAGAACAACATTTATGCCAAATATAGTAGATGTGCAAAAGTCTGCTCTGCACTTGGTTTACTAACTTTTACTAGTTTATTCTGGTTATAACTAAAACCAAGGCTTTCTTTTGTAAAACATCCCTAACATTTTTATATTTTTGGCTTTCAATATAATATTATCCTAAAAAGAAAACAAAAGGCACTAGAATCATATATCAATATTATCCTAGTTATATTTTTGTAAGTTTAGAAAACATTATTTTATAGATTTTATTAATATATCGAGTAGTAATTTATAAATAATTATACTGTATGTAAATATTTTTAATAATATATATGTTTGTTGTTGTTATAAGAAGTAACTTATTGGCCTATATAACATGCACAACTATAAAGATGACTCTTCTATATTGACACATATATATATATACATATATATATAACATAACAATAAATGCTACTAAAATAATATTTTATAATATAAGGTATTTATTTTTGCTATAATCAACTCATGTTTTATTATAACTGTCGTTTTATTTTTTCTCGCTCGTTAAAAAATGTTTATTATTTTAATATCCTTCATTAGTGCATTTATAGTTTTATTCAATTAGTAACCCATAATAACAGCGATAAAACTGAAATTATTTTTTAAAAATTATTAAAACCATAGATTCACAATAAATTAAGTACGACATTTATTATCAAAGGGAGCTAGTACAATTGAATCCTAGTACCTACAATAAAGAATTCGATAGTTGTAAAAACCGTCAGAAAAATCCATGAAAACCAACAAAAGCATGGTTGCCAAGGATAAAAAAAAAAAACAACAACAAAAGCATAAGAATTTAGGTTAGCTGTGATTTTAATATTATCCTAGCTAAAGAACCTTATGTCAAACTTTTTATTAATATTGATTTCCACCTGAGAATTCCGATCGTTGGATGAGTTGAATAACCTATATCGTAATTAATGTTTTTAAAATCCAAAAATATGAGTGTTGTGGATCCCATCATGTTTTCTCCACTGACCCAAACTTGATCCTTAACCTGTATATATGTTTCTTTAATTGTCTATAAATAGAAAATCTCAACACATACAAGTCATCATACTCTCTCAACTTTATCTCATTTTGCATCTCTTTCTCTCTCTCAATCTCGTACAAATCCCACAAAACACCTTTCTTTTTCGTAATCACCTTTTATGGCGAATTTGATCCTTAAGCAATCTCTAATCATACTTCTAATCATATTTTCATCACCAATCTTGAGTTCTCAAGCTCGAATCCTCCGTGCAGGTCGCGTTGCGGCCATGGGCAATATGGATAGTCAGGTTCTCCTACGTGAACTCGGGATTGATCTCTCCAAGTTCAAAGGTCATAACGAGAGGCGGTTTTTAGTGGATTCCGAAAGGGTGTCACCGGGAGGTCCCGATCCACAACACCATTACTGATCTTTACAGATATATACACTTTACCGGAGATCCAAGCACAAGTAATTGTGACTGATCCGTGCAAGTCACTTGAAATATCGCCATTATATGCTTTTCTTTCCTTTTTCATAAATTTTACGTACAATTTTGTTGTATCAAGGTTTTGGTATTCTTGTACCTCCTTATCTTAATACTTCAAGATTTTTCTCTGTATGTTTTCTTGTGTCTCCAATGAGTTACCTTTTATGTAACAGCGATTGGCTTATATTTTAATGTTCCCCGGTCTTTATCGTTTGAGTTTTACCTTTTCATTTGTAGGGGAAACAAATAAAGATAGAGCCTAGAGGACTTTTAAAGTATAATGATTGATATTATGATTATTATTTTGTGATTTGATGGCCAAAATATTAATATAAAATTTTAGTAAGAAGCGGTGAAGTCGAATATATTGTAAACTAATTTAAATCAAATGATATGTCATCCAGAAAAAAGTAATCTAATTATGTTTTTAAGAATATTGTTTTCGGCAGAAATTATATATATAGTGGTTGTTATCAGCAACTTTATGAAATCGTAAAAACAGTCTGATGCACTCTTACAATAAATAAAGTTTCGCCGACATCAACTACAGTGTTGGGAAATTTGAGAGGTTCAAATTGTAAACTATGAACTCGACAAATTAACATATTCTCCGCAAAAAGATTATTCTCTACAATTCTTCTCTACGCGCGCATATATATTTTCTCCCCTACCACCCGCGCGCATATGTAGTAGATTCATTAGATATTATAGTTTCTCTTTACTTCATTTGAATGTAATTTAATATCAATCAATAATATTCTAGCCTTGACATTCTCAAATTAGACTAGGAACGTTCTGTCACCAGTTGAAATCCATAGAATATTAGTGTTTGATGACCTATGACGACAAGATTGGTAAGTATATACCTTTTCTAGAAAAAGAAAAATATTCTCTCTTGACTTGTTTCAACAAAATTGATATTGGGGCTTAGTAGAAGTCGTGGATACATCAATATATATACACTCTCTTTTGTCATGGCAACAAGATTTAAATCAAATCCCACCAATAACTAATGATCCGTCAATAATTTATGATTTGAATGGATAGCGATCTAAAAAATATATATATTTAAAAAAGTGTTTAATTGTTTTTAAGAATTTACTACACTTATAGGATTTGGCATTGACCTTTTGGAATTAAAAATAGGATGTCTTATAACTCACTAAATTTTCTACAACATATTAAATTTTCTAAATAGTATTAACTCAATAAAAATGGCTTTTAAAAAAAAATTTGCAAGATGGAAATGGGAAGACGAAGCAGCAACATAGATAACTAATATATATATAAATGGATATATGGATATAAAAACATAAAGTTGCTGGTTGAAATTTTATATTTAATCGTATAATTATTGGAATATATGATTCACCAAAAGAAAGAATTATTTAAACATACAGTATGTCACATTCAAAACAATGGGCTTGATAGCACTTGTTATCCATGAAATGAATAAGAATGCACTTGAATATATAAAGTGGGCCTTGTTCACTTTTCTTCTACGGCAACATAATTGTTAATCCAGTTAAACCCCCACTTAATAGCCCACAACACCACAATTACTCACTACTTTGATCTCTGCAGAAGAAAAAACCATTCCAAACAAATATATATATATATATATATATATATATAGGAAATTTCTTTTTAAATATAAATCTATCTCATGTGAAGAAATTATTCTTAAATAAAAATAAAAAATAGAAAATATGTGAAGAAATTATTCTTTAACAGGGAGTGCCTACCAAATAAATAAAAAGTAACACGACAGACAGATGCACCTAACAACACCGCCTCTCTCTCTTATAAGACTTTCCTTCTTAGAAAATTCACAAGTGACGACGACTCACACAAGTTTAGGATTAGACTAGTTTGTAACAGAACAACACTAGCCGGAGCCACCATGTGCGACGGAGACTGCCGTCCTCTCGGTTTCCTCTTAGGGCTTCCCTTCGCCTTCCTCTCTCTCCTTCTCTCCATCGTCGGTGTCGTTATCTGGATCGTCGGGTCAGTTCTCTCCTCCTCCTAGTGTCTTAATTTCATATCCAATTTTTGTGTTTTCGAATCTCTTTATCTCACTGGTTTCACCAATTTGTTTCTCGCAGATTGTTGTTATCATGCATATGTCCGTGTTGTTTATGCGTGACTGTACTTGTGGAGATCGCAATTGGGTTGATCAAAGCCCCAATTCATGTTATGGAGTGGTTCATGTCCAAGATCCCTTGTTGATCTTTCTTCTTCTTCTAGGTCTTTGATTTGTTCTTCTTTTATGTAAATAAATAGTTCACTTCTCTGGTTACAAATTCTATCTTTAATATTGGATTTGCTTTTATGTAGTGGTGAAACAAAAACTGAGACTTGGTGCTTCAGATCTGTGTGCAATAATAAATAGCATTTGTTCTTCTTTTACTGTTTCAAATGAGTTTTTTTTTTCAGGATTTAATGGGTTTTTACAAGTTTAATAACATGTAGTGTAAGCTATATTCATGGGAATTTGCAATTGTCTTCTTCTTCTTTATTATTTGGCCTATCGCCATTGAGCTTCCATGTCCCATCATCACTTTGAACCATCCCTTTGTTCTCAAGAACCCACCAATGCCCTGGCACTAAGTACTTATCTTCAAGAGCATCTAAACCCTTGTTGACCAGCGCAATATCTCGGTTAATCTCTAGTTTAAATTCACCTTGATTGTGTTGTGTCCCTGCCACGCCGTGCAAGTAAGCCTCCAGGTTATGGAAATGTCCCAGGTTGAGAGACCGTTTCAGGTACTCTGATTTCAATGTGTTGATCTGAAGCTCCTCTCCCACATCGGTGAACCTGAATACCGGGTAACGTGGAATGAGATCCGGGACATTTGTTACTCTTAAGATGTGGAGGTGTTCGAGAGACTCGACGAGTCTTTTGAAGCTGTGGTCACCGATGCGGGGACTACCAAAAGCGAAAACCGTGACACAAGAAAGCCTGTGTTGAAGACTTGGTGTGATCTTAGGGAATTCGTTATGGAGAAAGTCTGCGGCGGATAGAATCGAGAGAACTGCGCCCAAGCTATGGCCTGTTAAGGTGATTGTTACTTCTTCATCTTTGTACAATTCTAGTAACCTTTTGAGCTCTCCTTGAACCTGAAAACCAAAACAGAGCCAAACCAATGGATAGAGAAGTGATAAACCAAAAAAATATAGAGGATGTTAAGGAAGGTCAAAACTCCGCAAGGTGGCTTGACCCGGGTTTGTAAAATATAGCCGTGTGTGGTTCAAGCCTAAGTTAGCAACTAGCCAGGCAGATCCCATCAACCCTATCATTTTTCTTTTCATTTTTTTTTTCAGATTAACCACAGGTCATCCGTAATTGGCAATTTGAAATAAGTGACGGATTCAAATTTTAAAATCTGAGCCAAAATCACTCAGACTCAAAAATACACTGGGTTTAATTGGCTGGACTCAAACTGGCCAGGCCGACCTGTCACAACTCACAACAAACCTACATTCAGACGTGAAGTTAGTAAGGGAACAAGTGATTTTGTAGAGACCTGTTCCCGTGCACTGGTCTTGTCAAAACGTGAGCGCGAATCAGTGGATGTATAAAGAGACAGCCAACCATTGGCTATGCGAGGCGGGTCATTCGGGTTAGCTCGAGGGAAAACCGTAACAGCTGATTCAAGTGGGAAATCAAAATCGTTAGCCCACTCATACAGCTGAATAGTCCCTCGCCATGCTACAACAATGTCCCTCCTCCCTAGCAACCTCTTCCCTTCGTCTGTAGCCACCGCGATGTAACCCAACCAGTTAGACTCTTTGTTCCATGCTTCCCTTGACAATGACTTGATTATGAAACATTCTGGTAACCTTATCGACGACGTTCCGTATATGTATTTGGTCACCTCGTACCTGGACGATACCATTTTGTCACATGTTTTATATTGGGTGTGCACGAAAACTAAACCAAATCTTCTCAAACTAAAACCGTATGAATGATACTCGTAGATGCGTTTGTTACCTGAAAGGATTGGCTTTGACGTATCCGGTTCGAGCAAAGAGCTCTTCTTTGGTGTAGCAGCTATCTCCTACATATTTAGACCGGCGGTCGCTATTGAAGGCAACGTACCCAACCTCAGCCATGTCACCATAGTGTAAGATGTAACGGCGTAGATCCAAGTCAAGAGGATCAAGCAGGTCTTTCCATTTGCTAGTGCCGCTCAGGTCCTTCCATCTTTTAGCGATGTCTCCCACCATTTTTCGCTTATCTTCTACTCCAAACATCCTCCTCATCTTTGTGTCCTTGGAAAATTTGTTTGGAGTGTTCAAAGGTTTGGATAATGCGTGAAGTATTGGTCCTTAATACATGCCCTTCACATAAGTTTTGCCTTGTGTAAAAGATTAGAAAGTGTATATACTCACGTTATAATGGTTTGGATTAAAAATGAACATATAGCAAATATATGGAGAAATTAAGCCGATGATGCATGTAACTTGTATTAATTACATTTAAGATTAAATTAACAAAGGAAGATATGAATCACAATCACAGGAGCCTCACAAATTATTCATAAAATGGTAGAAAAAATCAGATATGTTAAACGAGAACTAGGAAGTGAGAGATGCGTAGAGAAGTAAGTTCCAAGTATCAGGGAGACCAGGGAGACACCAATGGCTGCAGTCTAGACCCTTTGAGAGACCATTGTAGAGACTTGGATGTGCGTCTTTGCGATACTCTGACAGAGTAGTGAGATCGAGAAGATGGACCGGTTTCTTGATTCGGCTCAAGACTTTGTTAACCACAACCCAACCTAAGGGCAATCCTCCTGGATATCTTTGTCCCATGAACGGCTGAGTTTGGCCCTTGCACGACTTCAATGGTTCGTTCCACTCTCTTCCGCTGTTTCAAGACAATAAATGTTTTGAAAATCATGTTTGTCAAAATCCATTAGCTTCCAATTCAAAACTAATTGGTAATAGCTAAGAGAGAAGAGAAAGCGAGAGAGTAAAAGAACACTTACTCATAGTGGACAGGAGAAACACCTTGAAAGAAGACTTGAGTACGTGAAGGGTCAATGTTATGGTTAATCCAGCGAGCCCATGTGTTTAGTCCTTTGTAATAAGCCACAAGCCTGTTCATGTCTTTGTACAATTGGTTTCCTTCCCTCATATAATCCCACCTGGTAAACGATTATTAAACATTTAATTTTCTTTTTTGTCAATCTATTAAACATTTAATTAAGAAGCATATATAGTTAATGAAAAATATCAAAAGTGAGAGTTTAAAGTGATCGTACGGCTGGAGTCCGGAAGTGTGAGTCCACCAGTGCCACGAGTTAAAGATAAGAACGTCCATGCCAAGCCAAGCATCGGCTTGTTTGATGGAGTCAAGCACAAGCACTCGTCCTGCCTTTTCTTGAACCACGTCTACTAGAAACTGTGTTCTGTACAGAAGTATCGTCACTCCATATTCCTACCCATTTTAAAAAGACATGTAAGTATTTTTAGTTAGTGACAATAGAATTGCCTAGAATCAATCAATCAATTGATTCGATTAAATACCTAAAAATATAAACAAAAGAATACTTATTTATTTAACTGATTTGGAAAAACATAAGTCATTACGTCAATTGTGTTAGTGTATAAGCTAGATTACTTTTAAGCAAATTGACCATAAAAGTCGCGCGGTTGGGGGAAACAATATGTTAACTTTACTCTTTTTATACCATATACATACATTAAATCCATAGTATGTAGGTTTAAATTATGTTGGCACAGAACTGATACCCAAGCATCCATACTATCAGGATTTGCCTTTTTTAAAGCATGTCGTCAACCCGGTATATTTTCAAATATTTGAACGAGGCATTCTTAGAAAAGGACTTGGTATTTGTGTCATTGTGTGTGTTTATGTGTATGATTCCTACATGATGCAACATCAATATTGAAAATAAAGAAATATAAAAATCATAAATATATATATATATATATATATATATTTATGATTTTTATATCTTTATGTTCAATATATATATATATATGTGTGTGTAAAATTGAAAATATTATATCTGAAACATGTATATTCCTTTATTCCGTAATTATGCCGTCGATCGAATTTTACTAAGCCAAAGAGAGAAAGATACGTAGCAACCCTATGAAGAGCTAGAGATCTAAGTCAGCCCCAATGGAGACAGACTTGTCACTGTTTAGTCTCCGTGTAGATGTAAGTAATGGAGATCCCCAAAAACAATTACTATTGAATAAAAATAAGGGCAAATAGTTAATACAATTCTTAAGGCCCACTTATTATAATATGTTAATATGTGATAGAAAACGAAACGACGATGAAGAAGACGACAATGACCTTTAAGTGGTTGTCAAAATCATTTTTTAGATGGTGTCTTAATGATCCAATCGGTCGTATTTGTTTGGTTCTATTGAGAATTCTCTTAGAAAGCTTAATTAATGACTACGACTTATGTTAAAAGGGTCCGTATTAATTTCTATTCTTACAACTTAAAATTGTCGTCGCCACAAATTTAATATCCTTACCTTACAACTTGCAAAAGTATAACAAGTTTTAATGAAACCATATAGGATTATCTTAAGCAACCCAATCTTTTTAAAAACAGATAATCATTTTCAGAAGAAAAAATTAGATGGTGACGTTGTAGGAACTCATTTTCAACATCAATGTGGAATATTTCGCAGTCATATCTCATCCATAACATAATCTTCGTTTTTATATATTATTACTATATGACACAAGTGTTTGATCTATCGAACCCCAAACTTAAAGGAAATTAAAATAGCTACGTATCTGATCTTCATTTGACATAGCTTTATGAATTATGATGCAGACACTTAGCAGGACTTAAAAATATGCTATTGTCGGTAATTTCTAACTAGATAACTAGTAAGACACAAAATTTGCAAATGACTGTACAATCAATAATTATTTTTGTACAAATTAATAATTTAAGTAGGCTTCTACTTTCAAGTGGTGAATTCGGTGTTCACTTGACAAAGCTAGGATCTTTTAGAAAATCAAGAAAAGAATGAGAAACAAAAAAAACATATCAAAGAATCAAAAGTAGTTCTATGAGAAGCTTACTTTTAAGTCAAGTTATTGATATGTGAAAATGGGAACAAAAGGGAAACTCAAAAGAGAAAATGAAAAAATCAAAACCTGGAAAGTGAGGGAAGTGAGAGGTTGGTTTCTACGAAGAGAGTACTTGGCATTAGGGAGAGAAGCGTGAAGCAAGCAGGCCAACGATTCGAACATGTTAAGACTCAGTGAGTCACCTACCATCATTATCTTCTTCCCTCTCATTCTCCTCATAAAATTCGCCCCATCGAATCTGTAAATTCATTTAATACATGTTAATATCTCATTCGAAAAACATACTATCTTATAAACTTTGGTTACGTTTCTTTTCACATAGATTGACCACTTTAAGCCAATTCAAAACCACGTTATTAGATTTTTTTTTTCATATTATCTCACTATACACATCTTTTTAGCTAATACTAATTTCACATAACGACTGCAAACCAAGATAGCTGGTAGTTAGATTTTTCATATGGGTTTTTTCGTTAAAAACATTTTACGAAACCATTGAGACATAGGTCTCAGATTTGTTAGCGTTTGCGTTTATATTTAGAGCTCACGTTTTTGTGTTAAATAAACTCATAATCTTTACCGTTTCATATAAAACTCATTTGTTAATAATAAATGTAAACAGTAAACACCAACAAACGTTTGTGTCTGCATATTGCAAAAGTATTATATAAAAAACAAAAATATATTCTATATTATAAACGCAAACGAAAAAGAAAGTGTTTGAACTATTTGAAACCTTAGCTTTTCTTCTAACTATTCAAAACTCTAGTAGTTAATACTTAATAGTAATACATGTGCAAAAGTACCTGGGGAGAGGACAGGAGAAAGGTTGCCATCGGAAGTGTTGATAGTTAGTGTCGGCTCGACCCGCTTTCTGGCAATTGAATTCGGAATCGATGAAAGGACAAGTAAAAGCACTATAGAGAGGATATGAAGAATCATAGACCCATTTGCCTCTAGACAAATTGCATCTCCCTCCACTCAACAAGCTTGTGCTGTTTTGTCCCAAGAAATGTTGTTGAGATTGTGCTAATTGTCCAGGGAATGAAGAGAAAAGTATCAGAAACAGAGAGGCTAAGTTAAGTTGGAAACAGAGTCCCATTTTGTTTTTGGGGTCGCCAAGAAAGAATGATCAACTTATTCTTCAAGCCTCAAGCTTTTTATAGATAGAAAAAGTCTTTGTATCTACAGTGAGTTTTCTTGTTATATATTTGTATACAATATACATATTTATTTCGTGGACAATCATTAGGCTTAAGATATACTTTAAGAGCCGATAAAGGTGATTTGGAATCAAATAGATTAATTGAATCAAACTCGTTATAAGCCAGTTGGTTCTATATATCCAAAATCAAACTAAACTCGTATTTAGTTCAGCCAAACAAATTTTGTAAGGTTTTCTAATGAAACCATACATTATAAAATATTAATCTAATATTATATTAATATTAATTATAAAATAATTTATTTTTTTCATAATTTTTCTGCATGCACTACCTTTTTGATATATCATTAAATTAAAATCTGTTTTGTAAATCCAAATCGAGTTTTTCTCAAACGTTTATTTTCTTAATTACCAAGTTATTTCATGATAAACTAAAAAAAAAAAGATAATTTGAATCAAATCGAAGTAAAAAACTGAAATTCTATTCCTCATAAGTCTAAGTCGAAAATTATTGTCACTACAAAAACTCACGTAATGGTTATTGACAACAAGATTAGTTTAAAAAAATTGAGAGATTCATTTATTTCACATCAATCATGTTGTGTTTATCGATTTTCATGAATCTTTTTTTAACGGTTTATATTTTATCTGCGCAGCCATTGGTTTAACATGCATGTTGTAATATAAGAAGAGAATGAAAAGACAAGGATGATGTATATATAGAGGAGCAATTTGCACATGTTATGATGGTGTTTAGGGTGGCTTGCTTTTTCCAACTCGACCACCACTCACTCCCAGAACTTACTTCTCTTTTAATTTTCTTCATTTTTGTTTCTTTATAACTAAAGCTTTTTTTAATCTACACCTAACGAATGCTTTTTTTAATCTGTTGACTCTGATTTAGGTAATGCAATGAATCGAACCGTTTCAATATTGACTACTTTTACAAATTAATGTGGAAATAAAGGAACAAATATAACTATTTCTGTAAGCATCAATTCCAATACTCATTTGGCTCATCTTCTAATTCCAAATTGTTAATGATTCTACCTTCATCAGCAAGCTGTGATTAAAAACCAGAAAATTCCATTAGCAATTATTCGTTCATCAACAAATTCAATAATTACTTCAACCGTCGAGTTATTCATTATCATAAATATTATTATGTCTCTTTCCAACCCATAAAAAAAAACAAGAAAACTAATTATAAAAATGTAAAATAGCACAGTAGGTCGAAGCTGAAGAAACTTTTTAGGGGCTTATCGGATTCTGAACTCCTAGAAAATTATTTGCGAAAATGACTATAGTTTCCTGTTTGAAGAGATATATGGTTCAAATTGTCCCAAACATTGATGAATTAAAAATAAATAAGATTAAAATCAAAATGAAATAAGAGGAAATGATGTGGAGTGGTCCTATCTTTGGAACAAATTGGAAATGTAAAATAGACGAAACAAGAAAACAATTATTACACAACCACCAATGGAAAGACTTTTTTTTTCCTCCCACAAATACACATATGCAAACAATTTATAAAAACATTTAACTTGAAATCATAGATAGAAGTTGATAAAATTTTGATAATGATAAGGGCCTTATTAATTTATGTGACCAGAGGAAGCCTTTTAAGCTACATCTTATGTTTTGCTTAATACACATACTTTATGTACAAAGAGAGAGAGAGAGAGAGAGAGAGAGAGAGAGAGAGAGCTATATTCTCTGTGGTTTGTACCATTAAACATTTTACAGAAGCTCCCATTCAGATTCTTCTGATGATCTGTTTTCCTCTACCGGTTTCGGATTATCGCCACATTCTCTCCCACTTTCAACATCTTCTGCGTACCATTGACGCGCAAGTCGTTTGTATTCTTTTTCTCTGTTTTGCTTCATTCTTGAAGATATAGCGTCTCGGATCTTCTGTAGAATCAGTTTATAATAAGGCGGTTGTTACTTTCCGCGTGATGATGAATGCAAACATGAAACAAAGAAAAGAGAAAGAGATAGAGAGAGAAGAAACCTTGTAAGGTTTGTGTTTGTCATTCTCCATCTTGTCAAGAAAAACACAATGAAATTCGTCTCTATCCACAAGTATACAGCTTTCTTCAACTGATCTTCCACTAAGATGTTGGAGAATCTCTGACTTCTGCTCTAAGACAGAAGTCGAACTTGTTTCAATCGAATCCTCATCAGTTTCCTTTGTGCAATCTGAATATAAAAAACCATAATCAAGATTTTAGTAGAATGCTTCAAATCATGAGCTAGTTTCTCCCTTTTGCATGCCATTTTCAAATGAACCTATGGGTTGTGTTACTCGTCATTGTGCACCAGGATTCAGTTTAAGAATCTACAGTTACAAAAGAAATGGTTGAGAAATAGAGAAAAATCAAAAAGCAGGAATGTTACCATCAGATCCTGCAGGTAAGCTAGTGGCAACAGATTGGTGAATATCTGAATCTTGACTTCTAACAGAATTAGCCACCGTAACACCGTGTTCAATCTCGGTTCTAATCTCTGACTCTTGGCTTCTAACAGAATTAACCATTGTCAGACTCTGTTGATTTTTGGTTTTATCGTCTTTCTGACATGCCTGTTTAAAGATGAGTCTTTCTACTTCACCTGAAGGAGAATCACTTGAGTTTACAGCTCCGACATCATCTTTGACACGAGCACTATGAACCATTGATAAACTACTTGAGTTTAAAGTTCCCACATCATCTTTAACACGAGCACTATTAACCTTTGATAAACTACTTGAGTCTTTCTGGATAATAGGTCTGGTGACTTGAAAAATCTCCTCTTTTTTAAAGATCTGTTTGCGACCGACTCTTCCTCTTCTATATGGACCTCCATAACTATACTGCCTTGGAGATGTACAGATATCGTAATCATCTGCATCAAGACCACGGAATTTCATTGCACATCCATCCTTCTTCCCCTCAGTTACCTCTTGTTCTTGTTTCACATCTCTGGTTTTTCGGTCCATGCTTCCTCTTTTCTTTTTGAAGGAACAAACAGGAGCGTATTCATGTAACATAGAATCGGGCAAAGGTTTTCCTGAGCCTACAGAGTCATCGGGAAGCAAGTCTTGAACCACATCCGAACAGAATTTCTTGACACTGTTACCAACCGTATGAACTTGGTTCTCAACGTATTTTGCAGTATCCTAAAAACATAAAGAAGCAAACCAAGAGTTAAACAGAAGATACAATCGCCATGGTTACTAGCTCTAACACAACAAAGCATTTACCTGCACAATAATTTCCTCAACCTCTAAGCACATTGCTTCAAACTTCTGGTACACATTTCCAACCCATTTTATACCTTTAAAATCCATTATTTCTCTGAATCCAACAACGTTCTTGTGTTCGTTCTGCAACGGAAGAATGCCAACAAAAAGAAAATTCAGAGAGAGAATAAAACATATGCAGTATCATACACACAACACCAATTCTTTAGTTAAAGAAACAGGATTGCAAAAGAATAGAAGCAGCTATATTCATAACAAAAGACAGTTGCTTAGCCGTAATTCAAAATAGATTATCCAACCGAACATGGCTAATGCAACTTCTAAGCAAAACTCTTGTATAGGTGTATCCATCAATGATCGATATTTCCCAAATCGTAGGAGCCTTTTAGACGATAACTTCTAACCAAAACAAGTTACTTAAAAGAGATATAACATTAACATATCCTCATAAGATCTTTTGACTGCAGATATAAGCTATCTCTCTGTATCCACATGTTTCTATTGCTCTAAGAATTAAACAGAAAACATGTAGAAACCAAGGTTCAATATTGTAAACACCCAACTTAACCATGTGGAAAACAATCAACGATCATCGGACAAAACCAAAGTTCTACAGAGAGACTAAGTTTTGAAAAAAAATACCAAAAAGGAAACGAAAATTCAAGTTTCCAGATGCTTAAATTACCAGCTGATTGCTTCTTAAGATCAACTAGGGTCTTCAGTTAACCAAACAAAAAACAAAAGAATCGAAATTTAACAAACAAAACTTGAAATTGAAGGATTTAAGCTTGTGACAAACTTGCTACAAAAATCTGGAAAAAAAAAAAAAACCAAACTTTATCACAAAAACCAACGAATTTTCGCAGAAAGAGAAGCATACTTACAAAACTTCGAAACCCAAAACGTGGGAAAGGAGAAATCTCGCGAAGAGGGGCAAAAAAAACGTGATCAGAAAGAAGAACAAAAACCCTAAAACCCGGGAAAACCTCTTTTGCAATCAATCAGAAGAAGAAAAAAAGGAATAAATTTTAGGTTAAGATAAGAGAAGAAGAAGAAAGAGAAGAGAGACGGGATCATTAACCTCAAAGCAACGTACGAGAATTCTGATTTCTCTCACTCGATTGAGAGAGTTTTCGTGAAAGAGAGTAAGTTATTACGATGAAGCAAGCAATGGCCAAACATAACACTTTTAAAGAAGCTCTCTTTCTCTTCTTATGTTTGTTTTTACAGGAATAAAAATCCGGGTTTGGGTTTAACCCACCCGGTTCAAGAGGCCCAGGAGTGCGTTGACATATTATTTTACCAACTTTTATTTATATGGGAAAGTGTGAATATCTGCTTTTTCAATTTCGACACGTGGCACGCAAGTGGATTTGATTCTTGATGATTCTATTCCACTATTGGTTTCATATACAATCACAAACGGTTCATCATTATTATAGAACTAAACACGTGAATGTCAAATTTTTGTTAAGACTTCTTCTGTGGCCAAAAATTTTTCTTTTGGAGATTTATGATTATATGTAGGATTAAGCAGAAGTTTAAGATTATTACACAAGAGCAGAATGATTTGGGTTTTTGAACTTTAAGAAGACTTTTAGTCCTTTGATTAATGTTTTTCATATTTCAGAATCGAAGTTACGTTTTCATACAAAACAAGGAGTTTGCTTATATTGGATCCAATAAAAAATGTGTTTTTTAATTGGGCCCAATGAGAATGGCCCACTTCTAGTTCCGTACATGTTAGAATCGAAACTATTATAATTAAATGATAAACTATAACACTTATAAGTTTGATTTTGATGACAGAATAAAAAGAACATTTTTTTATAAGTTTTCGATTTTACTTTTTATAGTTTTTTCTTAATTATTTCGTGAATTTTTTATAGCTAGAAGCCTAGAATACTTTTCCATACAATAATATTTCATACGTTTTATTCTCCAACTATATTAAAGCCTAGAACATTTTTATAAGTTTTATTATTAATTATGGTGATACAAGTACCTCTTATATTCTTTTAAAAAAATTGCATTAGTGAAAAAGCTAAACAAAAAGACTTACAAGGAGGAAAAACCTAATAGAAAAATAAAAAAAGGAAACCGTTGTTTCACTGTTCAACAACAAACCTAGAATGCTAAGCTCACAGCCAACAAGCTAAAGCCAATCCAAGAAACTGACTTCGAGGCACCGCTTTGAAGAGGTGATGGAGCCATCTGATGCTGAGACTGTGGAGCGTTGGCTGGTGAAGGAGACGGTAATCGAACCGGACTGGGAACCGGAGCTGCAACGGGACCCAACGAAGCCGGTAACTGTGTTTATATAGAGCCGATGTTTCGATAAGATATAATCTTTTTTTCTTTTGAAATTTGAAGATTTAGATCTTTTCTAGTGACCATGGACTAATCATGTTTCCTTTTTAGTTTTCCAATATAGGAGAGAGATATACCACAATAACCGTCTTTAAATTAAATTTTTAAGTTTTTTTTTTTGTCAACAATAATTCTTTTTCTTCAATTTTTGGATTAATCTTATTTTTTGTTAATCTTAATTATATGTTTAGATTGGAACTTAAGTCAGTTTTCTTCTAATGGTGGTTTGACGTTAGTCGGAACAAACGGTTGAAAAGTTATGCTAGTTTGAAAGAAGAAAAATCAATATGGTGATTTGCTAACGCATGCAGGAAAACAAATTAGAGAAATCCAGACCGATTGGTAACTCAATACCCAACCCAATTTGATTATTATTGTTTTAATCCCAGAGACTCGTTTTTCAAACACATATATTTCATTCATTTCATATATAGACTTGGTTTTTGCTATTGTAATATTAGATAGATGAATCTTTTTGACTATACATTGGTTTTAGAGAAGATTTATGAGTCCATGTTCTATATTTCTTAATTTAAGGATGTTGATTTGAGGATTTATAATTTTTTGTTAGTGCTGAAACTTGATTAGTTATCTAGTTCTAATTTTATGGATTTTAACATGCTAAAAGTATTTGATAGAATGCCGAAAAAAAATTTATTAGACTAATCATTCTTCTATAGCAAATCAACATTGAAGTTAGGGGATTTGTGAACGGGTCAAATCTGAATTAAATTCTTGTTTTACTTATTTATATGTATAGCTAACATTTTCAAGTTTTAAAAATGTACTTTGGTGTAACAAAATTTATGAGTTAATTTTGTGTGTGGATAGGATATATATATATATATATATATATATATATGAAATATATAAAGAACGATATGTCGGTATATATGTATTTATATTCTGTTTGATCCCTAACATTTACTTTTTTAGCAGCTATTTTGAAAATATGAAATACATAAACTAAAGATCGTTTCTTAATGTTAGAGTACAATGACTTTGAATTTGATAATTTACAAATATTTACAAATAAAATTCACTTCTGCGATGTCTCTCTCCGATTCAACTGACCAATTTTTCAGCTGTAAGGTATAAGAAGTACGTAAGATATGTGACCATAAGGAATTAAAAAGTTATAGACTGCATTAATTATGTTGAATTAAACAAAACCACACCGAAGCAAAAATAAAAACTACAACTCGATCAAACGTACGTATGATAAAAGTCAGAAGTGGAACCAAAAGAAAAAACAAAACAAAAATTGTATGAATCTATCAAACTAAAAGAATAAACCAAAGAAAAGGAAGCAAGTTGGAGCCGATCCAAACAATATTAGAGGCTGAAGCTGCGTTATGCGGGGCTGGTGATGGTCCCATCTGATACTGTGGAACATTATTAACCGGTAAATCAACCAACGGAGACGGTGAAGGAGACGAAGAAGAGCTTGGTGATCGGACCGGTCCAGGAATCGGAGCAGCAACAGGACCCAAGGAGGCCGGTAAGACATGGATTTGAAGCTTCTGTCCCAACTTGCAGTGACCAGGAACTCCGCATATGAACTGTTGGAGTCCCGGTTTGGTTAGACTGATAGAGTCAGACCCGGTTTTGTATCTCGTAAGCGGTTTAGACGATTCACACAGCTCGAAATCATTGTGAGTGACTTCCGTGACGTCGTGGTAATCTTTGTTGAATACGAAGACCAAAGAGTCTCCAACTTGAAAAGTTCTTGAAGAAGCCCAAGCCTCGTAATCGACTCCCGTCATCGTCCATCCCTTCGAGTCGCCGACCTTGTAAATGGTTCCTCCAACCGCAACTCCAAAAAGAGCCACAAGAATCAACAAAAAGGTGAAAGAGACGTTGTTCTTAATCAAAGCCTTAATCGATCGTGTTTTTGATTTTTAACTTCGGAACGAGAGAAACAAGTTTGAGAGAGATTATTAATGGAAGTAATGAGTTTGTTTGGTGAGAAGTTGAGAGGGGGCTACAAGTGTTTATATATTGCCAAGGGGTCGGTTGAGATAATCCTTTCCCTTTTGGGATTTTGAAGATTTGGATATAATTCCTAGTGACTACTTCGTTTAGGTACTTTCTTTCCTTTTTCCATATTCGAGATTGATACGATGACCGTCTCTAATTTGAATTTCCTTTTTTTAACAAACTATTTTGTTTTTAATTATGAAAATTCTTATTGAAATATTTTGTTAAAAAAATTGTTTAGAATTTAAAGATAAAAAGTTTAAAACGTTGATAACAAAGGAATTAAAAATAAATAAAGAAATGAATGACTAAAAACATAACAAAATGAATTATGATGTATACAAAATCTACTTAACATATCTTGATGACACCTAATGTTATAGGTGATGGGAAGGATTTGTGTATACTCTCATAATCATAGAAGTATTGGTTAGATATGTTTAACCTAATTTCGTATTATAAGATAACTACAAATGTAAAGGAAATTTTTCACATATATCATTATGATCTTGAGAATCTTCTAGAACCTTCTACACCTAAAAATAGTTTTATTTTATTTCAATTTTTTTTTTCTGTGTACTCTCTTTTAGTTTATAGAGTATAACCAACTTTTATTCACTATCAAGATTTTCTTTAACGCTAAAAACTTTAAAACAGATAATACCATGCCAAGAATATATTATAAACAATAAATTTCAACTTCAAAATTTTCTACAACTTCAATAAGATTTTGTTGTTGCACCGACAATATTTTGTCAAGCAATTAACAATGACATCAAAAACAAAACATAAAACGATATACCGAATAAATTATGATAGAGACTCAAAGTATCACCAAAGTAGTGTGTTAACATGAGCAACAATTTAAATAAAAACAAAGCAAGAGCATCGCAGCAATAGAGACTAAAGTATCCTAGTTAATTTATGAAAATGGACTATTTGCCTTGTTATCCAAAAAAAAGGAAAACCGATTTTGGTTAAGGTTTTGCGATCATGGAAAAATTGATACTCTTCCGCACGTCCAGCATTCATTCCGCCACATTCCGCATGCACTATCTCTATTCGGAGCTTTAACGTATAGATATTTCTAAACAAACTCACAATTTTAGTTACTTTAAACAAAATATGATTTGCTAATAGTAAACATAAATGTTAAATGTAAACCAAAATTTGTTTTTCTTTTTCTTGTATATCAATGTTAATTAAGTATTTATACAATTTTCAAATTTGCAACAACGGTTACATAGGAAACAATGAAGATAAAAAGACCAAAATTTAGAACAAACAATCTTACGATTACAACAGAAAACACGATAAAGAAAACACAAGCAATAACAACCAGTAGAAGTCCAAAGAAAAAAACACCGATTCCAAACCACGAAGCTCGAACATTTGCGTGATTGTCTCAGCTCCAACGAGCTCGAGTTCTCATCATCGTTGCCACGAACAAACTCTATTGAGGGCAGCCCTCAAACCTCAGAACAAAAGGGCGCTTAAAACTAACGCAAAACTGAAACCGCTAAAGTGGACCTAAACATACCTAGCAGCACGGGAGCGTTTACGGGCAGTCAGAAAAACCGCTTCCGACCATTATTCTCGAGCTTAAAGCTACAAGAACTATCTCTCACGGGTTAAAATAAGTCACCTAGTGTAAACAAAAATTGTTTGTTTTCGACGTTCAACATTACGTTTACATGTATATATTAAAAAACAGCATATATCTTTCGAAAAATTAAATTTTATTTCAAAGATGTAAAAATTATATATATAAAAACTGTGTTTGAAGCGATAAAATCCCAAACGGGATTGATTTTCATCAATAATGAATGGCGTTGAACTTCTAATACAGAAAAATCCGTTAGGGGGTTGTTTTGTTTATTGTAGCAGTCAGAGCACTATGGGGTCCGGTTTATTAATGGGCCGTCTCAATACGAGTTTGCTCAGGGGGGCTGGCTAATTAAAATAGAACAATATAGGGTGAATACCGTGAATAGTAATAGAAAGAAGGTTCATTTTGTAAATTAATTTTTCTTAAAATATTGTTTTGCTTCTGATTTCGTTTCAACGCATCAATCAATATATAGAAATTTTATGAAACAAAAACCCATTTTTATCAAAACCAAACCAAACCCAACCCATAGGGGTTGCTGTTCTGTTCCTATCGACCACGGCGGCGACGAGGCGGAGAAGACCGACACGGCGGCGGAGAAGCCATCTTCAAATCCTCTAGCATTTCTATTGGAAACGAATCTCTCTGAGTCTGTTGCAGTCATGGCCTCAATCTCGACTTGGTTTCGATACATGGCTCACAAGCTCGAGTATTCCCTCACGCTCAGTCTCAAGGTTTTAGTTTCTCTTAACAAGCTTTCTTAGATTTCTCTTCATCAGTCTCCGATTTTTGTAATCTGGGAATTGGTTTTGGGGAAGGATTAAATTGCTCTTAGAATTCTGCATTCGAAACAATCTGTTCATAATTGAAGAGCTTTCTGATTTATGATGAAAAAGTTTAAAACTTTGATGTTGAGAAATTACAAAGGAGCTTACTTTATGTTGGGATTTCAATTATTAGATTGATAGCTTTTTGATTCTTGAATGCTTCTATAGAACAAATTCATATGGATCGAACTCACAGATACCAATACTCACATCATTTCTTCTAAAGAAGACCACTTTACTCACAAGACAATATGTTTGATGTAGTATTATAACTTTTCGAGTAAGATTTGAATGTCACTTTTATCACATGATCAGAACAAGTTATAATCCTTGACCCAATGTCTCAAAACATCACTCTGATGTTGATAGCTGTTTTTAACAACTTTGTTTGTGGTGGAAACTTTTGATTTGCGATGTGAACTCAATTTTGACAGAGTCATAGGAGAGAAAAACTGAGTGACCGGGAGCTCATTCAAATAGTTTGCAAGAATCTATTCTGTGGAAAAATAACCTACTTACACTCGGATAAAGGAGCAGAAATGTCACCAACCATGACCGCAAATGAAAACACACTTCTTATCCGTAAGATACCAATTGCTAATACCAGGTATGTTTGTTTTTCTTACATTTGAGCGTCACACTCTTTTTTGTTCAATTTCCAATCTTTGGTGTTCCAATGCACGTTTCTGTTACACCACAATCATAGTGTGTTTCATCTCATAACTTATAGTATAGACACACTGTCACTTGTACCAATTGCTTAATTTGACATAGACTTGCTTTGAATTGATTGACACAGACAAGTGTTTATGCAAATTTGTGTGCCAATTCTTTGTGCCCTTCATATGATTCATGAAACCCATTTGAATTCCATGCTTTAAGGTTTGTATTCATTGGAGATGCTGTCGTCTTAAAGGACCCAAACGATTCCGATAAATATCTGGTAAGAAGATTAGCAGCTGTAGAAGGATTCGAAATGGTATCCGGGAATGAAAAAGAGAAGCCTTTTGTTCTCGAAAAGGATCAGTGTTGGGTAATAGCTGAAAACCAAGAGCTCAAAGCTAAGGTACATAACATCACTGAATGATCTTAATCGAAACCTAACTCTATAGTCTCTTTCTGATGGCTTTATCCCTATGAGTGTGTATTAACAGGAAGCATATGATAGTCGAACATTTGGTCCGGTTTCAACAGCAGACATTGTTGGAAGAGCTATATATTGTCTAAGAACAGCCGTCGATCATGGTCCCGTTCGAAACAGGTAAAACAAAAGAGTCTTTATTGTCTCTTAATCAGCATTTTAATAAGTGATTTCTGCTTACTCTAAAATTCGTTTGACCTTCAGTCACACTGCAATGGGACAAGATTCTCCAATCCTGGCCGTAGAATTGGACGTGGACGAGATGGCCAAAAACCACAAGGCATAAAGAGACACACTTTCTTGTGTTTGTTTGTGTCATAACTAAATTGCGTTCTTTGATTTGAGATATTAGAAGAAAACAATAAATCATACACTGATTAATAAATCCGAAATTTTACTTTCCAAAAAATCTTGAAAACCATGTTTGTAGTCTGAGATATATTTTTGCAGCAAATGTTGACACTTGATGTGTTCGAAACGAGCTGTAGTGCTGTGAGCTTGTCAGTCTCTTTCTTGGAGACTATATTTAGTCTATATACATGTTTTTATCTTTTGTTTAATTATTTTTATTTAATATGAGATTAGAAAGACACAAAAACCATAAAATCCAAATGGACCTTCTTCACACTAAAACCCCCTAAGTAATTATTCGAATCTAAATTGAACCAGACTTTTGTGCTATACAACCAAATAATCCAATTTGTTTTAAATTTAATATTCATGAAATATAGAAAAATACGTTTAAATTTACTGAAAATATATGATATCTTCTGATTAATTTTTATCCAAATAAATATTGATTTTACTTTGAACCTAGTTACCAGAATTTAAAATGACTTTTTAAAACCGATGGTTGTTTGTTTAGTTTTAGTTAATATATTTGCCGATGGTTGTTTGTTGATGACATAAATAATAAACCAGAGAGCTTTTTTAAAAAAAAATAGACAAAAAATGGTGGTTCAGCTGAGATCGAACCAACGGACCATAGTGGATCTGAGCGGACGCCAACCTGTTATCCGTTCACTGCTGTAAGCGGAAAGTAGTCGCTGCTCTGTGAAACCAGCCTCACGCATTACCCTTCGACTTTAGAACCTGCCTGAGCCAAGCCTTCGCTCGACCCACACGGATTACTCACAGCTTGAACAGGGCAGGTCAGCAATTAGCCAACACCAAATCCGACCCGTGGCCTCGAACCAGTGTTCCACCATCATTAATGTCCCCACTCGGGTCACAAGCTCTCGCTACTTAGCCCGACGTTCGATTACTGGTTTCGTTTGATATATATGCAAACACAAAATAAGTTTCGTAGCCGATGTGGGACAAAAGACTCTTTACTTATATAAATTATCTTCTTATGTAGACCAAAGCCTTTATTTTCAGGCCCATTAAAAGCCCGATAGTGTTTTTTTTGCAAAGAGAGAGCTGAAAATTGAAGAGAGATTTGAGATAGAGCAAATGCAAGAAGAAGAAGAAGCTAAGTCACTCTCGCCTTTGTCTGAATCTGTTGATGGCGTTTTCAGGAACTTTGCAGCTCACTTCTGATTACGTTATCGGTACTTTCATTTTCTTCCTCTCCGTCTCCGTAAAAGATTTGTGTGATTAGCATCTATCTTTGTTCTTTCACTGAAACGAGTAAACGATTTGCAGAAAAATCTCTGTATTTGTAGAAATACAAAAAGTTCTCTCGTTTTTTAGTATTAGGCTTATTTGGATAAGCTCTTATTCGCTGTGTAAATTGTTGCTTTAGGCTTTTTGCTTTGAGATGTCCACCATTTGTTCCATGAAATGACTCTGTGAAGGTGGTAATTTGTAGATGTTGGTTTATTTGTTTCTCCACGTTGTTACTCGTCTCAATTTGCATTTCTTGTCAAATTCAACACTAAGAACAAGGGAATTGCGTTGCTTGTGATGAATTTTCAGAACCCATTAAGATTATTGCAGTTATGAAATATCAGAAGGCTTTTTAGCCACCAAGTTTATGTATAGGTAGTGTTATATCAAATATATAATATGAAAGGTCTAATCTTTAGAATAACTTGTTGTGTTAGGCTGGTTACTTGTGTGACATTTGATCAGTATCTAAGGAAACATTGGGAATTTGATTGAATACATTTGTGCACTGAACATGATTGGGAAGCTATACCAGTGTAGGACTTACTTGATTTTCTTTATTTCACACAAAATTCCCTAGCATTGGATCGCTGATGAATCAAGGTGTTGATATATAATTTAGAAGCTGGATCAGGTTTGAAGGACTGTTGTTTGCTTTAGCTCATTACATTATTTTGCTAATGAACATGTAAGGGTTCAGATTTTCAATTTCGAATCGTGTCATTAGGAAATGAAAAGATTTGTTCTTTATGATTTTGTCGATCTTCAGTTCAGTTGTTATTGTATTAGAATGTTCAAATCTCTTTTATCATCTGGTCTCTGTTTTAGATTATACTCTGAAGTCATTAGTTGTATATGTATTGGCTTACTCGTCTATATGGTATTGCTTTGGTAAATGCAGGTTATGGAGCTTCAGATCGCAGGATCTCTCTAACTCTGCTGTTTCAAGAAGAACCCTACCTTGCTCATCCTGTCTAGTTCACAAACTACGCATCGAGAATGGACAGCTAAAATCTGCCCCTAACAAAACTTCTTTTGTGTGCCGAGCAAGTTCTTCGGGCCATAGGAGAAATAATCCTGATTTCTCAAGAAACAATAAGCATGGTTTCCGAGTCAGAAACAGGCGAAACGAAGATAGGGATGGTTTAGTAGATGGTGGTCTCGAAGACGACATGTTGTCTTCCAAAAACGGTCCTATACTCTCTATCCAGTTCCCCAAAATTCCAGCCTACTTCATCACCTGGACCATAGAAAAAGAGATAGTGGAGCTTTTCAGGAAAGTCCAAGCTCAGCTCCGGGCTCGAGCTGCTGCTAAGAAAGAAGATAAAAAGATTGAACAAGCTTCAAAAGGGCAAGGAGGAAAAGAGAGTGAGACCGTGGACTCCCTTCTTAAGTTACTGAGGAAGCACTCAGGAGAACAAGGCAAGGAACAAGTTAGCAATTTTAATTCTGAGAAGCAGCTACAAAGAGATGATGATGCTTCAGAAAGACAAGATCACAGTTCAAATCGTTTCGATTCGCGAAGCAAAGAACATAATGTAACACCCTTTACCAGGCCAGCATCAAGTTTCAGACGTAATTCGCCTGTACCAAGACATAAATCCCTAGCCAGTTATTCTAGTGAGGCCATTTTTTATCAAGTATCAAGTTACAGTGTGACTTGGACCCAGAAAAAGGATCAAGTAGAGATGCGTGATGAACCTGAATACGAGCCTGAACCTGAGTCTGCAGCTGAGTCCGAACCTGAACCTGAGGCTGAGTATGAACCTGAATCTGAACCAGGACTTGCTATTCTGGATTCAGTGTCAGAGCTGAAACCAGAGTCATTTTACCAAGAGGAGGAGGAGGATCATGACGTCGTTTTAGATGAGTTATCAGATGATGAAGAGTCTCCCAATACCGAGGAAGAATCTGCGAAGGAAGAAGACTTGAGTGCACTGAAGTTGATAAGACTTAGAGACATAGCAAAACAAAGAGGTCTTAAAGGGATTTCAAAGATGAAAGCTGAGCTAGTGAATTTACTGGGTAGTAATAAAACATGATGTTCGGATTATAGAACATTGTTTTAGTTTTTGATACTGCTCTATGAATCACCAAATATTTGTTTCATTCATAATCTCCATGCATTTTGTTATCATTATTTAATTTTTGAGTTTTCTCTTCTGCTTCTAAAAGCAAAATTGAAATGTTATTTTTCCGTCTTTTGTGTGTTTTATGATTTTCAAGTTACTGTCCTCATTTAGTATGCATATTTGTCTTCTCCACTTTTATTATAAACATCAACTTGATTAGCGGTAATTTAAAATCATAATTGAAGTAATCATTTTAAGATTATAAAATCAAAAGAAATTGGAAAAGAGTATAACTTTTTATAAGAAAAAGACAGGAGAGGATTAGAAAGAAAGGGAAAGAAATGTGGTAGGGTTTTGTTCCCTGCCCTGCCCGTCTGCCCGAACTTCCATTTTAAGATTATGCCCTGAACCCTGATTAAGCAATTAATCAACTTCTATAAATATTTTTACTCAATTAAAGTTTTGCTGCGTTGTAATTAAGCAGAATGATTAGCAAATGGACTGGTATTTGTCTACTATTTGATGAGCGTGATATTTTTATATTTGTCAAACCAATCACGTGAGAAGTATAATGGGACAAATAAAGAGGACACTAGCAGATGTATTCTTTTTTCAACCCATGGGACTAATTGACTAAACAATAGGTTCGGTTGGCCAAACCAGAGAAACAAATACTACAAAAGCAAATTCAATTTAACGAATTGTAGTATTACGAGTTAAACAGTTAGTTTTAGAGTTCGAAATACAATAACTAAAGACTCAGTGGGGATACCCTTGATCTAAAGTTGTGTCCTGTTGAGCTTATTTCCACGTCGTGACTTCACTTTTCTCATGACTTATTATGTAGGGTGGAATCTAATAAATTTTGTCATTTTGAGGTCTCTAAATGATCCATGGAAAAATATTCCCCATTAAAATTCTGGAATTTCATTATTAGGTAGTCTTTAGAATAAGTAGTTTAAGCTTGCAAATACTAAGCCACCGGTAAATAATCCTGGTGCCGAAAGAACTAATAAAATTTTAGTTTGTAAGAAATGAAGACACTCATAGAATGCATGATTAATTTATAGAATGCAAAGAGAATTAAAATTTGTTATAGGCTCCAATACTGAAAATTCATTGCAAGACAACAGATATAACATGCCAGATGAATGAAATGCATAAAGAATCTTGTTTTGTTTATACGAGTAACAATCAAATGTTCTATGGTAATTACTAGTAGTGGCAAATACCATGTTCTTATAGTAGTTTTTTTGTTGGTGGTGTGTAATACTTTTATTATGTCTAATTAGTGGGCAGTAAAAATGTTATGAATTATTATATAAATGTATCATATATCCAAGGAAACTGAAAATTAATTAAGGTGGCATTAAATTGGGTGCATGTTGTCTCTAGAAACAAAATAAAGTGACACAAGAGGTCGGTGTAAATTTGTTTGTGTGTCTTGAAATTAAAGTTACTGTCCTCATTTAGTATGTGACATTGACTGATGTCAGGTCCCATCTCTAGTTTTCTCCTTTTTTTATTATAAGCCTCTTGCCACTTTCAGTACAATTCAAAAGTTTTTTTCGTTTAATTATTCTCTATTCCTTTTTTTCGATTTTTTTCATATATAGACTTTGTATGCCTCGAGGTGCGTTCGATAACTTAAAATATTAGAATATATATATCTCGCTTATATGTAAACTATTCGATCAATTTTTATAATTATAGATTCATAAAATACTTAGTAACTAAGTATATAGGTTTTATACAGAAAATTAAATAATTAATTTAAAGCAAATCGTTATTTTCTTAAACCCTAAAATTCACGCCGGATCAAGTTTTGGGAAAAAAACAATGGACAGAACGACATAATGGTCGCTAATGGCTGGATTTATCTGTTGTTAAAGATATGGCTATAACTTACATGTTTATAAATAAATGTTCATTATTATGCCTGGTTCAACACATGAAAATTGTGCATGTGCACGCAAAACATTGACGCCCTCATTGTATTGAGAATATACAGTTTCTAGGTGATGGTACATAATTTAATAATAGTTTGATAACTCGTAAGGCAAATGTTGAGAGTACAATGGTTACTTAAATATTCGTTGATAGTTACAAAAGTAGTGTTACGAAGTTCGAGCCACTGCTAGTACCTAGCTAATTGCAATATGTGTCGTGTTCAATGATAAATAGTTGAGGAAAGTTAGTGTTTTAAGACTTTTAAACTTAGTATAATGTTTACGAATGATGTAGTTTATACATATTTAGGGGTTTATGTAAACGAGGATTGATTTTGTAGTTTAGTATAATCTAGCCAGAACATTTTGTCGTTTTGTGAAGAAATATGTGGAGCAACTCGGAAATGTTAACATAATGGCAGAGAGTTCACTTTGTTGAGCCATATGTTTTTGCATTTTTGTAGTTTATTACAAAAAAATTAGTTTTGATCAAAATTACTAAACCAAATGTCTATATTTTCTATTTTGATACACGATATTAATGTTAAATGTCACTATAACTTATATTATTAATTAATATGTGACATAAAAGAAATTGAAATATCCATTTTGATCCCTCGTTGAAAGAAATTCTGAATTTAGATCCATAATTTTATGGTTAACAGAGAATTATGATATAATCCAATGACATTGCGTGGAAATGAAAAGATGAGCAAGTTTCCATCAACTCAATTTGTTTTCTTCTTAAAGTTACTGATCGATGGGTTTATTAATTTAAAAAGTTTCATATTAATTGTTAAAATCTTAGAAAATATGTAAATAGTTGCTGATTAAAACACTAACTGTACGTAGCACTTTGGATTGATACAATGCAAATTATTTGTTGGTCTAGAATTAGTACAATGCAATAATAGAACTCTATAGATATTCTTTCGCAAGTTCGCAGTGTTAAAAAAAAGGTCTGAAAGGTGAATTTGCTGAAAGGGGGGGGGGGGAGACGAGCCTGTGGTCTAACTTTCTTTTTAGTTCTATAATTTTTACCATTTTCAGGCAACACGCTCTAAATAATTTGTGTTTTTGTCGGACAAAATAAATATTATGATAAAGATCTTTTGTACAATGGTCCGAAGAAAAGCCCTTTTCATATGTGTCCAAGGGAGAAGAATTGAGGGCTATTTTTGTAAAATAACAAGGAACTGTCAATCAGTTCTACAGTATCGATAGAAATATATATTAAAATATTCATATTGTATATTTGAAAAATATTTTTCCATCTTTTTCAAACTTTTGGCTGCCTTTGTCCACACCTAAATGCCCAACTCCTTTTCTGCTTTTTTCTAGCGGCAGAAAATTATTTCATTGAAAAAAATAGCGAGAGAAGAAGAGTAAGCAGACATCCAAGCTTACAAGTCTTTATCAAATAATGAAGCCATATAAAAACTATACGTTCGTTGGTTTTTTTCTAAAAGCTTACAGTCACACTCTCTCTAATTTACCAAGTGATGAGAGTATTTATGATTAATATATACACTAAAAACGAAAATACTATATTTCTGATACTCCAAGAGTTCAAGGATCCTTCGATCAGTTCTAGTTGCTCGAGTTTTAAAGTTGTTTACAAAATACTCAAAGTTTACAGTAAACTTAAAAATATATATACTAATATAGCGGAAGCAACGAAAAATTCAAATATGAATCGTGGACGTGATTAAACTGTTTTTATTTTTGAGGATTTTTTGGAAGAAAAACAAGTAAACTCTTTTTTTTTTTTTTATCTCAAGAAAATTGTTTTTTCTTTGTTATAGATCTCAAAACAATTGTTAGGAAACCATAAACCGAAAAAAACTTATTTATAAGAAAATCTAAAACTTTAAACCAAACATAATTTCATTAAAATATAAACTTTGGATATTTATCCTAATTCTACGGTATACTTTGCAAATTCTATACATAAAAAATGTTAGTAATTATTTTATTGTCCATATTATTAATAAGTCAAGTTTAATAGTTGATCAAACACCTTTTCACAAACGTTCGTTTAGTATTGTCCCAAAAAGGATACATAGTTCATCCGACATTAATTTCAAAATATTACGTTAAAAACACCAAACCCGGTATTCATATCAAATGGAGACAAAACAAACAATGGATACAAAGGAGTAAAGATATGAAACCTATAGTCCACTTATCTCAAGTAATATAAAAAAACAAAACAAGGGGAAAAAACCCGAAAAGTTTATATTATTTTCTCTAATTATAATAATATTCTCAATAAATCAATTAATACGCAAAATATATATCTGCACAAAGTAACCTTATATCTCCCAACCGCACAAACAAAACTTGTGCTCCTCCATATCCACCAAGAAAGATCAAGAATCAAGAACTAATCAACATCGATCGATCCCTTAAAAAATGGATATGATTCCCCAATTGATGGAAGGCTCTTCAGCTTACGGAGGTGTCACAAACCTCAGCATCATCACAAACAACTCCTCCTCCGTCACCGGATCCACCGCAGCTGAAGCAACGCAACCACCGTCTTCCTCCTCACCATCGGCGAACTCAAGCCGTTACGAGAACCAGAAGAGGAGAGACTGGAACACGTTCGGACAGTACTTAAGGAACCATCGGCCACCGCTTTCGCTTTCCCGATGTAGCGGAGCTCACGTGCTCGAGTTCCTCCGTTACTTGGACCAATTCGGTAAGACAAAAGTCCACACGAACGTTTGTCACTTCTACGGCCATCCGAATCCTCCGGCACCGTGTCCTTGTCCTCTCCGACAAGCTTGGGGAAGTCTTGACGCTCTCATAGGTCGTCTTAGGGCTGCCTTTGAAGAGAACGGAGGTAAGCCTGAGACGAATCCTTTTGGAGCTCGTGCCGTTAGGCTTTACCTAAGGGAAGTTAGAGATATGCAGAGCAAAGCTAGGGGTGTTAGCTATGAGAAGAAGAAGCGAAAGCGTCCTCTTCCTCCGTCGTCAGCTTCTTCTTCCTCCGCCGTAGCTAGCCACCAGCAATTTCAAATGCTACCGGGTACTAGCTCTACTACTCAATTAAAGTTTGAGAAGTAATTGATAATATATAAGAGAAATGGAGTATTTTATGTAATCTGAAATGTGAATTCGTCTCTTTCTTATATGTTGATTTTAATTTTAGGTTATGTGTTCAGTTTTAGAAGAACCAAGGGTTCTTTTGTTACTAGTGTATGTCGGGGTAAGGATTAAGGAAGGTAGGGTTTTCAATTTTTATTTATATCTAATAAAAGAGAAATTCACATGTATTTATGTGTAGATATATAAATGTATATGAGTATCTATGTATCATTACTATCATCGTCATCGTTATATTGGTCTTCTTTTTTTTATTTTTCTAAAACAGAGAGGTCTTAGGTTTACTTTAAATCGAGTATGATGATACTGTCTAGAATAGTATTATTGATTTTCTTCTTTTGATGCAAAACAGTAGTCGTTTTCTAAAAGTGACAGTGAACTAACAGTGATCTTATTGTAGTTGACAGTGATTGCACTATCTATTTAAAATTCATGAAATTTTCTCCATGCCCAAATTCCCCCGAAGATGTACTGAACTCGTTCCCACTCACTAATATTCACATGCATACGTGGCATGCTTCAGTAAATATATGCTATCGTATTTGTATTTCATCTCCAAACTTATTTTGTTGTTCATGTTTAAGTAGACTTTAATTTTATAGGTTTACTTGTGAATGATATGTTCTTTTATAATTGTAGAAAGAAAGGAAAAAATCCCAAAATTCTCCACTTTTATTTTTCTTAGTACATACTTTTTACTCAAGAAGCACATTGTGCATGTCTTGGCTTTTGCATAAACCCTAGATTTTGTAGATATGGTGATTGATACTGTTGTATTTTAATTATGGTAATTCTATTTTATATAGATTTTTAGTCACTAAGTATGTCATTCCAGTAGCCAAATATTGGGATGAGATTTACCTCATTGTAATAACAACGGTTCTTACTAACATATGATCTGACACCCTTTAAAGGAGACTAATTTTATGTGATGTCTATATGATCTTATATACTTAATTACATATCATGTTAGAGGTTTATTTATTTTTGAATGACCTACTTATACTGTTGCAAAATACTAAATATACATAATATTCAAAAGAACATGACATTCGTATAGTAACTTATACTATTATCAATTTATCATCATTGTTTACCACAAGTTATTGACGAAAAAATAAAGAAATATATTCATAGTAATTAACAGCTCAATTGATTATGGAGTTTACTTCCCTAATACGGAAAAATTGCCTCATGATTGCTAGCTGCAATCTCTACTAGTTGTTGCAGATAGGATGACAACATCTTCTAATAGCAGTGCAGCATGATTTTAATTAGTTAATTCATAATTGTAGTCCTACGATTAACGGAATTATAAATAATAAAATGATTCCATATATCTTAGCCAATTACATTAATATTAAGAAATAGCTTTTTAATGTTTTTTTCATTATGCTATTCAGCCTATTCTAATGACGATACTTAGAATATGTTTTCTAAGTCAAATGACTATGCCTGCTTAATTATTTTGTTCCTCCATTATGCAAATTGCCAGGTTCTTTTTTCATGTAGTTGTGATGTCAATTAAACTTGCAGATAAATAAGGGCCACAAATCATATTTTGAGATACATACTTGTAAATTGTGAAAATAGTAACTCCCTTAAAAATTGTAGTTATGGTTGCTATAGTGAAATGGTTTCTTTAAACTATATATATAGTAAAACATTTCTAAATCAATATTCGATAAATTAATAAACACAATAAAAGAAAATAAAATAAATTCTGGTTCCAAGTAAAATAGTGTAAAAATTAATAAAATTCAATAAAAATAGAATAATAAATTTTTAAAATTTTTATGTAATATATAGTCTCGTTAATATCATATATTAATAATCATATAAGTGTGTATATATATATATATATGAGATAATATGCTAATATATGATTTTAGTGTTTTTAAAAATAATTGAATTTTCATTGGAACTAATCTCTAATTTTTACTATATCAACAATTGTTATGTTATGTTTTAAGAATATCCTATTGTAGTATCATGTATAACTTGTTATAAAATAGCTAAAATTTTCAATAATTTTTTAATTTGCGAATATGCATCATTTCATTTTAATAATCTAATAGACTGTTAAAAATACAACAACTAAGATCATTCATAAATTAAATTTATGTATATCATTTGTAACTTTGTAAAAGTAAATTTTCTATCGTCTTTGTTATTTTTTGTCAAAAGATTTTTTTAAAATATTAAATTTTCAAATCCAAAAATATAAAATTTATAATATCTGAAACATTAATTTTATATAAATTAAATTATTCAATTCATATTTCTAAAATTTGAACAATTAAAATATAGAACAAAACTCTCTTTATTTAAACTAAATTAATAAATTATTATGATCTTGAAATAATTAATTTATAGAGGTTTTATAGTATATAGGGAGAGAGAGAAATGAAAGAGAAAGAAAAAGAAATACATATCATTATTGTTTTTACTAAATATTTTTATTGGTTCTTTTTTTGTAATTGGTAGCTTATCTTCATTTTCATAAAATAAATCAAATTATTTGATTTTTTTTTTAACATGCAAATTTTTATTAGGATCAACAAGGATACATTTATGGAATATAAAATGGCGAAAACAAAGATATCACTGAAGCCAAAACAAAGGAAACTTATGTCCAAACAAGAGAAACTTAAGCCGGCCAGTTACAAATCTTCATTGATGGACTACCAGACAATTGATATAGAATGAGAAACAAATAAAGAGACAATTCACTAAGGAAACAAAACAATGATCCAAGCACTAAAACTGGCCAGCTGAACCAGAGCGAAATCCACTAAACTTTCCATAAGAACCTGTAGAAGTTGGAAAGTACCTAGAATACCGGACATGCTATATACTTAGATAGCAGACCGTAGACAAACAATCATTAACACCGGCAGAAGAGAAAGCAAATAACAAACGATATCAGAGAAACATAAACCACAACCATCGCGTCACACCAAAACAACCGAAGAGAACGCACTAAACTAAGGACGGCGATATAAACTATGAGAATTGACAAGTGACAAACCAATTAAGACCAACAGCTTTTACACGCAGACCCTCGTCGACCCAGAATCGGCCACCTACAGATATAAATATAAAGTTATCTTATTTTCGTTACGAAAGAACTATCTATGCAATGAAATTACTAGCAACTAAACTTTCGTTTGTCAATAGAAATTCAAGCAAGCATTAACATCGAGTTTGATATGTTCACAAAATACATTAACATAAATTGTTGGTTGGTTAAGAAAGTTTTGTTCACCTATGTTATTTCAAGCAATTCAACAACAGTTTTGATGATACGATGAATTAAACATAAGATCATAATTTAGGTGATTAGTCTAGATTAAGCAATAAGAACAACCATAGATGAAGAACCAAAAGAATCAATCCAAATCTAACAACCTAATAATCAATCAATCATGAAATTCCCTTAGAAATCCCTAAACTCAATTGGAAAACTAGTCAAACATAAAAACATAAGAACATCAAGATAATAAAGAAAAAGACATGATAGATTTGCTATAGAATATCAAATGATTGAGAAAAATCTATACAAATAATGAAATCTCAAAGTAATACCCTAAACTAAGCAAAATCGCACACAAAATCGTATCTTTGATGTTTCTCGTTGATGTGGGGGTAAAATACATATATATAGTACAAAGGAAAAGCCTTAGAAAATAGAAAAAAAAAGTTTTGTAACTCGCATACCGATCGGTATAAATAGTGCACCGATCGGCATTTCTGGTCTTTTGTATAGATATGTTACAAGGTGTAACCGATCGGTATATTGACCATAATTTTTGATCACACCGTTGGATTTCTTCGATTCCACTTGGAAATGAAAGCTAACGATTTCACTTTTGATCATATATCTGGTGTCCAAAAATGAAAAATATCTAACGGTGGGAAGTCTTCCATCGGAGGCCAAACTTATGATGCTTCTACATAACTCTACATCTCCAATCATCTAAAAACTCTCATTTTTTTCAAAACGTTTCAGAATTTGCGAGGACTCGATAAAAGACTAAAAGACACCAAAACACTCTTTGACTAAAAGCAGACTCAAAATAAAGATCAAAACAATGGTTAAAAAAATTCTAACAAAAGAATAACCACCATGTAAACCGGTTGGAAAGATCGGAAAATAGAAAACTAGCCTTGACGAAGCCGGATCTACCGCTAAGGTGACACGCCGGAGATGGATCTAAGACCATGTATCCACACACGACCCCTTAAATTAATCCTCTCTGATATAATTTGGAGGAAACCTTAGTAGTAGAATAGTTTCTCTCAGTTTTATTGATTAGCCAATAAGCTTATTTATACAAAGACATAATTTGTTTAGCAAATTCCGAACATTTATGATAATAGTAAATCTACCTATTTAACAATAAGAAGATATACACAAATGTTAACTTTCCTAGTAACAATAAGAAAATATATTCCCATCGATCTCGTAATCCCGAGATCTCTCAAAACCGTCGAGATAATCGTTGATCTCAGTCGATCTCCGCTTCTCCTCCCAATACCCTCCGACAAGCTCATACGTGGTAACACGTGTGAGATTGGAAAAATACTCAAAATAACGGCTTTATACCCGGCCGTCGGATCATCATCGACGTTTATATCCGGTCGTAGGGTCAAATCGGCTACAGTGCCCATCCGTTAGGTCATTGATGTTTATACCCGGTCGTTGGATCAAATCATTGGAAAATACATCTTTCGTAGTTGTGTATCTTCATTTATTTAAAATCACAAGTCTGGATCGTTCTTCGAACTTCTTGTTCTTGAAGAAACTTGTGTAGTGGTCATGGTTGGATTCAAGTTCGTCATCTTCGGATTAGCATTGAATCCGTCGGACTCATCACTTTGGTAGTTATCTTCGTGGTCTCATCTTGTTCGTAGTTTAGATGAATCCACATGAAGACCGATGAAGAAGTACAATCATGTGTTATCATGGCTAATTAGTCATCTTCTTCACCAAATACCACACGTATCTTTTTCTTTTTAACTAACGCTAAAAGGAAACAAATTCAACTCCAACTTCAAACTTCGGAGTCGTCGTTCAACATGGTTAACTATTCCATCGGCTAAGTCTTGGCACATAAAATGATAGACTTGTTTCTCAACAAGAAAACAATGAGGATAGAAGCAGATATGCAAAGCTTGCATTAGAAGCAACAACGCTATGTCAAAGAAATTATGGTTTTTTTTTTTTTTTAAATCACGGAAGCTAACGTAACAGAACCATAATCCACAGAAAGAATCGAAGCTCTGATACCATAATAGAATTTGGAGGAAACCTTAGTAGTAGAATAGTTTTTTTCAATTTAATTTTATTCATTAGCCAATAAGCTTATTTATACAGAGACATAACTTGCTTAGCAAGTTCCTAACATTTATGATAATTGTAAATCTACCTATTTAACAATAAGAAGATATACACAAATGTTAACTTTTATAGTAACAATAAAGAAATATATTCACATCGATATCGTAATCCCGAGATCTCTCAACAACCGTCGAGATAACCGTCGATCTCCGCTTCTCCTCCCAATACTCTCAACTTCACTCGGCACCAAAAATTTTAAAAATTAAGCAAAGAAAGATTTTGACGGCGGCGACGAGAGCACATCCACCGCCACAAACAGCAATCAAGATATGTTTTTTGTTCAAGAGAGAACCGAGAGAGAAAAGAGGAGAAAATGATCTAAGGATTTTTTAGGAAATTATTTGATAATTAAGTGAAACAAAATTTGAAAACGACAAATACAAACTTAGAAAAGTTTTGATTGGACAGACTTTTAATCTAATTTGTTATTAGTTGTTATTAATATAATAGTTTAGATAGCGTCAAAACAATAGGTCCGGCGGATGAAACAGTCTTTGTCAAATTTGAAAATCAAACAACGTATGTTATAGCACTTTTATAGTACCTTAAACCATATATGTATATACTTTTGGTAACTTGATATCCTCATTTGTGTACAGAAATGAAATACTAAAATCTCTTTTAAATGAAATAAAGTAAAATAATATTTATTTTGGTATACATTGTGTAGTGTTGCATCATTCATGAGTGTGTTAGAGGTAGAGCCAGAGTTCTGTCTCTCACTTGTCTTGTCTCTGTAAGTTGTTCCTCGCAGAGCACTCAAAGACCCCAACGCTTCAACTTTTATTGATTCTTCTTGTCCATTTCTGAGTTTCCACATATTGTAAAATCCAATTGAAAAGATAAAACAATTCTGTAATTCTACATTTCGATTTCCCTTAAGTTTTGAAACCCACAGTTTCAGGATTCATGAATCATGAATTGAAAAGGACTTGAGTAATCTATATATCTCTTATATACGACATTTATTTCTTTTATATCTTTCAATTATACTTTTCTATGTGAAAATTCCAACTGATGTCTTGTATAATAAAAACATATTTTGACTCCTCCATATACCTTGATTGAAATTTTTTCAAAGATATAATATTAAAGTCCATGAATTTTCATGTTTATGAACAAAAAATTGTTAATTTTAATCTCAAAATTAATTGACAAAAACAAAAATCATGTGTTTGATATATTAATAGATTAATCTTTTACACTTATGAATGTAAAAATTGCTAACATAGCTTAGGTTTTTTTGTTCATTCAAGAATATGTATTATGCGAGTTCAAATTTGGATAGTCATGTAGCATAACATTCAAATATTTTTCGAAAAGTTCAACAACTACCATACCAAATTAAGTATCATCTTACATTTTTTCATATTAAAAAAGTTACAGACATTCTGCTCAATTTTTGGTTAAGATTTAAAACCAAGGACAATAATTACATATAAAGCAAATATGAATATTTTCTTTTAAATATCGTGTCATATTGATAACCCCTTTTTTAAACGGTTCAAAACACCTAATCATATTTTTTGGGTCAGTATTCCCTTTAGACCCGACCGACAGTATTATCAAAATTTTGACAGTCTATTACAAGGTTTCTGCTTTGAGCTAGAACAATGTTCTTGCACATATTTTTATGCATGACGTCGAAAAAAATAGTTTGAGTTTGTACTATGCCGGTTTCAACTTTTTTTGGGGGCAAAGATGCCGTTTTCAACTAAAATGAAAACTTTGTTCCAATTACATAGCGCACTAAAATAGATATAATGTAATCGACAAGTATATAAAACCATCACTAACAAAGTATAAACTTCATGAGAAGTCATTTTACAAGAATTTTCCCCAATAATAATAATCAATTATGAGAATATAAAAGTGGGCATTAGCCATTAGGACTTGGCCTTTCGACTTAGATATGGAATCATGGCCTTTCCATATATGGTTAGAACAAAAGAAGGACCTTTCAAGAATCAACATCCATTTATTATTCAGATTACATAAGTTCCATCATTATTATTCACATTTTTGGATTGATACGAATATTTCATTTAAAAGAAAGAAAAAATTGAGGTGACAATCGACATTGAAACGAGGGACCCCGAATTTTCCACATGATTCTCTGGTTTCATCATTACCCACCCAAACCTATATTTAGTGAAACCCTTGTGAGGCTCCACCACATGCATTACTCCAAAATTAACATCTCTTGCTTCTTTAAGTCTAAAACAAGATTTAAATAAATAAATAAAAATTGACAAAAACTATACCAATTTTCCATTTTCTTTTCTTCTTGAAATTTATAATATATAACCTAACTATTGTAAATCAAAATCAAATCGAAACTGAGACGACAAAAAAAAAAATCAAAATCAAAGGAACCAAATCGGATCTTATTTCGGTTTAATTTAATTAGATTTTCACTGAAAAAAGAAAATAATTGTAGGGAAGAAAGTTTTTTTTTTTTTTTAACACCTGAACTTTTGTATTAAACAGTAGAAGGATGATACAAAAGGTTAGTCAACCAAAGAGATGGAATAGAGTATAATTGATACAAAGATCTAATTGAAGAGGCATGTTTAAGAAAGCCTATCTGTGCAGCATTCCTCTCACGGATGACATAAGCCTAAAGACGAGTACGGGAGAAAATTTTGTGAATATATAATCACAGCTTTATATATGTATACAAAAAATACGTATGTCATAAATATTTACAATTTACAAAAATATACAATCACAAATTCTACAAAAAAAAAAACAAATCTATGATGAAAATTAACAAGGTTTTTGATTGAGTAAATCAACTTCCTATTATTGAGCGTAGCCATTGTATAACATGTAGCTGAACTTGAACATAAAAATGAATAAAAAAAGAATCCAATGTTACTCTTTAGTGTTTAGTCGAAATCAACAAAAATGATACAAAAATATTATTTAACCACTAAAAAAAGAATAGAGATTATACATTTATAGTAAAAGTTTAGAAGCTCAAGGTGTAGTTACAGGTTCTTGAAGGGCAAGAGGAATGGCTGGTCGCCAAGTTGTTCCCTCAGGACTATCCATCAAAGCGATCCCAACATTTGCCAAATCTTTCCTAATTGCATCAGATCTTTCGTATTCTTTATTCTTCCTTGCGTCTGTTCTCTCCTGCACTCTCTGCAACACATCTTCCTCTCTCAGACCAGCGCGCTTTAGTGCCTTCTCTTTTAGCTGCTCAAGAACCTGCGGATTGGATCAACCGGAACAGGTTTAATACAAAAAAAAAAAAAATGAAGCAAAAGAGTAAAACGGTTTGGTCATGGCCCAACTAGCTCGGGGCGGGTTTAGGCTTTATATGGGCCGAGAAATTTGGCCTGCCGCAGCGTAACTACTTCTGCGGTAGTGGAAGCTGTACCTCTGAGTAACTTGTGGGCATAAGCCCTAAGATAGTAAGAACATCTCTGATTGTTGTCTCTAGAGCCTTAAGTGACTCTTCTCTTCTTGCTTGCTTTTTCCCCTGAAATCAGAATGATCAAAATATCATTAACCGATTTTGGAAACATATAAAAGTTTATGAACGTAAGAGCAGACGTTATACATACCTTTCTGGTGTGAATGAGGTCGTTGATAGTTTTCAATGGTTCTGACATTGCTGCCAGAGTTACGGGGGTGAGGAGATCATCAGACATCGAGGCAATAAATTCACTACGGAATGTGTTGATGGTTGTCAAAGTCTCTGAAGGAACAGAATCATTGTCAAATGTCGAATCTTTCTCCCCTAAAACGCTTTGACAGTCGTGTAACGTCTGTCAATAAGCAAATGAGCATCTTCAAAGATTGAAGAAGAACATAATGTTTTGCGCACAAAAAAATTTCCGATAGCCTAATAAAGCATCTTAGGCTAAAAAAACAAGAGAGGTACTCCAAAAATGCAGTATTTCTACTGACAAAAAGCTATATAACAAGGTTTACCTGATAAATATAGAAAATGCGCTCCGAAGCACTCTCGAGGAGGAAATCGGAGTAATTGATAGGAGATCGATAGTGAGTTCCCATTAGAAAAAGTCTCAGAGCAAGAGGATGATAAAGGTCTATAACCTGTCATGTTTACAAACACGAAATTTAGACATAAATGTTGGATATAAGAGGAAAATTGCAAAACTAAAAATGTTTACCTGTCTGATTGTGAAGAAATTCCCCAAGGATTTCGACATTTTCTCGGAGTCAACAGTAACGAAACCATTATGGATCCAATAGCTGATGTTGCTGCTATCACAAGCAGCACAACTCTGAGCAATTTCATTTTCATGGTGAGGGAACACAAGATCCATTCCGCCACCATGTATGTCAAAACAATAACCAAGATAAGCAGCACTCATCGCACTGCATTCTATGTGCCAACCGGGCCTTCCTCTTCCCCACGGACTCTCCCAAAAGGGTTCCCCTTCTTTTGCAGCCTGCTCAAAAATTCAGAAGTCTTTTAAGACTTAAATGAGAAAACCAATATTAAATGTAAGGCTAAAACGAAATTAAAATGCGTACTTTCCACAGAGCAAAATCTGCGGGATGTTTCTTCCTCGTGTCAACTGCGACTCTCTCACCTGCACGGTTATCTTCTAATTTTCGCCCAGACAGTTTTCCATATGTTGGAAATTTGTCGACTGAGAAGTAAATATCTCCATCAACTTTGTAGGCATAGTCATTATCAAGAATCTGAATTGGAAAACATCGCATATGAATATATCTTTAGCAATGTTTAGCAACATGAGGACAAAGTGAAGTACTTATGGTCAAACCTGCTTGATCAGGTCGATGATTTGAGGTATATGATCTGAGACTCGTGGTTGGACAGAAGGATCCAGACACTGAAGCTGTTCCATATCTCGATTAAATTCATCACAGAATCGTCTGCTCAAACTGATTGGATCTTCCCCTAATTCATTCGCTCGGGCAATTATCTACAAAATTTGAAATTTTATGAGTCAGTTGGGAATCTAGCTGCAGGCAGCTTCAACAAGACAAAGTGAAAGTCTATCTAACAGAATCTAGTCAGAGACAGATTAAGAAAACAGAAAAGAATATTGAAATCCTTGTAGCATAATACAGCGAAAATCAAGTGAGGAAAATGACTAATTAGTTCTATGCTTGGAGCTGAATACATTAATTGTCTTTGTAAAGGTTGATCAAAGTTTGGGACACAAAAGTAGGCAGATGAACGTAGCAATCAAACAGGCAAATGTAAAAGCGCAGACACATAAGGACAAAACTAAGTGAACTTCTCCCTAACATAGACAAGATACTGTTATTCCCCATGTTTGGATATTATAGTACAGCATCGCCTCCAGACTCAACTACCACTATAATAGCTTTATAAGTCGAAAAGTTCAAATGTTGCACTTTGTTGGCACAAAGATCCATTCTTTTATACACCTCTCACAAGTAAGTGAGATGGAATAACAGTATTGGAGAAGCTGACAATAACATCGAACAGCTTCAAAATTTTCGACTGTTTAATCAATCCTTTTTGCAATTAGGAGTATCATGTTTCCCGTGGATCAGAAATGTAGTTGCCGAGAAAAGAAATAGCTTAAGGTACCACAAAACTCAATCTTAAAAGATCTCACTGAAACATTCCTGAAGGAACTCGAGAAGCTGTCTCTAAACTTCTAAAACAGAACTTAAGTTGTATAGGACTTAAAGAGGTTCTCAATGAAACTCCCCTGAAGTAAAGCTTTATCTAAACTTGTAAAACAGAACTAAGTTGCATAAGACTTGAACCAAGAAGCAGAGTTAGCTCTGATTTTGATTGTAAGAAGCAGTTTCTTTGACATCATAATCTCACCTTGTCATCCACATCCGTGAAATTTCGAACATAAGACACTTCATATCCTAGATGCTTAAGGTACCTGCCTAATTCCCAATCAAAATCAAAACTTTTCATCACCCACCAAAAAAATGTGAAAACTTTAAAGGTTATTTTCTCCAAGTTGATACCTCAAGAGAACATCGAAGGTGACATAGACTCGTGCGTGTCCAATGTGGCTGAGATCGTAAGCCGTGACACCGCAAACGTACATTCCAACTTTACCCTCGACCTTGGGCTTGAACAGCTCCTTCTTCCGGCTCATCGTGTTGTGCAACCACAGCTCCTTTCCTAGTGAAATCGAATCTCCACCGTCCGTTAATGATGACAGAGCAGTGAAACAGCGACGGGATTGAGTTAACTTTCTGGGTCTGAGGAGAAAATGACTTCTAAATTGAGACTTGGGAAGAGAAGAGAATCGAATTGGAGTAAAGGGTCTACATAATTTGAAGAGATTGAGAACAGAAGAAGCCATTGATGTGGAACGATAAAATTCCCTGATGAAGAAGATGAAAGGAATCAGAAAGGAGAAGCGGCGAGGGATAGCCAAAGCCTCTGAACTAATTACGGTTTGCGTAAACCGCTTTTATATTCCGGTTCGGTTTAATCAAGACTCTTGGAGACATTGATTTAAATGAGACTTTTATGATCTTTTTGACCCAAAAACATCTAATTTTGTGTTTCATAAAACCCTTGAGACAATATCTTTCTCTCACTTTTGTCTTCTCAATTCTTCTTCTCTTTTGAGTTTTTCAAGTTCCTGTGCAAACCCTTTTGTCTTGAAATCCTCTGCTGTTACTTTGTACGCCTAGACAATGGTGTTTGGACAAATAGTTACAATACTTTTTAGTAAACTAACTTTTCATAATCTTGAATGGGTAAAATGAGGTTTTCAAAAATATACGTGCATTACCTTAATTGAATGATACTAGAAATATATTTGTTATTAGATTTGTAATGGTATAACTGTTTGCTATAATTATCAAAGAACAAACTTTTTAGGTTCATGATATTTATATAAAAAAACTATGTCTAGCTTAATAAAAACTATAGGTGATATGACATGTTCACCCACAACTTAAAATCGTAATTTATCTAGATTTAAAACGTGACTTAGTAGCCACTAACATTTAACAAAAATTAATGAGAGAATGTTTTAGTGATGATGAGGTTGGAATTTGAATTAAATTTCAAAGAACAACCTCTGTGTGATATTACGTATGCGTAATCGTTAGTTATGGTCATTTAACTAGTCACGTTTTTTTCATTTTAATTTCTTAAATCGTATACTCTGAATCCAACGGTATAACGTAGGACCAGAATGGTGTTATTGATGCTTTCGTAGGAACCATCCATAGATTCTAAGGTCTAAAAGAAAGATTCATTTAATATCCGTTTAATAAGTCTTTAACATTTTATAAATAATGTCTACTACAGACGGGTTGAACTACATACGAAATTACGATAGACTAATGAAATATCTAATACATAATATTTTACATACTTTTGGAGTTTGGACCTTGGACCTTAATTATGAGTTTGAAGTTTTGCGAACCATTGATCAACTAGAACAAAAATTATTATCACATACAAATATAAACTTTTAGGGCAATTATAATGGCGAAGTAACTGAATGTGACTGCAATGAAATCTTCTCAAAAAAGGATTACCACTGAATCAACCCATTTCGTTTCACTTCAGTTAAGATTTCTCTGAGAACCAAATTAACTAACGAATTATTGCTCTCCTGAAAAAAATATTATTTTTCGATGATATGCAATATACATCTTTGAATTCGGATGGTGATACGGTACAACCACAAGCCATTATACTATATTGAAAGATTTTATTTAAAGAAATGCTGTAAAATATTCATATTAATTTACATGCAAACGCGAAATACATAACTCAAAAGTATACAAAATAGAGAGGAAACAAAAGGACTTTTAAATTTATTCATTTGGATTACAAAAAGACTTTTTCAAAGTCTTAACGACAAAAACAACATAAAATCAAACTTAAAACTCGGGTATGTCGGAAAATTCCTCAATTCTACTATTACTAGTGAAAAGCTCAAACCAAAACTCCATGTCATCATTATACAACTTCGAATTATTATAACTACGTCTCTTACTATTCCTATCGATCAATCCTTCCCAATCCTCTATCTTCTTGTCATTATTATTCGAATTATCTACCGATACGACGTCCGACCAAAAACTCTCATCGATCAAGGCAGAAATATCCTCGTACGACATAATATCGTCCTTGTTATCATTTGAAATATCAAATGTTGTAATACTATTAGAATACTGTTGCGGAGAGGTTGTGTCGACAATCATAGATTCTTTGTCTTCGTGTGTGGTCTCGTTAATTCCGTTAATGTCTTTGGTGTCTCCGCCATTGTTTTGATTTTTGTTTAGTCTTTTCTTCAAATGAGTGTGCCAAACATTTTTTATTTCATTGTCGGTTCGTCCCGGCAATTTTGCAGCAATTGCAGACCATCTAAATTAATGAGAAACAAACAAAACGAAGCACTTAAAAAAAGTGTATCATATATACTATAGTATAGATTTCATCAATTTATTACTTTAATATATTGCTTTTTAGTTACAGCAGAAAACATGGGGATAGAAGAAAACAACAAAACAAAAGCTACTGCATAGCATATGTTTTGCATTGATCAAGGTGCAAATCTTTCCAATAATATTTGTGAAGATCTTGTTTGTGTGTTTTTTTATTAAAAACTCTATGAAAACAAATTAATTAAAGTCTTTTGTTTGAGACTGAGGAAATCACGGGAAGGAATCTCCTCAGTCCCACGGTGTTAAAATATTTTGCAAATTGTAAAAAAAAAAAAAAAAAAAAAAAAAATCATTTATAAACTTAGACTGGGTAAAGTCTAGTCACAGTAATTAAACCGAACAAAGCTTGCAAAGTGGAAAACGAAAAAGGAAGTTGACATAAACAAAAAAAAAATCGTCGACCCAAAAACAGTTTGATTGCTTAATCCTCCTTAAGAAAATTGTTGAGCTGATTTAAGATTAATTTTCTTGAAAAAGAGACAAACCTGTTGCCCAAGCTTTCATGCAGATTGATGATAGTTTCTTCTTCTTGAGGAGTGAAATTGCCACGTTTGATGTCTGGTCTCAGATAGTTGATCCAACGAAGTCTGCAACTTTTGCCACATCTAAGTAAACCTAAACAAATTCCACAAAAACACCAACCAAAATTGCTTACATACCCTTTATCAAAGAAAAAATTGCTTATATATCAAGAATTATCTATCGAAGATCAATATACAAAACAAAATGTAAAATGAAAATTACCTGCGTGTTTTGGGAGAGCTCGCCAATTAGAATGTCCATAAAGATGAATATAGTTAATCAAGATTTGATCTTCTTCAGGAGTCCATGGTCCTCTCTTCATCCCCATTTTCTCACAACATGGTGCTCTTCCCATTTTATTTCCGTTGCACTCTCAAGAAAATAACACTAAAATAAAGAATTTGGAATTGAATTGAGTAAAGTGATTAGAAGGCCAAGTGTTGAATGGGTATGGAGTTTTATGAGAGCCAAAGAAGCCAAATGCTTGAAGGAAGTAAGCGATGTAGACGTTTAGCGTGTTATTATTATATATATACACACATAATACACACATAATATAATATATTATATAATCACAATGCAACCGTGGGACAACTCCAAGTTGAAAATTTCTCATACTTTTGATCCACACAGTGCAAAGTAATTTTCAACTTTTTTCCTTTTAACTTTTTTCTAATGTTTTTAATTTAATCTGCTTTGATGAATGATGAGGATGGTAACCACCGGAGGTCCTGCTGTGGTAAAATATTGTCTAGAATGCGGTGCCATTTTTTGCCAAGTGACAAAGTCTTTCGCGGTAAATATTTTTACGATTATTCATTGGTAACTTAGTGGAAAATATGGTCCTTATTTGTCATTAGATAAGGTCCAAGACTTCTTATTCTGGGAAGAGGGCCTCATGTACTACACATATTTGCAGGATTTTCATTCTAACAAACCAGCAATCTCCAGTCCCTCATCCTGCTATATATATTCGTTGAGTGGGGATAAGATGTTGGGGTTAATCTTCGTTCATCATGTATCGATAACGAATCATGTCATAATACATGGGTACTGTCAAACCCACAGATAATCTCTAGGCGAGTTCAGGTTCTCCATTAAAGATCTCAAGAAATAAATAACCAGAACATGATGATATCAAAAATCTTGCACAAACACTTATATAATTATTTTCTTATGATAAATTCTCAAAGCCTTACAGTTCAATGAGTTTTCCATAAAACAAAAATGTCTTATCATATGTTTTATATACAAATAAAATTACAATATGTATTTTCTTATCAACTCAATGTTATGTATTCAAAATAATACAGTTGAAATGTGGGTATTTCTTATATATAAATTTGCAATAACGAGATTTACTATCCATTCAAGTATAGGTATATATGGTTTAACTGGACATCATTTTCTCGACGCCAACCTAGATTGTTAAAATATGACATGTATAAAGCAGAATGTTTTCATTTAATTTCTCTTTGATTTTTTATTCTTGCGAGAGCGTTTATTCTTTTTATTTCGTTTATATATTTCTTTGTCAACCATTTATTTCGTTTCATGAAAAAGCAAAATTATGCACAGATTTAAGACGAAAAGTATATAAAGATCTTGTATTTAAGCAAATTTTGAAGAGTTTTGGAGGTACAAATTTTGTTAGAAAGACAACGTATTTTTATGTTCGGATTCCGGTCTTTGCGTTTAAACACATGATTCACAACTTTTTATTACTAACTATCAATTTTTAAATCTAAAAAGACATTACACCAAAAGGCAAAAGCCAAAATTTATCAGGTTATAAAATCATTACACTGATACATATTTTTTGGTCATGATAATAAAAGTTATTATTCGCAGATGTGAGTATTGCATTTCGATAAATTTGCATAAAACAAAGATTCAAATTAGTGATGGGTTCTCTATTTGATTGAATTAAACTTGCTAGTTTATCAAACAGACCTGCTCTAAAAAACTCTTATTAGACTGGATAGGATCGTCTCAAATTATATGAAGGTCATGTTCATAAATTTTAATAAAAATATATTTAATTTAAGGAATTGATTTGTAAAAAAAAAATTTCAACTCCAAAATAGAGAAATGAATTGAAAACTTTCAAATATGGAGATCTCCATTTTGAAGTTGGAAATGGAGTGGAATTAGAAAAAAAATTATTCCAAAATTAAGTTTGGAGATAAATATGGAATGGCGTTAGAAATGTTCTTAAAAAAAATTTATATTTTTGAGTAGAGGCTCTATTTAACGGCTCTACTCGCACGTACTACAAAACGACCCTAAAAAAAAAACATATCAACATGCATATATGTTTGTACACATATTCTGTTCACACATTAATTTTTTGTCGAAGTGATGATCCGGTGGTAGTTGTTGCTCCCCTAGTTCAAATATATTTTTTTTAAATAACTTTTTTGTTGCTGAATCAGTTGGTTTTGGGTTTGGCTCTAGTGTGTTTGTATCCCTAGCTTGTCCCATCTCTATTTTAGTCTGGTTCGGCTTAGCTTACCTGGTTATAGAAAAAAATTGAAAAAAAAGAAGGCTATATGAATAATAAGAAATTAGGGAGAAAAAAGAATAATAAGAAATTATGAGAGGAAGGAAAGTTCAAATTATATATACATAAAATGTCAAAGAAAGAGGCTCATAGTGCTCAATTCCAATCAGATCATGTTCCTAAATTAATCAAACTTTTAATATCAATCAAAGCTTGTTGGATGACCTATAAGTCAATAAGAAACTTTAAAAGTTTCATATATCTTCTATGCGCATATTAAACACTGTTTTCTTTCTTATTGTATATACTATAGTTTTGATGAATAAAAAATAGATATGTAGAGCCAAAACAATTGTGGTGTCAAGATGGAGGGGAAATCATAGACATCGAAGTAGGTACGTACGTAAAGGGGTTCCTCTTTTCTAATATGATTCGAGATCATGTTAACAAAAAAAAAATTATGAATTTGATATAGTATGATTTGGTGACTCCACTTTTTGTTCATTGTTTTCCCTCTTTCTTTTATATATATGTTAAATATGACTTGATACTACATCTAGGTCATATGAACCTCATATTTCGAAAAAGTAGTTATAATTACTTTGTATATAGAAATATGAATCCATGAAATTACCAGTGAATTCGTAAAATCAAATAGTCTACCAATATGTTCTTTGAAACGGTGAAATATCTTTCTTACGGTATGTGATCACGTAAGATAATGAGATCATAAAATGTATGAAATTGTCGTCAATTGATATTTAGTGATATGGATCCAATAATTATATGGTTCTTTCAATTGCACACCCTCACCATTACAACTTTTACTTTAAACTATTTGTTTATCTCTGTCAAAAGCAACTTTGTATGCTGTTTCAAATTAAATGTATTTAGACCAAAATTATAACGTTAAAAAAGAATAGTCTAAAACAAAACAAAGATCATCGATATCTAATTCCATCATTACTAAGATCTTGCCCTTTTCACAATTTTTTTTATCTTTCCGCTTTCTTTTTGAGGTTTTATTTTCTAATACAATGCTAGTTATCTTCTCCAATTGTGGATTTACCATGTTTTTAATGCAAGTATTACTATTACTTGATAATTGATAAATTTAAATCAATGTACAAATGGATCGTGACCTAACGAAATCTAGATTTGTGTGGGTCATATTGAATACTGACTTTGTCGCTTCTTTTGTTTATTTTCCGGGGGTCGGCTGAGTTGCATTATTGATTATACATTCATGTCATAAAGAAAGAAGCCTTAATTTTCACTCTTTAATATTAAAATCGTGATAACTATCATCTTCAAATAGATCCAACTAGCTATTTTAGTTCCTATACTATATAATAAGATATCTCAAATAATTAGTGGAATGATGAAATAATGATAAAGTAGTGAAAACAATTTAACTAAACAAAATTTATGCTTCCTACCCAAAAAAAAAAACAAAATTTATGCTAAATTATAAGGAAACGACGCTAAGAAACTAGTTTTTTTTTTTTATATATATATATTAGGAACTTTTCATTTTCTCTAGTTATTTTGTTTTGTAAATAATATAATCTATGTGGGTTAAACTCGAATAGTGACTCAACAATAAGACTAGCACAAACCATTATATGTTTGTGTCATAATAACTTTTCAAACTTAAAGAATGTTAGTGATGGTAAAAATTAACAGAATGATACATAAGTGTATTATTCATCACCATATATGATATATTAGAGCATTTATATAAAAAATTGAAAATATAATTAGTTTAATCTCATTTAAGCAAAAGAAAAATGTACATTCGTTCAAACATCATAGAAGCAAAATCTACGAAAGTCCATTAAAATCTAAACCTTATATTAGCTGGATTTGTATACGGCGATTTCAAGAACGATTAATAAATACACTAGAAATGTGATTACGGTGTCACCAAGTCTTGGAAATGTCCTCTTCGATATTGCATTACCCAGAGGTCCAAATTTGAATATTAAAGACGATACAGCCTCTTAATGTCGCATGTATAAAACTGTTTTTGTTTTTGTTCTTTGGTTTATCTTGGATTTTAACCTTTTTGCAACATTGATACCTACCCACAAGAAACTTTAGTTTGGTCTTAACAACCTGAAGCAAAACTAAACCTCTCATACTGTCTAGACTCTATTAGTCTCTTAAAATTTAATTGTGTCCAATGGCGTTGCTTCGACCAGTTGAACATCCCCTATTTTACCAAAATGAATGTTCTACCGTGATATTTAATATTATATAAAAAGAAAACCAATGGACGTTTGTATACGCTAGTTTTGATCATTGCTATCAAATATTATATTCAATAACAGGTAATAAAAGTGATACTTTGGGATATTTCACTTGTAAAAAAATGCCAAAATGAAGACTAAAGAGTCCAGGTTTAAAGAAAAAAAGAGCCGGTACACATGATTTGACCGTGGAAAAATACAAATTTAAACCAGAAAAGACACCATCTTTTTTACTTTAAATAACTATATTTTCCTAAAAAGTATTAATCAGAATCCACTTTCATTGATTTATATGATAATAAATGTAGTAAGACTACAATGGCAAAACAAAAGTACAAACGAGGACAAGAACCGTACCTTCAAACTTTTGTTTCACCTAACAATATCACTCTAGTCTATCCATCTAACTTCAAGCACTAAATTGTGGATTTCATGATCTGGACAAAAGACTTCTTACGTCTACAAATTCGTGTTCACACTTGGAACAAAAGAATTACAATAACAATTACCTCAAACTCGAGAGCTACCAAGCGAATCTTGTTCCCGTGCCATCGAGAAATCTATCAGTATACCATCCTTTAGCTTGCACTTGAGATAAAAATGGATTGAAGACATCGTTCATTTTGTCATACGCGTCTTGCAATATCATATCATCAGGGTCATTGTATATCTTTTTCATTGACTTGGCATATGCTGCAACTAACCACCCTCGCAATGCATCTTCACCAGTTGCATCGTGCTCTAAGACCATATCGGTCCATGACTTTCCATGACTCAATAGAAACTTCTCTTCCACAAACACTTGCTTTAGTTTCTGCACCTCAGAAGGCTTCACAGCTTTATGGAGAGCCCTTCCCACTTTTACATTTCCTGCGTCTTGGATTGGTCTCTCCGGAAACATTAGGTCTTCTTGGAATCTTAAATCAGCAGGGCTTGGGACTTTTCCAGTCTGAAACAGATCCAACAATACCTCTGATGTGATAAAAGAAATCAACAAGATGGGTTTAGGAGGTCTGAACTAAAAGACGATGCTATTTACCTTGAGAAAATTAGCTACGATCAAAGCAGTTCTCTGTGGATTCAGTGTGTTGATCGGTACACCGCGCATTTGTTCTACAACGCTATACACATGTACAACCGAAAGAATCGACCCAACCACCAACTGCAGATATCCGCCTTTTCTAAGATAACCGAGTTGGAATCCAAACAAATAGAACCTGCATTCTGAAACAAAGAGTAACGGTCAAGCAGAAGGACATTACCTTTCCCTCCATTGATGAACATATTGTCGACGCAAGTTGAATCCCAGCACCTATCCCAGCAACATTAAAAAGAGTAGAGATAGCTTCTCCTTTGGCAAAAATGTCACTAAGATTTCCTTCTTTGGCGAAAGATGAATAAATTGGTAATCTTGTTGCCCTTGCTGCAACCGTAGCCATTCCCTATTTGAATCAAAAAAATGCCAGAAGAATGTGAAACACAGAGATGATTACAACAATTAGTGAAGCTGACTGATTTATGAAAAGATGGTCCCTAGAAAGCTAATATATCTCATAGGTCTCCTATTGAGGCTGCTGAGGAAGGCAGACACGGATGTTCTAAGAAAGATATATATACCTTAGCGAAATTCCCAAGACCAGCCATTTCAAGAAACAAATGTGGGCATAATGGAGAAACGAGTTCCAGTCCAGTACCAATATCGTAGAGCACATCAGCTGAAAAAATGAATTATTACGTTTTATTGTCGATGCTGTGAAGACATGAGCAGAAACATGTAACGAATGATGCATACCCAGTACCCTCCAGCGTTTAGGCTCAGAGTCCATTCTTGCACCCAAATTGCTACAAATCAGCTTTCCCACATGCTGCATCCCATCCTTCAAAATCTATTAAACCAATGGAATTAACAAAAAGTTTCACTTACAGGTAGGCCAAGAACAAGTTGAACGAACTAACAAACTGAAGTGGTTAACATACCCAGCTAACAACGGTTGCTTGAGCCGGTGTAGGCCGCAAGCCTGCAGCAAATAGCAGTGACTGCAAATATCCATGTTAAAACCTCCATCGCAACGAGCTCAAGTAAACATGGCAGTTTTCCCAAATCAAGAATCACATGAAAAAGACCTGAGTGGATAACACGGATAATGCTGCACTTGAGAGATGCTGAAGTGCTCGAAACTGTGTGTACCTAAGATATCCTTCGTTCACACTGTAAAGAAAAAAAAAAAGATTCAATGGTTAAAAACACAAGCTTTGAGCCTAGTGATTCTCTAAAACAAAAGTTCCAATTTTTGAGTTCACCTGTATGGATACCCTGAAGGAAAGAACTTGTTAAGGAAAGATTCAACCATCTTCTGAGGAACAGGTCTTGCGTCATCAACAACTTTCATCTAATACAAAACAAACCCAACACTTAATAATTCGCATCACGATTCTCCAAATTGAGTGAGAGCAACATAAAATGGCACAAGAGAGAGAGAGAGAGAGAGAGAGAGAGAGAGAGAGAGAGAGAGAGAGATTTACAGAGAGGTGACCGTCGGATTCGAATTGAAAACGTTGAGAGACAGAATCGGAGGTTTCGAACCAGTAAACGGGGAAGTCTTCAGTATTCTTCGCCATTACTGGCTCTTCCTTCTTTATCAACTTCACTTTCTCCTGCTTCGTTCGTTCCCAAATTTACCAAATTATTCGATTAATATGGAAAAATTGCAAATGAGATTAAAAAAAAATAAAAAAGGAATTATGAAACCCAACCAGAAACTGCATTTCTGAGACACGACGGCACAGTCAAGTTTCAAACGTTGGAGTCGCCGGAGTTCGAGTGAACCACCGCAGCAACTGTAATCGCCTGGAGCCGTCAAAAAAACACACGATTAAAAGAGATGATCTCGAAACGCCGTCGTTTGGCTATTCTACCACAAATTATGATAATTCCGAGGCCCAAAAAGGGTTTTGTTTCTACATAATATTGGGCTCACGAAAGGCCCAATAGTGATAGATAGCGGCGACTAGTTATGGGGTTTTGCTTTCCTCGCGTTGATCTAACGCCACCGCCCCACTTGCTTTCTTCTACAACACCCTAAAAAAAACCAAAATTCAAAAACTAATTGGTAAGCAAAAAGTGTGCACAAAGAACAAAGCAGAATCGTGTCGTCTTCGTCTCTCAAAACCTGATTCTCTGGTCTGAAGAAAGCAGAATCAAGGTCCATGTCTTTCAGAGGACTTAGCAGGGTAATCACAAAAAAAAACCCTTTTCTCTTTTAATCTCTACACTACCCATGATTTTTCCTCTATAATTCTCAGATAAAAATCGTATTTTTTTTTTTTTTTTTGCTTAAAATCAGATAGACTCTTGTTGCATGATTCTTTAATTTCGTTTCTAAGAAATATTAAAATTTTGATTTTGATGAAGGCGATGTTCAAAAAAACCCTAAGCCCATCTCCATTTTAGATCACAATTAGATAATTGAAGAACCTAATCAACACTAAATTTTGATTAAAAATCGAATCTTTTGGTATGGATTTGAAATGTTTTGTGTATTTTGATCATTTTACAGCCAAATGCAACATCCGGTATGGGTGTTGCAGATCAGAGCAAAACCACATTTCATGAGCTTCAGAGGAAAAAAACTCATCGCTACGTCGTCTTCAGGATCGATGAATCCAAAAAACAAGTGGTCGTTGAGAAAATTGGGAACCCTACTGAGAGCTACGATGATTTCTTAGCATCTCTCCCGGAAAATGACTGCAGATACGCTGTTTATGACTTTGATTTCGTTACTTCTGAGAATTGTCAAAAGAGCAAAATCTTCTTCGTTGCTTGGTTAGTATGATTGCCTCTACTTCTACTTTGATCTTTCCCATAAGAAAAGTTTAAGACTTTTGATGAGTTGAAACTAAACGTTTTGATTGGGACTTATGTTGTATAGGTCTCCTTCGACTTCTCAGATTAGGGCGAAGGTGCTTTACTCGACTTCTAAAGACCAGTTTAGGAGGGAGCTTCACGGGATTCACTATGAGATTCAAGCTACTGATCCTACTGAGGTTGATCTTGACGTTCTACGCGAACGAGCAAACTAAGCGAAATGGTCGGTCTTTACTCAAAACTTATGATAATGTAATGAATAATCTCATTCCAAAAGACCTATCGGATTTGTTAGTATTCTCGTGAATGGATTTGTGTAAACATGATTTCATGTTCTATGTCAACTGTTAATCTCAGTAAATGTTTCAAGATTGCACATAACTTAAACCTTAGGTAATTTAAACTGAAAACAAAGTGTTTAGATACCAAAAAATGGTGAATTGGCCATGAGTCTGATGACATAGAGCCTGATGATAAAGTTCTTAAACTAGTACCAAAAACTTCATAGTTAGCAATTTATTTGATATGTTGATTTCTCCATAAGCTTATGTTGTAGCCATCTAGAATAAGACCTCTGAATGCTTTGATGTATCACTTATCACCAAATTGTGTGTCGACGAGGTCGCAAGTTTTGTGACAAAATGGCATGACTATCCTATGGCCGTTTGAGAGGAAAAATGCAAGGAATTAGGAGATTCCGAGTGGGGTCCATTGCCGTTGTGGCCAAAAGCGAGATTGCATGACCCAACTGAAATCTCAATTATATATTTTATTAACTATTAATTATTATTATTATATGTTCAATTAGCTAAGTCTCATATTAACAGCAACTGTTATTGTTATTTTTTTATGTACCATTAGGTAGGTCCATTTCCTTTAGTCTATTATTTGTTTCACATTGGGGAACATTTCAGAATAATAAGTTGAATTGGAAGGAAATATAAATCTTACTTCCAACAGATTTCATTAGTTTTAACTTTTATTTCTACAAACTCTATAGTTGATAAATTACACTTTTGAAAATTTGAAATACAACACGGCTTGAATTACGTTAAAAGAAAATAACTAAACTTTGCAATAGTGGTCCAAATAGTTTTAGTGATAATTAAAGCTTTGTTTGTGTCAAAGGTTGGAACCATTTTTTTCTCATTCAAAATTTCCTTTATATAATAAAAGGGAGAGAGAAAAAAAATGCAGAAAAATGGTTTCCTCTGTCTTCAAGTATTTAGTTGAGAGCTGTCCAAAACAATACAAACACGTCCAACTCTTATGAGAACAAGAAAGACCCAAAAGACACAAACACACCCTAACCCCATCAAACAGAAATAAAGTAAACGAAAAAGCTTCTCTCTTATTTCCTAAATTTGAGTTTCAAATGTTGAAATGATCTTTGAAGGTGTGAATCAGAATTTTATGAAATATACTCTGTGGTTAACTTAGGCTTTCAAGGACGACAAAGAAGGAGAAAGATCATCATCGTCAAACTCTGGTAATGAGAGCATTTCATTCTCTAATTTAAGTCTGAATTTGAATCAATACTACAAATGTGAGAGAAGAGAAGATATCAAAACACAAAAAGCAGAGGAATTTTTTTTCCAATCTAAAAGAAAGGAACTAAAGGGATTAGTTTGAGATTAGGTTTGATAATTTTATGATCAATCTAACTTCTTTAGATTGGCTTTTGTATTAATGATATGTTATGGTGGTGAAAAATTTAGTTTTGGTTGCAGCAAAATCGGTTGAGAATGTATGAGGAAAGTTCATGTTTTGATCCTAATCCAACGGTGGAAGCAATCATGGACAACAACGGTGGCTTCTGCGGGGCGGAATTAACAACTTTTCCGGTAAGCCACCAGTTCCAACCACCTCTCGGAAGCACAACAAACAGCTTTAACGACGATCTTAAGCTCCCAACAATGGAGGAGTTCTCTGTTTTCCCTTCTGTTATCTCTCTCCCAAACTCAGAAACTCAGAACCAAAGCATCAGCAACAACAACAACCATTTGATCAACCAGATGATTCAAGAGTCGAATTGGGGTGTTTCTGCAGACAACTCTGGATTCTTCATGAACACTTCTGATCCAAACTCAACACCAACACCTATTCCTGATCTTCTCAGCCTCTTGCATTTGCCTAGATGTTCAATGTCATTACCAAGCTCGAACCTTTCGGATATAATGGCGGGTTCTTGCTTCGCGTATGACCCGCTCTTCCACTTAAACCTTCCTCCTCAACCTCCATTGATCCCAGGTAATGACTACTCAGGGTTCTTGCTTGGAAACGATACCAATACTAGTCAAAGAGATGAGTCAAATGTTGGGAATGAGAACAACAATGCTCAATTCGATAGCGGAATCATCGAGTTTAGTAAAGAAATTAGGCGTAAAGGTAGAGGGAAGCGAAAGAACAAACCTTTTACTACAGAGCGTGAGCGAAGATGTCACTTGAATGAGAGGTACGATACCTTGAAATTGCTCATTCCTAGCCCGAGTAAGGTTAGTTAAAACTTATGACTACAATCTTTCTTAGTTTAGTTTTCATTCAATGTCTCTTTGCTGAACTCTTATAATCGGTTGTTTAGGGAGATAGAGCATCAACTCTTCAAGATGGAATCGATTACATCAAGGAGTTACGCAGAAGAGTAAGCGAGCTTAAGTATTTGGTTGAGAGAAAAAGATGCGGTGGTAGACACAAGAACAATGAAGTAGACCACAACAACAACAACAACTTGGATGATCATAACAATGACGATGATGATGATGATAATGAAAACATGGAGAAGAAGCCGGAGAGCGATGTAATAGATCAATGCTCAAGCAACAACTCGCTGAGATGCTCATGGCTACAGAGGAAATCAAAAGCAACTGAAGTTGATGTTAGGATTGTTGATGATGAAGTAACAATCAAAGTTGTGCAGAAGAAGAAGATCAATTGTTTGTTACTTGTCTCCAAAGTGCTTGATCACCTTCAGCTTGATCTTCACCATGTTGCAGGTGGACAGATTGGTGAACATTACAGCATCTTGTTCAACACCAAGGTCAGTGGTCGATGAATATATACTAATCTTGATTATGGATTTGAATATATATATTTTTTGGATTGAGTTTTGGTAATAATGATTGAATAAAATGCAGATATATGAAGGATCAACAATATATGCAAGTGCAATAGCAAACAGAGTGATCGAAGTTGTGGATAAACACTACATGGCTTCTCTTCCCATCAATAACTATTAATTATTAGGCTAACTTCATGTATTTTCTGACGTTTTTTTTCTTTCTAATCCATGTTTAATCATTTGCAAAACTAAATAAAAATTCATTTTGGAGCCAAATTTAGGTTTTCTATTTTTGATATTTTGATCAATTTAATGTACTCCCTTATGTTCTCCATTTCTCCTAAACCAATCTCTATTACTGGTAAAGGAAATGATTCAGAGAAAATAAGTATTGATGATGAACCATATAGTCCATACTTTTATAGGTCTGATCAAATAAAGCCTAAACAATCTCAAATACAAGATATCTCATTCTTGTTAGAAATTTTGTAAGGGTTTGGTAGGGTTTGGCAGAACCAGTTCTGGTTGAAATAAGATTTGACTTCTCCGAGTTTTAAGTACGGTTGTAATCTACAAAGTACAAACCATCTAAGCGGTTAAGCGTTAAAAACATTGATATATTGATTAATTTAATGCACTCCCTGAAAAAATTGGTCACATATGAACCGAACCGGCATTAATAATTTTAATATCTAAAAAACAAACGGTCTGATCTTAAAAAGACATAACCAAATCGTTGGTCCGGCACAACATTTCAGTTTTCAACTCTACTTTTAAAATTGATACAAACATTACATCTTTATGATTCTAGAGTGTGCACGGTTAGGAATAGGATGGGGACAGTAGCTAGCTACTAGCAGTGTACGAGAGAGGTAGCTAGCTACTAGCAGTGTACGACCAAAAATTTTCAGTTTCTATTCAAGTTACGATATTATCCCTAAAAACCCTTAATAAAAATCAATGTAAATATGGAAGTCATATTTTTCACAATTTTGGATGTGGGACCTACCTCTTCATCTTCTCTCAGACAACCCCACTCTCTTTGCCATAAACAGATATGGCATGATCTAACCGCAACTGGAAACTTATAATATTTTTCTCAACATAAAATTAATTCTCTAGGGTTGATGTTTTCTCAATTTATTTTGATGATCTTCTTCAAAACATTTAACGTCGGAATTATGTTTTTTCGTCCCAATTAATACTCATGGAACAATTCTTGGTGATGTCATGGATATGTTATTAACTACACACAGAAAAAGGAATTAAAAGTAAATTAATTTAATGAGCACTTGATCTATTAGGGAAGCAAACTATCTTATCAGAAGTGTTATTAGCAATATATAAAAAAATCAGTGTTCATCTAGCATTTTAGACATGACTATCGAGATAACATTTTGTGTCCTAGATGGCTAGATTAAAAAAACAAATTGTATATTTTTATTCCAATAATTAAATTTTGTCATGTTTTTAGTTTTTACCCTTCTTATATGGTTTGTCTCCATCTGCAAATTTTCATCTATTTAAAACACAGAGAAGGAGAGACTTGTTAATGAAACTTAGTTTCTTCTCTTGAAATTGATAATCTTTTAGAGTCGTTGAACCATCTTCATGGAACGTTACATAATTATAAATGAGAGGTTCAAGGCCTTGAAGTTGCTCATTCCTTTCCCGAGTAAGGTTAGTTATATATTTATTTCAGTTTTATGACAAAATTAATATTTCATTCATTTTCTCTAATATCTCTTGATTAATTCTCATAATCTATTATTAGGGAGGTAGAGCATCCATTGTTCAAGATGGGATCGTTTACATCAACGAATTACGCAGACTAGTAAGCGAGCTTAAGTATTTGGTTGAGAAGAAAGAGATGTGGTGGAAGACACAAGAACATTGAAGTAGACAATAGAAACACATTATGTGTGACTAGCGAGATAGAGCATCCATTCTCCAAGACATGAGACTTAGTGATGATGATGATGTTGAAAACACGGAGAAGAAGCCGGAGAGCGATGTGATAGATCAATGTTCATGGCTACAGAGGAAATCAAAAGTAATAGAAGTTTATGTTAGGGTTATTGATGATGAAGTAACGATCAAAGTTGTGCAGAAAAAGAAGATCAACTGTTTGTTTTTTTGTCTCCAAATTGCTTGATCAGTTTCATCTTGATCTCCACCATATCGCTGGAGGAAATTTGGTGAGCATTACAGTTTCTTGCTCAAGACCAAGGTCAGTGATAGAGTATTGGATTATGGATTTTTGTAAAATGTCTTGATTATGGATTTAAATATATTGCCTTGAGTTTTGGTAATAATTATTCCACAAAATGCAGATATATGAAGGAGAAGAATCAACAATAAATGCAAGTGCAATCGCAAATAGAGTGATTGAAGTTGTGGATGAACACTACATGGCTGCTCATCCCATTAATAACTATATATGAATTGTTGGGCTGATTTCATCTATTGTCTGACGTTTCCCTTTTTATGTTATCCATGTTTACTCATTTGCAAGACTAAACAAACACTTATTTGGAGCCAAGGTTATAATAAAGTCTGATCCGGTTAAAACTTTCTATAGGGCTATAAAAATGTCAGATCCAACAATATGTTCCTTTAAAACATGTCATGAAAGATTACTAATTCTTGCATTCTCATTACTGGGAAAAAAGAATGATTCAAAGAAAAGGAGCATTGATGATGATGGAAACTTACCCCAAAGCATCGATGATGAAGCACCATAATATACAAGTGATCAAATTAAACCTAGACAGCTTTGAATAGTTTTGTCTAATTCTTGTTAGGGAAATTGTATCTGGTTGGGGAATATTCGAAACAGATTAACTACGCGGGATAGACTGAGAAGTTGGGGAATGAATGTTCCAAGAGAATGTTTGTTATGTGATTCAACGGACGAATGCAAGTCCCACATGTTCTTCACTTGCCCCTACTCTTCAGAGGTCTAGCTTTCTTTCTTCAATCACTTTGGTTTAACTCCGCCTATTTTATTTGAGGACATTGTTGACTGGGTTAGTGCTTGCTCCCGAGACAAGAAAATCAGAGCTATTTGCAAGCTCATCTTTCAGGCGGTTATATATGAGTTATGGAGAGAAAGGAACTCTAGGATCCACATTGCTGTTTCCAAACCGAGTTCACTAATCATTAAGGAAATTCAACTCCTCGTCCGCGCTAAGCTTGCAGGCTTAGACCATCAAATAATTCAAAAATCATTCAAACTAGCCATAGCCACACAGAGCATCACATAAACATACCTTGCCTCATGGTTTCGGTCTTTTCAAGCATAGTTCTACTATCCCCACCCTCTCGCTTTCTTTATTCCATCTCTTGTACTATTTCTACCAAGCCTTCTCACATTTATTTCATAGTCCCAAATTTGTAATTTTTAAATGACTTCTCCTTGGGAGTAATATATGGAAAAAAGTTTAATAAAAAAAAAAAAAAAAGAGAAATTGTATCTGGTTAAACCGGTTAAGTCGGGTTTTTTAGAACCAATAATTTTTAGAAAAGTGCGGTTTAGTCCTGTAATATTAATTTCTATAAAATATCTCTAGTGGTTAACCGTCACAATGAAAAAAAAATGATACGATTGATTACTTGAATGAATCCAATCCCTTTCTGAAACTGTTGGCTATATATTACATATCTCAAAAACCAGATCGTTGTTTTGGTCCGGCACAACATTTTAACATTTCTATTTGAAGTAGAAAAGGCCTCTAGTTTTTAAAATTGATAAAAAAAAAAAAAAAAAAAACATCCCTATGATTTTAAAGGTAATCAAAGTTTGTACTGTTAGTTAGGATGGGGACAGTAGCAGTGTACGAGTCTACGAGTGAAGTAGGTGACCAGAATCTTTTTCAGTTTCTATTAAATGATAAGAATACCCCTAATTCTTTTACAAAATCAAATAAATTTGATGAAATGTATCATCCCATTCTTGGATGTGGGACCTACCTTCCCCTACTTCTCAAACAACCAGCTCTCTTTGCTATAAACAGAAATCGCATGACTCAACCGCTCAACGAGGAAACTTATATTTGTCAATATAAGATTAATTTGATCCATAAACAGACTAATTTAATAGAATAGATTGAAATATAAACACATATGATTGATTGAATGAATGAATTATTTATCTTCAACACAGTCCATGTTATTTTGTTTATGGATTCTTTATTATAATTCTTCAAGTATCTAAATGTTTTTCTATGGATGGATTATTTATTATATCATTTTATGTTATTGATTACACACACAGAAATGAAGAACTGTATTACATTGATTGAGTGAGTTATTGATACATTAAGGAAGAAACCTATTTTACGGAAAGTGTTTGTGATATAAACTATTTTATGGTAGTTTAGTGGGTGAAGAGTTTACTTATAAAAAAATTTGAAAAAGAAGAAAAAAACTAGAGATTTAAGTATTTATACTCCGATTTTAATGATATACGTACATAAATTTTATGAATGTCATGGACATAGATAAATCAAAGTAGATGATGTGATAAGTTTTATGAATGTCAGAGATTACGAATCAAACTAGATGATGTGATAAAATGATTTTATGATTGTTGATGATAATATATGAATTAAAACTGAATACTTTATATGCAAAACATATCCACTTAAACCTTGCATTACTAATCCTTTTTTTGGTTTTTGTAGTAAGTCCAAGAGTTTTTTTTTTTTTTTTTTTTTTTTAACTAAGTCCAAGAGTTTTTCAGTTCGAAACATAACCACCTGAACATAACACATTAATAGTATACAATATAGTTGCAAAAATATTTTATAAAAACAAAGATAGAATATGGAAGTAAAACTTCAGAAATTGAAACATAAATCTAAGACAAAAAAAAAATGATGCAAACGGGGCTACTTGGTTTGTTGGTGTGAGTTTGCCATAAGAGCCCATATTGGTCAGAGAGAGGATCGTATTTGCTTATTATAATGACGGAAATACCCCTAAAGTAGTTGCAAAGACCTGAGAGATTCGGCAAGGGACCCATCTGTTGATCCTTCTAACCAACCTTGTTGTTTTGGCCACAATGATAAATCACATGCTCCAACCAAAACATATAACCCCCAAAAAAAAGAACAAATGTTTACATTTTATATAAAAAATATGAACCTTCGTAACGGTAAAATAAATAATATGCAATGCTATTTTTCTTACAATTGGTTAAGCGTTAAAAAAATATGCGATGTAGATATGTTCAGGATCCGATTGGTAATTAAGTGTCAACGTTTGAAATAACTAAAAAAATTCTTAACATTTAGAGAAAGCGGTAAAGAAAAAGACGGTTAAAATCTCTAAAAAGGAACTAATTTTATAAACCATGTTACCAATCAAACCCTTGATAAATCATGCACCAAATTTGGGTTAGAAACATAACTTATATACAACATTTTCGTTCATAAAAAATATATATATTTTTATCCACCATAATTTAACTTTGTCATTTTTTTACCCTTATTCTATTGTCTGTCTCCATCTACAGATGTCCGTATATTTCAAACACAGGGAGGGAGAGAGTCTTGTTTAAGAAATTTACTTGTTCTCCTGAGAATTGAGAAGACATCTAGAAGAACTAATTGTAGTAAGGTTCAAGTTTTCCAGCTCCGATTACACATTATCTTCTATCTCTTTATGTTTATTGTCAAACTCAGACCCTAAACCTATTTGTTCATCTTTTGAATTCGAAGAACAATCTTTCATCTTTAAGAGAATTTAAAGCCAAATTTTGTTTCCGAGATTATAAAAGAGCAAACTTGTTTGAAAATTAGGTTCAAATTTCTGGGTTTTCATCTTCTTAAAGATGGTTGAATGTTACTTTTGATTTGCAGGTGTTAAAAGAATCATCTTAGAGTCGTTGAACCATCTTCATGGAAGGTCACAAAGGTTTTTTTTTCTTTTTTTTTCATGAAAGTTGCTACCTTTTTCTCTTCTGGAAGATCTAAATTAGTGTTTTTGTTACAAACGCAGAAGAAAGAGGAAGCCTTTACGAGGAAATGGGTTGTTTCGATCCCAACACTCCGGCTGAAGTCACGGTGGAGAGCAGCTTCTCTCAAGCTGAACCACCACCACAACCGCCGCAAATTCTTGTCGCCGGTAGCACAAGCAACAGCAATTGCAGTGTTGAAGTAGAAGAGCTCTCTGAATTTCATCTCAGCCCAGAAGATTGTCCTCAAGCTTCTTCAACACCTCTCCAATTTCACATCAATCCTCCTCCTCCTTGTGATCAGTTCCACAACAATTTGATTCACCAAATGGCTACACATCAGCAACACACTAATTGGGATAATGGGTATCAAGATTTCGTCAATATGGGTCCAAACTCTGCTACAACTCCTGATTTGCTTAGTCTCTTACACTTGCCTAGATGCTCATTGCCTCCTCCTCCTCATCATCCTTCTTCTATGCTTCCTAACTCATCAATCTCATTCTCAGACATTATGTCTTCTTCTTCTGCTGCTGCTGTCATGTACGATCCGCTCTTCCATCTGAATTTCCCTATGCAGCCTCGAGATCAGAACCAGCTGAGAAATGGGTCTTGTTTACTTGGAGTTGAAGATCAGATTCAGATGCATGCAAATGGTGGAGTGAATATGATGTATTTTGAAGGAGGAAACAACAACAACAACAACAATGGTGGATTTGACAATGGGGTTCTCGAGTTTAACACTGGTGTTTCTCGTAAAGGAAGAGGATCAAGAAAGTCAAGAACTTTCCCTACAGAACGCGAAAGAAGAGTTCACTTCAATGATCGTTTCTTCGACTTAAAGAAGCTCATTCCAAATCCCACAAAGGTATACTTTGCTTTAATTCAGTTCATGTGTATGAGACTGTGTGTAACATTGTTGGTTTAATCTCTGTAGAAAGATAGAGCATCGATCGTTGGAGAGGCGATAGATTACATCAAAGAGCTGTTAAGGACAATAGAAGAGTTTAAAATGCTTGTGGAGAAGAAGAGATTTGGGAGATTCAGGAGCAAGAACAAAGCTAGAACTGGTGAAGGAGCAGGAGAAGATCAAGAACAAGAAGAAGAAGACACTGTGAATTACAAGCCACAGAGCGAAGTAGACCAATCTTGCTTCAACAAGAAAAACAACAACTCACTGAGATGTTCTTGGCTGAAGAGGAAATCGAAAGTCACTGAGGTCGATGTACGCATAATCGATGACGAAGTAACCATCAAGCTTGTCCAGAAGAGGAAGATTAACTGTCTGTTGTTCACAACCACAGTTCTTGATCAGCTTAAGCTCGATCTTCACCATGTTGCAGGAGGACAGATTGGTGAGCATTACAGCTTCTTGTTCAACACTAAGGTAATGAACATGTCAGTAACTTGAATCTGTTTTTAATTCCAGACCAATTAGATTAATCTTTTTCAATTTGATTTTGGGGCAGATTTGTGAAGGATCTTGTGTGTATGCAAGTGGAATTGCAGACACAGTGATGGAGGTTGTGGAGAAACAGTACATGGAAGCTGTTCCAACCAACGGTTACTAGTTTCCAGAAACACTTATGGGGTTACTTGCCTTTTTAATAACTTTGTTTTACCCCCTAATGACTGATTAAGTTATTAATTACTTTGGTAATTTTCAAGTTTATTTAGCTAGAGTTAGAGCTAGAGCTGATGAGGCTCTTCGTCTGGGTTTTGTCTAACTCTATAAATTTCTAGCTTTATGAGTTTCAATTTTCGACCATTTTCATCTGTTTGAGTTTTACTTTTTAACTAATGCTCTTAGTTCTTGTTTATCAGAAAAATGTTTCATTGTTTTGTGTGTGCTTTATGGTATAAATAACACTCAGACTCTCGATCCGAGTAAAGCTTAAATGGAAAAAAGTTTGATTATTACGGAAATTTCCAAAACCAAAATCGAAGCTTTTGAAACCAATTCCTTTGCAAAATAAAGCTAGAACTAAAAATCTGTTTGCTCAAAAAAAAAAAAAAAAAAAAAGCTAGAACTAAATCTATGAAACGTAAGTAAATTTTAACACCCCTGGGCCAGGCCCTAGGTATCCGGCTCTTTTGGCCCTTAAAGTCTTTATAACTTCCAACTGGCTCGTCTCAAACAGAAAATTTTGGATTACGGTTCAATCTGACCTGACCGGATTGAAACGGATTCATTAAGGATGGTTTCAGAATACCTTTTAGCCCCCAAAAGTGGTTTTTAAACATGGTCTCAAAGATCTAAGCTGGAAGAGAACTACCTTAAGAGCTCTGTGTTTCAAATTTATCTTGCGCATTCGTTTATTTTATTTCTCAATCATTAGCATGTAACCTAGCTTCAATTTCTGCACTTACAATTAGTTCCTGGATTTTAGAACATTTTCAAACCCAGTCAGAATTTAAGAAAAGGTCTACTTGAAAGTTGAAACCGACAAAATATAAAATTTTAGAATATTTATAGATTAAATATTTCAAGATTTATCTCCTTAAACAGTAGCTTTCTTTTTGTGCTTCATTTTTTCTTCTTTATGTCACACTAATGTTGTGTCAAGTCCAGTTCTAACAACTTCTTAACTCCTTAGTTGCTCGACATTGTTGTTCATCTTTAAGTTTAAACTCAGTCAATAATAATACTCTTTCACTTATAAGTGCTTTTTTCACATCAAAACAACACTCTTATGTATTTTGTATATATTTTAGTTTTACAGAAAATAAATCTAAGAATAATCATCCGTCTATTCCGGTTCGCAGTAGGATCCGGTTCGACCGTCGGGTCAATCTGGACTTTAAAACCATTGCTTCTTTATTGATTTTGGTTTTCTAATTAGAAAACTTAATCGCATCTTCAGTGATTTTCTTACAATGAGCCAATTTTAATCTGGTCAAATCATGGTACCTGCTTTGTCACAAACTGGATATGATCCTCACACTTATTACTCATATTCAGCACCACGACTTCTCATTTGCCATCTAATCTCCGCCGTTTTAATTAATCATACACCATTAATTAATCACTCTAAGGATATGATTTTGTCTCAATTCTCTTGACTTTTCCTCGTTGGCTATAATACTTTTTGCTTATTCTCTATTTCGAACAGGTCATATGAAAGTTTTCTCTTTTTAATATATTTTTACGTTTTAAATATAAGAGAAATTTCTCAGAATAACACATTTTCAAGTTTTGTTGCCAAAAAACTATTATTAATTTAATGTTTCAAAAATACTACCAAAAGTTTTAGTTTTCCGAAAATACCATAAACACAAAAATTGATTTAGGTATAGTTTTAAGAGAGTATGGTTTATTGTTTAGTTTTGAAAGTTTAATTTTAGTTTTGTTGTATTTTTGAAAAACCAAAACTTAAGTGGTATTTTTGCAATATATATAGTGGTATTTTTTTAAAACCAAAACTTAAATGTAGTATTTTTGAGAATTGCCCTAAATATAATGTGTTTTGTCACATGTTTCAACCTATTATTAATTCCGGATAAGCATATCACTTGAACAAAGGGTTTTCACAAATTCACATTTGGGTAAATGACTGAATAAAAAACGATTAAATTCAGATAAATATTTATTTATATGTAATTAAACCCAATTAAGATCCAATTTTTTCACTTGTATTCAACCCCCATGTTTAATTTTTATTTTGAAAACCCCCCCCCCCCCCCCCCCCCCCCCCATTTTTTTTATTATCTATAAACACAAACAAACAATCTCATTAATTTGTAAACATTATTGTCTCACCAGATGCCAATGCTCAATAGTGTCTAAACACCAAACATGTCGCATCTCAAAATAAGAAAATATGGAAAACGAATTGAAAATGAATCCTGTTTAATTGGACTGCATTAGTTTGGTTAGTTTTAATATCTGTTTTCAGTTTTTGTTTCAATTTAGTTTTATTTATAATGTAATATCTAATTACTTGAACAGATATAAGTATTGGATTTTTATTCCAATTTTATTTTTAGTTTAGATACAATTCATCTGAATTTTTTTAAAAAATTAAAGAGCATTTTTCTTTTTCTGATACAATTTGACATCCATATATTAGAAACCACATGGCAGGATTAATACTCAAATGCATATATACTTAAAGTCATAAACTTATTAATCGTCAACAACTCATAACTTATGATTTTATCCCAAAAAAAACTCATATACCTAGAATACCAAATTCGAATATAAATTACGATGATAATATATAGTAAAAACCTTCAATAATATTTTCATTTTATGCAGTTATGCATATTCATGAACAAAAAATCTTTCATCCGATCCAACAAAACTTCGACACGTTATTATGATTTTAACGTCCGTGGTGAATATTTAGCTTCATTGGATTAAGAAAGCTTCAACAGAAAAAAAAAATTAGCAAAGAAAGTCAAACAACCAATTGATAATGAGATTAACAATAATGATGATATCGAAAGCATCATTAACGACGTAATAACACAATATAATATGAACGTAATAATATATTTTATATAACTATAATATAACATTTATACAATATAATAGGGTCGTACCTTTATAGAACTAATCGAATTAGTTACCCTACACATAAAAAAACTTTATAGTTATCTTATCAACATCTTTTTGGGTAGATTTTGTTATTCGAACTAAGAATAACTTTAGAGCTTGGATCGACTTGATTGATATTTAAGATTCACAGACTTAGATTTACAGGAATCGTTAATTTGAGAAATTTTTATTCTCTAATATCTTTTACACATAAAAAAAAAACATTAAAGCACAAAAAAAATATCAAAGCAATTAAGGTGGACACACACACTTTCCAGCCATATAACGCAATAATGGATTTTTTATATCAAAAAGAAGAGTTTTTTTTTTATACACTTCAACATCACCATCGCATCTCTTCCAATAATTTCATTTGGATACAACAAACAAAAAGTAAGAGAACCAAAGAAATTGCAGAATGAACAAACAAATTTCAAGATTATCACAAAATTAAAGTTTAATAGTAGCTTTAGCTGAAATTAATTACAAGATCAACATGAGCTCATAAGAAGTTGTTCTAAATACTCAGCACCTAAATCTTCAAAAACCACAAGTGTACCAATTTCTTGCTTCACAACACTCTGCTTACTACTTCGTGATGTTGAAGAAGCGGAAGAAGAAGAAGAAAAAGAAGAAGAAGAATTAGAAGAAGAAGAAGACGAAGAAGAAGATCTCTTTTTCCCTCTAGGCCGGTTTCGAAGCGAATGTTTTCTCTTCAAGGCCATAACCGGAGATCCTCCATCATGAAGATTTACATTCTCCATTTTCTTGAGCGACTCTCTAACCACTTCCACGGGGAAATTGAGTGTGGCGAGAGATCCTTTCGTGGCGAAAGCCGCTTGATCGTAAGCAAGAGCGGCTTCCTCGGCTTTGTCGAACGTCCCGAGCCAAACCCTAATTCCGTTCCTTGTCGAATCTCTTATCTCCGCAGCAAATTTCCCCCAAGGCCTTTTTCTCACTCCTCTGTATGATCTTTCTTCATCAATTCCAACCTTTTCTTCCTCCTCGGAGTTAGAAACGTCGCCGTTTTGGATTTCTTTCTTAATCATCATCTCCGATGACTCAAATGAGAAAAAGTCGTCGGAGTAATCATAATTAGGGCAAAAGAAGGATTGAGGATCAGATGATTGATCCAAGAAACAGCTCTCGTTCCATAAGAGTGATTCTTGTGATGAGCTCCAAGAACTCGGAGAAGAATACATGGAAGATTGGGAATATTCCATGAGTTTTTTTTTTTTTTTTTACAATTTCTCTTTTCTTGCTTGTTTTTGTTATCTCTTCTTGTTGTGGCAATAATTTATTTCAAAGCCTAATCCTATATATATAAGAGACACGGGATTTATAAGATAATTGAAAGTGGGAAGTATTTTATTGTTGTATTGTTTTCATAGGTCCTATAGACAAATATGGCTGCCTTAAAATACTAATAAAAGTTTTAATACAACCGAATGGGGACCAACCACAAAACTGGTATTCATTTTTTCAATATATATATTAGGAAAAAAACAAGATTTTATACGGATCTATCCCTATTCCAAAGAAAAAGAAATTGGCGATTTTTATTTCCACGTGGCGCAACGAAATTTTTGGGAGTGACGTTAGGCGGCGGGATACTGACAAAATAGATGAGATCAGCTATATCCTGATGTGGCATTTCTATGCCACGTAAGTTTTGACAGACTCGATTGTAGGACACACGTATTGTCCTTTGAGGCAATGTATAGTAACTTTCGACCATTCGCAATTCATCACCAATACGTCAATTATCTATACCGACAATATCTATAGCATATTTTCATTAATTAAAATATTAATTAGATATAGCATATTTCGATCTCATTACTGGCTGAAGTTTTTAGAGTTTAGTATTTTAAGAAACACTATCCTCTGATGCATTTATAACCTTAAAACATGACCATTCCTTATCATTTAGAATTTGGTCATTTTAATCTGGTCTCGTCAGATTTCTTGAATGCAATACCACAACCAATCATGAAGAAAGGATTCAGTTTTCATCTTACACTAACCATATGATAAATCTGATTACGAAAGAGTAACACAAACCTATGTTGTAAGAATTTGTGGAACAACAAGGATATACTTTTGGTTAGAGGGATGTAGGCAAGGATATTGTGTAAGGATGCTATGGACTGACATTTTACAAAATCTGTCAGATACAAGATACAAGATTAGTTATGGAGATTAAACACCTTCATCATGGGCTATATTTAAGTTCCTTTATAAAGCTCATGCTTGAAAGATCAAAATTAAAACACTTTATTTGGAAAATTATCTCCATGAGTGTAGTGGTTAATCATCGATTAAAGAGTCAAGAAGTTCATTTTGAACCCATTTGTCATGCTGCGAATTAGTGGTTGAAACAATTAATCACGTATTTTTGAATATTTTTTATACTTTTGCAAATCTAAGCGTTATTTTTGATACTATCCACAAAATATTTTTTTTTTTTTAAATTTAGTCTATAGTCTATACTAATATGAATTATTTATTTGGCGACAACTATCTCAATATATTATATGATTTTGATGGTTTATATAAAAAATTCGACATAAAAAATATTTTCAGAGATTCGATAGAAACCACATGATATTGTTGATCATGTGGTAGGAGAGAGCTCTGCTTGGTTGGAGAGAGTTCTGCTTGGTTTGCAGTGATGGAGAATTTTCAACATACATCCCTAGAGGTGAATCAAAGACTTTATTGCAAAGTAGACAACTCTTATATAGACAATTATGCATCTTCTAGGATTGGCCTTGGTGTTATGGAAAAGATGTAGAATATTAGGCGGTTTAGTATAGAAGTCTCTTCTTACGTTTGGTTTTGTTCAGAGTAGCAAAGACTATTTTTTGTTCACTTATACCTGCGGTACAACTCGTCTTCACGTATTAGTGTATGTTGACGAATTGATCATCAACAAATAAACTTACATGAGTAAGTGTTTTCACATGAAAGATTTCGGGATTCTCAAATATTTTCTTGGCATTGAAGTTTCTCGAGGTAAAGAAGGTATATATCTCCCTCAATGGAAGTATGCTTTAGATATAATCTCCGAGTGTGGCATGATTGGTTCCAAACCGATTGATACTCCGATTGAACAAAATCACACGCTTGGAAAAGATGAGGGAGAGTTTTATACAAATCCAGCGCACTATCGTCGTCTTGTTTATTTGCTTTTCACGCGGCCTGAGATTAGCTATGTGGTTCATCTACTCGCACAATTCTTGTCCACACCTCGACAAAAACATTGGGATGCTGCTTCTCGCGTGGTTCGCTATTTGAAAAGCACGCCAAGACAAGGAGTATTCTTAAGCTCAACTGGTCTTCATGTCCTCTGACACGTCGTTCTTTAACTGTTATGTTGTTTCTCTAGGTGGCTCTCCAGTGTCTTAGAAAACGAAGAAACAACCGGTAGTATCTCGTTCTTCGGCTGAACCCAAATACAGAGCAATGTCTATGGCTCTGTGTGAAATCAAATGGCTTCAGGAGTTTCTTCTCACCTCTGGTGTCAAACATTCTGCTCTGGTTGCTCTTTTCTGCAATAATCAAGCGGCTCTCCATATAGCTGCGAATCCCGTCTTCCACGAACGAATAAAATATTAAAAATGATTGTCACTTTGTTAGAGATGCACTAATCGATGGTACCATTTCTACTCATCATGTTCGTTCCTCGGAACAGGTTGCAGACTTTCTTACTAAAGCTCTTGGGTGACAACAATTTCAATATCTTTTTGGCAAGATGAGAGTTGGTGATCTCCACTCTCCATCTTGAGGGAGAGTATTAGGCGGTTTAATATAAAATATTTTTCTGTTATGATAAGAATAATAGATTTATTTGTTTTCATTAGACTGATCTTTTCCTATTTTTTAGTTTACTCTTTCTCTATATAAGTATGTAACCATGGATACATGATCAATACCAAAAAAAGAGCAATTTATTACTTTAGCATAGAAAAATATCAATGTGGGATAGAAATCAATGGTGGAGTCTATCCCCTATAACTATATTTCGAGTTAGCGAATAGGTATGTCATGTGTTCTCAAAACTAGGGTAGATTGTGAAGGTTTTTCAGACGGACTGTATTCAACTGATTTTGAAAACAAATAAATTTGAAAATTTCACGTAGTTTAGATGTTAAAACTAACTAATTTCTTTTGTTTATTTTGTTCATTCGGTTAAGATTGTTTTCTTGTTGGGATTGTCTTACCAGTTTCTTATATAGATTGAAAAAATAAAGAATCGCATATTTGTGTGTTGAAACTTAATAATAAATTGACAACAAAAAAGCTTTGTAAGATTTATAAGATAATAACACATAATAACAATATTAAAGTTTTGCAACATTGTTTTGAATAATTATTGATGTGCTAAACAGAAAAGACTGATGTATATGTCTAACACACTATTTCACCAATTGTTAACTTTAAATTTGCGTCACCAACTTTATTAGTTTTAGTATAAATTTCGAACAAATTTAACAGCCATTAATTAATTAATTAGGGTATACGACAGCAATTTATAAGTTCTATAAAGCTTGTTACCATATCTTTAGTTTTTCGTCTTAATTGTAACTGCAATAACCATTTTTACCGTTAAAATCATTAGTTAGTGTTTTGTTTTGATAAAAAAAAATAAAGAGAAAAAGATAGATCGAACTGTGGCCCCGAGAGAGTGGTCTTCTTGATGTGCCGACAGCCACTAATATATATTTAAATTGGAACAAAGACAAAATAGATATTTCTCAGATCCAAACCAAAACAGAAAAATGAAAATCATTGGTCAATATTATTGGTCCATTTTATGGTTGGAGAATAAGGTTCTGTAATAAATATCGATTGAAACGTCACAGTTTTAGCTTAACGAAATTGACTTCTTTTTTTTTTTTCTTTTGTTCTTAAAAGACCGAAAACTGAAACTGGATGAGGTTTCCTCGACACGACCTTTATGATTGGAAACTTTGTATGGATTCTATTTCTAGAACATATCTATATAACGTTTACAAAGCCTGAAACCTGTGTTTACCATAGCTAAATTAATATGGCTCTAAATTGTTTATAGCAATCATTGAAGGATTAATAGATGGGAATCCTATGGGTTCTTTTTTGGATTTTGTTTATTTAGTTTGATGGTGGAGAAATAAAACATAATTGACCAATAAGAATATATATATATATATATATCTAATATCTAAAATTTATTTTAATAGTAACCAAATAAAATTTTTAAAATGACTTACGAAAATATCCAAATTTATTACTTTCATATATCACATGCACAAGCACAACAATAGGAAAGTTGGCAATTGGTTTATATTCTAGCAAAAAAAAAAAAAAGAGTTACTTCAAGTATAATGGTATGAATGTAATTAAAGTTTTTGTTGTTTTATTAATTTCTTGGCGTTTTCAGCATCTGATGCCACTTGATGCTTATAATTGTGTAGAAACGTATTTCTTTCATTTTTGTTTTTGTAAAAGAAAAGTATTCCTTGAGGTTTTAATATGCGTCATATGACAAAGTCTCTTTAGCCTTTATTGTTTGTCGACCACATAAAACTCTTGCAAAAATAAACCAAAAAAAAAATATATATATCTCATGCAATTAATTTTTTGTGATATTATTTTATATCTCATGAATTAATGGATCGTACTTGTTTGTTAAAAAGTCTTGTCTACGCTATATATAAGTACACTCAACCAATAATATCATGAGAAGATGTTTCATAAACATTTTTACCTAAAGTTACATTTTCCCGATTTTTTAAAGATAAAAAAGTATATAGTTTAATATTTCATTAGAGAAATAAAACAAGTCATTTCATTTTATTACAACATTAAATAGTATAATTGGATTACGTTTGTTACTGATATATATAATGCACATAATTTTAACTACGACTAAAAATTCTAATACCCACAAAAACAACTAGAAGATATAAATTATATACATACGGATGATTGGGTCGATCTGTAGTAGCTTGGCTGTAACATAAAACTCCATAGAATGAAGATATAATAATGTGCTACATATATGCTACTTTTAAATTAATCGTACCGGTAAAGTATAAAATAAACTATAAAAATTGGTTGGCATGGCTATTATTAGGATCGAATTCCTTAAGGATATTTTATCAATTTTAAAACATCCAGTACAAGAAATTTGGACGGTTAAATTAGTTAAAAAATAATTAAAAACATATTTTTAATCGTTTTTCGACGATAATAAAACTGTCAAAATTTGTTGGTCGAAAATTTTGTTTGATTGGAAATTAGTCGATAATTTCTGACAGATTTTCCGAAGATCAAACCAGTTAGAAAGTTAATTTTTGACAGTATTCAAAACTAAAAACACTTATTTTTAGACATTTAAATCTGTTAGATTACACAAATATTATTAAGAAGGTCAAATCAATTCTAAGTATGATAATGTTGTTTAAAATATTAAGTATTCATTACGTATGGATCAATTTCTATTATCTTTCCTTTTTAAAATATCTCTAACTTCCATTAATATTAAGCGATCCAACGGAGTCCTCATGTAATACAGTGGAGACTGGGACTGGTAGAAACTACAAAGTAACTAAATTGAAAACTCAAATTTCGATCTTTTTTAAAAAAGTTTTTTTCTTTTGGACGCCAAATATTATCTACCTTTCTACTGTAAGCATTTTCAATTATTTTCTTCATTTACTAAAAAAGTTCGGCTATTTAGGAAAATTTTGATAACTCTCAAAAATAAAACTCACTAAAATATAGGATATTCAGTATAATCAATAACAAAGTTGAGGCATGCGATATCGTACTATTTCCATGTGCTATAAATGGAAAATATGGCTATTGATTATTCCCCATCACAAACAAGTGGGAAATAGAGAACAGAAGAGGGAGATAAAATTAAATTATTGCTGATACTATATGCTTTGAAGAGTGTTGTTGAAAGCTGACAAGGGAGCTTGACCGCGAGACAAAAATAAAATGTTTTTGTCCACTAAAGTGATTGATGTTTGACCTCAACGTCCAAGTGCATACCCCTTTTGAACATATATATATATATATATATACATTACATACATTCACAATCCATATTTGTAACGATACCAGTGACATATTATAACGACAACAAAATTTATCAACATTATTTCAAGGGGTCAACTGTTTTTTGGTTAGAGATTCTTCTAATGTATTATCTTACATATGATAGAATTTTAAAGAAATTCTTTAAACACTATTAGTTTTTTAGGAAAATTTCGTAGAATGTATATGAGGTGGATAAAGATCACAATCTAATCAACATATTCCTCTAAATGAGAATTACTAGAGACTGCCCACTTGATGAATATATTGGAATAAAAAATGAAACCCTTCAAAGCATAGATTTTTGCTTTTGACCATATTTCGAATGTTTTGCAAAGAACGAAGTAAAAAAATATTAAAACTAAAGTAAACAACATATCCCCCTAATAGATTTATAGTTAAAATTTTAAATCAATTATTTATAACATTTAAAGATTTTTGATGCTCAGAACTCCAAATGTTTATTTTGTCATACATGCATTCAAAATGACAAAATAATTAATATGTTCACTACTTACCAAGTTACCAGATAAATCAACCGCCCTTCAACAACAAATACTCAATTTGCTTGAAAATCAAACTTTTTTTGGGGTGATATTTGATATATTTCTACATTTATTATATAATTTATATGTAAATTTATACAGATATTAAAAAAACTATACGTGAAAACAGAGTTAAATATTATAATTTTTAAATCAACTTACCTAAGTCTGGATATGAATAACTCTGAATACCCTACTTTCAGACCGGATTAAATCGAATTTTGTGTTGGGATCAAAGATATTTAATTTTATCCAGCCCTAAATGCAACATACAGAAATCGAAGACACAATTTAACAAAGATAATACATCCCTATCGTGCTACTTCTGACGCCATCTACCGGTTAAACAAGGATATAAATAAACCATCCAATATACTTAATTAGAATTATGGCTATAATACTCAATATTCATTATGAATTCAGTTTCGTCTTTACTGCATTATATTTCTTCTCTCTCTTTTTTTCCTCCTAAGAGATCTAAATTAGTAGATCTCTAAGAGAGTTTCTAGAATCACAAGTCTCGTTTCATGTCATTCGTCGTTTATTGTTTCCCACCACAGAAGCAAAACAAAGTCTATATTTTAAAAGATCGAATATAAACTTGTTTTAAATTGGAGCGCGGGTCACTGATGGTGAACCATTGGAATGTAATTTCATTATATGATTTATACGACAACTTGAAATTAAGATAATAACATTTAATAACTAATAAGAGAGACGGTGCATGAACACTCTGATTAATTCTTTTTATTTGTAATTCTTATAATATCCGACTCTAGCCTTGTTTATAGAGAAGGTCAAAGACCCGTAACTTCTTTATCATTGTTTATTAACAGAAAGTACCTCAAACATGCATTTTCGATGCCCCACTACATTAAAGGATAACTATGATAAAACTTAGTAGATTCATTCCTGATTAGTGCACTTAACAGTTAGTAATAATCAATTCCTGGTGGAACTAATAATAACTGATCAACTTGCTAAAGATAATAAGAAAGATTTCTTATTTTGAAGGGATTGATAGGTTATATAGGTTATTGTTATTATCTTTTGGAAACAGCTAGCATGGTCCCATATTTAATAGTTTCTGTTTTAATTTTCGTCCTAAATATATAACCACTAGACGATTAACCCTCGATTTGCGCTGATGTATAATAATGATTTATTTTAAAGAAAATAAATGCTTAAGAATCGTGTTTGTCTTAATTTAAAATCTAACGTTATAAATACAATTGTTATCATTAGTAAAACGTTTCGATTATTTCAAACGATATGAGATATTTGATTTTTTTTTAATAGATCTAGTGAATTTGTAGTAATCTTTAATAGATTTTATAAGAAGTTCGAGAAATTTGTGTACAGTTTTGGAAGTGGATAAAAATTTGATGAGTGTGTATATAGTTTTTAATGAAAATATCTTACAAAAAAAAAAAAAAAAACATTAGTCTTGATTTGGCAGCGTCTTTTATAATTGAAGACATTTATAATAGAGTTAGGATTTGAACGTACACTACAATTTTATTACTTTTATGTATATATATTTTGAAGTTGAAAACAACTCTGCATATGAGTATTCATATTAAATTATCCTAAAAAACACATTTAAAATAATATGTATTTTATAGGTTCTAAATAGCATAATATAAAATTTAACTATCCGAAAAAAAAAAATATTCAATACTTACTACAATTACATGAATTTTTTTTTGTTTCTTCATAATTTTTTTAAAGACTTTGTGTATCTAAATTCTCAATAATATATGGAGAATATTGAAAATTACTCCACATATTTACTATTTAGAAGATAGACTATTTTTTTTTGTCAACAACGTACTCAATTTATAAAAGCCAAAACTGGGGGATATTGTTTACATACATCGAAAAAATGCGGGTCGGAACGAACATTTCGTGCCAATTTATCCGCTATTATATTTTCACGACGTGGAATCAGGAGTAAAGAAAAAGAAGAGAATTCATCCTTATCACTTTGAATCGCCTCCAAGTAAGTAGATAATGTCGGCTAGTCATTTGGAGAGGATACCATCTTCACCAGATCTGAGCAATCTGTCAGGAACAATACTTCTCTTCTATCGTGGCCTATCATTCATCTCATTGCTCAAACGAGGGTTTCTACCTCTGCATGTAAGGAGGTTAAGTTTCTTCGTAGGTTTGCAGCTCCCATATTCGTCGTATCGCCATTTGGTAACAAGTAAAACCATCCTAATCCGAAGAACTTATCATTTTCCTTCCAAGATCCATCAATAAAACACCGAACCCCAAGAGGTCTTAGAATATATTTTGAATCCTATTTTCTTTGATTGAATAACAATATTTTCAAAGGTAAAAAAAGTTAAACCAATATTAAATTCAGGAGGTTGAATCTTTGTTTTCGAGTTTGAATCTCCACTAAATAGAATAATTTATATTTTAATAAATATTATCAAAGTATGGTCTTGAGTCAAGAGATATTATGAAATTAATGTTCAAATTTTTTATTAATAAAGAAAAAATATTAAAAACATATATCAAATATCATAAATACTTGTACTTTTATATGATAATCTTAAAGAATTGTACTTTAACAGATAGTTATATTAAAAATAAGTAGTATATATATGTTATAACATGTTGGAATCATATTTTCAATACATGTATTTCATTTTCGTCGAAGACAAGTTCGTAATTCATTGAATCTTGCAAACTTACTGTTGGAAAACTGAGATAACCATAGCCATAGGTTACTTTTTGAAAAAAAAGTAAACCCATAGGTTACTTTAACTTGAAGTCTGTTTTATGATGGCATTTGTAAACATTAACAGATAAATAAAGCCTGAATGGCTGCAGATTCTATAGTGGTTTTTGTTTTTTGATTTTGCAAAAACTAATTTATTGCCCATGCACGATTATGATCATTGCCCATTTACATGAGAGTTTTTTTTAAAGATATACTATCATTATTTTAGTAATTTTTAAAAACAAAACAAATAAAGGAGAAAATTTTAAAAAACGTTTTCTTAAAAAGATTATAGATAAAAACCCAAAACTAAACAAGTTACCATTCAAGATTTTGCAAAAACCAAAAACTACACCAAGATTCAAAAACCAAAAAACTCAAAAACCATAAACCAAAACCAAAAACCAATTAAAAACTGCAAAACATTCATGGCCTAAATTTTCTTGAATGAAAACAAAACATTATATGTATTTCTATCGCCCATCTTATTTTTTTTTTGTATACACATCTTATCTTAAGAAAAACATATATATCTATATAAACATTTAATTTACAATTTAATAACTTCACCAATCACCATAAATCATTTTTCTTCACCGCATGCACTGAAGTTTAACTAGGTGTTCCATAGCATACGGTCTAAAGGTAAAGAAAAAAAAACTATTTTGAAAAATAGATCATAGATTTTAATTCTCTCTAATATACACAATATATATTAAGTACAAGCTGTATTATAATATATAATTTAGTATTGATAATTTTGTTACAAAACATTTAAATTTTCAACAATTTTTTTTTGATTTTACTATATTGTTCCTTTGAAAAACTTGAGAGATTATTTTCTAATTATCTGATTGGCTTATTGAAATTAATCATCTTATAACATGCATGCATGGATATGTTACAAATAATTCCCACTCTTTTCTTCTGGTTTTAATAATTCCCACTTTCAAATAGAAGGAGACGTTAATTATTAATGGACTAGTTAATTGCGAAACAAGCAATATTATAGTAGACTAAATAATGACGTTTAATTGATAAGATTTTCTAATCTTTCAGAAGAATTTCAACTTGGGAGAAAGCAATCTCCACGAGGCCTAATTCGAACACCTTTTATTTTATTATCACTTGACCTGATTGAATAATTCGAAACTCAAGTACAATATAATTAATAGACGACCATCTAGATGGTAAATTCTTTGTTGGACCGGCCGGTGACACCCTTAATTAGTTAGGCTAGTTGTATTCAACTGGGCGGTTTGAATATATGACCTAGTTCCTCTTTTCTTTTACAACTTTAGTTGAGATATAAGAATACAATTTAAAATATAAACATCACGTTTCCAAATTATATTTCAAGTTTTCTAAATATGGCAAAGAAAATTGATCGAAGTTATGGATCCAAAATCTGGTTTGTCTCAACTTTTGGATCAAAACTGAATGTTTGTAACTCAATCAGTTGGAGGAATGTTGTTACAGTGCTGCCAGATTCAGTTTCAAATTTAATCAAGAAAGAAGAAACGTGAAAACACGTTTTTAATTTGTCTAATTCTAAAAGATATACTAGTCAAATTAAAATTCATAATTACGTGATTTTTTAAAAAAATTATAGTTGACCGTTTATTGAAATATAAATTTCAAAACAAATTCGAACTATATGATCTATCCAAGTATAAAATATATATTAATACCTACTCTTAAATGTGACAAATTCGGGTTGGAACCCGTAGATTGACCATGCTCTTGTGATTTATTTTCAGGTTGGTGTTAGAAAAATTTAACCGCAAATAGTTCACGCGTGCTAGACGACGATTTAACCTTGTGAGTTCACTAATTTACGAAAATGTGGTATCTATTTTATGGTTGTACATTACAGTTTTAAGTTGTATATTATTCAAAAACTTAATCTAAAAGAAATTATCAAAAAGATTCCGATATATAACAGAGTATTGCATTTTCTTACCATTATAACTTAATTAATAAGTTCATATGATTCAGTATATATACACTCATTGAATTTTTACAGAATGGCAAAACAACAGTATACTTTTTACTCAATACTATAATGTAGGGAAGTGTTACTTTAATACAATAATTATGTTATCGTCTTACTTCGTCTCAGAAAGATCTAGAAACTTCTTTAATTCAATGCGTTTACCCTTTGAAAGTAAGAGAACGTGTATCATCAAAGTGCATGCATCTTCATTTACAGCACGTGTCTATTAGTTTTGTCATGACTTAGTCATCACTCATCATCAGACACATGAGCAAATCAGAGAATCCTTTTAAAAAACAAAAAAAAAATCTCCAAATGCAATATAAAACTGAAAAGTATGCATTAAAAAATGTAAATACCAATAAAATATATAAATGATATATGAAGGAGTGGCGGCGAGAGTGTTCCGTAAGCAACTGTATCCGAATCATAAGTCTCTTCTTCAATTATATCCCTCTTTTCATCGTTTACCGCCGGCGGCGGCAAATTTCTTATCTACAAACTTTTAAACTAACTAAATAAAATTTTGTTAAACCAAAAATGTATGACCAGTAGTTTGTTCGAGTAGAAGAAATATCGTAGTGTCAATTTAGATCAGGAAACGAGTGCCACCATTTACAAAAACTTGCTAGGATCCCTCTTAATTAGTTACATTAAATATTTTTACGTAGCAAAATATCTTATTTCTAATGTATGTTTTAAGAATTAGTTTATGTTTCGGCTCAAAATTTACCTCAATTACCCAAAAAAATAATATAAATATAATCGTTATCTTGGATAGTAGTGATGAGAATTCTTTCGTCAATTTGCAACTAGGTCATATGATTAGGCACTTCAGTTAAAGCTAAAGCACCGAGGGGCTAGGGGTCAAAAAAGTTACCTAAAAAATATAGGCTTTTCCTGGTTTGGCCAAAGATGCCTCAAGTTGACTTGACTTGACTCTAATTTGGTTCACAATTGGTTTACTAATTTGGACCGGTAGGAATGTGAATTAGGACAAAACTTGAGATAGCTCCCTTAAACTTAAAAAAAATATCAGTCATCAAGCATATTGTGTTGGACCCGAGACCCAAAAGAAAGAATTCTACAGCATAACAATATTATAGCAATATTTTTAACAATATTATAATAATATTAAGATCATGTCCATTATGAATTTCTTACTAATATTATAACAATATTTTTAATATAATTTAATTGTATAATTAAATTTTAAATTATAAAAAATATATAACCAATCATATAAGGACAAGTGTAATATGGGGTTTTTAATTTATTTTTTTAGAGTTTCTTATTTAAAACACTCTTCTCACTCTCTCTTCTCTTTTTATTATTTTTCATTTGTTTATTAGTGAGTTTCTAATTATGAAACTATGAATGGAAATGGTTTGATACCCAAATCAATTTCTTACATTTTTTTGCTAATTAAAATAAATTGTTAATGGAACTCCAAACTAATCTCCAAAACATAAAAATAAAAATAAAATAATCTTGTGATTTAAAGCGTTTATTACACGAAAAAAGAACCTATTATGAAAATCTTTTACCACTCGAACGCCGCACCACATGACCTTCACTCCTTAGGATTTTTCCCAAAAAATTCACACATTAGTAAGACAATCAAATGACTAACTATATTTTTCATTTTTCATTCTTAAACATTACACCATTATAACTAAACACCAATTATTATACTGGTATGTTTGGAACTATTATGTAAACTTGTATAAAAATCCACCAACCATCAATCTAATTAAAACCTTCTTCTTTTTTTTGGGTGCAAATCTAATTAAAACCTATAACATCAATCTTTATGTATCGTCGGAGTGAAATCTAAAAGAATTCTAATTATTGATCGAAGTAGCTAAACACATGAAATCGAGAATAACTTCGTAATTCAGTGACAAATCAAAAGTTTAGTATACGATGCTCACATGTAAAAGACCAGAAGGTGCTAAGTAAATCTCACCATTCTATTTCATTATTTTTTGGTGCTGAGAGTTCACAAAGCTCACTTTGGATGGCTTGTCTTGGGTAAAGGTAAAGCCTTATTCAGAAGCTTATTTGTTGACACACCTCCTCGAGCCTTCAATCGCAAATCCTCAAGAAGTCTTTTCGCTTCATTCATTTCATCTTTCGCGCTATCTCCATGATTGTCCCAAGCATCGATCACTCGCTGTTGAAATTCCACTGCGAGGCTATAACTGCAAGCAAGCAGTGCTCAGGAAATTAAATACTTTTAAGACTGCAAGTAATCAGTCACATCAAATAGCAAATTCTGTTAACAGAAATTTACTTACTTTCCCATTCCTGCGTAAGCTTTAGAAAGATTCTGGCAAGCATCGATTGAATCAACATGGTTTGGACCAAGTGAAACATCCATAATGTCTTTAGCAACTGCAAACATCTGAGCAGCGGATTGAGGTCTTCCGAGTTCTAAATAAGCAGCACCGAGATTGTTATATACATATCCAACTCCAAAATGTTTAGCACCAAAGCTTTCTTTTAACCTCTCAGCTGCACTTTCCAAGTAAGGAACCGCTTGAGAGACTCTGCCAGAGAATAGAAGCAACCAACCTATCCTAGCTGAAACACTTCCTTCTGAGTGCTGTTCTTGAGGAAGCTTCTCTAGTATACTTAAAGTTTTCTGCAGTAACGAAATAGCGGTTTCAAACTCGTTCATTGATTCATACTGCATCGCTACCTCAGAGTATGATTCAGCGACTTCTACAGGCGAAGCTGTTTCTTTCTTCTCAAGGATTTCGCAAGCAAACTCCAAACATCTTTTTGAATCAGCAAACTTCTGTTGGTTTACCAAAGCTTTCGACATCGATATAAACACCATAGCTCTCATCTCGCTGTCCTTGTCAGTTTGTTGGACAACGCTCTTCAATATATCGATCGCTTCCTCATATTTCCCTAAAGCAACCTTCATGTTAGCAGCGTCAATCTCCGCACGAATCAGCTCCAATTTCATTCCCCAATTCTTCAAAACCCTCTGAGACAATCGGTTCTGCTCCAATGCCTTGTCATGTTGCTCTAAACCGCTATAAATCACACCAAGTAGCCTTCGATCCTGCGCAACCTCAGCTGAATTATTGCCCAACTCTTTCTTATGTATCTCCAACGCCTTCAACGCATAAGGCAAAGCCTCATTGAAATTCAAAACCGCAACATAAGCATCAGCCAGACTCCGATTCGCCACACCCATCTCTTTACTATCTTCATCAAAAGACATCTCCTTAATCTCCAAACTCTTCTTCAAATTCTCGATAGCTTCCTCTCTCCTTCCCATAGCGTTCTTAACATTAGCAAGCTCGAGTTGCACGGCGTGTAAAACCGGCCTAACGTCTTCCACAAAACAATCACCATCTGCCTCTAACTTAACTAGAAGCCGATTAGCTCTGTTCAAGTAACCTAAGCTATCACTAAACCGTTTCAAACCGTAATTAGCAGAACCCATTAATTGCAACGCCATGGCAACAAGCAGATTAGGTTTATTAGCATCTCCATCGAAAGATTTAAGAGCTTTATCAGCGTAAGACAGAACCTTTACAGGATCCTCACCTTCACGATCGAGATGGAGACCTAATTTAAGAGCGGATAAACCTAACTCGTTCCCTTCGAAAGACAACTCCATCTCCTTGAACAAACGGACCATTTCATCAGTGGTAGTCGCCGACTCGAACGCTTCTTCAAGATCGATATTTGCCTTATCACTTGACGAAATCTCCGGAGGTTCCTCGACATGGGTATTCAAATTCCGATATGGGTTGACCAAGAAGTGGCCATTGGTTCTGCAGCAAGTGGAGATTTCTCGTGTTGGGGAGAACAAAGAAGAGGAGGAAGAGGAAGCATTGGAAATGTAGTTGAGGTGGATTAGAGGTTGGATTGGTCTGAATTTGTGGTAATGGAAGCGACGGATCAGAGAAATCGATACACTTTTCATTTGGGCGTCGAGAAAATCCTCTCGCTATCAAAAACCCTTTTGGAAAAAAAAAAAAAACAAAAACCCTGCAAAGGGAAGCAAAGAAACATTGACCCAATCTTAAAAACCCCGGTTGACCCGACCCGGATCGCTTGTAAATTCAAAGCTATGGCGGTTTCTATTGCCTTTGATGTTGTGGGATGGAAAGAATCAAAGAGGCTGCCTCCGAGAATAGAATGCTGGCAATCTCTCTTGTTTCTCTACATCGAGCTCTCCTGTTTCGTCTCAAGTAAACACAATTGAACAAAGCCATTTTTAAGGAACTTTTATATACACAACAATAAAGAATTGCATGTAATGTTAGCTTGAAACATAACCAAATATAAAGAAAAGAGAAACATGTTATTATTCCCAAGAGAACACTTTCTACAAAGCATCTCTTTTATCTTCCTTCTTCATCCACCATAAAAAGAAAAAAAGAAACAACTTTGAATCAAAAAAATTCATTGTTGTTCACCCTAATGTGGTGCTTGATGTTGAAGTTTCCTAAGGCCTTGAACTATATACATCGTCGAAATGGAGATCAATCCCAGCTTCAATGTCATCATCATTACCCATCAATGTAGTTCTCGACAAATTTCTTCTCGCTTTCTCTCCCCAATCCAATTCTTCTTCTTCTTCAATGCTTCTTCTGCCCCATGAGTTGTCTAATAAGTTTCCTGCTGTGAAGCGGTTTATAAAATCAGGTGGCTCGATGAAGCTATTGGTGGTTGCGTGATGAGATGTGCCAATGTGAGAGCGGTCGCCTCTTCCCCACCACTGGTTCCTACCATCAAGAGGATGCTGATTCCCATAACTTTCTTCTCCCTCGGGTTGGTCATGGCGCAGAATGCTCTCTCTGAAGAACTGACCCGATGTGCTTGCCTCCATGTTTAGCAGATCTCTGCTAACTTCACTACGGATTCCCAAATCAGGAGGCCAACAATCTGTAGCGTTTTGATTTGCAGTTAAGATTTCGTCCGCTCTCTCTATCGGGTGATCAGTTCTGTTGTGAGCCTGAGAAGTGTAATACCAGTCAAGAAGATAAGGATGATTCCTCTGATCTGGATCAATCAGCCACATGGGATCAGTGTGATTGCCGCTCGCAGGCGGATTTGTTGGAATGTCTCTGTATAAAGCTGTGGTGGTGCTTTCTCGCCACGCCCTACTAGGAGAACATGCCTGTCTTGAGTTTATTTCATGAAGCTTTCGGTCCCGGAAAGTTCTGAGATTTGACAGAAACTGCTTCCCAAGAGAATCTGACTCCCAAGAAGGATAACTACTCTGGAAACTGCAAATAAAATGAAACACTTAACACTGATTTGCATATAATCCAAGAAAAATTGAGTATTTCATATGTTGCAGAGAAAAAAAGACAATGATATGCCTCAAACCTCAAGAATGATTTCTCCATTTTCCCTTGTGAGCTTCTCTGCTCACGACGAGGTGCATTACGTGGTGAACCATATTTGATATTTCCATGGTTATCAAAGTAGAAAGCACTAAAGCTACAAGCGGAACAGCCAATGATCATAATGTTATCCTTATTCGTAAACTTCTTTAGAACAATTCATGGACAGTAGATGAGTAGAAGAACTGGTTACCTGCAAACATGGCCTACACCTTCGATATCAACTGTGAAATCCTTGATGAATTGCAAGATGTCATCAACCCGCTGCAAAGTAAACTCAAAATGTGTGAGACCACAATCATCGTGTATTCTCAATATTGATGTGGGGTACACTAAGGAGAATACTAGAGAAAAATACCTTTGGCACGACAAACATCAGCAAAAACGGTGTGATGAAAATCGAAGCTATCTCCTCCAATAGCATCATTCCAGTATACTGCAGTGCCGAAAATTTCATTACCATCATAAATTCATTCAGAAAGTAGTAACGACCAAGAAGGGAAATAAGATCACGTTTAGAGGAATTATAGAATCATAAAAAGAACACAAAAAATTAGAAGAATATTCAATTATACCCAGTAAATAGCTCATCTTGCTGCCTAACCTCAGTACGTTATGAAGCTAATTAAGTAAAATAGGTGTAAACATAAATTTGGCATTCCCTCTTCATCGTAATATGGAATATAATTAAGACTGTATGCAGTTATCTTGACAGCGTCAATTGAAAACATTCAGAAAGTTTACATGAAAGATGGCAGTGACTAGATATTGATGTTTAGGTTAAAAACTAAACCAGTTTGTGAAAAAGGAGTTAATAAGTTAACATGGTACCTGAAACAGAGTCTCTAACTCCAAGCGGACATCATCTTTGTTTTCCTTACCACGCCATCTCTTAGGCATATAGTGAGTGTGTTGGACCACCAAAGTCATAGTTCCTACTGGGTCGAGGACCAAAAGTTCATCCGAAATGGCAGCCCGGCTAATAGCTGTAATTGTTCCAAAAACAGCAGCATACCAGAACAGATTGCGACCGAATATCTACACAGGTGGTAAGACAAACTTTAATACCCAGATTATATACCTATCAAATGCTTTTTACGTTGTTAGGATTTCTTACATGGCCCTCTAGAAGAGATTCTTCAAGAAATGCAATGATGATTAGAACAGCAGCAAAGCCGCCAGAAACAAACGAGACGAACTTTGCAATAATGGAGATGATAGGTGAGGGGAATTGTTTTAGATATTCGGATGCGTGTACTACACTGCTATTAATTCGATGCTTGAATAAATGGTCAACCTGTTGTAGAAACAAGAAGTTAGAAAAGGTATCACATATATTTTGAAAGGAGAAAGTCGGAAAATTTCAAAGATTTACTAAGAAACCAGAGTTAAACTCCATTCACACGATTTTTGTGGGCATGAAAGCCAGATCAAGGCAACTACCTCATTGAATTCCCTGAAGAGCCACTTTGACAAATTGGACCATCTTCGTGAAGATGCAGTACTTGGATGATTGTAGAACTGTTCAGCATGCCTTAGAAATAGATACACCAACATAAAGATGACAAGAAATGGTGACAGCAGAAGCATAGCAAGCCCAACCACAAATAGCCGTTTCTTCAATGTTGAAGGATTTGCAACAAAGTCTCTTCTAACACGAAAATTGCTGCAGAATGAAAACGCCTGAATTAGAGAAAGCGGACAATACTTAGCAAGTGCAAGGAATTTTTCATTCTATGGCATTACTCTTCACGGTAGTAGTTAGGCCACTGAGAAAAAACATACGAATATGAAATATAACATACACGTGCTTCAGCCACTCCCATGTAGGATCGAAGGGCGTGAGGCACACTCACATAATATATACACATAGTCACATACAGAGAGAAAAAATCTAACAGGACAATCTCATTAACTTGAGAAGATCACTCTAGTCTGACCAAGAAAAAGCAATTCATGAAAACTGAAACTTTTATCTGCATTATATATAACACAAACTCTCAAGTTATCACTATAGCAGTTCATAAAATCCTATATCTACAATGTTACTCGAAAGCAGTTTACATATTTGATCAAAGATTAGCGTGGAGAATAGCATACCAGTCAAACATGCTCTGCAATATGCACCAGTTAAGCGTCCACTCAAGGGTCTTTGTCAATACAAGGTGATACTGTGTCCCATCTGGTGCAGATTTGACTGCTGGACCAGCACCAGGGATCCAATGGGAAATTGGGAAAGAAAGCAAACCTTTGTTGAGCATTCCAATCAAGTAGTTTTCTTTCCGCATAAGGCGCATAACCATATCATGAACTGAAAGATCCTTAACCACACAAAGGCATTGTGAGCTTTGCAACTGAACAACCTTCTCAAGGACTGTTGCCCATGGCATAGTAAGGATTTCATTGTCTGTGACATGGAGACTGCAAATTTACAACACAAGAAGAAAATCGATTATGGCCTAAAATGCATGTTTTGTTCTAGCAATAACTATTTATAGCATGTTGCAACCTCCAACTTACTTGTTGTAATAAAAGTGCCGAAAGTCCAAAGTATCTTTCAATTGGGCAAAAAACCTTAAGAAGCAGAAGAGCCAGTACACAGAGAAGAGGGCCAAATATCCAACAATTATAGCAGTTGTGAGCGTGAAAGGGGATAAAGGATGCGGATGGATAGCTTCTTTTACAAGATCACATGGCTTAGTTCCTGATTCAACTGCGTCCATTCCACATTTTGCATTCTGAAGACCATGCCAGTCAACATACAACAAGAAAAACCCAGAGAAGCATATGATGAAGCCAAGACTTAGAAGCTCAACAGCCCACTTTACGATAATACACCAAAGGCCTTTGTCTCTATAGTAGCCGTAGAGCCTTTCGACAAAAAGATCCAAATCAGCAATTGGTTGAACATTTAAACTCTCTCCATTAAGAAGTCCCGACGGGCTCTCACTACCAGGACTTGGTATTCCTCCGTAGTTAGATAGCTCAATCTCGTGTGACTCATTATGAAGTAATCCCGTTGTCAAAGACGATGATGATTCACCACGTTGCCATTTAAAAAAGTTGAACACATTTGGACCCTTTTGCCCACTGCTCATCATTTGTAAACACGGACGCTTGGACAAAACAGCCAGTCCATTCCCCGCTTACCACGTGGAAATTTCTGAAGTGTAGTGCCTTACGAGAATCCAGCTACAAATCCTGCATCAAACATGAAAAACATAAACTATCTAGATTCTAGAATGCAAATCACTAATGACGGAGATAATTTATGCATGCAAACAAAATTGCCACCAACATGTCTAGTAAAATGTTCGAACTACAAGCACATACAATGAAAATAACAACCGATGAGATAGAAAGGCAAATCAAATCCTTAAAAGCAGGAAAAAAAAAAAAACCAAGGATACAGAACTTGTGGCATAACCTGCTAATGACATGTTTCTATAACTGGTTCCCACCATGATAGATATAAACAAGGCACACCTATACTTTGCTTGATACTCGAATGACCATTCGATTCAAACATTTTGCTTCCTTATTCAACAGAAACATTCTCGCACTAACAGAATCTACGGACAATGCACTAAATGCTCAGCATTCCGATGACAATTAATGGTGCAGAGAAAGCAAACACAACTCCGTTCTCTCCAATAAAAGAAAAAATCAGCATCTCCTAACACTGCAACATGAGAAAACACTAAACACAGCATAGACAGTAATCTGTACTCAATCGAGAGGCTGAAACAAGGTTCACGCAACCTTTGCACAAACAATATACCTTGATCAAACTCAATTCCCTAAAACCAACTCTGTTATACACGAGAAGAAGAAGTAAAAAAACGGTGAATTGCTTCCTAAATAGAACAAGGGTTTATCTACTTTTAACAGAGAGTTTACTCAGGAGCAATACGAATCTTGACGAAATTGAATCCCAAAACCCATAAGCTAACAGAACGATCAACTCCTCTAAACCCCCCTCAAAATCACTGTGCGATTGTTCAAAAAAATTCGAACTTTATCGATAAAAACAAATGAAAAAGATCAAAACTTACCAGCGACCCACGAAAGGAACAGCAATTAGAAAGCCGTGAAAGCGAAGTTCTGTAAAGCAGCAGCTAGCAAAGTTATTCTTTAAAAGCCGAAAGCTTTAAAGAAGGATGAATTCAATTACGCGGCTAGGGCAATGAAAATTCGGCGAAGAAGTTGAAAATAGAAGATTGAATTTGATCGACGAACGATTTAACGATTTAGGAGAGAAAAGAAAAGGAAGAGGAAGAAGAAGAAGAAGAGAATTGGGTTTGCGTGGAAGAAAAGAGGAGTGATAAAAATATTGATCCTTTATGCTTTGGAGAAGTACTAGACTAGTTTTTCAATTTTGGATTTGGGCTTTTCTTCTTCCTCTTCTCTTCTCTACACAATTATAACTTAACCAAAAGAAACGTGATCACGAGTATAGTTTACTTCGATCCTTTGGTTAACAAGGTAATATAACTACATTTCTTAGTCTTGAAGCCAAAACTTGTTTTTTTTTTTGTTTTTTTTTTAATGTGATATATTATAAAAAAATTAAACAATTTATATAATGGGTCAATTGTTTTGAATGGGGCTACCAGCCCAGATTCTAAATAGACCCAAAAATATGATGGGCCAATTGTATTAAGAGATAGCATTAGTAATATACAAAGTTGAAAATATGACAGTGAGTCAATGATCCATTGACAATGTAAATTTTGGATCTAGATCAGATTATGCAAATGAAATGTTTGGTATCAAGATCTATATATTTTGAAGTAAAGAGAAACTTTTGTTTTGTAAAATATTACATAAAATACCATTGATTTAAAAAACAAGTTAGGAAGCTCATCAAGGATAAATATGAAATATGAAAATACTTATGTACATGTATCCAAACAACTTATACAATTAATTATTTACTATCCATATAACCAAACATAATTAAAAGATTTTGATTTTAATTATAAAATCTGAAATATCCATATAATATTCCACAATTAATAGTATATATATTTAGAAGATTTTGTTACGATTTAAAATTATGATTCTCCTATCATTTTTGTTTGATATTTTGTTTAGTTGTTTTGAATCATCATATAATACATAACATTAATAAAACTCTAGATTTTTTTCTGCATTTGTTGTGATTCGAATTTGAAAAACGGACATGTATTACTCAAGCAATGAAGAAAAATTGTGTGTTCAACGTCTCACATTGGCTAAAAATTTTAGGCAATGGTTTAGAGTCATTTTATAAATAAGACCAAAATAAATCTAAATCTGAATGAGCAGAAATTTTAACTTAACAAGCAAATTTAAAAGTTTGTATCCAGTTTAATTCGAGTTTTTAGTTGAACCGTTGAATTATATCGGATATTATAAATTTTAAAATTTTTAAAAGTTTAAAATATTATGAACATTTACACTTATAAGAGTTTAAAATATCATGGGACAGAGTTATATGGTGGAAAAGTTTGTGTCGACATTAATAGAAATTTAAAATATCATTAACTCGGAGCTACGACACGGATAAATCATCATTTCATTATTTTGTTAACACTATCAATATTAGATATATCAATTAAGTTGATTAAACTATGATTATGTAAAAAAACAAATTGTCCCGCGGGTTAATTACTAGTTTAGAACATAATATAATACAATTGATACATCTAGCTCCTTTAAAGGTTTACTGTTAATCAAAAATAAAAGCTTAAGAAAGTATAATTTGAAATCATTAATCCAAATTAGATTCTCCAAATAATTTTTTTGGTATCAAAACTTCCTATTCAGAATATAATATAATGAAAATTGATACATAAGAATTTGGAATTTTATATGGATTTATTTCTAGACATTTTTATCATTAAAAATAAATATAATGTAAAACTCATGTAATGTAGTGAAATTATTGCAATTTGGTGTACTTTCATAGAAGTTTTTATATCATATGTTTTTTACGGCTAAGGGCGCTATGTTTTTCGTCAACTACTTATGAGAACTAGACGATACACAGATAAAAAAAGAATTTTGTGTTTATTTTTATAATTCTTCAAAACGCCATTCGTAAATTGATATAAACAATAATTTATGTAGCTTTTTGTGATATCAATGTTCATTTGATGAATTTATATAGATTTTCTCAAAGAACAAATATTATGAAAAATATAATGGAAACAACGAATCAAAACAAGAAAAATTTAAAACATATACAGAAATAACAAGGACAATTCTCACAAATAGCACAAAAATAAATTTTGTTTTCAAATTTAGCACATCATCTTCAAAATTCCAAAAAAACACAAATTTAATATAAAACATATCATTAATTTTGGGGCGATTTAGAAAAATGTCAAAATCGCCTAAAAAATAAATCTTAAACCCTAAAAACTAAACCATAAACCCAAAATACTAAAGTCAAATCCAAAATTTTAAATTATTTTAGTGTTGTTTTGGAAATTTGTGCAGTGTGTACTATATTTGTCCATAAAACTTGTTCTAAGATATTTCTCAAATATAACAATAACGGAAAATATAACATTTAATAGAAAAAAAAGTTGAAGTTTTGTTAGTTAGAAAATAGTATAAAATGACAACTGAAAAAAAATCTCATATTCATTTAAAAATTGTTTAATTCTAGGATTTAGAATAAGGATGTGGTAAATATTCAAAGTCTAGAAAGAGAAACACAGAAAAAATAGTGTATAGATGAAAACGAAACTATTAATTATATTTGATTTTGTTGGGGTAACTGTTTATCTTATATCTTATTGTTGATAAGATTCCTTATGTTGATTATCTTTGATTTTTCAAAGAATCTATAAATATCGAACTAGCATACACATTGTAATGCCACATAAATATTGTTCATATTGTATTTTTTTCTTTTTGGCAGCAGTTCATATTGTATTATAAGTAGCCAAAAATTATAAAATGTTTATAGTCAATTAGTCATACATATATAAAATTCACAACTCAAAAAAAAAAAAAAAAAGAGATCTGGTTTGTTTGGTTCGGCTACTGCATCTGTTAGATGAGAGGGCATCATTATGGGCCTAATTAATGGGCTTCTTCAGGGATAATGTTTTCGCGGGAAGCAACGGGTTGATAGGCGCGGGAGGCATACGTGGCTTTGTTACACGTCGGATTGCGCGCCAATACCCCTAAATAAATCTAAACCCTTCTTCGTCGTCTTCTTCTTCATCATCATCTTCATATCTTTCAATCTCTCTGCATCTGAACACTCAACAGACATTGTTAAAAAAAAATGAGTTCACCGGGTTCTTCTAGATCTATTCCATTCAAATCGAAGAAGCGGTTGTTAATGGATTCGCCGAGTTCAAAACCCCAGACTGAGAATCCCAATCCGTCTTCTGTAGCATTGCCTACGCCGGAGAAGCCGCTTGAGAACATGCTTAGTAGATCCAGAAACCGATCTGTGGCTTTATCCGTGAAAGAGATTCGTCAAGCCGCTGGATCTCGTCGTAGATCTGAAGATCCGGTTGCTTCATCCGCCAAAAGCCAGCTATTTTTTTCCCACAACGTTTCATCATCTTCTTCGGTTTCAAAACGAATAAGCTCTAATAAGAATGCTGATAAAGAGAAACTTCCGGAGAAGTAAGTTCTAATTTTTAGGGTTTTTGAGTTTTTTCTCAATTTTCCCCCTTTTTACTGATTGGGATTTGGATTTGTACAGGTACGAGATTCTGGGAGAGTTCTTTGATGCGTTGGATAGTTCGATCTTGTTATCGAAACTGAGAGGTTCTAAGCCAACATTTTCCAACATTTCTGGGAAAATCGAACATTTAACTGAGAGGTATTAATCCTGGAACATGAATTTAAATCTTCGTTTATGTTCTCACTGATCGTTACAGATTGGATTAGATCTGAATAAATAAGCCAAATTTGGTATTTGCCTTTATGCTTTATAGATTCTTCTGATAAGACAATGCTGATGGGATCTGATCTGAATAATAAACCAATTTTTGATCTTTGCCTTTATACTTTATAGGTTCAATAAGACAAAAGAATAATTTAGATCTGGTTTTTTTCTTATAGATTTCACCAATAGCTTTTCTAGATTTTACATGTTTAAAATCGTCCGACTCTGTGTTTGATGTGTGTATCTAATTCTGGTGTGAAAATATATATATTCAGGAGGTTTTGCTATAGTCATTTGGCTCAACTAAAGCATATATTGCCAGAAGCAATCGAGATTAAGAGAGTGTTGATTCATGATGAAACAACTTGCTGTATGAAACCAGATCTTCATGTTACACTCAATGCCGATGCTGTTGAGTACAATGACAAGTCGAAATCAGAAAGTAAGAGAATCAATCTCCGGAAAGTGTTTGGGGCAAGACTTGCGGAGTTTGTTAAAGCTCATCCTCAGGTATTATTCCCTATGATGCAAAAAAATTGTATTCTTTTATTGTTTCTTGATAGTTACATTGTATGATTTTATTCAAGTGGTAACCGAGTTTTTTTATCTGTTTTAGGGTGACGAAGTTCCAGAGGAACAGCTTCCTGAGCTATTCAGTAGAAGGAAACCAAATGAAAACTCAACAGTTGAGGTTAAGAGTGTTAGTTCTGTCATGGAAGAGATGGCTTCTATTCCGGCAGTTAAATTGGTTTCATCTCTTGTCAATCTCACGTCAACTCCTGTCGAAACAACTTCAAGTCCAGCTAAACCAACTTCATCTAAGTTTGACATTGCGTCAACTCCAGTCAAAACAGCTTCAAGTCCGGCAAAACTAACTTCGTCTGAGTTTAACATTGTGCCAACCCCAGTCAAACCAGTGTCGACTCTGGCTAACATACCTTTAACACCTGCTATAATTGACTCAATACCAGTCATTGCTGCTTCAACTCCACCTGAATTTGCTTCAACTCCTGCTCGGTTGATGAGTACGTCATTGGTAGCTCGTCCGCCGAAAAGAAGCAGCGGTTATACTAATCCAGATGATATTTCTACTGACCCACCGGCTAAGCTTGTGAGGCGTTCCTTGTCTCTGAACTTTGATTCTTATCCTGAGGATGAGAAAACTATGGATTTCACAGATGATGAACCCATCGATCAAGTACCAGAGGAAGAAGTATCCAGCGATGATGAAATCCTCAGCATACTTCCTGATAAACTTCGACAATCGGTAATACATCTCTAGTAGTTATTCTTTTTCTTCTCGTCATTACTTTATACTGAGATTGGCTTTGCTTATAGAGATAGCTGATCTTTCTGCTCATTTCAGATAAAAGAACAAGAGAGGAAAGCAATCGAGGATCAAAATCCGGCAATCTCTTTGGCAAAAAGAAGGCGAAAGATGATCGCTTGTCTACCCAAACTTTTCAATGTCATCCATTACTTAATTCAATCGATAAGGCGTTGGGTTATCACAAAAGAAGAGCTTGTGCACAAGATTATCGCGGGTCATTCTGATATAACTGACAGAAGTAAGCCATATGACCTCTAAGTATCTCAATATAACTTTTCTTTACATCATCTGAAAACCATCATTCCTAACTGTTCTCTTCTCACTTACATTTTGCAGAAGAAGTTGAAGAACAACTTATCTTACTGCAAGAGCTTGTCCCGGAATGGATGTCTGAGAAAAAATCATCAAGTGGAGATGTACTAGTATGGTGAGTCTAATATCACACGCATACTTAACTCACTTTTTCTTGGTTTTTCGATTGCTCATTTAAGCATCTTTAATGTGCAGCATAAACAAATTGGCATCTCCCCTAACAATCCGATCACGGCTTGAAGAAGAAAACAAGCAAGAGATGGCTCCACTGCTTTCTTGAGATTGTGGTTCCACTGGCTGCTGTTACTTCGGTTTCTAACTTTTTTGTGGTCTGCCAAATATGTTAGTCTATTCATGAGAAAAATGTGTAGAGACTAGGTTATAAAGTTCCAAGTACGGAAGTGTAAAAGGGTGAACACAAGTAGATGACAAACTATGTAGGAAGGTGTTTTTTTTTTAATCTGTTTTCGAATTTCGACCATTAAGTTATATCTTCTATCGATAAAGAGTCATTTTGTATCAGAAATCTTAATAGAACAAGGCTGACATATCTTAATCCTTGATGACAATTATCTTTCTGATTATGTTCTGTATTTGAATAAAACATTACTGCTTTATCCTAAATCCCGTTAAGACACATTTTTATGTATTTGCGCTTGTATCCTGGGAGGAAGTAACCAGCTCCTTTGGATTTTTTGTGTTAATATTTTCTGCTAGTTTGGAAATCCAATCATCAATTTTTGTTTAATTCACACAACTACAAAATTGAGCTGTTAAAATTAATTGCACCCAAAAAAAAGAAAAAAAAAAAGAATAGACACTTGTTTTGAGAACATCATTTGGGCCTAATGGGCCTTCCACAAGGATAAGAAAATCGCGGGAAGTAACGGTGAGGGATTCAGCGGGAGTCCACGTGGCACCAGCACACGTCAGATTCGCGCCAAATACCCTAAGTATATATTAAACCCTTCTTCTTCATCATCTACATCTTCACATCGTGGCCGATCTCGCTCCTCCACTCTCTCTCTCTCTCTCTCTCTCTCTCTGCATCTGAGATTCATAAGACTTTGTTGAAAAAATGAGTGCACCGGGTTCTTCTAGATCTATTCCCTTCTAATCGAAGAAACGATTATTGATGGATTCGCCGTGTACAACATCTCAGATCGGACACCCTAATCCGTCTCCTGTAGCTTTGCCCACGCCAGAGAAGCCGCCGGAGAATCCTACTCTGGGAAAGTTCTTCCATGCGTTGGATAGTTCGATCCTGTTATCAAAATTGAGAGGTTCTAAGCCGACATTTTCCAACATTTCGAAGATCATCGAGCATTTAACCCAAAGGTATTAAATCCTGAAATTTTCAATTTTGAATCTGGAATCTGATCTGAATAAATAGCCAATTTGGTACTTTACAGGTTCGATTAGATTAGTTTAGATGATGGATTCACCAATAACGAATCCGTTTCTGATGTTTTGAGAGTTGTGTATCTAATTCTAGTGTGAATATACATGTATTCAGGAGTTTTTGCTATAGCCACTTGGCTCAACTCAAGCATATATTGCCAGAAGCGATTGAGATTAAGAGAGTATTGATACATGATGAAACAACTTGCTGCATGAAACCAGACCTTCATGTTACACTCAATGCCGATGCTGTTGAATACAATGACAAGTCGAAATCAGAAAGTAAGAGAATGAATCTCAGGAAAGTGTTTTGGGCAAGACTTGCAGATTTTGTTAAAGCTCACCCTCAGGTATTATGCCTCATTATGCAAAAAAAAAATGCATTCTTTGAATAATTTTGGTTGTTACATTGTATTGTTTTGTAACTTTTGTTCAAGTAGTAATGGAGTTTTTTTTATCTGTTTTAGGGTGATGAAGTTCCAGAAGAACCACTTCCTGAGCTATTTAATAGAAGGAAACCAAATGAAAACTCAAAAGTTGAGGTTAAGAGTGTTAGTTCTGTCATGGAAGAGGTGGCTTCTATTCCAGTAATTATACCAACTTCGTCTGGGTTTAACATCGTACATTCAATGCCGGCTAAAATTGACTCAACACCAGTTGTTGTTGCTTCAACTCCACCTGAATTTGTTACAACTCCTGCCCGGCTGTTCTGTACTTCACTGGCAGCTTGTCCGCAGAAAAGTAGTAGTGGTTCTGCAAATCCAGATGATGTTTCTACAGACCCACCAGTTAAGCTTGTGAGGCGTTCCTTGTTGCTGAACTTTGATTCTTATACTGAGGACAAGAAAGCTATGGATGTGGCAGATGATCAAGCCATTGTTCAAGTACCAGAGGAAGATGTATCCAGCAATGATGTTTCTACTGACCCACCAGTTAAGCTCGTGAGGCGTTCGTTGTCGCTGAACTTTGATTCTTTTACTGAGGACAAGAAAGCTATGGAAGTAACATATGATAAAGCCATTGTTCAAGTACCAGAGGAAGAAGTATCCAGCGATGATGAAACCCTCAGCATACTTCCTGATAAACATCGATAGTCGGTAATACATACAGTTTGAGATTAAGAGGAACTAATTGAGATTGGCTTTCTTTACTGAGATAATTAATCTTCTGTTTGCTCATTTCAGATAAAAGAACAAGAGATGAAAGCATCTGAGGATCAAAATCCATCAATCTCACTGGCAAAGAGAAGGCAAAAGATGATCGCTTGTCTACCTAAACTTTTCGATGTCATCCATTACTTAATTCAATTGATAAGGCGCTGGGTTATCACAAAAGAAGAGCTTGTGCATAAGATAATCGCCGGTCATTCTCATATTACTAACAGAAGTAAGCCTTCTAACCGCTAAGTATCTCAATATATTTTTCCTTTACATAGATTTTTCGGCGTTTTAAACCCATCCTAACCGTTCTTATTTCACTTACATTTTGCAGAAGAAGTTGAAGAACAACTTATCCTAATGCAAGAGCTTGTCCCAGAATGGATATCTGAGAAAAAATCATCAAGTGGATATTTACTAGTATGGTGAGTGTAACATCATATTCATACTTAAGACACGTTTTTTCAAGTTTTCCTATTGCTCATGTAAACATCTTTAATGTGCAGCATAAACAAATTGGCATCTCCCCAAACAATCCGATCGCGTCTAGAAGAAGAAAACAAGCAAGAGATGGCTCCACCACTTTCTTGAGATCGCCGGTGCCATTGGCTGCGGTTACTACGTTTTATAACAGCTTAGGTAGATGACAAACTATTTAGGAGGGTGTTTTAATCTCTTTTCGACCATTAAAGTTATTTCTCTATTGAGGGAAAAAAAAAAGAAGTTATTTCTCTATTACTAATGTTATCATAAGTAGATGCGTTCTGTTTCTGTATCAGAAAGCTTAATAGTACAATGCTAACATATTTAAATCCTAGAATGACAACTCTAGTTATGTTATGTATTTGAAGAAGCCTTTGCTGCATTCTCCTAAATCCGTCAAGACATTGTTTTTTCTAAAATTTTAGGACTCTCAATTATGATCAAACTCGATTCCGACAAGTGAAAAAACATGGATAAGGCCATTTTTATGTTAAGAAAGTCAAAGTGTCTGAAATAAGATCTAAGAGGATTTTAGATTTTTAGGTTAGTTATATCGGCTATAAAAACTAATCAATATTTGTTCTTTTCCGTTAATTTTCGGATAAAATTATTTATGTACGACTAATGATTTTTGAGTTCTAGATTAGCAATTAATACAAGCTATTATCACTATTAACAACTATAGGCCGGTCATCTTTATTGACTCTAGTCATCTTATTTGTTACAACTTACAAAGCTTCAATTTACTTTTGTCCATGCCATCAATACACATGATTAACATAATACTATATAGCCTATAATACATGAAATAAGTGAAATTCAAACAAAAATAATAAATTAAAATGAGAGCCATATAATACATCAAGAAATAAAAATGGAGGATATCACTTAGTGAGGTAGGTTTCTGAATTTTCATGGCCAATGAGCCAAAAAGAATAATATCAGAAGAAGAAGAAGAAGAAGAAAAAATGGAATTTGTATAGAGAGAGATTGAGTGAGATTTCTTTTTTTCTTTATAAGGACAATAATTATTAGATTCCTTAGATCTTGTATGGACCACACTAGTCCTAAGTCTCATTGTTTTCCTTTGAAAAAGTCTTTCCCAAACAGTAATATACTATACAAAAAATATTATTTATAAGAAAAATAGAGAGATAATAAGAAGAAATAAAAATTAAGAAGAAAAAGAAAAATAGAGAGAGACCTTTGCCACTCTTTTAAGCAATTTCTGACTCAATTCCCTTTCTGGAGAAACCTTCAAACCGGCCCTAAGTTTGGAATCTATTTTCAAGATTCGTTTTATTTTCTTTCTGGTACAAAGAATATGGATATCCCACCATCATTTTATATCTCTTTGCTATTTTGGAAAATTTAAACCATATTAATATTGCAGAAATTTATATTTTTTTTGTTCTGTAAACTATATGATATAATTCTAAACACTATCCATTGATATTCAAAATTTTACAAGATCAATTAGTTTATTATAAAAGATTTGAGCGTTTAGTAGAGAAAATCTTCTTTTAACTATACTTTTATGAAAGATAAATTCTCTAGTATATATTATTTTCTAAATATCATAACTATTAATACATTCAAAATTACCACAAAAATGTTTTAGAGAAGGTTCAGACACGATGCATGTCCGCATAGTAAAATATAAATCATGCACTAGATTCAGGACCGGCTCAAAAATAGCAAAAAAAAACCTATGGTTGGCCTGTTCAATTTTTGAAATATGGACCCTATTTATATACAAAAAAAATTTTAAACCTTAAAATACAATAATTTTTATGTTAATTTAACATAGTTTCAGTACAAATATACTCTTCGCACATGCCTATATTCGGCATCGGTTAGATCATATTTGCCCTTAAAAATACGAAGCCATGTGAGACATCAGACATGTTTTGTTATTAAAAGCACTTCAACCAAATGCAATTCCTTTAATTCTAGCCATATAAATAATTAATGGAACTACTTGCATGGCTTATCAGTTACGGACCAAGTCATCAAACGTTGTCCATTAAAACATTATTATCAAAAGCTCTTTCAGTTTAGAGACATTGAAACAATTTGATACAGGCATGCTTGATCTAATTAATGCCAACTTTCGGAAACATATATAAAACAATTAATATATTTTTCGGTGGAATAGAAAATTATGAATCAACAAAGTGCACCTATATCCTTCATTTTTTTTATGTAGGCTCTCTAAATTTGTTATTCTAGAAATTACAAGCGATTTAAAGTTACATCTTGCAGGGGAAATAAATATTTTCAGTTTAAAAACCATAGGAATAATATTTTCTTACATGCAAAAATATAAATTCAAGAAACTGATTTATCATCGAAACTGATACTTATCCCTCTGAATTAACATGAAATGTGAAATATAAATATATTTTAAAAATAAAGAATTTATGCAATCAAGTATGCTCTTGGCTTAAAGAAATAAGATCATTAACCCAAGGTGACGATTCATGGGTGAATATTCTTCAAACAATCTTTAGCAATCTCAAATCTCCATGACTTACTTCAATTCTCCATATTTATATAACGAACTGATGCAATAGATTATTTTGGTTTTCTCTATTCGTATGTAATCTTAATACATTTTGTTTAGAATAATTTCATAATAGTTAGAATTTTAAAATGGAAATAACTGAGCTCAAAAATCAAGTAGGAAAAATATAATGATTAAAATGCGGAATAATATCCTACCAAAAAAAAAATGCGGGATAATATATTTATATAGGTTATTAATTGAATATCAGCTAACGAAGTAAAAGATAAAAATGATAAAAAGGGGGAAAGAGATGTTGAGTTGGTGCGATGCATTAGAACACATTGATGGAAACAAGTCATGAGAGCATATAATAAGAGCCTCCAGATAGAATATAATGAGCAATCAATTGTAAAACATCATCATTTTAATTTCTAAGTGGAACTCAAAATCAGATTGTACACATTTCAAAATACTCTCAACTCAACTCTGTTGGAAACTCAAATTTTGATAAAATAATGGACACTATATTATAGTGTATTTACGTGTCAAAATAAAATTTAATTTGAATGAAAAATGAGGATCTAAAGTGGGTAGTTTGAAAAGTCTATAAAACTTGTAATTTTAACTAAATATTAAAATGAGCAAAATTTCACTTTGAAAGAATGAAAAATTTCTCATAAATTTTTTTTGCATAAATCGGATAAATCTAGAAGTTTCTAGATTAAGTCTAAAATTTTGTGGAATATTTCCCTTGTGAATTATTCTTTTTGGGACAAATTTCAATTAACAATTTTGTTAATTTTCCCATAAGTTTTTTGTATATCTAGGATAAATCTAGAAGTTTCTAGATTGCGTCAAAATATTTGTGGAATATTTCCCTTTTCGTTTATTCTTTTTAGAAAAATTTATGTTACCAATTTTGTTAAGTTTCTATTAGGGTTAAGGCTACTCCTCCCTATAAAAAGAGTCTCGCCTCATTCTCTGAAATCATACAATTTTCTAAACACAAAACCTTCCAGCAAATCTTCCTCGTCTTTTAGCAAAAAATAAGTCTCGAGAGTATATCGTAGAACCGTTCGTAGATTCTATAATCGAGTGTCGCGATTATAGTCATGGTTGTATCCTGGCATTCAGAATCTCATATAACCGCCACACTGCAGGAAATTTATTGAATTAACGAAAGAGATCAAATCTCGCATCTGCGTATTCGTCTTTTTCTTAATCGGATTAGTTTGTGATTTCAATGCATGATTTCGCAGTCTTATAATCTTAATTCAATAAATCCGTTTTCTACTTATAGCTTTAAACGGATTGAATATTGCGAACAGTTTTTCAAAACGATTTTGAAAACGTTTTTTCTAAAAGATTCAAACGCTTCTAGAACGTTCTCTAGCGATTTCGTACAACGTTTAGTCAGAAAAACGGATATGCAAAAAGGATAGCGGTTTCCGCGAAAGTCTTTGGCAGATTCACGATACGTTTTTTACAAACGATTTAAGCGATATAAAAATAATGTTTAAGAACACCCTTACCGATTTATGGGAACGTCTATTAGCGAGTTTGGTGATATTCACAGAATCGGAAAACAAAATTTGGAAACTTTCTCCAGAAAACGCGTTGTTTAGCGACTTAAATTATTTAATTGCTTATCAACATTGGATAATCTCAAATCAATATGACTGAAACGGACATGTACATATATATTGTAGGTTCCGAAATCAATCTGGATGGTGTAAAACTGGTGCCACAAAGTTTATCTATTGTAATAGATCTTATACTTGCTAAGTAACACGTATTTGGCTTTGAAAAAGTTCCAAAAATACAAGAGAAAAGTTGACTACCAACTTGAGAAAATTTATTAAATAGATATAAACATGCAAAAATACGAGTTTGATGCTTATTAGTTGTTTTCTTAAAAAAATGATATTATCTATCATAAAATTGTCGACAGAAAACACTTGTGAATTGCCAATATACATGTATTTACAAAGATTGTATCCGTAGGGAAAATGCCAACATCTAAAAAATAACTCGGACTAGAAATTTGTTTTAGGCGGTCAATTCGAGCCTAACAATCTTTTTTTTTTTCTTTTGTAAAAGAACTCATACACTTGAACAATCTCATTTCAAACTATTCACCAATAGTTTAAAATTAGATATGTTCAATCTAGATTTTGATAGAATTTTAAGGTTTTAAAGTATTTCTGATTTAAAAATTTATTGTATCAATCTAAAACTAAAGCTAGAAAATGTTTCCGACTGAAATTGGTTTGATGCGATCAATTTTGGTTATGGTTCAGTTACCTATACCTTTCTGTAATAAAAAAGTCTTGGTTTGGCATTTTACTTCTTTGGTTTGGATCAGATTCGGTCTTGGTTTATCGAATGACAAAAAAGTAGATCATAGTCAAAATAAGGTTTTGTTTGCTCGTTGAATCAAATTGTTTTCGATTCAGTTTTAGATTGAGCCGTTTGGTTTTATTATTGAACATCCTAACGTACTATAAGCATTGGGTGTTCTTTGCTGTTTAACTTGCGTTCAAGTTTTATTAATTTTACAAACATTAATAATCTTTTTGTTTTGGGTTCATACAAACATTAGTAATCAATATTTCAATTTAAAGGTGATTTTAAGTTTTGACGGAAAATTTGTGATAATTAGTTCTGTGATTTTGGTTATATAACGGACCCGCAACCAAAAATAACATAGGCCAGCACATAAATTATTCGATGGGTATTTCCTTTGTCCAAGGATGATTATGGTAAGCAAGACAAAATGAGTGAGTATGAAAAAGACATTGGATTTTTGTTGACAATACAAAAAGGGAAATAAAAGGAGCTAATATATTTAATCATATTGTGAGAATATGTATGGACAAGTTATAAAGTCCATTATGTTTCAACTTTATATTGGCAAATGAATCATTTTTATTTTTTTTGTAAAGCTGAATATCCTCAAATTCATTGTGGAAAATAGAATAAAGATTTAAAGTTTTAAAATTTTAAATTTTTGATACCAGTAATTGTTTCAGAAAATTTATCTTATTAAAATAGAAGCAACATTAATATAAAACATATAATCTAAATCATTTACCACCTAAATTTTACGATATAAAACATACAACATTCTAAAAATTGGTCACATAGATTTTTAGAAATTCACTAAGACGGTCAAAAAGTAACTTTATATTTTGATCAAATTAATCAACAAAAAATTAAAAACAAAATTTGTGTATGGACGGCCGGTTAATATATTTATAATTTAATTTTAATTTATTTTTGTAATATAATATTAAATAGGAAAAATAGACAGAAAAATATATTTACTTTATATTTTGAACTCTTAAAAAAAAAGGACTGATGTTAATGTGATGAGTTTATATATAAACACAAAATAAATTAGTGCAATGTGTAATATTTTTGTTAATTTGTTTTTAGTGAGAATGAAAGGTAATAAGGACGCAAAAATTCAGTTGGTGAATCATTGTGCTGGCCATTACATTATATTTTATAGAGAGAGATCCTATCTTCTTCATAAAATCCCATACCCTCAACACACACACACACACACACACACACACACACACCCTCCCACTACCTCCCTCCTCTTGCTAACATGCGCACACCGAGTTTTCCTCTTCCGTTGCTAAAATGAGCATGGTGCGTGATTCGCCCGCTTACTTGCTTGATTTCTTTCTTCTTCACCCTTTAAAAAAGGAACGTCTTTTAGCTACCAGCTCTGCCTCCTTTACTCTCTCTCTCTGTTCTTCCCTTTTTCCGGCGGATTTCTATGCTGAGATTGTAAAGTTTTTTTCTGAGTGATGCAGAGTATGCTGAGATCAACACTTGAAGTTAATCAATGTCTTCTGACATAAGCTAAACTCTTCTTCTTCTTCTTACAATCTCTCTTCTCTCTCTCTACTTCCTTTTGCCACTGTCTTCTTCTTCTTCTTTAGCTTTGAATTTTCAATCTTGATTTCTCTTATGGCGAGTAGTAGTTGCAGCAGATCTATATCCGTTTCCAACTGTTTGAAATTCTGATTCTTTGGTGTTGTTTGAGCTAGGGTTAAATTAGTTTCCTTTTGGTGTTTGTTTTTCGTTATCCGATTCAAATTTTTAATCTTGGGAAGGGATGGGTAAGAGGCAAATATCACAAGATGAAGTAGGTCCGTCGATAAAACCAAGAGCTGGTTTGCGAAGGGAACAAGCTGGAAGAGGTTCATACAGAGGTAGTTAGTAACTTTGTATGTGATCGAAAGCGGAAAAAAATAAAAGGTTCTGGTTTTTAGAGGGTGGGGAGGAGAGATAGTGTAAAAAAACTGTTTTTTTGTTTTGCTTCATTCGAACACAAATTTTTCAAACTTACAAAGAATCAAAAGAACTCTCTGTCTGTTTTGATTTGTCGTCCTTGATTCGGATACCATTAGAGGGGGTGGGGTGTTGAGTTTTGCTATTTAGAATGGGTTCTACTTCTCAAGAGATACTGAGGAGCTTTTGCTCTAACACGGACTGGAACTATGCTGTGTTCTGGAAACTTAGTCATCGAGGATCTCGAATGTGAGTCACCTAAACAAATCTCTTTACTGTCTTTGCTTGGTGGACCATTAATACTATCATTGTCTACTGGTTGAACTGTTGTAATTGATTTAGCTGTTTAAGAGATGTATTGATTCTCCAACTTGCTAGTGTCGAAGAACATATGGAACCTTACATCGAATGCAGCTTTAAGTTAACAATCGTAGTTTAAGCATTTGAAGAGTATGGACTGTTTCTGTACTTTTGAGTTTTTTTGTGCAATTAAGGACTCTATTTTCTTTATAAGTTTAGAGTTTTAGTTGACCAGATAGTTTCTCATTCTAGAAAATTGAACACTTGTAGGGTACTTACCTTGGAGAATGCTTACTACGACAATCATGGGATGAATAACTCACCGGAAGCTAAAGATTCCAGCGTTATACCAAAAAACATGCATGGAGCATATGACCCCCTTGGGTTAGCTGTGACAAAGATGTCTTATCATGTCTATTCTCTAGGGGAAGGGTAAGAATAAATTGCTTGCCCGATTCACTCTTCCTCAACTTCATCTTTTTAACTAGGCTTTCATGGTTATTCTCAAATAATTCAAATGCTGGGCGTCTTTTGCTCAACAGCATATGATGCAGTCTGTCATTTGACAGTTATACTTTATTTCTTTGACATTAGCTACATAATGGTCTCCTTATTTTATTATGTGTATATTAACAGGATTGTAGGACAAGTTGCAGTTTCTGGAGAGCATCAATGGGTATTCCCCGAATATTATGTTAATTGTCACTCAGAATTTGAGGTTAGAAACTTCTTATCTTGAGTTGAATTTTTTTCTTTATTCATGTTTTCAAAACCAGATATCTTTTTTCTAATTACAGTTTCATAACGTTTGGGAGAGTCAAATTTCTGCTGGAATTAAGGTATTTGAGATTTTTCTTGGTGTTCTTTTTGTCTGCTGGAATTACATAAATGCCCATAACTTCCTCAAAGTTTGCCACTGAAAACTTTCTTTGTTTTCGTCCTTCTCCGCAGACCATTCTTGTAGTAGCTGTTGGTCCCTGTGGAGTTGTGCAACTAGGCTCTTTGCATAAAGTAAGTAAGATCTTTTAATTGCATGCAGAGTTACAAAAGAATAGCCAGGAAGACCGCCTGCGTACGTATACTGCATGGCACATATGAACGTATCTGGTCTTATTGTGTGCTTGTTTGGAGCAGGTTAATGAAGATGTGAATTTGGTGAATCATATCCGACATTTATTTCTGGCACTTAGGGATCCACTGGCAGATCATGCTGCAAATTTAATGCAATGTAATATGAACAATTCGTTATGTCTGGTAAAGATCTTCTTCATTCAAATATGGGTTCATGTTTCCCCAGATGTCTTGTTATTTGCAAAATGGGGAAAGTAGAGTGCTTAGGGTTCTTCGAACAATTCCTCAAACGTCACTGACTTCCTGAGTAGACCATGATGTGTTGTATAATTTTGTTGCAGCCAAAAATACCTCCTGATTGCTCTGGAGAAGTTGACAAAGCTATGGATGTGGAAGAGTCAAATATTCTAACTCAATACAAATCTAGAAGACGTGATAGCTTGCCTTACAATACTTCTTCGTCATGTCTTCTCATGGAGAATGCAGCTCAAGTTGTTGGTGGTCGTGAAGTTGTGCAAGAATCTACTTGTGGGAGCTATAGCGGTGTTACCTTTGGCTTTCCAATTGACTTGGTTGATGCCAAACATGAGAATCAAGTAGGTACAAATATAATCAGTGATGCACTTCATGTGGGAATGACTAGTGGCTGCAAAGATCCAAGAGGATTAGATCCTAATTTACAACTGTATATGAAGAACCATGTGCTCAATAATACAAGCTCATCTGCTTTAGCAATTGAGGCTGAAAGAATGATAACAGGCCAATCCTATCCAGACCTGGACTCAACTTTTCATGCTTCGTCGAGAACAGAGAAAGAGAGTTCTTACCAGAATGAAGTGTTCCAACTATCTGAGAACCACGGAAATAAAGACCTAAAAGAGACTGAGCGTATGCTGGGGAGGAAATGCGAGTCTAGTCGATTTGATGCTTTGATCTCATCTGGGTATACCTTTGCTGGCAGCGAGCTGCTAGAGGCGTTAGGCTCTGCTTTCAAGCAAACAAGCACTGGTAAGGAGGAGCTACTGAAGTCTGAACATCGTTCAACCATAAGACCAACAGATGATATGAGTCATAGCCAGCTCACATTTGACTCTGGCCCTGAGAATCTTCTAGATGCTGTGGTTGCTAATGTGTGTCAAAGCGATGGCAATGCCAGGGATGATATGTTGTCGAGCAGATCTGTACAATCATTGCTTACCAGCATGGAACTGGCAGAACCCTCAGGTCAAAAGAAGCCTAATACTGTTAACCCAGTTGATAGTGCTATGAATCAGCTGCCATTAGTAGAGGTGGATACCCAACAAAATTCGTCAGATATCTGTGGAGCATTCTCTTCGATTGGATTCTCATCTACGTATCCCAGCTCCTCCAGTGATCAGTTTCAGACATCCCTGGACATGCCTAAGAAGAACAAAAAGAGGGCTAAACCTGGTGAAAGTTCTCGACCTCGGCCAAGAGACAGACAACTCATTCAGGATCGAATCAAGGAACTTAGAGAACTTGTGCCTAATGGATCTAAGGTGACTTTTCTCTTCCTAACTACAAGGTTACGTGCATCATTGTATTGACTACAAGTGGTAATATATTTTTGTCGTCCGCTAATATATTTGTCACATTTACAGTGCAGTATTGATTCTTTGCTAGAACGCACGATCAAGCACATGCTCTTTTTGCAGAATGTTACTAAGCATGCTGAGAAGCTCAGTAAAAGTGCTAATACAAAGGTAAAAAATCAGCTTTCTAGATAGTAATAATCTCTGTTCTGTCCTTGAAATTTTCTTTCCAGCCTCCATAGTTTGTAAATGGACATATTTTGCTCTTTGTTATGTTTGATTGATTGATGTAGCAAGTGTCAAATTTCTGAATCATTTAATGATAAGATAAGATGGGGATATAGAGGTATAGAAATATTCAACTGAAAATAGAAGTAAATATCAAAATTTATAACTCTTTAATCTCAGATGCAACAAAAGGAAACTGGTATGCAAGGTTCAAGCTGCGCAGTGGAGGTTGGAGGCCATCTTCAAGTATGCTCGATTATCGTGGAGAATCTGAACAAGCATGGAATGGTGCTTATCGAGGTATGTAATCTTACTCTTTGGTTTTTCTTTCGTTTAGTTGAGTCTTTGTTTGAACTTGAGTCCCAAGTTCTGTTGGTGTGTATCTAAGTCTTAGTTTGAAAGTATTTTTGGGTTTTGGGCAGATGTTATGTGAAGAATGTAGCCATTTTCTTGAGATAGCAAACGTCATTAGGAGCTTAGACCTCGTCATCCTAAGAGGCATCACCGAGACTCAGGGCGAGAAAACATGGATATGCTTTGTAACTGAGGTAGGAAGTCGAATTTACCCAATTTGTGAAGGAGATTCCAAAGAAAATCAAAGTTTTTCTCTTGGTTTTGGTTGAACGTTGGATTAGTATATAATAATAATATATATGACTGACTAACATCGAGATGGTGATATGAATGGCAGAGCCAAAACAGCAAAGTAATGCAGAGGATGGACATTTTGTGGTCGCTGGTGCAAATATTTCAACCAAAGGCCAATAGCAAGCGGTAGCAGGGCGTGGTTGCAGAGTTTGCGTTTAGATGAGATAAAGAATAGGCTTGTGTGGGGTTTTACAGTGTTGTTGTGACACTCACTGCAATACTTCCATTTGTTTGTTTTGGTTTTATGTATAAAAAATAGGTCTTAGAAGTTGAGTTTTTAGTGTGTTTTTGTTTTGAGCAAAAGCGTTTTTAGTGTGTTTATGCAATTTGTTTGCTTGTTTTCTTTCTGAGTGTGTGGACCCTTTGAATATAAACATTACTTGAAAGTTTTCTTCATTCGTTTGAGTTGTTCAGCAAATCGATTTGTAAGCTATGGAATCGAGTTATAAATTTAATGGTTAGAAATTTGGATGCGTGAATGATTAAAGGTGGTCTTACACAAATGCAAGAAATGTAATTATCATAATAATCAAAATTGAGTAAACACCAAACCCAAAAAACAAGTCTAAGAAAGAAGAGAGCTTTCACAATAGGGCCTGTTCTGTTCTGCCTCATTTGCCGCAGAGCTAACTCTTATTTATAACCCATCTAGTCGTTACAGAAGCCAAATCTCTTCTTTAACTCTTGTCGAAACTGTGGCGTTGTTGAGTGTGATGAATCGACTTCAAAAGCATCTCCTTTCTGCTCCTAGCTTATCTTCTCCAACCACACCACCTTCGTGACGGTATCAGGGTTTCTGCTGTGCTCCTCTGATACTCTAAAGGTGGGGCTTTGCTATTTGTTTTTGCTTCTAATTAATCGCATTCGTCAAAAATAGGATTTTGAGTTTGGGTAATAGATGCCAATATTTAAAAGCGAAGCTTTCGAAGTTCACTTTGATTAGGTTTGGTCATCAGACACTGATATGGCTATGTCACGAGAGTTATTTGGAATTCTGGGTACCAAGTATGTTCCACTGTTCATCCGAAGATTCTCACTTTGGTCTACGAAGAAAGACCCTGATCTCGAATCTGCTCTCTCCCGTAACAAGAGATGGATAGTTAACAGTAGGCTCAAGAACATTATCTTAAGGTGTCCCAACCAGGTTGCATCGATTAAGTTTCTACAGAAGAAGTTTAAGACCCTTGATCTGCAGGGTAAGGCTTTGAACTGGCTTAAGAAGTACCCTTGTTGTTTCCATGTTTATCTCGAGAACGATGAGTATTACTGCCGCTTAACTAAACCCATGATGACGCTTGTGGAAGAAGAAGAGTTGGTCAAAGATACACAAGAGCCTGTGCTCGCCGATAGGCTTGCAAAGCTGCTTATGATGAGTGTTAATCAGCGCCTCAATGTCGTGAAGCTTAACGAGTTTAAGCGCAGCTTTGGATTCACCGATGATTATGTTATCAGGATACTACCAAAGTATTCAGATGTGTTTCGATTAGTGAATTATAGTGGCAGGAAGAGTTCAATGGAGATCGAGCTTCTGTTGTGGAAGCCTGAGTTGGCGGTTTCTGCAGTGGAAGCAGCAGCAAAGAAATGTGGCTCTGAGCCTAGTTTCTCGTGCTCTTTGCCTTCCACGTGGACCAAACCATGGGAGAGGTTCATGGAGTTTAATGCCTCTCCTTACATATCTCCATATGAGGATCATGTGGATCTCGTCGAGGGTTCAAAGGAGAGTGAGAAGAGAAGCGTTGGTTTGGTGCACGAGTTACTCTCGTTGACGCTGTGGAAGAAGCTGTCAATCGTAAAGCTGAGTCATTTCAAGAGGGAATTTGGGTTGCCGGAGAAGCTCAATTCTATGCTTCTGAAACATCCAGGCATATTCTACGTCGCGAACAAGTATCAGGTTCACACTGTGCTTCTTAGAGAAGGATACAATGGCTCGGAATTGATTCACAAGGACCCGTTCGTTGTTGTGAAGGATAAATTTGGGGAACTGATGCAGCAGGGCTTGTATGAGTATAACCACAGGCGATATTTGGCTAATCTAGAGAAGAAGAGAGAGAAAGGTATTGAATCTTTGAAGCCTGTAGTGCAAAAGAAAGACAGGATTCACGATGGAGATGATGTCAATGAACAAGAAAACCATGGGGATCGACCAGGTGGACTGTTTGATACAGAAGAGAGAAAAAGGTTCTATCAGATTCTCTTCAGTGACACCCAATAAGACCATTCTGGTAAAGTTGAAACATTATATGCTGAGAATTACTACATCTCAATAACTCTTGGGACGGACAGCTTGTTTTTGCATATGATTTAAGCTCATATTGTGATCTCCAGCACCATGTCTCAAAGATTACAGACTATTTTTAGATAAAGTTTCCCCTAAACATCACTTCTCCAGAGAAAAATCCACGATCGGATTTTGTTTAGAAGCTCAAAGATGCGGCCTAGTTGTTCCCCAGGGATGCAAGATCGAAATGGAAACTGTGATTTCAGTCTTGGGGCAGCTGAAATGCTTTCATTTAGATTAGTTTGGGTGGGAATCAAGAGGTAAGAGTTCGTTGATTCAATGTTATATCTTTAAGAAGAGTGTCTTGAAAGTGTGTTGATACCTCGTGAACGTGGTCCAGAAATTCAGTGAAGACATTTGCACGCACGTGGAATCTTCCCGGCATGTGTTGTTGGCACATTTGAACTTTGTATAATAAATCACCTGGCAGCTTCCTAAAGGCACACACCAGCGGTCAAGTTTTTAAACTCCTGAAGAACTTACTATGATATTACAACGTGCTACAGTCGATGTAAGCCGATCCCTAGTTCATTAACGCTTATGTCAATCTCAATAACTAATCGTACGCCAACTGAAACAATATAACAGTACAGATGTATGTGGACAAGTGGTAAAGAGGGATTGTTCATCTGATAGATTTATTTTTCTAGAAATGGTAACAGGAAACTATGGCTTGTAGGTCAAAGAGATGGCTGGATTTGTGTACAACCCGATAACAGGAAGATGGTTTTTGTCAGATAATATCAGCATCAACTTCATTGCTTATAGGGCGAAAAGGATATCTTGTAGACATATTTAAGTTGTTTTTCTTTGCATATTTGCTTCTGGATAACATCTTTTATGCTTGAAAAGCTTGTAGTTATAGCCTTATAGGTATTCTGAAAGTAGCTTAGGATATGACATTAGTTAAATCAAGAAGTGAGAATGATTGATTAGAGGATACATTTCAGATGTCACTTCTGTCTGTAATGCATCGGTACATTTTGTTCTTCTGGATTGTACTTTATATCATCTGAGATAAGAAGATTCATTTTAAGTTTGTTGATATTTAGCATTCATTTCTGTGGATAATATATTATTGTTCGGAGGACGTTGTGTTTGATTTCAGCTTGATATGGACTCGTGACACAAAGCTGAAAATGTAATGTTAAGATACTTCAGAAAAAAAGGTATTACAAGATGCTATAACTGTAATGAATATCACAGAGCATTCAAGATATTACAAAGATCCAGAGGCCAAGGACATCGATCAAAACTTTATAAGACATCAACACCTGACCTTCCTTGCCCTTACACAAACCAAGAAAGTAAGGCCTTTATTTTTGTAGTTTACAAAGTGTTAACAATTACGAAATTGGAATGGGTTAAAAGTCTGGCATTTAATCGAAACAAAATCTGATATACAAATTAAGTAACCTTACTAGTGATCCAGATTTGTTTTATTAAAACTGATTGCCAAGTTCTTGTTGCATGTTCTCCAGATCCCATATGGCTATTTTGCCATCCAATCCTACAAATAATAAACCGATATGCGAGAAAATGAAACCGTCATTTCTTAGGGAAATGAATCGGGCTGATTCCATGAAGGGTTATATGAATCAAATTAGTGACTGACCTGAAGTGCTGAATCGTATTACTTGAGGACTCCCTGCTTTGCTCAGAGGCACAATGGAACTGCAATTTTCAGGTAAACTTCCACGTCAGGCTCTTAACAGACAATCGAGTAAAAGAGTTAATGAGACAGTTTTATGGAAGCAAAGTTAGTGTAGGAAATAATTACTTTATGCAGTTATCATGAACGCCTCCACCTGATTCTGAAGCATCGTTGGATGTTGCAGACTTTGATTGACTACCGTAGAATTTCCCAAACGCTTCAGAAAACTGAAAAAAATGACATAATGAAAAGATGGGTTAGACAAAATAGAACAAATCATGCAAGTGGAAAACCCAATAAAAAAGGAACCCGAAAGATTACTATCTTAGAGGAACACTTCAGGAATAGGCTAAAGTTCACTCATATTTTATTCAAGAAAGAAGATTTGGTATGTACCTGCGAACTGTAACTGGAATTTGAAGATGCCGCTTTCTTCTCTCCGATGTATCTAATAAAGCTCCTACAGACCATTGACAAAAACTTGTAAATGAGGCAATCATTGGTGTATAGATCATTTCAAAACTAACTAGCCTGGCTTGTGATCTAATAAGAACAAGAGAATTGAAGGTAAGGATCTGACTGTATGCAAACGGCTAAGAAAATTAAGCAAATATATTCTGAGAACTACACACCATATTCCAGTATCATCTGCAGCAAATACCATCGGGTTGCTGTCATACCCAACGCCTATCACCATTTTCTCAGAAATAAAGAGGACCTGAAATAGCATGTTCCCCATAATATATTGATTCAGACATAACACCGGGGAGAAGACCGGGTTTTAAAAGTAAAATAAGGGTGGATGCTGACCCACATCACGAAGAGGCAAATCTCGGAATGCAACACTTTGGGCTAAAGGAGATGGACCAACATCATCAACAAAGTAAATCATGGAGCTATGACCTATACAAGATTGCATAAACAAGGGAGGTGAGACAGAGGGTAGTAAAGATTATGCAACTAAGTTAAAGTCCCATTGTATAATTTAAGTAGAGCACAATGGACAAACATCTCTCATGTCTTAAGGATATTCTGACCTACATAAGCCAAGGTGTTTCCACTTGGAGACCACTTCACACCAAATGCCCAAGAATATGAGAGATCAAGCTGAAGAATTTGCTGTTTCAACAAAGACACGGCAGAAAAAAAGCTCCCTAACATTAGATGAGGGAGTAGCGGGAACAGACATATGGCATAAGCATTATCGTAGTTACTAAAAGAAGGAAAGCCTGCCAAACAAATCAAACCTCCCCAAATTTAGTTTCCGCTGGTGAGCTTGCTTTTGAATCCCTGTATCAGCCCATTGAATGAAGACAGATAAGAAACTGCACCATGGTTGTGAAAAATGTTTTCACTTTTAAAAGATGACGTCAAGTAATGAGCATACTTTGTGTCAACTCCTTTGATGAATGTTGAAAATACCCGACATTTTCCATCTGTAGATGTCGTTGCCAGAAGGATCTAATGCAAAACAGACAATCAGAGAGCAAAACAACAGGAAAAGCATACCAGCAACCATGATTTAGAAGAGTAATTGTGGAGATTAATATTCTATTTAAGGGATCATGTACTCTATCCAGTGGCCAACTAACAGAAAATATTCAGTAGAGAAAGCATCTATAGAAAGCCTGATTAATATTTTGGCTACATGAAGTACAAGAGGTTGAGCCGATTGCACGCACATTATTAGGATGCCAAGCAATAGATGTGACTGAAGACTCGTGCCTCTTTCGGATAAGTTTACTGACCCACCTGAGAAAAGTAAAGCCAAGCAACGTCAACCTACCAAAATACCGAAACTTCAAATGACACTAATCATATTTTGTGAGAACTGCACATATTACAGATCTTTCCATAATCTCTACACAATACACAGTTATGCATGTCAAGATAATAAAAGTGATTGATGTGAATAACATGCCAGTACATAGCACAAAATAATACCATTACATAGACCAACAACACCATTCGTAGCAAAGAAGTTAGGCAACATGCCAAAGAAAAATTCATGACTAATAATGAGAATTAGGAGAAGAAGAAGAAATTACCAGTTATTCTCTTGCTCGTAATAGCATATACAAACAGTTTTAGCACCACTTCCAACAGCGAACTTGTTCTCTAAGGGTATTGAGCAAAAAGATGGGAACATATATTAGAAGCTGTAGAAATTACATTACAGATTACGTAGACAATTAAGCAAAACAACTCAGTAAATTTTGGATCTGATACATTTACCTTTTGGACTCCATTGGACACAAAGTGCAGCACGATTTAGTCTAAGAATAACAAGAGTTGGTACCCATTCACCTCCTTCGAGGCTCCACACGTACCTTCAAGAAGCATTCTAAACTCAGTTTAACGAACTAAAACAGTTAAGTACTAAGAATAACAAGTTTGGAGCTTCTCATAGCATTGATCGAAGTACAACGCCACAATTTCCTCAAAGTATATCAAAGGTTGCAACTTACGAGTTCCTATCATGGGAAACAGTGACGATTTTGTTGGATTTTGAGCTCCAATCTATTCCAGTAACAATTTGGTCGTGCTGCAATGATTCAAACAACCATCATGAAATTGTTGTAAGGGAGATTCAAGCTGTCTAATAGAATACTTTTCAGTGAAAAGTGATCAGTAAAATGAGAATAAGTCAAATATGAAAGTAAAGAATTCCCAAGAAGAGAAAGGAAAGGAGTGCAGGTTCAAAAGTTTCAGATAGAGAGAGAAAGCTTCACCTTTTGGAGGACATGTAACCTCTCCCACTGGTCTTGATGTAATGATGTATAGATATGAACTTCAGTATTGTTAGGACAGAGAGCAACCACTACAAGAAAAAATGAAAAAAATGTCACCGCAAATAAACGGTTACAGCTTAAAGAAAGAGGTTAAACCATATGTATGTAACAAGAAATCGGGTTCATCCGTTTAGAAAAACTCATCAATTAATGTACAATTATATATACCAACAGTTCCTATCCCTACATAGCATCTCTCAGGATTCTTCAAATGCTCTCTCTTGCGAAGTCGAACCTAAACTACTAAAGACTGTATATGAAGGAATCTAATCATTATATTCATATAGTGAAAGCATAAACCAATTCAATTAAGCTCGTGATTCCTTCTTTAAGGAAGAGACACCGACAAACAAACACAAAGGGGCATATATAACATTGACCCCAGAATCCTCAATTCCAGGGAACTACAAGTAATTTGATTCCCAGTAAGTGACAAGTTTAAAAACTCAATTTTTTTCATATATCTGAATCTCTAGCTTCTGTTACCCAAATAACTCCTTTCTCATCCTCCCAAAAACTAAACGGTAAATGGAACAGAAGCAAGAGAATCTCAAAATCAAAGAGAGATAGAAACATACTGGAGTGATCAGGACTCCAAGCATGGCAAGTAATTGACTCAGCGAAACGGTGAACATCCACCACAGCCATATGATCCTCGTCTCCAATTTATTTGCTATCGGAGAATGCGTTTGTAAATCTAAACTTGGAGACGGTCTAGTCTCTCAAATCGACATCTCCAGATTCCTAACTACGCCGGACGGTGGACAGATCGACGGAGATCCGGAGGTTGACGACGACACAGTCGCAGTCGCAGACGTGAAGTGAAAGAGAGAATGTTGTTTTTGCTCTCTACTGGACCAATTCAATTTCTATTTTCCTTAAATAATATTAAAAAACTCGGGAGCACATACATGACCTTCTATATCACCCAGAGTCTTTCAAAAATTCTCATTTAACAAAAAGCGCTGTGTCTCTTCTTCCTCCTCCTTGGAACTTGGTACAAAGATTTGTTGCAATATTACGATTCCCAGGTTTGGAGCTTCGATTTTTCTTCTCTTATTAAAAATCTTTCCTTCGATTTGATAGAGTTAGGGCTTGCTATTGTTTCCAAACCAGGTTGGTAGACCTATTTTTACTGCAAATTTTGATGTTCAAATTTTATATTCATCAGTAAGCGCGTAAGAATTGGATTTGTGTGTGTTTATCCGACGAAAATCTCATAGAATTACAAGTGATTAGGTATCAGATCTCGATCTGAGGGTTAGAAAAATAGCATTTTTTTTGTTTCCAGAAGAATGAACCCTAAGATTAGATTTTTCCTGTTTCTCATATTTTTATGAATTTGTTTGCTTCTTGTCACAAGGCCTTGATGAGTTTCCTCTGCTTTCTTTCTATTAGTCAGCTTGGAACTTCTCATAAGGCTCTAAAATCGTGTTAGTTGTCGGCTGTGAACTGCAGTTTTGTATACATTAGCTCTTGTCATTCTTGTTTCCTCATGGGTTGTTGAGTTTACTGAATTTTAGAAGAGCAGCCAAGAATTTATGATCATTTTTTTCTTCCCTACGCAGATAATCGAAAGCTTATCTTGAGCTATGAGCACTGCGACAAGGCCTTCTTCTTCAGCAACAACTTCTGTCATATTAGAAAACCCTGTTTCTCAATCACAACCTACAGAGAGATTAGTGCTTCGGTTGAACCGGAAGAAGAAGAAAGTTTCATGGAAAGATGGGACCGTGGACAACGAGTTCATGCAGAAGAAGAGTTCGAAGAAATGTTGCATCTTTCACAAACAGAAACCCTTTGATGAGGATGACAGCGACGAAGAAGATAACAACCATCACCATGGTCATGATCATAACCATGAACACTCTGAATCTGGTGAGGCCTCTTCTTCTAATGATTCTAAAGCCGTTGACTAATCAATCGGTTTTTCCACATCACTATATATTGAGGCTTTTTAATAGATCATGGAAGAACACACATTTGTCTGAGGTTTTGGTCTCTTCCCCTTTCTAACCCTGGTTGGGCTTTATGTATTTGCACATGTAATTTGCAGATTCATTGCAATGTAGATCTTAACTCCTTGATGCTCTATTTACGGTTATGTGAATCATTAAAGCTTGCTAATTAGTTAAGGAATCACAAAGTTGTAATTTTTTCTATTGACCTTTGAATATGCTTTTGCCGCTGCGTTTGAATTGAATTTCAGACGTGTTTGAGTTTTTCTCATCACCAATCTTCATATGGTCTTTGAAGAGCGATTAAATTTGATTACGCACTTGTATAGTTTCATCTCAAATCCTGACCGGAGCAATATTAGTCATAAGTCTTCAATGAATAGTTGTTGGAAAAGTTATTGACAAACGTTGAACTCTGCAATCTCTCAAATGCAATGTTTGGGTTTCATCAATTCAAGAACGAGCTTAACAGTATTTTCCCAGTCGTATAGGATTTGCAAAGGGTGGATGCAAACATCAATGGAAGTTTCATAGATCAATAATATTTTCCGGTCATGAAGGGAGAAGGGATGGCCGATGCTGTGACCGATGCAACTTCTGGATCAGGTGGGCTGTGATTTGGATCGGTCACCCATGTAATCGATTCGCTGCTGGTCGGATGCTTTGGTTGGGTGGATTGGTAGTCCTATGACCGAGATGGCTGTTGGATGTGGCTTATATAGTTGGCTCGAGGGACCTTGGATCGGTCTGCATTTGATATGTGCACGGCCGCTGTGGCTTTCGAGAGTTGTTTGAGGAATCATGGATCAGTCGTTGTGAAATGATTCAATGAACTCTAGACACAACTTAGGATATCTAAAGACACCTAAAGTCCTAAACACAAAGATAAAACTCAAAAAAAAAAAACTCTAAAGACGGCATACATCATCTTCAAAATCTATTTTTCTTACTATTTTTAATCTCCACTAAACCAACATTAAGTCATGAATCCACTATCAGTTGTTCATTATTTTCGAATAATTCAACTTTTGTACTTGATCAATTATTTTGGGAATATTTGTGTTGATAATCATGATTCATGATTACTATGTGGGCTGGATAATCATGGGTCTCGATTTTTCTAGTCTGTAAAGTTTGATGGAAGCTGAGAGCATAGCAAATGTTTAAAATCTATTTATAATAAGTACCTTGTCCATTTATGCAGGCTCGTCCAAATTTTCAAATAGTGAAGAAAAATATATGTTACTATATACCTCTACCACATATAAGTATCTGTTGATCACTGTCAAATCTCAAAATTATTTTCAAAATCAGAAATAGTGAAAACATAATTTCACATATATATATATATATATATATATATATGTATATTCATATTCTTGTTAAGTATTACATAGGTCACTTTCATACTTTCATATTCATTAAGAAGGCAGAACATTAACTTATCTAATTCACTTTGACAAATAACACAGAAAGTAAATTAAACAAACATTAAACGTAAACTCTATATTATTGATAAAAAGAATGAAGTATCTATCAAAAAAATAGAATGAAGTAAATAAATGAATCAAGAATGCTATAACCACAACAAAAAGCAACTTGGGTTTGGTTCATGTTTACTCATTGTTTTGTCCTATACGTCAACCAAATCTCTCATACGATCGGATCCCAATATTAATAGGGTTCTCTCAACTATTTTCTAAGAATATTCTCCCCTTCAAACGTTTAAACACAATAATATATTATGACGAGTTATATTAAAAAGAGATATTTACAATGTATATAAACTTGAGGGAAAAGAAAAAGCTTCAATTTTTGTAATTGTACGCCATTAGAGAGACAAATATGTAAAATAACAAATTGGATTATCATAAATCCCACCATAGTTCTTTAGTATACCTTTGCATAAACACGCATGCACTATATAATCGTCATTAGTAGTATGAATCTTCCTCCAAGATAATATTTGGTTAATAATAGAATTATTACATTTGAGAATGGGAGGTTTAGGTTCACCATGTGGAGGATGCAAGTTCTTGCGCAGGAAATGTGTTGAAGGTTGTGTATTTGCACCATATTTTTGCTACGAAGAAGGTTCTTCTAATTTTGCAGCCATTCACAAAGTGTTTGGAGCCAGCAACTTCTCTAAGCTCATTTCTCATCTCCCTGATCATGACCGATGTGACGCCGTACGAACCATCTCTTACGAGGCTCACTCTCGTCTCCATGATCCTATTTACGGCTGCGTCTCCCAAATCTTCTCCCTCCAGCAACAGGTACTTTTTTCCTAAAAAATGTATATATGAATTGTTTTTGGTCTTGCTTCATCATCTCTAGTGTACTTACAAGTAACTTCACTTACTTTTGTCTTAAGGTTGTTAGTCTACAAGCACAAGTGGTCCTACTTAGAGAAGAAGCTTCTAGAAGGTTCCAAGAGGATCCTGATTGCAATCTGAAGCAACAAGAAAAGGTTCTTGCTCAACAAATGCCACAAGATCTTCACAATTGGTTTCACCAAGGCATCTTGGACTCAGACCTCGACCCAATGAGTGGTACTACACACGAACATGAGCGATCCGTGGATGGGAATGAGTCTCTTTGTAGCTCAAATCAATCACTTTACTATCAGGAGGTCAATTTTCCTTGGTCTGTTTGAGTACAAGTGACTATTTTGTCAGAAATTGAACCTTCAATTCTTCTAGAATCTTTTAAGTCTTAAGAGTCTAAGACCAAAAAGTGTCATTACTGCATTACTGAGAGAAAGCATAACAAAATGTAGTGTACGCTGTTTTAAAACCAGAGAGACCAAATCTGTGACTTCATGTTGGATTCGATCTCCCAAAAGACATTTATTTACAAAAGTTAAGTCTTCGTGTTGGATTCGATCTCCCAAAAGACATTTAGTTAACAAAAGTTATGTCTTCCTGTTCGGTTTCGAGCTCATCTCTTGTGCTTAAACCTTACTTTCAACAAGAACTGCAACTTCACCTGTCCAGAGACAAAGCAATCTCTGTCAGACATGTACACACCATAAGCATATAAGAATCAGTCACAGTATGTGTAGCAAAAATAGTATCTGAAGCTGAGTTCTGAAGTATGAGCTTTCTGGATGATTTATTTTTCATTCCAATTACCCAAAAAGACACGAAGAGGATAGTGTTTGCAAAATATCCCATTGTAAATTGGTGAAAAGAACAAGGAAGGGAAACAGAAGTTACCTGGGCTGTATTGTAGACGATATACTCATTGTACATTAGCTCAGAAGCCTTGACCTTCGATGAAACAGGTTTTCCACAAGGAACAGTCACATCACCTCTCCACTTGGCAAACTCTGAATCTTGAGGTACTTTCTTGCCAAGCCCTTTGGTCGAGTGTTTCCCTTTCGGAGGTTTATCCATGTACTAAAGAATTGTGGACATAATAGAAACAGTCATATACAAAGGTAAGTTATATTTTATGTTGTGCCTATAGTCTCAAGATAGCGACTAAATGTTTAGTAGCATATCCTAAAATGGGCTCACCTTAGCTTTTGTTAGCTCATGTATTTCTCCCAATGCAACTTCACTCAGAAGCATTAGACCCACCGGGTTTTTCTTACAAGTGTAGCAGTACTGAGCACTTTTACTGACAAGGTCAGCGAAGTATATCCCCTTTCCAAACTGAAACACAGGGTTTTCAAGAAGTTCAGATTCTCCAACAAGTTAACTAGATAGCGAAAGCCCTCAATTGATGAGAACCACACAAGCATAGACACGGAGAGAATAACTAACCATGTAGCCAGTAGCAGGAGCTTCCGGAGGCGCAATTCTTAGTCCTTGGTTCAGAATTCCAACAAAATTCGTTAATCGAGAACCTGAAAGCAGTGTTATTTTGGTTAAACCAAGGGATCAGACATTTATATAGAATCAACCAAAATATTAACAATAAAAAAATTTCGTGTATCTGCTTCCAAATCATCTAAGTGTGGCTGGTTGCAGTTAGCTTACCATGCCATAGGAGCATCTTATTGCCAAGTTTTTCCCTGTAAGGAGTATATTTATCAAACTCTCCTTCTCTTTCAAGAGCAAAAACTTCCTCCAGTTCAAGACTCCACTCCTGACAAATCCAATAACCAGAAAAAATTATGATAAGCAAACGTGAAAAAAATGTACTGAGGAAGTAGAACTCACTGTATGTGTTGGGGCATGAGTTGTGTTAAGATACTTCGCGATTAATCGATAATCTTCGCTATCATGAGGAAGTGGTGAAATATCACAATTTAGCTTCTTATATTTATCATCAAGAGATTCAGTGCTATCAACATCAAAGCCTACTAATCTTGAAGCTATTTCAATATCCTGCAGAGCCTCGAGCATTTTCACCTGCGACAAAGAGATGCAATACTTTTTTGTAACGCAAAAAAAGAGGCCAAGGTTAAAAACAACACCAAGGTGTATGTTCTACGGCAAGTACCTTTGACTTAAAGTCATCTTCATCTCGGATGATATGAGGATGAATAGAAGGGATCATGGTAAAAAATCTATTACTAGCATCAACAAGCAAGCTTTCTTTGATAGAAGGCTGGGGGTCGCTTCCAGTCAATAGTTTCTGTATCTCCGTCAATGCCTCAAAACCTGTAGAAGAACAAACAAGAAAAAACAATATATAGAATGTGATGTAGAACATGATTCATCCTTTATTAGAAACAAAAAAAACTAAAACTAGACAAGTAAAAGTTACCCTTCTGTATATTATGTTTGCTGAGTTTCCCAAGTGGCATCTCTGACATATTTATCTCGAACTCCATCATAGCAGATCTGTGGAAGTAATTATTAAGTTACTTCAGGCAGTTTCTAGGGAGAGGAGAGGAAAGGAATACAATGGCAAATAAGTTTCTAACCTGTAAGTTTCCACATCAAAAAGTATCTTCATCAATTCTATTAATGGAGGAGCAAGGTTGCTACTGGTCTGAACTGGCTCTTTTTTGGCTACTTGCTTGTTAACTCCATAATCCTGAATCAAAAGATACAAAATAGTTTATGAATGATTTAAGAAAATAAGAGAATCTGAAGATACAAAAGATAAAGATGCTTACAATGTCCAAGGGGAGAAATTTTCCAGGTTGTTTCTGGAAATTTGTTTTTTGTTCCCAAGATTCCCATGAGTTTCCAGTCTTTTCAAGAAATAGACGTTTGAATTCATGAACCGCATCAGACTTTGACATTTCTTCCACTTTGTTACCACCAATCTTTTCATTTCCAACTCGGCCCCATTTACGAAATACGTAGCAATCTGAACCTTTATCTTCTTGGATTATCTGGAGTATGTAATAACTATTGATACCAGTAGAAAGATCAGACATGCTCAGAGTTGTGTTATAGATACTGTTCCCATCTTCAAGAATGTGACAGTGCTCTTGGAGGCCAGACGCTTCGTGCACAGCGCTTCGCCCTTTTACTTTAACAGTGACCAGGCTCTCACTAGTGTCTTCAATTTTGTACTTGTCCAATGGAAGTTTCATCTGTTTTTTTAAACAGTCAACCAAATAATCCTCTCTCACGGTTGCCACTTTCATCCTCCTGCCGCATATATATATCAACACCAACGTTTAAAAGTGAGAGCAAAGAGTGTGATGAGTTAAAGAGTATCAGCACAATAAAGGAATTTTTCTACCTTGCCTTTCTCATTTCAGCATCTCGGATATCTGTCAGTCCACAGACAACCAAACAGCTTGTACCTGCAAATTTGTGAAACAGATATATTCAAAAGCTAAAAATACTTTCACAATAGGCTAAACTAAGTCCTCGAGTAATACATACCTTTTTTAACATTAGCATGAAACTCTGCACCAGCTTCCTCGATTTTCTTCTTCCATGCTTGCTGCAAAATGATCCCATCAAGCAATGAAGTGCAAAGATAATTTAAATTATAACGTTTGGCGGAAGGACATACGCGTTCCTTAGTATCTCCAGCAATTGAAACTTTAAGATCTGACAGCTTTTCACTCCTTGAGGAGTCAGCTGCAACTTTAGAACCTTGACCCTGAGACGTCTCACCAGAGGATACAGGACGCAGAATACGTTTTGGCTTCACACTCTTTTGAGACTTATTCCACTGCAAGGAATCAGAAGAAAATATTAACTTCATGAGTAATATACCAATATCAACTCTACAAAACGACTGATTTACCTTCAGAAGGAACTGATTCTCTGTTTCGTCAGGGATTTTCCACTTCCCTTTGATGCGGTCTGGATCCCAAGTGGAATGAGAACATTTGCTCCATTCTGAGATGTACCCATGGCATCGGTAAATTCCTCCAGAAAAAGAAAGATGACCAGAGCAAATTGGGCAGAGAGCGAGTGGACCAAACATCATGCCATCAGCACTAAAAAGAAACAAGTAGAGAGGTCAATAATATGATTACGCATCAGAGTCTCTAATCCAAATTACCTAAAAGAATATCCACACAACAGTAACAGAAATAAAACAGAAAATATTTCAGAATGTCTTTTCCAAGCAATTTATTTTCAGACAGCTTCGCAATGTAATTTACCATTTATCACGCAGATCAAGTTCTGATCCTCTTGTACTTTGTTCATTTATTTCAAGCATTTCCCGCAACTCAGCTGTTGTTACATATTTTTTCAGATCATCCTTCAGCTCCCACAATTCCTTAGTTTGAGCCTCCATTTCCCTTTCTGTGCTACAAGGTTGTAAAGCACCGCTTGTAGACATGTCAAAACTAGTTTTTGCTAATTTCGACTTCTCATTATCACCAGAATCGTTTCTTCGTTTTGTGCCTGCTTTTGAATTTGTTTGACGTGCTTCTGCAGCCTCTGTCCCAGTTGTTCCAAAAGAAATTAACAGAAAGACATCAGACTATAGTACTGCAAATCAGGATTCTGTAACAAGGAACTCAATTCATTACCGAACACCTCAAGATTCTTACCAGTTTTGGCTGCCGGCAGAGCTTTCTTCACTAAGGGAAGAAGAGCTTCTTGGTCTGAGTCTGGTATGTTTCTCCATCCAGACAAACTTTCCAGTTCAGTAGAGGAAGACATTTCAAGGAAACATTTTGCGTGATGCCACATTAAACCCTTGTTACCTGGGCCTTCAGGCTTAGAGATGCGTACCTGGAAAAAAAAAAGCATACCGATAACCTAATGCATGACGAACCAGTTCACATAAAATGCTACAACCATGACAGATGAAGTAGAACAACACCTTACCTCTCCTTTCAAGATCTTTTCGCTACACTTTCTGCAACCGGCACGAGAAGTTTGTGACACTTCAATCCCATGTTCTAGTTTGGCATTATTAGCGGTACTGCTCGTGCTCGTGCTTGTGCTTGTGCTTGTTTTTGAGCTATTCCCTACTCCAGATTCGACATATTTTCTAATCTTTTGCTGATCTTCCCAACGAAGTGATTCTATGCCTTCAACATCATCAACTCTAGCAAAACCAAGAGACAAAATAGGGTTGATAGCTGAACGCTTTTAATATTTTCACTAAGCGATATTGGTTTTACATACGATTTTATCTGCTTTGTTTTCTTCAGTATACAACTGGCATGGTTCCACATCTGTGTGCGAAAAACAAAAGTACAGAGAGGAACTGTCAGTTATAAAAATCTTATGGTTAAGTTAAGCAGAGCAGGAAGAAGGAAGTAAGATAATATCTCATGGTTCAAAGTGAAAAGAACAAGAGAAGAATGATCTTTTGACATTCCAGGAAAGCACATGAATGACACAGCTGCATAAAGACACCAAACAACAACTGAAAGTATATTATATCAAACAAATGATCATCTAAACAGAATAACGCCCGAGTTCCAAAGGGAAAAAAATTAGCAGTACACATATGTCATTGAAAAAAGCACGAACCTTTTTTGCAATCATCAAGTAGTGACTAAAATTGTAGCTTCAATTGCTGATTTATCACATTCAATTAGGCATTAAGGAGGAACGAACATTATGTGAGGAGAATGAACCACTTTTGGTTCTGGAACGCCAATTTCAACGAAAGAAACCAAATTTACCTCACAAAAACCCTAAAAGGAAGAAACTTTTTGATTTGAAAACCATAAAGAAACATTAGAACTATAGAATCCACACTAACAAGCACAAGAGTATACTACAGAGACGGGTCCAAATTCTGGGAAGAAGAGAGAGAGAGAGAGAGAGAGAGAGAGAGAGAGAGAGAGAGTCGTACGGGCATGACACCGTCAAATTGGGAGGCTTGAACCAACTTTCCAAGACGAAAGTTCTCCTTGGTAATGGGGGACTTGCAAGTCTTGCATGAAGACCTGGACGACTTAGCATACTCCGCCCTCCACGGCTTATGTGGGCTCGCCATTTCTGCTGCTCTAAGAGATTACAGTGCGAGAGTTTTGTAAGGACTATTTATACATATGCCTTCTCTCGAAGATGATGATGATGATGACGACGGATTGAGAATGTTTCAGGTGAGAGTGATGAGCTTCTCGGCGACGGCTTTACAGTCTTACAGATTGTGTTTCTACCGTTTAACCCTTTTTCACCCTAAAAGGCTGTTTTTTTTTTAATCACCCTAATGCTTTCATTCTATTTATTACTCATCTTTAATAATATCATAATAATAATAATAAATTTATTAAATTCGATTTCATTTATTTCTCACGCTTACCAGAAATCAGAAATCAGATTTGTAATTTGCACCATTATGTTTATAAGTTTTCTAAAAGTAATATGTGATTATAAATTTGGTTGTAGTATCTGTTGTTTTATATTTTTAGATAAATTTGTATTAAGCATTCACTTCGGTGCACATTAGCAAAAAAAATCAGGTAGAGATAAAATTATGGGCATAAAATGATAGTCGTAATTGAAAAAGAAATATCATTGGTAAAAAATACATTAAGATTGTGTTAATAAAAATGTGTTAGCAAAATATCCAACAAAAATAAATTTTTATAATCCGTGAGCGATTGAATCATGGTGGTCGTCAGAAAACATCGAATTTGCTAGATTACAATAAAATAAAAAGAGTGGGCAAATAAAACTCAATTATCACTGTAATTTGAGAATTTTGATATTACTTTTCGACTGTTTTTCTGTGACATCTTTCGTATTTTCAATAGCAAACATTTTTCTTGATTTTTTACCAGAAAATAGCTATCGAAATGACCGAGTATGATGTTAACCTCTTTTTTATAGATGATGTCAGGATATCCCATCTTTATTCTTTTGTTTTCTGAATTTTTTTCTGGTTTTCAACATTATTCCATGGTCAAAAATATTAAAAAACACCACACATGTTTCCTTAATTCCAAAATCTAGACCCACACACCCACTCGACAAATCTTTCCATAACATACATTACTAAATTTAATCCGACATGTACAATCTCCAGACCAGAGACTACAAAGAGGCAAATATATCAAACTGACAATCATAATATTTTTGGAAAACCAAACCGGAATTCCACTAACCAACTTGAACCGGAATAACATCCCCGATGTATTTTCCTCCAATTGTGATTGAAAATTGCAAGACCTGACCTTCGGTATGAGCAAGAAATCTTGCGGTCCAAGAAACCGTGTTATGTGTCTAACATGTTTCATCAGTCTCAATATTTATTTTCTAGTACAAATGTTGAAAACCAATTATTTTCCAAGTAAAAGTCAATCCAGAAGAATAGAATTGTTTAGTGTAAGACCAACAAACCAAAACCCCTCTATATATAGCACTCATACGCATATCTTCAATGCAACACAAAAGAGTAAATGACCTTGCAACAAATTTTCAGTGCAGATAAACAAATTGAACTTTCTTCAAGTTAAAGAGATTACAACAAAGTTAACTGATGATGAAGAAACAAGTGATCTTTGGAGTGATTTGCTTGCCATTTTTGTGATTTTGTTGGACTCCACACAAGTAGGAGCCACAAGGCTGTTACGAACCACCGTCGATAGTGATATCCGGTTCGTATTTGAGTCGTTACAGAAGGGTTCGGTCCTCTGATCCCAACGGTTGCTCTCACATCCCCAACGACTCGGGTTCGTGCCACGGATGAGCCCCCACGTGAAGCTTGATCCCAATACCCAAATTTGGGCTATGGATGGACTATCTATTTATTTATTTTGTTGTATACGAGAAATAATGCCTTAACTGTTACTATCTATTTATGAAAGCAAATACATGTTGTCATTGGCTTATAAGATTTACGAATTCAGAAATTATTTGAAAGTTAATAAAATTAAGTCTTGATTATTTTACAAATTTGTGTACTTTATTACAAATCTTGATTATGTTTGATTAACCGGAGTCTACCAATACCATAAACTCAATAAGTTTTTGATTTCACTTTTGACTGATTATGATCAATTTCTCAAGTAATCAATTTTGTAGATTCCGGTTGTGTTTAATTGGTTTAAGTCTCAATATTATTCGTATCCGATAAACCGAATAGAATAAACAAAACCGGTTCAGATTGGTTCGACTTTGAATTTAGCGTTTCCATGGCGAGATCCTTAAACGCTTAAACCCTTTGATAGTTTTGATTGAACATTTCCCTGAGATTTGGGAGTGTCCCCTAAACCCCTCACACTCGCTTTCGCTGGTCGAGCTCAAGGCAAGAAGAAGAAGAAGGTGGAGGTGTAGAGAAATGGTGAACAAACCTTGGAAGATAATTCCAAGGCCGCTTCTAGAAACCGTTCTCAACAACCATGTCCAACGCCACCGTGTTCCTCAGCCTCTCATCCTCCATGGTCCTCGTGGCGTCGGCAAAACCACCCTTATTCTCAACCGTAAATCTACCTTCTCAAATCCCTAAATTTCTCAAATTTTGTTCAAAAAGATCGTAGCTTTGATTTGTTCCGATCTCGTTCTTTTTAGGTCTACTCGGAGACTGGAACAAAGGGCCTCATCTAGCTGGCTATGTAGATTTTGCGCAATCGATAACGGAACATCATCCGGATCACCACCAATCGTATCCATGGACGTCTTGGACCAGTGTTGACCCACCATTGTTGTCGAATTGCAAAACCCAGCTCGAGAATTGTCTCGAATCTATGAGCCACAAAGCTATCAAACTTGGGAGTATAAGCTCGCAGCAGATTTTCACTACTATGAACAAATGGTATGGTCTTAATACTGCACTTCGCCGTATACTTCAGGGTTATAACATTGCCGTTCCAGAGAAAGTCTCGATTTCATTTCTCTGGGAACGGGCAGTCTATGCGCTATCTGTTCGACAAAATGCCGATGAGATTGATGGGTTGCTTGAATTGGAAGATAAAGGTAATAGCTTGTCTGCAGAAGAGGCTTCGTATTATAGAGAGACTGCCTTTGCGTTAAGATTGGCTAAAGAGGTGATAAGGATGCATCAGGGTTGGAAAGCCAATGCCATTGCGCATCTAAATCGAACTAATGGGTTTTCGAGAACGTTAGCTAATTCGTGTACTGACTGGCCGTTGCTAATGCTCGAGTTGTTGTCACAAGCTGCAGAGATTGGTTTCTTCCAGGTAATGAAATTGATAAGTATTAATTTTTTTTGTCTTAGGTCGTTGAATCTTTGATCTTATGAGTAAATTAAACAGTGGCTGTATCATCTGTATACATTTTTCCAAGTAAAATGTTACTTTCTGTACAGAGTAATGCTGGCTTATTTATGTTTGTTCCTCTTTCTTATTTCACTTGGCAGCCTAAGCTGGTCTTAAACAACATTGAAATCTTGAAGAGTGCTATCCAGACTGATGATTCAACAGTCTCAGCGTCAATGTACCATGACAATCTTGTATGGAGAATAATAGCATTAGGTGCGAATGACCGCTGTCTACCTGTCCTATTTGTGACTTCGGATAGGTTGGTCCTGTTTTTTCTTTTCCTTTTTGGGTTTATAAGTACAAGCTGTTACTATCTGATGGTTGGTCCTAGCTCCATTGAAGTTTCATTTTCTAAACACTAGACGAGAAACTGGTCTCGGACTTGTATTACTTTGTCGCATGTCATTTAATTACAGAAACTCAGAATAGTCATCTTCTGTTTTGAACTTGACTCTTACCTATGTCTTTTATTTTGAAACTGTTTTTATCATTTTCTCTGATGTATAATAATTTGTATCCTGACAGCTACTACTCATATCAAGCCTTTGTTGACTTCGGTTTTCCAGACATTTTCATCTCTCGTGAGGTATAGAAGCTACACATATATCTCTATCTAACTATGGATTCTGTATGCATTTGTGTGAACATGTATTGGTAATTTGGTATATAATGTAGAATTCCTAGTCTCACCCTTCATTTAATTCCGATTCGAGAGATCATGTTAAGATAAGAATTGAAGTTTCTTATTTTTCCGCATTCTACCTTTTTTTTGTTGCATTTTGGCTTTTTTTATTTGTAGACATTTGGATGGACTCCTCAAGAAGCCAAATTACACATGGTTCCTGATTACTTCAGTGCTTCGGAGGTGAGAAAATTTTTGTAGGTAATGGCACTGCTTGTTTAATGAAATCAAAATATTGAAAACTAGTGTGACAGCTCTAAAACCTAACAATATCAAACCAGAAAGGTTGATTTCTGCTAAAATCTAACTGTTTACTTTTTATTTAAGTGGTTGCTGTCTATAATACTAGAGTTTTAACATAATGTTGGAATTGTAGTGGACTATCATTGCTGATGTTCTTGGTGCCAATTCTCGGCATCTATTCGAGCTTTATGCGCTTAAGCAGAGTAATCATTACCAAAGGTAATGGTTCCCTGTTCTTTTGTATTTTCTCTTCATTGTAGTTTTCTTTTGCTTTTTGTCCTTTATGTGTTTCTTCGCCCTCAAAATGTGTCAAACCCCCATTTTCGTTTTTCAAAAGTGACGCAAAGCCGTTGTGTTTTATCAGTTTGATGGGGAGTAAAGCAGGTACAATTGAAGATATTGTGGATGCATACTTGGCATATTTACAAGTAAGCTCATTTAAACTGATTGCTTGCAATTGCTTTCAAATTACACATGAAAGTCACCGTTAATTTGTTGTAATATGTTTTCTTGTATAGGTTGCTGTGGTTAATCCTGCCATGGAAAAAGCTTTGTTGCGGCTTCAACGGTATGCCAGTGATGCACGAAAAGGAAGCATTCAGTATGAAAAAATACGTTTTGGTGCTCCATGGAGGCATCCTCCGCGTACCGAGGATCCTACTCTGAACTCTGAGTGGGCTAAGATTCAGCTGATGGATTTTGTCCAAGCTCTTGTAAATACAGAACTCGCGGTACGCACTCTTCTAGACCCTTAATGGAAATAAAGCCAAACTTTGTTCAGTTTACCGTATCATACATGAAACCAATGATTATAGCATCAGTGATAATGTAGAAGCATCAATGATTATATAGGTAAATTATTTGGGTGACTATAGCCTTGAGATCTTTGAAGACCCTTCCGCAATGGCATTGGTTGAGGTAATAAGTTCTGTCCTTTCTTGATCTGTAGACACTAATTTCGAGACCCATTTTACTAAAAAGGTTGATTCTGTTCTAGGTTGGAATACTGTATACTCAGCGAGATCCATCCTTTTTTCGTCCTATATCTCAAGGCATTAAAAGATGCCTTGTTAGATGGTGAGCAAACTTTTTCCCTTCTCGCATGGATCTGCTCTTTTAAATCTCTGCTTTTTTTCGATTCTCACACACCCGCGTGATATGCAATACAGGCTCATTCAAGAGCGAATGCAGATGAGTTACTTGAACTCAACCAAATACTGGTGGCAAAGGATCATCCGGGGTCGTTATTACAAGCATTTGATGCTTGGCTACAGAACATAAGCAGTTTCACACAGGTACACACGCCTTACATGCTCTGTTTTTATCTATCTTGCATCGCACAAGAATACGATTTTCTTGCCTCACATTGCAGTATAGGATCATGAATAAATCTGATTCAAGTTCATTGCGTTAGCATCTATGCATCCACAACAAACGTACAATGTTGCTGTTACTGCTACTGATAGAGCTAATCATCCCAAGTTTCCCACATCAATGCAGGTTTTGTTTTCACAGGAACGTTGATGAAATCTCGGTATCTTGTGCGCGTGAATCCCCGTCGAAAACACATCAGATTCATATCTTACCGTGAAGTAGGAAACATAAAGGGGCGTTATTTTTATCGCCGTCAAGATCTGACTTTTAGTAACGCCGTCATCAAAAAAGAGACATAGGAGGAGAAAACCTCCGGCAAGGAACAGGGTAATCGTGTAAGTGGGGATACATTGCCATGAGAACGGCTTTTTCTTCAGACGCTGTAGATAAAGCGCATGTTGCTGTGTTATGTGATTGTGAGGTGAAATTATAAGTCAAATACTTGAATTATTCACTGTATTGTCTACTTTTTCGAGCCACAAAGTTCAATAAAGGTTTACTTTTCAAAACGAAAATCTTTTAGTTCTTACATTTGTTTCTAAAAATTGCCATTTTCTTGACCAAACTAGTGAATAGCGAGAAAAGAAACCATGTTATTTAGGCCTTCACATTGACATTCAGAAGAATCGGGTTAAACTTCGGTTTTTCGTATATTGGTTTGCAAGAAAATCACCAAAGTAGACCGAAATAAAAATTCGGTTCAGTTAGTTTTGTCATGGCCAAATTTCGGTTCGGTTTAGACGAAAAAATTGGTGCCGGATTGGATCACTAGATGAAAAAATCATTTTTTTCAATAATTTCGGTTAAATTCGGTTCGTTTAGCATAAAATTTCGGTTTAATTTGGTAATTTCAGTTTGGTGGTTCCGAACCGAACCGGTTATTGAAATTTCCATGTTCCACTTGCCGATCAGTTTTCAGCTGAAAACCAGAACCAAACCGAATTGGCCAAACTTCGGTTCATTCGGCCAATTCGGTTCGATAAGAATGCCCATGCCTATTTGTATCGAGTACTCACATTAATAAACTAATTAAATTTTCGTTGATTACAATTCAATTACATACAGCTATCGTATAATTACGTATGTGTAATTATGTACGTAACACACAAATGTGGAAAAAAAGGAATCAAAGAATGATGAAAATCAAGAAGGTTCGTGTGATAGCTCAGCCATGGCATCTGCCTGGACCGCGAGGAATATTGGTGCAACCGTTCCGACCAGAGCCACGGACCGGACCTCTTTGCAGCGCCTGAAACAGAACCCGGATCTCATCGACTGTCTCCGGGAACGGCCTCATGGCTTCAACTTGCGTAGCGTCCAAGAAAACAACGAACATAACAACTAACATAACTACGACCACCAATTGTCTCTTCATCATACTTATAAATTTTCTTGTTGAATGAGAAACGAAAACAAAAACGAGCTTTCTATTGGTGAGTGTAGGGCCTTTTTGTTTTGTATGTGTAATTAATTTGATTATGACTCGTATATATAGGGTTTTTGAGATGTCATTGTTTGACTTGGGCGAGTTTGGTCTCACTATCTTATGTTTATGTATACACACACATATATGAACTTTGACTTTGACTTTACTACAAAAGAATTGGTTTTCAACATTTTGAACCAAATTGAAATAGAAAATTCACTAAGACACGGTTTGTCCAAGTCCACATGAGCTTTTGCTAAAAATATACAAAACCTGGCGGCCCTAGCTGCCTCACTCTATTGTGGTTTAGATTGGTTTGATTTTGGTTCCGTAGTGGGATGCAAATTTCTCTTTTTCGTGACAGAGTGAAAATCGATTCTCTTTTTGAGATATATTTTTAGACACTCCTCAACTAAAAAATATCTCATCTTTTACAAAACTAAAGATTTTCTTCTTTTTTTTTTTGGGATAAGTTGGATAGCTTTTGGTGAAATTCTGAGACTGAAAGAGACCATTTTTAATAATATGGTAGTACTTACTATACTAGAGTTCTTATCATAAAATAATGCGGAAAATAAAGATAAAACATGCGTCAAAAAATATCTTGATGACAAATGTATTCTACTTTTCATACCAAAATATTGTGAAGGTATTTTATTTTTTTTGAGTTATTATATCGCCGTATTATGTTTACATTTTGTAGGAAAAATATTTGGTGTACTGATAATTTTTTCTTGAACCCTTTTTCGTCTAAATATACGTAATGATCTATCACGATAATTTCTGGTTTGATTTATCGTTAGATATACGAGTCCAATTTGTAAAACAAGCATAAAAAGAAAATTTACAATGACGAGAAGAGATGAGCTAACTAGAGGTGATAAGTATACCATCACTTCTGGTTTGAGTTTCTCTTGTGAGCTACAACTTTACAACTTTGCCGCCACTATTTTTTATTGCTCCGTATTTGTGTTGTAATCCCACTTTGGTATCATTTTGTTGTATCGTTGGTTGGTGACATAGTTGGTAAAACATATTCTTTATCACATTGGTAAAAAATTACTGAAAAAGTCTATGCAAATCCATCAAATTTTTCAAAGGATTGATTTATCAAAGTTTATAAAACATGTGGACTATCAAATCAAAGTTCCAAATACATAGCCACATTCAAACTCGGTAAGTTATTATAAAAATAATGAAATTAAATCATGATTATTTTTTTACGTTTGCATTAAACATAAAAGAATACCGTTATATTTTAAGATGGTAAACACAACGTGTATAACTCAAACAAAACATCAAAGTAGAGATTATGCAAATGACCGAGTAGAGAAAACGAACCGGATCTCTTCAATTACTCCATCATTACGTTGATTTTTCTTTTCTTATGCTGATTATAACTTAAATGTGTGTGTTTACTGTTTATAGATAGATCAGGGTTTATTTCTTTATTTGACTCGGGAATTTGGTCTCTTAGGATTTTCTTGAGATTTGACTTTTTTTTTTAGTGAAGAAACTCGGCTTGAACAACACACATTGGAATTAATCAAACAAGTTATACACGACTCGGTTCGCCTTCCACCACGAGTTCTTATTCACACACGAACCGGACAATTTTCTGAAAACCGGATCACAATCCCGGTTTGTTTGGCCGATCGATCCTATTCCTAGGCATGTACGATAGCATATTTAGATGCGTCTGTGACTGTGAATAATGATTATAGTTCCACAACATCGACCTATATATATAGAACAAAACCATTAGTTACTAGATTTATGTTAAACAAGGCGCTTTAAACTCAGCCCTTCAGCTAACGACAAATTAATAATTCAGCGTTTAAGATATTTTATACGAAGTTAATTGTAAAAGTATAAGTGTATAACCAAGTAATTGCATACGCGTATATAAACCATAATTTTAATTTATAAGAAACAAATTATTGTTGCATCACTTGCATACTTGCATGCGTGTATAGGTCCGCCAAATTTAAAACATTTAAGGACAACTAAGAAAATATAAGTTTAAGTACATACATACTCGCGTCATGTATATATATGAATCATCAGTAATTTTATTTGGAAACGTTGATTATAAAATCACTTACTTAAACTCATAAGATTTACGACTTGTTTTTTTCTTGTAACATCCCGACAATGTTTTAATATGAGAAAGTGAACATAAATCTCAAAGTCAATTAGAATTTAAACTTGCATGAAAAGTGCTTTTGTCGGCAAAACGCAAAGATGCTTTGGAGAGTCAATGCAAAGGTATAATCTAGTTTTCGCAATTAAATGCAAAGGGGCTTAAATAATTGCATTTACTCTCCAAAAACGCAAAGATTGCGCCATCATCTAGTTTTCGAAGTGAAATTTAGGTTGAATTTTCTGTTAACTTTAATAATTTAATTTGGTTATAACTAAAATATGTGTTAATATGTATATAGATCAAGGGTTTGTTTGTCTGTTTGCCTCGGAAAATTTTGGTCTCTTAGGATATTCTTGAGATTTGACTTTTATATGGGAAACAAACTCGATCGGCTTGAAAATTTTGAACAACACATATTGGAATTAATTAAACAAAGTTAACTCACGACTTACACCACGAGAACCAGACATTTTCTGTACACCGGATCACAATAAAAGTTTGGCCGATCTTATTTCTAGCTAGTCATAGACATCTAGGTGGCTAAAACCGTTCATTACTAGAATTATGTTTAAACGAGGCGTACTAAAATCAATCCTTCACCCTTCAGTTCAGCTAATTAGCGACAAATAAATATTAACTAAGTAGATGCATATGCGTATGTTATTACCCCTAGTATCCAATATAAAACATAAATCAATGGAGTGAAAGAAATTTGTTTTTAAATTGTTGCATCGTTGCATGCGTGTATAGGTCAAGGTGACACGGTGTACAGGTGACACGGTGTACAGGTCCACCAATCGAAACACGTTTAAAGACAATTAAGAAAACGAGTTAAAAACATATATGCTCGCGTCATCGTCATGTCATGAATCATAAGTTCATGATTCCATTTTTTTATTTTTGTTAAAGCATGATTCATGTTGTCATTTACTTCAGATTATAAACTCTGTTATCATAAGGTCTAAAAGGAATACATGTTTTTTTCTTGAAACATCCCCGACAAGGCGACATTGCATGATACAGTAAAAAAATCAGGTCAATGTGAAAAAAATGAACATAAATCATCAAGTCAATTATATTAGAATTTTAAAGTCACATGAAAGTGCCTTTTGTCGGCAAAACGCAAAGATGCTTAAGAGAGTAAATGCAAAGTTTAATAAATATATTAATATTAGGTACAGATCCGTGGTAAAACACATGTTGAATATTTTTTTTAGTTAAATTTTAATTTGTAAAAATGAGTTAGAATTGTATTATTTTAATTATTAAGTGTTTATACAATATTGTTAAGTGTATAATATGATTGGTTAAAATATAATATGATATAATATATTTATGGTGAATAAATTGTGTAAAATGTGTTATGTGTATTATCTAATATAGCTAATATAAGACGAGCATTTCAAAGTTAACATAATCTTTGTGCTGTAACACATGTAAACACGTGCGGGGTTATATTTGTAAGACAAACTTAAGATCTAATTTAGTTAATATTAAATGATGTTACGTGTATATTTTCTAAACTAATCAAAATATTTCTCACAGTTTGCATAGGGGCGTTAAATCCAAATATCAGATTTCGATTCAGTTTTAGTTTGGATTATTTAACGTTTATAACTTAGACGTATTTATTTTGGAACTGGAAACACGTCCCGACCTATATCCGTCATAAATTTTATGTCCCATAACTGTTTCCTTTTAAATAATTATCGTTCGACAATGTTTATTAGAAGAGATTTCAATGGGATAGCCGTCTTCTCCACTTGAATATTTAATTGTTATTTATTTATTTAGTGAAGATTATCCAAAAATATTATAATTCTCAAAAATATTTCTAATGTTTTCAAAAATACCCAAAATTCTCAAAATACCCGTTCCAAAGTGGTTAATTAACTGTCACATAGTCAACCCTTACCCAAATTTGTGAAAGTTTGAGAATTGAATTTATCTACCAAAATTTTTCGATTTTGTACCGTTATCCAAAATTTATGTTCTATTTTTTATCGAAAATCGTGCGAGGAATGTTTTTCATTAATTCGAATAATCCTTTAGACCTTGTAAAACTTTTATAAAGTTGAAATATTTATGATATTTGAAACCTTGTAAGGGTTTAAATATTTAAAATTAAAATACTTCTTATATTCGGTAAAATTATTGGTTCAACAAAAAGTTGGATTAAACCGAATAAAATTTTTAAATTTGGATGCCTGATAAGTCAAAATTCTTGCTCATTCGGATCTCAAATCATTTGGTCATTTTTATAATAGACTATTTATCGTTGCCAAAAAAAAAACCGATATAGGACATTGTACACATTGTATTTTCTTTATCAATTGAATACCATTTTTGTTTTTTTTTATTTACTCTTCGAAAACACTTATTTGAATGACATTTCATATAATAATTTCCAACTTTAAGTTTTTTACTCCCAAATGATTCCCAATTAATAGTATAGATAGAGTTTAAATATTATTAATATTTTTAGTTTTTGTAAACTTTAAATATTATATGTTCTTTTTATACTTTTTGTAAACCTTAAATATTAATAATATTTTAAAATTTTTATATAGTTTAAATATTATTGATGTTTTAAATTTTTATAAGGCTTAAATATTAATAGTATTTTAAACTTTGTATAAAATTTAAATATTATTAATATTTTAAACCTTGTAAATTTTTTTTGCCAACTACACATTAAATTAAAGAAACCTTGTAAAATTTTAAATATTTAAATTTTAAAATATTTCTTATATTCGGTAAAATTATTGGTTCAACTAACGAACCGGATTAAACCGAATAGAACTTTTTAATTTGGATGTCTGATAGATCAAGATTCCTGCTCATTCGGATATGTAATTATTTTGGTCCTTTTTATAATAGACTCTTAAGCATTGCCAAAAAGTTTCAATTAATGCGGGACGTTGAACACATTCTGTTTTTTTTCATTGAATGAGTAATATATTTCCGATTTCAAAAATTTGAATCACAACATATGCACAAAAAATTATATTTTTATTAATTATATGTATTTATATGATAATTCAAAATAATTTGAAAATAAAATCAAACAGATATGGAGAATCAAAAATTTATAAATCTTAACAAAATCTTCCAAATATAATATATAAAAATTGATTTTTTGGAAATTAAAAGGAATTTAGTTAATTTTTCTTTTCTTATTAAAATTCGAAAATATTATATTAGATTTTCTGTTACGGATCCAACCCAATCAGATATACCCAAAATCTACATGTCTTTAAATAAATTTACAAATAAAATTGACGATTATATTATTTTTGAAAAATATTAAAATTGTTTTAAAACAATGATAATACTTTGTAATTTTTAACGAAAACATGTTATAATTTATAAAGTGTATTTTCTATTAATAGTCGGGATGATGAAAGCTTTTATTTTGAGCACAACAATAATTTTAGTTTATTTCAAACTTGGATCCATTTTTAATTGTATAGTCGTGATTCGTGAAGACACGTCTTTACCTAAAAACCAGAGATGCCTCGCTGGTAAAGTTATGGTTTAGCATTCGGTACGGTTCGTTCCGGTACGGTTTGGTTTATTGTATGACAAATTTGTGTGATGAGGCGACTCTCTCTCTCTGTCTCAGACTCTCAGTACGGCTTTCTTCTTCTCTCTGACGCTCTTTCTCCGTACGGCTTTCCAACTTTAAGTTTTTTACTCCCAAATGATTCCCAATTAATAGTATAGATAGAGTTTAAATATTATTAATATTTGTAGTTTTTGTAAACTTTAAATATTATATGTTCTTTTTATACTTTTTGTAAACCTTAAATATTAATAATATTTTAAAATTTTTATATAGTTTAAATATTATTGATGTTTTAAATTTTTATAAGGCTTAAATATTAATAGTATTTTAAACTTTGTATAAAATTTAAATATTATTAATATTTTAAACCTTGTAAATTTTTTTTGCCAACTACACATTAAATTAAAGAAACCTTGTAAAATTTTAAATATTTAAATTTTAAAATATTTCTTATATTCGGTAAAATTATTGGTTCAACTAACGAACCGGATTAAACCGAATAGAACTTTTTAATTTGGATGTCTGATAGATCAAGATTCCTGCTCATTCGGATATGTAATTATTTTGGTCCTTTTTATAATAGACTCTTAAGCATTGCCAAAAAGTTTCAATTAATGCGGGACGTTGAACACATTCTGTTTTTTTTCATTGAATGAGTAATATATTTCCGATTTCAAAAATTTGAATCACAACATATGCACAAAAAATTATATTTTTATTAATTATATGTATTTATATGATAATTCAAAATAATTTGAAAATAAAATCAAACAGATATGGAGAATCAAAAATTTATAAATCTTAACAAAATCTTCCAAATATAATATATAAAAATTGATTTTTTGGAAATTAAAAGGAATTTAGTTAATTTTTCTTTTCTTATTAAAATTCGAAAATATTATATTAGATTTTCTGTTACGGATCCAACCCAATCAGATATACCCAAAATCTACATGTCTTTAAATAAATTTACAAATAAAATTGACGATTATATTATTTTTGAAAAATATTAAAATTGTTTTAAAACAATGATAATACTTTGTAATTTTTAACGAAAACATGTTATAATTTATAAAGTGTATTTTCTATTAATAGTCGGGATGATGAAAGCTTTTATTTTGAGCACAACAATAATTTTAGTTTATTTCAAACTTGGATCCATTTTTAATTGTATAGTCGTGATTCGTGAAGACACGTCTTTACCTAAAAACCAGAGATGCCTCGCTGGTAAAGTTATGGTTTAGCATTCGGTACGGTTCGTTCCGGTACGGTTTGGTTTATTGTATGACAAATTTGTGTGATGAGGCGACTCTCTCTCTCTGTCTCAGACTCTCAGTACGGCTTTCTTCTTCTCTCTGACGCTCTTTCTCCGTACGGCTTTCCAACTTTAAGTTTTTTACTCCCAAATGATTCCCAATTAATAGTATAGATAGAGTTTAAATATTATTAATATTTTTAGTTTTTGTAAACTTTAAATATTATATGTTCTTTTTATACTTTTTGTAAACCTTAAATATTAATAATATTTTAAAATTTTTATATAGTTTAAATATTATTGATGTTTTAAATTTTTATAAGGCTTAAATATTAATAGTATTTTAAACTTTGTATAAAATTTAAATATTATTAATATTTTAAACCTTGTAAATTTTTTTTGCCAACTACACATTAAATTAAAGAAACCTTGTAAAATTTTAAATATTTAAATTTTAAAATATTTCTTATATTCGGTAAAATTATTGGTTCAACTAACGAACCGGATTAAACCGAATAGAACTTTTTAATTTGGATGTCTGATAGATCAAGATTCCTGCTCATTCGGATATGTAATTATTTTGGTCCTTTTTATAATAGACTCTTAAGCATTGCCAAAAAGTTTCAATTAATGCGGGACGTTGAACACATTCTGTTTTTTTTCATTGAATGAGTAATATATTTCCGATTTCAAAAATTTGAATCACAACATATGCACAAAAAATTATATTTTTATTAATTATATGTATTTATATGATAATTCAAAATAATTTGAAAATAAAATCAAACAGATATGGAGAATCAAAAATTTATAAATCTTAACAAAATCTTCCAAATATAATATATAAAAATTGATTTTTTGGAAATTAAAAGGAATTTAGTTAATTTTTCTTTTCTTATTAAAATTCGAAAATATTATATTAGATTTTCTGTTACGGATCCAACCCAATCAGATATACCCAAAATCTACATGTCTTTAAATAAATTTACAAATAAAATTGACGATTATATTATTTTTGAAAAATATTAAAATTGTTTTAAAACAATGATAATACTTTGTAATTTTTAACGAAAACATGTTATAATTTATAAAGTGTATTTTCTATTAATAGTCGGGATGATGAAAGCTTTTATTTTGAGCACAACAATAATTTTAGTTTATTTCAAACTTGGATCCATTTTCAATTGTATAGTCGTGATTCGTGAAGACACGTCTTTACCTAAAAACCAGAGATGCCTCGCTGGTAAAGTTATGGTTTAGCATTCGGTACGGTTCGTTCCGGTACGGTTTGGTTTATTGTATGACAAATTTGTGTGATGAGGCGACTCTCTCTCTCTGTCTCAGACTCTCAGTACGGCTTTCTTCTTCTCTCTGACGCTCTTTCTCCGTACGGCTTTCCAACTTTAAGTTTTTTACTCCCAAATGATTCCCAATTAATAGTATAGATAGAGTTTAAATATTATTAATATTTGTAGTTTTTGTAAACTTTAAATATTATATGTTCTTTTTATACTTTTTGTAAACCTTAAATATTAATAATATTTTAAAATTTTTATATAGTTTAAATATTATTGATGTTTTAAATTTTTATAAGGCTTAAATATTAATAGTATTTTAAACTTTGTATAAAATTTAAATATTATTAATATTTTAAACCTTGTAAATTTTTTTTGCCAACTACACATTAAATTAAAGAAACCTTGTAAAATTTTAAATATTTAAATTTTAAAATATTTCTTATATTCGGTAAAATTATTGGTTCAACTAACGAACCGGATTAAACCGAATAGAACTTTTTAATTTGGATGTCTGATAGATCAAGATTCCTGCTCATTCGGATATGTAATTATTTTGGTCCTTTTTATAATAGACTCTTAAGCATTGCCAAAAAGTTTCAATTAATGCGGGACGTTGAACACATTCTGTTTTTTTTCATTGAATGAGTAATATATTTCCGATTTCAAAAATTTGAATCACAACATATGCACAAAAAATTATATTTTTATTAATTATATGTATTTATATGATAATTCAAAATAATTTGAAAATAAAATCAAACAGATATGGAGAATCAAAAATTTATAAATCTTAACAAAATCTTCCAAATATAATATATAAAAATTGATTTTTTGGAAATTAAAAGGAATTTAGTTAATTTTTCTTTTCTTATTAAAATTCGAAAATATTATATTAGATTTTCTGTTACGGATCCAACCCAATCAGATATACCCAAAATCTACATGTCTTTAAATAAATTTACAAATAAAATTGACGATTATATTATTTTTGAAAAATATTAAAATTGTTTTAAAACAATAATAATACTTTGTAATTTTTAACGAAAACATGTTATAATTTATAAAGTGTATTTTCTATTAATAGTCGGGATGATGAAAGCTTTTATTTTGAGCACAACAATAATTTTAGTTTATTTCAAACTTGGATCCATTTTTAATTGTATAGTCGTGATTCGTGAAGACACGTCTTTACCTAAAAACCAGAGATGCCTCGCTGGTAAAGTTATGGTTTAGCATTCGGTACGGTTCGTTCCGGTACGGTTTGGTTTATTGTATGACAAATTTGTGTGATGAGGCGACTCTCTCTCTCTCTGTCTCAGACTCTCAGTACGGCTTTCTTCTTCTCTCTGACGCTCTTTCTCCGTACGGCTTTCCAACTTTAAGTTTTTTACTCCCAAATGATTCCCAATTAATAGTATAGATAGAGTTTAAATATTATTAATATTTGTAGTTTTTGTAAACTTTAAATATTATATGTTCTTTTTATACTTTTTGTAAACCTTAAATATTAATAATATTTTAAAATTTTTATATAGTTTAAATATTATTGATGTTTTAAATTTTTATAAGGCTTAAATATTAATAGTATTTTAAACTTTGTATAAAATTTAAATATTATTAATATTTTAAACCTTGTAAATTTTTTTTGCCAACTACACATTAAATTAAAGAAACCTTGTAAAATTTTAAATATTTAAATTTTAAAATATTTCTTATATTCGGTAAAATTATTGGTTCAACTAACGAACCGGATTAAACCGAATAGAACTTTTTAATTTGGATGTCTGATAGATCAAGATTCCTGCTCATTCGGATATGTAATTATTTTGGTCCTTTTTATAATAGACTCTTAAGCATTGCCAAAAAGTTTCAATTAATGCGGGACGTTGAACACATTCTGTTTTTTTTCATTGAATGAGTAATATATTTCCGATTTCAAAAATTTGAATCACAACATATGCACAAAAAATTATATTTTTATTAATTATATGTATTTATATGATAATTCAAAATAATTTGAAAATAAAATCAAACAGATATGGAGAATCAAAAATTTATAAATCTTAACAAAATCTTCCAAATATAATATATAAAAATTGATTTTTTGGAAATTAAAAGGAATTTAGTTAATTTTTCTTTTCTTATTAAAATTCGAAAATATTATATTAGATTTTCTGTTACGGATCCAACCCAATCAGATATACCCAAAATCTACATGTCTTTAAATAAATTTACAAATAAAATTGACGATTATATTATTTTTGAAAAATATTAAAATTGTTTTAAAACAATAATAATACTTTGTAATTTTTAACGAAAACATGTTATAATTTATAAAGTGTATTTTCTATTAATAGTCGGGATGATGAAAGCTTTTATTTTGAGCACAACAATAATTTTAGTTTATTTCAAACTTGGATCCATTTTTAATTGTATAGTCGTGATTCGTGAAAACACGTCTTTACCTAAAAACCAGAGATGCCTCGCTGGTAAAGTTATGGTTTAGCATTCGGTACGGTTCGTTCCGGTACGGTTTGGTTTATTGTATGACAAATTTGTGTGATGAGGCGACTCTCTCTCTCTGTCTCAGACTCTCAGTACGGCTTTCTTCTTCTCTCTGACGCTCTTTCTCCGTCAATTCTCTTCGAAGATCGTTTCGATCCCAAGAGAGAATTTTCTCGGAGATTGAGACGAAAGAGAAATTGTTCGATCCAAGAGACAGTTCTCTTTGAGGATCGATCCATAGATAGAGAGAGATGCAAACCATCTCGAAAGCTTCTTCCGCTATCTCCTTCTTTCGATGTTCTAGGGTTTGTGTTTTATTTCCTTCTCGATTCTTGTGTGATTCTTTGTCTTTCGGAAGAAACTATACTTGTGATTGTTTAATTTTCTGAAAATTATTAATTTTTAGATTCATGAGAAGGAAAAAAACTGACCTTTTTTTTTTTCCATTGCATCTCCTCTACAAATTATGATCTCTATGCTTAATACTTGATGATCGTTTTGAAAATTTCATTTTAATGTCTTGGTTCTTCCTCTTAAAGTATTTATTGAGTGATTATGATTTTTAAAACATAAGTGGTAGATAGATATTGAGAAGGCTTGTCTAGGTTGTGTTAGTTTAAGAAAAATTAGTAATTATTGCAGAAAATCTAAGCCTCATTTCCTTGGATATTTGGATGCAGTGACGTTGTGAAGCTGTAAACAAGTTGCATTCATTTATGCACATAGGCTTGTTGGGTCTTGTTTGAATCTTTCCGTTCTTGTTTTTCATTTTCGAGGCAGAGTGAAAAAAAGTTTGTTTTTATTTGTTTCAGAAGCTAACAAGCCAGCCATGTGTGGCGCCATGTGTGAGACAGCTTAACCTCAGAAAGGGTCTTGTGTGCAGAGTCATGAAGCTGGTCTCTGCACCTCTTAGGACTATGCGTGGTGCTGGTAAATCTATCCGAGTCTCAAAGTTCTGCAGTGTCTCTAACGTCTCCTCATTGCAAATTGAACTGGTGTGTGCTGTTGGGATTCTCCTAAACCATAATTTGGACCATAGATTTGTTTCTTTGTTGAATTTTCATTCCGTGTTTAGTAGGTCATCATGTAATGAAAATGATTCTCAAGTGTTTTTTTTTCTCCAGGTGCCTTGTCTTAAGGACAACTATGCTTATATCTTGCATGACGAGGATACTGGTACAGTTGGGGTAGTTGACCCTTCTGAAGCTGAACCTGTTATGGATTCCTTGAAGAGGAGTGGTCGAAATCTAACATACATATTGAATACACATCACCATTATGATCACACTGGTGGGAATTTGGAATTAAAAGACAGATACGGCGCAAAGGTAGGAAGATTTAACTTCTCTTTTTGTACTCCTTTTGCGATGATAACATTGTTATAAAGTTTGTTTGGATAATCGAAGGTTACATCTTTCGGAATGTAGGTGATTGGCTCAGCTGTGGATAGAGACCGGATTCCTGGAATTGATATAGCCTTGAAGGATGGTGACAAATGGATGTTTGCTGGCCATGAAGTCCATGTTATGGATACTCCTGGCCACACAAAAGGTTGTTTATACTTCTCATATTAACTTTGGAAGCTTTGAATGTTATTCCCTGCATGTTCTTGCATTCCAATAAGCCTTTACTTTACTTAATATTACCACTTTAAAGTAGTTCAAGATTCGATTATTTCAGTCTATGTTCAGTGACTTCATTATTTCTAAATAGATTGTGAGAATAAGCTGAGACTGAAGATTTGGTTTACAATGGGTGGATTACCTTACAGACTGCGTCGAATAGATAGATACTGTGTGCTCTTTAAATGGTCTTAACTTAAACATCTAAATGTTCAGGAGTTCAAAGAGTTTTCTACAGCCTTGTAGGTTATGGGGATTTTTATTGAGTAAAGGGGGCGTGGAAAAGTTGGGGATTCTTTCGAATAACTCCTGGGATTTAAGTTTTTACCTTGATTGTATTGAAAAATATGAGAGTTCTATCATAAACTCTGTAACCAGAACAGTCTTGTTCATCTCTTCTTCGAATTATATATTTATATGGCGAACAAATATCGAGGTTCGGTAATTTCTTTTGTGCAAACGCAAACCATCCATGCATTCATGATATATACCTCTTAAGCCGCGTATTACTCTTTTCTCTAATTATCTTAATCTTACTTGCAGGCCATATCAGCTTATACTTTCCAGGATCACGAGCTATCTTCACCGGAGACACATTGTTTAGCTTATCATGTGGTAAACTCTTCGAATGTACTCCTAAGCAGGTAGACACCACATATCCCTCTCTATCTTTCTGCTTAATTACATTTCCTTTGGAACGTACTCTCAGAATTAGTTCATGTATTTATTTCAATCTTCTGCACTTGTTCTGCAGATGCATGCTTCTCTACAAAAGATCATATCTTTACCAGATGACACAAGCGTATACTGTGGTCATGAATATACACTGGTCTGTTATATTTTGGTATTGTAGTATTAATTGAAAAGCTTTTACCAAAGGGGTTGCCCCAAATGACTTTAAATTTGATATGGGTGCAGAGTAATTCCAAGTTTGCATTGTCTATAGAGCCAAACAACGAAGTACTCCAGTCTTATGCAGCTCATGTTGCAGAGCTCCGTAGCAAGAAATTACCTACGGTAAAAATATTCACTTACGTTATCCTTGACTCCTTATGCATTTCTTAATTTTATTGGTTAACTTAGTATTGATTCTTGTTTTCACCTCAGATTCCGACAACACTTAAGATGGAGAAAGCTTGTAACCCGTTCCTCCGCAGTTCGAATACAGATATTCGTCGGGCTTTACGCATTCCAGAGACCACAGATGAAGCAGAAGCTTTAGGGATCATCCGAAAAGCAAAGGATGATTTTAAAGCTTAGGCTTTTCCTGAGGTAAACTTTGGTTTGCATTTGTAGTCCACAAATAAAGGTGTGTGCACCCTTTTGACTTGGAGCTTTTTAAAAAAAAAAAAAAAAAAGAAAAGTGTTTTTGCTTAACTTTGTTGTAAAACTTCTAATTCTACTCACAAATTTTAAACTTAATTGTGTTCAACACATCAGTTAGGTTTCAGTTGAGTTCAAGGAATTACCAAACTCATACTTTGATCGTGACCGTTATAAGAAATTTAGTTGGAGTTTATATAATTTGTTTTAATCATCGTAACTAACATGGCAGTGTAACCACACCAAAGAAAAGAACAAAGATTTTTGTTTTGCTAGTCTAAATTTTAAATCCTCCCAAGCCAAAACAAGAGGTCACTTTTTTTACCTTGTTGATAAAGTTGACGATGTTTGATGATGATGTTTGATGATTAGGTGGATTTGATCGTTGATGAGGAAGAGATACAAGTTGGTCATTGTCACTAATAACTATAGTAGCTTTAAAAAATAACCTAACCTACTTTTCAAATTAGAATTTTCGATTCATTTAAATTTTTAAAAAAGAATAGAATACATATTTCTTTAGTTCTTGGACCACCCATTTCAAGATAAATACTATTCGCCAAGAATAAAATCCAAAGGTAAATCATATTTCCTTTTTTCAAGAAAATCCATGCAGCCTATAAATTGTGTACCAATTTTTTAATGAAAACCCAACAGTTAAGAAAGAGTACCGACTTCAATCCAAAACAAAAAGATAAAATAGTGCCGACTTCAATGTAAAAGCAAAGGTGATAATATTGATAATACGTAATTACGTACTACATCAAACTTTGGATCTATATAACAAAAAGCCAATGAACTCCAAAAACCAATATATTCCCATTGAAAAAGTCTCTGTCTTTGCATTTTTTGCTTTTGTAATTCTTTTTTCATGTATACATTGAAATAGTCACATGGAATATATTAAAGAAAAAGAACAATTTATATGGCTATAAACTTCGACAACCAATATATCCCCTTTTGAACAAGTCTTATGTCTTTTGCTTTTCTTCCTTTTCGTAAACGACGATTAGATATTTTATAGAGAAGTATATGTATATATATTAAAATAGTCTCACATAGATAAAAGAGACCGGAATTAACGATTTAATTGCCCCCACTAAAGATTTATATGAGTACCAATTACGACAAATATCTTAATCAACTTGGTCCAACACCAAACACATCGGAAACGTCCTTTGCGTTAACCCAAAACTTTAAAAGATGAAAAAAACAATAACTCTTTTATGATTAGAAATTATTCTAATTACATAGAATAGATCCCTTTTTTTGTTTGTTTGTGCTCCCGCAATTCATCAACGAACAATAGCCATACGACGTCGTTGAGCCTCCGTAGGCACTTTCACATCAGTAGCTAAGCCGATAATCTCAAGAAACCGAACAATGTACCAAGAAATGTCGATTTGCCACCATTCAAGTCCTTGTCTAGCCGACGACTCGAAGGCGTGATGATTGTTGTGCCAGCTCTCTCCAAATGAAAATACCGATAACCACCTTCAAGAAACAAAACAAAAATAAGATATGATTTTATTTAACAACATTATTGCGTTTTTGAAACATGAGCTGTCTCCGATTCATGTGTACCTTTTGTATTTTGGGAAAGTGTCATAGAAGATATTCGATTATTTCAAGTACATACCAAAAATGTCAAAATGAATATTTACATACCAAACATTACGAGAAGTGTCATTGGTCTTCCAAGTTCGACTGCCCCAAATATGGCAGAGTGAATTTATGAGGCAAGTCACGTGCACTTCCAATGCTGCTCCAACCCCCTGAGAATCGCACCAACCATTATTAATTACAACAGATTCTTCAATTTATGACCAATATACGTTTTAAAATATAGAGATTCAATTACCATTCCCCAAGTAACGAAGGACATGCCACCAAGATAGAAGAGAATGAAACCCAACCCTAATATGTGAAATAGCACTGTCTTTTGAAGAAATCTATAAAACCATTGCCTCTTCAAATCCTCCACATTTGCTCTTCTTCCACACTGTTTTAATTCATCGAGATTTAGATCTTTTGGTTACAAATAAAACAATTTATAACAAAACAGACTATTTACAAAAGAAATAAAAAAAATTGAAATCACCTTTTGAACAAGATAGGCAGAGTCATAGATCCATAGAAGATGACTAAACCAAAAACCTTCTTTAGGACTATGTGGATCACGCTCTGAATCCGTAAACTGGTGATGGTATCGATGAGTACTCACCCAATCAATCGGATCTCCCTATTAAAATATATATTTTTTTTAATAAAGTTTTAAGATCTATAAATAAATTACAACAAACAATTAAAGATCTATAGGTTACTTAGACAAAAAAAAAAAACAATTAAAATTAGAGGTCATGAACCTGAATAGCGAGAAGGGCGAGATAGGCTAAGAGATACTCAAGCCATTTAGGGACTTTGAAACTCCGGTGAGCCAAGTTCCGGTGATACGACACCGTAATACCAAGACCACCGATGGTGTAAAACAAAAACGTAACCCAAAGAGCCGACCATGTGAAATAAAACGGAGCCAAGAGAGCAAGAGAATGAACAGTTAAAGAAGCTGTGAATTTGAAATAATCTAATCTCCTCCACCTCCTATCCCAAAACACCCATCTCCTCTTCTTCTTTTCCTCCGGCGAAGATGGATTTTTCCGGTGGTTCTCCTCCACCGTAGATGTCACCGACATTTCGGATCTCTTCTCTTCTTTTTTTGTTGGAGAAACTTAATGGAGGAGAGAATAAAAGTGATGCTTCTCTTCTAATTTATAGTATTATGAAATAAATTTATTTTACTGCAACAAAATATCATAGGATCGGTACATAATAAATATCATGATATTTGTTGCAATTGGCACGTAAGGGTGTAGGTGTATTTACATGCAATAGTGCTATCTTGTAACCAGTAAATATTGTCTTTTTTTTTATAATGTTTTTTTTTTTAAAGTTATATTTAGGTGCCAACGTAAAAAGAAAAGGGTGACACAGGGCTCAATATTATTTGACTTATTCTACTGTTGATATACATTGCTTTATGGATGTACGTGATTACAGGCAAAAATCACGTTCGGTAGCTGGAGACTGTTATCAAATTCCAGAGTTTTTTTGTTTCTTTTTAATAAAAAATTGGAATAACTCACTGGCTGTACTGAGCATATACTGTTTTTAGTTGTATTTTATAATTAATCTATGGAAAATAATCTAACTAAATCATTAATTTATGGAAAACAATCTAAATAATTTATGACAAATATACAGAAACTATGTTCCCAAGTGTCAATATACACCAACTCCCAATATTAATACATACATTTATTTAGTTTACCTTATATACAAGAACTATATCCTATAATTTAATTTTCTTCCATTTAATACAACTGTCTAACTCAAAATAATACATAAATTACTGACCAAAAAATGAAATTGTACATAAATTTGACTATCCAGATAATAAATATACGTTGATTTTACACTTTTCGATTTAATACACTAATTCCTATATATACATATGCCAAAAAAAAACATTATCTCTAGAAAAAGCATGTATTTTATTCTTATTTTGAAATTTAGAAGTTTGACCCAAAAAAATATATAAAGTTTTTATTCGTATTCTTATTCTGCCTTAAGTGTTCGATTTCTTTTTTGACAGGTTGTTCGATCTAATTTCATTGATCGACAATTTTTCAGATATCAAAAAAAAATTGAATTGGTTATATGAAAAACTAAAAGTTATCAATTTGTTTTTTATCTAGTTTGGAGTTCAGATATTTTTGTATTACTATCCTTTCCGGTGGAGTACGGATTGCCTAAACAAGATTTTTAGACTTTATAAAAATGTATAACATTTTTTTTTAATAGATTGGAACTTAAGTGAAAAGAAAAATATTTAAATATAACATAAAAATACATATAATTTTCAAGAGTTCTTGTATTTTTTCGTTTATCATTTATGACTTTGTATATTAAATGAAAGATTATGAAGTATTACGTTCATACATACTATATATTTGTGATTTGAATAATGAATAGTCAAAATGTGTTGTAAATGGAATGAAATCGAAGTCATATGTAGTATTTTATTAATTTGTTTTTGTTTAGATTACAAGTAGTTGAGTTCTTGTATTCTTAGTGAAAGTAAGTTACTCGAATTAAATTTGACTATGAAATAATAATATTTAAATTTTTAGTGTACGATATGATGATATCTTCTTTTGTACTCTATAATGATATCGCTCTCAATACACACACTTCCAAGTATCTTTATTTTAAAAAATTATGATGAGAGATATTTTTATCAACCTTGGGCCGTATGCCATATTGCCCACACCTTTTAGTAACTAAAACTGAAATTGAAACCATTATACCCCAAGTGATATAAAGTATAAGTTGAATCAAAAGACAATACAAGATCGTAAAAGTTACACATGTTAAGATAATAAGATCCGTAATGTAGACATAAGCATGTGCTCGAACTTGTAAGCTCGTATAAAACAATTATTTTTTAAAAAAAAAAAAACAATTCAAACTATTTTGTTGCTACTGTAAGTGTTAGCACAATATACAAGTGTCAGCACAATATAACAAATCGTTAAATATAAAAATTAAACAATAAATCATCACGTTTGAAATGTCCCAAAAATTCCTAGATCCTCGGTTCTAGATCTTGAAAAAGAAAACTTTAGTGAATCAAAACACTGTAGTGGAGACGAAAGCCTCGCGAACTCCGAAAACGTAAGAAGACAAATATATAAAATTTAAAATACAAATGAGTCTAAGAATTGATAGTGCCCTACAAGAATAGTAGACAAAGTGAAGTTACTTTCGTTATCGCATCTAACAAGTATCGTTGATCTAGAGATTTTTTTCCCCAATCTGTAATGTACCTACCTTAGTAGTCTCTACATCAAGATTCAAATCATAGCAGCAAAGTTATTAATTGCATTAGTTTAAAATTTTCATTAGGTTGTGGGTAAGTGGAGAAAGCGTAAAGTGATAAAGGGTAAGTGAGAAAGGTAGTCGCGCTCTGTTAATAACGATTAACAAGCATTAAATCCAACGACCGGTTCCTTAGTAATTTGCATTAAGAAATTAACGGTGGACATAAAACTATCTAGAAGATGTTAACACTCAAACAGAAAATTTATTAAGATCTGAACTGTAAACCATATTAAAATTTTGGATACTAGGATTTTGGAGCAGGTAAATATTTTTAGTGTTGGGAGGGTAATCATCATTATATTGCTACATTTTGTAAAGATTTTAATGGCGTTTAATGTTGAAAAACAAAACTATAGAATCTCGGTTGAGATATTATCAGAAAATCACTTCCGTAGTTGGTGTTTTGAGAAGACTAATTGGTGTTTTGAGAAGACTAGTTAGTAATTAATTCCGACTTGGTTCTGTTGATTTAATGAGAAAATAAGTTTGTGTTTGGTCTTTTGTGTCCAACCAAAATTGGAAATAAATCATACTGTGGTCACGCAGTTTTTTATTTCTGAAAACGGACTAGGTACACAGTTTTGAGTAAAACCTATTCGTGATATAAATAATTTAAAGATATATAGAACATATCAGAACTTCTACTATTTTTATAATATCAGAACAAAAATGATCGTAACATGTGCGCAGATATAGAAAAATATAGTAAATGATGCTAATGGTCCCTGATCACCATTTGAGTAGTAGCTCTTCAGAAGTCACTGACCACTGCACTAGTCAATATAATTTCTCGATATAACATGTTCCTCCCTCATTTTCAAAACTTTATTTTTAATAGATTGATATTTTGAATTTTTTTTTTCTAAAAAATTGATTTTGTAGATTAAAAATTTGAAATGATTTTATCACTTAATACTATTTTTGACGTGGCATGTCAGATAATGGTTTATATTTTCTCTTTCTACAAAACAAAATCATAAACTAATTCAAAATTAAATATTTTTTCTTTTTAATATGAGTGTAAAACCCAAAACATCAATCTATTAAAAACATAGGGAATAATTAATTACATTGGGGTGGTTACAACTTCTACTTAATCTCATCAATATTCTCAAGAAGATGGAAATGAGACTCAGAATTTTAAACTTGAATACAAACACTATACTATCTAATCTTCGAAACTCACATTGTTAAGAATAATGAATTGGAGTACTATAAGCGGTAATTACGTCCTATGGATGCTTACATGCGTTAGTCAAAGAACATAGGAATTAATCCGCAAATTCTCTACACAACCACAAGTTAGTTAAGAGCTTTAACTCCATTTTTTTTAATGATATATTATAGTTCTCTTTTAAACTTTATATATCTTTGTCAAACCCATATTGATAGATATACCCAGAAAAAAAGAAAATACTAAAGATGTAAGATTGTTTCATAAGTTTTATCTAAACCCAACAATTACTGTTGCGATGTTATAGTTTTCTTTTAGAAGTAAGCGGTTATCCCCTTACGAGCTAAGATTGTTCTAAGAGTTTGTATTTTATAAACATGTTAAGATGTAAGATTGTTCTATTTTTTTTTAGCTCGGTAGCTTGTAAAAGACAACTTGACACACTCAATCAATCCATCCCACACGATAATTGAAGATCAGTAATATCAAAGTACGAGGAAATGTGTGAAATCAGACCCTTGAACGAAGTGACTTTAATGCTATTGCAGATGAAATGGTATGAATATACTACATGATTTATGAGTTTGTAAGTTGACCAATAATATCGATTTTCTAGGTACATTAAGTTAATATATGAACCATTTCAAAACGTTTTCAGATTATTAAATGTGAAATCGACCACCGTAACATTCCTTTCCAACTAGGAAAAGGACAATGCTTCACAGATATATGTGGTACCACTATCAAAGTATTGTCTTATATTGAAAATGACTTCATAGTTTTATATATCCCTTTTTAAAATAATATCTTTCATTTTTTCTCAACAGATATTATCTCATTTTTATTATTTCGAGGTTATAAGAAACTGAATTTTGTAAGATACATATATATATATATATATTCTAAAATTTTATTTATCTTGCTTTACCGTCCATTATTTCGATCATAACAAAACACAATTCTTTTTAACTCTTAAATCTGTTTTTTTTTGCTATCCTTAATAATAAAATAAAATAATTTAGAAATATTAACTCTTAGAATAATATCCAATTTTGATACTTGTGAGAGATATGTAAATGAAAGAAAAAAAAATGTCGATAGAGAATAATGTTTAATTTATAAATTGATAAAACTAAAGCAAACAAAATTTTCCAATTGACTATCAATTCAAAAACCATGTTTTAATTTAAAAGGTTCACACAATCTTCGTGATAAGCTGAGTAAGTAGAGAGACATATATATTAACCAACAAAAGAAAGAGTATGTAGCTCCTAAGGCTTGGATTTGATGGGCTGTAGGCCCATAGTGTCTTAAGAATAAGGCCTTGGCCTGGTTGTAGCAAATTGACATTATTGTACTTTAATTAAATCCTTCGTATTTTTGGGTAAAATCTCTTCTGTATCTCATCGTCACACTCACGGAAATGGCGGAACACGCAAAACGACGCGTTTCAAGAGCATATTACCTACTCATGATGATGATCTGTTGTAAGAATCGAATTCGCCTTCCCTCATCTCATAGATCTCTCTCTTCGCTTCCTCTCATATTATCTTCCCTCAGACTCAAATTCTCCTCTATACTTTCTCCAAAAACCCAAACTTTTTCCCTGGAAAAGCTTACAATTTTTCTCCTGGATCTCACTCTCTCTCTATTTGCAAGGACACACTACAGCTGATTGAGATCTATTTTGTAAGTGGGTCTTACAAAGTCGTCTCCTATGATCTAGTTTCATTAGGGTTTCTCTTCTCTTTCCATTTTGATTCAGGCTTAGGATTAAAAACGTCTCCTTTTCTGTGGTTGCTTCACTGTTTCTCTTCCATAGATCGAGCTTACCAGTCTTATGTGTGATAATTGTTTGCAGGATTTCTGATTTGGTGTGAAAGTCAGTAAAAATGGATAAGGAGAAATCTCCAGCACCTTGTGGAGGTCTACCTCCTCCATCTCCATCAGGTCGGTGCTCTGCATTCTCAGATTCTGGTCCCAGTGGTCATGGATCAGATGCTAATCGAATGAGCCATGATATTAGCCGTATGCTTGATAACCCACCTAAGAAGATTGGACATCGTCGAGCTCATTCTGAAATTCTTACTCTCCCTGATGATTTGAGCTTTGATAGTGATCTTGGTGTGGTTGGTAATGCTGCTGATGGAGCTTCTTTCTCTGATGAGACTGAAGAAGACTTGCTTTCTATGTATCTTGATATGGATAAGTTCAATTCTTCTGCTACATCTTCTGCTCAAGTGGGTGAGCCACCAGGAACTGCTTGGAAAAATGAGTCAATGATGCATACAGGCTCAACTTCCAATCCTCAGAATACGCTCAGTAGTTTTGGCGAAAGACCAAGAATCAGGCATCAACATAGCCAATCTATGGATGGTTCAATGAATATCAATGAGATGCTTATGTCGGGAAATGAAGATGATTCTGCAATTGATGCTAAGAAGTCCATGTCTGCTACTAAACTTGCTGAGCTTGCTCTCATCGATCCAAAACGTGCTAAGAGGTAATTAGTTTTCGTCTTTTCTTCTGTGCCTCTCTGGTTTTATAAATCCTGTTTAAAGGTTGGATGGACATGGTGAATATATTCTACTTGTGGTTTGAATCTTTAATGCCTCCAGTCCAGTCATTTAGTTGCTTCTACAGTTCTACTGTTTCCACATAACTAACTTATGGAATGGCCTAACCTCAGAAAACATTAGTTTGCTGCGTGCTTCTCTTTCTCTTTTGCATGTTTTTGAGTTCACTTTTAATTTACAAGCGTTTGTGTTTGTACAATCAAATTTTTGTTATGAGTTTAGCAAGTGTGTGATTTGTTTTTGTATCATACAATAGGATATGGGCAAACAGGCAGTCAGCGGCAAGATCAAAAGAGAGGAAAACACGGTACATATTTGAGCTTGAGAGAAAAGTACAGACTTTGCAAACAGAGGCTACAACTCTCTCAGCCCAGCTGACTCTCTTACAGGTTGGTTTTGAGTCATTGTAGAGGTTCTCTTTCTTCATGCTAAATGAAATTAATTTAGCGTTACAATGTTCGTTCGTGTATTGTGAATTTTATATGATTTTAAACTTGCGCCTCTTTTCTACCTGTTTGTTTAGAGAGACACAAATGGCTTGACTGTTGAAAACAATGAGCTGAAGCTGCGGTTACAAACGATGGAGCAGCAGGTTCACTTGCAGGATGGTGAGGCTCTTTTATCACAAAACAATTGCTTTCAGTGTGAACACTGCTATTTGGTTCATATGATCAGTTTGTATCTTCTCTTTTATACCAGAACTAAACGAAGCACTTAAGGAGGAAATCCAGCATCTGAAGGTGTTGACTGGCCAAGTTGCTCCATCAGCTTTGAACTATGGGTCGTTTGGATCAAATCAGCAATTCTTTTCCAACAATCAGTCAATGCAAACAATCTTAGCCGCACAACAGTTCAAGCAACTTCAGATTCAGTCACAGAAGCAGCAGCAACAACAACAGCAGCAGCAGCAGCAGTATCAATTTCAACAGCAACAGATGCAACAGCTTATGCAGCAGCGGATTCAACAGCAGGAACAACAAAATGGAGTAAGACTGAAGCCTTCCCAAGCCCAGAAAGAGAGCTGAGGAATATGAATATGTCCACTTAAGTGAGAGGTATTCCTCCTGAACAATTCCTTTTCTCATTCATAAATTGTTGTACACATCCATCAATTGCAGTCTCCTGGATTTTAGGGTTTAGCTAACACAGCTTAACGGGTGCCTTGGCCTACAGGGTATTGGCGTTTCGGTGCGAAGGAGCCTTTTGGTAAAGGTCATTGAGGAAGACATTTGGATAGCCCAAAGAAACAGAGTTCCTTGCAATGCACTGCAATTATTAGTTGTTTCGATTTGGTTATTTGGCTGGTATAGAGACTGGGTCTCGAAATCATAGTACTGTATGTAAAAAAAATTAAGCACATTCAAAAGCTGTTAATTTGTTATAATCTATAACACTTGTGTTTAAGATACAAATCTACTTTATGTTATAATATTTGTTCACTATTGTTTTGGTATATATCCAAATCGTTTCACAAGAATTAAGTACTGAGTTTATCCACTAAAAGAAAAAAGGAAAGCCAAAAGATTAGTCAATACCAATTGCAACAAAACTTATATTGGATCTTAAAGAACATTAATGTCTTCTCCAATATGCAATACAGACCGCAAAAACATTTCAGCCGACTCTTTGTTGTGAAACATTGTCCACAAGATTTTACGGCTTGCATTGTATACAAAGTCACAAAAAAACATTAATCGTCTTTTCGGCCCACTTAAGAATTTAGATTACTTTTCCAAATAAATTTAGATCACGTTTCTATATTATGCATTCAAAATGTTTTATATCTCTACCCTTTAAAGTTTGAGGATATAATATTTAGATATTTTGTGGCATCTTATTTGTTTTTCTTATAGGCGTTAAACGGTTAAAGCATACTAATAGTGGTATTAAATGGTCCAAAAAAACAAGAAAATAATAAATACAAGTGAGAGAGACAGAAAAGAAGAGAAACAACGAGAGCCGCAGAAGAAGAAGAAAAAGATTAGACCCTACAAGGCATTGCTGTAAGATGCAAGGATGTGGTTCCTTTTGATACGCAGAATCGTCTTAAAATCTGATAAAACCTCCTTATCTTCTTCTCTTTCACCAATCACTCACTCCTCATCTTGAACACAAACAAAATTGTTATTGTTTGTCTCTCTCTCTCAAGTTTGGTCTCCATTTGTCTTATAAAAAGGTTTGATCCTGAACAAGGGAAGAAAACAAAAGGCTGATTTGTTCCTTGTTTTGTAGATTCCTCTGATATTCAGATTCTGTTTTAGAAAAGAAGACAAAAAGATGAAGATACAATGTGATGTGTGTGAGAAAGCTCCGGCGACGCTTATATGTTGTGCCGATGAAGCTGCTCTGTGCGCCAAATGCGACGTTGAGGTTCATGCTGCTAATAAGCTCGCCAGCAAACACCAACGCCTTTTTCTTGACTCTCTCTCAACTAAATTCCCTCCCTGCGACATCTGCCTTGTAAGAATATCTCCTCTTCTGTCATTTGTCTCTCTCTTTATGTCTTTATTTGTATCTGCAGAGATCTCTGTGTGTTTCTCTACTGTGATTGAGCTGTTCTTGGCAGACTCTTTAGGAGTAATGATACAGAAGTTTCTTAGATCTAGCTTTAGTAAAGGTTGTTAGTGGGATCTTTAGAAATCTGTTAGTTTTTGGATGTTTTAGTTTGCAAAAGATTGGAACTTTAGATCCAATTTTTGTAGATATTCTTAATGGGATCTCAAGAGAACACATGCCCAAGGTTACTTATGTAGTAAATCTCTTTCTTGTGTTCATCTTTGTTGACTTGCAGGAGAAGGCAGCTTTCATATTCTGTGTAGAGGATAGAGCTCTTCTCTGCAGAGACTGCGATGAGGCGACCCATGCGCCAGATACTCGCTCTGCTAATCACCAGAGGTTTTTAGCCACTGGAATCCGAGTTGCTCTGAGCTCCACTAGTTGCAGTAAAGAAGTGGAGAAGAACCACTTCGACCCATCTAACCAGCAGAATGCAAAGCAGGTTCTCTCTAAACCGCCAACTCAGCAACCCGCTGCTCCGTCTCCTTTGTGGGCTGCCGATGAATTCTTCCGCTACTCTGATCTTGAGTGCGGTAATAAGGTGAGAAGTGGTTTACCAAATTGATGTATAGTAAATGTCTTGCTTTCTAGCTTGTTTTGACATGTATATAATTCACTTCTTTTACTTTAGCAGAAAGAACAGCTCGATCTCGGGGAGCTGGATTGGCTTGCAGAGATGGGTCTCTTTGGTGACCAGCCTGATCAAGAGGCTCTACCGGCAGCTGAAGTTCCCGAGCTTTCGTTTTCACATTTGGCTCATGTTCATTCCTACAACAGATCCATGAAGTCCAATGTTTCGAATAAGAAGCCGAGGCTTGAGATCCGTTATGATGATGATGATGAAGAGCACTTCCTTGTCCCCGACCTAGGCTAAACTATGGATGAAACTAGTAAGCTTTATATAGAACTTGATTCGTATATGTAACTACACGCACTCATCTATTGGCTATGCCTTCCATGTTCTAATTCGAACCAGTAATATGTAGTTTGTATGAGTAAGTATATTTGCAACGGGATAGCTCAAACTTGGAAAAAAAAACTACATCATTTTATTAGCGTGTGATGCCTTGAATTGCAACATAAGTCTTTTTTAAATCATTACATTTGAAGAAGAGTAACTTAAACAGAGCGGAATGCCCAATTTGTTTCTCTCCTCAATTTCAACCACTCGAAAACAAGAATACAAAAAGAGAGAAGAAAGCCGTGAAAACAGATTACGTGGTAAAGGCTTCAGTTGCTTTTATTTCTATTTCCCTTCGAGAAAGCTGCGAACTTCGGCATCTGAGGGAAGAGCTGGAATGGCTCCTTTTTTGGTCGTGGTGATTGCGCCACAAGCGTTTGCAAATCTCAGCACTTTTCTCAATCTCTCTTCGTCCTGTTAAAAGAAACCCAAGAAGTCATTGGATATTGAAGTTAGAACCTATATATCATCTTGAAACTAAAGAAGTATTCATCCAAATGGATGCACATTATTATAACTAGATGCTTCTTTCGAATGTTATACCTCGAGCACGGATTGATCATCGACAATCTGGTTTAGAAGAGCACCGACAAAGGAATCTCCAGCTCCGGTTGTATCCACAGCGTTCACATGGAAAGGGTCAACGGATCCTTTGAAAGTCTACACAGTTTGGTAAGTATATAAGAAGAGAAACCGATTTTAGTGGAAGGTCACAAAGTATTTGCCGTAAAGAAGTAAGAGCAAAGAACATTTGTCATGTTTGAAAAACAAAGAACCTTAGAGATCACGACTTTAGCGACCCTTAATTGATTAAAATAGTATTAATGTTTTGGAGGGTCCACGAAAAATATTCAATTTTTTAAGCAGCAGTTGGTGAGATCTACCAAACCTACTAAAAACCCACTAATATTTAATCAAGTAGCAGAATTGATTCCTTCAGAAGTGTTGAAATCCTTGTTCTGATTATTATTTAAAATGTGTTTCTCGAATCCTATTCAAAAAACATGTTAACATAAAAGCAATCCTGAAATTATATTATATAGCACACTAGTTTTGCCTTCTGGTATCACCTAATGGACACAACACTCAAGGCATAACCAAGAGACAATTATGTTGATGCTAGTGATAATAATGATGACAACAATGATGATGATGATGGTAAAAATGCACATAAAAGATGTACTAGGTAAGTTTGTTTACCTTGGTGTAATACCGACAGCCCTTTTCACCGAGAGTAACAAGCAAGAGCTTCAAGTTGGGATGCCACAAGGACAATGCGGTTTCATCATCGATCTTGTTGCTTCCAGTTAGAAACTCAAGCTCAACGTCGCTCACCTTGATGATCTCAGCTTTGTCCCAGATGCTCATGATCTGTGTCTTGGCTTCTTCCTTCGATGGCCACAAAGGTTCCCTGAGGTTAGGGTCGTAGGAAAGAAGAGCTCCTGCTTCTTTCGCCACTTCCATGGCCTTCAAATGAGCCGACCTACATGGCTCCACTATTAAACTTATTGATCCATAGTGAAACACTTTCGCCTACACAAAAATACATCACATTGGTCACAAAAATGTCAAACTTGACATAATCAAACAAAATAACACAATTTGGATCATAAGGAATAATAATCAAGGGACCCATTTTTGCTATGGATTCTTTATGTTTTGAACATTAACTACAACACGGGTCAATCATTATCAAACTGTTCAAGAAAAGCAAAAGATCCTCGCCATGACCATTAGCTGTAAAGGTAAAATTTATAACAATTTTACAAAAAAATATCCAACCTGACATCATTTCAGACCATTGCTACAAAAAAAAATCAAACTTTACACGTATATTTGCACATTTACTTTTAAATCACATCAATAAACCCAAAAATACTCAGGATTTACATCCAAGAAAGAGACAGATTTTAGCTCACTACAAAGCTAACTTTGCTTATATTCACCAAAAGGTATAAGCTTTTTTTAATTTTTAGTTGTATTTGGGGAAAAATGAAGAATTGGGGGCAAATCACGTGGCATCACGTGGATCTAAAATAAGACCCGCGAAAATAAAATAAAAATCGCAGAGAAAAGTCACCGCCTCATGAGATCATCTTCTACTAAAATTCAATAACGCAATTCCCAAATACTACACGCTTCAACACTCCTAATCAAACTTTGTTACTTCATTTCCCAGAAAATCAAATTCAAAAACCCTAATCAGATCTCGTTAAGATCTGGATTTAAATCAACCGTAAAATATGAAATCAGAGCGATTTAACGTACGGATCTGATGAGGTCGAGGTTGAGTTCATCAGGACGGAGCAGCATATCGGCGCTAGGATTCCGGTAAAACATAAACTCACGATCTCCATCAGCACGTAACGTAACGAAAGCTAGAGCAGTTCTAGCTCCTGTATCGAAGTTAATCCCCTGATCAGCGACACCGTTCTTCCTCAGAATCCCAGCCAACATATGACCGAACTCGTCGTCTCCAAGTTTTCCGACGAAGGCGGATCGTCCACCGAGACGAGAAACGGCGATCGCCACGTTCGCGGGAGCACCGCCTGGAGCTTTGAGGAATCCAGGAGCTTCGGCGAGTGAGACGCCTGATTCGGTTGGGACGAAATCGATTAGCATCTCGCCGAAGCTTACGATCAGTCCTTTCTCACCGTTGGATGCCATTAGATCAGAGATCTGTGAACCGTTGGATCAAATCGGAGAATTGAAGAAGAGTAAGGGAGAGAATATAAAAATGAAGGAAGGAACGAGAAGAATGGTTTATATAGAGAACGATGGGACTGGTGTGAAGAAGGCTACTACTGATATTATTTGCGTATTTTCATTTAATAAAGATAATTTTTAAAAAAATCCAAATCCACAAAATATCAAAATATATTCATTTTATAAAAACATGAGTTTCTGTTGTTAATAAAACTCTTGTTACCTTTTCAACATTTTGCCCGGGTATTTTTTTTTTTTTTTTTTTTCTGTTTAGTATATTAATTACCGATATACGAAATAATCGATATATCAGTAATCAATATGTTGCGTAAAAAATAAACTTTACTACATATTTCTTGGTGTCAGATTAATTGGATAATGACAAAACACCAAGAAGATACTCTCACGTGTTAGGGAAATTATTTATCCTCGGGGTTTATTTATTCAAGTGTATTACATCAAGATGGTTGAATTTTTGTGGGAGATTAGTTTATTCGAAAGGTTGTAGATGCTAGATTTATTTTTAGAGAGTTTTTGATAGATGGTACTTCAACCGTTGGAGAGAAAGTTTAACTCGATTCCATTCGATGTTTGGGTTAGAGTACTCTTTATCTTTTGGGTTTTGATCGCGGATAGACATTTTTTAGATAAATAACATGGTCATGAATAATCTATGGAAATATACTTTCAAGTTAAAAAGTGATCCGAAGCCTTATCTAGTATTTGATGGGTTTAGAAAAGAAAATAAATATTTCTGAATGGGTATGGTTGGACGAACTGATTCAAACCAAATGTGTTGGTAAGAAAATAAAGAAAGAGATATGTTTCCTCTAACATAAACATTTAAAAAAAAAAAAAATCAAAATCTTACTGACAGTTGAAAAGATAATAATCAATAAGCATAATATACGTTAAATTAGTAATTGAAGCGTCAATGGGGTTGGTTGATGTTGACAAGTTGAGCTATTTTAATTATAATCGAACTGGTTTACACTAGAAACCTGTGGGTTCCCCTGTTCAGGTTTCCATAAAACCAGCAACGGATCACGAAACGCCCAATATCAATAGAGGTTTCTCCTGTTTAATTACCACTTCTTTTCCTATAACGATCTCTTTTTTCTTTCACTTTTTCAATTTTGTAATATCATCTCTACTGCACTATTAGAAATGTGATTTTAGAACCCTGTTTTGTTACTAAATCTCGAGATTAGCTTAAAAACGATTCATGATTTGTTTGGTTATATAAGTTAAGAAAAAACCATTTTCACATAACTATTTGAGTTGCTTGTTACAAAAATATTAGCACAAAGCCAAACATTGTTAGGACCAATGGTCCTATACACTTCATAAATTGTTTTACATAACATTATAGCTACAAAAGAAGAGGCTGCAAAGTAAGCGAGGTCTGTTCCCGTTGTTGGTCTGTTGATTTCATTGTTGTAGTAGCGGTGGTGGTTATGTGGTCATGGAGGATTAAGAGTTTGAGTGTGGCTGATTCACGCAGCCAAGTTGCTACGACCGAACCACTTGATATGAACCGTCCCATGTTGCATTTTGAGAGGTGGAACGGTGCATCCATTCCCCTCAGAAGGACTTCAACCGCTCGTCTTAGTGCTCCGTCTCCAACCACTTTGCTGTGTTTCCCCCAACCAGTCAATATACTGCCACAAAAAAAGAAGGTTAATAAAAACATATCACAAGTTTTGAACAACCCAGGATATTGATTTGCAAAACAAGACCGCACCGCATTAATCAGTATCCGCAAAGATATTGTAATCCTAATGTACGACGAATAACTTAAAACCTATCAAACTACTTTATATTAATTACAAGAAAACCTAGCATCAACTTAAGGCATGGGACATGATGCATATCAGATTTCTAAAAGGATGAGATTGGACCAGATTCTCGGGCACTGATTGAGGTTTAGGAAGAAACAGTAAATTAAAAGTGCCTGTATTAGGCCGGTTTAAGTTTTGGTAGTTAAACAGATGAGCTCTTTGTAGCTTACCTCAAGACTTTAGGTAACTCATGACCTTCATAGACGATGGAACGTATGTTTAGTAGCCACGCATGGACCATTGCGCGTGCAGCTCCAGAAGACATGAGGTGTAAGTCCAAGCACGAATCAGACCACACGTTCTCCCAAACTTGTCTAGATCTTCCCTCAAGCGCCACCAGTTCTGCACCTCGTTTCTATAGCAAAAAGTTTCCAAAAGTAAGCCTTTGCACTAACAGTAACACATAAAAAACCGGATAAAAAACTTGGCCTCTACAATATGTCAATATCAGTGTGATTTTACCTGACCAAAGTGCCAAAGCATGTCAGTTAGAGCATTGTAGAAGGCAGAAGCAGTCGAACCATCCATTTCATTTACTTTGTCAAATAAGCTCTGAGCTTGGGGCCACACATTCTCCCTGTGGCCCATGAGAAGTCCATGAACGACACCATATACCTTATTATCAAACAGCCTGAGCTCCTCTAGCAGCATTGATGCATCTTCAAATGAGTTACACCGACTACATTGATACAAACATGTCAACAAAATAAGAATCCTCACCAAAATGCGCCAAACAGTGAAACCACATAGACACAATCTATGATAACCCTAACAATTGGGTCATATCATTCACTCCCTAACTTCAAGAAGAGGATCCAAAAGAGGAACAAACCTGCAAGCATTCAGAATCGCTGAAAAGGTTACAACATTTGGTTTAATTTCCAGCTGATGCATTTTGCGGAAAACTTCCAATATACAAGAGAGCTCCTGCATACCCTCCTTACAGTCTTTCTTTATTCGGTTAATACTCTCAGCTGTTAACTGCCCAAATATCTGTATTACCCGATTACCCTCTGTTTCAGTCAATTCACTTAGAGCAGAAGAAGAGAGAGATAAAGAAGCAACTTCTAAGTTACTGGCTTCATCATTGCTATCATCAGATGATCTCTCCATAGTTGCAGAACGACCAAAGGCATCGATTATGGAATTATAAGTTACAACGTTAGGACTAATTCCTTCCTTTGTCATCTCATCGATCAAAGAAACAGCAGAACCCACCAACCCATTCTTGCACAATGCATCAATCAATGCACTGTACAAAACAACATCAGCTCTTAATCCAGCACTCTTAAACTCCCTAAATATCTCCATCGCCTCTTTATACAAACCCCCTTTCGAGTACCCATCAATTAAAGTTGAATAAGTCAGTAAATTAGGCAACACATGCTCTCGCTTCATCTCAGTGAAAACTTTTTTCACTTCATCATATTTTCCTTGTTTCCCGTATCCTCCAAGAAGAGCATTATAAGTCACAACATCCTTCTTAATCCCAACAGATGCCATTTCTCTAAGAATATCCAAAGCTTCTTCAGATCTACCAACTTTAGTATAGATCGAAAGCAATGTATTGTAAGAAACTCTATCCAGTGCAATACCAAGATATCTCATCTCACCAAACAAGTTAAGAGCTTCTTCAAATCTTCCCGCTTTTGCAAACCCATCAATAACAGTGCTATAACTTACAACATTAGGCATGATTCTCTTCGCAGGCATCTGAGCGAGGATTTCGAAAGCGAGGTCCATCTGCCCACCTTTGCAAATTGCATCCAAAAGCGTATTATAGGAAAAGACATCTTGCTCAATCCTTCTATTCGACATCTCATCAAACAGATTCCTTGCCGCTTCCCACAACCCTCCTCTACTACAAACAGCAAGCAAAGAGTTGAAAGTTATTCTATCTGGCTGCACACCGTTCCTCTGCATCTCATCGAAAAACTTGGCTACTTGCTTAAACTCCATCCCGCCTTTACCGCAAGCGTCAATCACAGCATTGTAGGTAACCAAGTTCGGCCTCAAGCCATACTCTTTCATGGAGTTGAAGACACTAATGGCTTCCTCATGGAGCCCACTTCTCCCATAAGCGCTTATCAGAGCCGAGAAGGCGTAAACAGTGTTTCCATATCCACCAGAGAAAGCAGTTTCGAAAATCCTCTTAGCAATGGTTACTTTGCCATATCTACCGAGAGTACTTATCATAGCACTAGCTAATTTCCCTTGCTCGTTCTTTCTCCTCTCTCGTTTAACTGCAAACTCATAAAAGCCAACTGCTTTATCGCACTCACCACGATTCCCTAACTCACGGATTATATAGGTACAGTCGTCAGAGCCACACAGCTTTGACTCAAAGCTCAACATTAGACTATGAAACATCTCATCGTTTCCAGAGAAATCGATAGCGTTTTGAAGAGCATCTTCCGCAGCAGAGCTGTGTCGCGTGGCCATTGTAGTCTTAGGTCGCCCAAAATGCATCTTGGAAACAAATCTAGTGGACCGACGACCTGAGAAATCGGACGAAAGATCCGATTTTTGGGTTTGGAGAGGCGAAAAGTTAGGAGTTTGCGATAGTTGAGCTGGAGCTACAGTGGCTACCGATGAAGGCGGAGGAGCTGAGCCACGAGGAGACGAAGAGACACCATGTGGAAGCAACGGACGGTGGTTGTAGTTTGGGTTTTGCCGGGTCTGACGATGGTTATTGGTGGTGGTGGAGACGAATCGGGTTGATTGACGACCTGAGAAATCCGATTTGGGGGTTTGCAAAGGAGAGAAATTTGGAGTAGTTTGTGGTAGATGAGCTGAAGCTACAGAGGCGACGGCGGAAACAGAGGCTGAAGAAGAGGGAGGAGCTGAGGTAACGGAGCGACCGGGACGAGGACGCTGAGGAAGCCATGGACGGTGGTTGTTGGTGGTGGTGACCCAGTGAGGCGGCGTTGACGCCATTGAAAGGAAGAGTTTTGGCGATTACGAAATCGAAAAAGAGCTACATAAGGATAGGGTTTTTCATGGTTCTTTGGAATTCGTAAAAGTCTCAAATTTTGGATAGGTCTTTGAGAGATACAAGAGCCCAGAGATGAGAGAGAGATGAGAATTGGACTATCTGCTTCCAAAAATGAATTTTTTAAATATTTGCTTCCGAAATTGAATAATTCACTAAAGTCATGGTTACTTTCGTATGTTTCTTTCTTTAATTCTTTATTTTTGCAATAATTGTCTCATATTTGTTTTCCAATTGTGTATCTGTTCTATTAATATTTTGTGTAAGATTTTCCTTTTCTAAAATTAGAAATCATTTATCAAATTTTCTGAAAACGAGATCTGAGAAAAGTTTTGCTATTGGTTAAGCTTTATGCGACCAACTCTCACCAAATTATATACATTAACCTACCTAACTATAGACGAGTAGAGAACAGTTGGATGTTGCAGGAGTCATTGTCCCACCTAATATAGCAAAATATATTGTCGAAACAAAATCTAAAAACTCTGATATCTTTGTCCAGTTTCTATCTTTTAAGGAATCTTAAAGTTCCTTATGTCAGACTCACCGTTTTGCGACAATGATGTAGGTTAACACGCTTTGCAAACCCTTTTCACTACAACTTAGTTAACACGCTTGCGTCACAAATTGATCAAATATCTCCACATAAAACTTCTCAAAAGATTTAATCTTGACATTCTGGTCCAATGTTAGCTTAAAAGTTTTGTAAGATCATGAACAAATGAGTGACTACCATAAAGGTGTATGATATCCGTCTTTCATCTAGTCAAACCCTAATAAAGCTCTTTCACAGGGCAGGATTACAATTGAAATACTCACTAAAACCAGCACAATCCAAACAAGAGGAACTGAGAACACATTAGAACATACAAACTGACACTCATCGAATCAACCGTTATCGAAATAAAACCATAAATCAAAGTCAATGTCTGGTAACTCATGAATTGATCTGTCCGGTAACTACTACTGAATTGATCCTATCTGACCATATCGGACTTAACCTTGATTTTTATAGGTCAGCTTAATCCCCAATGCCTGTCTATATCGCACTAATGGCAAAAGCATTCGAAACACCAATATCCTTATCAAGAAGCAGAACCAGGAATAGCAAATGAAAAACCACATAACCAAGGTGCATTTTTTAGAGTCAAACAGACAATCATAATCAAAAATCTGATTAACTAGATTGTACTTTCACTTAGTCCGGAGCTATAATCCTGTCAAATTCACCAAAATCATCTCAAAATTCACATTTTGTTTCTTGTAAAAGATCTAACTGCAAAAAATTGATTCTATGCGACAGTATCAGACTTATCTATATCGCACTAGATTATACTTTAGTTCACCCCGGAGCTATAATCCTGTCAGATTCACCAAAATCATCTCAAAGTTCACTTTTTGTTTCTTGTAAAAAGATCTAATATCTCAAAGGAGTGATGACATAACTGGAAAAAGGATGGGCTCTTATCTATTGAAGCAAAACATTGTTTCTCACTATTAAACTTCTACAACATTTAGTTCTTAGCTGCAGATTGTTAACCATCAACATTGAATAAAAAACCTCACGAGAAGATACAAAAACTGAAACTTGCCTTCAAAATCACTGACTCTTGATACTCTTCTTGTTACCACCACTCAACATCTCCTCAGGAATATTCTTAAGATGCTTCCTCTGCTTAGACTTAGCAATCTTCTTCAAAGTCTTAGGGTTTGTAATCTTCTGCAACTTAGTACCAGTTCTTAGAACATTCTCCTTCTTCCTCTTCTCCCTCTCTTCCTTCTTCTTCCTCTTCTCAACCTTATTACTCCTAATCTCCTCCTTAAGCTCATTCATCCTCTCTTTATACGCTCTCTTAATCTCCTTCTGCCTCTTCATCTCTTCCAGATCTGGTCCTTTGTTCCTCACAAACCTCCCAGAAGATCTATGAGTTCGCGGCTGTTTCCAGTTCCGTCCGGAGACTTTCCCGGCGATTACACCGTCGTACTTCGGTTTCTCAACCGCCACAGCCATAGGTTTGTTTGGATCTTCTGAAGAAGCGACGGCGCTGCGTTTCGCTGAAGGAGGCCCAACCAGATCGATGTCCATAGACGCTTCATCGGCAATTGCTTCGGCGGCGGCTTGTTCCTGAGATTCGCGCTTACGTTTGTAGGTTTTTCCGCCGAATCCTTCGTCAAGGCACCGGAAATCTACGGTGCACGCCATTTTTCTTCTTTGAGTGTGGCTGTGAGGTTTTGAAGAAAATTAGGGTTTCTCATGTATTTATATGAGTGGATGGTAAAAAATCCGGTTTTTAGCCGCCCACTCAAATCCAATAATCGAACCGAACCGGAATTGATGTGATTCATTTATTCTGGTTTAGTTGATGCAATCCCTTTTCTTCAAAATTGTGGAACACCAAATCTAATCTTTTAGGTTGTGATTTGGATAGAATTGTGAATAAATCCATGTTAGAATACACAAGTGATAAAATATTTTTTTTGTTAAAGTGATAAAATATTGATTTAAGCTATATATGTAGCTAGAATGATAAACCAATTAATTAGAGATTATATATATAATTAGAGATTTATTTATACAACTTTCTACAGTTCATGAACAAGCAAAAATAAAGTAAATTCCATAGCTAAAACATTAAATCAAATTTTAATTTGTTCTTATTAAATTCTAGATGGTAGATATTATTTATATTCCAAAGTTTTTCCGATTTTGTTGTTAATAAATATGCATGGATTATAACCAATGAAATTATATATATAAAAAATATTACTACTAAATTCTATAAACATATTTAAACCATATTTGTGCTTGTCTCATGAAAACTTTGTCCTTTTTTTTTACATTGTGAATCGAATCTATCTGGATTATGTATCTACACAATCCTCAAATCAATTCTCCTCCCAAATACTATCTGTTTTGGTTCCTAATGGCTGACAACATTTGTCGTGGTCTCCAAAATCTCAATTTGGGAATTGAGGATGCTCCGGTGGCCCTCCCTCAAGTGATTGTTCAATAAGCGGTGAATGAAAACCGGTTTTCTCTCCTGGGGGATACCTCTCATGCCGTAAAAATAAAATTTCGTCAAGTCATCGTAACAATTCCGCGTTCCTGGGGTCTTGTCAGTTTGGTCCGTGGAAGAATGGTGGAGCAACGGCGCTTCCAATTCATTTTCCCATCAGAGGAGTCTCTTGAGACAGTCTTGCGTCGTGGTCCCTGGTCATTTGCAGACCGCATGCTCGTGCTGCAGCGTTGGTCACCGGATATGGACATTTTGGCTCTGAACTTTATCCTCTTCTGGATCCAGATCCGGGGAATTCCTCTGCAATATTTGAAGCTGGGAGTAATTGACAGCATCGCTCGATCCTTGGGTGATATCATGGGAATCGACTTTGATGAAACCTTAGTCACTCGTGTCCAGTATATTCGGGTTCATGTCAACTGAAATGTGGATCGTCCCTTACATTTTCAGAAAAATTACGAATTCTCTCCTGGGGTGAATATCGTGTTGCGTTTCTTTTACGAACTCTTGCGTGGACTTTGTGAAGTTTATGGGATGATGACTCATGATGCCGCCAATGGATAAATTAAATTTCTCAATCTTTTGGACGTTAGTTTTCTTTAATGCCTATAACGTTATAAACCCAAACATTAAACTGCCAATAGTACTTTTCATGGTTATTAATGTCATTACTGTCACTATTTTTAAGTGTTACCATTCAAAATCATAAATTTTTCCTACAAAATTTAGGAATCTCATTATCATCCATATATATTATTACTACCCGTTTTAGCTTTCAATTTAACTATCTTAATACTATTAAAAGAGAATTACAAATAAGGTTATGTCCGAAAATATCACACTAATTACAAAAAATGCCACTAATCAAATGTTTTAAACTGAAGCCTCATTAAGCGTGTTTTGGGATTATAGTAAATCTTCAATTACTGGGTCGGATAAATCGAATTAAAAATAACCCGATTCCATGAAATTGGATAGTAACATTTTAAATCCACCCAAATATAGGTAATATAGGTAATCGAATAAATGTAATCACAAATATAGGTAATCGAATAATCGAATGTAATCCCAAATATAAGTAATCGAATAAAACAACATTCAATATTGTACGGTAACAGAAATTAGAATATCTTTAACTACATCTTCGACCATACATATGACTAATTGAAATCAGAGATTTCATATCAAAAGGAAACGCATATACTACACTCATTAGAACATACACTCAGGTATGATTTCAATACTTCTTTACCTATATACATACACTCAGGTATGATATCAATACTTCTTTAGGCTCAAATAGTTCTTCTTTAGGCTCAATTAGTTCTGCAAGTGTTTTGAAATGATAATATATACATACGAACTATTAACACTATTTTAATTTTGAAGTGGCTAGTATTTGACAAAAGTGATAATATATACATTTCGATTTCAAAATAGTATAGCTTGACAGGTCTAGCTAAAACCACTTCAAAATGTATATTATGTATGTGTTTTATAGTCAGAAATTTAAAATCCATAATCAAAACTTAAACACCTACATAGTATTCAATATTAACAATTAACATACATTATTTAATTCAGTTACTATACTAATAACTAACGTGCATTATACTCTAACACCACAAAATACTTAAAATTTAATTAATTCATATAATAACAAATAACAATTCAAAAAAATACATTGCACCCGGACGCCAACACGGATTATGAATCTAGTAGAAGTTACAGAAGAACAATCGTACGATGATGACTTAAGATAGTATAATAAGTAATAACTAGTACACTAATAAAATGATGACTTTACATCGGTTTGCATGTCACCAACCAAAATGTAACCGTGTCGTTTAAGCCTTGTCGAGTTTACTACCGTTTATCCCGACATCTTCTCTAACATAAAAGAAAACGTAGAAAACAGAAAATGGAACTTCGTTTAGAGTTTGGAGGTGAAAATCTAAGATAATTAAGATGTTCACAACAAAATCACATAATGAAACTGTCCAAAGACACTTAGTTTTAAAAAATATATAGTTTACATAATAAAAAATTAAAAACCCAAAGTTGTTTTGTTAAAAACGAAAAAATCTTTTATTCTAGATTTAAAACCAAAAAAAATAAAAGAAAAAATGAAAACAATATTTTTACTGCCATTACTGTTACTATTAATGGCAAGCATATTAATAGTTTTCCCTATTTTGAATGCCATTACTATTACTATAATAATGTGCAACCATTCAAAGTCGTAGATTGTCCTACATATTTAAGGATTCTCGTCCACAAAATATTATTACCGTTTTTAGTTTTCAATCTAACTATAAATAAAATCTTTGAAACACAAAAAAAAAAACAAGATACACCTTTGTTTCTCAATATGGCCACGATGCTAATAAAACACACACATTTTCTTTCATTGTTGTTATTATTAGTGCCCTTTGCATTTCCAAAATCAAATGCAATACCAGTCAAAGACGTATATAGTTTATGTAAGGAGTCGACCGTAGTAGATTACTGCCTAAAACACATTGGGTCGGACAAACGTATAGTAGCCGCACGTGACTTCTATGACGTGTTTTTAATCGCGGTACATTAGATAACAATTTTGATTATTTTGTATAAATTTTTTTTTTCTTAATTATGCAGAAATTCATGTGGTAGAAACTAGGATTAATGAGAAGAATTTTTGATATAAAGCTGAGTTTTGTTTTAATTTAATTTTAATAATTTCTATTTTCTCTTTTTTTTATTACAAACGTATAGTAGCCGCACGTGACTTCTATGACGTGTTTTTTAATTTTAATAATTTCTATTTTCTCTTATATTACAAAAAAAAAAGCAAAATATTTGGTTCAATGTAATTAAATTTAAGGATAATAACTGATTAAACTTAGGGATAACGATGGAATAGTATAAAACTGTAACCTCAACATTTCTTGTATTATTAAATGGCATCCAAAGACTAGAATATTATAGGAAAATTGTGGTTTATTAATATTCTACAAAAAGTATATTTTTATTTATTTATTTATGAGTGACACCTTTTTATTAGGTATCTGAGATACAATCTGAAGTGACCGCAGGACTTGAGTATACCAGACATAAGGTTGTCCGCCAAATTTTTAATTATCCAGTTGGGAAGAGACAGATCGCTCTATGTGAGAAAAAATACAAGATGGCGGTCAATAGTTTTCAGAAGGCTCGGGAAGTTGGACAAAAAAAGTCAAAAGTCATTAAAGTTGGCAATGTCCCAACACACGGATGCTGGCTTTGAGGCTGTGCGCGAGTGCGAAGACGAATGGTCAAAGGATGCTTGGAATGCGCGAGTGTCTCCTGTTCAATACTATTACCATAATATTCAAAATCTGCGTAAAATTACTCGTGTTATTATTAGCAAACTTTAATTACGCGCCTATTATGTTCTTCTTTAGTTTTTTTTTCTATGTTTGGCTTTAATTAGTTTTCCTGTACTTTTGGGTTTTGCTTTTTTCTTTTGGGCTAATGTTTCTGGAGACATTCATATAGTCCGCCGGCATATGTATTTCATCTTGTATTCTTTTTTAGTTTATTAATAAAACTCAGATGACAAAAAAAAAAAAAACTTAGACGCCTAGTTATATTGTTGTTACTTGGGATATTATTTGTTTAGCTTTTTCACTCACACCTGTAACAAACTGGATTTTTCTCTGCTTTTACTTATAATCTGGATTTTTTTCTCCAATATTTATTGGTTAAATGAATAAGACTTTTAAAATTTTTTTTTTTTTGAAAATCTACTATACTATAAAAATTGAAGTACAAATAAGTATTTATCCTTAATTTTGAAAGTATATTACAGATAGTGCCATTACTTAAACGTTAAATAATTCAGCTCATTAAGGGTAATATGGTCTAAATAAATCGAGTTTCGTGAACAAACACCAAAATTTAGATTAAACATATTCGGATCTTACTTAAGTCTTATTCGGATTAGGAATTAGTATATGCGGATCTAAATGTTGGATACGATTACATTCGAATTTTAAAATAGAATTCCCATCTTCGATTAAATGTTGGATACCATCTCGTATTAATATCGATCCAAACATGTCCCATCATATAACCCCGTCCCGTGATATTTTAATTTTTCTAAAGTTTAAATATTATACTTTAAACGTTTTATAAAGTTTAAATATTTATAATGTTTAAACTTATTACAAAGTTTATATATTTATAATATTTAAAATTTTTATAAAGTTAAATTATTTACAATATTTGAAACTTCATAAAAGTTTTAATATTATAAATATTTTAAACATTTTAAACTTTAACTTATAAAAATTTAAATTTTTTGAAATATTTAAATTTTAATAAAGTTTTAATATTTATAATATTTAAAATTTATATAAAGTAGCAATATTTATAATTTTTTAAAAGTTTAAATTCTTTGAAATAAAGAACCAGAATAAACCGAATAAAACTTTTAAATTTGGACGCATGATAAGTCAAGCTTCCTACTCATTTGTATTCGGAATCATTTTGGTCTATTTTATAGTATGACTCTGAACCATTGTCCAATTTTTCAGGCGATGTGGAATATTGTACACATATTTTTTTTATTCATTTATTGAGTAATATATGTCTGTTTTAAAAAAAATTAATCACATCATATGCAAAAAAAAAATTCAGATTTTATTAACTAAATGTATTATATAATAATTCAAATAATTTAAATATAAGATTAAATAAAAGTGAAAAGAGAATCATATATTTATGTTTGAATTGGGTAGAGATATTTTAGAAAATTAGCTCAAATTTGTTATGGTAATTGTTGGTGTCAATATCCATTAAAGATTTTCGGATATTTTGTTACCCGATTTCAAAATTGACCCAACTCAACAATGGCAATTTTTGTAAATAGTTTTGAAAACCAAGGGTTTTTTCAAAATGTACTTCAAAAATGTTAATATACATTATTTATGATAATATCAATAATAATATCGAATATATCTTAGATTATTCTATATACCTTAATTCAAAAAACTCTTTGGTCACCAAGATATTCGTGCCCGTGCATAAAACCAAACCCTAAAAATTATATATATCTTCACATTTTGCTTGGTGATCTTCACAATCACACAATGATATCTTTTAATCGCAAAGAAAACAAATACCGCATAACAATGGCTGTTTTATTTGCATTTCTCAGAGATTTGAGGCCATACAAGACCGCTTGGAGAGTTCAGGTAAAGGTTCTTCACTCTTGGCGTCAGTATACTCCAAAGTCCGGTGAAACTCTTGAGTGTATCTTCGCTGATTCATTGGTAACCTATTCTTTCTATATGCCTCTTAGAGCATGATCAATGGTAGTTATTAAGTAGGGATGCTAAGTGATTTTTTTTATTATTAATTGTATTGAGTTTAAAATTAGAAAGTCAAAGATAATTTATGTTTTTTTTTATCTTTCAATGGTAGTTGCTATGAAGGGGTTCTAAATATAAAAAAAAATTATTAATTTTTTGCATTTTTAAGTAGAGTTTATTTTCTTAAAATTCATAACATAGTACATTCAATAAAACATAAATTTTTTGACATTGGATGAAATTTGTAATATACATGAAAGTTTTGGGTCAATGTTGTTGATAACTATTGAGATAAAATGTCAGATTTAGGTACAAGAAAAATTAAAAGCCTTGATTGCTGAAGTTGTTTCTCGCTTCTATCACTAGTGCCTGACCAAAGGATAACAAGAGAGGAAAAGAATGAATAAAGACTGAGAAAAAGAAAGCTTAAACGTAGAGAGCACAACAACAATAACAACCTTCCATGATTTCAATGATGTTGTTTTCTGATTGGAAGAGAAGACTATGATTCAGGCAATTGCAGATTCAAAAACCTTCTTCTTTGGAGTTATACTTCTATATGGCTTGTTGTAAATCAGCTTTTCTGAAGTCTCTTTAACAAAGTGGCATCTTCCACAGGTCCAAAATTACATGGAAGCAAAAGAGATGAAAAGGTTGTAAACGTTTTGAAACAAAAAGGATCCAAATCAGAAAACGAAAACCAAGTTTATCACATAGAATTTAATGATCTAGTAAACTTTAGAAGAACATAAAAAATTTATTCATTCCACTATTTTCTCTCAAATCTTGAGTCCAACTAACACGTTTTATTATATTTAGGTTTATCTCTAACGGAAAAAGGTGATAAAATACCAATTTGTCATCACATTATTCCTTTGAGATAGTTCCTGCAGTTTTGGAACCCTATATCTACTGCTTCTCTTTACTATATTTTTTATAAAATGTTTTGGGAGATCAACCAAACTTTTTTGATAAAGAAGATTAACCAAACAAAGTGACATCTTCCACAGGTCCAAAATTGCTACCAGAGCCTTCCTCACATCGATAACCTGGTTTATCACAACACATATGTTTAAATGTATTACATGAAATAAGATGAGACGTCTTCATCAGTGAAGGAGCTTTCAGATGGAAATGTCAAGTAAATATGTTTAGACACTGAATCCTCTCTTTCATGCCAGCTTGGACTATAATAGTAACCACCTTCTTCTCAAAAACCTCACCCGTTAACTAATTTGGTCATAGCAAGAGAAGCGAAGAGATCACTTCCGCCGCCACCACCGGCTTTTTTAGGATCATTGAACCATTCTCTCCGCCGCGGATCCACCTGCACTACGGCAAGAAAAAATCGAGAAAGAGAGTGAGAGGGAGAGAGAGCCAAGTCTGCAAATTATAAAAACCGAAGAATCCTAATTTCGATTTCATCTAAAATCCCCAATTTCATTCACATGCAAAAACCCTAAATGAAATCCCTATTTTTGATTCCATGAAATCTCTATACATTCACTACGATCTACATGAAATCTTTATAAAACTTCACATAAATCTTACCGTACCCGCCGATTTCAGAGAAGGGAGATCGCGAGAGAAGGGGATCGCGAGAGAGAGAACGGCCGAGGAAGAGAGAAAAAAAATAGGTTTTTTTTCTCCTTCTTTGTTTCAATTTTTTTTTGCAGCAATTTTTTTTTTACTCTCTGAACCAACCAAAACGTGCCACGTTTCCAATTGTTGAGGTTCTACAATCTCTAAATTAAGAACCAGTGTTAGAGCATTTAAGAGCATCATTAAAAAAACAGTTTGACACTCAATTGGTTTCATGTAGATTTATAGGTGTCCAATGGTGACACTCAAAAGGTTCTTAAGAATTGAAAAAATAAAATTTGTTTTCTTTTTTAAATGTTTGGAAAATAATAAAAAATAAAACAATTACATATAAATAATTGTTCCATAGACGAATGGAAACCTTTGTCAAATTGTTGATTGAAATCTTGAAAACCTTTGTCAAATTGTTGATCGAAATTTTCATCAAAGTTTTGATAGAAAATTTGATCATTCTATCATTGTGAGGAGGAGAAGTCATGACTTTTTTGTTTGGTAATAATGAAAATTACTTTGAAAAGAGATGAAAATAACAAAAAAGAATGACTTGTAATAAATGAAAATGAAAGAGGGAGAGTAGCTTCTTATAAAACAGAAAACCGATAAAAAAAAACAATGTGCATTGGATTATATAAAGCCACAGAATTACTATATTGTCTTATGCCATACAAACACAACTTGTACACGTGCACGTGAACTTACTAGAAAACAAAAGAAACAATTACAGTCACGAGAACTTGTCCGAACAGCTTGAAGTCTTTCACACCAAGCTATGAAGAAAAACAATGACAGTCACGAGAACTTGCTGCTCAGTGACTTCCTCCACCTGCAAAATCCAGAACGATGAAAACAAAAAAAACTGAGGCAAATCTCATTGCACCTGAACACCAAACAATCAAAACCAAACAATCAACACCAACCAATCAACACCAAACAGTGACATATCCCAACAATTACATTCACAACAACTAAAACAATAAAGACATAACTTTATATTCAGTAGTGCTAAAACATTGAAGACAAAGATTCAACCTCAAATTCAAAAAACATAAAAGTAAGCTATTCATGTGCATATCAATTAGTTCAGAAAACACAAACTGAACTTACCATGGCGAGAAAGAGAAATAGTTCAACATGTGAATGTTAAAAACTGAGAATGATGCATGTGTTTCAACATTATCATTCATATCAAATAGTTCAGAAAACACAAACTGAAGCCAACTAGACAATAATGCTGAAGACTAACCTAGAAGATCCAAGACCACAGTCTTCTAGTAATCCAATGTTCTCTCTGCAGAATATGAAAGAAACAAGAAAGCCATGAGATTAACATTGGATTAAATGGTCCAACTAATGGAGAAAATGTTTTGAAAACATTCACACTTCCACTTACACAGAGACACTTGAGAGGATCCCAATTCAAAGGCAGCCAATTCCACGGCTAAGAACATGAGGTGGAGGAGGCGTGGCACTGGCCAGTCGTGCTGCACCTTTGAAAGCTCCAGTTGACTAATCACAATTCAAACCATTCTTCTTTTAGGACATTCACGAGAAGCCTTCAAGCAGCAGGCCGTGGCAGAGCATTATCCCAGATTATTTTTGTTCTGAAAGACCGTAAGTCAAAATCCCTCGTCGACAATTGCAATAAACCCTAGATTTGTGGACAATCTCATCCAAATCAAAACACAAATTTCGATTGGATTCACATGTAATCTAATTCGTATCAAATCAAAGAAGATAAACCAGTTTTGAGATCTTACCTTCGCTTTGAAATTGTCTGAGCGGCCACGGACGAATAAATCTGAGATGGACCAAAGATCCGAAATACATCCTGCTCGTTACCTCCCTTCGATGGAGCCCAGGTAGTTCGTCAACACAGTCGTCATCAACAGAAAAGAAAAAGCCTAATTTCAGAACAGAGATCGAAGCAACTAAGATCGAGAGGGAGAGAAGAAGCGTCGCTAGAGAGAGACAGAGAAGAAGCGACGCGAGAAAGAGAGAGAGAGAGAGAAGAAGAAACGCCGCGAGAGCTAGAAGAACCGACGCGAGAGACAGACCGAAGAAGCTTCGCGAGAGAGAGAGAGAGAGAGAAACGTCGAGAGAAGAGAGCAGAAGCGTCGAGAGAAGAAGTGAAACAATTCAACAAATCACAATCTCCCACGTGTCCGGAAAAACCGGTTCTAAAAGTTTTTTGCACTGACCCGTTTCTTCAACTATTTTACAAAAAAAATACTATTTTATTTGTTTTAAAACGAAGACACTCTTAAAGTGTCTCCGTTAATGATGCTCTGTCCAATTTCTTATTTTATTATTTTATATTCATTAGAACCTCATTAAAATTCACTAAAACCTACCTTTGATTCTGCTCTTATGTCTCATGTTTTATATTTTCTTCTTTTACTTATTTTGACTTATTTCATGGTTATATATTTCAGGGAACGAAAATCCATGCCACTGTAAAGAAGGACTTATTTCATGGTTATATATTTCAGGGAACGAAAATCCATGCCACTGTAAAGAAGGATTTGGTTGTGCGTTATTCCATTCAGTTGGCTGAAGAGGAGTGGAAGTTTGTCGAAACTTTTAGTTTGACTCATGCATCCTGTCAATACAGACCCACTACCCACGTCTACAAAGTGAACTTTCCCAACTCAACCCATGTTAGGGTGTGTGATAACATTAGTGATTCTCAATTCTTATCATTAACAAGATTCTCTTAGATTTTGAATGATCAAGTTAATCCAAACATCTTGGTTGGTAAGCATTTCTTTTAGTTTTTTTTTTATATCTCGACTCTCATCCATACATTATCATTACTGTTTTTAGCTTTCAATTTTTTTTTTAAAGTAAAAAAAATAAAAAAGAAGTTAAACACCAAAAGAAAACACATGCACCAAATAACTTTTCCTTCTCAATATGGCCACAATGCTAATAAATGACATGTGTTTTTCTTACGTCGTTGGTATTGTTCGCGTTTCCAATAGCAAACGCCATTCCAACCAAAGACATTGACAAGTTATGCAAAGAGACGACTGACGTGCCCCTTCTGCCTCAAATATATCGGGAAGAATCCACGAATACCAGCCGCCCGTGATCTTAGCGACGTGCTTTTAATTGCGGTAATGTTATGAAATCAATACATCACATATTTTAGTGATTATGTATTAGTTGTTTTATCTAATTAAGCAGTAGTATGGGGTAGAAATCGTAAACTATAAGTGATATACAATTTTGATCGGTTATACATTTTAACTTGATACAGAAAATCTGAATAACCATAACCTATGAACCAAAACATATATTGCAAAATATAATGGGAAAATATATAAAAGGTCTCCAACTTTCAAAATGGTTGAAAAAATGCCAAATTTATAATGGACGCATTAAATCTCTAATCTTTATTGACTTTACGTTTTAATCACCAATTTTTGTTGACTAAGTCAAATTAGTTCCGCTTTTAAATGCTCTGACAGAATGGATTAACGCTTTCGTTAAACCATCTAACAACATGATTAATTTGGTCAAGTCAACAAAAATTAGTGACTAAAATGCAAACTCAAAAAAAGTTGGAGATTTAGTGTCAATTTTCTGTGAAATTTAAATGGTTAAATTTTTTCAAAGGAAGCATATTAAATTTCGAATTTTTATTGACTTTGTATTTTAATCACGAACTTTTTTTTACCGAGCCAAATTAGTCATGCCGTTAAGTGGTTTGTGCAGTCATTAATTCGTTAAGTGGCGGGACTAATTAGGTGATTAACATACAAAATCGGTAAAAATTGGGGATTTAGGGCATATGTAGGAAAGTTAAAATAACCTATGGATTAAATTCATCTGAACAGTAATCCAGAGAAAATAGAAAATCATTGAGAAATTGTGGCTTGTGTACATAATTTTGTTTCTGATTGGAAACTTTTATCAGATAACACAGTCCAAAATGAAAGTGGACGACACGCAACCACCCATTTTGACAGTGTCGAAAGTTCAGTGGACGAATGGGAATAGACGGATCGAGGTTTGCAAGAAGGATTACGGAATCGCTTCAGCTAGGTTTCACTGCTTGGGAACTTGAACTTCAAAAATCATTTTGGGACGTGGAAAAACTGGCAAGGATTGGCACCAACGCTGTGATCGACTGCAAAAACGTATGGAGAAGGGATGGTCCGATACAAAAGTCTCCTCTCGCTTTCTATAACATGAATGTTTTCAAGCTATCTGGAATCATTCTTCTTATTTTCCAGAAGCTTGTGACCTAATTTGTACCGTAATTTGATATAGCATGGCCCCGACCCTAGTTACGTGTAATAAAATTTAGGAGATAATAGATTAGTGGGACAATCGTAACCTCACCATTTCTTGTATGACATCTAAAGTAGTAGTGAAAAGGATAGAGAAAATTATTGAAAAATTGTGGTTTATGACAGAGACCTCTTATCAGATAATACCAAATCCATAATGAAAATGACCAACGCAACAAACATCTTATGATCAACAGAGTTTGTCACGCAGAACTGGGATTTCTCTGCAACTTTCTCGGCTTTTTTCTATAATTTAGGATCATAAGTGCCTGAAAAACATGACGTTCAAGTTTCAAAGCAATTAGGGGATAAAGACGAATGGGGTTTGCAAAAGCAAAAAAAAAAAAAAGGCAGGAGATACAATGATGCTAACGACCGTTCTACTGTTATTTTAGATGAGACATGAGACTGAGGCCAGATTACCGTGAGGCGCTGCTCTGGTTCCGGCTTTCTAACAACCTTTGCCAAACCATTTTTCCACAATGCACAAGAGTCAAGGATGCCACAAGGTAAAGAAGAGGAACACCGATTACACAACCTTCCGATGCAAAATTCACCAATGTCTGGTGAGAACCAAGAAAACAAAAACAAAAGATCACGTTTAAAAGAACAATATAAAATGGTAATCAGCAAAGGTTATAGACAATACAGGTGAGATTGAAAAATATGAGATCTTACCAACATTCCAGCAGCAAGGTGTATGACTGGAACTATTACTTGATCTACTCTGTTCCCTTTTGCATACCCTTCGAAAGCAATGACCATCGAGAATGTGTGGATCGTAACAAATGCAAGAGCAATGATTGCTGTAAGACATGGTTGTAAAATTACAACATGAGTACTAGTGCAGTAGACAAAAATCAAACCACTGGCGACTCAATGAAGAAGTCGCAAAGCTTAATAATCTATGTTGTAAGAACAAAACTTGGGTTCCGTTGACTCACCAGAGATGAGAAAAAATGGCACCTTCGAACATCTTTCAACATAGAATGTTGCTGGACCAAACGCTGGCGTTAAGAGGCTCAAACAAAAGAAGACAGCATGTGCCACACCATGACCTAAGCCACCAGCTGCATGCAATTGACTGAAATAGTCTTAGATCATGTCAAAGAGTAAGAAATGGGATGCATAACAGGTGCTGGATGGGTTCTAGGTTCCATGTTAGTTTCAGCTAAATCGTTATCTAACCTATTCTACAGCATTCTCCTTCTGGATGCACAACCAGAAACGAATGCCTAAATATGGTTCACTCGAGCTTCTGACAAGCTTTAAGGCCAAGGCAGAAATATCTAAATCTTATTCAAGATCAAGATACTTGCAACCCATTTATTTCATGTTTCTTTATCAGACATCAAGAGTCCACAAGTGTGTTTTCCTACCCGGTAATATAGACTACCACAAAAAAGCCGCATACAATCTATGAAATAAACTTAAGATCTTCGAAAATGAACCGGAATGCGTACCTAGAGCAATCTGCAGCTTATCAGTGAGAAACAGACGGGGCCTTGAGATCCGATCCGCAAAGGAATCCAAGACATCCTCAAGCCTCCTTCAGTATAACAAGACAATAAACATGTTTCAAAACAAGCTATGCACAGCCAATTTGACAATCATACAATGTATTGGCCCGTAAATCACAGTATCCGATTAACAAAGGATAACAACTGAGATAGATTCCAGTTATGATGTACCATGAACAACAGTAGGAAGAAGAAGAAGAAACTAACTTGTAAACCTTCCAGAAAAGAAAGCGAAGACCTTCCTGGAAACAAACAGAGGTGACAACAAGTAAAGCATAAGGCCACCACACATTGGCTTTGAGAGGAAGAAAAGGTCTCCATAATCCGGACAAGATGATCAGACTCACAAGCCACAGCAACGTACTGCATTACATTTACCAAGCAAAATCAATCAGTCTCTCATGAAAAAAGAGCCATCTGAGCATATTCAAATTTGATTCCAAAACCCTAACTTTTCCCAGGAAAGCCTTGGCGAAACACTCAAACGCTATACAGAAGCAGACCCAAAGAACCCCCAAAAATTTCGAATCAATCGAATCGAATCACAAGACAAAAGCAGACCCAAAGAAAGAACCTGGAGAGAAGAGTGAGGATGAGAAAGGGCTTTCTGGAGATGACGGAGACGAAAAGTGAAAGAGAAGGTCCCAGGGCCACCAGCGCGTAGCCAATCCCCGCCGCGACCGTCATGCCGCACCGGCGTTGTCGCTACTAGTCGCTCAGATTTTCAGAGTTGATCAACTCACTACTCCAAACGTAGACCTCGTGAATCAATCAATTGTCGTCATCAAACAAACAAAAAAATGGTTCTTTTTGTGGTTATGGTTTTGCTTCTTTTATTGATTATCTTTTGGAAGGCTATTCAAATTCAACTATAGGTTAAATTAACACCATGAATAATTAATTAATTACTTGGGTTTCTCAGAAATCCATAATAGGTATCTGCAATCTTCCAAAATTTTTTTTACCAACTTGCTCTAATCCTATTTACATGGGCAAGTTTCATCCTCAAACATCCTACAAACAAAAGAGGCTTGGGTGGGTTTTGTAGCAATCCGCTCTTTAACAGTTTTCTTGGATGCAATTCATCTTTCCAGAGAAAACTGATCACAAAATGGGGGTTTTTCATAATACAAAAGTCTTGGACTTTGGATCATCATAGTTCTTTGCTTCTACCGTTAGATTTCTTCAACCTGGAAGAACTACTTGATGTCTCTTTGAATGCAGCAGGACAAAGCTTAGTGATACTGCAGGCTTCGCAACGAGGTCTCAGCGGTGTGCAAATCGTTTGTCCAAAACCCACCTATTCAAAATTTCAAACAAGACAAAGATTCCAGAAGAGGAGGCCGGTTAAGTTACGATTCAATATTTTCATTTGATTTGTATAGTCTCAAGTGTATCTTTATGGTAGAAGAAACGGTGAGGGGTGACGCACCAAGAGCGGGTTAATGGCGACCCATTCTTCCTTTGGAAGCCATTGTTGCAAAGCTACTCTTGTTTCCTCCGGAGATGTAGTTTTCTAGCAAATCACATATTACGTATGTGTGACAAAGAACAGGCAAACAGAAGACGATCTGCTCATTTTGTCACTATACAAATTCTGATTTAAGCCAGCTCCCAAGTACCTGTTTGGTTCCTGGTCGAGACACCCAACCAAGTCGATTGCAAATCCGATGCACATGTGTATCTACACATATACCTTGGACATCATTCCATGCTATATGCAGAATCTGTCATGTGATAACAGAAGAAAACTTTGAGTAGCTTTTTGAAAACATTTCATCTAACTCACCAGATATAATAATATGGTCGATTTTTACCAGATGGGCCATCTTGGGACCGATCCCTGGAAGAGACAGTAGGTCGTCCAATGAGCTTGGAATGTCTCCGTTATATTTCACTAGACAAATTTTAGCTATTTTCTTCATATATGTAGCTTTCCTTGTATAAAATCCAACCTGCGAGTAAAGGCAAGCTGTTAATTTCGTAACCAAGACCTTACTAAGAATAAGGCCCCTTTTCTTTTATATAGAGTCGCTCATTCCTTTCCTTATTTCCTACTTTCTTTGAGAAATTGGCATAAAAATTAGCACACCTCATGTCAGAAGCAATGATGTGAAGAAGTAAGACGACACTTGGATAACTTACCGGATAGATCAATTCTCTTATGGTTGATTCATCAGCTTTGTCAACGGCTTCGGGAGTGAGAAGGCCATTTTGATGAAGACGATATATTGCCGCTGCATGTTGAAAGCGTCTGAATAGTAAGTATTCATGTATAATCATGAAACTTGTAAATGCAGATGATTTGAGTGTAAACAAGAAAACTGAAATAACTGTTTCTTTAACAACACAAAACTCACCGTTATTAACTTGATCTTTTGTCTGACTTGAAAGAAGTGCTCCTAGCAAGACAGCAAATCTTCTTTCCTAGGTATAGCAAAAAACTGATCAGTATTGAAACAAGAACAATCCATCCCTCTGCCTTGATCTTATGAAATATGAAAACAACAGAGAAAATCAGGTGCTTTCCTAAGCTATTCACAAGCGATAAGTACATCAAAATTGATAAGAGACTTGAGGACAAATGTGCTTTATACGGTAAACAGAAAACCTCAAGCCCAAAGAGCTGGAAACTCAGTGTATCTTATAGCATACTTCCACACAAAAACTAAACACTAAATTGAGGAAAATAATTAATACCGTAGGAGGCAGAAAGCTTCCGGCCTTATCACATCCCATAGAATCCACTGGTGCGTCTTCAGAAGATCTCATTTGACGAATACCCTCAAGCACTTTTACCCAGTTTTCAGGCGGATTTCCTGGATTATAACATAACCAGTTACTGTGTGTGAAGAAATCCGTAAAGTAAAAACTGCACCAACCCTATCATTAAGGGACTCGCTGCATGATAACATACCTACTGTTTTGACTGAAGTCATAGTGATGCTAATTTCCGTCGACCTCCCTGGCAAAAACTAGATAATGAATTTCTGTTGACCGTTTTAAGAATCTTCTTGATGATAGAATATCTCCTACCAACTTCTATTCCGATTAAAATTGTAAAGACATTCAAAGACAAGTACATATCATGCAAATAGTTTAGAAAGTAGTCAGGTTCGTTGGCTATATCTTTCTACCTGGTGATTGATATTAAGTTTAACGAATGGTTAGGAATGTGAAGTTCCGAGTGTATATAATAAGACTTACCAGATGAAGGAGATCCAATATTCTTACTGTAAGCAAATTCTTCTATATCAGGTAAACAACATAGCTGCTGCATCATTAAATATGAAAAGACCAAAGACGTTACATTAAGCAACACATAAGACTCTAAATACTAACACAAGGTCATATATGCTCATGGAACAAATGGAAACACTAATCAGTTTTCTCTCATTTGCTGAAGCATTAATCACAGCAAAACCTAGGCAACAAGATCACCAACACTCCGATCGCAAAAAAAAAACTCATAGGATTGGGTCAGATTAACTTCAAACTCAAGACATCTAGATCACTGAGACATCTGAACAAAGTAACCTCACTGCCCAATAAAGTCTCACATTAGACACTAATACTGTAATAAATACTATCACAAGGTAATAATATATGCTGATGAAACAACTGAAACACTAGTCAAAGTTGATCTCATTTGCTGAAAGCATTAATCATAGCAAAGCCAAAGCAACAAAATCACAAACACTCCGATTACTAACAAGCCCATAGGGTTGGGTCAGAGTAACATCAAAATCAAGACATTTGGATTAATGGGACAAAATCTGAACAAAGTAACAGGGGCAATCTCCAGAACCCAATCCTACAAAATGCGAAACCCTCAATATCGTTTTTAAAATAGGGAAAAAGGAGGAAACTTTACTTTGTGGGCATTGATTCCTTTCTCCAAAGGTTCCTGTTTTAGCCTTTTCTTCCGGGTATACACTCGAGTCTCCGACCCAGAAGCTCCGTTGGCTGGTTCTGGTGCAACATACTAGTTACGCACAACAACAACAACAACACAAAATCTCCATGGAATTTGAACAGAAAGAACGAGAAAAAATGAACCTGAAGTGGAATCCGAGAGTGGATGCTGGGTTTTTAAGGAGATGGGTTTAGAAGAAGAAGATACAGCTCCGTGAATTTGGCGATTCATGGTTCGAATTCGATAACACCAAGCGCCGGCGTTGTGAAGGGTTGAAGAAGCGGCTCCGTTAACGAGAATCATAGAACCGAATCGTAAACTAAAAGATTATTTTACTTTACTTTTATTTATTTATTATTACGTCTGGAGTATTATAATTACTTTTAAGAATAAGAAATAACATTATTCAAGACCCAATATAAAATCGATTTTATATTTGAGCAAATCGACCCAAAATATAAAAATCGATTTTTTCGTTCTCAATACATCAAAACCAATACGCTCAAACATACAGAAGAAAAAGGAAAGTGTTTTACATATGAATCATACACTAATAAGTCCAACATATATTTAGTGTTGATTACACTTTAGAGTCAAAAAAAAAAAATGCACAAAACTTAACATGCATGTCAATATCTCTAACACTTCCTTCGTAAACATAAGATTCCTCATCAAACTTTCTCTAGCAAACCCAACTATATATACTTTCATGACCAGCAGGCAGCAGTTGCAAATGCACTAGACCATCTCCTCATAACAACTTGTGTGGAAGTACGAGGCCAATATGGCCGCTGCTTGAGGTGATTAGCAACATATATTGTTGTTATCTCTCTGTGACTCACTTGGGAAATGGGAATACAACAACAAATGTTACAGAAAAGGGAAACGGCTTCATACAATTGATTCAATCTTTGTGGTCACTAATTAAGTTTGACATTGGAGGAGTCATGCATGATCTTCTAGCTATATATCCACTCAGGAGACATACAAGTCTTCATGGTATGTATCATACAATCCTGAGAAAGGAAAAGATTGTCACTGTAAAGCAATATATGTTAGGAGAACTCAAGGCTAATCTTGAGATCCTGAGACCAAAATGAAAATGTTCATGATACCCTTATGTGTGTCTTAGTTAATTTTTTTTCCCCCAAAAAAATGAAACTAAGCCGTATTTTTGTTCAAATTTAAAATCTCTTTGGTAACTAGTTAATAATTTTTTTTTAAATAACAGTATATTTTTTTAGTGGGGGCAATACAAAAAGAAAAAGTCGACAAAAGAATATTACTAAGAAGATTAGTAATGTATTTATTTAACGTCTTCTAAAAGGAGCAGTGGGCGGTTCAAGCTTTGGCAAGTATTCTGCATCAAGTGGCTTGATTGCAGCCAGCGACATTGATTGGACAACTCTATCAATACTGTCGGATCGGAGGCCTCATTTTCGTCGTCTCCTTCGGGTAGGTTGCGCGAGTTTGACGGTCCAGGTTGTTGAAGTCGGCGTTCAAAACCGTCGAGCTTGTGAAACGGAGTTAAAATTCCTTTTCTCACCAATTCATCTCTTTCCTAGACAAGAATACCTTTGAAATTAGTCACTGTCTTTCATATATGCATTTTCCGTACCCAGTACCCAAATATAAAGAGCATATAATCTCACAGTAATTAGGTAAACTATATGAAACCTTTAGAAGACAGCTGGACGTACCGTTTCAACAAAAGCTGCATCGAAACAGCATCAAAAGTTGTGTCCTCATGAAATGAGACTACTTTTACCTTCTTCCCTTCTCTTCTGCTTGGTTTCCTAGGGTAATTATAAGGTTTCTCAATCTTTTGGACGTTAATGTAACTATTTTAATGTGCAACCATTCAAAGTCTTAGATTTCCTAAATATTTAAGGAATCTCGTCCATAAACTATTATTACCGTTTTTAGCTTTCAATCTAACTATAAATAAAATCTTTGAAACACAAAAAAAAAGAAGAAGATACACCTTTGTTTTTCAATAAGGCCACGATGCTAATAAAACACATACATTTTCTTTCATTGTTGTTATTATTAGTGCTCTTTGCATTCCCAAAATCCAATGCAATGCCAATCAAAGACGTATACAGTTTTTGCAAGGAGACGTTTGAAGTAGATTTATGCCTGAAATACATTGGGTCGGACCAACGTATAGTAGCTGCACACGACTTCAGTGACGTGTTTTTAATCGCGGTACTATACGTTAGATAATTACTAATGTAACAATTTTAATTATTTTTTCTTAATTTTTTTTCATAATTATGCAGAAATTCATGTGGTAGAAACTAGGATTGAGAAGACTTTTCGTAATATCAATGATCTATTTAGATTTAGTATAAGAAACTGAATAATTTTAACCGCAAAACAAAGTAATTGTTAAAAATTAATATATGTAAAGAGCAGAGCAAATCAGAAATATTCTATTTGCAGACGCAAATATTTGCTCTACTTCGGTCCATGCGTATTTAACATATAAATTTACAGATAAATAGACATAAATTAATTATATATACATATATTTAAAAAAGCATTTTCATTAAATTTATTATAGGACTATTAAAATTTTATAAATCAAGAAAAGACTCTACACTAAATTATTAATTTAATTTTAATAATTTCTGTTTTCTGTTTTTTCTTCTTGGAGAAGATCGGGTATATTGTCAAATATCTAGATTTTAAAGTTTGATTAGTTTAGAAGCTGATCACATATATTACCAAAAGAAAGCAAAATATTTGTTCAATGTAAGTAAACTTAGGGATAATAACGGATTAGTAGAAAATTCTAACCTCAAACTTAGGAATAATAATGGATTAGTATACTAATTGTAACCTCAACATTTCTTGTATTTATTAAATGACATCCAAAGTACTAACATAGAATATTATAGGAAAATTTTGGTTTATTACTATTCTGCAAAAATATATTATTTTTTTATCTATTTATGATTGAGACCTTCTTATCAGGTATCAGATATCCAAATTCAAGTGACCAATGCACTCACGCATATCAACAATGTCCGCCAACATTTTAATGATAGGCTCGGGAAGAATCGGATCGATGTATGCGAGGAAAAATACGAGATTGCGGCCAATAATTTTCAGAAGGCTTGGGAAGTTGGACATAACAAGTCCAAGTCACTAACAGACCGTATGGAAATGTCCCAACGCACGCAAGCTGGCAGAACCGTCTCTACCCCTAGGCAAAGTAGGCAAATGCCATGGGTCTAATATTAATTTCAAAAAAATTCTTAAGGTTAAAAGGTCCAATTTTTTCAAATTTTTTATTTACTAAGAGGTTTTAGTTCTTTCTTTTAGTTTTGCCAGAGACCCTACTATATATTGAGACGGGCCTGCAAGCTGGCTTTGAGGCTGTGCGCGAGTGCGAAGACGAATGGTCAAAGCATGGTCCGAGACAAGAGTCTCCTCTCAGCTTCTATTACCATAATGTTATAAATCTATGTCAAATTACTCGTGTTATTATCAGCAAGCTTTAGGCCTAGTTGTATTGTAATTTAAATTACTTGGGATATTATTTGTTTAACAAACAGAAATTTCTCTGCTTCTAGTTATGATTAGGATTTTTTTCAGTAATAATATTTATTGGTTAATTGAATAAGACTTTTTTTTGAAGATTTTGATAATTTATCATCATAAATTAATGCATGCAAAACATGACGTTTTAAACATGGGATACACCTGAATGAGTTTTGCAAGCAAAAACCAAGTCGGGAGATTTAAAGGTGCTAAAGATAAACCATATGTATTTTCTTACGTCGTTGTTATTGTTCGCGTTTCCAGTAGCAAACGCGATTCCAACCAAAGACATTGACAAGCTATGCAAAGAGACAACTGACGTGCTCTTCTGCCTCAAATACATCGGAAAAGATTCACGAATATCACTATACCAGCCGCGCGTGACCTCAGCGACGTGTTTTTAACTGCGGTAGTGTTATGAATTTAATACATCGTCATTTTAATTATTGTATAGTTATTTATCTGATTAAGCAGTAGTATATGGGAAAGTTGGTAAACTATGTCATGTACATTTCGATCGGTTATACAAATTTGATACAGAAAATCTGAATAACCACAACCAATGGTCCAATGGACCAAAACATATATTGCAAAATAACCTATGGATTAAATTCATCTAAACATCCAAAAAAAAAAAACAAAATCATTGAGAAATTGTGGCTTATTCGAATGTGTACTTAATTTTGTTTCTGATTGGAAACTTTTATCAGATAACACAGTCCAAAATGCAAGTGGACGACGCAACCACCCATATTGACAAGAGTCTGTCGAAAGTTCAGTGGTCCGAATGGGAAGAGACGGATCGAGGTTTGCAAGAAGGATTACGGAATCGCTTCGGCTAGGTTTCACACTGCTTGGGAACTTGAACTTCAAAAATCATTTTGGGACGTGGAAAAACTGGTAAGGATTGGCACCAACGCTGTGATCGACTGCGAAAACGTATGGAGAAGGGATGGTCCGATACAAAAGTCTCGTCTCGCTTTCTATAACATGAATGTTTTCAACCTATCTGGAATCATTCTTCTTATTTTCCAGAAGCTTGTGACCAAATTTGTACTGGAATATGATATATCATGGCCACGACCTTCGTTACGTGTAATAAAATTTGGGAGAAAAGATTAGTGGGACAATCGTAACCTCACCATTTCTTGTATGACATCTAAAGTTTGTCACGCAAAACTGGGATTTTCTGCAATATTTATTGGTATAAAAATTTCTCGGCTTTTTTTTTATAATTTTGGATCATAAGTGCGTGAATGTGGGAAGAAGTCCGATGTGCCAAACAATGAACGACTTCTAAAATTTCTCGGCTTTTTTTAGAAGTTTTACATATGAATCATACACTAATAAGTCCAACATATAGTGTTGATTAATCACTTCAGAGTAAAAGAGTAAAAAATGCACAAAACTAAACATGCATGTCAATATCTCTAACACTTCCTTTAGTAAACATAAAGTTCCTCATCAAACTTTCTCTAGCAAACCCAACTTTTTCAAGAACCCTTTGAGACCCAACATCATCCACGTCGACAAGTGCCTCAAGCATCTCAATCTCCGGCATTTCGTTGAATATCTCCGCCGTCACTCTAGCCTCACTGCCTCAGCCGCGATACTTTCATCACTAGCAGTTGAAAATACATTATACCATCTCCTCATAACAACTTGTGTGGAAGTACTAGGCCACTATGGCCGCTGCTTGAGGTGATTAGAAACATATATTGTTGTTATCTCTCTGTGACTCACTTGGGAAATGGGATCACAACAACAATGTTACAGAAAAGGGAAATGGCTTCATACAATTAAATCAATCTTTGTGGCCACTAAGTTTTACATAGGAGGAGTCATGCATGATCTTCTATATATCCACTCACACGAGACATACAAGTCTTCATTGTATGTATCATATATACACTCCTGAGAAAGGAAAAGATTGTCACTGTCAAGCAATATATGTTAGGAGAACTCAAGGCTAATCTTGAGATCAAAATGAAATTGTTCATGATGCCCTTATGTGTGTCTTAGTAAATTTTGAATCAAGGCTGATTTTTGTTCCCCCAAAAAAATGAAACTAAGCCGTATTTTTGTTCAAATTTAAAATCTATTTGGTGATTAGTTAATAATTTATTTTATAAATAAAAGTGTTATTTTTAGTGGGGCAATACAAAAAGGAAAAGTCGACAAAAGAATAATACTAAGATTAGTAATGTATTTATTTAAAACAAAATTAGTAATTTTTTTTGTGGGAAAATAATAAACGGCATAAACATATATATATCACACGCGCTCAATCTATCTCTCTTCTCTTTTGCTCTTCTTTGGATTTTCTTGAAAATTCTATCTCTCTTCTCTTTTGCTCTGCTTTGGATTTTCTTGAAACTCAAAAATGTCAGATTCTGCTGCCGAGTTTGGACCCATGCCGCTGCCGGAGTCACTGTTGAATGCCATGAACAAATTGAATGGGTACGATCCACAGCTAATCGTTCGAAAGAAGACCCTCTATAAGTGTGATCTCGCTAGTCTCCAAGTTCCTTGCAATCCAATGGAGGATTCCGGTTTATTGACCGAAGATGCGAAAAGAACCATAGAGGCACAAAAGATGAACAGACGTATGGCCGGTTTGAGCGTAGCTTTTGTATATCCTCCGTCGCACCATTATGTCGTTAAGTTACACAAGTGGAACAAGAACTATGCCTTTGTTAAAGGTTGGACTGAGGTGGTTAAGGAGAACAAGTTGAAGGTGGCCAACGTTTTTTCTCTCTGGGGTTTCCGTTCCGGAGGAGTAAAACCCGATCTCGTTCATGACGGCGGCAATCTTTCCGGTGGCCACACCGACTCTGTTGTTGACGGTTTGGGGCAAGATAGTCTCTGTTTTGTTCTGGTTCCTGTGAAAAATTCTGCTCACGACGGCCACAACGACAATCTTCCTGAAGATTCTGTTGACCCTCACTCTTTCTTCGACGAGTCTCACGAGTTTAACCACCTGGAATCTGATGACGACAGTCAAGGCTATCTTCCCAAAGAAACAGAAGACTTTGGTTACAATTCTGATGGCTCAATTCGTGATTCCGGTAACTTCAATTGAAGATGATGCTTCAATTACACTGTCGATACTGGCCAAGACTTTGTTTCTTGACTGCCACGTATTAGTTTCTATTCTTCTATAGTCTTTTGTTTGGTTTGCTAGCGTCAATTTAGTTGAGGAATAAGGATTGCTCTCATAACGCTTATCCTTAAGTTCTTGATAGGTTTTAGCCAAAACTTGTTAAACTGCTTCAGTTTGTATTATTCTGAGTTTGAGTCTTACTAGATTTGTTTATCAAGACTTGCTTATGATGTACCGTGTTCATCAATGATATAAAACACTTGCTACATGTAGAAAAAAAAGATTTGTTTTTCTGACAGGATGACTTCACTCCAAGTCACAGAAAAAACCACATAGATCATAATTAGTGCTTTGCTAAAAGAAGATGTGGCTATGTGTTTGCATTGAAAGATATGCAGCATACTTCTATCTTCTTTTTTACCTCCGACTTCTGTTTATGATAACGATACTTAACGCCTCTTTATGTTCCATGTTCCACGCTAAAATATGAATCCGGTATGTTTTGGCTGATACAAGATGCCATGATTTCATCAAACGTTCCTGTGAAAACAAAACCTGCGTTGGTTGGTGAAACTTGGGGAAATTAGCTTTACTAGTCAAACTAACAGCAACATTGTACATTTGTTGACGATGCATAGACGTTTACGCAATGAACATGAATCAGATAAGTTTTGTGAGGTTTAAGAGAGCTAGTAATATAATATGTAAGGTTTGTGTACCTGCATGAAACTGCCTATGTTCTGTAGCCAAGGATCAAAGGCTTGTAATAATGACCGCCAGATGATTCCTGGGGTTTGCCACCAACATAATGCATTCGTTCTTGGATAAACCTGTAATGCTAATCACGCGGGTGAGTGATGTAGAAACAACCAGAGACTGAAACAGAACAAATCCATGGAAGAAGGTAAAGACTTATCTCACCATCTATCAAGGCAAATAGGACGGATCTCGCCGAGTGTACAGTATCCCAACCTGGAACAGAATCAATCCTTTTTAGTAAAATGGGTCTCGAAATTAGTGTCTACTGATGAAGAAAAGACAGAACTTAGTACCTCAACCAATGCAATAGTAGTAGGGTCTTCAATAGTAGAACTTAGTACCAATGCAAAATGTTACCAGATGATACAGCCACTGTTTAACTACTCATAAGATCAAAGATTCAAAGACCTACAACAAAAATGGGTACTTATTCATTCCATTACCTGGAATAAACCAATCTCTGCAGCTTGTGACAACAACTCAAGCAGTAGCAACGGCCAGTCAGTACAGGAATATGCTAATGTTCTCGAAACCAACTAGTTCGATATAGATGTGCAATGGCATTGGCTTTCCGACCCAGGTGCACCCTAATTGAAATTCAGGTTTGATTCATATAGTTTAAATAAGACACACATGGAACTATCATGAATATGTTGGATCTCAACTGAAAGGGTTCATGAAATAGTTGGGAGAAGGTGTGATCAGACGACTGATGAGGAAGTATATGTTTACGGAAGGAAGTGTTTGGTATATTGTCATATTTAGTTCCTTTTGATATTCTGTATTTGTCACCTATTAACATTTGATGTATTGGCCTCTTGCCAATTTCTTTATATATCATCTACCTGGCTTTGTCAGTATTTGTATAAACAAGAAATTTACCATTATCAAAATTACAAAAACATTTATTTTTCAGTGGCTGTAGTCGGAAGTGAAATTAGACTAGAGGACCAGAGAGAAAAGTTTTAAAATATTAAATTTTTAGCTTAGCGTAGAACAGCTATTGTTGATTCAGAGTGTATGAACCACTGAACAAGAGGATAGATGGTGTCTCGAAAAATTGATAACCATCATAGAGTAAGACTGCAGAAAATAATCATCCAATAACCCAAAAAAGTTCACAAAACCAGCAGCAAAAAAGAGAGGGGCTCTATTAAGATCCCAAGATCCTTATGATGAGCACTTTTGAGCCAAACGAGCTATGTTACAAAATGTCAACTTATAAAGTCTTAAAACGCTTATATAAGCTTCACATCCTCTACATGGTCTAGAAAGATGTAATTGTCATTAGTACCCTTAAACGCTATCATTCCTTGGATTTCAACTCTTCTGATAGTTTTCCTCTCCAAATTGTAGTAGAAAACATACAAAGGGTGAGATGGAAATCTTGGCGACAACACAACTTCATTTGTACCAGTCAGTCCAGCAAAAACTAACAACTCCTTTGCAAGTACCTTCTGCCACAGAGGAGGCAATTCGTAAATATGCTTCGACCATTCATGTTTCCCGGGGTCTCCTAGAACCCACATCTCAAAAAAATTTCCATTAAGATAATCAGGCCTTGCCCACACAAGTGACCCCAATTTACCGTTGTATCTAATCAGAGTTGCTGTAGTATGCACTGTCCTAATGAAAGGTTCCAAGATTTTAATAAAGCTGAACTTTTCAGACCTAACATCAAAGGAAACTATTATAGAATTCCTGAAAACTTGTCAGTCTCGGCTGGATAATACAAAACACCATTGATGCATGTCCCTTTAAAACCATAAACATGGGGTATGCAACATTCGATCATTCTCCAAGACAGTTTCTCACTTCCTAATGTCAGAACGTAATGCTCCTTATAGATCCCATCTCCTACAGTCATTGCCAGTACCTTGAATTGTTTCTCGGTGGGATCATACCCAAAATAGCTTCTATCCCAAATCCTCTTCCTTGTCTTAGGTTTTGGTAAGGTTAAGGATTGTCCAGTGCTAGGGTTAAATATCGCCGACACCAATTGTGGATTTTTCCTTCCCTTTACTATATGTTCATATCTAATAAAGACAAGGCCACTCATAGGACTGATAATATTATCGAGACCATCAAAGGGAATTTTCATATGATAAGTGGCAGTTAAAGGAGACGAGCTCTCATCAGGATTTTGAGGCTGCGGTGTCGAGAAGAAGAACAACTCACTGTGTTTTTGGCAGGCGAACAAGAGCCTCGGGCGAGCAGAAGATTTGGTCAAGTACAACTCCGTGAAATAGGTAAGGCGAAGTATGGAGGCCCAGAGCTTTGATACGCAACGACATCTCGCCATAGACTTCACCGGCAACCTCGAGAATATCTCGATCAAGAGATCAATTGGAATCAGTTCAGAGTTTTCGTCAGCTTTAGTTGAGTGGCGTTGAAGGATGGCTTGTCGAGTCTCCGACGCATTCTGCCACCGTGATTTCATATCTGCAGTGATCAAGTACGTTTGGAACGATGTGAAGAATAAAGTAAAAAAAAGCAATATAAAGTCATCTAACTAATATGAAATCCACTTTGCGTCGTTTTGGTTTGAAAACAGCACACATGATATAGTTTGCGTGTCGTTTTTCCATTAAGAAACGGCGCAGGATTCATAATGACTAGAATAAAGCTCAACATACAAAGAGGTTTGGGGGTTTTCTTGCAATCCTCGAAAATGTTCTAACAGTTTTCTTGGTTGCAATTCATCTTTTCATGGAACAGCTGAAACACTACTCAAGGTTTATCTCATTTGCTGAATCCAAGGCAATAAAATCACAAACACTCCGATCACTAACAAACTCAGAACATTTGGATCACTGAGACAAAAATATTCCCTACAAACTCAAATTCAGATTAAATCTGTAAAGACATTCAATGACAAGTACATATCATGCAAATAGTTTAGAAAGTAGTCAGGTTCGTTGGCTATATCTTTCTACCTGGTGACTGATATTAAGTTTAATGAATGGTTAGGAATGTGAAGTTCCGAGTGTGACTTACCAGATGAAGGAGATCCAATATTCTTACTGTAAGCAAATTCTTCTATATCAGGTAAACAACATAGCTGCTGCATCATTAAATATGAAAAGACCAAAGACGTTACATTAAGCAACACATAAGACTCTAAATACTAACACAAGGTCATATATGCTCATGGAACAAATGGAAACACTAATCAGTTTTCTCTCATTTGCTGAAGCATTAATCACAGCAAAACCTAGGCAACAAGATCACCAACACTCCGATCGCAAAAAAAAACTCATAGGATTGGGTCAGATTAACTTCAAACTCAAGACATCTAGATCACTGAGACATCTGAACAAAGTAACCTCACTGCCCAATAAAGTCTCACATTAGACACTAATACTGTAATAAATACTATCACAAGGTAATAATATATGCTGATGAAACAACTGAAACACTAGTCAAAGTTGATCTCATTTGCTGAAAGCATTAATCATAGCAAAGCCAAAGCAACAAAATCACAAACACTCCGATTACTAACAAGCCCATAGGGTTGGGTCAGAGTAACATCAAAATCAAGACATTTGGATTAATGGGACAAAATCTGAACAAAGTAACAGGGGCAATCTCCAGAACCCAATCCTACAAAATGCGAAACCCTCAATATCGTTTTTAAAATAGGGAAAAAGGAGGAAACTTTACTTTGTGGGCATTGATTCCTTTCTCCAAAGGTTCCTGTTTTAGCCTTTTCTTCCGGGTATACACTCGAGTCTCCGACCCAGAAGCTCCGTTGGCTGGTTCTGGTGCAACATACTAGTTACGCACAACAACAACAACAACACAAAATCTCCATGGAATTTGAACAGAAAGAACGAGAAAAAATGAACCTGAAGTGGAATCCGAGAGTGGATGCTGGGTTTTTAAGGAGATGGGTTTAGAAGAAGAAGATACAGCTCCGTGAATTTGGCGATTCATGGTTCGAATTCGATAACACCAAGCGCCGGCGTTGTGAAGGGTTGAAGAAGCGGCTCCGTTAACGAGAATCATAGAACCGAATCGTAAACTAAAAGATTATTTTACTTTACTTTTATTTATTTATTATTACGTCTGGAGTATTATAATTACTTTTAAGAATAAGAAATAACATTATTCAAGACCCAATATAAAATCGATTTTATATTTGAGCAAATCGACCCAAAATATAAAAATCGATTTTTTCGTTCTCAATACATCAAAACCAATACGCTCAAACATACAGAAGAAAAAGGAAAGTGTTTTACATATGAATCATACACTAATAAGTCCAACATATATTTAGTGTTGATTACACTTTAGAGTCAAAAAAAAAAAATGCACAAAACTTAACATGCATGTCAATATCTCTAACACTTCCTTCGTAAACATAAGATTCATCATCAAACTTTCTCTAGCAAACCCAACTTTTTCAAGAACCCTTTGAGACCCAACATCATCCACGTCGACAAGTTCCTCAAGCACCTCAATTAATCTCCGGTATTTCCTTGAATATTTCTATTCTCTGCCGTCACTAGCCTCACTATACCTCCGCCGCGATCCCCTTCCCCCAATATATACTTTCATGACCAGCAGGCAGCAGTTGCAAATACACTAGACCATCTCCTCATAACAACTTGTGTGGAATGGTTGCTGCTTGAGGTGATTAATTAGGAACATATAAAGATAATAAATATTTCTAGGTCATGTAGAACACGTACGTCAAGCTTCTGCATGAATTTTAGGACTTTATATCTTTGTTACATAGCGTGTTTGGCTCTTATACGTTTTCGTGACAAGGATCATGGGATATGGTTTTGTGTAGTTGTAACTTTTTCGATTATTGGATGACTTTTTTCCGTTGTCTATTGGTATTCATCGGATTAGAGCCGGATCGGATTAGTGATCGGCTTCAGATTTCACCGGTCTAATCTGAACGATTGAACCATGCGATTCGGTGATCCAAAAAAAATTATGGTTTGTTATCTGATTGGATGTTAACACTAATTATAATTAATTTAATAATTGTGGGGATATTATTTTGATAATATGGATATTTGTGTTCGTATATTGTAAGTTTGGTCTGGAATTACACGACGATTACTGCTTATGTTTGGCGTTTTTTTAGCTGTTTTAGATAAAAAAAAAAAAAAGAATCAAACAAATTTTTTAATTTTCACAAAAATAATAATATATTAGTGGAAGTTAACGATTCTTCTTCTGTATATATGACTCTCGTTAACGGAGCCGGTTTCTCAAAAAAGTGGGAAATGAGAGTTTGCCTTTACTGTCAGGTTGGATTTATACAAGGAAGGCTAGATATATGAAGAAAATAGCTAAAATTTTTCTAATGAAATATAATGGAGACATTCCAAGTTCTTTGGACGACATGATTACCCAAATATGGGTTTATAGAGGTTCTCTGTATAAGAGTAAGTTGTATCTATTTTGTTATAAATTAAAAGGTTTATTGGTATTCCCGCAATTGTATGCAAACTCTACATTTACTAGCAAATGTGATTATATTAGTTTGGGATCAACTATAGAATCGTTTTGTATTATTTCACAGGTTTGACTCTTAAGTTCTCACTGTAAGGATCATGGGAGACGACTTATTGAATTTATAAACAAGAGCTTTTCAACTCTAAAACTACTTATTACGGCTAGAATTTGCGTGTTCTCAACGAAATATAAAGACATGGATTCTTGGGCATTCAAAAGAATAAACAAGATATGATTGTTGTGTTGCCGTAGCTTACGCTACATCAAGTTAAAACCAAACTTGCTGTGCACACTAAAGGGTTATAACAGCAAACATTCTAGATGTGTTGGAAGCTCATTCAAACCATCATATTGTCACTTCAGCCAATGACACTTGGTTGCAGGTTAATACAGGTTTTTTCTTTGATTTTTTTTGCTTTTATGAATTTTATCAAATTTAGAATCAATGGATTTTAGAACTGGATTAAGAGTTGAGCCTAAGCTTTATTAGTCTGATCTGAATTGATAATTAGGTGATTGATGAGTCGTATTTATCTCGATTTCTAACCATTGTCTTGATGTTTATTTTGAGTCTTTTATTGAGTCAAATAGTGTTTTAGTGTCTTTTAGTATTTAATCGAGTCTTGATAGGTTTTGAGACGTTTAGGAGAAAATAGAGAGTTTTTGGATGATTGGAGATGTAGGACTGCAGAACAGTATTAGAAATTTGGCCTTCTATGGAAAACTTTCCACCGCTTTCTCAATTTGGGACACAAGATAGAGGAGGATGTTAGCTTTCTTTTCCAAGTGGAATGAAAGAAATCCAACGTGCGATCAACAACTATGGCTAATTTACTGAAGACAGGTCAAGCTGGTTCGGAGATGAGTACCAACCTGTACAAGTTGGATGGAGTACCGATCGGTGCACTATTTATACCGATCGGTATGTGAGTTACGAATATTATTTTTTCTATTTTCTAGGGATTTTTCTTTGTACTATATATATGTATATTACGCTGACATCAACCAGAGACACCAGAGAGATGATTTTGAGCGATTTTGTGCGATTTTGCTTAGTTTAGGGCTTTTGAGACTTCATTCTTTGTAGAGATTTCTCTCAACTATTTGATATTCTATTGCAAATTTATCATGTCTTCTTCTCTATTATCTTGTTGCTCTTCTGTTTCTATAGTTGAGTAGTTTTCTAATTGGGTTTAGAGATTTTTAAGAGATTTCATGATTAATTGATTGTTAGGTTGTTAGATTTGGATTGAATTTTTTGGTTCTTCATCTGTGGTTGTTCTTATTGTTTAATCTAGACTGATCACCTAAATTTTGATATTAGGTTTAATTCATCATGACATCAAAAGTGTTGTTGAATTGCTTGAAAGAACATAGGTGAGCAAAACTTCATTAGCCAACCAACATTTGATGTTAAGGTGTTTTGTGAACATATCAAACTTACACATAATGCTTGCTTAAATTTCTATTGACAAACGACAGTTTAGTTGCTAGTAATTTCATTGCATAGATAGTTATTTCGTATGAAAGTATGATAACTTTACAATTGTGTTTTGAGTTCAATAATAGTTTTTTAATGCAATCATATTTAATTGTCTCTTATATTGTCATGAACCATAATGATTACCTTTGTCCAATGTCTTTTACATATTGATTTACATCCTTTTTTTTTTTGTTGATCCTTATTATTTGAAAACTCATTTGTATCATAGCTTAATCTAAGCTGACATAGTTCATCTTGTGCTCACTTGATCCCTGTGGATTCGATCCCAAAATACTATTGTGATTGTTACTATGCACTTGCGGTATTAAAACATGTGCTTAACTAGTTTTTGGGGCCATTGTCGGAGACCAATTAACGAGTGCCTTTGAATTCTTGGTTTATATTTCGTCTACAATTTTTTTTTCTTCTTTTTATGTGTTTCAGTGCGAGCAAAGATGGATGATCAAGGAATTGTGGATTATAATGATGCAGCTCATAATCTGCTGAACCCTCCACCACCGATCGGTATGCAAACTCCACCTCTACCGATCGGTAAGAAGTGGTAACCGATCAGTAAGCGAGTAGATGGACCACCTGTGTTTCTTGCTATGCAAGCTGCTGAACATGTGATTCTGGGTGAATACAACAGTCTTACACGAATCATGCTGCGATCCATTTACCTGAGTTCGAGGGACAAGATTTTGGGATCAAACCTAAGATCATCAACTTGGTATTGCAAAAGCCATCTCATGGACTGCCTTCAGAGAGTCCAATGGATCATATTGATGCTTTTGAGCAGTTGTGCAGCACGACTAGGATGAATGGAGTCCCTGTTGATTACCTGATGTGCAAGCTCTCTAAATTTTCTTTGAGCGATAAGGCAAACAAGTTGTCTAAGTCGTTGGCACCAAGTTTAATTACTTCATGGAACCAGTGTAAAACGTTATTCTTAAATCATTTCTACACTAAGTCCAAGACGGCAATGCTCAGGAAAAAGATTATCATGTTCCAGCAAGAAACAAACGAGCTTTTATGTGAAGCTTGGGAGCGATTCAGAGAATATATTAGAGGATAATTACTGTAGACCCATCTTAATAATTGTGTACATGATAATTACTGTCCATATATATGTGTTTTTGTCCATGACGATTATCTACACTACTACTTTATTATCGCTGGTAAATATTGTCCACGACGTATATATATTTCAATTACATTTCTTTATATTGGACATACGTATATATAAAAAAGAAAGAAACGTGTATAAAAAATTTTAAAAATAAAAGAGACATGAAAAATAAAAAAATGTCACTTTTTTTGATATACCTTTATTACTTATGTTCCACCTATTATTTACTTAATTATTACTGTTTATTTTTAATCAAATTAACTAGTTGTATTTAATGTCTTTCTTTCTAATTCTTCCGCCAACAACGTTTTTGTTCTCTTTTACTGAAACTGTGCAGCTTTTTCTTAGATCAGTAGGGATAAATTGGTCTCTTTCTACTACAATACTATAAGAAAGTTGTAGATTTGGAAAGAAATTAGAGAATGTGGTATATGTGGAAAGATTTTAGAAAAAAGTGGTAGATTGGACAAAATTCCCTATTCTATATATAAACCCACCCACGAGATTATGAGTCTTCATGATCTGTATCATGAGAAAGAAAATATTAATTATCTCTGTCAAGAAATATATGTTAGGAGAACTCGAGACTAATCGTGAGACCCTGACAGTCACGAGACCATCCTTTCGTCGACTGAGAAATGAATATTTGTGTGCGTATAAATGACTTGTTACACAAGGTAAAACAACAGTTTCGTGAATTTGAGGATTCATGGTTTGGAAGACGATTACAGTTCCAGAGGCGTTGTGAAGGATATATTAGTTATATATTCAAATAATGATCAGAAATTCTTGTGCGAATATCTGACGAATTGGTATACAGTACAGAGTGTTATAGACTTTTATAGTTGAACTTGAAGGCCATATTTTTGATTATATATTAGTATTTAGGTTATTTTGCAAGAGTTTTTTCTCTTCTTTTGCAATTTGCCTCTCTTTTAAGATTGGAGATAAACTTTACATTGCTATATTGTTTTTTATAATCGTTCCAATTCCAAACGAATTCGAACCGAGTGGAACAAGCTAGGGTTTTAACGCAGCCATGAAATCACAACGGCAAAACGTCTCGGAGAATCTTCAAACCATCCTTCGACGACGAAATTCAGTAGCTTCGAACACATATGCGATCCCCATTGTTCTCATTATCGAGATTTCCGGCCTAGCGTATCGAAGCTCTGGGCCTCCATACTTGGACGTCCATATTTCACGGATTTGTACTTGCTTCTGCTCGCCCGAGGCTCTTGTTCGCCTGCCAAAAAGACAGTGAGTAGTTTTTCTTCTCGACACCTCAGCCTCAAAATCTTGATGAGAGCTCGTCTTATTCTGTAGCCGCCACTTACCATATGAGTTTCGCCTTGGATAGTTGTTTTGATATTATTAGTCCCGTCAATGGCCTTGTCTTTGTTAGAGATACACAGATGTTCATTAGGGGAAGGAAATATGAACAGTTAGTGTCGGTTATATGTAAGTAACCCTAGCACCGGACAATCCTTAACCTTACCGAAACTTACGCCAAGGAAGAAGATTTGGGTAAGAAGCTATTTTGGGTATGACCCAATCGAGAAGCAATTCAAAGTATTGTCAATGACCAGGTCACATGATGGGATCTCTAAGGAGCATCAAGTTTTGACATTAGGAACTGAGAAACCGTCATGGAGAAAGATTGAATGTGGTGTACCCCATAGGCCTACATGTGATGTTATATGCATGGTGTTTTGTATTATCGAGCTTTGGACATCATGTGGAATCCTATGATAATTTGCTTTGATGTTAGGTCTGAGAAGTTCAGTTTTGTCAAACCTTTCAATACGGTAATGCATTCTGCAGGAGTTTTGATGAACTACAACGGTAAATTGGGTTCACTTTTGTTGGAATGGAGTAGTTATGATAGTGGAAGAGGTAGTAGATTTGATCATTATACTAGTGGAAGAAGTAGAATTCTTGAGATGTGGGTTCTAGAAGATCCCGAAAAACATGAATGGTCGAACCATATTTATGAATTGAAGAATGTTGTTGCAGAGTTACTTTTTGTTGGAGTGATTGGTACAAATGAAATTGTGTTGTCACCACGCTTTCCATCTCATCCTTACTATGTTTTCTACTACAATTTCGAGAGGAAAACTATCAGAAGAGTTGAAATTCAAGGAGCGTTTAAGGAGTTGGCATTCCAGCCTTTTTGTCACGTTTATATCTTTCTAGACCATGTAGAGGACGTGAAGCTTTTGCAAGCGTTTTACGATTTTATAAGTTGAGATTCTGTAACATAGCTAAATTGCATGTAACTAGATTGAGGACAAGTTTTCCCAATGGATATATTTCTCTTCTTCTCTATCTGCTGACTGTAAGAACTAAGAACTACAAATTCAGATGAATGAAATAAGTATCTTATAAAAGCATATAACTCAATGAGAACATATATTTCAGCTCTTTGATTGATCCAAAACAGGTACATATAAGCGTATAGATACTACCTGTATTTACTATCCAATAGATATACAATCCAGGAACAAAATTGTTGCCAATGCAGATGTTGGTTTGGCAAATGGTAAGTATACACTAACCCTATGATGCTATATCCTCGGGTTATCGAACCTGTAAAGCCTTCTTTTTTTTCATAGAGAATCATCGAACAAGAAACCATCAGTGTTGAAATCTGAATCTATGCCTTCTCTTCCCTTGAACTCGCAAAGCCCGACCGCCTTTTCTATAGAGAAATCATTCATCAAAGCAAAGTCATCTTCTAAGAATGTCCTGGACTTGCGTGTCATGATGAGCTTCTTAGGTGTTTTTTGCTCTTTAAGTATCTCTCCAGTCTCTTCTGCAGCTTCAATAGGGACCACCTTTGAAGATATTTTACTCGATTTCCTCAACCTCGACGGCAAACTTTTGTTCCTCTTCACATTGTTCCTTATAGGTTGTTGGTTCTTGCTGATCTCAGTTATCTTGGTGCTACTGTTGTTGCTGCTGTTGCTGATTGTTCGCTTCAGTTCTGGAATCCTTGTTGGTTTTGAATTTGATCCAGGACCGTTGAACATGAGCTTCCTCTTACACCCTTCTTTGAGATCTAGCTTTCTTGTTTGGAGTTGTGCCCTCATTGATCTTGGAGAGGTACCTGCAATTTTGGATCCTAGCGACTTCTTTCTCCGTGGAGACATGGAGAAATGCTTTAAGATATCCTCTGGTGTCCAGTCAAACTTCTGCTCAAATGGCCAGAAAAGTGGCTCCACAACAATCTTGCTCTTTGAGTCTCCAATCTCTGCACTATTCTTTAAAGATGATGTCGCGGTGGTATTAGTAAGACCAGATGGCACAGCGGTTGAGTTAACCGGTGTAGGAGACTTCTCTGTTTCTACAGAGAAGCTAACCTTCTTTTCTTCATGACTCTGTGATGTCAAGTCAGGACTCACTAATCTATTAGAACTAGATGACTTTTCACATGATTTACGAGGACAAGTCTTGTTGTTGCTTTCGGGTAAACGCGAAGACGGCTTTGCAGAAACATTTCCACGAGATTTCCCAGCTGAGTTGCAAACGTTTCCATCTTTTCGAATGTTTTCAAAAGAACATTTTGCGTTTTTTGAACTTGTCTGATGATTCTCTTTGGTTGAGCTGGTGGATTCTTGATTTAAAGACAGAGAAGAGTTAGCTACATTGGACAACCACGAGACTATCTTTTCATCTACTGAGAAATGAAACGAGACAGACAATCTGCGTTCCTCTAAAAGAGAAGTAGGAGACGCACAATCTGAAGACAACCAAATGGAGTCACTGTCATCAAAACATCTCATCTTCATAAACTGTTTACCGGATTCATCGATCTTTTCACGCCTTGGTTGAGGCGAAACACCTGCAGATTTGGTCCTCTTTGTGTCTTTTGATGTTGTAACATCTGGAAGAGCCTTTTTCCCCTGAGGCAGCCTCATGGATTCATAGTTAGCACCGGTTGATTTCGATCGAGGAAGAAGTAGTTTCGGATCATTCGTTGTGTTCTTCTTTTTCCTAATGGAAAAAGTTGATGTAACCCTCTTCACAAAACCTTTAGATCCATCTTTTCCACCACCTGTAGAAGCCATATATATTGCAGTTTCAGTTTAGCTCCTTCAATCTTGAGAACCAAAAATACAAAGTTTTGTTTACTTCAAAAGCAGAACAATTCACAACATAATAAACAACATTTGCGTGTGATTAGAGATTAACCAGAAACGGCAAATGCAGGACAAATTCTTGTCATTCTCTGAAAAAGAAAGCTAGAAAATGTCAACGACTTGATGATTGATATATGAAAATTAAAAACTCTTTTAACATTCTTGATTTTGTGATGTAATACAAATGATGTATCCATTAAAAAATCTATTAACAAATTCTGACACACCAAGCACTAAGTGTGGTTTTTTTCCTTTATTAATTCTGAGGATTAGAGAAAGAGTCAACAAATAACTGAATAAGCTTCTCGAACTCAAATTAAAATACCGATCGGGACCTAGAATAATCTATAAATTAAACTGCTTTTTGCTTAGAACCAAGACTAGCTTTCAAGAATAACTCTCAAAACATGAAATAAAAGATAAGAAGTGGAAACTTCGATGAGGAGCGAAACGGTGCAATGACAAGGAAAGCAGAAAATAAGAACCTTTGGCGATCGAACGGCGAGATATATCCATATGGAGGTATAGAGAGTGAGTGAGAGTTGGGATTAATCGAAGAGGTGCAAATCCAAAGTCGTACACTTCGCGTGGATCCTGCATTAAGAAAATTCAATTACGCGCACTATTCCTTTTTTTTTTTTAAAGTGAAATATTTAGTATTTTAAATATAATAATAACACAAAATCTTGCTATGTTTAATTATTTAAGAAAAAGGCATTTATACGAGAATCCTCAAATAGTTTCAAAAACTTCAAACTTAAGGCAATATAATAATTTAAGAAAAATCTATTATATAGGGAAAAATGCAAAAATTATACCAAAAAAAAAAAAAATGCAAGGTCGACTTCAAATTTGAAAACCCGCATGATAAATCTCCAACATTTTTAAAACTATCAGCTTGATCTTGGACTTTAACACCATTTATATAATTGAGGCAAAACAACGTTATTTTGATTTTTAATTAAAATCACGATCTTTTTGTGTGTCAATAACATAATCTCTTTCCCAAAAGGTGTATACAATCGTAAAAAAAATTATTAAAAATGTCAGACCCTGAAAAAAAATCTGATAAAAATTATAAGAAATTGTAATAATTTTTTTATATTTTATTTAAATTGTTAGACCGTAGAGCTAATTTTCAAATAAAAATACTCGTAAACGAACCTTTAAGGGCCTTTTTGTACATGGGCCTAAATAGTTTCAAATGTCGAAATATTCAGGTTGATTACACTAAAAATGATAAAATCAAATAATGTTTTCACTTAAACCGTAGCTATCTGAGCTGAGCTGCACAAACCACAGTCGCGACAGAGTTAATAATTCCATTTGAAGAAGAAGACGATTCGGAGAAGAGAGAAAAGGTCAAATCGTCGAGAAAGCGAAGATGGGTGGTGGAATGGAAACGAACAAGAACAAGTTCATCGAGGATTGGGGATCCGCTAGAGAGAATCTCGAGCACAATTTCCGCTGGACCCGTCGCAACTTCGCTCTCATCGGAATCTTCGGCATCGCTCTTCCGATCATTGTCTACAAGGGAATCGTCAAAGATTTCGTCAGTTCAATCTCTCTCTCTCGATTCGATTTGCATTTCGATTCGATTCGATTTGCATTTCGATTCGATTCCTCCCGAAGTTAGATATCTGTTTTGTGACCTAATTTTTCACGTATCGTATGGATTTGAATTGGGGGTTTTTTCCCGTTTAGTTTAGCTGTTACTTTTGTTGTAGATACATTTGAATTAGATCAGTTCTTCTGCTGACATGATTGGATTCGGAAATGCGTTTCACCTCCATACTAGTATCTTTAGATGATGGTTAGATTCAGTTTTTTTCTAACTGAATAGTGTTTGCACTGAGGAAAGCCTCTGATTTGGTGTTAGGGCTGAAGAAATTGAGTTGTTACTTATTCAGCGAATTAGTTTCTCCACTTGGGTCTTCTTCTGTTTAGTTTACTGGTGCCAAGGTAGTTTAGGGATAAATTTGGTTTAACTGCTATGAATATTGTGTTTAAATGCTTATCCTCAAGTCTTGATGTGTTTTAGCTTGGAAAAATTGGTTCTTTGGCTGTAAAAAATGGTTTATCTGCTTCTTTTTCTATTATTTCTGAGTTTGAGTCTGAGCTGATTTGGTTATGAATACTTGTCTATGGTGGGCTTTCAACGTTTTTAATCTCTCAGTGGTTCATTGCTACAATCCTTGAGAATTCTTCCTCCATATTAGTTAATGAACTCTGAGTCCTTGAATGTAGATTCGTGCAAGGGCCATGTTTATGTGATTGATGCATTATGGCATTCCTTGCTACTGGAACTTTTTTATAAGATTAAGATGGGAAAGAATTTATGAGTTACTTTCCACACTATTGAATGATATACTTTGTAGTTCTTGTGCTTCACAACACTAAGGTCAATCTAATGTACTCTAAACTCGAAATTTGACAGCATATGCAAGATGAAGATGCTGGCAGACCACACAGAAAGTTTCTCTGAGGTTGTTTGCAAGAACACCCTCTGCAATAAGTCTCAGCAATGTGAAATTTCAAGACGAGGATGTTAGAACCTGCTTTTGTTTTTGCATTTTAATCAACATCTGAATTCTGAAGGATATAATTTCTTTTTTCGAAAAGTTTGTTGTAATGACTATAACTTCTTTGCAAATAAACAAAACTCAGTTTTCCCTTGAGTTTGACATGCTTATTGTGTGTGTTGACTCAGCATAACATTTGTTCTGGAGGCACAAAATATAATGAACCAGTGAACCAAAGCAATGAAAAATTGAAAATGCAAGGTCCGAAACTAAGTTATTCTGAAATCAAACCTTTGAACTTGGATATGAGTCAACTGGCATATCAGCATATGTGGGTACGGGTAGGTGTGTAGTCTTAAGAAGTACCGTCTCATTGTGAACTTGTGAGATCACATCTATACTAGTATCTTCAACTCACATCTATACTAGTATTTCAACAATGAACTTGTGAGATCACATAAAACCAAACACAATTAAGAGATTTTAACATTAATTATAAAATTAGAAATATCTATATAATGATTCACAATTAATAATATACATATTGAGAAGATTTTGTTAAGATTGAAAATTATGATTCTCCTATTATTTTTGTTTGATTTTTTTTAATTGTTTTGAATCATCATATAGTACATAAGTTAATAAAAACTAATTTTTTCTGCATAGGTTGTGATTCGAATTTTTAAAAACAGACATATATTACTCAATTAATGAAAGAAAAAGTGTGTGTTCAACGTTCCACATCGGCTAAAATTTTTAGACAATGATTCAGCGACATATCATAAATAAGACCAAATTGAATCCAAATCTGAGTGAGAAGGAAACTTAACTTAACAACCACCAAATTTAAAAGTTTGAATCGGTTTAATTTGGTTCTTTAGTTGAACTGTTTAATAATATCAGATATAATAAATTTTAAATTTTTTAAAAGTTTAAAATATTATTATTGATATATTTAAACTTTATAAAATGTTTAAAATATTATGAACATTTAAACTTATAAAAAATTTAAAATACCACGGGACGGGTTATATAGCGGGACGGGTTTAGATGGACTTTAATATAAATTTAAAATATCATTAACCCATTGCTAAAACACGGATAAATTATCATTTTTTTATTTTGTTAACACCACCGATATTAGAATATTAGACATATCGAATTAAGTTGATTCAGTTATGATTATGATTGTGTAAAAGAAAATTGTACGTAGAAGTACGAACTTGAAGCAAAAATACTCTCGCTATAAAGCCATGCCTTTAACGTCAAGTAATCAATTTTGGTGACAGAAGTGTCTGAAAATATGTATATAATCCGTAGTGTAATACTCGTCTTGCTCCACATGAATTTTTCCATGATAGAAAAATTTCACAGACCCTACAGTCCCATGTCTTCGGCCTTTTCATATTGGAATGCTTGAAAAAGAAACTCAAATCATTTGTATCGTTCTTGAGTCCCGGCTTGGTCAATGTGGGATTCACCAATTCAAGTACATGAATTCATTCAAACATAAGAGATAACATACCTATCATAGTATCATATAATTACCGTGAGTGACACTAATTTCTTGTGAAATGACTTACCTAACACCTTCTAAGGAGGGTTTACTAGAGTGACACATTTTTTGGATAAAAAGACATATAGCTCTTATTAAAACTTTACTAGTTACGGATATGACATTTTGATTTAATTTTTACATCAAAAATATATAAAAACTAAAACCCTAAAATTTTGATATTTATAAGGTTAACCTTTTGTTTACAAATATAGTTATTTTCTGAAGAAGAATTTAACAAATATAAAACGATCATGAACAAATAGATGAAAATTTGGCGGGAGGAAACAAACAGAAACAAAGGACAACAAAGTTAACGGATTATTTGAAAAAAATAACTATGAACGACCAGACTGTCGTAACCAAAAATAGAAAGATTTCTCCAATCCATCCAATCTTTGTTTCCCTCTCAATCATCTCCTCTCCTCTCTTTTAGGACTTTCCCTCTTTCTTCAAACTTACAACAAATAAACAAATAGAAAACGAAGCACAAAGAGATTAGAAGAAGAGAGAAGCCCCCACAAAAAAAAACCCCCAAAAAAAAACAAGAAACAAGAGAAAGAACTCGTGCACAAAAAGCTTCTCTCTTCCTTCCCATGGGGTGCATTTGAAGTAATTTCCTCCTAGAAATCGCTTGATTGATTGTATAAAATCAATTGATCGATCGAAACCGTTGGATAATTATTCCAAAATAACCCAAAGAAAAAATATCCCATGGGAAGCTGTGTTTCGTCGCCATTGAAAGGCTCTCCTTTTGGAAAGAGACCGGTAAGAAGGCGACACAGTAGTAATAGCAGAACATCCTCTGTTCCTCGTTTCGATTCTTCAACTAATCTTTCCCGGAGATTGATTTTCCAGCCACCAAGCCGCGTTCTTCCCGAGCCTATTGGAGATGGAATCCACCTCAAGTATGAATTGGGGAAAGAATTAGGCCGTGGTGAATTCGGAGTCACTCATGAATGTATCGAGATCAGTACCCGAGAAAGGTCATTTCTCTGTTTTTGATATCTTGAAATTAATTTTGATTCTTTTTTTTTTTTTTTCTCGGTTTGATTTTCGTGTAACCGGCATGCAGGTTTGCGTGTAAGAGGATATCGAAGGAGAAGCTACGGACGGAGATAGATGTGGAGGATGTGAGAAGAGAGGTTGAGATCATGAGATGTTTACCAAAACATCCAAATATTGTTAGCTTTAAGGAAGCTTTTGAGGACAAAGACGCGGTTTATCTTGTCATGGAGATTTGTGAAGGAGGAGAACTTTTTGACCGCATTGTCTCTAGAGGGCATTACACCGAACGCGCCGCTGCATCTGTTGCTAAAACCATTCTTGAAGTTGTCAAGGTGAATAACAAAATTGCAATCTCTTTTCTTTTCTTTTGTGTCGGTTTTTCGCCTTCTTGTTTGGTTCTTTATGTTTGTTGTTTTGTGAAGGTGTGTCATGAACATGGAGTGATTCATCGTGATCTTAAACCCGAGAATTTTCTCTTTTCGAATGGAACTGAGTCTGCACAGCTCAAAGCAATTGATTTCGGTCTCTCCATTTTCTTCAAACCTGGTACTAATCACATCCGTATGATAGATAGCTTGAATTTTTAATGTCATTTTCTTGAAATATTCGGTTTGAGTCAATTGGATATATTGCAGCCCAGCGGTTCAATGAGATTGTGGGAAGTCCTTACTACATGGCTCCAGAGGTTTTGAGACGAAATTACGGTCCTGAGATCGATGTTTGGAGTGCCGGTGTTATACTCTATATCTTGCTTTGTGGTGTTCCTCCCTTTTGGGCAGAAACCGAGGAAGGAATCGCGCACGCTATTGTGAGAGGGAACATCGACTTCGAGAGAGATCCGTGGCCAAAAGTCTCACATCAGGCCAAGGAACTCGTTAAGAACATGCTTGATGCAAATCCTTACAGCCGACTCACAGTCCAAGAAGTGCTTGGTAAATTAATAATAACGTTTCATTACCACAAATAAACAACATCAATTGATCGAAAATCTATGTTTTTACAGAACATCCATGGATCCGGAACGCAGAGAGAGCACCAAATGTGAATCTTGGAGATAACGTCAGGACCAAGATTCAACAGTTCTTGTTGATGAACAGGTTCAAGAAGAAAGTCCTCAGGGTATATAAGTTTCTTGATTTCCCAAATTTTATGAGTTTACTTTCCCCTCTATAAGACTTGTAACTGATACCGGAAATCGGGTTACAAAATTGTAAAAAAATCTTTCAGATTGTAGCGGACAATCTACCAAACGAGGAGATAGCAGCGATAGTACAAATGTTTCAAACGATGGACACTGATAAGAACGGTCACTTGACTTTTGAGGAGCTAAGAGATGGGCTGAAGAAAATTGGACAAGTTGTTCCCGATGGCGATGTGAAGATGCTAATGGATGCAGCGGACACCGATGGAAATGGGATGTTGAGCTGTGAGGAGTTTGTGACACTGTCAATACATTTGAAGAGAATGGGATGTGATGAGCATTTGCAGGAAGCATTCAAGTATTTTGACAAGAACAGGAACGGATTTATCGAGCTAGATGAGCTCAAGGAAGCTCTTTGCGATGATAAGCTGGGCCACAGTAGCGACCAGTGGATCAAAGATATCTTCTTTGACGTCGACCTCAACAAGGTATTTTGGCAAGATTTTGAGACCGGTTTGTTGTGTATTTTGGCTAGGTTCATGTGTTTTCATCTCAAAACCGAATCATGTTTTTTAGATGCTAAAATTTGGTATTTCATACTTTTTCGATGTGAGATTCTTAACATACTTTTGTTGTGACAGGATGGACGGATAAGCTTTGATGAGTTTAAGGCGATGATGAAATCAGGGACGGACTGGAAAATGGCGTCGAGGCAGTACTCGAGGGCGCTGTTGAATGCTCTAAGCATCAAAATGTTTAAAGAAGATTTTGGGGACAATGGTCCTAAATCCTATTCCATGGAGTTCCCTATAGCAAGGAAGAAGGCTAAGCTACTTGATGCTCCCAAGAACAAATCAATGGAGCTTCAGGTCTCCAAAACCTATAAACCCTCAGGTCTAAGAAACTAAAGGAGAGGGAAAATGAACAAGAAAACATCTCTTTGATTCTCTTACTGTGTTTGTTTGTGGTGCTACAAGTGAAAAACAAGTGTGATTTAATGGGCTTTAAAATTGTGTTGTTCATATTTTTTCTTAAAAGTCGTTGAACACAACGGAAGATAAGAAGAAAAAGAGCATAGAAACTTTCATTTTATTTATCAAGTTGTAGCATTAACAATTATGTCACATGTAGTGTAAACTTTTTTCCAAGCTGTGCACAAGTAGAAACTCTTGTATCAAATTTTAAACACCAAAAGGTTTCAATATTAAGCAAGTTCTTGAGATGTAACTTGAGTTTAATATTACAAACATAAAATGGTCAGTAAAGCCAAACACAAAGCAAGTACCATTTGCTCTTTTTTCTTTCAAACCCAGACACATGAGAGGTCACTGGATTTAGGTTTCACAGCGATTGCCATAGCAGAGCAGGCAACAGAAGTCTTGTTACAATGTGTGTAGAGACTAACACTTACATATTCTTTTACACTATACATAAGTAGGAAACTTATCACAACCCGATAATCCAAACCCGCATACATGCCTAAGAGAAGAATTAGAGTTCCACTATGTGCGTGCAGTTTGGGCTTTTCTTCGATCGTGTGCATTCTCCAATTGCATACGACCAATTCAGGTTTGTACCTTGGCGAGGACATGAGAAACATAATTATAAGTTGTCATCTGGGTTTCTGCTGGATCCACCAGTTCTGGAACTTCCTTTGCCTTTACCTCTTGTTTTGCTACTGCAACCTGTTGATTTAGAGCTTGTTGATTTGCTGCTGCAAGCCGCATGTGAGTCTACATCAGCAAGACCATTCTCCAGAGCTTTCACCAAATTCTCAAAGTAGTTTTTCGTCACGCTGTTAAGAACACAAAAATGCGGAAGCAACGGTTTAGCTTTCCGAAAAATGCGAATGCATTTATGAGAAGAATCGCGTGGTGGAAGTCTCGACTCAGGGAGCTACTTCAGAAAACTACCACAGGACCTAACATTATGTATGGCTTGATTGGTTTAAATATAGTAGACTTATGTCACTTGGCTAGAGTCTCGCACAAATTATATTCCGAGATCTGTCTGAAAGCCTGAAGCACTTTCCTTCTTCTCCGTCAAACAACAGGAAAGATGTATGATAACAAAACGCTTACCTCGTCAAACCAGCTAGTTTTGTCCGGAAATCATTGAAATCTTTTGATGGGCCTTCCGCATTGAGAAACGGAACCAAGTCCTTTTCTACGCATTGATGGAGCCTCTCCAAACCCGACTCAGCTTCCCCTGAACAATAGGAAAAAGTTAAGATGCTTCTGAAGAAGAAAAATATACACAATTAAACGAAGGAGGGATCTGACCTTGCAAATACTCAAAAAATTGTCGTTTGGCATGTTCATGATCAGGTAGGTAGTATCCATATGCATATGTCCATTTCAAGACTCGCCTACATTCGATAATCTGCAGCGGTAAAATCACATGAGAAATTGTTAAGAAAACTGCTAAGGAAAAATCTCACTTAGTTATTTAAACACTTTTATCTGCAAACCTGAAGCCAAGCTTCTAAAATGAATTTGAGCTGAGATTCAGGTGTGCACTGTTTATCACTAAGCTTCTCAAGCTGGCAGAAATTGAGATGAGTCAAATATAGATAACAGAGTATGAGAAACAGCCAAAGCGTTTTACTTCTCAAAATATTTTCTACGAACAGAACCTCCCACCCATGAATAAACACAATAGTTTCAAATGCATGCCAATGCTTTATAAACAGACACAGGAAATACTTGAAAAGCAGAACAACAGTGCAGTACAGGTTTTAAGACCAGGAAACATTTGTGAACGTAGCAAATAATAAAAAACCGAGGGGATTATTCAGTTTAACAAAAAGAAAACGATTGCCGTCCATTTACATCTATATTCATTTCAAAGATGAAGACTATAACTCACTGAGATGAAGAGATGAAGAGATGAAGAAAGAAGCAAAATTTAAAGAACATAACAAATCTTACATTTTGCGTCTGCGCTAGCTGCAGATCCGTCATAGCCTTTTGCCTCGACTGCCAAATCACTCAAAACAAAGATATCAATAATGACGACTTAGAAACTTCCTCAGGCATAAGAAGTGTAACATTGTGCATACCGTTTGATTGCTTGCCCAGCGTTCATAATAATGTGTGTATCTCTCTAGCGAATTTTTGGCCATCTCTCTCCTCCTTTCAGTCTCATCATACTAACAGGCAACGATGAACCCATATCAACATTCAGTAACAATAGTGCAGATGACTAATAAGAAATACCACCAAAGATCAAATAAGTACCCGAGGTCTTACCTGTCCTTCTTGCTTGGCCACCTCGTACCGGTTACAAGCATAAAAACCACCAGTTCTTTCCCCATGATCCATCCATGCACCAAGACAAAGCCTATAGGTGTAAATATATAAACACCATTATTAGCATTCAACAGACCACACTTCTTGTACAACATTGCGCAGAGATACAGTTTCAACCAAACTAAGACGTTAGAGATGGAATTGAATCATTACCAACAAAATTCATATTTACAAGGCGGTGTGCATGTCATGTGCATACAGCCCTGATTCTTTTCAATTGGCCGCTTACATCTCGGACAAGGCTTTGAATTGGCAAGTATCCTGAGCATAAGGAGGCAGAGTTTGATTACCAAGAAACATAAATTAACTCAAGATGCTCAGAGGTGGTAGATATATGTCTATATATCAAAGCCAAAGATCAAGGATCAGGAACACAAATAAAAGAAAAAGATATAGATAGAGTGGATACCAGTTCATATTTTCAGATTCAGCGCTGTTCTTTAATACCCATTTTGAAACTGTGCTACAATCCACAGGTCGGTGAGCCTCCTCAGTGCACTACAATTTAGATTTACCACAGTGCTATTGATCAACCAAAAAACATTGAATAATTAGGAGGAACTAAATCAGTGGGCTTTGACTCAAGAACTTACATTCCAGCAAAAGCTAAACGAGCACAAGCAGGAAACATCATAATTTCCAGACCCTGCAGCAAAATCAATCGCATAATCACATCCCGGGGCAGGACACCACTTCATCTGAACCAAAGCAGTAGCAACATAAGGATTAGAAACATCGCATCATAAGAATAAATGTGGAGAGAGACTAATATAGTTGCCTACTTTGCTCAACGCAAAGACATTAAAGGTAAATTCAACTATACAAAAAAAAAATGTAATCATGAAAAGAACAGAATCTTATAACAACACTAGTCACATGCTACAAAAATAGAGATGACAAAAGCTTCAGGATGCTCTAACAGACAGAACCCAATATTCCTCAACAGGAAAATAGTGTCAATCATAAAACAAACTGGAAGGAGAGTAAAACATTTCAAGTAAGAATAATATGATATCTCAATAAAAGAGCCTGCGACATTAATACCAGTCTGTGTGATATAAATTTTCTAAGGAGCGTTTACCTTTCTGTTGTCTTCAATATAAGACCTAAGAAAATATCTGTTGTACTTCTCCTTGTCTTCTTCAGACGCTAATTTATCAACCATATCATGACCAACAGCAGCAAGACAAGATGGGTCAGGACATCTTAGCATCAAACATCCTGGGCCGTCATTAATGGTTGTGCTGATATAACCTGCAAAAGCGTACACCGTAAAACGTAAGTTACCACTCAACAAATATTGTAGTAGAAAAATGGGGCACAAAGTTGGTTTCAGAAAACTCAAATATAGGAGCTTTTGTAATTAACAATTAGATTAGAACGAAATAACCTTTATACCTACATCCAATTAACTAAACCTAACCTCAGATCAATACAAGGAAAACGAATAGGTTCCCTTTCTTTGATAGAACTAAAGATGTAAGAGTCTTGAGGATGCTAATGGGAAAAAAAAACACAACTGACCTGTCCAGCATGTAGTGCAGAAAGGATGGCCACAGGAAACTGAAGCGATTTTCTCAGGAGGGTATGAATCGAAACAGATTCCACATGTAAGCTAAACACAAGATCATGTATTAGTGAGACATGAATTGTCAGACGAGAAACATGTAAAACCACTTCAGATTAAAGAATTCAAAGAACATACTTCACTGTCATCAGATGGTGGAACAACAGGACTTTCCAATATACCAACAGTCTTCCGAACTCTCTCTTCATCCGCAAACCATTCATCATGAACTCTACCGACACTCCTGAAATGAGGTGTTACACATTGCATCAGAAAGCTAGAATAATCACACAAGTATGACCATGGATATACATTCTAGAAAAGCTACAGAGACAATTTGATATTATCACCCCAAAACAAATTGAGGTAAACAAGTAATCAGATTCAGATATATACAAATGAAAAAATGAGAGATACAAAGTGTTAAGTAAATGTAAAAGGCGTTTACCAGTGAAAGTGACGAAGCAAAATACTCGCTTCAACCTCAGTTATCGAGAGGACAACAGAAACTCGTTCAATATCATCCATCTGGTGCCTGCGAATATCTTCTTCCCTCAGAACACAAAAGTTTTTCTGGAAACAGTTATAATGGGTCAATGTTCACAGAAAAACAAAAGTAGACATGAAACTAAAACAGCAGAGAAATTCCGTGGTAGACAAAAAAGTGCCAGCCAAATATGTAGTTAGCAGAACAGGTTTGAAAAGACATAAAAAGCTATATCCAAGGAGTGAACTAAACAATTTACTGAAGCAACTATGAACACAACATTATGCGTGTGTTATTAGCAACTAACTCTGATAACGGGTTCCTCTTTCAACTAGCATAAAATAACGTGGACCGACACCACCAAAAACTAGCGAACAAAAAAACACATCATACATATAAGAGAAAATCGTAGCCAAAAATATAACGATAGCAGTGGTGCTTTTACCACGTACAGTGGAAGTAACGGAAACGGAAACACAAAGGGTTTACCAAAGAGCTTAAATAAAATGAAAACACTCGTAAGAAACCAACTAAATCGCAGCATTTCCTGAAAATTTCAATATGTTTTTCACCAAAACAATTAAACTCTAACTCCCAAATAAAAACCGACAATTTTATTATAGAAAGTTCCGAAATTTCAACATTTGCTAACAGAAAAGTCATAAAACATGCACAAGTTCTAAAAACAATAGCTTTCAACAACCAACCAAGTAGAACCAAAATCAATAGAAACCCACCTGAGAGCGATGCGAGGCGATCATAGCAGAATCATCAGCATCTTCCTCAACAAACCCGTAATCGGGTTCACCATCATCACTATCATTATAATCATCGGTTCCGCCGCTGTAGAAATCATCCTCCCCAGACTCCATATCGTGCGCATCGAGCATATCTTCTTCAGAATCCATGATCAGCGAAAACGAAAGGGCAAAAAGAACCGAGATTTATATAAATTAGATGAAACCCCTCTTCCTCCCGCAAATTAGGGTTTGTCGGAGAGATATCGGTAGTGAAGAGCTTTAGGACGAAAGAAGCAAATTTGAGGTTTGATGAGAGAATAAATTAGGACGAAAGCATCCAAATTTGTTGAGGTCTTGAAGGAGAAGAGAGGGGAAATCTAAAGAGACTAGATCGGTTGGGGTTTGCGATTACTGGAATAGAGTGTAGACTTGTATCACTACATTTATATTTTCTTAAAGGTGTGTCTTTCACCAAATGGAAATATGATTTTGAAGGAAATAATGTTTTGATTTTCCTTTTTTTTTACCTTTACTTCTTGGAGAAAGTAATCAAGTTTTCATGTATTTTTCATTAAAAATCATAGATTTTATATACAGTATTCAAAGCATTGTTATCCTTCCCCTGCTAACAAGAATTCATCTAATACCATCAATTATTGGTTTGGATTCTTAGAAATTTGTTTTTTTTTCATTTCATTTTAATACTCGTGCATTGTGTATTTGAAATTAGTTTAAATTTTTGTTCTATTAAAATCAATACATGTGATGTATGTATTATGAACAAATAATCAATTAGACATTAAGAATTTGTTGTGATTGACTATATTTTGGTGACTTCCCAAATCCTAGTATTCAAATTTGAATATAACAATTATTATTATTATAGAAATTTTTGTTGTTGTTGTTATAAATATATTAAATCATAAAATAGTTCATTTATTTAGATAAATCATCTAGTTAGATAACACATAACATTTCTTCTTTTTTATTTTATAACTAATTGTAAATACTAATTATATTTAGTTATTTTCTAATAATTTATGTGTAAATACCAAGTAAAAAGTTGGAATAATTTTGGTCATATAATATTAGTGATTTATATTTTATTTTAATATTATAATTATAAAAATAACGCATTTGATATAATTAAAATTTGAAATATCTAAATTTGGTAATAAAAATTTTTCGAACTATTTTAATTTGGTAACTTTGCATATTAAAAAAAAAATTATGTGTGTTTGGCAATTGGTTTTAAGAAAATAAGAATAAGTAATATTTAGAATTAAAAGTGATTGGCAAAAAAGATAATAGAATTAAATATATATATATATATGTGAGAATAATTGTAGGACCGAAAATTCTCTTTCAACTTTGATGTAATTTCAAATCATGGTACTAATCTTTTAGTTAATTAAAAATGACAAAACAAAGTAGAACTACAAAAAAATGCATGAATCATACAAACATTCTAGAACTATTAGAGGCTAAGTATAATAATTAAATAAATTAAAACGAGAAAGAAAAAAAAAAAAAAGATTCGTAGAGAGTTATAACAGTAACACTCTTGAAAAGCCGATGTTGTTCTTCCTTGCCTCTGCGCCGCGTTTTCTCTCATCCTCTCGATGAGTTCCTCTCAAGCTTGCTTCTTCCATGTTCCTCTTAGACCAGTCTCGCTTTCGCATCCTTCCTACGCCTTTATCTCCAAACGTAAGTTTTTCTTCCTCAAATTTAAGTACTTTGAGAATCAAAACTTAAGTGATTGTTACCTAGACTAGTCAGGATACAAACTAAAGTTTCGTTGCTCCGAGTTGATTGAAACCCTAATTTCAACCTGGGGTTTTCACTGTTGCTATAAAGTTCGTAACTTTTTAAGTGATACTTACTATCTCTTAGATTAGTTCTCTTAACCCTGCAATTTGCTCAAATTATCGAACTTTATTTTCATATTAACAGAAACAGTTGTTGAGGCATGTGTTTGACCTTGATGTTATTTTTGCAGGGGATCCATTTCTGTGTTATCAACCTTTTCAATCCAGGAAATGCCTTACTATGAATTTGAATTTGTCAAGAAGAAGAGAGAGCAATTTTATACAGCTGAACAGAAGACATCTCCTTTTGAAAGAAAGGAAGAGGTTTTCGCTAAATTATTCTGATAAGAATGACTCGATGAGCAGCGAGGAGATGCAAACAGATGCTTTAGATGTGGAGATTATTCCCCCAGATTCACAGGACATTGTCTCCAAAACACTAGATGATAATAGGCCAAAGTCTTTTAGAAATAGGTTTCTTGATTTTGTTAGGATAAGTTCAGTGCTCAATACCGCAGCAGAAAGATTCTTTAAGAGCGAGATAAGGAGGAGGTTGTTTGTAACGGCTGTGTTGCTTGTACTTAGCCGTGTTGGATATTTTATCCCTTTACCTGGATTCGACAGAAGATTAATACCTCAAGATTACCTTAGCTTTGTCTCTGGTTCTGTTGGTGAGTGTTCTCATGCCATTTGAGTCCTATAATCCCTTGTTCGGATGACACATATAAGTTTGTAGTTAACATTTTATGTTTTTGACAGAGGAACTGGGTGAGTTTGGAGCAGAGATCAAGCTTTCACTCTTCCAGCTTGGGCTCAGTCCACAAATAATAGCATCCATAATTATGCAGGTTAAGATCTCCCCTTGATCTGATATTTTTGCCTGAATCTGTGCGTTCTTTATATATTAAAATTATGATTGATGAAAAAGTGATCATGAAACACCAGGTGCTTTGTCACATTCTTCCATCCTTGGTGAAGCTGCGAAAGGAAGGCTTAGATGGTCACGAGAAGATCAAGAGTTATATGTGTGTTTAGTTTCTTACCTCAAGCCGTGAGATGAATTCTTAACATGCAATTACTTCGTTTGTAGCTCTTGTGACTTTTTTGCTTCATTAAACAAAGTTAATAAATCGCTTTTTCGGTCTAATTTTTTAGATGGTGGCTATCGTTTCTCTTTGCTATAGTGGAAGCGTTAGTGGTGGCTTACACTTCTCTTCAATATTCAGTTTTTGCAGCCACTTCCCAGTAAGTTAATTAGGATCATTCACGTTCGGAGTAGCAAAATTGATAAAATTAAATTCTACCATCCATTTTGCTACAACTGATGCTAAAGTAAGAATTCATGCTTATTTAGGGTCAAGCATGTAATGATGACAGCAGCTCTACTAGTATGTGGTGCAATGACAATGACGTGGCTGTGTGATACGATATCAGAGTCTGGATTTGGTATTTTATTCTCTCTCTATCTCTATCTCTTCCAGCTTGTAGTGATGCTGAAATGGAGTAATAAGTGGTACTTGCTCATAGCCGGTTTCTGTGGATTTTACAGGTCATGGGTCATCTCTAATTATTTGTGTGGGAATATTGACGGGCTACACAGAGACCTTACACAAGATGCTCAATCAAATCTCAGGTACCTTTGGTTTTTCTTACTCCACATTTCCCGAACTTATGGTTAGTCTTTACCTTAGACCTATGTCTTCCACATTTCCTGGACGCAACTATCATACGCCTCTCTTTTCATATAATTTATAACAAAGAAGAGTCATTCTTTTTTTGTTTTTGCAGGAAGTTTCTCGAATTGGTTGCCGTACTTGTTAGGCTTGCTGGGCATCTTTACTGTAGTAACTATGTTCGCTGTTGTTGTTACTGAGGGCTGCAGGAAGATCAAACTACAATATTATGGTTTTAAACTTGCTTCTGCTTCGAGGTAATATATAGCTCATCGTCAGTTTTAGTGTAGAAAAGATTGTTGTATATTGCAATTTTTACCAATATAGCTAGGAGTAGACTAGGTTAATATTCATTTAGATGCAATGTGTGGTTTACTCATATTTCTTTTTATGCTATGTTTTGCCATTTGGGCAGAGAAGGTTCTCCAATAACTGAAGTGGAGCCGTACATACCTTTTAACATTAACCCAGCAGGAATGCAGCCTGTCCTCACAACCACATATCTCTTGGCATTTCCCAGCATTCTTGCAAGGTAACCTTGAAGAACCTGTTAGGTTTAATATATCCTTATTCTTGCTTCTTTGTGTTATTAGTACCATCTAAGGCTGTCTAATAAGTTAATTTATTGTTTTTAGTATTCTGGGTTCACCTTTCTTGGTAAACATGAAGGAGATATTAAACCCTGAAAGCACGGTTGGAGCACCGCCCTGGGTCTATTACTCAATATATGCGTTTTTCGTCTTTCTCTTCAACATCTTTGACATTGTGAGTAATTAGTTACCCTTTTTCTCAATCTGAATTTCAATCTTCCAATGAACATTAATTACATACACCGGGTTTCTTGTTTTGTTATGTAGGCCAACTTGCCAAAGGAAATAGCCGATTATTTAAACAAAATGGGAGCGAGAATACCCAACATAAAGCCAGGGAAAGCCACAATCGAGTACCTAACGAAGATACAAGCATCAACTAGGTTTTGGGGTAAGTTTAAGTTGTTACTTTTTAGACTTGTTGCGTGTATAATATTATAAGTACAATCTCTAAAAACCAGTTGGTTTGGATTGATTCAGGTGGTCTTCTGTTGAGCTTTTTGGCAACAGCTTCTACTGTACTTGACCACTATCTACGCAGCATCAATCAAGGCTTTTCTATCGGATTTACATCGGTTTTGATCATCGTAAGTATTCTTTCTACGTTTCAATATCATTCAATTTAACAATACCGATTTCGTTGTGTTGATAATCTCTATTGTTTGTGGACAGGTTGGCTCCATTATTGAACTTAGAAGATCTTACCATGCCTACAATGTAATGCCGAGTTTAAGCAAAGCGTTGAAGAGATATGGTGTATAATGAGATTCGAGAAAGAGAAGAGATTATAGATATATTATTGTGGTTTAGAGTTTCTGTAGCACTTTTGTTTAGATTAGGAATTAGATGATTCGTATTAAGAATCAAAACACATTACCAGCATAATCTTAGAACATTCAGAGACGCAAGTGCCAAGTATCTATCTTTTAGAATCTACCAAGCATTTACGGAAAGATTATGCAGAAAATAGTCAAACTCCATTCAAGCTCAGAGTGGACAAGATTAGAGTCGAAAATTGTGACATAAATTGTTCAACTTTCACTTCTTTTCTATTTGTTAATTTCTACTAATATGCAAAACCTAGAAAATGAAATAAAATTGGTACTCAACCTGATCATGTTGGCAATGTTAAGACCATGGTCCACATGATTGTTTGTATGTTTGGAAGTAGAAATCTTAACAACGTGTCTTTTGCAAACATATTTCGAAGTAGAGATTTTGAAGAGTTCTTAACGAATGGTATCAGATTTTTTACTTTCCTTCTGTGGGATGTTAAGAAAAAATAGCGTAAGGAGCTAAAATGTGACTTCTTGGTGGTATTCTGATGGTACTTTTGTTGGACCAAAACCTAGTCCGACTGATTTTTGTATCTATTTCGTATCTTTCATTTAATGAGAAAATGGGTCAGATTCTATCAAATCTAACCTATATAAATCTGTCGGCAAATACTCTTAGATTAATTGACAGATTTCTGCCAGAATTTGTAATTTAACTCAACTGATTTTCTTTTCTTTGTTTGTCAACAAGTGAAAAGTCAACTGATTTAGCTGTGGCATATTTGGCTAAATTTTAAAGCGCCAGAAGGAGCTAGAGTTATATTTGATTAATAAACAAAAGTCCACAAATTGTCGCACTAAGAAACAAGTAACTTTGTGATGACTTAAGCCTGAAACTTCCCACGAATCTGAGGATCCAGAACATTGCCTATGATATTATAGGTAGCTTCCGATGGATGAATCGAGTCAAAGAACAAAAACTCCGACCGATTCTCACACGTCGGAGAGAAAGCATTACACATGAAGCTCGCCTCCAAGAACCCTGTTCCACAACATCCTCTCTTCGTCTCTTTAAACCCTGTTTTAATTTCACACACACGAATGATATAATCAGTGCTCAATATTACTACTATCTTATAGGATAACTTGCGGAACAAGAAAAGAGATTTATCTAGATACCGAATTTGCTAGGGTTTTGGATCATGTCCATCATAGGATCATAGACATTGGCGTAAAGGATTTTGCTTCCTTTAAGAGATGCTTCGATCTGGGGCAAGAGCTTCTGAAGTTTTTGATTGTATAAAACAGAGTCTCTGTTCTCTTGCTCCAAAAAAAATCTAAAAACGTTGCGGAATTTAGCAGTCATTTGAATCGGTAAACACCCCATTGGCGGTAAACCTCCAACCATAATATTCCGGCAGCCTAAACTGTAAAGCTCCTGCACATACACCAGAGAAATTAACAAGACAAAATTATCATAAACGGGTTAAAGTCTGTTCCAAAACCCTAATTGTGGTAATACTGTATGAGAAAAACGTACCCGCACGAAATTTTCAAGCCTCTTAAGAATAAAGTCTTGGTAACCAGAAATGAAAGGATACTCGAGACGCCTTGAGGGAATATCATAATAATTCAAGATGAAATCGTTAGGCCCTGCACTCACAACCACGAAAGCGTTGTTTATGATCTCCATCGCCTTCTTGTCTCCCACGATACCTTTGAGACGAGCAATGTAACTCTTGAACATGTTAGGTTGTTCCGAGACACGAATCGCTTGTGTCGAGAGACTGGTTACGTCATCGTAACCGGCACCGGCTGATGCGAAACAGACTCCCGTTAGAATGTCTTGGTCAGAGAGATTTGGTTGTAAGAAAGGAGGAATAAACTGTTTGATGTTGAGTTTTGTTGCGATTATGTCGGAGATGAGTTTTCCGTTTGAGAATCTTCCATTAGGTGTGCGGTCAGGAAGATCAATGCCGTAAGGAACGTGTTTGGCTCTGAAGATTGTTTGTAAAGGGTAATTGTTGTTGCCTGTGTCGACGGTTGAATCGCCGAAGATTAGAATCGCTGGGAAAAGCGGTTTCGTTGTGGCGTTTGCGGCTGCGTTGCAGGACGCAACTAGTGTTGTTGCGATGAAAAGAGTGAATGTTATGGTTTTAGCAGTCGACATTTTTTATTTTGGTTTTTGTCATTAGTGGATATGAAATGTGTTGTTTGGTGATGAATTTATAAGGTGATTATTAGTTTGTTGGACCTTGCTGGCTTTGTGAGTTTGCTTTCCTTTAAAATGAGTAACAAATGGATAAAAGTCTAAGAGCTTTGAAATTTTTAGTCTAAATAAAGATTTTGTGAAGATATGACGAGATTTCATTCCATGTAAAAGAAACTGAAAAAACAAAACAAAACAAAAACCTTTTGTTTTTAGGTATCTGTTTAACCATTGATAAGGTGAAAAATCAAAATAAACAAACAAACATATGTTGACTCCAAACTCAACTCCAATTCTGGATTCTGGTTGGAAAAGGATCGTAAATAATTATTTAATGCGCTTGCGATTGTACGAGTATACACTTTTACAAACAAAAAATTTTTGTCAACAACATGCAATATGCAGCAAAGACGGTAACACAAACCAATATTTTATATCTTTTGGCCACGGATATAGTGCATAATTTTCTTAAGATGTTTAGAAAAGATTCAGATTTCCTCAAGACAGTGATGAGCTCTATGCTGAAAAGGTGAACAACAGAGGTCTCTGTTAAAATAAGTGTATGAGTTGTTTCTAAGAAGATAAGAGAGTTTGCTGAATAGAGAATGAGAGTGTTCTAATGGTTATGAGAGTATAAGAAACTTAGAGAGTTGTGAACATGAGAATGAGAGAAGAGATTAATAATCTCAGCTTATGTTACAATGAAGTGGATACAATGTATTTAAAGAGATTACAAGTAACCCTAGAGTGTCATGGAGGAGAATGGGAAGTGGTGGAGCACTTTAAGGGAAGTGGTAGAGTACTTTAAGTAGGTTGTCTTTGAATAAAACAAGGAGTTGGTTTCCTTCCACTCATATGCCAATATCCACAATATTCAAATAAACTTCTAGATGGTATGCTTAATTTGTTTAATACTCCCCCTCAAGCTTAACCGAAGATAAGTCGAGATTAAGTTTGGACCCAAATTCGACCACCTCATTAAAAACCTTAGTGTAGAAAACCTCATGGATAAAACTACACTCAAGAAAAAGAGTATGGGATATTTGGCCAAGGGGATTATGGTTGAGTGAGATCAACAAGCCCAAGCTTGTGATGAATGTATTCACAAACTTTGGTGCTTGCTCCTTTGGTGAAGATGTCGGCCAATTGTTCTTCACTCTTGGTATAGCATGGTAAGATTACTCCAAGTTGAACTTGCTCTCGAACTTTGTGGCAGTCAACTTCAATGTGCTTTGTTCTTTCGTGAAATACCGAGTTGGATGCGATGTGAATGGCGGCTTGATTGTCACAATGCATGGTGATTGGATTTGGTGTGTCGATTCCGAAGTCCTTGAGTAGAGCTTTTAGCCATATCAATTCGGTCGTTAGCTTTCTAATGGCTCGGTATTCGGATTCGGCACTTGAAAGGGACACCACTTTTTGTTTCTTACTTTTCCAAGTAACAAGATTCCCACCAATGAATGTGCAATAGCCGGTTGTTGATCGTCTATCCTTTGTATCTCCGGCATAGTTCGCGTCACAATACCCTATGATCTCCGTATTCCCATTGCATCCCATCCAAATACCTTGGCCCGGAGCTCCTTTAAGATACCTCAGGATGCGGTTAACCATGTTCCAATGGTGTATAGTGGGAGCTTGCATTTGTTGGCTCACTACATTCACAGCAAAACATATATCAGGCCGAGTAATAGTTAAGTAGATAAGCTTACCAACTAATCTTCTATATTTAGTGGCGTCTTCGAACGGCTCATCGTTAAGCTCCCCCTTTCGTCTAGCTTTGTAGTCGTCTTCTAAAGGTGTTTTGGCCGGCTTAGCCCCAAGTTTACCTACTTCACTAAGAAGGTCAAGAGTATACTTTCTTTGAGATAAGAAGAGACCATCCTTTGATCTACAAACTTCTATCCCGAGAAAGTATTTTAGTTCCCCAAGGTCTTTAATATCAAAAACACTCTTAAGAAACGTTTTTGTGTTTTGAATACCTACCTTGTCATTCCCGGAGATGATAATATCATCTACATAAATGAGAATGACTACTATACCTTCTTGGCTTGGAAGAGTGAAGAGGGTGTGATCTGCTTCAGACTTCTTGAACCCTCTTTCTATCAAGGTGTTGCTAAGCTTATAATACCAAGCTCTTGGCGATTGTTTTAACCCGTAGATGGCCTTCTTGAGTTTAAAGATCTTGTTTGGTTTGTTGGTGTCTTCTAGACCCGGTGGAGGCCTCATGTATACTTCTTCTTCGAGTTCTCCTTGGAGAAAAGCATTTTTGACATCCATTTGCCAAAGATCCCACTCTAAGTTCGTTGCCAAGGAGAGTACTACTCTTACCGTGTGTAACTTTGCAACCGGAGCAAACGTATCAAGGTAGTCTTACCCATACGTTTGAGTGAATCCTCTTGCAACAAGCCGAGCTTTATATCTTTCAATCTCCCCGTCACTCTTGTACTTAATAGTGAAGACCCACTTTGATGTCACGGCTTTCTTTCCTTTAGGTAACTCATCTTCATTCCAAGTTTGATTGTGTTCCATTGCTTGTCTTTCGGCATCTATGGCATCCCTCCATACTTGGTGTGTGATGGCTTCTTCATACGTTTGAGGTACCCACTGTTGATCAATTTTGCCAAGAAAAACTTGATGGTCTTCGGGTAAGTGTGCAAGAGTGCAAACGGCTTGGATTGGATGAGCTACGGCATTGTCATAGTATACTTGATTGTTGTAGTCGACTCTCTTGTCTTTCCAAGTAGATGGATCAAAGCGGAGGCGTTGACTCCTTCTTAGAGGAACTACTTCTTGGATATGTTCCTCTTGATTCGTAGTTTCAGAACCACCATTCTCGGATGAGTTCTCATTTTCTTGATCAAGATTGGCATTGTTGTCTCCACTAGTGTCTTCTTCTTGTGGCAAGATATGATCTTCTTCCACTCGGTCTTGAGGCTCTTTTTCTCTCGGAGATGGTGAGTTATTTGAGTTATTGGGTTGAAATTTTTCCACTCCGAGTTTCTCGAGGATGATGCGAAGATTGGTGGACCGATCTGAAGGTGAAGAAGATAAGTCCTTAAGATTGTCCCAATTCTTCTTATCATACAACCCTTGTGTCTCTACGAACTTCACGTCTCTAGATACCAAGACTTTTCGGGTAGCCGGTACATAGCACTTGTACCCTTTTTGTGTTGTTGAATATCCAATGAACATGCTCTTAATACTCTTGGCCTCAAGCTTGTTTCTTTGATCTCCAGGAACTAAGACATAACCAATGCACCCAAAAACTCGTAAGTGATCAAGAGATGGTTTAACTTTGTTTAGTACCTCAAATGGAGACTTGTCTTGTAGGATCTTCGTAGGAGTCCTATTGATCAAGTAACAAGCGGTCATCACGGCATCTCCCCAAAACTTCTTTGGTACATTGTTGTGGAACATCATGGACCTTGCAATCTCCATAAGATGTCTATTCTTGCGTTCGGATACTCCATTTTGTTGAGGTGTGTATGGACAACTTGTTTGGTGAATAATCCCATGCTTAGCTAGATGTTCTTTAAATGCTTGACTTGTATACTCTCCTCCATTGTCGGATCTAAAAATCTTGATCTTGGCATCATAATGATTAGTAACATAGTTATGAAAATTTTCAAATGCTTCAAGAACACGATCTTTAGTGGGAGTAATGTAAGCCAAGTATACTTAGATTTTTCATCAATAAAAGTGACAAAATATTTTTGATTTTCTCTAGACAAGCAAGGTGAAGTCCATACATCCGAATGGATTAAATCAAAACGATTCTCATAGATGGTAGACGACTTAGGGAAAATAGACTTGCAATGTTTACCAAGAATACAAGCTTCACAATCAATATTTTGAAAAGAAACGTTTAGTAACATTAAACTCAAAGCTCGTGAATGCGGATGGCCTAGTCTAGCATGCCATATAGCACTATTAGCAATAACAAGAATAAAACTAAAATGAGAAGATAAGGGAGCGGATGTATTTGTGTCTTTTAGAACATAAAGACCATCCTTTGTAACTCCTTGCCCAAGCACCCTACTTGTTTTAATATCCTGAAAATGAACATCATTAGGACCGAAGATTGCATAACAATTTAAATCGGTTGTAGCTTTCTTAACGAATAACAAGTTAGATGTGAAGGTGGGCATGTAGAAAGCTTTAGACTTCTTATTAAACAACTCTAGATCTCCTACTCCTTTAACCGGAATTTTATCACCATTAGCGATTACTACATTTCCTAAAGCCGGTTCAATGTTCTTTATTAACTTAGGATCACTAATCATATGGTGAGAGGCTCCCGAATCAACAATAAGGGGTTTCAAAATATGAGTAGCATGATAGGATTTACTGGATGACTCTTTTAGAGCCTTGATAAGAGCCTCGAGATCTGATCTTCTCACAAACTCCGAAGATGCCATCATAGCCGCTCCATTATCACCCATGGCTTGAGTAGAGGTGCCGGCGATGTTTTGAGTTTCTTGGTTCAAGTTTGCTTGATTTGCCCTAGGCTCCTTCCACTTGCTTGGGCGGAGGTGAGGGTGAAGGATCCAACATTTTTCCTTGGTGTGACCATTCTTCTTGCAATGTTCACACGTGAGACCCTTCTTATTCCTTTGTTGGCGGTAGTGAGCTCTCTTTTGTTTCCGAATAGCCCGAGAGAACCTTGCTCTTTTTGGATTTGTGAGCAAACTTCTTCAAGATTTGGTAGTTTATCAGCTCGGAGTAAATGCTTGATGAGATCGTTATAGGTAGAGTTCAAGGTGAGAAGAAGACCAAAAACTTTATCTTGTTCACGCCTTTCATTTAGTACCTCCGGATCGATACTATTAGGTCTTAACATCTCAAGTTCGGCCCAAAGAGACCTAAACTTGCCAAAGTGTTGAGTAAACTCTTCATCTCCTTGAGCAAGGTCGTTAATGGCCTTCTTTACTTCAAAGACGCGGCTCAAGTTGGAGGTATTCCCGAACACATTGAAGAGTGTTTCCCAAAGTTCTTTTGCGGTCTCGCAATACGAGTAAGCTTCGAGTAGTGAAGCTTCAAGTGAGTTTTGGATGAGGGCTAAGACGGATTGATCCTCTTGGAACCACCTCTTCTCATCGACAAGAACGATTTCTTGCCCCTCTCTTGTGGTCGTCTCCTTCGGAGCTTCTTCATTCAAGATATGACTCCAAAGCCTACGGCTACACAAGGCGGTTCTTGTGGTTCTTGACCACAGCAGATAGTTTCCACCTTTTAAGATGACCGGAACAAACAATGTTTTCAAGTTTTTCATGAACGGAATCGTTGGATAACGTTATTGCCCAACGGGTAAGGAAACAGAAAAGATAAGCGATTTGGTGCGGAAGATTTTAGTGAGGTGGGAGAATAGATGAAGATATGGAGCTTATTGCTCTGATACCATGTTAAAATAAGTGTATGAGTTGTTTGTAAGAAGATAAGAGAGTTTGCTGAATAGAGAATGAGAGTGTTCTAATGGTTATGAGAGTATAAGAAACTTAGAGAGTTGTGAACATGAGAATGAGAGAAGAGATTAATAATCTCAGCTTATGTTACAATGAAGTGGATACAATGTTTTTAAAGAGATTACAAGTAACCCTAGAGTGTCATGGAGGAGCCTTTGCCGTGGAGGAGAATGGGAAGTGGTGGAGCACTTTAAGGGAAGTGGTGGAGCACTTTAAGTAGGTTGTCTTTGAGTAAAACATGGAGCTGGTTTCCTTCCACTCATATGCCAATATACACAATATTCAAATAAACTTCTAGATGGTATGCTTAATTTGTTTAATAGTCTCTGTTCCATTGCTCAGGTGAGTCTCTCCGTTACAAGCTTCTCGGTGGTCTCGCTGTTGGTAGGAAACATATTTCTCATGTTTCTCTATGACATCGTTATCCATTGAGGTCCTTTCTTTAAGGGGACACTCCACTAAGGTGACAGTCATTCATTTGGTAATATGTAATTCTGTATTGGTAATGCGGTTTACAACTAAACTCCTGATAATACTTAAGGTTTGGACTAGGCTCTGACTAGCTTGCTAGGTGTTTAGTATATTGAACATTCTTATGTACCTGTCTTTTTTTCTCCACAATTAGTGGGTTTGAATCTATGTCTCATAGACTCTCTTAGGCGTCTTACTAAGTTCTCTTGAAATTCTTATTCTCCTTCGCATGATGTTGATGCTCTCATCTCTCAGTCGAAGCTTGATGTTGATATTGCAATGATCTTGTGTTTTATAGTGCTTTTGCAATGGTGTTTTGAGATTTGTTGTGGAGAGTGGAGCTAAGGGATGCAAGATGAATACAAATCCCACTATTTTTTATTCATGGTATCGTGACATTGTATCATATCCTGTAACTAAAAATGCTTGGCAGGTCATCATGAGTGGAAAAAGCTACGTGCTCAACCTGCCAAGTCCATGAAATTTAAAGATGGTTACATAGTTTAATCTGGTCAACCAACCAAGGTGTACAGTGACTGTAGTACGACATGTTTTGCTTAGACAGGTGAGATTCCTCTGACTTCCTCATTGTCCTAGCGACTAATTAACCGACAATATATTTTTGTGTGACCTGAGATTGGTTAAACTGCAAGTGTAGGATGTGTTGGGTATCAAGGTGAAGGTCATGCTTGATTGAGGTTTGGATCCTAAGGGAAAATTAGTACCAATGACACTAATGCATGATGTTGTGATCGTTCATAATCCTAAGGAAGAAGATGTAACTTCATGCCTGCTCAGGTTGCTGCTCTGGTTACTCTCGTACCGGAAGCTCCACTCACAACCGTAGATTACCCTGAGATGATCCTAGTCACGTAGAAGAATCTTTTTACTACTCGATGTGATTTTGTTTCAACTTTTCCTGCCTCTTTTTGACACGTTTCTTCTTATATATTCGAATCACACACATTTTCTCACATCGTATTTTTAAAATAATCTTGAAGACCCTTTTTTATTTTCATAGATCATATTCTCTTTTGCTAACTAAAACGAATTTATTCACTTCATTGCTTTTAAATTCGTGATAATCAATAAATTAAGGTATAATAACATTCTATTAATTCTTGATTTCTTAAAATAATTTGATGTTAAATAATATTTTCAACGGATACCTAAGCCAATATCGCAATATTATAAATTTATAATAATACTTTTAAAGTTTCAGGAATAAATACAATGTTTCTCGAACACACATTTCATGGAATCATTGATTCGTTTGCATGGCCCCCACAAAGATGGCATAATAATTGATGCTTCTACGTCGCCGCTTTTTCAAGAAACCATCTCTTTTCTTTATATAATCAATCTCTCCTCACCATTCATATTCCGATAACAAAAACAAGAATGGCTTGTACCCACTTCGAATCATCAGATCCATGGACGCACTCTCTCCAAGAAAAGAAACCAACAAATGCTGATGAAACATCCAACACAGTCTTACCAGAGAACCACGACGACGACGGAGGAATCCAGGAAGCCTGGGCGGCGATTGGAAACTCTGGCGGCGGTGGAGGAGGAGGAGGAGGAGGAGGCTATTTTTCCGGCGAGTGTAGGAAGAAACTTGAGAAGAAGAAGAGCCAAGTGTTGCTTGAGGGGTACGCGTTAGATGATCAAGATGATTTGACGAGAGCCAAGAGCTTGACGGATGATGATCTTGAGGAGCTTAAAGGTTGTTTAGATCTAGGGTTTGGGTTTAGTTACGATGAGATCCCTGAGCTTTGTAACACTTTGCCTGCGTTAGAGCTTTGTTACTCCATGAGCCAGAAGTTCTTAGATGATAAGCAAACCCACCAAAAGTCACCGGAGGAAGATGATTCGCCACCGCCACCACCGACCACAACCACGACCACCCCAATTGCAAATTGGAAGATCTCTAGTCCTGGTAAATCTCTCAATCTTTAGATAGATTCGGTGTTGATTTAGTTGATTTTTGTTATTGTGAAGAACATTTTCTTGAATTTGAATGTTTGATTGTTGCAATTTTGATATCAGGTGATGATCCAGATGATGTAAAAGCTAGACTCAAATACTGGGCACAAACTGTAGCTTGCACCGTACGATTGTGCAGCTGAACAAGAATTGATCATCTTCTTGTCTGAAACTAATTGGTTGAACTAGAAAAAAGACCTTCTTTGCAAGAATGAAGTCTCTGCCTTTGTTAGCTGAGAATAGACCTGCAAATGGGTCTATGGATAAATTGGTTTGCCTTTACTTTAATTCTATGTATGTGTATTACTTGTATCCTTAGTGTTAATGATTTTAATGAATTGGAAATAAATGTGTCAAGTGAATAAAAACTTCAAATTCTTTGTCTTTAATTTTCCCTAACTGTTTTGTTAGAGTACAATGTGGTTTTGCTTTAACATCTGACATCTGAATTAGGGTTCTTGTGCTCAATATGCAGTGATGAGATTTAGAGACACAAATCAAATTTCCAACAGTTTTTTGAAGACATCTGATTTTGGCTGAGGTAACTGATCTAACTGTTGAGAGTTTTAATCTCTTTTGAATGGTTTATGATCTTCATCTTTCTTGTTTTTTTATCATTGGTAATTAGGCTTATATGATGACTTTGCTTCAATCACAAGATGTCAACAAAGAAAGCACATTACCTTTGTATGATGTGTTTTTTACTTGTGATTCCTTTCTTTTTCCCCGTGGCTAGGAAAGAATCAGAAACTTTTGTGGTCATAAGTTGTGAACACGCTTAACGTGTCGTGTACGATAGGGAAAAATCTTTTCACATGTTCTTTGTTACGTATACAACTGTCTTGTGGGCCAATATAATTTAATTAATTTTGAGCTTTTTAAAATGAGAGTCGCATGATAATATCATCCCAATGAAACATGGAAGACATCAATTATTTGAAACATAAATGACAGATTCAGAGAAAATAAGTTTGCAATATTTGATGATTCTAAGATCACTCGGACGAAACGAGAGTTCTTGAATTTTCTTCTGATGATCAAGAAGAAGCCTGTCCCAACAGAGTTTGAATGTCTTTCTACATAAATCCAAAAGCAAACCGTCATTAGATTTAGATGGTTGTGTAAAAATTGATTCCGGTTTGGGAGAATACCGGGGTGGTACGTACCTCGAATTGAAGAGGAGAGGTTCTGGGAGAATATCTCTGTAAGACCTTGCCGTCAGGAGAAACCAAGAACTTGGTGAAGTTCCATTTGATGGCGTCAATGAGCAAACCTCCTTTCTCTGCTTTCAAGTATTTGTATAATGGCGCCGTGTTCTTCCCGTTCACATCTACCTACATTGCCGTCAGCATTCATTACACAAACTCATAATGTGACGAAAAGTAAAACATTAATCTTGACAAAATTATTTTTTCCAAATACATTGAACACGTATTAATTTTGCGTAGATTAATTTAAAACTTAGTGAACAATGATTAACTTGAAATTAAATAAGAACACCATTTGTCCAGATTGATTGTAACAGAGACAATAGCCCTGCCAGGTTATGTAGTTTAATGGTTTGTACTTTGTACTATTGCCGATACTGTGTCATAATTTGGGTTCGAATTCGATAGTGTTTGTGTATTGTAGATGACAAAAGCAAAACGAAACAGAAGCCCGCCGTAGATATTTTACCTTGTCAAAGATGGGGAATTCAGCTTTGAACCTGGTGCAAACAGTTTGTTGAATCTCTTCATTGTTCCCTGGTTCTTGTCCTAAGAACTGGTTACACGGGAATGCCAATATCTCCAACCCTATCAATTTTTACATTTATTTAGTTATAAGCACAAATTCACAATTAAAATCCTAACTAAAACCAGGTTTAATTGTGTGAGAAAATATATAAATCACAGACCTTGCTCTTTGTATTTCTCGTACAGCACATTCAGTTCCTTGTAGTTCGCATCCGTCAGACCACTGCGGTAATAAGATATTTAGTTTTGATTTTCATCTTAAAAAAATATCTGTTATTATCATAATTGACTTTTAAGCAATTATTGAATAAAAAATGAAAACGAAATATTATTAATTCAATAAATCCTTATTGCTTTGATTTAGCAAATCAAATCAAATCAAACTGATTACAAATATATAGTTGTAAAACAAGAACTCTGATTGCAAGAAGAAGAACTGGTACTAATCAAACCAAACTGAACCGGATTGATCAAGAAACTAAATTCACAAGATCTTTACGTTTATTGTTTAAGTAGGTAGATTAATGTTTAATATATTGTGAAATTAGGCAAACCATAGTGACTTTTAACCCAAAAAAAAATTAGCGAAAAAGGGTTCATACCATTTGGAAGCAACATTTACAATCAGAAGAGTTTTGCCCTTGTATTGGTTCAAACTCACATCGTTACCTCCGATATCCTGACATATATGTTCAAGAATAAATATAAAACACATAAATCTTGTCTTAACAAAAACCTTAAATTTCTTCCTCTATTTTCTTTTGCCTGAGATCGAACATTGGAGATTCCGCTATCGTATTTGGATCAAAATAAAATATTTTTGTTTTGTTTACATGAACTAAGAAATAAGAATTTAAGATCAAACATCATACCAATAATTAGAAAACATGACGAGAAGTACCTTGACGGTGAAGTCGTAGATGGACTTTGGAGATTCATCCGCCATTTGCAGTGTCGTTGGTCTCTCTCTTTCTCTCTTTCTGAGTTTTTTTTTTAGTTTTTGAGGTTTGAAGAAAGAAGAGAAGATATATAAATTTTTATTAACAAATTTTTTGTGTATATTATATATATGGTAGATAAATGTATAGGATCAGATGCTTTAAATGACGAATCTCTTGTGACGAACGGTGGGGTACGCATCCACGACTTCTCTTATTGATTGCTTACCGATCTTATTTTTTTTTTCTTCTTATTTTTGTCTTTCATTTTTTTTTTAAATCATTTTATTATTTGGTACATGAACTAACATATATTGTTAACAATTAAGAAATGTCAAGAGAAATATATAATTCTATAATTGCGTTTTGCGATCGATTATCATAAATTACACGAAACTAATTTAATATTAACGTAATTGGAAATAAATCTCATAAAAAAATTATCAAATTGTCACCTTTAAATTTTCCAAAATGATCTCTACAAGTTTTGACCTTCATATTATTAACGATGATAAATGGAAAAAATATATTATAGGATTCGCTACCAATTATATATGGTATCCAAAATTTGACCTGATTTTTCTCAATTATAACTTGTTCAAAAAGCAAGAGTCCTTGTAAATTAGGATATCTTGAATTTAGAGCTTAAGTTGTCACTTAGGAATAATATTTTATCAAACGTAATATGTTTCATCTAATATAAAATAGTCAAAATATCATTGAAATTTTTCTTTTCATTTTCCAATTTTTTTTTTTTTTCAGACTTGATACTTACTGATCTATCAATACAATAAAAACATAAAATGTTAGACACACCAAAAATTGGTGTTGTTAAAAGCTGACATCTTATTTAATTAGAACAATCAATCAAATGAAAATAAATAATATATATTAGCTTTCTAACTTGTCACTTCATATTTTGTTAGAAAACATCTCATTTAAAAAAGACAATCAATCAAATTAAAACAAATAATACACATCAATATTTTAATTTTATTAATAATGACACATAGATTTTTAATTTGTTCAAAGAAAAACAAAAACAAAATGAGTCTACACAAATTCAATATAAAACTAAACTAAAGTCATCTCCATTGTAATTCAATTTAAAGTTATATCTATTGTTTGTATTTATAAAATTAAATAGTTTTTGTGTGTATATTAACACATACATAATTTTAACAATTAAGTTTATGATATCATAAAAACCTTAGTCTAATCAAGAAAATAAAATTATATTATGATTTAAATTACTAGAACAATAGTGTTACTGGTCGAAGTTACGATCTTATCTTCACGTTTATCCAAAGTTCAAATAATTTTTTTTGTAAAATCATTATTTTTTAATATATTGGAAAAATATGACTCATAAAAAAAGATTTGGAGATGAACATATAACCAAAAGTTTCAACAAATTATAGTGCTTAAATGATTAAAAAAAGTATTTAGATGTGGAAATAAACTATTTGAATTTAGACAAAGTTTTTTCCAAAACCCGACATCATTTATAAACGTTAGTACATGCACATAGAATTCGACAACAAGACATGATATTTAAGATTAAATAGATTCAAAGATATAAATTGTTTTTAAGACATTTACTATATCAAGATTTGGTTATAATTGCTGAAATGATTCAAATGTTTAGTTCAAAATTTATTGAGTTGGTGAGTTACACACAAACCATTCTAAAAAAATTTAAATTTAAACTTATATCATCAAACATTAAACAAAAGTAAAGAAATATTCATGTTATTTACTTACTCTTTTGCTCAAGCTGTCTGGCTTTGTGTGAATGTTGCTGCTTGAGGACATTTAATTTCTCCGATAATCTTAAAGACAATTTTAACATGTTTTTTAACTTCAGCAGAACAAGAACATCCCTTGGCATCAAAGATTACTTCCTTTTTTGATGATGTGGTGTATATGAAAATCCAGAAATGTTTTTCTTTAGCAAAAGATCAATCGAAGCCTAGTTTGTGAAGCTAATAAAGGATCACAAGAGGTCAATGAATGGATCGAAGCGAATTAATCAATGTTTGATGAGAACCGGAGTCATCTGCAATCACCTTCTCCTACTTGTAGGAGTGACAGAAATAGCCAATAGAGTCCACCCCCACAAGGTTGGATAAAATGCGATTTTGATAGTGGATATATTCAAGGAAGGAAATCTACAACTACATGCTGGATATTTAGAGATTGCAATGGGAAAGCTATTCTATCTGGATGTGCAAAACTCCAACAATCCCACTCTCCTCTCGAAGCGGAAGCCGTTGGCTTTTTACATGTTCTTCATATGACTTGGATAAATGGATTTCGTTATGTCTAGTTTGAAGGAGATAACGTCGAACTTACTAATCTGATAAACGCTTGCGGAGACCATCATAAGTTAGATCCGCTCCTCTACGATATCGGACACTGGATGATGAAGTTACCACATTGGTCGTTGGGACACGTTAATCGTGAGAAAAATGTTGCAGCTGATGCTCTCTCTCATAAAGCTTCCTCTATAAGTTCAATCTATCAAACTTATATTATTCCACTAGTTTGGCTGGGTAAATATTTGTATTATCCGTTCACAGTTTAATAATGAAAAGTTTGAAGGTGATAAAAAAAAAAAATTTGCGACGTAGCATGGATTCTCATCTAATATAACTTAGAGTAATAAAAATACTAAATTTCTTGTTAAATTGATATATAAATTTGCTGTTAAGAAATTAAAAAATTTAATATATTTACTAGATGCATTCATTTTTCTGTTAATTTGATATTTTATTGGTGAGACTAAATGGCATATATATAAAAGTAATAAAATCAAATCAAATCAATTTCAACAAAAAAAAAAACTCTATTATACTTTTCTCTGTTGTATTTCCTACTCCTCACTTACAATATATACATTTTTCACCATATATACATGTACATAAAGTCGGATTTAAATTTGGAATGAGAACAAAACATTTCTCAGGATCTAACCACCAGACTTGAAAATTTTAGTCTGTAGGTCTTATCAAGTAGTTGGACCGACTTAATAGACATTTGAATTACTAGTATACAACATGCTAGAAAATATTAATAAATATTGTCTTTATTTATTACATTGAAAAAAAAAAAAATTGAGAAGATAAAGTTACTTTTACGTAACGCAAGAGATGTTAGCAGTTGGTCGGTTCACAGGTATGGTGTGAATTTAATGTTTTACATATCTATCTCCCTATCTCATCTTCCACAAATGTATATATGATCTATTTATTATATTTCATATAAGCTATATCCTATTTATTTTCAAAAAAAATTATTGTTGAAAGTGGCATCACCTAAATATTTTGGATTTGTCATTTTCTTTAAGACTTTATAAATTTACCATTTTTGGCCACTTCAAAATTTATAGATTTGTGAATTTTTTTTTTTATAAAATACATTTTTAATAACAAACACTAAATCCTAAAAAAAAAATTTAACCAAATAAACTCAAGCATAATATGTAAAATTGTGTTTGTAAATCTTTAGAAATGACAAATCTAAAACTCTTAAGACAAAATGGCAAAATCTACAAATACCATTAAAAAAAAAAGATTTATCCTAATTGATTCTTTTCAAAACCAAAATAATTTTCTAAAATCTGAACAATAGTTGACATTCATGTAAACAAAGGTTTAAACTCGTGTGACGCATGTTGTTGAAAAGAAAATTTTGAACAACTGGTGCACAAGTTGTAAGAATTGGAGATTAAGTATTTCCAATAAATTAGTCTTACACGTGAAGTAAAATACTAAAATGCAGCTGTTATATGAGAGTAGCTAAGAATGTGTGGGTGCTCTTCCCAGAAACAGCGTTCGATGATGTTGCAATGATCTAACGACCGCTTCTCCTTCCAGTTTCTTCCATGAAACTTACTCCATTCTAAGCTTCCTGAAAAGACTATTCAAGCAACTGTTTAACACGTAACTGTTGTAACTTTGTAGTTACGTGTTAAACAGTTGTCTGAATAGTCTTTTCAAGAAGTTGAGAATGGAGTAAGTTTGGGAAAACATTGTTCTGTTTTGCTGCTGCATACTTTTCTCATTCAACTTTCTGGTTTTGCGAGAGATATTCAAAAACCATATGAAGAAGTTGATTATACGGTTTGGTAAGTACTTAGTACCTTGTGACATTGTGGAAATCACACAAGTTGTAAACGATCTTCATTCAGCTGTTATCGGCAACATCAACCTTTCTATGGACAAGTACGAAAGAGATCAGAGATCATTTTGCAGGGTAAGTGAATTATTTTGCGAGAGCCATCTTGACATTACTCATACATTTGTCAAATTCTCTTAGCACTGATGAACTTACTACTACTGCTGCTATCAAGTTTCTTACGACCGTGAGCACAAGTGGTCACCATGTTCTGTTTCAGACGACGATGTAATCAAGGAAATTTGCCTAGGTGTTGTGATTCCCAATGTTTTTCTGAGGGTTGAAGATGAACAACTTTTCCAAGAGAAGTACATATCCGTAGAGACATGGAGCCAAGTGGTGAAGAAGAATGGTTTTTGATCTAGTGAAGGGACTTACGACAAACTACAAAACACAAGTTAGAGGTAACTTGTTAGAGTAAGAAAGGAGTAAGTTTGGGAAAACACATCTTCAACCCTCAGAAAAACATTGGGAATCACAACGCCTAGGCAAATTTCCTTGATTACATCGTCGTTTGAAAACAGAACATGGTGACCACTTATGCTCACGGTCGTAAGAAACTTGATAGCAGCAGTAGTAGCAAGTTCATCACTGCTAGGAGAATTTGACAAATGTATGAGTAATGTCAAGATGGCTCTCGCAAAATAATTCACATACCCTGCAAAATGATCTCTTTCGTACTTGTCCATAAAAAGGTTGATGTTGCCGATAACAGCTGACTGAAGATCGTTTACAACTTCTGTGAATTCCACAATGTCACAAGGTAGTAAGTACTTACCAAACCGTATCATCAGCTTCTTCATATGGTTCTTGAATATATTTAGCAAAACCAGAAAATTGAATAAGAAAAATATGCAGCAGCAAAATTTTTGGGACTCAGTCAGAGACTTACACTTTGTAACTTTTTAGGAACACCTAATTTATATGTTTTGTTCTCTCTCTTTCTCTCTGAGAAAGCTGCTGAAACTTTTTAAAGTCCTCGATCAATAGTAAAGTTTTGAAACTTGTGAATGTGGAAAGCAACAAAATCAAGGACAAGTTTCCATCTTGGTTGTGATTTCTGCTGTCATTACATGTTCTCAGCCTCCGATCAAACAGTGATCAGAGTTAAAAGTCATCAATACTTCACAAATTGACTTCACCAGGACTCTCCACCTTTACTGTTTTATAACTTGACCTGATTAGAGGTAATGAGTTGTACTCAATTCCAAATTGACGGCTAAGCAGCTCATTTTTCTCTCGTGTTTGGGTACCCTGGAAAAGTCATTCACAAAGAGCAAGATAAGAACCATTTTAAGCATGTGACTACTTGAGAAAATGATATATTTATCCATCATAACAAGGTACCTTTAAGTAATCCTGGGATTGAGTTTTGTTTTTTCCAGACTTAACAAGCATCCAGAAACATGTATTATACTGATTATTGATTTGGCCTGCCAAACGAAAACAGAAAGAAAACATGAGACTACTCTTATGTTGTGGTTTCATTTCGCAAAAATACAGATGATTCCAAATAATTCTCTCAGACAGTGTTGTACTCACAGTCAATTTGTCTCCACGCCCGCTAATCCAAGAGAATATTGTATGTTGGATAGCATACAGCTCGTCCATCGAATGATGGAGGGTACTTCAATTCTTTGTGAGGGAAAAATTCTCCCCATTGTAACACATATGTGGATGTAAAGAGAAGGATGTGATAGCAGATATTATCTTACTGCAATGCACTACTAGAAATTAAGACAAGATAATTAGGGAGATAGGGCCAAAAGTGTAACAGAAAAGAGAAAATTAGTTTAACCTGGATTGTCTTTTGTAGAGCTCAGATTCTTTCTTCAAAAAAAAGCTGCAATCGATGATGAATTTAATTAATATCTAAGATATGTAAAAGATGAGATAAAGAGGTTGCGACTTGAATGATAGAGACCTGTACCCATCACTGACACCATAGGCAAAGTGAATATCCTCAAACTCCTTGAGAACAGCCACTGCACATGAATTCATAAGTTTCAGATCTTGCTCATCATTTGGCTTCTCAAATTCATGAACGTCAGAAAATCTATTAAAATCCAAGCAAGCTCCATGATTTTCATTTGCAACATAGAATACTAGTAATCAGTAATAAAATGACTTCTTTCTGAAAATGCAAGTTCAGATTCAAGAATCAGAATATTCCCTAGACAAAAGAAACTATAACAGAACATAAGGACTTTACTAGTCTAAGGCTCCAATGCAATAAAATGTCTGAAAAAGTTATATGAAATTATGACAATAAGCTTTAGAATCCTAACCACGACCCAAGTTAAAGGTAACAATTTGTTCTCAAACTGAAACCACCTAATAAAATCTGGTTCAATTTTTCCAATGTCTTTCGTGAAGTGGCCAAGATCATTATATAGAGAGGGCTGCTCATTCCAAAAGCTTCTTCCGGCAATATTTCCCGAATGTACAAAAACAACCTTTCTCCTCAATATTGCCATTCTCATCATGCTTTACAGTTTCTTCCACCTGAATGAAGTTAAATGAAAGTATGTCATATTGGAAATCTACAGTAAGTCTTAGGTATATAGCATCAAGCAACTTTATGATGAACATCAAGCAAGATGCAATGACAAGAGGAAATCTGACTTTTTACCATACAAGAAGATCAGCTAGATACATCAGTTTTAAAGCTGACGTAATAGTCTTTTACACATGACCAGGTTTTAAAAGGGTTCAGACAACTGTAATTTACAAATTACAATGCGTAAGCCTAAACGTACATGTGCACCAACCTTCAAAGAGACTCGACTTATAATTGGAAGATCTAAATATCTAAATACATACACAACACATATCAAAGCAAGTGCTGTATATATAATTCCTAACAAAAGATATAAACTATCACCTTTTTCATGAAAAGACAAGATCCTTGGCGAAACAATTCAAGAAACGTTTTGTAATTGATACCAAATTTTTGAAAGAGAAGCTCATTTTTCTGCTGTTTTTGTGTATCCTGCAGGTACCCAATGGAAATAGACATAGTGTGATCAAACAATGTAATATAATTACTAGGCATGAAACTAGGCTTAAGAAGGTAAAGGGCCATTTTGACATCTGTATAAGAAAAAATAATTATAGTCGTAGCTTTAAACACATTCCATGATAAAAAATAAAAAAAATAAAAAGACATTGATCTCTGCCATAGAAAAGCACTAACAACACACCTTTAGAACCTCTTGTGTTTCACTTATGCTCTTTCCACTTTTAACTAACATCCAGAAACAAGTGTCATACTGATTATTGGTGTGGGCCTGCAACCAAGAAACGGAAGTTGTTAGAAGTTCCCGAAGATATTTCACGCCAAAAATCAGTAGAAGTAATATCTGGAACATAAATTATCATGAATGTGTGTCGAGTACAATATTTATGATGTTAGAATGTCTTACAGCCCTGTTGTCTCCATGCGAGATAAGCTTGAAAAACCTCTGAGGATGCACAACTTACAACTTTTGAACTGAAGGAAGGAGCATATTCTAATTTCTTTTGGGGAAAGAACTCTTTCCATTTGGTTACATAATCGCGCACCAAAGAACGAAGCTACCAACGACAAAATCTTACTGCATAGTAACCAAAAAAGAAGAAAGTAAAAAACAATGAGTCAACCAGACAAAAGAAAACTCTATATAATTGTGTAAAAGGTCTCTTCAAGTGAACTCGCTTCTGAACAAGAAACATGGATAAATTTTAATGGAATCAAAACCTGGCTCGTCTCTGGTAGAATCTGGATGTTTTCTTGAATAGAAAGCTAAAGAAGACATGGAAAACAATCAAAAGCTTGTACATGATATAAACAGGTATAAGTAAAAAGTCTAAAATGCAACGAAGCGAATTTTTGGGGCATGTATTCGTCACTGTATCCATACACAAAGATGATGTCAGGAAACTCTTCCAAAACCGCAGCTGAACATGAATTCATCAAATTGAGGGATGTTTCATCATTAGGCTTCTGAAACTCATGAACTTGAGAAAATCTATAGTTATCAACATATAAATATAAATATGCATAGGCATACATCCTTCATCAATGTTTAAGTTCCAGCCTTACAGGTACAATGTGAAACACTGATAGCGATGAAACTAGAAAAAAATGCAAGTAATGTTTATAATTGAATCCTGAAAATTGCAATCAACACAGTACACGACATCACAATTGACATTCTTATAGAACACCGATTGATAAATTCCGTATAAATCATCATATATAATATATAAATCTGTAGACTATCTATCTCCCTCAGTTATCGAACGAATAAAAGCGAGAATTTTTACCAAGAAAAATCACGACCATCGATCTATCCGAACAACCATCACGTTAGGAAGCACGACTTCCTCATCCATTTCGAATACTCGTATTTGCTATTCGCCATATCCTCAATGTTTAACGAAAGTCTCAGCAGACGCAAGCAAAACAAAAACAAACTCACAGTTACTGCAATCGAACCGGATACTAAACCGAAATCTGAGTCGGTTCTCCCTACACCATCATCGTTAATCCAATTTTTGTCAACTGGGTACAGATCTTGTAACTGGAAAAAAACCCAAGACCAGGAAAGGAAAGTGTATTCGGGTTCCATCCGGTCAATCTATTCGGTTTCTTGCTAGTATTAAATTTCGAAACACCGGATAACATCTAAACCGGCCGGATTTTGTTCTCTTTTTCCGGTCGTTACTTGAGTTGTGATTATTCCGGTTCCCCTAGAAATTATTTTCCTAATTGAACGTTCGTAAAAATTCTAAACCAGATAGCCAAAATCCAAGTGTTCTAAGTTTTGGCCACCCATAAATTCGAATATACAATTTGTCAATTGCAATGCCTCGTTGCCTGAGTCTCATTGGCCATTACAATTTTACATACTTTTCACAAGTAAACTGTAAAAGTGATCAAAATTGCAACAAAACTGAGACGGACATCTCCAAATGTTAGAATGAGTTCCAACACACAAGTTTAGTTTTTGTGCTTATGGATCTATTATCATCTTATTAAGCCTATAAAAAAAACAGTAGAATCTTCATCTCAATAAACTACCACTATCTTAGCTACTATACCCTACCGTAAACTGTAACAAGACCTGTCTTAATAGCTCAGTGCAGATAAACAACATCCAATACCTACACTGTATCAAAATCTGTAGAAGAATCAGCGCGCAACATATATGTTTTATGTCACTTCTTTAGAATGATATAGTAGGCAAAGATCCTCACCTTTTCACTTCTGGAATCTGGACAACTTGATACACAAAATTTACTTCTGGGAACGCTAACAGCTTGACTCAGCTTGTATTTTCTTCTTTTACTACACTTTTAAGTTTACCCTCCTGTGGATTTTTTCGTTTTGCTTGAATATGATGCACAAATGCAGCTACTATAACATGGAGCTTTGGGGGAGGCTTGCTTGTTGAAGAGACACTGTGACCAGCATCCTTTAAAGCTTTAGCAACATGCTTTTGGGCTTTCTGGAAGTGCACATTACACAGAGCAGGAACTGCCGACGCAAGTGTTGGTTTTCCACAAAGTAATGGTCCTGCTGGAGCTCTGAATGTACAATGCAAACAATGCAGAGTTAGAAGCGAACTGCTTAATTATCATTATATGCAAATTACAAACCAGCATACAAAACTACCTATATATGAGACCTAGGTTATAAAAACCCAAAACTGATAATGATAGTGTATAAATCTGAAACCTGGTTTATGCTTTAATACTACCACAATGGGACTATTATAACTCAATTACATTTTCACAGAGTTTCATCCCGTTGTTCAGTTAAAACTCATTTTCAAAGATCTCCTAATTATGCTAATATACATAATCCTACCTCGTTTGCAAAGACACATCAATAGAGACATCTTTGTCAGCTATGTATATCAACTGGAATAACGCAGCACATCAATCACGTTTATAAAACACAGCCAAATCTATAAATGGTTACCAAGGATAACTATATCGGTGTCCAAAGCCTAAGATTATCTCCCAATCCCTACGGAATAGGTTGAAACGGAGCTAACTGTCAATTCCAAATCCCTTCTCGAAAAGAAAACATTTTCTTGGCTGATTACATAACACAAACTGCTTTGCAGTTTCAGTTCATCATCACAACAACATCTTAACCCAACTATAAAATGTAAAGAACACAACTAGAAGCACCAATTACTTTGGTTTATACGAATTTCAAAACCAAAGATAGGGAAAGTGAAACAAACCGTTTAATGACGTTTGTACAACCCGTGTAGAGCTTCTGCTTACTATCCTTAAGAATATGCAGCTGACAGTATTTAGTAAGCGCCATAGCTTTAGCTTTGCATCCATACATACAACTCCCACAATTACTGTTCGCATACTGATCACTCTTAACACCATTACCACCATCATTGTTAGTACCATTGTCTCCACTACCTTCAACAGCATCACCATCTCCGATTTCTCCCTCTGGACCAATCCTCCGTCTCTTATTCGATTGATTCTGTTCGTCTTTAAACGGACTAACACCATACTTCCACCAATAATCCCTGTGTTGCGCCTTGAGATCCTCCATTAAAGCCCAATAATTGTCTCTATAACACTTGGCGAGCTGCTTCAGGTTGTGTGATCGGCGTCTGAGAAGCTCCGGGCGGGTTAGGTGACTGGAACGTGCAAGGATTTCATCTTCTTGTGACATCGTAATCGGTGAATTCGAAGTCGATGGTAAGACGTTTGTGCTAGGGTTAGGGTTTAAGTTAGGGTTCCGAATTTGGGGCTCGGCTGAGGTGGAGGCCACGGCGGTGGAAGATCCAGCGCCGGAGGAAGACGGAGGATGTCTTGGCGGTTTCAAGGAGAAAGGGTTTTGCTGAATGTTCCTGGAAGCTGACGCCATTGTCGTCGTCGGAAAAAATGACAGAGCTTCAAAATCAGAGATTTTTGTCGGAAATGAAATTTGTTAATTTCTTGAATTGTTTTTTAAAAAACAATAATAGCACTTAAATTTGAGAAAATATAAAGAAGCCCATTAAATGTCCATTGGGCCAACAAATTAAACAAATAGGCCCAAAATGAATTGGATGTGAAACCTGAGTTTCTGAATTAGGTCAATATAAATACTAAATATCATATCTGATGAACGAACACGAGCTTTGAGATTACTGCTTCTTCTTCTCAACGTTTAGGGTTTCAGAGATCGGCTAATTTTGACATCCACAAATATGGCGACTCAAATCAGCAAGAAGAGAAAGGTGAATTCTGATTTCATTTTTTTTTTTTGCTTTTCATCAATGGATTTTTCTCGCTTTATCGTATTGGAACTGATTTGGTTACTGTGTTTGTAGTTTGTAGCGGACGGTGTATTCTACGCTGAATTGAATGAGGTTCTCACTAGAGAGCTTGCAGAGGATGGTTACTCTGGTGTTGAGGTTAGGGTTACTCCAATGAGGACTGAGATTATCATCAGAGCTACCCGTACTCAGAACGTTCTCGGTATGTTATTGATCTTTGCTGAATTTGCGTCCGATCATTTCTTCACTGTGAATGTGTTTCGAGATCTGATATCTGACATTTGTTTGGGATTAGGTGAGAAGGGGAGGAGAATTAGGGAATTGACATCCCTTGTTCAGAAGAGATTCAAGTTTCCTCAAGACAGTGTCGAGCTTTATGCTGAAAAGGTCAACAACAGAGGTCTCTGTGCCATTGCTCAGGCTGAGTCTCTACGTTACAAGCTTCTCGGTGGTCTTGCTGTTCGTAGGTACGATTACATTTCTGTAGCCTGTTTTTTAATGTATTCTATTACGACCTCTCTATTATTACTTTGTTTGATTAGACATAGCAATTTAGACTGTTACTGAGCTATTGATTTTGTTTAGCTTAACTTGGTTTTATAAACATTTTACCAACCCTAATAGTTAAATGTATAGGATATAACTGTAATTGTATTTCTCTGTGTGGTTTCTTTAAATGCACACGCTTTATGGTTTTTGTTAATATTGCAATGGTTATTTGCTGTACAGGGCCTGTTATGGTGTTTTGAGATTTGTTATGGAGAGTGGAGCTAAGGGATGCGAGGTCATCGTGAGTGGAAAGCTCCGTGCTGCACGTGCTAAGTCGATGAAGTTCAAGGATGGTTACATGGTTTCATCTGGTCAACCAACTAAGGAATACATTGACTCTGCAGTGAGACATGTTTTGCTTAGACAGGTAAGTTTTCTGATGAGTTTCTTATTTTCCATTTAGTAAATAAAAGTATACCGGCTTTGTCTAATCTTGTCGGGTTCAACCCGCATGTGCAGGGGGTGTTGGGAATCAAGGTGAAGATCATGCTTGATTGGGACCCTAAGGGCAAATCAGGACCGATGACACCATTGCCTGATGTTGTGATCATTCACGCTCCTAAAGAAGAAGATGTTAACTTCGCCCCTGCTCAGGTTGCTGCTCCAGCTGCTCTTGTGGCAGAAGCTCCACTCACAGCCGTAGATTACCCTGAGATGATTCCTCCAGTGGCCTAGAAAAGACCTTTTTTACTATTACTCCATGGGATTTTGTTCTTTTTGTTATAACTTTTCTGCCTCTTTTGACAGTTGCTAGTCGTACCTCTTATATCCTCGAAGCAGACAAAGTTTTTTCTCATGTTGTTTCCAAACCTATGTCAAGTTTTCTGGAGGTTGAGAGCTTTGAGTTCCATGATTTTTTTAGTCTTAATAAGAAAAAAAATGACTAGTATATTTGATGACTTCTCAGACATTAAAAAGTTAATTTAGTAGATAATGTGTTCGACACGGATTATAATTTCATTAATGTGTTTGTTGTCACAATATTTGGCACAGGTACTCAATATGACATTTGGACTTGGATGGTCTTTATATAATTATTTAACGAGATTGGTAGAAAAGTGCAAATCATCTCAAAAGGTGTGTTATACAAATAAAATCACAGAGTAAATTACTTTATTTGCTCAAAACATTTATTCGAACATGACAAAAACTAAATATTTGAAGCTCTCATTAAATAGTCTTTTATGTTTTTACAAAAGTACAACTCGGATTCAAAACTCTTCCTCCTTGTTTACCGTTGCAGCATTTGGGAAGCTTCGCTATAATCGAATCCAAACACACACTGCAATTTTTAACCGATAAGTCTTGTGTACATTGCATCATTGCGTACAATTTCATCGTCCCGAGATTTTCCTCCCCCGTCGCATACATGTAGTCTCTTGTGTAGGGCTTTTGTTCTTTACGAGTTGCTTTCTCCTTCAGCTTATATAGGAGAGCTCTCGTGTTCTTGTTGAACAACTTTGTATTGCCGCTCACATCTTTGGCATTGTGCAAATACAAATAGTGCTGGTAATCGATCTTCTGATAGGTATAGATCGAAGAAAGGTAGAGAAAACAGTTGTCGTACCATATGATTCTCCCTTTGTTGTTCGGACATTTCCTAAGAATCTGTCACATATTTACAATATCTATATATATATATATATATATATATTATATATCAAAATCAAGAACTATTGTCTTTTTGTACTATACAAAGAAGAACTGTATAGTGTGACAGCTAATCGATAATATTGAAATGACGTTACCCCAGAGAAGGCGGTAAGGAGGCAAGAGCGGCACTTGGATTCAGAAGCATCTCCCCGACACTGGGCCTTGATGTAGTAGGTATCGGGACCCTCACCAGTCACCACCTACGCCGTGGATGAAACCGTAGTCTAGATAATTGGAAGACGAATAGTCGAGGTGACGTTTGATTTGGCTCTCGTATGAACTCTCCGGCTTGTATGTCCCTTCACTGTTGATGCATATGTGTTGCAGATACGGATTGGTCTGGTTTAGGGACAAAACACTCTGGGTAAAAGGGAGTTGCAAGGCCACCACGGCCAAGATAGAGATCGATAAAGAGGAAGAACACATATCTCGTGTTAGATTTTTTTATATTTGCTCATTTCAGTTTGTAGAAAAAAAATGTCTCTAGTCTTTTTAACTGACAGGAGAGAGGAGTTGTTCCGTTGAGACTTGGTATTTACGGCGAGGGAAAATGAGGACCTATGAAAAAGTCAAAGTTGAAAAGGTTTGAAAGTATTAAAATCTGAATTTACTCATACATTAAATTTTTAATTTGTTCCAACCTTCAAAATTGCTTCGTAGATTGCATCATCACTACTGCTAATTAATCAGATCTGTACACTATAAGCCTCCATGCAATCAATATACATCACGAATAACTTACCGGTCAAATGTCCAGTTTAGTGCCTAGTTTCATGGAGTTGTAAACTGGTATAACCATATCAAACTGCATGCATAAATAACCATATCATACAAAGTTATGTTAGACGTACAAAGATGTCTTGACCCTTCTCTCTAATATACTCGATTAATATACAGGCAGGCACTTGATTGATGGAATTGTAAATTTATGACTAAATTTGGTTGAATTAAGACATCCTGTTGGAGATGATAAGAATATATAACAGAGAAGCAAAGAAGAGGACTTTGAGTTATGTTTTAAGCTCAGGCTTTTTGTCTGAAAAGAGAATCACAGAGCAGAGAGTTCGACTTCTTGAGTGGAAGGTCGATAAGCTACGAAGGTGCTATATCAGCTGAAAAGGAGCCAGGATTGAAACATGTTGCTCCCCCAAATCTGCACTTCTTTTGCTCACTCTTGTCACCTAATACTATCTGTTGGCAAACAACAACAACAATCCTTTTTGTTTTAAGGCGGGTTTCGTGCTTCCAAACTAGAATTCAATCTTTAATAAGAAGATTTAAGAATATACCGTGTGAGGAGTTGGATATAGTCGTAGACAGTGATCATAGTTCCAAATGATGGGTTGCTCCAAGAGAGGTAGAGGACTTAGATGGCTCTGATGAATTATTGTGGACACAAGCTGAACCAACACATTTCACAAGTTTCAGATTATTCGAAAAACTGTCAAATCAAACGTTGGAAATATAATGGAGACGAGAGATGTGTTTACATGCTCAAAGGGGTCATTAATTTCTTCTGAGGAAGGGGTTATTAAGCATGAACGGCTCATTCGGTACAGAAGGTCTTGTCAGAAGAATACAATCTCCTTGTTGTAGAATTTTACTCTGCATAATGAGTGACAATAGAGAGTTCACACGCAGTTTAGAAATCTCACCTGCAAGGATTGCTTGAAAATATCGCATTGGGAATAATGTCTCGAAGTTCTTCGGTTAAATACTCTGGTAAACCGCATCTTGGCAAGACTGTCGAGGGACCTGTCAGATATAACGAGTTTTTATTATTCATGTCTCCTCATGGTGACCCCTGGCTTTATTTAGATGGTGATGGAGATGGTACCTGCGTCATGGGGACCTGGAATGAATAAAAACCGACTGTTTGCTTTTAGCCTTGGATGGTTTCCAATCATTCTCCCAAGTTTACCAAACTGCTGCCTGAAAATGAAATGGATGCATGTAAGAACAGATTTTCAATGACAATGAAGGAGTTCTAGCTACAACGATCCCTTACCTAAGACTTGAATAAGAAGCAAAGGATAAGTTGCATGGGCGAAAAAAAAAGTTTCCCATGAAACAAACAAAGAGGGCACTATCTCCGCACTTTCAAAACCATCAAGAACCGTTTCCAGCTTAACGAGAACCTTTCATTACGGATAACACATTTTGGCAGATCAATCAATTCTCTTTAAGCACACAAGGAGGCAATATCACTATGATTGATGCTAAAAAAATACAGTAGTTAGTACTTAGTACTCCAACTCACCTCTTCGTCATCCAGCCATATGTCAGACAATATGACAAATGTGTCATCCACCGCTCGTCTTTCTAAGTAGGCAAGTCTAATCTGTGATCAGAGGCAAAAATAACATATTTATCTCTGCTGTGATTTACTTATGTAAGAAATCGGACTGGAAATTTACAACTTTCTAAATCCAGAAGAACAACGACTGACTCAGGGATTACCATCTCGTCTTTAGTTGGCCTGCCACATCCGAAAAAGTCGTTTTCAGGATGTATCTTTAGTGTTTTATCCCTGTCTTCTAAAGGACGAAATCCGCATGCAATCACCTTTACCAAAACATGAGGAAAAAAAAAAAAAAAAAAGCCTTTAGAAGAGGACGAGTTAGTCAAAATATGTATTTTGCGCCTTTCAAAGGTTCTCATTAATTTTGCTCTGAGATTTGTTACAGGCCATCATCTATGTTCCACTGATGGGAACATACATTTGCATATTTAATTGAATCTATCCAAGTGTGTTTTTGGAGACTTGTGTACGTATTATTATTGGTAACAGAGGAGACCATACACACGACTTAGTTCTATATTCCCCACCTTTAACTAACATCTTAATATAAAGATGAACAACAATCAATTAAAAATCGTAGATCCTATGAATGTGCACTTAAGCATATTATACATATATATATCCCTATGAATGTGCACTTAAGCATATTATAGTTTACCTGAAAGATACCGTTGTGCATTTCACCTTGTGCCAAAATGATAGTATTCTCTGTGAAAAATGCTGTGGTTATCTTGTACTGATTGTCAAAGAAAAGTAGTCATAATGCAATTCTTTGGCTATGCCTTTATAAGTTCAGATTTTGCAGATTGTCAATGGTACTACCAAATAAGGATATTGCTTTGGACAAATCAATCCCTACAGAAGCTGAAAGGTCTTCAAGGTAGAAATGTCCATCTTCCAACTGTGATATCAAGCCCATCACCCATTTCTTTCCCATTTCAAATATTAGAGATTGGATTGAATATATCTACAAGAAAGAACATGTAACAACAAACTCCATAATTAGTTCCAGCTTTAACATAAGAAGACACACACAAAAAATCACACACACACACACACACATTTGACAGGAAAGTAAGACCAACCTCACGCTTCTTAAACAGCGGCATTACAGGATCAAATACTGGCCTAGAAAAATACTCAGCGCGAGAAACTCTCTGGGACAGCAACCTGAATCGTTCCCTGTATATTTCTGTTTTTGCAGAAGCTTCACCGTGAACAGGCAGATTACTCTCCTGGAATCAATATAATATATATATCAATGCAGTGCAAAACTATTCTACCAAGGCACGAGGGGACATTGTTTCATCATATATCTATGAAAGCTGTATCATCTACAGACCTACTACTTATCCATCAACTCTCATCTTAAGAAACTCAACTCACTGCAGACAGAGTCTTAGTAACAGAAGAAAGTAGAAGCCTTACTGGATGAACCGTTTATTAACAACAACATCATAACACGATATTTTGGCACCAGATTCACGTCGTAGATGACCGCCAAATATATAAGAGGCAAATACGCGAGGCGATTGAGAAGAAGATTGATATCTTCATCGGGGAAGAGGTCAATCATCTCTAGGGCATCTTCTACTTTGAGGCGGTACCCTCTCAATCTGAATTGCCTCTGTTTTTAGGGTATATTCTACTTTGAGGCTGATGGATTTGAGGAAAGGTTTTGGACTCGTATTTCTGAGATACGTGCCGTAAAAAAAGAGCGATGTGTCTCTTCTAACACATTTTCCAGTTTGGGTACTGAGCTAGTGGCCTGGTACATTTTAGACGACATATCTTTTAGTAAGGTGTTCATTCGTTCAAGTTTAAAGTTACGGGCGCGATATGCGTCATCGACGAGTCGGCTTGGCGGGTTCTGGCCACGCGGTAGGTTTTGGCTATTCGGCAAGTGCTGAACGCTCGGCAAATGTTCGCGGACATCTGTTCGACGATAGATCCTACGATGATGGATGCCGGTCTACATCTCTGATTCTCTGAACGCTCTCCGATTCTCTGAACGCTCCCCGACAGGAGTTTGCTGGGACGGAGTTGCGTCTTCTTCGCCGTTTAGCTGGACATCGTTCCTTCGTCATCGAATTCGGTCGATCTGTGAACCGTTCGGTTGTCCTTGCGTCCTACCGATCTAGTATGTCGAGGATGGTCCGCACGTGTTCGTCGAGATGAGTGCCTCTGTCGGCGGTTTCAGCGGGCTCGGCTCCATTGGGTGCGGCGCCTTCGTCCGCTGCGGCGATTTCGGCTGCGGCAGGAGGTGGCACAGGCTGGCGAGCCGACTGGTCGCACACGTCGGTTTCTGCTTCGCTCAAGGTATCTGTCATGTCGTTGTGTTTCTCCGAAACTACTGGGATCATCAATTTTGATCGTCAATAGCAAAGCAAACGCTTCGTCTATCTCCCACAGACGGCGCTAATTGTTTATACCGAGGTTGTAACAATAGATAATTTAGGAGTTTTTTAAGGTAAACGTTGCGACCGCTTTTATTAACGATGAATGAGATATATGATTACAGAAAAAGAGAAAAGCGAACTAGAGCTCTCGGATTAGACAACGATTCTCTCTTTAATTATCTGAATAATGATCTCTGAGTAATAACTTCTGGATCTGGCGCTAATGGTTTTTCCTATTATTTATAAAGAAGTAAGTTTCTTCTGTGTTTTTGCAAAATTTTCGTTCTGCCCTCTAAATTTAACGGGTCTTTTTAAGTCGTTGATTGGGCCAACATGCATAATAATGACAATCCTACAATTTCTCTCCTCCTCGTACACCTTCTCATTGTCGCAGCCTCTTTTTTTCTTTTCTCGATGTTTCTTCTCAAACTCCCCAAGTCGGCGGGAAACGAATATCGCAATAAATCTTTTACGAATATCGCAATAAATCTTTTTTTAATTTTCTAATATGTTATTTACATTTTTGCCCCTCCAGCGACAGGGAAGCTTAACTGGGTTGGCTTTTGATTAATGGGTAAATTTCCCGTTAAACGTGTTTTAAACGATTTAATTTTTACCCCACACACACACGCACAAAAAAAACACACTTACTAACAAGTGTAAGTAAAACCAAAATTGGCAGATGTCTTTTGTCTTTGAGAGAAGGCGGTTCCAAATCTGAAGAAGAATATATGTTATTATTCTATCCGAGTTGGTCACTGGTTTTGATATGGTGAAATATCTCTCTTTTTGGGAAAGGACTCAAGTTTAAGTACAATACAAGCCCGGAATTATAATGGCTTTACAAAAGAGTCACTAACAGTTACTAGTCACTAATTAGTCTCTCTGTACAAAAAAATCGAGTGTGGCAAAGCTAAACAATAACATATGCTCTCAGTATAAGGAGCTACAACATTATAAAGGGATGATTGTTACTACTTCCATAGTTTTATTCGGTCCAGTCTATTAGTTCACAACGAGGAACACAGATTTTCGACTGTTGTTCTTCAGCTTCTGTATCATTCACAACACCTCGACACCCTTGGCAGCCACATGAACATGATAGGCGCTCACCGATTGCAAAGAACCTGTAAATTACAACATCAGCGGCAGTAGACAGTATGATTATTCGAATATCTCAGATTATTTAAAGGGCATAAATATGAAACCTATAGTCATAGGTCAGCTCTTCCCACTTAGGGATATCCCTCTTTGCGAATATGATAATGTGCTCCTCTCCATTAACAGTGATGACTCTTGAATAGCAATTGGGCTGCATAAGAGTAAGGCAATAAATGCTTAGTTTTTTTTTTTTTTGCAGATGCTAACCAAATTGAATACAAGCAACTAATTTTAACGGATCATAGTCATACCATACAGGAATGGTTAATCAGGTGGGCAATGCTTCCTGCCCTTGTAGCATCTATGACTCGCTTATCATCAATTCTAAACATGTAAGTCCCTGCACCCTATCACATAAGAAATTTTTGCTTTTTCTCAGATATTGATTAATTCATCGGCATCCAAGAGTAAGGGAATGCTATGAAAGAATATTTGCTTGAATAAGAAGGAAACAAAAAGTAAGAAAAATACATAAAATTACTGTTTTAGATGATGTATAAAGGTACAGGTTAATCCGACTAATTGTTCCATTACCGTTTATTGAATCTTCCGTCTAGCACCAAAATTTAGAAAGTTAGTAAAGTCAAAAATACGTACCACCATTGAATTGTAGATAAGCCGTTCTCTTTTGTCAGCTATAGACGGTCTAACAAGTTCTCCGGTGTATTCAATCATCTGCGCAGGAATCATAAAATATTTTCATGAGTGACACTTTCCAAAAATGAAATGTCCAGTTAAAGGTATGCTCACCATATCTCCGGCCCTGTGTGGAAGCTTTGCAAAGATGCCAAAACCATGAATTCCTGATTTCCCTGAAAACAAAAGAAAAAAAAGGAACTTTTAGGAGACAAAAAAGGATTCTGTAGAAGATTTTTCTGAAAGAAGCTTAGGATTATGACTAGATCATTCTGAAAGGAATCCTACAAATTATTTTTATCTTACAGAACTCCTACTATATTTTTTTATCTTAGCAGAACTTGAAAGGAACTGTACTATCTTTTAAGATTTACTGATAATTAAAGAAGTATCAATGCTTACCAAATGCTAATCTCTTCCTGTATGTTTCCTTCATGTATCTATATTTCTCAGCCATAGAAAGAATGTTGCTTGGAGTATTCATCTGTGATACCTTGGATCCGTGAAAGCATTCATAAGTTGAAAACTCAAGTCTAGAGTAACCTCCAATAACATATGGCTTATTCTCAACAAATAACCGCTTTGAAGAAGCAGCCGCAAGAGCTTCAGGTTCCTTCCGCCCTCTTCTGCCAAAACAATTATAAGGCTCTGCAACAATACACGGAAATTATGTCGAGATAATCATCTACACTGACTCATAGGATGCAAACACGAATAAAAGTAGAAAATAATGAATAAAATGCATGAGACTAGAAATTTGTATCAAATATAAAAAGATGTTTGTATAGAAACTAAGAAACTACTATGTTAAGAGGATATGTAAGAACATGAAAGTGAACAAAACACACATGGCCATATGCAAGGTAAAAGAATAACGAGGAAAATAATCATATCCCAAAAGTGTGGTGTGAATCTAATTTTAATCCTAGCATGTAGCTACATACCAGTCCGAGCACAGCCAGATGGATTAGGTGGTGGGAGATACTCAGAAGATTTATGAGTAACGGATTTGATCCTGTCTTCTGATCCTAGGCAGGCAGTTGATGTTTGTCGATGCCTCTTGCAGAATGAAAGCATGCGGATACACTGATCTGCTTCTTCATCCTCCACTGATAGAAGAAAAAGTCTATCCTCATTCTCAAGCTACATGGACAGTCAGGAAAGCCATAATCAGTTAGAAACATCACTTTTGTGGATTTGCTGTATTTGAGTACATGTGTGTAAGTGTGAATGCAAAATTTTCTGATTCCCTGTAAGATATGGAAAGTACCTCAACACATAGACCAGCAGCTCGCGCGCAGAGTGGATGATATGCCACACGACAAGAAATGTTCGAACACTGAAAATATAGTTATTTTAAAATTATATATATCAACCCTTGGTGGCCTTTGACTGTAAAAATGGCTTGCACAGTCGTTTAAATGATATATGCAGCGACCAGATTCCATTATTCAGAACATAAGATAACTGACAAACATAACTGTAGCTTCAGCAGATATCACAATGCATAAGAATGATTCAGTTTTCTCTTAACATAGAACGAAAGCTTACTTGGATACAAGCTCCATAAGATACCCCACAGATAGTGCACATTAATTTCCAGCGATCCTAGTTTTAAGAGTTAGAAAAGAGGAAGAGGGATAAGAGTTTTGAGAAGCCCACAGTACCAAGGTAAAGGAAACTGAAAGAAAATGAGTACATACCTTACTGACTTTATTCACCCCATCAATCGGTTCCATCTTCTTGACATCAGATAAACATGTTTCTGAATAAAATAACAAGTGTTAATTTGTAAAAAGGAAAGTAATACGGCCTCCTATTCTTCAGTAGAAAAGCAGACTTATACAGAACAACAAATCATTAAGATTGAACCTGGGATCCATATAGCACAAGCCAGATGAGCCCAGCGCCCATCAGTTGTCGGCTTCATAGCACCCCCTAAAAGAAGTTTCAATTATTCACTGATGAAAGCACATAAAGACTCCATACACCAAATGGTACGGTAAAATTACCTACTACAGGACAAAGACAACACCGTGGAAGTATATCAGGAGCACCAGGACGACATAAGTTGCATAACCACAAAGCACCATCACAGGGTTCTAGCTCTCCATAGCATTTAGCATGGACCTAGTAGTGGACCAGAAATTCAAATTGAGTCATACCCAAGAGAAAGAAAGAGCATAAGGCACTATAGAGTATACATCTAAGAGATATATGATAGCTAAAAAAGCTCAGAGCATGAGCAATACCATCATTCTACATTTATCACATTGCAGGAACAAATTGTCCTCATACTCCTGCAGACAAAACAAATATATAAATCAGAACTTATTAAAGAGCTAAAATTTGAAATCTCATGAGAAACAAAAAAAAAGCACCCTTTACCTCATCCATGTGGCAGACATTGCACTTATCGAGATCTTTCCAGTCAACACGGACAGGTCGGTAACCAGTAGGCTGATTTTGATGCCTTCCCAAACTATATTTGCACATGGAAACATTGGACGATGGTCTGGATTTTGATAAATCCTGCTAGGTAATGGTTTATTAGGGTGAGACACATATTAAGTGTAGTCACTAGAAGCTAAACAATAATGCAATGGTATAAAACAGGGAGCATGCACCAAGCATGCAAATTCTAGCAACCATCTTGATAGGTATCTGCCTCATGAAATAATAAAAAGTGATATGTTCTACAAAATGTGTTTCGCTATAAAGACTCCAGAACAGAACTCTACTCTTTAGTTTCACTAAAAGCACAAATTTTCTTACAATCAATAGACCAAATGCACATATTTTATCTTTAGAAACTCTCCGTGAATACTTGTGAAGCTGGCTTCAATTAATAACTGTTAATTTAATTCATACAGTTTTCTTACGGAAGAGAAAGCAACCGTAACAATTAAAGAAAAGAAGCCATAGTCACTAGACAGAAATGATTATTTCGTAGGTGAAGTAAGTGTTGTCTCATTGATGAATAGGTGATTCTAATATGCTTTTGTACCGGAAATAGCGAATTAGGTTACCCACAAACCAATTAGCAAAGAGCTGCATAGAAATATTTAGTGCACAAGCTAGAAGGTCTTAGAAGAAAACTTGGTTTTGTGAATCAAACATTCATATTAAACATAACTCAGGCCCACTTATACGTTTTAGAGACAAAACAAAAGTCAGGGTACCACAAAATGTTCAGTGTCCAGACAATTATATGATTCTTATGAGACCGAAATGCATGTACAAGCAGATTATCATGAAAACACATGCACACCACTACAAATAATTTTACATGCAACGACAAGATACCTGTACAAGTTTAATGACTTCCGGGTTGGAGAGACCAAACATGTCTGTACCAGATCCATTTAGTTCTTCACCCAAAATATTAGGACTATCAGTATTCTGGACCTTTCTTATCCTGTTATATATTTTGTTCCAGCAGGCCGATGGAGTAGGCCCTTTGAACTGCCAAAAAATTAGTTACCGATGTTAGCCACAGATAGACTCTTGACCTGAAAATTTCAATAAAACAGATACTAATAGATATGTTTAACTCACCTGCTCTCCACTATCTGCAGTCACTCTAAACAGAGGACGAGTCTTTGACTCGGCATCTCTGAGCACTTCCATCTTGTACAAGGCAGATGCACTATGATCTGCTTAAAACCAAAAGCAACACCCATATCACATTGATGAACTAATCTCAATTGACCAAATATGGCAAAATATCTGATGTATAAGGAAAAGCCAATAACTGATTAACAAATAACCTTTTAGTGATGTGAACTTTCTCATCGCCGTATACCCTTCAGGCCAAATATGATTCTCATCCTTGAAAAACTGAGAGTCTGTCACAACCTTTCCTGTAAGACAAGTCATACGCCTATATATTATCAATGGAGTTCATTTCTATAGCCAACTGTAAATAATGAACCATAGAATGAAAGATTATACACCATACTTATAAGTTTCAAGCCTTACCAAGATTTATTATTCGCAGATCCCCTATTGTATACCGGAAATCTACATGTTCTGTTGGTCTCAACCACACTTCTCCATCATTAAGAAGATCACCACCCGAGCTTCCCTCTTCTGTACTCTTAGCCATATCGGAATCAACGGAACCAGCTCCTTTTTGAAGTTGACTCATCCTTTCTGGAAGCCTGTGTGCCTTCAGATACCTGGGTGAGGCAAAATAACAGAAATTTCAGGACAGGCAACATGTCCAGGTTTCAAGAAACATCGGGAAGAAATGATTGGTCTAATTGTTAATGCAACGTGTACTGGAAAGTCAAGAAAGCAGAATGCCAAAGAAAAGCGAGAGGGACTTGCATTTTTGCTTCCTGCATGCCCTCTTCAAACCGAGGTTGTTTGCACTTCAGGTGAGATGGCTCAAGAAGCCCTTTGATAAATGAGATTGCTTGCTTTACTTTTATTCTATAAAACCAAAGGATGTTAACTTCAGCTTGATAATGTGTAACATTGATCTCAACATCTCAGAAGCAAAACGAAATATTTAAATATTTAGGAAACACTGACTAACCTAGCAAAGTCATGAGTGCCAAAAAATTGAACCAAGAGTGATCCTCCTCCAGATACCTTGTTGTTTAGACCTTTCCGCTCTCCGATAACAGATTCGTCTACAATAACTGCTGGCCACATAGCATGACCTGTCCGAATAGGAAAGCAAATGCAGTTCTATGGAAGTCAGCAGGTAGCTTTCTTTGTCTATATGCTTCCAACAGCATCAACTTGCTGATAGCATAACGAGGGTTTTTATTAATATATGAATAAAAGGTGGAAATCAGTTTAGTACAAACCAGCTAGTTTCGCCCATACAATGTCTCCAGGCTCAAAATCTTGACATCCCTCCAAAGTAGCTGCCAATACAACCATCTCATCGTAATCACGGCCACCAACAGTCACATTACTAGTACAAAACTTCAGATGTAACAGCTCCATCTCTTCACGAGAAACCAAAAATTTGATCATTTCACGATCAAGAACTATATGCTCATCATATCCATCCCCATATATAACCTAAAGAAGAATTTAACCACGGTTAGAGGAACAAGCTTTTACATATTCCATAGCTCACAAAACTACCCAACTCAGAACTCACGTAGAGTATAGAACTACTTACAGTGTGACGCTTTGTCTCTGTACTGTATCCAACAATAGAACCTTCATACCAAAGAGCGTCCAGCGGCCAAAAAACCTAGGGATTAAACGACAATCAATTGTTAAGATGTCTCCTTCACCAAAGAGTGGAATGCAATAGCTTAAAGTGGGCAATCGTCTAGTTAAAACACTTGCCTTGCATTGCAGCCCTATGAAACTTGTAGGATCCACACCATCATAACTCAACCTGCCACATAAAAACTCCATCATACAAGACCCAGAAAACAAGGAGTCTGCCCAGTAACAATAAAAGGTCAACAGATTCAAAGTCTGAACTAAGAAAATCATCAGTGCAAAACAACAACTCGGAAAAGACCACACAATTTCCAAAGTCCATGAATTTTCAACAGTTAAAGAGATGATAGATAGACCCTAACCTGACCCATTTCTTAGCTGAACGAGAAGCCAGAGTCGCCTTGCCCTGATCCTTGATAGAAGTGCCCTTCCTTAGGGGTGATCCATTTTGCTTATTTCCACTAAACGAATTGTTATTCTTACACCTTCTTAAACTAATTGAATCCATACTCAATTTCCCCAACTCGCAATTATCAATCTTCTTTTTCTTCTTCTCCTCGAAACAAGTAATTTCATCAAGCTCCACACTTTCAGTCTTCACAGCCACCGTCTGATCTAGTAAATACTCCCGCCGCGGCCTCTTACGGCGGCGATAGTAGACGCGAACAATCTCAGGACGCTGAATCCGCAACTTGTAATCATCCGGGCGACAACAATCGGCACTAGCACTCACACCGCTACCTAAACCTTCAACGTCAAATTGCTCAATCATTGGAAGCTTCTGGGCCTTGACCTTCTTGGACATCAGACTGTGAGAACCGACGGAATTAACACAGCACAATGCCGGCGAGGGAACGGAGTACATACTCTCAATAGAATCGTAGCGAATTGGAGCTTCCACGAGATCGTGAACATCAATTTCGATCTGGGTTTCATAAGAAACACACGCCATTGAGATTATTCGGAGGGAGAAAAAGCACAGGGCTTCGTAAAGGAGACACCTTTGCTCTTCCTTCACTGAAACCCCAAAAAAAAAAATGCTAGGGTTTTGGTGGATAAGAGAAATTAGGGTTTAGAAAGCAGAATCGGAGAAAAAGGGGAAAAGAAACAAAAACAGATCCTTTGGAGGGAGAAGCTAAAGGCTTTTTTTTGGTTTCCCGCCGGGTTTATTAAAGATGATGCCAAAGTCTTTCAGATCTAAATCTAAATGCTCTCTCTCTCCCTCTTTATATATCTCCGCATACATACATTCATAAGTGGGTGTATGTATGTATCTGTAGTAATATCTGTTTGTTTAAACAAAAGGAAAATTAAATCGACTTGTAGCAGTTTTTTTTTAGGAAATACCATTTTATATATCAAGGTAACCAGAACCTAACCACGAGAGATTAATTCTGAAACACACCAAACCAAGTGGGCTAGAAAGGATGATGATGAAAGAGAGATTCTCTGAGCTCTTGATAACGGATCGAGGCGGCATGTTAAGGTTTTTTTTGTTGTCATCAATAAGAACGGATGCCGGACGCGAAACATTGAGATGAATCCTAGAATTCTGTTATTTCCAAATATTATATATAGAGGCTTGGAAGGCGAGTTTAAGAATCATTGCTGTGTTTGAATCCCGGCAAGAAGTTTTCATCCACCTTATCCCATCTTCAAACATTCTCGGAGGAGATACTCTAGCTTTAGAGGTAAAAAAAAAGACCATACCTCCGTAGAGAAAGAGCAATAAAAAAACAAGTGTTGCCTAGACTCATCAAAGACCCCACATAGAAGACAAGATCGAGGAGGGAACCGTTAACTCCCACCTTACCAATCCATCCTTTGTGTGAAGCCTATTTCTTGTAGCAACCCAAGCGATGAAAGCATGCTTAGCAATCCTTCCTTTGAACCAAATTGTTTCAAACCAGTCCACCTTAGGCCCCAGAGGATTTAAGTGATGCCAAGTATCTAAGGTTGAAAATTTATTTGAAGGAGCTTTATCACCCACTTTCCACTGGAACTCATCATCCTCAGCTGAAAAGTTGACCACTTGCGGAGAAGGCAAGCATTGCTTTAAAAGCTGTATAATCGGATTCCTACTTCGACTTCTTGAAATCCACCAACCACCTTCCCTTAAAGCTCCTGCTACTACAACATTCAACGGAAGACCAGATAATCTTGGACATGCATCGCCCGTTAGCTCTATCGACGGCCCCAAGAGAGTCCAATTATCTTTCCATAAACTACAAGTAATTCCAGAACCAACCTCACATATGATGAACGGCTTTGCTAAGTGTCTAATCTTACACAAGCTTTTCCAAATTCAACTTCCCGAGTTTTGCAGAAGCAATTTGATCCAATAAAATGGTGCCTCACCCAAGACACCCACAGAGAGTCTCCTGCTGCAAATAACAACCAAATAAGCTTCATCCCCAGAACTTTGTTCTAGGCAACTAACCTCTGCAGGCCTAAACCATCAGATTTCTTGGGCGTACAAAGATATTCCTAACTAATTTTTGCTCCTCTGAGTTAGGGGCTCCTTTCCATAGAAACCCGTTACACACCTGTTCCAATTCCAGCAGGGACTGGTTCGGCAAGATGAATATGGAGGCCCACAAGGTTATCGTAGAGTAAATGACTGACTTAATAAGCTGAAGGATTCCTGCAAAGGAGAGATGTTTTGCAGTAAAGCTGCAGAAATTAGGTGGATCCTTTCGATTGCTAATGAGCTGGGCATTACACTCTTGATTCCTCCTACCGTCTACCGTGATAATAATGGAGCTACTCAGCTTTGTGCAAACCCTGTCTTTCATACTCGGATGAAACATATTGCCTTAAATTACCATTTTGTTCGTGAGCAGGTGCAGGATGGTGTTCTTCTTGTGTCTCATGTTAGTTCGGTTGACGAAGCCATTACCTCGAACACGATTTGAAAATCTGGTGGTCAATATTGGACTTACTCCAGGACGTCCATCTTGAGGGGGATATTAGTATAAGAGAGTATGTTCTGTAAATATCCTGATTTTATCCGGATACGACATATTGGAGATATATTAGGATCTGTGTAACATATCTCTTGTTTTGTATCAATGGAATTAATTCAACCCCAATACCTTACAAGAAACACTAAAGCAGAACTAAAACACCTCAGTTTGGCCGTTAAGAACAGATTCAAGATCATTATCAGAGGTAGGAGAGTTTATAGTAATCAATCATATGAAAAATAAAAATTACATTGTACTAGAAATGATAACTGCTTATTTGCAAAGAGATCCAGAGACATAAATTAAGAAACGGAACAAAAAAACAATAAGTGAAACACTGAAGTAAAGTGACAAAAAGAAAAATAAACACTAAAGTAGTACCAAATTTTTTCATGAAAATTTAGACAAAATAACATGTAAAATAAAACAAGAATTCGACAGAGCAAATCAGTTTGCAGCAGACCAGGTATAATATTATTAAAAAATCTCTCGCAGAAAAGAAATAAGAACCATTCGATATTCGTCAGCCAACAAGTTAACACGACAAGACAACTAACTAAATGATAGAGAGACCCGCACCAACAGTTCAACAGAGATAAACTTACTCAAGAAACTGATTCCAAAAACATTAGCATTAGCATTGTACATGTGCCAATTCGCATAAACATAACTAGGATTCAATAAAGGATATCACAATATTTTAGCTTCTTTTTCACAAATGTATTTTTTTTGTAAATGTTAGCGCAAACGCAAAAATATAAATGGAACAAGAAATATGATATGCAGATGATAACAAATCAATGTCTCCTTGTCTACGAAAATAATCCAATTATATACCGATTCTCATCGTGATTAGAATGTAATTTGCTCTTAAACAAAAAGCAGATGCCTAAAGGATAAACTACCTAAGCATAAATAACTGATTGAATTTAGCTATTTTGGTTTCGAAGGCTAAGTTGTTCCCGTGACAACACGAAATTGCGACTGAGGCGTGATGTAATCGCCGATGTCACCAGAAAACGCCGCCTTAACAGGGAAAGCGATATACACACGGTTTTGTTTTTAGCTTAAGAAGTCACATTTGGGCTTTAATTCTCTCTAATTGGCCTTTTTTTTTCTTTTTTCAAATTCAGTTACGTGATGTAGTTAGGGTTCTTCGTTCTTCCTTATAGTGTAAGAAATACCAAAGCAAAACTAAAGAAAAACACGGTTTGGAAAATCAGTAGATATTTGTATTTCTTATAGATGCATTTATTCTTGTTTTGTTTTATGTTTACTGATGTCTTTGTTATAAATCAGAAAAAATTAAAACATAATTTATAATTATGTTTTATGCTTACTGATGTCTTTTTTATAAATCAGAAAAAATTAAAACATAATTTGTTATATATATGTATATTACCAATTATCTCATATATTAACTTTAACATTAAAACCTGTCAGAGAAAAAAAATATACAAAAAATCAATTAAGAAAAGAAAACGCATTTGCGATAGATTTACAATTTCAAATTCTTGGTAGAATACATGATGAATTTGGTCGTTTGAAGTTAAAGTTATTTGAAATCTTTGGTAAAAGTAATTGATAGACTATTTTAATTTCAAATTCTTGGTAAACTTGTCAGTCAAGATATTACTGGGTCTATTGAAGCACATTAGAACTGAACAAACTCTCACTAATCAGAAAATGAGAAAAATACCAAGAAAATTTCTTAAATGGATACTTTCAACCAAACAAATTTTCAATTGGTAAAATTTCCGATTTTTATTGATTAAACCGTTTTATTCCCAATATATTTTCAGGACACATACACCCGAAAGTAAGCATGTGGAGTCACGATCCTATGGACGCTCGAATGAACTCTCAAAGTACGTTGGAAGGCGACGGCACAAGCTCATTCAGGTTTTCTTGGAGGTGTGTGCGACAGGGGAAGAACATGTCCCTGGAAAGTATGCAGCAAACAATCAAATAAACAGAGAAATGAGAGGAACATTAGGAAAGCTTTCTGAAACTTTGGAGTGCAATTAGTTGGATAAAATTCAAATACAGACCTCCAAACATGCTCCATGTCAGTATCTGTTGGTTTGAGCTCTATAAAGACAGTCTGGAAAAAATCAAAACCTTGCTCATCTATGCTCGAATATGAAACCAACTTTTCTGATATCTTCAGCACATGTGTCAACTCATTCCCTCTAAACTCCTATCGTGCACTAGGCATGACATCCTTAAGCAAACGCATAAGACCTGCAACATTTCCCAAATCCAAGATGTACATGGCTGGTCCAAAGCAAAAAAAAACATGGTCCCTTTTGATAATTTGTTGTAATAATGTAATTTTTCTTGTTTTTGTTTCAGTTTAGAATTCTAATTAATTTTAAAAACAAATGACAAAGAAAAGCAACTGTGAGATACAACTAAAGAAAAATTAAAAATATCGTACAAACTTTTTAAAATTAAATACAATTTTTAAAAGAAATTTTGGACTTTTAAAATATTATAATTTAAAACCCATTATACTTGACCAAATATGTGGCAATAACTTACTATTAGATCAAAGACGGATAATGGATATAAGTGCCTAACTTACTATCGATATTGGACTAAACATGCTAATATTATACCAGATAAACACCTCACATTAACATCATCTATATTTTATATAAAAGATTATTTTTTAATATCAAAATTTTAAATAACATTCTAGATTAAAAGATTAAAAGAGACAAGTAGATTATTCAAAGGCGGATAAAAATATATATTGTAAAAAAACTCAGAACATTATATAATTTTTTACACTGTTTTTCTAAATATACTTTTACTTTCACAATGATTTCATGTTACATTTAAAATAATATTTACAAATTAAAATATATTAATACGGACTAACTCAAATTTACACTAATAATCATATTGCACCAATACGATTAGGCCTGGACATAAAATTCGAAACTCGAAAACTCGATCCGAACCGACTCGAAAAAACCTGGTTCGGTTTTCGAGTAGCTAATATTATCCGAACGGATATTAAATTATTTTTTCGTGTTTTGGTTCGGTTTAAGTAGGATCTGAAATCCGAATAGACACCTAGAAAACCCGAAATCCAAACTAGTATCCATGACCATAAACAATACATATACATGATTTTTGTGGATTTTTTTTTTGTCTTTTCAGGGTTTTAAGGAGTTTTCAGGTAATTTGAGTAATCTATATATATAAATTTAGAAAACCGATCAAAATCCGAATAGAACCCAAATCGGTCCAATACAAAATTCATTCAGTTATTAAACAGATTCTAATCTCCCAACCCAGTAAACCGAAATTGAAAATATTCGATCCGAATCAACCAAAAAATCCGAATACCAAAACGTAAATAAAATTATGAATTAGTAATTATTAACATAGGACTATACTTCAAATATTAGCCTATCAAATTGTATATTAAAAATAAAAGTAAATACACATTTTATTATCTTTTAAAATATCATAACCGTGGTTTTTTTATTATTAATTAATATTCCTTGAAAAAATATATTATCCCGTACCTAGTTATTTAGTAAGAGAAGACCCGGTTCGGCTTAAACCGGTTATAAACGACCCGGGTCAATCAAAATCAAAATTGGGTGGTTAGTTAAACAACCCTAGGGATTTAAATACTCTATTTCGTCCAGCTCTATTTGTCCCTCTCCTCCACTCTCGCCAACTATCAAATCTTCTTCTCCTTCTTCTCCGCCATTCTTGTCGCTCTAAAACCCTATCATACTCTACTGAGAATCTCCCCTACTCAAATTCAGCTCTATCCAGGGCTTGTGGACTGGGAATTCGAATCCAATCCACCACTGCCTCTGATCTTCATCAAGGTTTTACTCTGTCTAGTGTCCCCATTTTCAAACTCCACGGAGGATGGATCTGCCTAGCCTCGCTTTGATCCTCCGAGCCGCCGCGCTCAGTCCTATTCCCGATGAACGCAAAGCTTCAGAGCAGCAACTCAATCAGGTTTCTCAGTTTTCACTTGAATTCCCCCTGACGATGTATGTATACGGTTGCTGGTTTTTTATATTCTTCGCGAGTTCGATTGGTCTCAGAGATGTAGGAGATTCTTTTGATGGTAGTATCTTGAAGTTTGAGCTGACTTCATGTTTAAATATTTCTTAAAAGTTAACTTTTCCGACGGATAAGTGTTTTCGCCAAGATAATTCAAAGATTCCCATTCTTTTTGACAAATCGTTATTTGCTTTAATCCCGTATAGTCAGATTTCAACGGTGTTGCAGTTGGGATTTACTATCTCTAATGGATTAAGTTCAATCAGTTGAGTTCTGCAGTTCTTGATGTCCGTGTTTCTTGTTTTTTCTCTGTCTTGCAGTTGCAGCACACGCCCCAGCATTTGGTGAGACTGTTGCAGATAGCCGTGGATGGAAATTGTGATATGGCAGTGCGTCAAATTGCTAGTATTCAGTTCAAAAATTTCATTGCTAAGAACTGGTCACCTGAGGATTCTGGTAATAATTTTTACTGTGATTATCTTGTCCCGGCCTAAGCTTTGGAAGATCTTAGATTAATTTGCATATTTGATGGCGCAGGAGAGCAACAAAAGATATTGCAAAGTGACAAAGAAATGGTGAGAGACAATATCCTCGTCTATGTCACCCAGGTTCCAACTTTACTCAGGTAAATTTGCCAGATAGCTTTTGGACTTATCATTCAAGTCATTTAGTTAGCTGAGCTCTGACCTGGTCTGATTTTATGAAATATATGTAACATATATGGCTAATCATGCCTACAAATTGCTCATCATCTTGTCTGATAGACTGTCTTCAAGCTGATAGTCCTCACTTTTATATATGCATCTTTGAATGTGTCTCTGCATTATCCTTAGTAGCTAGATATTAAAAAAGGGCAGATAGAGGATGATTTTTCTGAAGTTAGATTTTTTCTCATTACCTTGGTCCCAACAGTATCTTCTATAAGCCTCAACAACAACCATAATTTTGTTTCTTTCCCTAAATTTATTATCCAGATCACAACTTGGAGAGTGCCTCAAGACAATTATTTACGCTGACTACCCAGAACAATGGCCACGTCTCCTGGATTGGGTGAAGTACAACTTGCAAAATCAACAAATTTATGGAGCTTTGTTTGTGTTGCGGATACTCTCTAGAAAATATGAGTAAGTTCATCACTTTCCATTCCGTATCCCTATGCCTGTGTGTATGATTTAAAGGTTTGTTAGTGAAATTATTGATATGCTTTATTGAGATATCTTCATGACTATCTGCTGTTGCAATAGCGCAATTTCGACTCTTGCATGTATCACACTGCGTAGTGATTAATAAATTTAGGTGGTAACCACTCCTGAGTAGAAAAAAATTAAGAGAAGGGAAAGAAGTGTTAGGCAGAAGAAATGAGAGTGTCTATAACATATTATTAGAACACAATGGTGTTCATGGCTCTGTCAATTCTTGATGTCCTGTCAAGTTGTTGACAACTTCCAGCTAGAAATGCAAGTTGCTCTTTACATGTAAAGAAGCAGCTAATCTAGATGACAATCTCATTGTTTTACACATAAGTAGTCCATCCTGTTGATGATGTTTCGTGATTTTATTTTCTAGGTTCAAGTCAGACGAGGAGAGGACACCGGTTTCCCGCATCGTGGAGGAGACATTTCCTCAACTTTTGACTATTTTTAATGGGCTTATCCAGATACCAAATCCCTCTCTGGAGATAGCAGAACTTATGAAGTTGATATGCAAAATATTTTGGTCATCCATATATGTAAGTTGCTAGGGAGATAGTTACATGTGCCTCTGCGGAATTTCACATTTTACCTTTCTTAACATAATATGCATATCGGTAGATCACAATTCAAACCAGTAGAACTGTTTTGTGTATTATTTTTTTTATCAAAGTGAAGACGTGGGACAAGGACTCCGAGATAGGTGGTTCCAACTCCATCTGTGATCCCTCTGTCTCTGTTTTCTTGTATTTTAGATTATTAGTTGCATTGGATAATATCTTATCATATTGGCAATTGCCATATTTGTTCTCTTCTTTGGTTTAGAAAAACTTCAATAAATAAATAGAAGACTAGCATCATGGGTTGGGGAGCGTATCCCTGAACCCCTCCCTGTTCTTTTTTTTTTCATGATAGTTTATGGATATCCTGATCTTTACTTTGTGTTACTTTTCAAAGAATCACCAGATGATCATTATTTACTGTTCTCTGTGGCAGCTGGAGCTTCCAAGGCAATTATTTGATCTAAACGTCTTTAATGCCTGGATGGTTCTGTTCTTGAGTGTTTCGGAGCGTCCTGTTCCAGTTGAAGGCCAGCCTATGGATCCGGAACTTAGAAAATCTTGGGGCTGGTGGAAGGTCAAGAAGTGGACAGTGCACATATTAAACAGGCTCTATAGTCGGTATGTCTCTGACGTTAATATTTTTTTAACAGGAAAGTACGCTTGGAAGTATTGAATTTTTATGAACACTCATGGATAGGTTTGGAGATCCAAAACTTCAAAGTCCAGAAAACAAACCTTTCGCCCAAATGTTTCAGAAGAATTATGCAGGCAGAATTTTGGAAGGCCACCTAAACTTCTTGAATACAATTCGTGTTGGAGGCTATCTTCCTGACAGAGTTACCAATCTTCTCCTTCAGTACTTAAGCAACAGGTTTGTGTTACAATCCCTTGTAGACATTAGTTTCACGTACATACATGTACACTATCAGTATCCCCACTTCGCTACTTAAATATCCTCATTTCCTGACATTATATATTTTTTTTTTGGTCACTGAATTTTAAGTTCTTGAAATTAATTAGAACACTTTTAGAGGTTTATATGTTTTTGCAATTTTACTCTATTGCATTTATCATGTGTTAAGATGTATTTTTACTGCAGCATAAACTACTGCTGTGTAGACATGTGAGTATATGCCCCATTGGTAAAAATTGTGGTTTTTATGTGTCTCAGTAATGATTGAGAATATAATGAGAACCTTGGCCAGGTCGGATTCACTATTTGTGTTTTCCTGCTCTTCTTTGAAAGGTGTATTCTTGATGAGTTTTGAATGTCTTTTAATCTTGGGAGCTTTGATCTCTTACATGATTGATTAACTTTCTGACATGGTTTGAAATTCATGATGCAATTTCTAATGACAAGCTAATATATCTTAAACATGCAAGATAACATTTTGAACTAATCCGTTGAAACTAATTCATTGTATTTGCAGCATTTCGAAGAATAGCATGTACAAGTTGCTGCTGCCTCGGCTGGATGTTCTGCTTTTTGAGATTGTTTTCCCTCTAATGTGCTTTAATGATAATGATCAAAAGCTTTGGGAGGAAGACCCACATGAATATGTGAGGAAAGGTTACAGTAAGTACTACATAATAATGACTTTCTTAAAATGTCTGAATTCTTAAGTATATCATTTTTAATGTTATTTGTTGTGCTGTAGATATCATTGAAGACTTGTACAGTCCGCGAACAGCGTCCATGGATTTTGTAAATGAGTTGGTTCGAAAACGTGGGAAAGAGAACCTTCCGAAGTTTGTTCAGTTTGTTGTTGGGATCTTCAGGAGGTATTACATTTGAGCTCTTCTGCTTGGAACTTTTTCTATCAGTTGTGTTTTATTGACAACTTGTTTGTCCACTGTTTGTAGTTATGACGAAGCTCCTGCAGAACATAAGCCTTATCGCCAAAAAGATGGTGCAATGCTTGCTGTTGGAGCTCTTTGTGACAAATTGAAGCAAACGGATCCCTATAAATCTGAACTAGAGCGTATGTTGGTGCAACATATTTTTCCCGAGTTCAGTAGTCCAGTTGGACATCTTAGAGCAAAGGTATGTTTGGCTTTAAACTATGTTGTGGATATCTCAGTAATCCATTGTTTACAAGCTTACCAGAATGAGGATTTAGTTTTGCATTTCCACGAAGTCTGTTGTACTTCAATTTGTTCGAGAACACTTAGCATCATTGCTTAGTCGACTGCTGCAATGATGTCGATAGTTTATAGACTTCCTGTTGTTGACTAGTATTAGATGTCATATTCTTTGAGATCTCCTTTGATCTGTTTGACGGTTGTATTTTTTGGATGTAGGCCGCATGGGTAGCTGGACAATATGCACATATCAATTTCTCAGATCAGAACAACTTTCGTAAAGCATTGCACAGTGTTGTTTCGGGACTGCGCGATCCTGACCTCCCTGTTCGTGTTGATTCAGTTTTTGCATTGCGTTCATTTGTTGAGGCATGCAAGGGTATGTGATTTTCTCCTACGCATTTGTATATGCATGAATGTTTGTTTATCTGTGCGTGTTGGCTTCTTGATTGTGTGCTGTGTTTGTGTGGTGGCTAATTCAAATTTTCTGGTCAAATGCAGATTTAAATGAGATACGTCCAATCCTCCCTCAGTTACTTGATGGTAGGTTACCCTTCTTTATGAATACTAGATGGTCAGTATAGTTGAAGTAAACTAATGCTTCAAATTTATTGTGATCCTGCTTCCATCAGAATTTTTCAAACTCATGAATGAGGTAGAGAATGAGGACCTTGTTTTTACTTTGGAGACCATCGTAGATAAGTTTGGCGAAGAGATGGCTCCTTTTGCTTTTGGATTATGTCAAAATCTGGTAAGAAAATTTGTTCTCTATGGGTCTAGTTTTCTTGAATAATCAAACTTGGCAATATATAAGTATTTCTGCCTTTCCTTTTGTTCAGGCGGCTGCATTTTGGAGGTGTCTAAACACGTCAGAAGCCAATGATGACTCGGATGACATGGGAGCTTTAGCTGCAGTTGGTTGTTTGCGTGCCATAAGTACAATCCTTGAATCTGTCAGCAGTCTTCCGCAGCTGTTTGTTGAGATAGAACCAACTATACTTCCAATAATGCAGAAAATGTTGACCACTGATGGCCAAGGTATACTGACGTCTAGAAATACATCTTGAGTTTCTCATTTAGCTTTGGGCTATAGTTTGTGGACTCTGAACATAATTAAGTTATAGTTGTGTCCAGATGATGCACTTTTGGAGTTTGGATTGATTGGTTAGCCATTTGGGTTCATTCAATTAGTATTTTTTTTTTAGAATTATATATCCATTAGTTTTTTTGTCAGCATTTTGTTGTGTCGTAGCATCATGATTCCTTTTCCAGCTATTTAATAATTGACACTAAAGTATTTATATTGTCATCCTATTTGCTATGGCAGAGGTATTTGAAGAAGTTTTGGAGATTGCATCATACATGACCTTTTATTCACCTAGCATTTCCTTGGATATATGGAGTCTCTGGCCTTTAATGGTGGAAGCATTGGTTGATTGGGCAATCGATTTCTTTCCAAGTATGGCTTCTCCCACATCTGCTTTCTTTTCTACAGCCCCCAAATTTTTTACATTCGGGATTTTACAGTTGACTCTATCACTGTAGCACTTCCATGTCATTCATTTTTTTTCGTTACATTCACTTAATTTACTCTTTTTGAAAATTCAGATATTTTGGTTCCAATGGACAACTTTATATCAAGGGGAACTGCTCATTTTCTCACTTGCAAGGAGCCCGACTATCAGCAAAGTCTATATAATGTTCTTTCAACTGTGAGTATATCTTCTGACAGTACAATCATATGTCTGTGCTTGTTCATTGTTGTAATGAATAGTAAGGTATGGAATTCTCGCACATATCATGAAGCATAGAATCTTCCTTTATCGTTTAACAGAATTTCCGAGTTCATTTTACATGCCTATCGTGGTAGAAAGTTGTTGGCCTTTTGTTTATTGTGTAAACAGGAGAAATAACATATTGTACATTCAGCATTACATGACATTTCTTGCTGCCAAAACATATATAAGCATTTCTCAAGTTTCTCTGCACAAGCACAGTTCTCATCTGTCTGCATGACATTCATTTGTTACCTTCATAGCTAATATGTCTCACGTTTCCACTTCTACAGCTTATGACCGACAGAAACATAGAAGACAGTGATATTGAGTCTGCTCCAAAGCTTATTGAAGTTGTTTTCCAGAATTGCAAAGGGCAGGTGGATCAGTGGGTTGAACCATATCTGCGACTCACTGTTGACCGGTTACAACGAGCTGAGACTTCATTTTTAAAATCTCTTCTTATACAAGTGGTAAGAACTATGGGTAGGATTTGTTGACCTGCTACTGGTTGATTTCTACTTACCCGTTTAGTTTATTTAATTAGAGGTGACATGTATTTCAATGTCACTATATGAATCAAGTGGCTCGTATTGTTGTGTGATGATTACAATGATGGGTTGACAATCTTGATTTCTGTTTGCAGGTGGCAAATATGCTTTACTACAATCCAGGTTTGACTCTTGGTGTATTGCATAACACGGGACTTGCTTCCAAAGTCTTTGATCTTTGGTTCCAGATGTTGCAGCAAAAGAGAAAAAGTGGCCTGCCAGCAAACTTCAAAAGGTACTGTTGATCTTTTTTGTTATGACATATCTTGTTCCTGTTAGCTTATAAGCGCAATGGTTGGACATTCTATTGTTCGCTTTGATTAGCTGAGAAAGAGGTTGCTCTCTTCGTACCAGGGAACATGATAAAAAAGTTTGCTGCTTGGGTTTGACTTCATTACTTGCTCTCCCGGGTGGTCAATTACCCGATGAAGCGCTGCAGCGTGTTTTCAGGGCAACACTTGATCTTCTAGTTGCATATAAGAATCAGCTAGCTGGTATGTCCTGCTCATGATCCATTTTCTCTTCACGTGGCATGGTAATGTTTACATTTATTCCCTTTCCAATCTTCATCGCAGAAGCAGAAAAGGAGACAGAAGTGGATTATGAGGATGAAATGAATGGACTCCAGAGTGATGATGACGACGATGATGATGATGATGATGGGTCTGATGGGGAGATGGGGATGGATGATGCAGAGGATGGAGATGAAGCACAAAGCGTGAAGCTGCAGAAGTTAGCTGCACAGGTTTGTCAAGTGTTTGTATCGACTTGCTTCAGTGAAGCATGCTTTGTCTGCTAGAATTGACTGTTTTCCAATTCTTTTATTTATTTATTCCATAGGCAAAGGCCTTCCGCTATGATGATGAAGATGACGACGATTCTGATGATGACTTTAGTGATGACGACGAGTTTCAGTCACCCATCGATGAGGTGGATGCCTTTGTATTCTTTGTCGATGCAATCAGAGGTACCACTATATAAAATCCTCTGATTACCAGTCTTGACCACATTATATGGAGCTTCATTTTCTCTGGCGTACATCTTGCTTAAGAATCACGTCCTTGTCCATTATACAGTTATGCAGGCATCAGATGCGCAGAGATTTCAGAACCTTAACCAGTCACTGGACTTCACTTACCAGGCGATTGCAAACGGAATAGCACAGCATGCGGAGCTGAGAAGAGTGGAGATCGAGAAGGAGAAGCAAAAAAAGTTGGCAGAAGCTGCTTCTACTCCTGTTGCTGCTCTGTGATCTTTAAGCTTTGGATCAAAGTCACAGTCTGATCACAGATGGTGTCATTTTGGTGAGAGATTCTCGTGCATAATTATTTGGCATAGTCGCTTGCTTCCAGGTTATAAAAATGAAGAAGCAGATTTTTGAATTTTGGCAGAAGACATCATATCTAGAACCTTGTGAAACTGTGTGGTTGCGGTTGATGAGGATGGAGTCTCTTATGGTTTAAAGAAAGGTGTGTACTATACTTCTTCGTCTTCTTCCATGAGTGTGTTGTGTTGTGGCTCTTCTTTTGGATTGGTTGTATTCATAAAGAAAAAGAGTTTTTTGGGTGGGTGGGGGATTTTGTGTACTCTTTATCTTATGCGCACACACTGTCTTGTCTTTTGGGATGTGTTAGTATTTTTAGGAAAAGCTATATTGAATTTTTGTGATCTCACAGAGAGATCAGCAAAGGTCACTCATCAGGTTGTATGACCATTCTTTCATAAAGTGATAATTATTTATCCATCCTTTACAAGTTACTTTCTTTAATGTATTATATTCATAAAATAATTATTAGTAAAATAAATTGGTAAATTTTCTTTAATGAAAACTAAGAAAATTAATTTCCAGCTTAGAAGATCAATTATCTTCGTGATATTTATAAAAGTTTACATTAATCTTGCCGAAAAGAAAAAGAATATCGTTTTAGACTTCCACTACACCCAGTTCCTAGAATCCTTCCACTTGTCAAGTGATCAAGTTTTTTCTCATCCCGTTATGTTTTCGCTCGGGGGTTTCTTGCTTTATGCGTTATGCCTCAAACGAAACCTTTTATATACCACAATTTGTGACAAAAGTGTGCAAATCAAAGCCATGACAAAAGGCATTTGGTGTCTGTGTTGATTTTCTAGATCAGTAAGCCAAACTAAATCTCTATCATTTCTGAAAACATAAATCATAATCTTATTATTTGTGTTGAAGGGAACTACCGCAGTTCGTTGCAGCTGGTAAGCTTCATTGCAAGATGGACAAAGTTGCAGGCATTCTTGAGACAAACCAGCCAGATGTGAAGAACGCACTCTACCAGTCAACCATCAAGCAAGAAGTCTTCCTATTGAACTGGATACAGAAGCTCTCGCGTGTAATCGACATTAAAGAATAAAAAGATTGTATCTGACATTTGAGACAATAGAGGAGGAGGGGGGGGGGGGGGGGGGGGGGGGGGGAATTAAGAAGAATAGACCCTGCTACCTTATACCACAAAGAAGCCAAGATTCCCATCATGTGGGCTTTTATGCAATGTGGTTAAACAGAGTCATTGATTGTTCAAGTTTCTTTGTGCTAATAGAGATGAGAGAAGATGATGAAATGGAAGCATATATCATCACCACACTCAGATCAGCTAATCAACATTCTTTTATTCTCAAATTGCAGACAATGAACAAATAGGTCCCAAAGTGTTCAAAGGATTGAAACTAAACCTTTTTTACAGACTAGAAGTCTGTGAAGAAGACGGCACAACGAACTCAACAACAATGGTAGAATCCACATAATCACGAACCTTATCCTTTTGCAAGTTCACCAACTCTTTCTGAGCATCCACAGCTTCCATTTCACCCAAATCCTTAAAATACGCAATCGAAGCAATCGAGAAACCTTTAGCTCTAGCCGGAGAAAAGTTTTCACCCACAGTGATCTGATCAATTCCTGGAAATTTCTCACTAAGTCCCTTAATCACTCCCGTAATCTCCGATTTCACCTCATCGGAGACATTCTCTTTCAATTTGAGTAGCGTGAGTTTAGCAACCGAACCAGGAGAAGGCGCTAGGGTTCCGGGGATTCGATCGGCGATCCAATCAACGGCCATGATGTCATCGCAGATCGGTAACACAGATTCCTTAACAACACGGACGTGGTCAGGATGCGCAGCGTAGGAGCTGAGATCGTCTTTAGATCCGTAACGGCTATGGAGGACGTGAGTGAAGGTGAAGGCGGAGGATCCGAGGCGGTGGAGAGGAGCGGCGGAGATGTGAAGCACTTGATCGAGAGAGGCAAGAGCGTTGAGGTTGTTGATCATGGAAGTGATTTTGTTGGAGTCAGCGTCGTCTTTAGCTTTGAAAAGGACGATGTGTTCTATGATCTGACTCTGTGGGGTTGAAGAAGACATGGCGGTTACGGCGGAGAAGGAGCGGCGAGGGAGTAATCGGAGATTGATTGGGGAGTGTTTGGTTGTTGAGATAGTGAAGGCTAATGGTGATGAAAGTAGCGGTCGGATTCTTGCGCATATCATCTTTTTAGATTCGTCTCTTTAAAGATTGTGACTTGGGAGAGTGGTTGAGACTGAAGTGACCATTGAAGCCACTTAAACGTCTTTTTTTTTTTTGGGTGCCTAAGTTTCATCGACAGTGGTTGGTTGGATGATGTCACTGTGATTATCGAGAAACTAATTGTTTTTTTTTCATTTTACTATATTGTTAAATCAATAGACAAGAATTGTCAAAATTAAAAACTGTAAGATAATATAGATATATCTGAGAATTTAATTGAGATATTAAAGAGATAAATAGCGATTATGCGATAATTAATTCCCGTATAAAGTGTTTACTATACGATCCACACATAAAGAAACATTACAATTATGAATCTGTGATCTTTGCATTTTTTTCTATGGGAGAAAAAACGGAAGAAAAATCTTGTGAAAATTTGTAGAGCACAAAACCCACAAATGAAACAAAAGAGAAATGATTTAGAATCAAAATCAGGTCACGAGGAAGAACAGCAAGAGAAACCGAAGCCTTGTTTGGAGTTGTTATTATCATCCTTAACGAGACTTACTCGGTTCTTCATGCTTAGTTCGGTTTTATAAGTGTCGGAATTGAGTTGTTTCCGGCTAACATTGGTGTAGATGTCGCGGATTACCATTTCAAACGCTGTTTTGACGTTTGTTGAATCAAGGGCCGATGTTTCCATGAAGAATAGTCCTTCGGTTTCCGCTAGAGCTTTGCCTTCTTCCACGCTCACCGCTCTTATGCTTTCTAGGTCGCATTTGTTTCCCACCAGCATCCTCGCCACCGTCGTATCCGAATGTGCTGTCAAAAAGATAAACACACAAAAATGAATGAACAAAGTTTTACCAAAACAGCATTCAAATCAAAATTAGACAGCTTCATAGAATAAGCAAGCGAAGCGATGTCTCAAGGTCTTTTACCCTGTTTACTCAAACTTAAGAGGAAATGTAAAGAGCATAGAAAGAGATTATGTTACCTAATGAGAATCAAGACTAATTATAAATAAAATAAACCTATTTCTCATAGAAATGAAACCATTTGCCATATATCTCTCCTCTTAGCTTTGCTCAGCAATTCCAGAAACATGGTTAAGAACTCATCTATCTATAACGCAACCACGCAAATTAATCTATATACAGTAGCAAGAATCCTTTAATTGGAAACATATATAAACTACTATATTGAGTTAATGAGCAAGACTTCACCTTTGGCCTAAGTAACCAATAAGTCTCCATAAAAGCTTGAGATCTATAATAGTCCATTACAATGGTAAGAATCTAAATCAATCAGCTGGGGCACACACAATCAACCAAATCTGGAGAAGAAAAACTCCACAATTCTACCAAAATTAAGCTAAATCCAATTTCAATCAATTTAAGGACCTAATTGACTAAACACACTATCCAAATTGAGTAAGACCTCAGCTCATTCAATCAAGTCACATTCGATTCAGCCAACCAAAATCATCCAAATCGATCTGTAAAACTTTTGAAATCAACCAGTTTAAATCAAGCTAGGGACTTACTCTTGAGCTCATCGAGCCAACGACCAACGCTCTCGAAGGTGGAGCGACGGCTAATGTCATAGACGACAAGCGCTCCGACGGCGCCGCGATAATAAGCGGAAGTGACGGCACGGAACCGTTCTTGACCAGCAGTATCCCAAATCTGAGCTTTAACCTCTTTGCCTTCGATTTCCATGTTCTGCGTCTGGAACTCAACACCGATCGTGGCTTTGGAATGAGCGTTGAACTCGTTACGAGCGTACCGAGAGAGAAGGTTCGATTTCCCGACGGCAGAGTCGCCGATGATCACAATCTTGAAGAGATACTCCTCTCCCCCTTCTTCATCGGACGACATCGTTTTCGTTTCTGATTTCTAGAGAGAGAAACTTGCAGACTGGGTTTTAGAGCGAGAGAGAGAGGAAGACGAAGCTGGCAAAAGGAAAGGGAGAGGACATACTGCGCATGAAGTGGGCCGTTTCATAATAGAGTTTCAGACTTCTAAAAGTTTTAATTTTTTTTTTTTTTTTTTGAATTATGTGCCATCAAATCCGGTGCAATTATAAGTTCTTGTCGTCTTATTTTAAAAAAAAACAAAAAAAGGGATTATGAATTTAACTATAACAGAGAATGGCCCAAACATTTAGCCCAAAGCCCATAATCAATAACGTTTAAGTAACTGAGGCCTTAGAGTGCGGTTTGCCACGCACAGTTTTCACAAAACAGTCATGAATGGCGTGGCTTCAGATGGGAGTATACAGACTTGTGTGTTGGAAAGACCCTTTCAAGTTACGCAGACTTATCCGGTTGAATTATGGGCATCTGATTTTGAAAAAAAAGACTAAGCCATTCTTGCATAAACTGGTCGGGATTTGAAATCGATTTTCTGAGAAGCTTTTTATAGGACAAAACCAGTCGAATATAATGTGTATAAAGTAGGAACCCTGATATTTTTATAAAAGAAATTACAGTATCAAGTATTCGTTTAGATTAATATAAAATTTGCACATGGTCTTCAGATACTACTATGACAGCTTTATCACATTCTTGCACAAATTAATTACGTTCATACAAAACAAAGAGGAAACCTTTGGTCCAAATTTTATCCCATATGTATGCTTTTAGTTCAGGGGACATCCACTTTTGGATCAATTCAAACTATAGGATATAAAAATTCATCATCATATGGACCCACTATTTTTTAACTCAAAACTATTTTTAAAAAATGAAGAAGAGCTTTACAATGATATGATTTTAATTACATACGTAGAGACTACAAGGAGGGAAACCCATATTCTATTATCCTTCCATCATGGTATCGTTGTATAGCACAATGTGTACCACTTTTAATAAAGCTATTAAGTAATTAAATTGGTAAACAGATGGCACTACGTAAGAAGAGACGGTAAAGATTTAGCAATGGTAAAACATAAAAATTAGCAGCACAGGGGTTTACTACCAGTTTTATAGCTATCATTTTAAGGTGGTAAAAAGGCGGCGGTAATAATCTATGTTTATATATATGACAAACGAGCTCTGTCGGAAACTATATATGTATCACACAGGTTTCTTTGTTCAGTAACAAAAAAAAACAGAAAAAGGTACGTCAATGTCTCAAGTATTATTTCTAGGCATTCAATTTTTATTTTCTTCGAACTCATTTACTTTGAATCATATAAACACAACATATAAAAATAATTAATAGTCTATGTTCTCACATATGAAATTGAAAGGGCAGCGTGTTCTCTAACGTTAGTCAAAGTTTGACCTAATTACCGGGATGGGAATTAGGGAAGAACAAGAGACCAGAGCTGGTCATCTTAATTATAATATAAATTCCGTGATAATATTCCAACTATACAGAGAATGTTTAGATAGTCAATTCCAATTTGCATGAAACATAGAATTAAGTATAAAGGACGATAAAGTGAAACAAGTGACAGAAACTACAAATCCAACTAGGATAGAATGTTAAGTTTAGTCAATTCTAATTTGCATGAAACATACAATGAAGTATAAATGACGATTAAGTGTAACAAATGACAGAAATTCAACGTATTGTTCACACATTAAACCCAAAAACAATTTAGAGCTAGATTGTTTTGAATTTTGTCTTGTTTACTAGTTAGTTTACATATCTTTATATCTAATATTTTAACTTGGAAAAATGTAAACGCAGATATGAAACACAGATGCATTACGCGTTTGCGACTTTGGAAATATGATTGATTTATACATCAAAATATTATGTCTTTAATACAAACACTGCAATTTAATTATATACATAGATATATATATATATATATATATATATATATGCAAACATAACAAATAAACAACCTTCACTTCCTTGTGATATATACGTTGTTGTACGTACGTTATAGATACACTTATCACTATTTGTTCCATCTTCAAACAAAAAACCTAAATTTTAGTTTGGATCATCCTAGTCCTAAAAAATATTACAATACAACATATGGTTAGAGACAGAAAAAAGTAGATCCACGGCATTTGTCCAATGCATCATTCGTTGTCCCTTCAAGAACATCATCTTCTCACCATTTCGCTTCAAAAACTCTAAGGCAAAATTGTCACTGTCCTCGTCTTCCTCGGAATCGGCTGATCTCGATGAGCTTATTCTTCGATGGTTAAGAAGATCGATATAAGTCTGGAGATCGTGAACGCAAGAAATGTTTTGAACATCGAAAAAATCTAGCGTGAGTTCCACCCCGACATGAGCATAACATGAACAGCTCCATGGAAGCTCATAAACACCACCTAAAACCCTAAAATTCTCATTGAATAAAACACCGGGAAGTTTAGTGACCGGATCATTGACGTTAGTGATCCTCAAAACCTTAACTCCTAGTTCCTCGCAACGTTTCTTGAATTCTAAGTTACCAACTCTAGGACCTGCAAAAGAGAATACGGTCACCGGGATATCTCCCTCGCCGTTCCTCTGGTTTAAACCTAGTTCCGCAATGTCATAAGCAAGAAGTTGAGCCAATGAGCTTCCCATGCTATGTCCAGCGAGTGTGATACTCATCTCTTCTCCTTTGTGCTTATTCATCAATCTCGATATTTCGGACAGAAGCTGTTGTCTGCAGCTCTCTAGTCCGAATTTTCTCTCACTCTCATCGGATGTGTATAAACTCAAGAACCCGGATTCCACCTTTACGTCGAGACGCTGATTATGAGGATGGAACCTAGCCGGAGTTAAAGAGCTCATGAAATTTGCCAACCATTCGGGGTTAGTTACCGTTCCACGAAACGTCACCACAATGTCCCTCCTCCCTAAACGTTTCACCGAGTTATCGGATGAAACTGCAACGTAACCTACCCAACGCGCTCGTCGATTCATCTCGTTCTGGATCGGACTGATGTTGATGTCCGGTGTGGCGTAGATGTATTTGGTGACTTGGTAGTCCTCAGGTTGGTCGATTCCGGTTTCTTTAAGTAGGGTTTGTTTGCCATACTTGCAGTTCAAGTAACGTTTGGAATTAGGGTTTAGATCGAAGGCTTTGTAACAAGTGGAAACTAAGTTGCCATAGCGAGTGATCTCTTGTTGGAGAAGAGGGTTTAAAGGTTCGATGAGATATTTCCAGTTGTTACATCCTTGTATCTCTCTCCAAACCTGAGATAACGGTACAGTCGCTGCCCCACCTGAGCATGGGGACTGCGGTGCACGATAGACCGGAGAACGAGGAGGAGAAGAAGAAGAAGCAACCGGAGAAGTTTGAATCACTGGTGATAATAGAGAAGAAGAAGAAGAATTAGCAATTACTAGTCTTTTGGAGTTTTGGTTAGAAATAGGGAGAGAAAGAGTATGATGAAAAAAGAGTGTTTGTTGTGGAGTTCTGTCTCTTAGAAATGGAACTTGTTTCATATTAGGGTTTTGGATCAAGGCCATTGATGGAAGATGACCTAAGCAAGAGAGAAAGAGAGAGAGAGGTTTGTGAAACTTTTAAGAGAGATAAAATTTGTGATGTATTTATAGTGAACATGGAGAAAGACTTCCACATGTTTTGGCGTGTATTGACTGAGAAATGAGAATTAAATTAAAATACTCGAATTGCAATCGTTTTGTGAGAGTGATAAGAATAATTTATGTGGTCGGTTTTGTATTATTAAATTCTTATAACATATAACTACTCTTTCAATTTCTGATTCTCCTCACTTCAGTCTTTTGTACGCGTTACCATATCATGTGTGGACTACAAAATATAATTATAAAATTATCGTTTATACTAACTTAACATCCTCGTATTCTTGACAATATTATTATTTACAATTCAGTTTAATCCAAGTGCCGATATTTGACCAAAAATAATGTAGTAAAGTCACGTTAGATTGAAAAAAAAAAAAGAGAGCAATTGCTTAGGTAAGCTTCCTATATACGTATTCTTTATCATTTTGCATGCTGCTGAAGCTAATTGTGGAACAAAATGTTTTCATGTGTAAAAACTAAACTACACGAGTAAATGTTTAATACATTTTTGTTTAGTTTCATATACCAAATATAAGTAGGAAAAATTTCCTACCAAATGTTTTCATATACGTAGTTTCCCACTTAAACAGATTTTAAAATATTTTGATATATAGAAAGCTATTTTTAGTAAGTACCTGAAGGTCACTATAGAGAGAATACACATTACTTGTAAACTAATACTCTAAATTTAAGAGTACATGCATATAACGCCATGTGTATGCTTTATCATTTCACTTTTTATCGAGTCCATGCTGACTTGAGCGTCAGAAGATCTTTGGAAGACATGACACCGGTGTTCCCACTAATTTCATCTTCACTCATGAGATATATGTTCATCTACTTCTTTACCCTCAACTATCATCCCATTATTCAAGCACAATATTCTGATAATCGAAATTCTGCATAAACAATTAATATCTCATAGATTCTCTCCATTTTATGTACTTCTTTCGAATATACGTGTATCTATCAAAAACGTCTTATATAACGGAACGAATGAAGGTATATTATTGTTTTAGGAGAGATTTCTTTTGTAGTTTTTATTAATATTCCTCTTAATTATAATATTTAGTTTACCCTTTTTGAAGATTTAAATGTTAAATTGATTAAATAGTCAGGGAATGTGTGTGTGTGTGTGTGTATATCTAAGGAAAACAAAAATATGATCTTTCAATAGACCTCACGCTCATCATGCTATAACACAAACATATATGTGTATTAATATATAACTCCAGCATAACATATATATGTTTAATGTGTTGACCAAGAAGAAACCTTGTAAATATATTTTGACACTCCTCGGCATGTGAGTAGTCAAAAAATGTCAAATATCATATATTATATAGGTATGTATCCAAGTATACGCGCATATATCCAAGTATATATGTGGGTATCATTGCATCATTAAATATTCTTAGAAATAATTCAATTCATATTTAGGCTTGTGACTGGTATGCACCATAGAATAATTTTTTTTCCTCTGAATTCCTTTGGTCCAGACAAATCTTTTTTTATTATCAAAATAACCTCTTTTGTTTGGGTAAAAAACTTTCTTCCATTAAAAATAGAGAGGAACCATTATTCTTAATTCTTCTACTTATTTTGTTCTACCTTCACACCAGTCAGAGCTATTATGTATATAATCTTTTTTCCTTTTCTAATTTTTTTTTGCCACCTTTACTTAACAATAATTTTGTGAATCAAACAAAATTTTTTAGCATTGATATAATATTATATACTTGTATCACCTCATATGTATAAACGTGAGCTATAAATTCTCATTTCAGAACAATCTTAATCTGTTTTAAGATGCATGTATTGGTTTAACCAAAAACAAGCTCTATATTTGTGAAATTATTTCAACGAATTATAGAGTCAATGTAAGTCTCATGGATGTACTCGATCCTTATAAGGACGAGTGAGCTCTCATTTCTTTGCCACATAGGTAATAAAAGCATTTTAAACTGAAGTCAAACTGCGGGAGAGCAAATAAGCTATAAGTAGTTTATCTAAACAAGAACTAAAGTCAAAAGAAAGTATATAATCTAGAAAAAATGTGCATCCTGACACGCTAATTAAGTAAGGATTTTTTCAGGAATTTTGAAGTCAAATTCGCTTAGCTATATAGGCAATTAATACTCGTCGAATAATTATCACATATAGACTATAGGACTAAACGTCGAAAATATTAGCATTTAATATTGCAGATTATACTTATCCTATACTATGAATAACAGACCACATCCATATACGCTACATCCTTATTCTAACAGACCAGACCACATATATGTTTTAAGTCCTTTACAAATGCATATAAAATGGTGTATATTATTTATATATAAGTAAGGGTACTTAAGCGTAACATGGTGGATCGACTGTTGTATTGTAATCGGTTTCTATTTATAAAAAGGGGATCTTTAAAAAAACAAAAAAAAAACATGGTGGATCGAAATTTTACAGTTTAATACCAAAAGAAAAAGACAAAAAAAAATTACATTGGAAGGAGAATACGCGGAGACGAAAGATGTTGACTTTGGCACATCAGCAAAAAGTGGACTGAAATAGTACGGAAGAAATAGCACTTGTTGTTGTTGTTGTTGTTGTTCGTTGTTTGACCTCTATTCTACATGGCGTGGAACTCCCAGCTTCTTCTTTCTTTCTTTTTTCCTCTTTTTTTTAGTTATTAGATTTCTAAAATGATTCAGACAGAGCCGATTAATTTATCGAATATGTATATGCCTCGAGAAAAAAATAAGTTTTTTAACGATCTTATAAGATGATCCAGACGACATCGAATTACTGGCTCAGTGCAAAGATTTACATGCAACGACAAAATTCAACCAGCTGATTTTGATACTCAAATTTTTTAGTGTAAACATTTTACATCAACATATAAAATTTTTATGGTTAAAAGCTAAAATTATTGTAACTTAAGACCAAAAACTAAAGTTTATTAATTCATTATTATTGTCTTTATTATGACAAATAATGCTAAAGATCATTTTTAGTTATCAAGTATTCGTCAATTGTAGCATGACATGTAGATCACGAACCCACAAAGAACATCATGTAAGTAAAGCAATCTCTCATAGCAGTCGATTAAACGAGTTTTGGAATCGACCAAACGTAGAAAGAACAAACTCGCTTTTTGCAGAAGCAACTTGTGATGGGAAAAATGCGAACCCAAATTGAAACAAAACCGGATTGAAACACCATTATATTTTTTTAATGTATTTGATATTTTCTTAAAATAATTAATCTTCTGCATGGCGCATGACATCTTTATAGGTTTGGATAACTACGAAATTTCGTGGAAGTCTATAAATTTTTTAAAACAAAGATTCACAACTGAAAATTATTTCCCGACCTTAAAGAGAAGTGCCATCATTAGTCTTTGGTCAAATCCACTACGTGATTGGATGTACCATGCATTATTGTAATCTACTCTTCAGCTTACATTGTCAATTTTTGAGAAAATGCTGAAAAGCTAAAGAACTTTTATATGTGAAGGATGATATAGAATATTTTCAATTCGTAATATTTTCAATAGAATATTAAGCAAGATGCTATTCACATGTTTCAAATGAAAGTTGATCATTTTTTGGCCACATTTTATTTGGACGGGAACCAGAATTGAGTTACTTTTCTATTCATCAAACGAGGCATATGAAAAGATGATGAATTTCTCATAAGAATATTTAGCAAGTTACTTTTCACTTTTTTCTAATGAAAGTTGATCATTTTTGGCCACAAAAATCTTCGGACTGGAACAGATACAGAAGTGAGTAACTTTTCTATTGATCACCGAATGTGTAATTCAATATTTGTTTTCTTGAGCTAACTTAGACTCGAAGAAACAAACAAATGTCACGACTATGTGGTAGAGAAGTGTGGACAAAAGAGATCAACTTGCTTAAAATTAGACATTTATGGACACAACTGTTATGGTTTTGTGAACTTATGTCCTAAAACATTAGCTCTTGGCTCTGTTCAACATCAACATGGCGTATTTTTCTGCTCAACCAGCCCAAAACTCTCAGATGTCACAATACAGAATGATCTAGCAGCCAAGAAACTTCTGCAGTTACAAAACAATACATTGCAAGAACCTGAGCTCTGCTTCATCTGATGCAATCTCCACGCCGTTCCTTGTTTTTTTAAAATGGAATGTGGTTAGCTCTCACTCTTGTTTCTTGAGCTCTGGGTCAGTACTTGCGACTCCTGATGTCAACTTCTTGACACTGTCTTTGGCCTCTGCAACAAACGAAGCGTCTGGCTTGTGTTTATCCGCAGGTTCTTTCAGGGCCAGACAGATGTAGAAAACAATCACTACATTGACTGATACCACCGCTAGAAATCCACTCAGTAATGTCAGAGAATGTGGAGACAATGTTGTTGAACCTGTCAAAGATTTAAACAGAGTAATGTAAGAGGTGGTAAAATCTCTGGAATACCTATGGTTGCAGTTTAAACGGTCAATTATCATATTTGCTATTACCAAACTACATCTGGGAAAATACTACAGACAGCTTTGTGAGAGAGAGACATTATGCTCCAGTAACCGACTAACAGGACATCACATGTACAGATGATCAAACATCATTACATGAATTAAGCGTCAAAGAGTAAAATGCCTATATTACAAGAATTAAGGTTACAACCATAACATAGCCGATCCCAACAACCAGCTATTCTCAGAAATCAAGTTCCAATAAAAAACGAGTGTTTGCAGAAGCTAAAGATGATTCTATAAGTAAAACAATGAAGAGTTCTTGGTACTTACTCCCCCTAAAAGAAACTTATAAAATCTTTCCTAACTTATTCAAATAGTGGTTTTCAGGGTTAAACTCAATTTGAAATGCATCACATGTAAAATCTCCTACTACAAGCCACAAGCCACAATCCAATCACTCCTAATCAACAACACCAAAATTAATGATCAGGAATAACATAGATCTTCAGAACATAGTTGTAGGGCACAGACTTGAAGGCAAATGTGAAGAGAAAAAAAAAAAGACAAGGGGATCAGTAATTGGTAACATAATGCCCTCTGGTTTCTAGAAAATCACCAGACTCCTTAAAAAATCAACCCTTCTGCAACAACACCCTCTATTCAAAGAAAGATCCAGAGAAAATTCACAATTATCATTGAACACAGAATGAGAAATCTAATGAAATCTTTGTCAATCTAACAAATACAGGGATAGGTAAGTGTACATGAGTCCTTTACTCACCACTCTCAAAAACCCACACCGAGCTATTTGTCAATTGTCATAACAAGCAGAAACTCCTAACTACAGTTGGTAATCTAATGGCTTCTTACACGATTTTAGTTCAAGAGCTCCAAACACGATTAAGCAAAAACTCAAAGACAGAATCATGTATACAATTACAAAACGGCACAGATTTCCTCATAAACATCAAGTCAAAACCTGGGAATATACGCTTTGAAACGGTGTTAATCTAAAACCATATTGGTCCTAATCTAAAGATGCATCAAGACTTGTAAGAATCAAATCGAAAGTTCATCAAAATGGGGGATGCACAAGTCCATAATTACTCATATACAAGGCCCTTACCAGGAAGCAAATCATTGTTGAATCCATATAATATCGCGATAGGAAGAATCCACATGAACATTGATGCAATAAGGAACTTCTGCATAACCCCAGCCATGGTAGTACGCAAATCTACATCCAAATTATGAAACCACGAATCAACGAAAGATGCGAGATGTGGAGAAAAAAAGACACAAATCTGTATCTAGGGTTTTCAACAAAATATCCTAAACACCACAAAGTAAGCGACAAAAAGAAAAGCTTTACATTGAATCCGGCGAGTTAACTTAACTCGGTCTAAAACTCAATGTTTCAGAGTATTGCTCACAATTTGCAAAGTCTAGATTTTTCGTATGTCAACAGATTGTCAATCAAATCACAAGGAAGCCATTATTAACCAGAGTGATATATACTAATACCACATTTCAAACCGAAATAAACCGGTATATTTGTTCGGTTCAAGTTCAGAGAAACTGTGTGCCGTTGCTAAACACGGCGTACAGACTACACGTAGTTACTAGCCGGCAGGGTAAATGAACGTGTTCTTGTTTGACTTTGGTGTCATCTGTTATAAAGAAGAGAATAAAATGGGTTTCTTTTTCTTCAAGCTAATATATTGTCAACGAACTAAGTACATCAAATGTCGATTCTTTTGCAGACTTTTTTTTATCTCCTGCTCTTTGAATCTCTTTCAAGAAATCAGGAATGGAGAAGAGGGCACATCTTAGATCACTTCTTCAGTATTTGCCTCTTGTGGCTCAGTCTTCATCTCTAGTTTGGCCACCTTCTGTTGTAGAAGAGCTTCAAAAAATGTCTAAGGGGCCGAGTGAGACAATGGTTAACTCAGGGGAGGCTCTTGCCTTGCATATCACGATTATTCGGAACTCCCTCTCCTCAGATGCATTACAAGGGTATGCTCTTTTCTTTGACAAGGTAACAATTCTTTTGTCTTTTCATCTACTTTCTTAGTTGTTTGTGTTTTTTATTCATTTTCTCTTAAGGTGAACATTTGGCATGGAACATAAAGTACTCACAAACAATTGTTTTCTTGCGACGCAGAAATTTTCTAGAGAAGAGTCAGCTAACTTTTTTGGTGAGGTGGTTCCTAGGTTGTGTGGATTACTTCTCCAGTTACCTTCCATGTTAGAAATGCACTATCATAAGGCAGACCATGTTCTTGATGGAGTTACGTCCGGTCTTCGTCTATTAGGCCCTCAAGAAGCTGGCATTGTGTTTCTTAGCCAGGTATACTCTCTCAGCCCAAACAAACAAACAAACAAAAACATGCATATCGTGTTGCATTGAATGAAAATTGTAATAGCAACTTTCTAGTACTTATTAGAGCTGAAGTTGCTTAATTTTTGCAACCAAGCTTCATTCATCTCTTCTTCTACTTTTTCACCCCTCAGTATACTTGATGCCTTCTTCCGCAGGAGTAAATTGCAGCTCTTCTTGCATTTTCCTTCTTTTGTTTGTTCCCTGAAGTTGACAGACGCATAAAGAATCTTCAAGGAATCAAATTTGATGAAGTGTTTTCGTATGTGGCTCCGTTCTTCTCCTAACAATTACAAGTAAACAACTATATTCCCAAGAGTTACAAATCCTTCTTGTGTGTTTCAAGGTTTTTGTATACGAGTCAGTGCACGAAGCAAGAGAGCAAAATAAGGTGCATTATCCATTACTTTGAAAGGATATGTCAATGCATCCCCACAGGCTTTGTTACCTTTGAGAGGAAAATTCTAACGTTGGAATACAATCCTCGCTATGTTTCATACCCTGAGGCTGATTGGGCCAAATCCATCACCCCACTTTGTTCGTTGAGGTAACATAGAAACACTACTAAGCATCTTCACTGTTAATTCATTTCTTTCATATGATTCATGAGTATTCTCTTGAAACTAGGTTCATACCTCAGGAGTTATAGAAGATCAACCCGGTGAAGCTCTTGAAGTGGATTTTGCTGATGAATATTTTTTGGTGGTCTTACTCTTCGTAATGGATGTCTACAGGTCTGAAATTGTTATTTCAGTTTTAAGAAATACAACCACAAACTCTATACTATGCTGAAAATTTAATTCCATGTAGGAAGAAATAAGGTTCATGATCAACCCGTAACTTATTGTTGGCATGCTCTTCTTGCCTCGTATTGATGAAAATGAAGCAGTTGAGATTGTTGGTGTTGAAAAGTTTTCACTTTACTCCGGGTAGTTACCGGTAAATTTGAAAGAACATGTTAAAGCTTATTGTAGTTTCTCACAAGAAAGCCAACACAACACATGGTGTCAGGTTTGGATCTTCGTTTCAATTCGCTGGTAATTACACAGACAAGAATGAATTAGATACTTTCATGAGGCGAAAAAGGAGAGTTGTAGCTATAGATGCCATTGGTCAGCCAGGAATGAGACAATACAAACCCGATGGCCTCCTTCGGTAAAGGAATATAAACTTAGCCTTTCACCCTATTTTTTCATTTTTTCATTTCTCGTTTTATCTTTTGTTCCTATATATACAGAGAAGTTAACAAGGCTTTTACTGGATACTTGCATCGATGTAAACATCGTGGATTCTCTTCCATCGAGCCAAGTTGTAGAAAGCTCTCAAGTATGGTGTATCGATCATGAGGAGAAGAAGATTGGTGTAGCTACAGGGAATTGGGGATGCGGTGTGTTTGGAGGCGATCCAGAACTAAAGGTCATGCTTCAGTGGCTTGCCATTTCACAGGCATGCTTCTCCGTTTTCATCAATATATCTTGCAATACACAATTATCATTCCATTTAACTGCGAAAACACTCTTGACCTACTTTCTCTAGTCGGGAAGACCCTTCATGTCATACTATACCTTTGGCCTCCAAGCCTTGCAAAATCTCAATCAGGTTATTAGAATCCTAATTCATTAGACAATGAAACCACTCTTTCTCCCATTTCAAGACCTTAAAAAAACATGCTATATATATGTTTTCTTCAGGTGACCGAGAAGGTCGCTTTGCAAGAAATGACTGTAGGAGACCTATGGAAAAAGCTAGTTGAGTATTCTTCAGAGAGGCTCAGCAGAAGAACATGGCTTGGCTTCTTCTCGTGGCTCATAACCTCATTCTCTACCTAGAGGACCAATTGAATCAAAGTTATATATAATATTCTTTTTCTGAATTATTATGTGAAATATTTATATATATATATATATATATATCCATGTCTCTGTCTGTTTCTGATATGTGAAGTCTAATAATACCCATTAAATAAAGTCTTTAAGTAATTGGTTTGTTCCGATCTTACGAGGATTATTTATATGAAATAAAGGCAAGTGGGAAATAAAAAACCAACACTCAGAGTATAATGTTAACAACAAAACCATTAATAAAAACCAACACTCAGAAGAATAGTAAGTCTTAAAAACCAAAAAAAGAAACAAGGATATAAAAAAGGACAAAAAATCCAAAAACCATCTTCGAGTGCCTGAAAGAAAACAACTTGCATGGCATGCCACGGCAGTAGAGTTAGAGTACTCACAACTAAAATAACCGAAAACCAAAGAACCAAAAAACGAAGATAAAAATTAATCACATAGCAGAGCTGTTTCTGACGGATCCTCCAGTGTACAACCGGAGCTCGAGGTCCAGCTCTGTGGCGGAGACCAGTGAGCTCCTCCTATTTATTTGCCTCTTGTAAAGCCTCGAGACGAGTCGTCTCGCACACTTCAACCAATAAATTTAGGCCCTCCCAATCTGGAACTGGGGCTGGAACCGGAACTCGAGAGGTTAACCTTCTCCTTGGAACGTCAAAAACTCTTCTCCTCTCCCTCTCTTCTTGAGCCTCCCAATCTGGAACTGGGGCTGGAATCGGAACTCGAGAGGTTAACCTTCTCCTTGGAACGTCAAAAACTCTCCTCTCCCTCTCTTCTTGAGCCTCGAGAATAGTTTGAGATAAATTTAGTTCGTCAGAGTCTCTAGTAACAGCCAAAGCCGGAGGTGAAGATGGAGCTGGATCTGGAGCCGGAGCCAGAGCCATAGCCGGAGCTGGAGATGGATCCGGAGGAACGAGAGCAAGATAGAGCTTGCCCAGGGAGCGGAAGGACCAGATCCGAATCCTCTGGTTTATCTCTAGCCTGTTACCAGCTGCGACCTTGTTCCATCCGGAAGCCAAGGCGTAGTTGGAAGAGGAACTCATATCCCATCTCCTGAGATTAAGCTTCCATTGTTGACCCTCAAAACCCACCATGATAAAATCCACTCCTTTTTTACTAGTCTTTTTGAAATGTTTGTCTATTTGTTCTAACTCGTCCTCGTTTAAGAAGTCCATATCCACTATGCCGTTCCAGGGAATCAAGAGACGTGCCTTGCGTACGTCGAGATCACTTTTTTCAAGAACCTTCTCCTTTATCATCTTCACGTCCGTACCATTGTTTTCTCTCATCACGTTAACCAGCCAATCCGGCGTCCTCCCCCTCACTTGGACCACCTTTATTCTTCTAACCGGGGCCTTTCCTCTTCCTACCGTTTTTTTGGAAACCACTTGTCGAGGCCTCTTGGACTCTACATGGCACAAACTTGGAGAACAAGCATCACGATTAGGGTTTTGTTTCGGGTCTTGATTCTCGCACTCATCAATCTTCTTCAGTCGTTTTCCCGAGCTGGAGCTCATCGTTGTACTCGTTCTCTCTCTCTTTTTATTCTTCACACTAGCATGACCTTCAGTGGATGTTTCTCCTTTGTCGTCATATGCAAAAGCTCTTAATATTCTCTCCGTCGCTGCAGCTAAAATATCAAACGATCTCTTCTCTCCCTGCAAACGCTTGAGTTGATCATCAACTCTCACCATCGTTATCAAAAAAAGAGAAGAAGAAAAGAGTTAAGCGGCAGAGAGGAGTCATAAGTCTTACTTATATAGGACTCAGATTGTCTCAAAGCGACAAAGGTATATAAATCTCTCTTAAATCTTTTTTTCTTGGTGAAGATAATCTCTATATGTATTTCTATTTGTTTTAGACCTTTAGATAATCTCTATATTAAATAATTATTTTCTTTGTTAAAATCCATATGTATCTTGTATTCCTATTGGTTATTTTTTTTATATAATTATTAGGTTTATATACACATATTGTTATTCTCAGAATATTTAATCCCAATCCAAATCTACCGTAAATCCGGACTACAAGATTACTTGAGAACCCAAAACCAATTGAAAAACAAACTTCTACAAATTCTTACCAGATAGTGAAGAGAACATCTTATTTGCGGCTACTTTTGCTCTACGATTCTATCTCAATTACAAAACAGGAGCGGTTTCCATAAGGTTTCAGGAAGAACAAACAAAAAGAGAGTTTTCAATCCAGTGCCTAATTTAAGCCTAATGTGTACCCTTTATATAAGAACAAGTAAAACAAGTTTATAAATTATAGAAGACAACAACAGGTCTTAAATAAAAGTCTGCAACATTCAAATAAATGGCCAGTCACGTTCTGAATTCCACTGTTTACGGATTTGAGATTCAGTTAGTCATGTTAAATGCTGTCTTCATTCTCTGCACAATATGCGGTAATGTATTGAGATTTTCCTCAATGGATTTGAGGACGCAACTCTCCATCTCGTTTACCGCTTCAGGCCTTATCTTCTGGAGCTTTGTAGCCTCAAATTTGTCTTGACACACCATCAGTGATCTGTTCAGTCTTTCCTATAACATCCATTCAATAAAGATCAGCAGCTATCATCTTTATACACACTAAATATTTTGTAAGTTGTATCATCTTTTTGCAGGGATATTTTACCTGAAACTGAGCCATTTCGTTCTCGAAATGCTGTTGAGATTTGACAACGGGAACACTGCAGTACTCCACACAGTTACTTATCTCATCTTGCTTTCTTCTTCTGTCAAAGCACTCATATGCACATTTGAAATAAGCTTGCTGCAACAATAAGATCGTTGTCAGGGTTTTATTAATTTGAATCACTGAATCATATAACTCAATATAGCAACCCAAGAAATAAGAGAAGGTACTAACACACTCATGCTTTTGAAGACAAAACAGATCAATTGTCAGACATTTTCATGAGCCTGCCTGATCCATAGTCTCTAGAGATAAATATAGAAGGAACCCAAAGCAATTTTTCATGACCTTGGTCCCTCCATAATATCAAAGTTTAGTTCCTTGGAATTACAATGAGACAGGCCTTTCTTATCCAATAGTTTACAGAGCAAAGTTCCACTCTAATTAGTAATGGCTTTCCTAGAAACATGAATTCGACATTGGAGCTTTCAGTACAGAGATTGTATCAAACCAATAAAGATTCCATATCCAGAAGCTAAACATTGCTAAATCAGAAAGAACATATGAAGGATGCGACATCAAATTGTGATGAGCTCGCGGCAAATACAGATATATATATATATATATATATATATATGTACCTGGAGGGTGAAATTGATGTGATCTTGGACAGGAGAAAGCTGAGCCTGAGCAGCTGCATTAACTTCTTCAAGCTTTCTAGTTAGCCTCTCCGTTACGATTTGCTCCTCCGCTGCAGCGATGTGATCCATCGTCTCTCTCTCTCTCTCTCTCTCTCTCTCCCTTCGTCTTCTTCTTCTCTGAAGAGCGTAATTTCGATTTTAGGGCTTAGGGTTTAGCTGCTCTTCAAAAGCCGCAATTAAAACGGGTTTGACAATGTTGGTTCGGGTTAGGTTTCTCTAAACCGGTTGGAAACAGACCTTGAAAATCTAAATCCGTCATTGACCGGTTCGGATAACCAGGAAAAAAAGACGGTGGCCAGAGAAAGAGAGAGAGAGAGAGAGATGCCCCGAGCGTGGTGGTCCGTATTGGTTCATGATGATCCCTCAGAAACTTGATTCTTGGGTTAACCATGGCTAAATTTCAACTAGTTTTGCACTTTGACCTTGTTCAATTCAGTATTCGATATCTGTTCCTTAGGAAGTTAAACTTTGCATTAGAATCAATGGTTACCAATGTAGTAGACAAATTATGCAAGTCCAAGTAATGGGAAACCACCACAGAGTTGGGGATTAAGTAACAGAAACAGCCATCAGCAACTATGAGCCAACTTCATGGTCTGAGTCTCTCCATCAATATATGTTACACAGAGACATCATCAGACCAACGTTTTGGCTTATCTTCATTAGTCTTAAGACAGATATACTTATCAGCAATCAGAGCGAATTAGAAGACGAGAGATTGAAAGCATGAAGAGATGTTGGAGCCTTCTTCACCGGAGCCCAGATATCAGCACCATTGTTTTGAGCAACCCCTGATGTATACTCTATTGGAACAAGACATAACCCTCTGCTTCTTAGGCTGTACTCTTCCAGCTCCTCCTGGTTACAAAGACCAACAAATCAGTCTGGTCCAGATCATAGATTTTGAATAGCAATCCGAGTAAAAGGCGATCACAGATTCTGCTCACCTGCGTACTAGTGGGTGTTGCTTGCAGATATGGAGCACTTAGAACCTGTACAGACAATAATTAACCAAAGTCACTGTTGGATCGGAAGAGACGAATGAATTGAAACATATTTTGGTCGAAAACTCGAGCAGACCTTGACTTGTTCTTGAAGAAACTGAATGTATTGCATTCCCTCTAGAAGAACTGATGCTGTGTCGGTCTGCAGAGATTGGGACTTGAACATGACTAGAGAAGACCAAGAGCATGTAAGAGAGATCATTTAGACCAAATAGTACCTTTCCGTAAGGGGAAACTAGTTGCTGAAGAGCTGAAATACGCTCTCCCAACTTGTCCTTCCTCTCCTGTTTAAACCACAAAGTTCCAAGATCATTAGCATGCTGGTCCAGGAAAGTCAGGGAGCTTTATGACCATAAGTAATTCTGATTTTGAAGAATGAGAGTATCGTAAGACCTTGGAAGAGAAAGAGAGATCGGACTTGTGTCGCTTAATGCTGCTTTCATCAAGAGAGCAGACACTGCGCTTGTTCTCCATCATCATCTCTGCAGAGTCTCTAGAATACTCCATATCCCTGTATTGTGAGGGATATGTTGTGAGGAAAGCTAATATCATGGCTCAGCCGAAGCAAGTTGCAGAAAAAACATAAGATGACAACTCAACAACTTGTTTTTTGCAGCGTCACAAGGACAAATATATACGCCTTGAGGTATTTTCAGACAGACAAACAAATAGATGCCTTGGTTTTAACATCAAAATTAGATATGAACTACAAAGGGATACAAAATCAAGGCTTGGACCAACCAATGCGTTGGAAGATACGACTTTGGATTAGAAAATTAGACCAATGGTCAAAAGAAAGTAGGTAATGGTCAGAGTTTATCCCTTAAAGATCACATCAGCATAAAGTATTATTTAAAGTTTAGTAGCACAATCATAGATGTTTAATAATGTTATCATACTTTGATTCCATACGGAGACAAGACATTGTATAAATGCATGATATTCTTACTCAAGAAACTACGGAATTATCATCTCATTTAATGAGTAGAACTGGTTAATCATTAAAGGCGTTCTATTTAGTGGGTCGAGTTGGCTCCATTAGAACTTCCTATAAACAAGATTCAAAGCTAAGCGATCTTCAATAGAAAACCCCACAAGAAGATGAGAACAAAAAGTAATCTTCAATCTAATTTGCTATTTATGTGCAAGAAAGATTTAGACTTTAGATACTTATATAGTTGTCACTAAGGCAAAAATAACAAAAATGTGGAACAAAACAGAGTAAAAAAACACTTACAGAGAGAAGAGACTCAGCATTTGCCAGAAACGGCACACTGACCAACAAGAACTTGACAAACTCTGAAAGTTCTTGGTCTAAGCTTGTAAATGGGTAAATGGGGTTTTATGTCACACTTTTGGTTTTTAAACCAACGTACAAAACACGATGAACCCCATAAACGAGGATCTTGGTCTCTCTGGTGTGTATATATATTTTCTTTCTTGTCTTGAGGAAGGACTTTAATGAAGCCGGAGCTCCAACCGTGACGCGAATCCGGAGGTTTCCGTTGGGATGAAACGGCGTCGTAACTTCAAGGGTCGAAAGAGAGAGAGAGAGAGAGAGAGAGAGAAGTTTTATGTAGAGAAGAAAGCAAAGAGAAGAGGGGACTACGTTTCTTATGTCTTTTTCTTTATTTTGTTTTTCCTTTCGTCTTCTTCATTTAATTCTCATTAAAATCTATATAGATTTTTTTTATTTTATGAGCCAAAAAGAAAATTATATTTGAAATTGTTATTAGGAAAACAGCTATATATACTTCGAAAATGTATTCAGACCGGATTATTGTGGATAGAATGTAAAGAGATAGGCGGTGATTTTAATTTTTTTTTTCCAGTGATTTTAATTTGACGATTATAAAAACAATCATGAAATTTTACTTTAGTGTAATCTAGTGTGTATAAATTTGGAATTAACGAATGTAATGGAAATGTAAAACTTGACAGCTAATGTACAACCAATGCAGAGAGAGAGGTCCTTTTACCAGTCCCAGATAGAAGTCGCTTTCATTATTTTCATCATAAATAAATAAACTAATTATTTTGAAAGTGACATTTGATTGTTTTTTTTTTTAATTTAGTTTTGTCAAAAAGATTTTGACCAATTCTGCTGCATCTGTCTCTTCTTTTTCAACTTTTTGCTTTTTCTTTCGTTTCTTTGAAATTTTCTACGTGAGAGGTTCTTCTTTTTCAACTTTTTGCTTTTTCTTTCGTTTCTTTGAAATTTTCTACGTGAGAGGTTAATGCATTGTACCCTTTGGTTGGTATCCGAGTATATTCACACAGACACTCTCAAGTCTCAACTGTTTTACACAGTTTCTCAGCTTTTTATTTATATGAACGGAATCTCTTGACATTTGTTCTTTCCTCACTAATATATCGATCCACGATCGTTAAATACTAACCAAACAAAAACAAAACCATTGCCCAAAATCTAATTTAAAATGTTTAGCGTTTGTCAACAATATATATTTTACAATAGGTTATATCATATTGATGTCAAAAAAGAAGAAGGTTATATCATATTTGATTGGTAACTTTTTAATTTATTAATTATCAAAAAATAATAACTAGCAGTGATAAATAACAACTAGCAGTATAAAAAAAAAATACATTCATTATTTTCGTACTACTATTTTATCATTATTCTTAATTTTTTTTTTAAAACTATTTTGATATTGTTTATAGCTATATTTTATTACTAAACATATGTTGACTACTTGTATGGAAAAATGGCACGTATCTTACGCCACAGTTTATATAAAAAGAATTAGATGCCACATTAATATATAATTTTTTTAGGTTAATTAGTCAAATTGTAACTCAAAAATTCATCTTATCAAAATTTGATCCTCGATATTTCTTCTAACATTTATCATTTTTTTTTTAATTGTGTCTTAATCTCATATATTTTTGCTTATTTAGGATAGATAATTAACCATTAAACATAAGTAAAGAAACTTTTGCCTAAGGCTTCTAAGTTTGTAGGCACAAGACTGAACTTGTTACTGTATTATATCACCGACCGGATTCACTATAAGTGAAATTTATATACACATAACAACGACAATATCTTGATTACATGCAAAATATTGAAATGGTTATAAGTTAAAACTGTCCATTAACCTTGCGCGGACCCACGCGGTTTCTGAATTTGTTTCTTTGTCACTATTGTTTTTCTCTGTCTTCGCGGCGACAAGATTTTGTTTTAGGTTTTTTCAATTTATATATTTAAAAAAAGTCTTACGTACGCACCAAATCGGCCTACTAAAAAGTGATGAACCAAAATGTATTTAGCCACAGTTGTGCTTAATCACCATTCGAGCCATTGGTTAGCGACAATACGGAATTACGGATCTCTCAAATTAGAAACAATACGGATAGTTTCCAAAAAATGCACCAATTAATCAAGACATCGATGTTTAACTTTACATTCCAACATCACTATCATCCAAATTGAATGCTTCAATAAGTTGTTAGGTCGAACAATAAAAAAAAGGTTATGAAAAACCCCACGCTTCATTTTCCATTTTCGTAAGGAAGTGACTAGGAGTATAATATAATCTCAAAAAAATTTCAATCTCAACTTATAACAGAAATATATCCCACACGTCTTTTAAAACATGAAACAGATAACAAAGAATGTTTTATTTCCAGCATTTCAACTTCTTTGTAGCGCCTATGATGCTTTGCTTTGTTTCCAATCTCTGGCACTTGAGCAACCCCTCCAGTATAACTGCAGATTCTGGAATATCGCTCTCGCTGATTACAGATTCTGAGCAAAGCCCAAAGAGCACCACGTTTACGTCATCTTCCTCTTCTAGTTGCAGGCCGAATAAGTGATCGAAAACCTTGATAAAAACAAAACAACATAGATCAATTCTATGACTCAAAACCCGTTTTCCGTGTAACAGTATCAGATCAGATTTGTGAAAATATGCAGAGAGTTTACAAGGACCGAATCACATTCGCTTTACCTTTTTCATTCTTGATACTACCATATCTTTGACGGACTGTGATCTCGAGACCAAATTCACTACGAAAAGACCGTGCTGAGGAAGAGCGCGCTTAACCGAGAGAAGAAATGTCTCTTCGATAAACTCAGAGGCAGGACAGGTTAAACCCCCACTGCAGACGGAGATCAAACAAGATAAGTCAGCAAATTAATATGGAAAAATTTATATAAATGTAATTATACTTGGCCTTGTGTACCTTGAATCTGCTGAATCCACATCTATAATCAGAATGTCAGGACAAGTTCCTCCTTTGACATCATAAGTTGTGGAATCCCCATTGGAGTTAGTCGATTGTGGTTTAGGCACAGCGTTTGGGGTTTCCCCAGAAGGAGTTTCAGAGTTTGTTATATCTCTAATGAATTTGATCCCATCAGCAATATGCACCTAGTATAAGAATGGGAAAAAGCTCAGTGATGGTACGGATAAGAGAATCGAATATAAGCATGCTAAAGATTAGCACTTTTGTCTTGAAGAAAAGAATTTACCTTCAAGCGATCAGTTTGTGTGAAACCAAAGTAATCCTTGCCAACACTAAGCATTACAGGGTCAAGCTCAACCGCCTATTTAACGAGATACCATCATAAGTGTCAATCGAAAATACTCAACTTGATCAATCCTTTTAGACGAAAATTACCTCAATATCGGAAAATGGCAAGCATCCATGGAGGAACATGGGAAGTAATCCTGCTCCAAGACCAATTATAACAGTCTTAACCTGAAAAGCATCAGAACATTTCTGGATAAATACAAGGCTAAGACAAACAATTCAGAGCGGTTGCACCATGAACTTAATCTAAAAACAACGAGGCACGACTTAATAATGCTCACCATCTTTCCGCACAATTCAGCCTTCTTCAGGTAGGAAGATACCAATGTGAATCCAGAAATAATTCCAGTGTGGTAAGAGCTAGCCAAATAATCATGAGAGACCTTCATAAGAGGTCCGCTCGATTCTGAAATGCATACAAGCAAAAAAAGATCATGAAATTTTCACGTGCAATGTATATATCAAAACTCCCAAAGAAGTAAGAACTTTACCTTGGTTTCGTTTTTTATTTCCCTTTCGTTTCGATTGGGAAACAGTTTTAGTTTTTTCTTTCAGAGATTGTTCAAGAATCTCACCATCCTCTACAAGCAAAGCTTCAGACTGTATCAAACCCTCAGTTCTTTTGAATACAAGGCGTCGAAATGCCAAATCGCTAGAAGGAGATAAGCCTTCAGGATTACTAGGAGTGCTTTCATACACCACATCTTCAATGACCACTTTTCCAGTCAAGGAAGATGTAACCTACACATCGAAATGAATAGTAAGAAACAAAAGAGATCCCCATAACAACCAGTAGAATTCATTCAAAATTCGCTAAAAGTAGTGGTACATAAATAACTAATCGCGGAGATCAATAACGAAATAAAAATGATATCTGCGAAAAGCAAGAAATGAAGCAGCAACAAATAACAGCTTTTGAGTGATTAATTAATTGCATATATCTATTATCTAGTAATAATACCTCGTGGACAGTATCACGCATTTTGATCCCATCACTTGCCATCATATACCTGTAGCACCAATTCAATTTAGCTAAAAATCAACGAGCGATAATGGGGGAAATAGTATGAGTTCGGATTATAAAACAATTAAGAAAGTTGAATAAAACGATCAACTGTTACATAAAAATATGGAGAATATATAGAAATAAGAGCAATAAACATACGGTATGCGAGCTTCTTCATCATTATTTCTAGGAGCTAGTTTTGTCACCATGGGAGATAAATCATTCTGAGGTGAAAAATGTTACAAGATAAAGTTAATCAATAAGTAGACAACATAATGTATCAGACAATTAAAAATGCAGATTGTACCTGGATATCCTCCATGGTGGCGCCACTATGGCTACTGTCAAGAAAAACCTTTCACAAGGAAATTAAGATTTGTTTAGATTATCATGCCGCGAATAGATCAAGGAGAAAACATGGTGAATGTTAAGAGGTTTTACCATACAAAGCTTACCATTATAAGACGAGCGGCCTGAGAACTCTCGACAACCTGCCACTGTCCTTCCTCTGAACAGAACAGCCACTCATGAGCACGAGTCTGAAATTTAACACTCCTTTTAATAGTTCAAACAAAATTAAACTAGATATCCACAGGACTTTTAGCGAACTAAAATTTTAAGGACTTATGGTGTTAAAAAAGCTTACCTTGGGGACAAGAAAAACACCACAATGATACACAAATGGCTCAGTCTGCTTCTGAGCATCAAGAAGCACAGCTCTATAACTGAAATTGCTTCCTTGGCCACCCAAAGTAAATTTTATACGACGACCTCCAGTAAGCTCTGCCAAATCTCCTTTAATACCAAGTTTCAAATCTTCATGGGAGTACAATAAGTCTGAGCCATTATTGCAGTCTCTACGTATTTGGTTCTCACTCTCGAGGGCTTCACGCATACCAGAACCCTACAATATAATTCAGAATCATATATTACATTGGAGAAGAGCAAATAAAATTTTCAAGAGCTAGGAAAATCGATATATGAAGTGAACAGTGGTTTCAGTTAACAATAGGTGTACATAAAAATATATACAAAGATAATAATGAGTTGTAGTCATATTTAAAGGGAAGAAATCATCTCATCTCTAAAAAAATATTTCGTATAATTGGATGAAACTCATGTTCAGAAAAGAATTACCTGGCTATCATTGCGACCAAGAGATAAAAGATCGAAAGAAGAGGTTATCTCGTGCAATAAAACGGAATTTTCCTTTTTAGCCACCACCATAAACGTCTTAAGATTCGAGCGTTTTTGAGAGATTGAATGAACAGTAATCTTCCAACCAAAACGAAGTTTTGAAAAGAGCAATGCTGTAAACACACTAAGAATATCAACAGGCAACATAATGAAGGTAACGATAACTATGAAATAGTGCACCTAATGATAACAGAAGCAAAGGTGGTGGAAGTACCTAAGACATGAGACTCCGCCAGCGTTAGACAGATAAACTTCCCCCCAGGTTTCAAAACCCGCTTGGCCTGAGAAATGAGTTACTAATGATCAAACTGAATCGAGTTCAAGCATTTAAAGCACATAACTTTCATTGTTTGATCCTACACTCATCCAATTATAATGCAAAATTAAACAAAAGAAGAGAACCTCTGATAAGTATTGATTTCCCAGCTTGGTACCGACTTCTGGCTCCATCAAAGCATCTAGAGCACCTTTATCGAGAACCGTATCAAAAGACTCATCGGCCAACTGGGTAGGGAATGAAAGCTTTAGTGAATGATAGAGAGAACAAGGATAAGCTAGAAACCAAAACAGAGTACAAAAGTTTCAGAAGAAACCAAAACCTGCATCTTTGTAATGTCCATAACTCGCCAAAGCAATTCAGGCCGAGTCCTAATGTTCCGACGAAGCATATCGGAGATAACAACCTTGGAGAAGTCAACATTGGTGATGTCACGGAATCCAGTATCGTACAAATGCTCGGAAAGGCGGGAGTTTCCACATCCAGGAACCAGAATCTGAAGCGAGCCAGAAGAAGACGAAGAGTCTTGGAGGAGAGGTAAAAGCGAGTCACGGAGCTGAGGCCACTCAGCATACCACTCGAAAGAGTCGTCGTTGCCTCTGAGAGTGAAGAATTTATCCCAATTCTCTTTGCTGGTGAAGTCTTCGAGGGTTTGTAAGAAATCATCTGCAGAAGAAGATGCGTTGCTTCCTTTCTTCTTCCCCATATCTGCTATGGAATCACACCCAAGTCCCAAAAAAACCCTAATTTTCCAGTCTAAGGATTTACACTGACCACACACGGTGAGACGAAGCTTGGAGGTGGAGGTGAAGCCGGAGTACGGTTTAATTTTTGATTCAAAACTCAACAGCCGAATCGAACCGAAACTAAATCAAAAGTAAACTAAACCGAACCGGAAAGCTAATCAAAAACTCAACCAGCTATAAATCGTGATGTACGGTTGTGGGCTTTAATTGGGCTACAGTTTGTTCAAAAGAAAGATTTGGACCTCATATATAATTTTGATTTTTTGATGTATCATCATGAATTTGTTGATAATCGGTTATCTGGATTCTGGAATCAGTTTAAGGTAGGGCAAATATCCTAATGTGGTGATTTTTTTTTAAGTACATCGACCTGAATTTATTATATCAGAATTTGTATTTTATATTTTTTTAATCATTCACAATTTTTTTAATTAATAATTCAGTCACTTAATAAATGAATACTATATATTTCATTCCTATTTCATTCGTCTACCATATTTATTAACAGTGTTATAATAAAAATTTTGGCACCTACCAATTCGATAGACCAACTAGGTATGGGTATAATATCTGAACCCGAAGATCCGATTTAAAGCCGATCCAAAACACTCGACCTAAATCTGAATTCGAAATTTTAAAATATTCGAACGGAGTTTAAACCTCAAGACCCGAAAATCCAAACCCGAACCCGACCCAAACCAGAATTCGAACAGGTACCCAAACCCGAACAGATACTCGAACATACCCACAATATAAGTACATAGTAATAATATTTTAGTAATATTTGTATTTGTAATAACCTAAGTGTCTAAAATATTTAGATTTTCGGATATTTTTAGGTATTTAAACTATTTTTGAATAAATTTGGATAAAAAATACTATAGATTTTTAGATATTTTGGATATCTTTTAGTAGTTTGGATACAAAATTTTTGATATTTGAAAAATTCGGATAACTCGAATCGGAAATATCTGATCTAGACCCGACCCAATCCGAAATCTAAAAATGCTCGAACGGGTTCTATATGTTTAAATCCAAAAATCTGAAATATCCACTCCGTACCCGAACGGTACCGAAACGCGCAACCAAGTTGAATTGAGTGGCTTTTAGTTTTGCATTTCTGGTTTCATGCTTGCGTAAGCAATGACATCAACTACTATAATTTGATGGCAGTGTCCCTCCAGGGAAGATGACAAGAATATGATTACAGTTATATCATGTCAAGTCTCTTTTGTTTCGATATAAACAACATTTCAACATTATTACTCTGGATCCTTATATATTAATTTTATGACAAATTATTTTCACATTATCTCTCCATCCTTATATATAGTACGAAAAATGTAAAAGAAAGAAAAAGTATAATAACATATAATAGTTTTTCACCTTGAATATTTGATAAAGTCGTAAGAAAATTTCAAAAATTATGTGTTAAATAAACAGAACACAAATCACATTCGTTATCACTTAACTAAGCAGTTACATTCCTTTTACACCTCCCAAAAATTGAAAAATACATCATACATCATTTAACATAGGGAATTTCATTTTGAATACCATATTACTGATACCGATATGCATTGGCATCCACAAAATGCTTATGAAACTGAGATATCTAGACAAGACGTCATTGTTTTGTTCACGTATCAAGATTTTTGTTAACGTGTGGACGTATCAAGGTGTCATCGTTTTGTTGTGCGAACGTGCATACTCCACAATAATATATAAAAGACATGGACTATTATATTCGTTGTCATATTTTAGTAGGAATTTTATGATTCTTCACATAGTACATAACATAGCTTAGTAAATCTAATATGTCAATCTCAATAAAAAAAGTGCATCAAAATTAACACTTCAAAAACTTGAAATGATTAACATTAGTATATAATGAACATGGTTTATTTATATAACCAATTAATTTTGAATCGAAAGGTTATGATTTCTTAAAATGTATATAGATTTGTTGACTCCGCTGCAAAGTTAGCGAAAATATTAGTTTGAGAGTACGAAAGTGATAACTACTTCGTATAAGTAATGTGATATGGTGATTAATTTGACCTAAATTTTTGTTTCCATATATATGATTTTTAAAATAGTTTCAAAACAACATCATATGTTTTTTTGTTTAAAATACAACAGGCTTGATTGGTTGTGGCTTTGGAGTCATATTTTAAACAATTCTAGTCTAAAAAACTATATTTTAGGAGATGTATTCAATCAAACATTTTAAGTGATTTGAGTTTTAATGAGATTTAATATAATTTTGATGATTTTAAGAAACTTGTTATGATTTATTGTAAAATCTTCTCCAATCTGACATAAAACCATAAGATTTAGATTTCTGTATTTTTAACTAAAAAATCCTCTAAAATCTCTTAAAGTCATTAAAAATCAAATTCTCAAAATGTTTTCAATAACAATGGATTTTAAAATAGATTTTCAATCACTAGTTCATTAACATTGAATTTCATTAGATTTTTAAAAATCCATGATTGAACAACATACGATTTATTATTTTAACACAAATCACTTAAAATGTTTGATTGAATACTAGTCTAAATTCTAAAGCAATAAATCCACAACAATCATGCTTTAAACATATATATATATATATATATATTTTGTTTTGTAATTTACAGCAATTTTTGTCTTATTTCCTTTTTTGGTGCTGTAGAAACTTAAATACATACATCCATAAGTTTTGGGTTGTGGAGAATTAATGTATATTTTTATTTCAGTTTTTTTTTTTAAAACCTCTGTGAGACCATATCCAATGTATTCCTCTATTTTTACTCTAAAATAGAGTAAATCTAAAATAGAGTATGATTTCTCGTCAATATATCACTTTATTTTTTTACTGTAAAATAGAGTTAGTATAAAAAATAGAGTTGCTTTAAATATAGAGCAATTTTATCATTTATTCTATTTTAGAGTAAGATAGAGAGTGAAGTTGGAGAGAACGTTACTCTATAATAGACTATAATAGAGTTTAGAAGAAAAGAAATAGATGCTATAACATATGAAAGATACTACAATAAGATAATATAAATATTGAAAAACTTATAATTGAATATGAAACTATCAAAACTCATAAGCTAGTAAGTTTTTTAAAAGATGACTGTTATACACATTTATTAATTTTATTTAAGTTTTAGATGGTGTTTGCACTATTAATTTTTTTTCAATCAATTTTAGTCTCTTATTTCTTAAATTTAGACAAAAATATTTATCTACAATAATATATAACTATATTTATCAATCATGCTTTTTTTAATCCTATAAATACAACAGAAAAATATCCAGCCAAAATCTTACAGCTATCGCAAACAACGCTTAAATTATAAAGCCAAAATCCTAAAGTTACATCTTCAATCAATCGAACCATCCAAGTTAAGCTAACTTATTTTTACCATGATTTGTAAACTGATTTTTGTTAATGTTGTCAATGTGCTGCCATCCAAGTTCAAAGTTGCATTATACTTCTTGTTCATCAAAAATTATTGTCCTTTCATTTTTTATTTTTTTTGTGAAGTGTCTACACATGTAACTCATTAAATCCTTGTTAAATTGCATATATATATTTTTTTTAATTTGGATGAACAGACATAGCAGGCCGTTATTGGTGTCATAGTCATTGTATTACCACACAAACCTAAATCACATCCAAAATAATACTCTTTTTCTAATTTAGTTTTTTTTTTTCCGTGAAAGATGACTTACATGGGTGTAAGGCACACGATCGTTTAATTTTATTTATCCTGTCTAGAATGTTTGAGGCATAAACTTTCTAATAAATTACAAAAGTTTATAAGAGTTCGGATTATATAATGACCATAAGAAAACTATGATTAACTCTTTTTTTTGTTAATTAACTATGATTAACTTAATGACCATGTAATCCATATGGATATACCAAGATTTATGAGGAACCTTTCAAATTTCAATAGTGTACATCCATATGAAATATCACAAGTTCACAACTGTCCTAGATAGGGTTGCTAGTGGCGCATAATTTACAAGTTTCATCCGATCTAGTAACCCAATTTCTGAATTCGGATTAATGTTAATTTGAAATTTAGAGGTTTCTCATAACATACAACATCTCAGTGCAATTCTTAATACGTCTCCAGTGGTACATATTATTTACGCCATAATGACCGATTCTTTAAAATTTACATTATTTTACTTTACAATAACCGATTCCTTAAAATTTACGAAAAACAATCCTTAGATTAGGATTATAAAAATCTTATTTGAATACATGATATTTAACTATATGATATATGCATTGTATTCGAGAAATGCATGATAAACTATTTTTTTCTAGTCAAAATGGTAGTTTAGAAATTATAAGAAATTACCAGAGCTTGATAACTCGACTAAAAATGTATTATGGATCATAATGCAAGAGATCACATAATCGAATGACAACTGCAGGTAAATTATTAAAGACTGATATTAAAAAACTGTATGGTTATCCGCTTATAACCCCATGAAAGACAATATATATATATATATATATATATAGTAAATGCCAAAAAGAGCCAAAAATATTAAAAATATATATAATAGAATGGAAATAATCAAATGTTAACAAGAGAAATTGAAGCCAATAATAGAATTGAACCAAAAAATCTACACAAAAAGAAAGTTTTTCTTCCAACGACTCGAAAAGCAAAGTTAATGGTAAGAGAAACTATAGAAGATATATGCAATAGATGGTAAAAAATATTGACAAAAAGAAAATATAAATTTAAACTCATATAATAGCATAAATCCAAATCTTAGTTTATTTGAAATGTATGTATTCTGACAAATCTTTTCTTTAGTCGACATCTGCTGGAAAACTAAAAAGAAAACGAAAACCCTTCTATCCAGGAGGAATCTAACTGGGGGTTGAACCCTTTATTTACAAATTTAAAATAGTATCCACCACTAAAACAAAACCTTTGGAACAATAGGCACATAATTTGTAAGAATTTATGATCCCTAGGCCATTTATATATAATACGATACACATATAAGACAATCTTATAATTAACCAAATCACCAACCCGCCAAGCCCTTTTAACTTTTCTATTTGGTAAAGAGACATTTAGAAACAAATCTTTTATATGAAAAGTTGCATATATATATATATATATATATATCCAATTAAATACCATTTTTTCTTCGTTGCATATATCGGATAAATACTACCCTCTCCCCATAACAGAGTTTAGAAAGAAAATGGGAGAAAAAGCGAAAGCAAATGTGTTAGTCTTCTCATTTCCGATACAAGGACACATTAACCCTCTCCTCCAATTCTCAAAACGTCTACTCTCCAAAAACGTCACCGTCACATTCCTCACTACTTCCTCCACCCACAACTCCATCCTCCGCCGTGCCATCGCCGGCGGAGCCACCGCTCTTCCGCTCTCTTTCGTCCCCATCGATGACGGGTTCGAGGAAGGCCATCCATCCACCGACACATCGCCCCACTACTTCGCAAAGTTCCAAGAAAACGTCTCGCGAAGCCTCTCTCAACTTATCTCCTCGATGGACCCAAAACCAAACGCCGTCGTTTACGACTCGTGTCTGCCTTATGTTCTCGACGTTTGCCGGGAACATCCCGGCGTCGCAGCAGCGTCGTTTTTCACTCAGTCCTCCACCGTGAACGCGATCTATATCCATTTCTTGCGTGGAGAGTTTAAAGAGTTTCAAAACGATGTCGTTTTGCCTGCGATGCCTCCGTTAAAGGGTAATGACTTGCCGGTGTTTCTGTACGATAACAATATATGCCGGCCGTTGTTTGAGCTCATTAGTAGCCAGTTCATCAATGTTGACGACATTGACTTCTTCTTAGTTAACTCTTTCGACGAACTCGAAGTCGAGGTAATTCTCAACTTTTTTTCTCATGCTTATATAAGTTATCAGCAAAATGAAATCCAAATAAAAATATTTTGAGGTGATATAATGGTGGATACTATCCTACTGAATCAATTAGTACGTGATGTGACCCATATCAAAAACTAAACCAAGCAATAACAATACATTTAATTGGCAAATTGCAATTGTAGTTAGGTATTTTGCGAAATAATTCCTTACTCTAATATGGTTGTAGCTTTCTAGATTCGTGGTAAAAATATTAAAATTTAATAAAATATATAAGAGCATGACCAAAGATGGATTTTAATGATTTTTAATGGATTGTTAATAAATTAAAAACAATAAAATAATAATTTGATAACTAAGAACTTAAAGAAATGAAAGTTTTAATTTTAAAGTTTATAGAACCTAAAAAAATAAAATTCTAATTTTAATAATAAAAAAATCACTTAACATCTATACTTAACAACTACCATTGATTATGATCTAAGAAATAACTTTCATCATCGGCCCGAAAGGTATCCGATTGGGGCGAACATCCCAAGGTGCAGATTATTTTTAGTATATCTTATGCAATTTGGATTGGGTCTTCACGTGGCAAATATATAGCCAGAAAACGACTATCGTCTAAAATATACATACGTGTCAGTTGTCACGCCGTTTACTTTGATTATTAGAAGATTTGAGCATGCATATCATTGGCTACGCATGTGTGATGTGTCCCTACCAAATTAAGTTTTTGCACAACAATTTGATGTTTTTTTACTCTAATTTTTATTGTTTTAGTTTATATTTTTCTTAAAGATGATTAAATTTTCGCAAATTATGTGGCTTTTTGTTTCTAAGAACACTTAGCTAAATTCCTTCTATCCAATCTCATTTTCTATCAAATCAATTTAAGGAAAAATATCTTAAAATGTAATGTTCAACTTTTCTCTAATTAATTGCGAGTAGTGTATATAGCATTAGACACGTTGAGTGATCCAAAAAGCATAGTCAGGCTTTAGCAATATTTGGAATTAGTGGATTGGTTCAAATTAGTAATATTATCATCATTGAGATGTTTTGGACATTTTGGTCTATAATATTTTTTGTTTTTTGTTCGTAGATTAGAAAAGGTTAATTAGTTAGCTTCCCGTTTTTAAACTAAACTTCTAGACTCAATATTTTCTTTAGGAAGTAGTCTCCTAGTACATAAATAAAACAAGAGACGTTATCCATATTTTTCTTTTCTGGTCTCTTTACTTCCACTGGTCCATATTCTGATGGAGACAGTTAACACATTTGTTGTACGTAGTTCGAAATAATACAAAAATGAATATAATAGAATGTCAAAGTTGATGGTGTGGAAGTAGAGTATGGAACTAGACTTGTGGCGGTTAATATTCAAATTAAGAAATGGTTTACAAAAGTTCGAATTTTAGAGAAGAGTTTAGAAGCAATGGAAATCATAACACAATAGAAAATAAGTTTTGGAAATTAAGAGAAAAAGGTAAAGTGAATATTTTTTATTTTCTATGAGGTCTCTTAATTATAAATAGGGAGAGAAATTTGCTTAAAAATTCATGTCTTGAGCAATAATGTGAGAAACACATATGTGTAAGGAGCGGCATCACACCAAAGCATGATAAAAATCTATATGCATTGTTAGTGTGAAGAGAGAGAGAACCATCGGTGAAGATGGGGATGGTGGTGCACCGGAGTTGCCGGTATTATGAGGTTTTACATGGTTGAAATCTAGACTTAGGGGAGTTCAATTAAGGGTAGATATTATCTTTAAGATTTCATGTTATTGAACGGAGCGGTGAATCAAGAGGGTTGTGCTTGATTTATGCGTTTGCGAATATGTTGTATTTGCTTTCTTGTTCTAGTGAAATCGATATTTGGACGTGGTTCTCGGGAGTAGGAAAAACCGAACCTAATTAATAAATTTCGTGTCTCGTTTATTTTATCTCATCGTTTGAACATAGATATAGCCCAAATCCACACTTTCATATTCTTCAAGGTTCTTGATTTCTTTTCTAAGCCTGAAAACATGACAATAAGAAAACGTGATCATGTTTGGCTTCAAATTAGCTAGGAATTGTTAGTCTGAAAACCTTTAGGTTAGGTCGGGACGGCTGGTTTACATTTACGTTTTAAAATGTCTTTTTTGGGTATGGCCCTATGGGTTTAAGTATATATATCAATTTCAAAAAATAAATAGGTTTCCTTGTTTCTGGAAAACAAAAGTTGACGTGAGTCATACACTACTAGTGAAAAAAATCTCTTATGGACAATCAACCTATCAACGTTCTTTTGCTGCATTACATGTATTAAAGGGTGTGCTACTTTTTTTTTCCAGGTGTTACAATGGATGAAGAACCAATGGCCGGTCAAGAACATAGGACCGATGATTCCATCAATGTACTTAGACAAACGATTAGCAGGCGACAAAGACTACGGAATCAACCTCTTCAATGCCCAAGTTAACGAATGCCTTGATTGGCTTGACTCAAAACCGCCCAGTTCAGTGATCTACGTCTCTTTTGGAAGCTTAGCCGTCTTAAAAGACGATCAAATGATAGAAGTCGCGGTTGGTCTAAAAAAAACTGGCCATAACTTCTTATGGGTTGTTAGAGAAACAGAAAAGAATAAGCTCCCGAGCAACTACATAGAGGAATTTGGTGAGAAAGGGTTGATAGTAAATTGGAGTCCTCAATTACAAGTTCTTGCGCATAAATCCATCGGTTGTTTCATGACGCATTGCGGGTGGAATTCAACTTTAGAGGCATTGAGCTTAGGTGTGGCTTTGATTGGAATGCCGGCTTATAGCGATCAACCGACTAATGCTAAGTTTATAGAAGATGTGTGGAAGGTTGGGGTTAGGGTTAAGGCAGATCAGAATGGGTTTGTGACAAAGGAAGAGATTGTGAGATGTGTTGGAGAAGTTATGGAAGAGATGTCGGAGAAAGGGAAGGAGATTAAAAAGAATGCTCGGATATTGATGGAGTTTGCAAGAGAAGCTTTGTCTGAAGGAGGAAATTCTGATAAGAATATTGATGAGTTTGTTGCTAAAATTGTGAGGTAAACGTATCAATTTGTGATGCTTAATAATGTGTTTTAAGGAGTTTTTAAAAAACTAAGAAGTTTAGAATGTAACTTATGTTGGTTTGTTTCGAAGTTATTAATGGTGTGAACAACGTGACCTAAAATGGTGTACACAGAGCCGTGCCTAACTTTCTGGAGGCTTAAGGCAATATTCGAAAATGTGGCCCTTATTTCGATTAAATATATTTATTATATAAAATGTAAATTCTTATAAAAAATATATTTAATATATTAAGAAAAGATTCATATTTATTATTTTGTTACCCTTCATTCTATTTGCAATAATCTTCGAGATGACCTTATAGATGACATTACAACAGGATATAGGTCTATAGTCTTTCATTTCCAGAGCAGAGGTATTTTTGGGCATAAGGGCGATGATGGTAGAATTCATACCTTTAGGAAGGAAGCCCTTAATGAAGAAAAACTGAATTGCAATTATGAAATCTTTACCAATAATCGGTCAGACAGATTTATAGAATTCCACGTTAAATCCATCTGGACCTGGCGATTTATTGCTTGGCATTGAGAATAGTACCTGTCGAATCTCATCAGCCAACACTGGTTTTGATAACCTGTTATGTTCCTCCTCCGTACATCGATTCGGTAGAATCTCTTCAAGAGTCTCTATCGATGTGACTGTATAATCTGCAGGGATATGTGGAAGAAGATCACAGAAGAAGGCTATAGCTTCTTTTTTGATTGCCTCATCACTTGTTACCATTGTCTCATCTCGACATTTCACTTCCCGGATAAAATTAACTGCTTGTCTTTTATCTGCCGCTTTATGGAACAGTTTATTATTCCTGTCACCAATTTGGAGCCAATGTAGCTTCAAGAATTTTTCCTCTAATCCTGAAACGAAATCCCACCGGTTATAAGCCTATGTTTCTTCCTCCATATTTTCTGCTGAAGGATGCCTTAAGTTCTCTTCTTGTTTTCCACAAAGAAAGGTGTAAGCTTCCACCGCCTTCTTACTTAAGTTACCCAACTTTCCTTTTGCTAGCTCCCTTATCAAAGGCTTCAAATGTTTGAGCTTCTTAGAGAATCTATAAAGGGATGATGTAGACAGAAAATAGGTTTCAGATCATGCCAATATTTCTCCACCATCGGCTTGAAATCTTGTAACTCAATGACCGCATTGACAAACTTAAATGGCTTTCTTGGGCGCTGAACTTGATGGTCAAGATGCGACACCTCAAATGGTCCAAGCAACCCCTGCCTAAAAAACGACGTCGTTTTAATGTTATCTCATCACATACGTGTCAGCTGAGTCAATATCCATAACGGTTGACTAATATCCGTTAACAACGACTTTAAATTAGACACAAAATAGAAAGTTTGAATATGTAATTTAAATTTTTTTAAAGTTTGGACTGAAATTAGCATTACAAATTTGCACAGGTTAGAAAACATATTTTTCGAATTATTGGGTCGAAAAATACTCTTTTCCCGAGTTGAAACTGTATACGTTTCAGTTTTCCTAGATGAAAACATGTGGGAAAGGCCTATCGTTTACCTTTTAGTTTTCCTGTCTTAAGTTGTTATTTTATTAAAGGTCCAAAAAAGATTTAGCCCAAGGCTCCTAAATCCTAATAATAATATCCCTAATATCGAGCTGGAACCCTACTAGTCAATACAATAAAACTACTTGAATCTCTCCAGCAGTTGACACATCAGCTTTTTAGGCTGTTCTGAGATTGACACATCATTAAAATTGATACTCAATCAAAACATTTCGATTAATACACATCAGCTCTCCAGCTTGCCACATCATCTCTCCAGCTTGCCACATCATCTCTCCGGCTTGCCACATCATTTTTTCACTAAAAACACATCATTTTAAAAACACAACAACCTAAATTAAAATAAATAATATACACTATCATTTAATTTTTTTTGATAATGATATATGAATTTCTAATTTGTTCAAAGAAAACAAAATCATATTATATATAAAATGAACATATTTCGATAATATTAAAAAAACCAATCAAATTAAAATAAATAATACATACCATCATTTTAAATTTTTTATAATAATCAAATAAAAATAAAAAATACTTTCCATCATTTTAATTTTTTCGATAATGATATATGAATTTCTACTTTATTCAAAGAAAACAAAATCATATTATATATAAAATGAACATATTTCCATAATTTTAAAAATACAACCAATCAAATTAAAATAAATAATACATACCATCATTTTAATTTTTTTTTATAACAATCAAATTATAAGAAAAAATACATACCATCATTTTAAATTTTTTGATAATGATATATGAATTTCTAATTTATTCAAAGAAAACAAAATCATATTACATATAAAATGAACATATTTCATAATTTAAAAAACACAACCAATCAAATTAAAATAAATAATACATACCATCATTTTAATTTTTGTATAACAATCAAATAAAAATAATATTTACATACCATCATTTTAATTTTTTTGATAATGATATATGGATTTCTAATTTGTTCAAAGAAAAATAAAATCATATTATATATAAAATAAACATATTTCTATCATTTTAAAAACACAACCAATCAAATTAAAATAAATAATACATACCATCATTTTATTTTTTTTATCATAATATATGAATTTCTAATCACTTGTTTTCAAAATATCAAAATCATATTATATACAAAATGAATATATTTCTAATTTATTTCTGCGACAGAAAAACTCACCACCCGCAGCGTAGCACGGATCCGATACTAGTAGCCCATAAAAGTAGATGATTAGAAGAGAAGCAGCGAGAAAAGCCCTAATTTTCCGAGGAGTTAATTTCGTCTGCTTCCTAAAAATTAACCTCAAAATCGTTTTAGCGTTTTTTTTTTCTTTTCCAGCCGGCCAGTCATGGATGAGTATTCAGATGATGATATAATCTATATCGAACCATCAGAAGAGGAGAATCTTTACAGCGATGATGAAGATAGAGAATCAGATAATTACGGATTTGCCGAGGTAGACATGAAAGGATCTCAGGAAAGTTACGTAGTTCTCAAGGAAGAAGACATTCGCAAGCATCAAAGAGACGATATCGAACGAGTTTCCACGGTTCTATCTCTAAGCCAAGTCGAAGCGATTGTTGCTCTTCTTCACTATCATTGGAGTGTTAGTAAAGTCGAAGATGAATGGTTTACGGATGAAGAGAGAATCCGTAAAACCGTTGGTATACTGAGGGAGCCTGTTGTTGATGTTAATGGTAAAAATATCCAATGTGGGATTTGCTTTGAATCATACACTCCAAGGAAAATCGCAAGGGTTTCTTGTGGTCATCCTTATTGCAAAACTTGCTGGAGTGGTTACATCACTGCAAAATCGAAGACGGTCCTGGATGTTTGAGGGTTATATGTCCTGAGCCTTCTTGTTCTGCTGCTGTTGGTCAAGATATGATTGATAAGGTTACTAAGAAGAAAGATAAGGAGAAGTATTATAAATATTTTCTTAGGTCTTATGTCGAAGAAAGGAAGAAGTTTAAATGGTGTCCATCACCGGGATGCGAGTACGCGGTTGGAAGTGGAAGTGGAAGTGGTAGTTACGATGTTTCTTGTTTGTGTTCGTTTAGGTTTTGCTGGAATTGCTGTGAAGACGCTCACAGTCCTGTGGATTGTGACACGGTGTCAAAGTGGTTACTAAAGAACAAGGATGAGTCGGAGAACACGAACTGGATACTTGCTAGGACAAAGCCTTGTCCTAAATGCAAGCGTCCGATTGAGAAGAACAATGGATGTAAACATATGACATGCTCAGAACCGTGTAGATTTAGCTTTTGTTGGGCTTGCCTTAAACCATTGAGCGGTCACAAGGCTTGCAACGTGTTTAAAGACGATGAGGCTGAAACTAAGAAAAAAAGGGCTAAAGATGCGATCGATCGATACACGCATTATTATGAAAGATGGGCATTCAATCATTCGTCGAGGCTAAAGGCTATAAGTGATCTAGAGAAATGGCAATCGGTGCAGCTTAAGGAGCTTAGTGACAAACAGGGCACACCTGAAACTCAGCTCCAGTTCACCGTAGAGGCATGGATTCAGGTTAGTAAAGTATATATGTAAATAATTCTGTGATTATAGTAACATTGCGAAACCGTTGAAAAGTATGTGAAATGTAACAACGGAACAGAATTGAATTACTACATAGTAGAATAAACGATAATTATCTTGAAAAACCATCTTAAAGATGATTTTATGATTGACTTATCATTAATCTTGTTGAACTGATAAATGGATCGCTAAATAGTGTGACTAGTATAATTTTCAAAGTAGCGAGATCATTCCACCATTATGCAAATCACCAGTGAGACTCTAAGTTAGATTTTGTTAATTACAAACAATAAGTTTGTGGATTGTAACAGCGGAACAGAATCTAGGAATCACTACATAGTAGCAAAAAACGAGAAAAGTGTATTAAATTGAAAAATCATCTTAATGATGATTAAATTTTCGGAAAATCATTCCACCTCTCTATGAGAATTACCAATGAGAAGTTAGACTTTTGTTAATCACAACATTGTAATTGATTTTACTGTTATAGATCATCGAATGTAGGAGGGTCTTGAAATGGACCTATGCATATGGATACTACCTACCTAATCAAGAACGCGGCAAGCCACAATTTTTCGAGTATTTGCAAGGTCAGTTTTTGGTACGGAAAGACTTAGTTTGTGTGTAATCTTATTTTTTTTCCATTAATTGTAGCAAAACTTTCGTTGTGTTTGTTGTTCAGGTCAGGCAGAAACGGGTTTGGAGAGACTTCATCATTGTGCAGAGGAGGAGTTGAAACAGTTTATCTGTAAAACTGAAAATTTTAGTGAGTTCCGGGTGAAATTAATTGATTTGACTAAAGTAACCAAAACCTACTTCGAAAATCTGGTGAAAGCTTTGGAGAATGGTCTTGATGATGTGGCATACAATGAGAGCCAATCTACACAAGAATCTGAATCTTTTACCAAAAGTACCAAAAGACGAAAGTTGGTGGCAAACGGTAGAAGAAGCTTCAGTGGGTAAATTGCAAAACTTTTAAAGTTTAGCAACTTGGAAATATTTTCTATGATTTATGTGTTTGCTGCGAAGGACTGTAGGGTTTTTTATGGTTTTTTTTTTTGTTTTTAAACTTTTTACCTCTAATTAATAAGGAATTTATAAACATTTAAGGAATTGCAGCATTGCTACTTGGCTTTTGAATTTTGGTTGCTTGATGTCTCCTAGTGTGCAATTTTGGAGAACCGTAATTTGTTCGTCGTCTGAAAAATTCTCTAGATCAACAGCAAAAGTTATATGCTCCTTCAATTGCAAGAAATAAAATTACATTTTTAATACTACCACCATTCAAAACATCGCAGTCAAACCTCGACTAACAAAACAAATGATCACACTACTTGAATTGTGAGAACTTAAACATCTATAGAAACCAATTCAAATATTCTCTCTTTTTAAATGGTTACTAGATTCGGATCCGTACGTACGTGTAGTATAATATTTGTAAGACAAATTTAATATATAATTTAGTTACAAATAATAAGTGATGTTACATGTATATTTTTTTAACTAATCAAAAGATTTCTAACGGTTTGATTAGAGGTGTTAAATCATATTTGGATTTGGTTTTAATTTGGGTTATTTCACGTATATAATATAGATGTCTCTATTTTGGAATGGAAAACCCGCCCCGTTCTGTATCCGTCAGAAATGTTCTGTTCCATAACCGTTCTCTTTTAAATAATTATCCGTTCGACAATGTTTATTTTAAGAGATTTGGTAAGGAATTTAGACGGGATACCCGTATTCCCGATTGAATATTTAATTTTATTAAATTAATGAAAATTATGCAAAACAAATTATAATTCTCCAAAATTCTCTAAATGTTATAAAAATACCCAAAATTTTTAAAATGACCCAAAGTGGATCCTTACATGTCTCATAGTCAACCCTTATCCAAATTAGTGAAAATTTGATAATTAAATTTACCTACCCGAATTTTTTGATTCCATACCGTTATTTAAAATTCATGTCCCTTTTTTTTAATCGAAAATAATTCGAGTAGTGTTTTTTATTATCCGAATTATCTGTTTCCCTCCATATCCACTATCTCTCGTTCTAATATTAGAAATAGATTGTACTTTAAAATAGAAGATTGATTTGTTGAATAACGATATTAGAGTAATCAATTTAATTATTGTGTTCTCAAAGTATATGTATTTAGTAAATGAATTACTTAAAAAACAGGTAAAATGGAGAAACATCAAATTATATACATATGAAAATATATTTATCTACCAAACTTATGACATGGTCGAATAAATTTACATATACCAAACTCAAGAAGATAGAAAAATCATAAATTTAAATATTAACAAAATTTTCTATATATAATAACTAATAATTAATGCATTTGTTTGTTCTAATCGGATCATTCTGATCTGTAATCATTTTGGTGTTTTTTATAATAGATTTTTAATCATTACCCAAAATTTTAACCAATGTGGAAAGTTAATTACACTCTGTTTTTCTTCATCAATTGAGTAATATACTTCCGTTTTCAAAAATTCGAATCACAACATATGCATTTTTTTTATTAATTATATGCATTATATGATAATTTAAAATAATTTGAAATAAAATCAAACAAAGATGATAGAAGAATCATAAATTTAAATGTTAACAAAATTTTCCAAATATAATAGCTAAAAAATTAATGCATGTTTGTTTTTTAGAAATCACATTTACATATTGGAAGGAATTTGGTTATTTTACCTTTTTGACTAAAAATCAGAAATATTCTTTAAAATTTTCTGTTACGGATCCAATCCAATCGGGTATACCCAAGATCCGCTTGTATCATCTCGACTAATTTGACTGTTTTGCCCTTTTCAAATTTTTTTGTTAACTCTTCTAAACACTTATTTAAATGGTATTTCATGTAATAGTCACCATCTTAAATCTTTTTTACTCAAAAGTGCTTCATTTTTAAATATTGTATCTTTGTTTTAAATCTTTTATAAACCTTAAAATTAATAATATTTTAAACTTTTTATAGGTAACGTTTTAAATTTTTTATATGCTATAAATATAATTATTAATAATATTTTATACTTTGTAAAAATTTAAATATTTATAATAGTTGAAACCTTTTAAAAGTTTAAATATTTAAATTTAAAATATTTCTTATATTCAGTAAAATTATTGGTTTAACTAAAAAATCGGATTAAACTTTTGAATTTGGACACCTGATAAGTCAAGTTTCCCGTTCATTCAGAATTGGAATCATTTTGGTCCTTTTTTATAATAAACTCTCAACTATTGCTCAAAAATTTAACCAATGTGGGACGTTGAACACATTATGTTTTTCTTGATCGATTGAGTAATATATTTTCATTTTCAAAAATTCGAATCACAACATATGCAAAAATTTCTATATTTGTATTAATTATATGTATTATATGATAATTCAATATAATTTGAAAATAAAATAAAAAAAAGATGATTGAAAAATCATAAATTTCAATTTTAAGAAAATCTTCCAAATATAATAACTAATAAATTAATGCAATTGTTTGTTTTGGAAATCACATTTACAAATTGGAAGGAATTTGATTATTTTCTTTTATTGATTAAAAATAGGAAATGTTCTGAAAGATTTTCTGTTAAGGTTACGATTTTGCCATTTTCAAGTTTTTTTGTTAAGTCTTATAAAACACTTATTTGAATGGCATTTCATGTAATAATCTCCAACTTAAATAATGTTTACTCAAGAATGCTTTCATTTTAATAGTATAGATAAATTCAATATAATTTGAAAATAAAATCAAACAAAGATGATAAAAGAATCATAAATTTAAATCTTGAGAAAATATTCCAGATATAATAACTAAAAAATGAATGCAATTTTTTGTTTTAGAAATCACATTTACGAATTGGAAGGAATTTGGTTATTTTCCTTCTTTTATTAAAAATCAGAAATATTGTGTAAGATTTGCTGTTAGGGAATATTTCCGAATAATTTGACTATTTTGCTTTTTTCAAATTTTTTTTGTTCTCTTCTAAAATGGTATTTCATGTAATAGTGTCCAATTTAAATCATTTTTACTCAAAAAATGCTTCATTTTTATAATATAGATAAATTCTCTTTTCGTTGAGCTCATCCATAACTTTTTTTTCATAACTTTTGTTGTATTTTAAAGTTTTAATGATCAATAAAATATTTTAGAGAAAAAAAGTTCAACTATATGATAACATGAAAAAGCATGATCCACAAAAAAAGAGAGAGAAAATAATGAAATCAAAATATATCATCGGACCCACCCACCTAATCTCCTCCCTTCATGGCTTCATCTACCCGCCACGTTTATTATATGCTTAGTAATAATCTTCTTTTACAATCACAACTTCTTAATTGTCATGAAACTTGGAAGATTTCTCTGTACACATCAGACATCACACCAAATTGATTTTAAGTTTTTAATTAAATACATTTCATAGGAATCAATCCCAAAAAAATGGGTAAACACTCTCACATTGCATAGTAAACGTATTCCAAATATATATAATGAAACATTCCTTCAAGTTTTAGACTAGATTGAGTTAAAACGAGGAACCAGAAAAAGGAGTATTGGCAAGTATCCTGAAAAAATTAATTAACTTTTATCCAAGATCGTAAATAACGAGACATATATATATAACACTATACCACTTAACTTACATAGGAAACACATAAATTAGAACATATCAACCACTTATTGTTTCTTTGGTTCGAACAAATTTACCAAAAAAATGAGTGAAGCAAAGGGTCACATACTGTTTTTCCCATATCCATTACAGGGTCACATTAACCCAATGATTCAACTCGCTAAACGCTTATCCAAAAAGGGCCTCACCGTCACACTCATCATCGCCTCCAAAGACCACAGTGAACCTTACACCTCCGACGACTACTCCATCACCGTCCACACCATCCACGACGGTTTCTTTCCACACGAACACCCTCACGCCAAGTTCGTAGATCTTGACCGTTTCCACGACTCTACTTCTCGTAGCCTGACCGATTTCATCTCTAGGTATACATGAATTTCCAATATGACATATGTTCCTAGTTATTTTAGAGGTAATTTTACTGATTTATTTATACCAAAATCCTGAAATTTGATGAGACATTTTTTTTTTTAGTCAAAATTTCTACCCTGGACTTCTCTCTCTATCAAAGTTAAAATTTTGAAAGCCTTAATTATTCTATGTGTTCTGAGTTACATAGAATTTCTATTTTTGTCAATTACGAAGTTTTTGTTCTCTCTCTCTCTCTTTTTATGTATAATCAAATGAATCAACTCTCTTTTTGAGTGATTATCAACCATTTTTCATGTCTATACAAAGTATTCAGCTAAATTTACTATTTACAACATTAATAAGCCTTTTTTTTATGAATTTAAAATAGTTTCAATATAATGCAATGCCCTTGTAAAAATATAAAGCTTATCTGTTACTCCCTCTGTTTCACTTTAATTAATTTTTTAAGAGAATTTTTTGTTCCAAATTAAATGATTTTTTCAGAATTCTATGCAAAAAATGCTTTATTATTTTATCTTTTTGTTATTTAATTCAATTTTGGTCAAATTTTTTTGTCAATTATGATACAGAGGTTATAAAAGGTATTTTATTAATTTGTGTGCCAAAATCTAAAAAATCAATTAAAATAGAAATAAGTTTATAACTATTAAAACCAGTTTCTTAGCGTTTTTATGATCACTATATCCAAAAGCGTTATTAATCTCTACTGATATAAAACCCCTTGTATATGCAGTGCGAAATTGTCGGACAATCCTCCCAAAGCTCTGATCTATGATCCATTCATGCCCTTTGCATCGGACGTAGCCAAGGACTTGGGTCTATATGTAGTGGCCTATTTCACTCAACCATGGTTGGCTAGTCTTGTTTACTACCACATAAACGAAGGCACCTACGATGTTCCCGAAGATAGACACGAGAATCCAACGCTTGCATCGTTTCCAGGTTTCCCACTGCTAAGCCAAGATGATCTGCCTTCGTTCGCCTGCGAAAAAGGGTCGTACCCTCTTGTACACGACTTTGTGGTTAGGCAATTCTCTAATTTGCGGCGAGCTGATTGCATTCTCTGTAACACTTTTGATCAACTTGAACCAAAGGTAAGGTTATAATTTATATTTTGTTTTGGTCATGTATTTGAGTTTTGAGAAGGTGGAAAGTTTATGGAACGCCTTTTCTTTCACAGGTAGTGAAATGGATGAATGATCAGTGGCCGGTGAAGAACATTGGACCGGTGGTTCCGTCCAAGTACTTGGATAACCGGTTGCCAGAAGACAAAGATTACGAAGTCGAGAACGTCAAGACAGAGCCAGACGAGTCTGTTTTGAAATGGTTGGAGAATAGGCCGGCGAAGTCTGTGGTTTATGTGGCGTTCGGGACATTGGTGGCTTTGAGCGAAAAACAGATGAAGGAAACCGCAATGGCGATTAAACAAACTGGATATCACTTCTTGTGGTCCGTTAGAGAATCCGAGAGAAGCAAACTACCCTCTGGTTTTATCGAAGAGGCGGAGGAGAAAGACTGTGGACTTATTGCTAAGTGGGTTCCTCAGCTAGAGGTTTTAGCACATGAATCAATCGGGTGTTTCGTGTCACACTGCGGATGGAACTCGACATTGGAGGCACTGTGCTTAGGGGTTCCAATGGTGGGAATGCCTCAGTGGACAGATCAGCCCACGAATGCTAAGTTTATAGAGGATGTGTGGAAGATTGGGGTTAGAGTGAAGGCCGACGGAGAAGGGTTTTTGAGTAAGGAAGAGATTGCGAGATGCGTTGTTGAGGTCATGGAAGGAGAGAGAGGGAAAGAGATGAGGAAGAATGCTGAGAAGCTTAAGGTGCTGGCTCGTGAAGCTATCTCTGAAGGAGGTAGTTCCGACAAGAACATTGATGAGTTTGTTGCTCTTTTGAGTTGAGAATTTGAAACTGTGATGTCGTCAGTTTGTTAGTTGATTACCTAATAAAGACTTCTTTGTCGGCTAAATTCTGAGTAAATCCTGCTGGCTACGTTGGTTGTTCTCTGCAAACAAATCCATGTGAACTCTGTTAAAAAGAAGACTTAACAAGAATAACGAGCTTTCTTGCTATTTATATAAATATTGTACATTGTATCTCAACATGCTCAGTTCTGTGGCATTAGAGAAGTCTAATAGCTCGATGAAGTACTTTCCGCGGTATACATTATACATTGTTACACGATAAGACAGTGACAAATCTGAGAGGGCCGTTTCTTTTTGTATTCTTTGTACCGATTCTATTGTAAACATGAGAAAAGAGCTCTTGAATTGCTGAGTTACTCGTGTTTCTGAGTTAAACCTCTCCCAGTCTTTTGTACTATTTCCTGAGAAAACATCCATTTGGTTGAGAAACAAACTCATAGTGTATGCTAGAGCTTGGCTCTAGTTCGTTATGGATAAAACAAATTACAATTTTAGAAGAGTTCGGCTTAGCTAAGGTAAAACTAGAAATGCAAAAACAGAAATGATAAAGAGTTGTAAATTTGTGAAGAGAAAGCTTTTTACCAAGGAAACTTGAATGTATCTTTCCACCATCCCTGTTTTGAGCAGTGTATAAAGATCTTGTCCAATCGAACTATGATCTCAGAAAATGTCGGTCTAACAAAGGTTTCTGCATCCCAGCATTCCTCAATCAATCTGGTTAAATAACAATTGAACCAATAAGCTGAAAGAGGTTGAGTAAAGGATCAAGGACCAAGCAAATGATGTTGCTGTACCTTAAGTGAAGAAAAAATTTCTGCAATTTATGTTATAACGTTGATAAAGATTAGTACACTTACTCTCTCATCTCTTGGGGACAACTTTTGGACTTGGCCTTAAACGAAGGTCTTCTTCCTTCCAAACACATAAGCTTCACTGCCTCTTCTGGGGGCTTAGGACGGAAAGGTTGTACTCCTTCAATCATCTGAATTATATTAAGATAAACTCATCAAAGAATTGATGCCATGAGATCTGCTAGAGAAGCTTATTGGCCTCAATCGCTCAATGCTAGAAAAAACATATCAGCTAGAATGAATGGTTGAGAAACAGAATAAAGTACTTTTAGAGAGTATATGGAACAGTGAGTGGATTAAACCCAGACTAGATACAGCCATCAAGAAATGCAGAGGAGCATTATTAGCACACATGTTTGACCATTAACGTAACTAATAGGTACCTCATATAAGACGACACCAAAAATTATGAATCCATAAGGTACCTACCTCATATAATACGACACCAAAAGAGTAAGAATCCACACTCCTGTCAAATATTTCATCTTTGTAAACCTCAGGTGCCATACAGTAATCTGCAAACAATAAACAAAATCATCTGTTTAAACTATTTCCTCATGGAAATAGATCATTCTTATGAGTATTTCAAAATTTCTATACTTAATACTTGTATCAAAGTTTCTCAGGAATCTAGATGTTTGATGTACATCATATGCCCACACTTCTTTTGGGTAGCCACAAGGAATTAAGCATTTAGGACTTACTTGAAGGATCTATATGGGCCCCGTGATTAATGATTCTTGATTTATCAGATGATAACTTTGCAAAACTTATCAACCCAAATCCCGCCACCTTCAGATGTCCTCCATTATCGAGCATAATATTTCTGGCACCTTACAAGAAGTTGCAAAAATTAGATAACGAGGGTCCAAAGATATGTTCTCATACAACTTAATGTGCAAATACTTCTTTATTTAGTTATCTTACTTGGGTTTTAGATCACAGTGGATTACTGGTTCTGGTTTACACTCGTGAAGATAATTCATTCCCCTGAGAAGAGTCAAATGATTTGTTCAGAAGATTAAAAAATGCGGTTGTAATTTGAATACAATCTTGCAAGAAAAAAAGGCACATGCCTGGCTATATCGAGGGCAAATCTTAGAACTTTGGCTGGAGAAAGACGACCTTTCTTTTGAAGATAGCTCCCCAGGTCACCCTGCAAGTTACCACCAAGCCGACAAAATTATTTCCTAATATCCACAAAATTGCTTAATGAGGGAAAAAATCTTGTAAGGTGTTGAAAGCGGGAGAAGCTTACTTTCGGATGATATTCGGACACAATCATCATGGGGACGTTTTGAGTAACAGCTCCAACAAATTGCACAACATTAGGATGACGAACCTTCTCAAATAAAGTAAGTTCGTGTTTGAAGGCATTTCTGTGTAAAATTAACAAAATTCAGGTGGTAAAATTGCAGAACAAATGTAAAATATGAAAAACAATAGGGATTAACACAGAGGGAATTAAGTGAAGTCCAGAAAAATATTACCACAACTGCACAATTCCAACATAGAGAATTATATAGGAACTATGATTGAAAAACCTTACAGCTCATATCATCATCATCACTATGAACATAATAAGAAGAAATTCAAAGCTCCTTCTTGACCTATTTAACCTGTTTGCTAACTTAGACAGATCATACTCATTGAAGAGAAGAGTAAACGTACATAGTTTCATGATCCTTGTAGAGATCCTTATCAAGTATCTTTACAGATACCTTAGTCCCATTCCATTTAGCCACTTGATATATTCCCTGCAATATAGTACTCTGTTAGAAAGCAAAAAATGGAAAACTAAGACATCATTACGGGAAAGGGAAGCAAAGAGAGCTCTTGCCTTTGAGATACCATCAGCTTTCCGAACTTGAAGCTCTTGCGGATTTAACTCGTATTCAGGAACTTCGCGAGGATTCGCCACCACCATCGGTGTCCTTTTCGTTTTCTAAAACCAACATGAAAATGTAACTTAACACATTGAAGATATGAAAAGAACAGAGCTCAAATCCATGAAGATGCAGCAGCATACCGGAACTTTAGCTCCACGGGCTTTCAAAATGTTGAAAACATCTATGTTACCATAATACTTAGCGTCGGCAGCTGCCTATCCACACAACACAACCAAATTTCAAACCAAAAGCACAAATCTAAGCAAAAGAGACAACGATCAAGTCGCGAAACAAGAAGAATCACATTACCGTGCTTCCCCAACGATCACGAGCATCGATATTAGCCTTCCTGGTAAGAAGAAGCTTCACAACGTCGACATGACCTTCACAAGCAGCGATATGAAGAGCCGTACGACCATCAAGATCGATACTATTAACATCAATCCCTTCATCAAGCAGATCCTGAACACCTTCAACATCACCTCTACAAGCCACAAACAGAAGCTGCATAGTAGCGTCGAGATTATCAGGTACAGCAAGCTGCGGACGGTCAGAACCTTCAGGACTCCGACGAATCGGATCTAGAGACGATTGTCGACCGAAACTGAATCGCATATTGTTCCGGCGAGGATCGTGTGAAGCTTGACGAGTGAATTGACGGCTAAGCGTACGACGAAGCGATCCAGTAGAGAATTGTCTGGAGATTCCTCGTTTCAGCTGTCCCGCGATATTCGCCATGGTTTCAAAATCTCTTCTGAGGGAAAAAAAAATAAAAAAAAATCGAATGGATAAATCACATTTTGTTTTTCTCGAGAAAGTTGAAATTTCTTTGTTCTGGGGATTATGTTGAGATCCGTCACAAGCGCGTTGCTTATCGAGAAAAATTAATTAATTTTTACGGGTGAAAGAAGATATTATTGGCGACGTATTGACGTTGATTTGACTTTTGCTTTCAATCATTGTTTGGCATGTCCCGCGTTAGTATTTGATCGTCCACTTATTTCGGTGCCTTTACCAGAAATAAATTATTTTTATTTTGCGAAATTTGTGCATTTTACCTTAAACTTCCCATAAATTACAATTAGGTCCTACCAACCAAAGGACTCGAAAAGGTCTTTTTACGTGGAGCTGACGTGTCGGCCTTATCTCGGTTCAAGCCACTAATTTCTAACCGGCCGGTTCGACCCACATATGTACGCTCTGAAACAATCTTGTATCGTTCCCTTTCGTCGTCTTCAGTCTTCAGTAGCAAAACCTTGGGGCTTCGTCTCTTCAATGGCGGCCATTTCTGTAAGTCCTTCCCCATCCCTTCGCTGTTTGAGATCCACATGTTCCGATTCTTCTCCTGCTCTCGTATCGTCGACGCGTGTATCGTTCCCGGCGAAGATTTCATATCTGTCAGGTAAATCTTTGAATCGTGACGATGAAATGGGTAAGAGAAAGGAAGGATTCGTTAGAAGCGTCGATGGGAAGATCTCTGGCGCATCTTTCCCCGAAGCTTCCTCTGCAACTCCAAAATCCAAGTACTGTGAATATTTCTTCGAATTCGTTTCCTTTTAAACTTTGCTTTGGTTGAATTTTTATATAAATTTCCTAATTATCCGTTCCTGTTTGATGTGTAATATTTAAGCAAGCAAGCATCTCCGTTTTGATTTATGATATTCAACATTCACATGCAATCATGTTTCGAATGAATTCGTTTTCTGTGTACCTTAAAAATCAGGGTGAGGAAGCACACAATTTCAGTATTTGTTGGGGATGAAAGCGGAATGATTAATAGGATTGCAGGAGTCTTTGCGAGGAGAGGATACAATATTGAGAGTCTTGCTGTTGGTCTCAACAGAGATAAGGCTCTATTCACCATTGTTGTCTGTGGAACTGAAATGGTACTTCAGCAGGTCATCGAGCAACTCCAGAAGCTCGTAAATGTTCTAAAGGTTGTCCTTTTCTAGATCGCACTTATCGGTTTCTGCAGTGCAATACTGTCATCAGCAGCATCTTTACGCATCAGCTGATTTGCTTGTTCATTACTTTAAACGATTTTAGTTGGCTTCTTAGGATTATGTTCAAAATTTTGATTTGTGCTTAGCATCTGCTATCATTTGTGTTGGAAGATTACATTTGCGATTTCCTTTTCCATTCCCTGAATTGACTTCGACTTGCTAATTAGGTTGAAGATATCTCAAGTGAGCCGCAAGTGGAGCGTGAACTGATGCTTGTAAAAGTGAATGCACATCCAGAATCCAGGGCAGAGGTAGTCTTCCTTGCCTATGGGATAGAGAGAGTCTGTACTTGCTGGTTGCTTTTGATCTAGTTCAGAGGTGGTGTTTATTTTCTTTCCAATTTCACTAGTTTCTGTCTAATGAATTTACAGATCATGTGGCTAGTTGACACATTCAGAGCAAAAGTTGTAGATATCGCGGAACATTCATTGACTGTTGAGGTACATCTGCTTCTGATTTGTATTGTTCTTGATATCTGTTTCGCACTATAGCCTATGGGGTATAGACTTCTGTTTTGAACCTCTTACTAATCATCGGAAGACATAAGAAATCTTATTTTGGGTATCATTCGAAATTTTCTATCCAGTGGTTGGATTTTCGTTACCTTTTGAAACTGGTGATAATCCACATGCAGACTCTGTTATGGGATGTAGATTCAGTTTGTGTGTATTAAGGTTATCTGACTGTCTACTAATTTAATATAACGAGAGAGTTCTTCAATAGGTTGCTACCCTTGATTACCCTATGCTTATGATCTGCCTTCTGAATTGTATTGCTTATGCTGATTTCTGTAGGAGTGCTCAATGTTGTTTATGAAAGTTAGATAAGCAGGACCATAAACATATTGTTATTTTTACCTTGGTTACGAGGACATGGAATAAAATAATTGGTTCTCTCATTTACATATTTCAGTTCTTTAGTAATCATTTTAAGCTATCTTACAGGTAACTGGAGATCCTGGAAAAATGATTGCTGTAGAAAGAAATTTGAAAAAGTTTCAGATCAGAGAGATTGTACGGACAGGAAAGGTAGTGTATTTTTGGAATAACTAGATTGTATGGCTTTTGAATAGCATCTAGTTTGTGCTTTCTAATGTATGTATGTATTAGTTACATCTTTGAGTGGGCAGAAAGGCATAGATCTCAGGGACGTTCACTAATTTAGGGAAAATGGAATTACGATTTTAAATAACAGATAGCACTGAGAAGGGAAAAGATGGGTGCAACTGCTCCATTTTGGCGATTTTCAGCAGCATCCTATCCAGATCTTAAGGAGCAAGCACCTGTTAGTGTTCTTCGAGGTAGCAAAAAAGAAGCCATGGTCCCTCAAAATGAAACAACAGCAGGGGTGTGTGCTTCTCTCCTCCTTAGATTGCTTAACTTCAGCTTAAAGTTCCTCACTTTCCTTTCCAAGATCTTGATTGCATATTAATAGGTTTGGCTATTTTATGAAGTTAAACGGAACTATAGATGCCAGTGTTCTTTTCTCCCCTGTATGTGGTGGCTGCCTGTGATCAATTGGCACTGCAACGGGGAATTGTACAATCTTTGATGGTCTACAAGTGTTAATATGCTTGCATATAGCTGAAAACCTACAAACTAATGTGCTTTTCACGGAGCAGAAATATTTTGAAGCATGCAATTCTAATGCCCTTTTCGTTTTTTATGCCCTAGCTACACTGAAGGTTTTCCAAAGTTTGCTAATCCTACTGCTAAAAGTTATCTTTTTTTTTTTAAATGTAGGGAGATGTTTATCCCGTTGAGCCAACTTCTGACCTCATGGTACATCGTGTTCTCGACGCTCACTGGGGACTTCTCACTGATGAGGATGTAAGAGAGTTATTTGTTATATAACATCTATTGAAACCGCCATATGATGCGTTCCATGAATTTGCTAAATAGCAATATGAAAAATCCAGTTATCAGAATGTGGTATACATTACAAGAATTCCCCTTATTTTTTCCATTCAGGCTGTCTGGGACTCTGAATAGTATGGGCCAATTATTTTCCTATATCTAAAGTTAGACATGGTTAGGTGTGTTTGATTTAGTTACATTAATGATAAATCAATGGAGTGTATACAATAGTTGTGGATATTGTATTTATTTACTTACATAGCAGACATTGAAAGAGTTAGGGTTTTCTCTAAGCTATATTGTTTTATTTATCATAGTTTTTCTTTTCTGATCTTTCAGACGAGTGGACTACGGTCGCATACGCTATCTTTGCTTGTGAATGATGTTCCAGGAGTTCTTAATATTGTGACTGGTGTTTTCGCTCGAAGGGGATACAATATTCAGGCATAGTCTTTATCTCTCTCATATGCGCACACACATTGTGTTTGGGGTTTACTGATACGCTGAAAGATCTTTTTCTTTAGAGCTTGGCTGTAGGACATGCTGAAACCAAGGGCATTTCACGCATTACAACAGTTGTTCCTGCAACAGATGAATCGGTCAGCAAATTGGTGCAGCAACTTAATAAACTCGTAGATGTGCATGAGGTGAGATTACAAAAAGCAACTGTCTTTCTTGTATATTAAACAATTTGAATGTTTTTGATGACTTCATCTTTCCTTTGCTATCTTAGACCTATTACCCTTTGTTTAAAACGTAGATTAGAGGAAGAACTTCTGCTAACTCTTTTCTGGATTTTCCTATATAATATCCTGGTTTTGTGTGTTTACTTGAATGTTCTGAGCATGATGTACCGTAACTTTCCAAGCAGTTATTAACTTTGTGAGGATTTCTGCAGGTCCATGATCTTACTCATTTGCCATTTGCTGAAAGAGAACTGATGCTGATTAAGATTGCCGTGAACGCTGCTGCGAGAAGAGATGTTCTGGACATTGCTAGTATTTTCAGGGCTAAAGCTGTTGACGTATCTGATCACACAATTACTTTGCAGGTATAATACATTTCTCATAATTTGGAGTGTAATTTAGGTGTAATTGCATATCAGATGAGAAATCCTTTCAATTGAAGATCTTTAAAGTTATACATCTTTCCATAAGTCTTCACCTAGTTTGACGTAATCAGAGTTCCGTTTGAAAAAATAGGTGAAGCAGACTTGGATGTTCCATTTTAATCTATTTGTTCCTTTAGTGTTTTTGATTTGGTAATGAGATTTGATGGCTGTGGATATAGCTTACTGGGGATCTAGACAAGATGGTTGCACTGCAAAGGTTGTTGGAGCCCTATGGTATATGCGAGGTTTGTTTCTCAATCTACTTTCATCTAGTAGTGAATGCTATAATAAACCCGTGAATTCTTACCATGCTGGTCCAATTGTTCGGATAAAGGCCAAAGATTTAGTTGTAGTCTTTTAGATTTAGAAACAGAGGAGTGAAATCTAAGTCTCTGATAAAATCAAATAACCAAAGCTGGACCCAACTTCATGATATATGATTATACGTTTTCTGGTTATGCTTCGAACAAGAAACAGTTTGACAAGCATTGCCACTTTTAACCTATGCATCGTATTTACGTTTCTAATGAACAATCAATCAATCACAGGTTGCAAGAACCGGGCGTGTTGCATTGGCTCGTGAATCGGGAGTGGACTCCAAGTATCTTCGTGGATACTCCTTTCCTTTAACAGGTTAGTTAACCTGTTGCAGAGTAAGATACAAAGCTGCAACCATGGAACAGCATAAACTTTTGAAGGTAAAAGTTTCATTACACATTTTATGAGCCAACCAAAAAAGATGGAGCCAGAGAGACTTTGTAGATATGTTTGTGACTTTGTTTCAATTCCTTTGTTTTTGAGAAAAAATGTTGTTAGGGTTAATCTTTGCTCGTCTTCTTTTTCCAATAGTTACTCCCAAGATGAAATAAATCACACTCAAGTTATTAGTATAAAGTTACTGAGATCGCTAAATGACTAAAGCGGGAACACAAATGGACTTTGTAAATGTTAGAGAGTCAAAAGTCAAACTAAGTAAGCGTTGACTGAGCCGGACGTGTACCTAAAATGTTTGTCCCTCCCTACTTATCTTCTAGAAATTCGAATCACTTACATCAATAACCTAATGTGACTTCTATCTGTTTAAATATCTGGAACTTTAAAACAACGATTATTTGCGAAAACATTGTAAATTCCTCTCTAATTTCAGCCAGACGTAAATGTGGTGCCTACTAATTTGTCTCATAACTATATACATCCCATCTACTATCACCCATATTTGCGGTTTCTCTTAGAGTCAAAATAGATTCTTTCCTTTTTGTCCGAGTAAATACAATTCATTTTCATATATACTACATCATATCAATCTAGTTTGGTTTGAAAAATATACTAGCTGTAGAAATTTAGAAAATATTATTCATTCCGTTTTATATTAATGTTTTAGAAATTTATTTTTGTTCAACTTTTATATCATTTATTGTTTTCAGTTTTTCTATTCAGCATCAAAGTTTTTTTTTTTTTCAAAACAAATTTCACCGTTTCGTTCCTCCTAGACAGGGACAACATTATCTTCAAATTACTGGTCTCGAAATGGTGATAAAAGTAATTCAATCATATTAACGTCCAAATAAAGTGAATGTCCATGCGACTATAAGACTATTACCTAGGCTGCGAGTTCGGTTAACCGAAACCGAAATGTACCGGTTTTCTCGGTTATCAGTTTTTTCGGTTAGTCAACAATATCACCGAAATTAACCGAGTTAATAATTGGTTTGGTTCGCTTTTCGGTTAATTTTGGTTAATGAAATTATACCGAATTGAACTATTTTTGGGTTTTCTCAGTTAAAATCGGTTAGTTCGGATAAAACGGTTAAATTCTGAACCGAAAAACCGAAAAACATGTTTCGGTTCGGTTTAAAGTCTCAGGCATACTATTACCCTTTTTGGCACTTCAATAAATGTCACTTCTCTAAATATATCTGCCATTCTACGTGATTATTCCACTGTAAGTGAGGAAAGCTTTGGAGTTAGGATCATTGGATGACATGTGATATGAAGCCTTCTTTTTTCTTTTTGACATCTGATATCAAACCTTAGCTTTGAATTAATGACACTTTTGCAAGAAAAGTTTATTTTTTCGATATGCATATGAGTAGAAAAAGTTTGATAATTGCATTCATAAAGCACAATTATTAAAAAGCACATGGTCGGTTTACTCGTTTATTTTAATTTGTCTGTAGTGACCACAAAATTATCGGGCATTATGTATGAATGGATCGATAGTTTATTTCTTTATTGCATTCTCGACGGAAGAAATAAACTATTTTATATTCTTCTGGTCTTCTACTCATTAAAATGTATAATAGTAGTAGTTTTCCCTGAAAACAATTATACAATCTCCTTGTTTTTTTTTTTTTTTTTTTGGTACTAGCAGCTTCTCAGTTCAACTTGTAGTTTGTAACCGTAATTTTAGGTGTGGATGTGACCACTATACATATTTCGCTAAAATATTGTGTTTTTTTTCTTTCTTTCAAACTTACAAAAATCTAGTGTGGATTTCCGGTCTTCCCGATAATAAATTTTTCTTTTGTTTAATAACTTTTGATTTAATTGATGCAGAGCCGATCCTGACAAAAAAAATAAAAATTCTCTATTATTATAACACTAGTTTGCATTTTGTAAGAATATCATATTACTAAGCTAAGAAAATCCGGTCAAACTAATTATTTAATCAGTTTGTACAAAAGAATATTAAATTTGGTCAGAAATGTAAGTTTTTTTTAGCCGTCCTTAGTTTTTGTTGTACAAGACAGATCTTTAGTTACATCATTGTATAATAAAAAGAGAGAAATCGTTAGTTAACTAACAAAGTGATAAACACAAAAAAAAAAAAACCAACTAAATGATACTGACTTGGGCTTTTTACTTAGTAATATGAGTCATATGACAAGTTGTATCGTCTTTTAGTTTTACCTGGGGTTAGGTGACATGGCACCCTCCATAGAAGAAGAGTCAATGTAAAGGGGTCACTAGAGACCTCCATCAATCTAATACCGTCGACCAAAAAAAAAGTTTTAAACTTTATCTCTTTAGAGTGAAGGTTAATAAAAGAAGGCACTAACAAAAGAGTTTGTGGCTGCTGAAATTCTTCAAACTGATGATGATGCTGATGTTCTGCTTCTGACATTCTCTCTCTTCTTTCTTTCTCTTTTCGCAGCTTCTTCTTCTTCTTCATCTACGGCTTAACAACAACAAACTTCACACACGTGGTGAGAGAGCACAAAAAAGGCTAAAGCTTTTTTCAAACCCTTGTTGAAAATTCGAGCTCTTTTAGTGTTTCTCTTGGTCTTCTGGAGGTACCGAATCAGCTTCAACCTGATTGCTTCTTCTCCGATTCTTATTCAATTCCAAGTTTCTTCACAACTTGGGGGGCGATTTGACATGAAATCTAGTGTCTTCTCTCCAGATCGTTTCCCGTAAAGTTGGGCTTTTTTCTTCTTCTTCTTGCTACACATGGATTCTTTCGAGGTGCTGATATCAACATAAGCTTGTCTTTTTTGTTTTCCTAAGATTTGTGTGTACTTAGAGATTAGGGTTTTTGTTAGATTTGGGGATTTTAGGTATTTTTGTTGATAACGACGATAAATTGTAGTAGTAATAGATATGACTATAATGGAGGAGAAGCAGAACAGTCCTGTGGGAGAGAAGCAGCAGAGCTTTAATGGTATAATATTAAACCAAACACAAGAGAAGCAGACGAAATCTATGGAGAAACAACAGAGTTTCCGATCTGTGGTGGAGAATCAACCGAGAAAGGCGAGAGCTTTAGAGAAACAAGTGAGTTTCCAAGGTGTTAATGTAGAGAATTATCAGCAAAGCAGACTCGGAAGATCAATGGAGAAGCAACAGAGTTTTCGAGGTGTGAACGTTGAGAATCATAAACGTGGGGTTATGGAGAAGCTACCGAGTTTTGGTAAAGCAACGATGGAGAGGCAGAAGAGTTTCCGTGGTGGGTTTTTAGAGAAGCAGAAGAGCTTCCGTGTGGTGATGGAGAGGCAATTGAGTTTTATAGGTGAGAGGAGGAAGAAGAATGAATCACCTGGGAAAAGAGGAGACTCGTCTCTTCATATCGCTGCTCGAACCGGGAACTTAGGGAAGGTTAAAGAACTGATTCGAGGTTGTGGTGATGGTGGAGGAGAGGAGTTGAAAGAGTTGTTGTCAAAGCAGAATCTTGAAGGAGAGACTCCTCTTTATACTGCAGCAGAGAATGGGCATTCAATTGTCGTTGAGGAGATGTTGAAGCATATGGACCTTGAAACTGCTTCCATCGCTGCTAGAAACGGGTTTGATCCATTCCATGTCGCAGCCAAACAAGGCCATCTCGGTATAAAGATTTATACTTTCTTCATAGATTTTTTAATCTTAATGAGAATATAGAACCAACGATCCATGAACTGTTCTCTTACTTGATTCTTCTTCTCTTGCAGAGGTGTTGAAGATACTTTTGGAGACATTTCCAAATTTGGCAATGACAACGGATTTATCGTGTACAACTGCATTACATACGGCTGCAACACAAGGGCACATTGATGTGGTGAATCTTCTTTTGGAGACAGACTCTAATTTGGCTAAGATCGCTAAGAACAACGGTAAAACTGCGCTTCACTCTGCTGCAAGAATGGGTCACGTGGAAGTTGTTAAATCTCTGATAGGTAATGATCCAAGCATTGGCTTTAGAACCGATAAAAAGGGGCAAACTGCTCTTCACATGGCTGTAAAAGGTCAAAATGATGGGATTGTTGTTGAGTTGGTGAAACCTGATGTTGCTGTTTTGAGCGTTGAGGATAATAAAGGAAATACGCCATTGCACATTGCCACAAACAAGGGGCGTATTAAGGTAATGGCTCTTTACTTTTCTCAACGATCCAAACTCGGTATTTGGCAACTGTAATAAAAGGGATTCTTCATCATGGAATGATCCCTTTCCCGAGTTTCTACTTGATATTAGTTCTCATGTAAACTGTTAATTGACTTCTCTGCAGATAGTACGGTGTTTGGTATCTTTTGAAGGCATTAACCTCAACCTTATAAACAAAGCTGGGGATACGCCACTCGATATCGCTGAGAAGATAGGAAATGCTGAGCTTGTGTCAGTTCTGAAGGAAGCAGGAGCCGCTACAGCTAAAGATCTCGGAAAGCCTCAAAACCCAGCTAAGCAACTGAAGCAAACAGTCAGCGACATCAAACACGAGGTACAATCTCAGCTTCAGCAATCCAGACAAACAGGTGTAAGAGTCCAGAAGATAGCAAAAAGACTCAAGAAGCTTCACATTAGCGGTCTAAACAATGCTATAAATTCAGCAACTGTTGTGGCTGTGCTTATTGCCACGGTGGCTTTCGCAGCAATCTTCACAGTACCCGGTCAATACGAAGAGGACCCTTCAAAAGGAGCGTTGCTAGGACAAGCTCATATAGCAAACAAAGCACCGTTTCTGGTCTTCTTTATCTTTGACAGCTTGGCACTGTTTATATCCTTAGCTGTTGTTGTGGTGCAGACTTCAGTTGTTGTGATTGAGCAGAAGGCGAAGAAGAAGCTTGTGTTTGTGATCAACAAGCTCATGTGGTGTGCTTGTTTGTTCATATCTATTGCCTTTGTTTCTCTCTCTTATATTGTTGTTGGCAAAGAGGAGATGTGGTTGGCTGTGTGTGCCACTATTATCGGCAGCACGATTATGTTGACTACGATTGGTGCGATGTGCTATTGTGTGGTCATGCATAGGATGGAGGAATCTAAATTGAGGAGCATAAGGAAAGAGAGAAGCAAGTCTCAGTCTTTCTCTATGTCTCGTATGCCGTCTGATTCAGAGATTCTAAATGGTGAATACAATAAAAGAATGTATGCCCTCTGACTTGTAGAGAATTTGGGCAATGAGATCTCCTCAGAATGTAAGAATAACCAATATATACTTGTATTTTGTACCTGTAAGTCATTGCTATTTGAGCTTCTCTACTAGAATAACAAATCTGTAATGAGTTCATTAACTGTGTAATGTCTACCTTACGAGAGAGAAAGAGAAGTTCGCTGTACCCTGAAGAACAATCTCAAAGCAATCTGCTCTTTTCTGATATCCAATGAATCAAAGAATGAAAGTGAAGAAAAAAGAAAGAGGAGAGTGATGTTCCGTTTCAAGTTCGAGATCTCATGTAGGTATACATGATCCGTCAATTCGCTCTTTATCATCTCGTGCTAGATGCAACAAATAACTGGACGTAACCCAAATCTTAGTTGTGAATATAAGAAATTTAATCTCCTACTGGGTCTGCATGCATTTGTTTTGATGGCTTCACAGTTCTGCTCCTAAGATCTAGCTATAGTTGTGATGTTAACAGGAATCATCATCAACCCCGTCTGGTGGAGTCATCGGTTCTGTGTCTGATGCTTCCACCGCGGTTAGGATCTGTGTGGTAACGAGTGGAACCCTCTAGATTCTTTGTCATGCTGGTTGTTTTAGAATGAGCGAGACTAAGGGATTTGGCTGCTGAGAAGCAGTGGTGGACTTTGATAGAGTGGCTAGTTGTTCTGGTCGAGCAGCTTCCCTGAACGATTATGATCAGGGTCACTTCTTTGTCACAACTGTCTTCACACAATGAGTTTTGTTGGATGCCATCAATGGATTCCTCTGAGGTTTGAAAGTCTTCATGATGAACCTTCACCTGCAGTGAAGCATCTGGTTTTATAATCCCAGCTCCTGGAGAAACCTACAGAAAGTTTTTGATATAAAAATCATTAAATCTTGTCAAGTCGTATGGCGAAACACCAATTCTTTGACATAAAAGGAGAATAACAACCTCAAGCCAGCGAGGGAGACCAAAGGTGCCTCTTGACTGATTCTCGGGTTCCTCTCCATCATCCCTAACGATAGCCTGACCCTTGCAGACGATGTTGAAGATGGCTCTACTCGAGTTTGAAGTGTTTCTGATTGTAAAGATGAATGTGTCCTGACTATGAAGAAGAATGTTATTGGTGCTCACTGATGTTCCTGGAACCGATTTTAGTTCCTCGAACATGGATCTGAGTTTCTCATTGGACCTTATTACTTTCCCCAGCTCCTGTCTTCGCACAGATTTATCGGTGTGAGCTATGTTAGCATGAATTTTGCAGCGCACAGGTTTGTGATCACTCTCAGTCACATCCATGCAAGCTTCATACCTGCAAACACAACGCATAGGAGGGTGATGGGAAAGATGAAAGGTGAAAGAAATGAGAGAAAAGATCATCAGATCGCATGATTGAACATTACATTACAGTCGACGCAACTACAGGGCACTGTAAACTGCACTCTGAAAATGAGATTGATTGGTTGTCTCTATATATAACTCTGTCACACCATGCGGGTATTCGCTTTTTCTCCCCTGAATCATACCCTGTATATAGGAGCAGTGTAGAAATCAATTACATAATCCAAATCTTTCTCTTCCTACAAGCTTGTTTAGTTAGCGAGAAATTAGAGCCACAAACGCATGATAGAGCAATGAGGAGAAATTTATCGTTTACCTCCAAGACCTGGTTTATTCTTTTCAAATTTGTAAGTCGGCGGGAATGTGATTAACGCCTCACGCATTCCTTGGAACACTTTTCCCTCATTCATCTCTTGCCTAAGTTGGTCTTTCTCTCTGAGCCAATCAAAAGATCGGTGCGAAATGAAGTCCCTCGCTTCATCGTAGGTTATACCAAACAACCTATAATTGAAGTCACCGAAAAATGCAACCAGATCTGCTGCTGCTAAATCAGACTTTTCCTCCTCAGTGCTGATGTTTGTATTCTAGGAAACAAAGAAAAAGAACAACAACATTAGCAAGGGACAAACAACAGAAGCGTGAGACCGTGATTGCAAACCAAAAATGAAAATGCTGTGAGTAGTGCTAATATAATTAGGTCTTACAGTGTTATTCTTTAGCGCTTGAGCAGATGTTGAAGCACCAGCAAGAGAGAGGGCCCATGGCAAGCCAGAAGAATAAAGCAGCCAAAATAAGTACGTAGAGAAGCCAAGTGAGCAAGACAAAAACAGGTACGGTACTATACCAGCTGCAGCAGTATATACACTTTGTCCTTTGGAGAAGACCATTGACCGATATATGTGATTGAAATCCGCGTTTCTCCGAGTAACTGCCTCCAAGTGAGCAGCCAAGTGACAGTTCACAAAGCACATGATCCGGTCATAGACTCTGATTCTCAAACCCACACCTCCCTGTTTTTGACAACGTAGGAAAATTAATATGTGAGCAATAAGATCAACAATGACGTCTCATCCTCATCAGAGGTTAGCCATCAAAATCCATTATCATCGATTATGGATCATACATCAGACTAACTGATTTTGTATTAGACAGAACCAAGTGAAAGATAGCTGTAAAGAGAAACCTTGTTGCCAATGGCGCGGCCAAAGCCGCATGGAACTGCTGCGACATCAAGATCTCCGACATGTGTTCTAATACTCTTCCTCACCCTAAGCAGAAAGTTAAAAGACATGAGGTGAAAAAGATGGTTAACCTGGAATATATGATTTAACTTTACAATCTTAACACAGGTGAAAGAATTTAGGTGCTATGTAAGGAAAGAAAACGACTGTTGACTGGTCGTCCTGCAATCACTCTAGAAACACAAAAATGCAACACACTGAAATGAATTTTTTCGCCTACCAAAGAGATATTAGCAGTCCTGCCAACTGCCTTGAACCCATACGTTCGAAAGTATTTCTCTCATCCAATGCATTTCCAATTGCATCAAGCCACCATTGGCCCACGGCACTTCCTTCAACCCCTACCTACAACCGAAACACAAATGACTTGACTTATGTAGACGAACAGCGCATTATCCCGGTATTAATCATATTAATCCGCATGCAACATTTTACACATTCTAGTGAAGACAGCTTTTCTCAATAACTAGTATTCCTAGGTAGTACTGGACCGGTTTTGCCTCCTCTAGTTAGGTTAATGATCTGGTCAACTGAAAGCAATGTTAGACTCAAATTAATAATAATTCAAAATCCACAACTTCCACAATTGTTCAAAAAACTAGTAAACTCAGAATGGATATGTATGAAGATCAGAAGGGATCATCCAACTGTGGAGAGCCTCATTTCTCGTAAAACTAGAAAAAAAAATAGTTTTTTAAATTAAGAAAAATAGTCATGAGTAAATAGTTGTAAGAAAAAGAGTTACCGTTTCCTTAGCAGTAGACATGGCCAGGAAACCTGCCCCCATATCCACCTCCTGCAACCCAACAGCAACAATGCCAACATCTGAAACAGCAGAACCCAGCCAAGACACAAGCGCTCCGCGTGAAGCCCGTCCTTCACCAACATTCCAAGTACCAATCAAGATTTTAACACTGTCTTGTCGGGCATATGTCATTTCCTTCTGAGACAGTTCCGTTCGGATTACACTGTCTAGAGGTCCTGGAGATGTCACATACCATCCTCTTACACCACCATGAGTGGCTAAGCTGAAAATGAAACCACCACCTGCTGCTAGTTTTATCACAGGTTCATTGTGTGAAACCCAGCTGGCAATTAGCTTTCCACCAAGATCCAAGACCTGGATGTAACCACTTGCATAACCCACATATATTCGATCACCAAAAGTGCAAAAGCACAGAACAGACTGCTGATGATGATTCACCTCTCGCAAACGGTTTCCAGTTCCGTCCCACTGAGCAATTACACCATTCATGCTTCCAGTCCAAATTGATCCATCTGCCGCTATCGCAATAGCTTCTACTTTCCTAGTGTCTTCTGCAAAAGCTCCCGCACTTCTAGTGGCAGCTCGACGAACAGCTCCTGCAGCTCCCATTATGGCATGGCGCGATCTTTGCAGAAAGCCCTGTGATTTTTCCTTTTTTGGTGCGGAGAAGAACTTCACTTTCGTTTCTTCAACTTGTTGACCTTGCGATGGTGGCATGTCCACACGATTTTCGACTTGCCCATCAATATTAAAAACTTTCAGAAGCTCTTTATTCTGAGCATCCCTGCACAGATAGATCTCTTTGAATGATCATAGTAGAATCACAACAGAAAAAGTTCCAATATTGAAGACTAATGTATGTCATTATTCTCAGAGGAAAAAAGCCTACCAAATTGAGAATGAGAGGTGCTGCACAGCCCACACTTTAGCTCTTACTGTATCAACTAACAAAAACTTGACATCTGACGAAGATATGCTGCATGTACCATTGACAGTAACTTGGCTCCTCAGGTCAATGCCAGACCTCTCCACTAACAATGCGGCCATATGCTTCTCCTCCGGCTTAAGCACAAGGGACTTCTCTAAAGAATCCAAAGTCCATATTTTTATCACACCACCATCAGAGCATGACCACATATCACCTGCATCATAAACAGGAAGAGACCAAAAATATTTGAAAATCCAAATACAAACCATCAAAAACTAGATTAACCCTCTGAAATCAGAGAACACTAACCATATGAGCTTATGACAATATAATTCACAGGACCACGATGAGCTTGCCACGAAAGTCGTTCCTTGAAAGGCTTAGAATCATCCACAGTAGTTGTAATCGGCTGATCCATTTTCCAGGCCCTAATTTTGCCATCCTTATGGCCGGTCCATACAAGCCTATTGCCGTGGTCAATCATCAAACACAAGGCAGGCGAGGTCGGAACAGATTCATGAAACGGTGCCGTATCCTCATCCCCTCGCCGTACCTGCCCGCCGAGTCCACAACCAACCTCGTATGCTTCCTCCAAGTTCCAGAACCTCACGCCGTTCTCTTGTCCCGCCCATAGCTGACTTTCTGTGCAAGCAATGTTTCTCAGAAACTTTCCCGTCTGTGTCTCTCTTAACGGATGCGGTCGGAGCTCGAGACATGGTGGCCGTCCGGGATTCACCGCAGCACGCACCGGCACCTTGAATACGTCAACGCCGCCTCCTGCGCCGATGAATTCTGGAAGGGACTCGATATCGTCCTCCCCGCCGCCGTCATTTTCACCGCGCTGTGATACTGGTTTGGATGGAGGTGTGACAAAACCGTAATCCTCCCCGTTGCCTCTTTCGCCACTGGTTCTGCCATTGATGATGACTACTCCTTCGGTGGAGAACTCGCCGTCGGAGGAATCAAAATAAATAGCTTCGGAATCCGACGTTACAGATCTAGAGCCCTCGTCAAGGCTATATTTGCGGATCGGGTGGTGCAGCTTCTGTTCATATTGCTCAACATAGGAATGCGTCTTACGCGGCGGCAGCGGATGAGCGGGGACGAGTGATGCCAGCGCCTCCCGCTCATCTGCTTCAATGATAACCGAATCCATAGAAGAAGATCAAAAGAACTCGCCAAATGAAGAAATTTGGAAATCGGAACGAATCCAACCATGAAGAGGAAATGAGGATGAGAGGTGGTGGGAGATTGAGAGAGAGAGCGAGAGAGAAAGGGAGAAGAGAGCACGTTGCAAGAGAGAGAAACATGGTGATCAAGTGTTTACGGACGCGAAGTCTCTGCTTCTGAGACTCATAATTTATCATGTTCTATAAATAGCAATTTCAAAAACATTTAGTATTTCACATTCAAAAGATTGATTACTTCTTCCGTTCATACATTTTCTTCAGACTAGAGAAGAAACTACTTTACATAAGATGACAAAGGCTTATGCTTAATTGACACTTACATCGACCCAAGGAATCTGTTCTTGCGAATTATCGACACCATTCAAACAAGGTGGTTTTGCAGCTCCATAATAGAAGAAAGCCATGATTTTTGACAGCTCATCTGCTGTTCTAATGCCTGAAAATATGTTAAATTGTTCTAAGTACAACAAAAAGGTTAGAGATTCCGGTACTGAACAGTTTCAGGTTTCGTGACAATACCTTTCTCACGGTATAGTATCTTTCCGGCTTTAGTGAAGATGATCTCTGGGAACACAGATACTTGCAGAGCAGAGACCAAATCTGTCTCTACCACAGCATCAACAGCAACACACTGGAAGTAATAAGACCAAGGAGGATCAACAGACAGCCAAATCCAAGAATGGTTTTAGAAATGGTAAAGAGATTTCCAAAACTTACTCTTGGTGAAGGAAGTCCACAGTTCCATATTACCTGAATCGCCTTCTCTAGTTCTTCCCTGAATTTTTCGTTTTCCTTTGGCCTGAAATAGCGTATTCAAATTTCAACAAAAAAGCTAGAACTACTATAGTCAGGATTCAACTCGCGTTTAAGCAAGAAGAGATAGCCAGATATGTCTTCAACTACAATAAAGGTTGAAACTTCCAAACACTAAAGTGAGTTGAATCCATAAACAAAACAGCCCAAATAACAATCAAATGCAAGGATGAGCATAAAACCTTATCAACGAAATGCAGAAATTGTTCTAAATGTGTAGCATTTTGACAAGCAAAGCAAGCATGAAATTTGGCAAAGTCAAGTATGAGAAGATGAAAGAGACTACCAGCAGAAAAAGTTTTGAAAGTAAAACAAACTGTTACAACCGACCTTTTGTAGCGGTTGTGAACAAGAACCATGAGAGGACTGATATCTTTGAACACCGCCTCCTCCCATTCCGCAGTTGTGAGATCTTTAATCGGGCATATGTAGTTATCATCTTGCCAAACAATCTCCTTCTCACCGTCATCTCCTTCATCATCATCATCATCCTTTTTTTCATTCTTAATCGTTATCTTATTAAAAAACTGATTGAAGCTAAACCCCCAACCATCAGCATCTTCAGGCCAATTAGGATCCTCTTCATTCACAACAAGTGGGTAATCAGCAAGAAGCTTTTGCATCTTCCTCCTCTTCTCAACCATATCAATCTCTTCCTCTTCCTCGATATCGGGATGCTTACCAATCACCTCTCTTATCGTCTTCCTCCATTCCCGTCTCTCTTCTGGATCATCGAGACTCGCTTCATCTCCAAATCTTTTCCCGCCAGAGGTATCTTTTTTCACTTCATCTTCCTCATCTTCGCTTTCACTATCTTCTTCTTTTTCTCTCCATACCTTCTTCCCAAATTTATCAACTAACCCAAAAGCTTTCACATTTCTTCTAGACCTCATAACAGTCCACTTCTAGCAATACGTCAGAGCAAAAAAAGGTTTCAAATTGAGCCAATTCGCGACTCATGTAATCAAAACTAGAGAATTATGTAATCGGAAACTAACCGAGGAGGAGGCAATCTTCACCGAACTCAAAACGTCAAAACGCTCTCTTTTGAAATGGGAAAGCACTGAAGAAGGGGTAAATCCATTTTCTTGAACAGGGCAAGTAAACTGCGTCGAATATGGAAGAATCATTCCTCCTGAAATTAAACTCAACCAAAAACAAATGAACAAGATTGAACAAATCGAACGAGATTTTCCAAGTTCAATTCCAAAATTGAATCGCCCAGAAAGAAAGAAAAAAGGATTAGGGGGAGAAAATAGAATTGAATGAAAACACCAACAAACCTGGAGTTGTGGTGGAAACAATCTAAAGCTTGAATTTGCCACTCGATTTAAAAACTGTATTTGGCCTCTTCTTCTTCTTCTTCCCCAGCAACTACCAAAAAAAAACTATAAACCCTATAGAAACCTCCGTTTTGTTATCTCGGATACACCGAAATTTATCGAATAAAAACACATGACACGTCACAATTTTTTTTGTTCTTTTCTCTTTTCTTTTTTTAAAGGATAAAAGTTCTCCATTAAATTTTGGCTTTTCGCTTTTAAGACAATACGCTAACGAACTAACGGTAGTGAACTTGACTTAAATATGTTTTAGAATCACTAATTATGTTTAAATTTATCTTTCAACCGACAACAAAAAAAAAACAAAAACCAATAGAAAATAGAAGAAAATTTTAGATTTAAAATTAAAAAAAAAAAAATCTAGTTTTGTTTTTTTGAAATATAATTGTAGATCAAAACTCGTCAAATAAGAAAGTGGTACATGCATGGATCCAATAAAAATAGTGGTCTGAATTAGAAAGAAAAAGGTTATGTGACTTTTTGTATTTTTTTTTTTCAACGTCAATTATGCATTTAAAAAATTCAATGGTTGGGATATTGTTTACATAAATAGCTTGATGTGATTTTTTGTATCTTATATTCAAAATTTTAAATAGTACTGCATTAGCTTTAACATGTATTTAAAATGATTATAAATGTTTTTTGAATAACAATTATTTAGTGAAAACAAATTCGGTGGCTCTAAAGATATAACCATTATCATAAAACAAAACTGGTGAGCTGCAAAACATAAAAGGAATTAGTGATCCTAAACCGCTTAGCCTGCATGTCTTATGGGTCGGCCCTCGTGACACGTTACATACTAATAAATCTTTTTTTTTTGTTGCGTGAAAGGAAATATAAAAGTTTGTTTCCATTTTCTTTTGGGTTTGACTTAAATATATATTGAAAATCACTAATTATGTAAAAAACCTATATTTTACCAATAAATGAAAAGAACAGCCAATCAGAATACAAGAAAAATATGTACTAAATTACTTTTTGTGAAAAAGGAAATAAAGACAAAAGAGTGGAGTAGGAAAAAGAGTAAGAAGAAATTAAAATATCATCTATTTATGTAGTAAACTTCCTCTCTTCTCATTCACCCTACTGTCTCTACCAATCGACTCTTTGCTATTTGTTCTTGCGGAGAAAGCAATACAAATTTCCCCGAGTGTGCGCGAAGATGGACGCAGAGAGTCATCAGAGGATATTTGTTGACATTCCAAGAAGAAGGAGAAGGAGAAGGAGAAGCAGGAGGAACTCATTTGTCTCCATGTCGGGATATCTGGTTCCACCTCCAGCTCCAGATTTGTATTTGATTGTCATTATCTTTCTGTAGGTTTTTTGCTTTGTTCTCAAAAATAAAAATCTCATATGAGAGTGCAAAGTGTTATACTATATTGTGTGGATTTTCATTCAATATAGTTCGTTAGCTTCCTTTAAAATATGTGATTGGATTATAACAATGAAATGTTTTCTTTTTCCTTTTGCACTGGATAGTCTTTTTTCACTGCCTTTAATTTCATTTAAACTTCACTCCAAAATACAAATGATCTGTTGCTTAAGACAGATGTTTTGAGTCAATACTATGAAGCAAATTTGATCGAAATAAGCCAATCAAACAAACCAAGTTTAGGCTCTCTTCTTTTCTTGTCTTTTCAACCTCTGGTTCAAATACTTGACCAGCCTCCTCCACAAATCTCCCACTGTCTATCCTCTAGATACTATTAGATTATGAACTTCCAACTCAAAACCAATTGACAATAAATGGATTGACTCATATCTCTTATATACTAGTCAAGATCCTTGTCCAACTTCTGGTGTACGAATATTTTTCTCAGTATTTCTAGCAATAAATTTTGGTATTTTCGGACATGGATCGACGGACTAAATTTAGGTCAGGTTAATTGTGGATCGGACTGAACAACATGTGGATTGGGCTCTGATACCATATTAAAATATAGGGTTCCAACTCAAAAACCAATTAGCAATGAGTGGATTGACTCATATCTCTTATATACTAGTTATGATCTTTGTCCAATTTCCGATGTGGGATATTATTCCCAATAGATACAGCCAATTATGTTGCATGTATCAAAGCACCATACTAATCAGCAGAGAACATTGCCTTGTTTTGTCATTTGATGTAGTGATGAGAGACTAAATCTGATTTAGATTATAGAATGCTTCAAATCCGAAAGTGTAGTAAGACATGAAAGGTCTTCTTGCCTGAGAAGAATGTAATGTTGTGAGCAAAAAAAAAAAAAAATGCCATTGATAGGTAATCAAGCAATTAATGGAGAGAATAATGCAAGATTTGACTTGTGAAACATCAAGCCATTGAAGAAGAGACTTGAGCTCAGGATCTCCACCATAATGTAGTGATGAGAGACTACACCTGATTTAGATTATGGAGCAATACCGACTTCATCTTCATGATCTATGCACTGCGCGTTGCTTTGATTCTTGCAGACGTGGAGGAAACCACAGAGAGCTTTATTGGTCTCCTTGAAGAAAAAGGAATTAAACAAGAATAAAGGAAAGAAAATGTTAAGAAACAGTTTGATATAAGACATGACAATGTAAGAAGTTATGATTTAACTTTACCTGAGGAGGGATTCCGGACAATATTCTTTTTTTCCGCCTTCCGAAAATATTTGTTTCCTTTGTATCAATATAGTCACCGGAAAACCTATACGAAGATGAATATCTGCAGAAAGTAAAAACCCATTTTTAACAACATTTTCAGAATTAATCGGAGTTAATGTCTTAGTGTTTAACTCAAAGTACTGTCCCACCCATTTACCCTGTCAAGAACAAATTGGTCTTTTTTTTGTTTCAGTTTAACTCAAAAAGGTTTTGTTGATAAAGTAACTACTTACAAAATATTCTCCATTAATATTAATATTTTGGGTTTTCGCTTTTAAGACAGTACGGTAACGGTAGTGAACTTGACTTAAATATGTTTTAGAATCACTAATTATGTTTAAATTTATCTTTCAACCGACAATAAGAAACCTAAAACCAATAGGAACCTAATTATGTTTAAATTTATCTTTCAACCGACAATATGAAACCTAAAACCAATAGGAAATAGAAGAAGTTTGGATTTAAAAAGATAGAGTTTACAAAAAGATAGTGTGATTAGGAATAGTAATTAAGAATAATAAATCAAAATCTATTTATATAGTCAACATCCTCTCATCTCTCATTCACCCTAGTCTCTCTACCAATCTATCTGTTCCTTGCGGAGAAAACAACACTTTCTTTTGTCAGAGTCAGCTAAGTGTGCGCGGAGATGGATCGTTTCGAGGCTGAATCAGAGAGATCCCGGAGAATATTTGCTGACGTTCCAAGGAGAAAGAGAAGCAAGAGGAACTCCGTCACAAAGAGGACGACGCCAGAATGTCAGGCTCCACCTTTGTCTCCTGCTGCTCCTACTCCAGCTCCAGCCATAGCTTTTGTTGTAACTAGACTCACTGGTCTCCGTCAGGAAGACGCTGGAATGTCTGGCTCTAGCACCGGCTCCTGCTCCAGCCCCGGCTCCAGCACCGGATCCAACTCGGTTCCAGCTCCAGCTATAGCTCAAGTTCCGGCTCTGTCTCCGGCTGGCTCACGTTGTAACTAGAGATTCTGACAATTACGGGCAAAGCAGCTCTGCTATGTGACCAATCTGGGCTTATTGTGGACTCTAGCTTTATTAACGTGTCATGCAAGTTTTATTTTTCTAGTATTTACATGAGTTTGCAACTTAGAATATATGATAATTAAAATTATTTTTTAGGGGTTTTTACGATTTTTTCGTGTTTTATTATGAATAGGTTGTTTAGGATTTAAGTTTTATTCAATTGCTTTGAGAGTTAATAAAAAGAGCCACAAAGGAGTTTCTGTTCCTTCTTATTTGCGGTAGATCTCACGATATTTTCTTCCTCTACGTAGAGTTTTCGATTTAATTCTTCTTTTATGTCGACGGTTTTTAGGTTTGTTATGAATTATGAATTATGATATACTTCCTTTCATTCATTATAGTTCGTTAGTTTCCTTTTGTTGGAATTATGAATCCTAGATTAAATCCTGCAACAAAGAAAGCTTCAAGTGAGGAGAAGAAGAAGAACAGAGTAAAGCGAAGAAGAAGGAAGGAGAAGAAGAAGTTGTCTCACGAACAAGAAGAGTCAATGAGACAAAGACAAAGTCAACACAAGAAGAAAGGAGTTGGGCCTTGTGTTTTGTAATAAGGTTAATGGGCTGCGGATTTGGTTAAGGCCCAAGTAAAGAAATGTTTGTGTAGTTAGATTATAATAACCAAGTGTTAGAGTTGTTAAGAGTCTAAGTTGTTGTGTAAGAGTGAATCAAGGAACTAGAGTTCCAATGAGTGAGTAGGGTGGCTACTAGTGTGGCTTGTGTAAGAGTGTCTAGGATGTAGAAGCATGAGTGCAAGTGTGTGTGTCAAGTAGAAGTAGTATATGTATGAGTGTGAAGTGTTGTAAGAAACCATCCAAGTTAATTAACAATGTAGTTCTTTAAGTGTTCTTTCTAAGTTACTAAACGTTTTTGGTGTTTATAAAAAAAAAACACAGAACCAGAGCACTAGAGGGAAAGAAGAATCTGACCTAAAAAATGAAGTGAGGTCAGCATGTCAACACCTTTAAAAATTTCTGAATGGATGATAATTATATAATGGTTTTTTTTTTTTTTTTTTTTTTTTTTTTCTGGATTATATGTTTCCACTGCCTTTGTTTCATATAAACTTCAATCGAAAATACAAATGTTATTCTCTGTCTTAAACCAGATCGAGTTTTGTTGCTTAAAACAAATGGGTTGAGTCAATGCTATTAATCAGCAGGAAACGTTTCTCTGCTCTATAATTTGATGTAGTAAATGAGAATGACGAAACCTGATTTAGGTTAAGTGGTCATTTAAGACTAATTACCACCACCATCAACCCTACCACACGCCGCCATCACCATCACTACCGCAATTACCCATGACCATTGGAATCCTCGCAACCATCATCCTTACCACCATTACTACAATTACCGCAACAACCACCGCCACCATCACTATATACTACAAGAAAATAATTTTATTAAAACGTAATATTTATTCACAATAAAAATTATTCACTTTCAAAACAAACCTCAACAGTAGATTACCTTTTGAAGTTATAGATTACCTTTTTGAAATTATAGATTACTTCTACAAAAAAAGGTACAGTATATATAGATTACCTTTTGAAATTAATTTCTGTCTATATGTAGTAGTTTACTTGAACGTTTATATGGTTTTGTAAGGATTATTACATGATTTTTGGATTTAGCCAACCGAGGTATATATCGATCATGGAGTGCCTGAGGGAGGTCCCAATGGTACAGCGTCACGTACGGCTCGGTCCCTACAAAACCAAAGCAAATACACAAGGAAAGCACAACATTAATGAATGGTTTATGAAAATAAAAAGAAAATTTGGAGAATAGCTTTACTCTAATAAAACCAAGAATCAAAAACTTGATCCCAATCGTTCTTAGAGGATGAGTCATCTACAATTGACATAGAAAAATCATAGAGGAAGATGAGTCACGAAGAAAACTAAAAACTATATGTTGGTGATTACAAACCATCTGATCATTCAAAATATATAAACAAAAATATAACATTGAAGTAAATGCTTACGATCATGAACTTCCATCATGGCTAATTAAGAAACAAAGAAGCAAAGTCAAATTAACAAAGCTTTGGATTCAATTTAAAATTCTGCAGATGTGGAATCACTCCAAATCAAAAAGTCAAACAAAACGATATATGACATTCACAGAGTTAAACAAACGAAGCTTTGGATCTGGTTATAATATGTGGAATAACTGTAAATCTATGTACGTTTATATAACACTAGCAACGCAGCTTTAACAAAAAATTGGGGATGATGTACCCTAACCTCGAAATCGGCGATTGCAACCAGCAAAAGGAGAAGATTGAACCGACAAGAAGAAAGAATTGGCGAGAGGAGAAGTAAAACGACTCATCATGGAGAGACGGTTCGATCTGATTCACCTGAGAGCGTAATAGTTTTTCTAGGGTTAAAAGTCAATATTATTTATTTATTTATATACTTTCGTGAAATTTTAGGGTATTATAATGCTTTAGTGTCTAGTTTGGACAAAATCCAAAAAAATTTATGGAACGTTTGATAAATTTTTAGACAGTTCTGACGAAAATTTTACCGCATAAATAAAATTTGATTTCTTTCAGAAAAACAAATTATATCGACCTTCTAACTGTTTTTAATTTTTTCCTTAAACTAACTATGTAAAAATAATTTAAATAAAGTTTTTATTAAAACTGTATAAATGAACAAAAAAATAATTTGTACAAATAACATAACAATTGATACTGATTTGTGACTAATGTTTACCCATTCTAACGTCACAAACTGCGACTTGGATACCCGTTACAAGTTACGTAACTAATTTGCAACAATATATTTGTCACAACATCGTTACAAATAGTTACCGGGTACGTCACTAAATGTGACAAACTTTGGTCATGATTTTTTCAGTCACATATAGTGACGAAAGTATTACGAATTTGTGAGAAATAAAACGAGTCATAATATCGTATCTAATATATCACAGATTTGTAACGAAAATTTTATGTCTCAAAATTACGTCTCAATAAAACTATTTTTTTGTATGCTTCAAATCCACATGTGTAGAAAATAGATTTAAATCAAAAATCAACAAACCTGGAGTTGTGGTGGCAACAATAGCTAGAATTTGCTACAGGACTGAAAAACTGTATTTGTTTGTGCTTGTCGTCCCCAACAAAAACGTAAACCCTATAAACCCCCAGTTTTGTTATTTTGGATCGAATTGTATAGCAAAACTCGTCAAATAAGGAAGTGATTTGCATGACCAATTTAATGAAAATGGTAGTCCGAATATAAAAAAAAAGGTTCCAAAATTTTGTATTTTATATTCAAAATTTTAAATAGTATTAGCTAGCTTTAATATGTATTTAAAATTGTATCAATGTTTTTTGAACAACAATTATTTAGTAAAAAAACAAATTTTGTGGCTCTAAAGATATAACCATTATCATAAAAGAAAATTGGTGACCTGAAAAACATAAAAGGAAGTGGTGACCCTAAACCGCTTAAGCATGCTTATCTTTTGGGCCGGGCACAGTAACATGTTACACATTAATAAATTCCTTTTTTTTTTTTTTTGTTGCGTGAAAGGAAATATAAAAGTTTGTTCTCCATTTCCCTTTTGGGTTCAGACTTAAATATTTTTGAGAATCACTAATTATGTTAAAAAATATAGTTTAACCAATAGAAGAAGAGAACGGCCAATCGGAATACAAGAAAATACAAACTAAATTACTTTTTATGTGAAAAAGGAATTAAAGACAAAGGAGAGGAGTAGGAAAAAAAGGAAGAAGAAATTAAAATCTATTTAAGTGGTAAACTTCATCTCTTCTCATTTATAACTTTCCCCGAGTGTGCGCGAAGATGGATGCAGAGAGACATCAGAGGATATTTGTCAACATCCCAAGGAGAAGGAGAAGCAGGAGGAACTACTCATTTGTCTCCATGCCGGGATATCTGGTTCCACCTCCGTCTCCTGTTTATGCTCCAGCTCCAGCTCCATATCCAGATTTGTATTTGATTGTTGTTATCTTTCTGTAGGGTTTCCGCTTCCTTCTAAGTGTTATATCATATTGTGCCGATTTTCTTATAATATAGTTCGTTATCTTCCTTTAAAAATGTGATTGCATGATAACAATGGAACTTTTTCATTTTTCCTTTTTGCACTGGATGGTATTTTCTCACTGGCATTTATTTCATATAAACTTCACTCCAAAATACAAATGATATTCTCTGTCGGAAAAGTGAAACCAGACTGAGATTTGTTGCTGAAAAATGTTTTGAGTCAATGCTATTAAGCACATTTGATCGAAATAAGCCAATCAAACAAACCAAGTTTAGGCTCTTTTCTTTTCTTGCTCTTCAACCTCTGGTTCGAATACTTGACCAGCTTCTTCCATAGATCTCCTACTGTCCATCCGTTAGATACAACCAATTCCGTTACCTGCACCAAAACACCATATTAATCAACACAGAACAGTGTTCTGTTTTGTAATTTGATGTAGTGATGAGACATGAGAGGCTAAACACCTGATTTAGATTATGGAGTGCTTCAAATCCAAAAGTGTAGTAAGACATGAAAGGTCGTTTTGCCTGAGAAGAATGTAATGTTGTGAGCCGACAAAAGCCATTGATTGGTAATCAAGCAATTATTGGAGAGTAGAGTGTAAGATTTGACCTGTGAAACAGCTAGCCATTGAAGAAGAGATTTGAGCTCAGGATCTCCACCATAAGCACCGCATCCCCAATTTCCTGTAGCAACACCGACGCCATCTTCATGATCTATGCACTGCGCGTTGCTTTGTTTCTTGCAGACGTGGACGAAACCACAGAGAGCCTTATTGATCTCCCTGAAGAAGAAAGAATTAAACAAGAATAAAGGAAAGAAAATGTTAGGAAACAGTTTGATATAAGACTTGACAATGTAAGAAGTTACGATTCAACTTTACCTGAGGAGGGATTCAGGTTTGTATTGAGAGACTCCTGGGTGACGCAGAGCATCTATGGCTACGATTCTCGTTTTTCGCCTTCCGAAAACATCTCTTTCCTTTGTATCAATGCAGTCACCCGAAAACCGAAACGAAGATGAATATCTGCACAAAGTAAAAAACCATTTTAACAACATTTTCAGAATCATATATATAATGTCTTGGTGTGTAACTCAAAGTACAGATCCACCCATGTACCCTATGTAATGAGAGAATCTTTCAGCACCAACAACCTCAATGGCTTCATTGACTTCCATCGTTGGTAAGAAGAGCATACCAACGAGCAGTTCTGGGTTGATCATGAATCTAATCTCTTCCTGTATTTTCCAAGAAATTATTCACATCAGGAAACTTCACAAGATCAAAAGAAATTTAGGTTTAGGGTTTACATACCTGGACACATCCCTTGCGAAGAGCACCACCTCCTAAGTTCTTGTTGGCGAAGTCAACTTCAAGAGCTTCAACGCTTTGATCCTCAATTAAACCAGAAGTATGAACCTACACCATTAAAAACTGTAAAGTAAACACAAACCATTTACAGAGCCAATAGATTATCAAACATTAATCTCATCTGGTTGGTTAATTACATCAACAGGGCAGAGTTTGACAGTAGATTTTCTCCAAAAGCCTTCATCAGGACAAGCTTCGAGATCAGAAGAATCTTGTTCTAAAGAGAGAATCTTTCTTTCGAATGAGACGAACCCAGGAGGGATACATGAAGATAGCCTCTGGAAGTAATGAATTATGCACTTTATCTTGTTTTCTTGATGCTGGTTATGTCCCGTGTTGATTAGGCTTCTGCAATAGGTCAACACAAGATCTTAGATCTTGATTTTGAACATGAAATTTGTTTGAGAATGTATACCCAAATAGTTTGTCGAAATTGATGATTGGAAGATGATTTGAGCCTCTATAATCGACAGGGAACAAACAGAAGAAAGAACATGAAAGCAATGCTCCTATAAGTTCCTGCTATAGCCAAAACAAATATCAAAATTTCAGATTTCAAACTCTGTTTCTGTATTGAAATTTTTCTTAAGAAGTGTGTGGATTTGGAACATTTACCTGACTGAGCAACACAATGCCAGCTTTATTGGGGCATAAGACACGAAGACCTGTTTCGGTTCCATCGATGAGATTCTCTGAATTTAGATAGTGTAACTCCAACAGAGATGGGAATCTCAGAAGAAGACAAGCCATTGCAGGCAAAACCTCGTTGAACCATCTGCTTGATTCTTCTTTCCACATCTTCTGCACCAAAGCAATACATTATTCACTCAATCAATCCAATAATTCGGAAAAATTGAAATAAAATGTTGATTTTTATAGTTACCTCGTCGAAGAAGAGAGCGTAGCCTTGAAGTGCTGAAGAAGAAAGATGAGAAGTCAAAGAGAGAGCTTGTCTCATGTCAGAGATGGAATCAGAGAGAGTTTGTCCCGAATCGACTCGGCTGTGACTCGGTCCTTTGGTCATAGCTTCTAAAATCTCCACCAAGTGCGGTGATGGCCAAGACAGAGACGAATCTTGAATCTTTAACGGCAAGTAGGGTAAGATCGTCTCAAGATCTTCTCTTTTCTCCATTGTTCTGTTTTTTTTTTTTTTTTAAATGTCTTTCAATTTTCCCTTATTCTTCAATCTTGTTTCTAAAGAATGAAGGCAGAACATAATTATATAGATATAGATACCTAACGTAACACAGTTGACATTCATGTACTCTTTTTGACTATAGAGATTAGTTTATTATCTCCTTCCTTGGGGATCAAGAAACGTGGATAGGATTATACAGACAAACTCAAGTCTCTACAGCTCACCACTCTGATTAATTAACTATTCAAAGGCTATATTCGGTCTGACATTCGACTTATAAAATCATAAGAAAGAATTAAAGGAGCGTTAAGACAAATTTAATGTAAGAGAACAAAATGGACAGAGACTGAATTATTGATGGTGTGTGCACAATGTTTCGGAAAATTCAATAAAAACTATAATGAATTTTTGTCGAAGAAACTTAGTTTACTCAGTGGAAGAAACCTATAGTGGAAGAAACTTAATTTACTCATTAAGTAAGCTATAAATGAGTAACATACATAAAAAAATTCTATCAACTTTTACTATTCTAATTATTATTGTATTACTTAACATAAAGAAATGACCCCACCTTTCTTCCATGTTCCACCGCCGAAAAAATGGAGTAGGATCCAAAATTTAGAAGGTCGCGGATAAAAAGAGACGGTAAAATTTGGATGTAGTGGTGAATTTCGGAGTGTTGTTTAAATTGTGCTGACTTTCATGCATTAGAGTTCCTTACTTGTTTGAACGGATGATAATAAGTTTATTTTTGGAAAGTTTTATTTCAAAAATTTTTATACACAAGGAAAGAATGTAGTAAGAGACGATATTTAATAGGTATGCGGTATTTGACTTCAGATATGACGGATATATACATGGATATTTTCGTAGAGTTCAGAAAAGAAAACATAAATTTGATTCAATTAGTCTACTAGGGAGAGAGTGCTGAGCCTCTCTGAAGAATCTCCAACTAGCTTATTCCATAGGTATCCTACAGTCAATTTTTGCAAAGCAATCTGTTCGAACACATGAAAAGCATATGTAACATGTTTTTCCATGATCTCTAAATAAACTACAGTATCCACACTATCCATCAGTCTCGATCACTTGTAAATCACTAGAATAAATAATCAAGATTTGAATATAGCAATGGTACCAGGAAAATCCCCGAAACTGATAGGACTGGAGGCAAAGTCCAAGTCTATAATGATGGAAGCCATTCAAAAATTGTGGGGTTAACCATTTCTTTGTCTGTACCACATCGTGGACAAGTTACATCTATATTTGTCTCTAGAGACTATGGATCAGGCAGGCTCATGAAAATGTCTGACAATTGATCTGTTTTGTCTTCAAAAGCATGAGTGTGTTAGTACCTTCTCTTATTTCTTGGGTTGCTATATTGAGTTATATGATTCAGTGATTCAAATTAATAAAACCCTGACAACGATCTTATTGTTGCAGCAAGCTTATTTCAAATGTGCATATGAGTGCTTTGACAGAAGAAGAAAGCAAGATGAGATAAGTAACTGTGTGGAGTACTGCAGTGTTCCCGTTGTCAAATCTCAACAGCATTTCGAGAACGAAATGGCTCAGTTTCAGGTAAAATATCCCTGCAAAAAGATGATACAACTTACAAAATATTTAGTGTGTATAAAGATGATAGCTGCTGATCTTTATTGAATGGATGTTATAGGAAAGACTGAACAGATCACTGATGGTGTGTCAAGACAAATTTGAGGCTACAAAGCTCCAGAAGATAAGGCCTGAAGCGGTAAACGAGATGGAGAGTTGCGTCCTCAAATCCATTGAGGAAAATCTCAATACATTACCGCATATTGTGCAGAGAATGAAGACAGCATTTAACATGACTAACTGAATCTCAAATCCGTAAACAGTGGAATTCAGAACGTGACTGGCCATTTATTTGAATGTTGCAGACTTTTATTTAAGACCTGTTGTTGTCTTCTATAATTTATAAACTTGTTTTACTTGTTCTTATATAAAGGGTACACATTAGGCTTAAATTAGGCACTGGATTGAAAACTCTCTTTTTGTTTGTTCTTCCTGAAACCTTATGGAAACCGCTCCTGTTTTGTAATTGAGATAGAATCGTAGAGCAAAAGTAGCCGCAAATAAGATGTTCTCTTCACTATCTGGTAAGAATTTGTAGAAGTTTGTTTTTCAATTGGTTTTGGGTTCTCAAGTAATCTTGTAGTCCGGATTTACGGTAGATTTGGATTGGGATTAAATATTCTGAGAATAACAATATGTGTATATAAACCTAATAATTATATAAAAAAAATAACCAATAGGAATACAAGATACATATGGATTTTAACAAAGAAAATAATTATTTAATATAGAGATTATCTAAAGGTCTAAAACAAATAGAAATACATATAGAGATTATCTTCACCAAGAAAAAAAGATTTAAGAGAGATTTATATACCTTTGTCGCTTTGAGACAATCTGAGTCCTATATAAGTAAGACTTATGACTCCTCTCTGCCGCTTAACTCTTTTCTTCTTCTCTTTTTTTGATAACGATGGTGAGAGTTGATGATCAACTCAAGCGTTTGCAGGGAGAGAAGAGATCGTTTGATATTTTAGCTGCAGCGACGGAGAGAATATTAAGAGCTTTTGCATATGACGACAAAGGAGAAACATCCACTGAAGGTCATGCTAGTGTGAAGAATAAAAAGAGAGAGAGAACGAGTACAACGATGAGCTCCAGCTCGGGAAAACGACTGAAGAAGATTGATGAGTGCGAGAATCAAGACCCGAAACAAAACCCTAATCGTGATGCTTGTTCTCCAAGTTTGTGCCATGTAGAGTCCAAGAGGCCTCGACAAGTGGTTTCCAAAAAAACGGTAGGAAGAGGAAAGGCCCCGGTTAGAAGAATAAAGGTGGTCCAAGTGAGGGGGAGGACGCCGGATTGGCTGGTTAACGTGATGAGAGAAAACAATGGTACGGACGTGAAGATGATAAAGGAGAAGGTTCTTGAAAAAAGTGATCTCGACGTACGCAAGGCACGTCTCTTGATTCCCTGGAACGGCATAGTGGATATGGACTTCTTAAACGAGGACGAGTTAGAACAAATAGACAAACATTTCAAAAAGACTAGTAAAAAAGGAGTGGATTTTATCATGGTGGGTTTTGAGGGTCAACAATGGAAGCTTAATCTCAGGAGATGGGATATGAGTTCCTCTTCCAACTACGCCTTGGCTTCCGGATGGAACAAGGTCGCAGCTGGTAACAGGCTAGAGATAAACCAGAGGATTCGGATCTGGTCCTTCCGCTCCCTGGGCAAGCTCTATCTTGCTCTCGTTCCTCCGGATCCATCTCCAGCTCCGGCTATGGCTCTGGCTCCGGCTCCAGATCCAGCTCCATCTTCACCTCCGGCTTTGGCTGTTACTAGAGACTCTGACGAACTAAATTTATCTCAAACTATTCTCGAGGCTCAAGAAGAGAGGGAGAGGAGAGTTTTTGACGTTCCAAGGAGAAGGTTAACCTCTCGAGTTCCGATTCCAGCCCCAGTTCCAGATTGGGAGGCTCAAGAAGAGAGGGAGAGGAGAAGAGTTTTTGACGTTCCAAGGAGAAGGTTAACCTCTCGAGTTCCGGTTCCAGCCCCAGTTCCAGATTGGGAGGGCCTAAATTTATTGGTTGAAGTGTGCGAGACGACTCGTCTCGAGGCTTTACAAGAGGCAAATAAATAGGAGGAGCTCACTGGTCTCCGCCACAGAGCTGGACCTCGAGCTCCGGTTGTACACTGGAGGATCCGTCAGAAACAGCTCTGCTATGTGATTAATTTTTATCTTCGTTTTTTGGTTCTTTGGTTTTCGGTTATTTTAGTTGTGAGTACTCTAACTCTACTGCCGTGGCATGCCATGCAAGTTGTTTTCTTTCAGGCACTCGAAGATGGTTTTTGGATTTTTTGTCCTTTTTTATATCCTTGTTTCTTTTTTTGGTTTTTAAGACTTACTATTCTTCTGAGTGTTGGTTTTTATTAATGGTTTTGTTGTTAACATTATACTCTGAGTGTTGGTTTTTTATTTCCCACTTGCCTTTATTTCATATAAATAATCCTCGTAAGATCGGAACAAACCAATTACTTAAAGACTTTATTTAATGGGTATTATTAGACTTCACATATCAGAAACAGACAGAGACATGGATATATATATATATATATATAAATATTTCACATAATAATTCAGAAAAAGAATATTATATATAACTTTGATTCAATTGGTCCTCTAGGTAGAGAATGAGGTTATGAGCCACGAGAAGAAGCCAAGCCATGTTCTTCTGCTGAGCCTCTCTGAAGAATACTCAACTAGCTTTTTCCATAGGTCTCCTACAGTCATTTCTTGCAAAGCGACCTTCTCGGTCACCTGAAGAAAACATATATATAGCATGTTTTTTTAAGGTCTTGAAATGGGAGAAAGAGTGGTTTCATTGTCTAATGAATTAGGATTCTAATAACCTGATTGAGATTTTGCAAGGCTTGGAGGCCAAAGGTATAGTATGACATGAAGGGTCTTCCCGACTAGAGAAAGTAGGTCAAGAGTGTTTTCGCAGTTAAATGGAATGATAATTGTGTATTGCAAGATATATTGATGAAAACGGAGAAGCATGCCTGTGAAATGGCAAGCCACTGAAGCATGATCTTTAGTTCTGGATCGCCTCCAAACACACCGCATCCCCAGTTCCCTGTAGCTACACCAATCTTCTTCTCTTGATGATCAATACACCATCTCTGAGAGCTTTCTACAACTTGGCTCGCCGAATCTGATGTAAGAGGAACATGCTGCTATGCGAAAACAAATTTAATTCATGGTAAAGTGAGGGAGAAAAAACTGAACATGTATGGAGCAAAACTGATGGTCTTACAGAAGATGATGCCTCAAGCTGAGTATAGTTAGTGTCTGTCTTGAGAGATCCATCAATTTTATATTTACATTGATGCATGTATCCGCTAAAAGCCTTGTTAACCTCTCTATAGAAACAAAAGGAGCAATTGAGCAATTCACAAACTATATAAAAAGAAAGAATGAGAAATTGGCTGATAGGCAAGTTTTGATTACCGAATGAGGGCATCAAGTTTGTACTGTCCCATTCCTGGGTCAGGAATGGCATCTATAGCTATGACTCTCGTTTTCCGCCTCTTAAATGTGTCTAAACCCTTCTTGTCTGTGTAATCGCCAGCATATTGAAATGAAGGTCCATACCTGAATGGGGCCATCATGTGTTGGATTTTGTGAAGACTATATAATAAGCTTAAAATCTACTTAGAAGACCAAAAAAAAAAAACATCTACTTCAGTTCACTTGTACTTACCCTGTATAACACGAAAATCTTTCAACACCAACAATCTCAATTGCTTCATTTGCATCCATACGAGGCAAAAAGATCATGCCAACGATGAGTTCTGGATTGATCATGAACCTTATTTCTTCCTACACAGGTAGAAGTTTTGACATGTTCCACATGTTTTAAGATAAGAAAAACTTGAAACTAATTTTAGTGGCTGAGATAGTATAGTTTTTAAGAAGAGATGGAAAAAAAAAGCAAGTACAAGTTAGACCTGTAGAGTATCATAACTCAGAGTAAGGCCTCCAAAATACTCATCTGCAAAATCCACTTCAAGAGCTTCACCAGGTTGATCTTCTATAGCTCCGGAGGTGTGAACCTACTTCAATAAAAAAGTGGATCAAGAGGAGAATAACCTAAAGCATACTCATGAATCATCCCAAAGAAATGGATTCAACGTCAAAGAAGGCTGGATTATGAGTGTTTATATGTTACCTCAATGGAGCAAAGTGGGGTGACGGAATTAGCCCATGAATCAGCCTCGGGATAAGATACAAAGTGAGGATTGTATTCCAGCGGAAGAATTTTCCTATCAAATGAAACAAATCCGGTGGGCATACATCGGCATATTCTTCCAAAGTAATGGATAAGGCACTTTATTTTGTTTTCTTGCTTCGTGCAGTGACGTATATACGGAAACCTTAAAACACACACAAGAAAGATTTGTAACTTTGGGGGTTATGGTTGTAACTTGTAACTTGTAAGGCTAATAAGGGAGCCACATACGAAAACAATCCATCAAAGTTGATTCCTTGAAGATTCTTTAAGCGTCTGTCAACTTCAGGGAACAAACAAAAGAAGGAACATGCAAGAAGAGCTGCAACCAACTCCTGGAGAAGGCAGCAAATATACTGTGGGGTTAATAAGTAGAAGAAGAGATGAGTGAATTTTTTTTTTAATAAAAAATCAACTTTCATTCAATATTTTGCAACACAAAGCATGTATTTGTTTGTTTGTTTGGACATGAAGAGTATACCTGGCTAAGTAACACAATTCCAGCTTCTTGAGGGCCTAGTAGACGAAGCCCGGACGTAATTCCATCAAGAACATGATCTGCCTTCTGATAGTGCGTTTCTAACATGGAAGGTAATTGGAGAAGTAATCCGCACAATGCAGGAACCACTTCACCAAAAAAGTTGGCGGACTCTTCTCTGGAAATTTTCTGCATCACAACAAAACAATTGTTTGTGAGTACTTTATGAGTGCCTACCATTTTCTTATTGTTCCATCCATATGTTCACCTTAAGAGACAATGAATCAAACAACACACTAACAACTAAGAAACTAGATGAAAGGACAGAAGAATTGTTACCTTGTCAAAGAAAAGAGCATACCCTTGTAACGCATAAGGTGCGAGATCATTTACATTCAAAGAGAGGGATTTCCGCATATGCATGATATGCAAGGCAAGAGCCTCTCCTGAGTAAACCATTGACTTACTCGGTCCTCTAGATATTGTTTGGAGCTCTTCTTCAACAGAAGGTGGCCAAACTAGAGATGAAGACTGAGCCACAAGAGGCAAATACTGAAGAATTGACCTAAGATCTGCCCTCTTCTCCATCCTTATTGCCTGAAAGAGATTTCAAAAGTAGGAGACAAAAGTTTGCAGATGATTGAGGACATGGACATTTGATGTTGTATCTATATGACTTAGTTAGTTGACTATATAGTAGCTTAAAGAAGAAGAAACCCATTTGATTTTTCTTTATAACAGATGGCACCAAAGTCAAATAGGAACACGTTTTCCTGAGAGACCAGTCCAATTTACTTACTCTGACAACAAATGTTGGTGACCATACACTTTTCCCGGAAGATTCCAGCACGTAATTTCAAATGATAATACAAAAAGAACTTGTTTCATTTAAGACTGATTCAAACATTTGACCAAAACCATAAATCAGCATGACAAGTACACCGAAACGAATTATGCTTGAGGTCAAGGACTGGTGAAATTACAACTGATTCAAGCTCGTAAGACGAAAATAATCACTTTTTACATATCCATGTGGAAAAATGCATAGATACAGCATGAGGATGCATCAAACAAGTTAATGAAGGCGAATTTTCAGAGTCAAGGCGGCTGGATAGCTTTGTTGGTGGTAGCTAAAGATGGAAGTAGCCAAGAAAAGAAACCAAGATTGGTTTGCTTGTACAGCCTTTGAGCAGAATATTCTAGCATCATGTTCCACAGATCTCCAACAGTCCATTTATGGGAAAGAATCCACTTGGTCACCTGTCCTTGTAAGAGTATGCATCAGTTGCAAATTCAATTAAGTTCACACACGACCGAACAGTACAGTACTCGGATACTCTATCCGCTTACTACAAACCCAATTCTAAGTAAAATGTCAGTTTTGAAATCAAAGGAGAAAAATAAGAAACTGAAAGAGAGGTTCCAAAATTGTGGAGTTTTAATCTTTAACGAGCAAGAGAGGTTACCTGATCTAGGTTTTGGAGTGCCTCCACTCCAAAGGTGTAATATGATATAAACGGTCTTCGAGTCTGGAAAATAGCCATGACCGAATCAAGAAAGTAGCGTCAATGAAAAACCGCTATATATCTTATCATATAAAGTATAAACCGAAGCTTTGGAAATTTTGAATTTCCGTCTCAAAAATTTTAGTCTAGAGTGACATGGACTGTTTCTTACAGTCAAAACACACTAAGTCTGTGGTTTTCAGAAAGAAATGATCTTTATGGTTTTTTTCTTTAATTGCCTATTGGGTACTCAACTTGTATCATATTAGCTCATGATGAAAAAGGCACCTGGGAAGCAGCAAGCCATTGGATAGTAGCCTTCAGCTCTGGGTCTCCTCCAAAAACTCCGCATCCCCAATTCCCACTCGCGACACCATCATCTTCATGATCCTTGCAATCGACTCCTTCCACATTAAATTCTTTGACAAGATTGTTAGCAGGCTTTTCTCTATTCGTCTCATCATTTAGTGGAGCTCCGTGTGACTACATCAGAAAGAGTAAACAATAACAAAAAGAAATTGAAATATTTCTTTTGTAAAAGCTTAATTCAAATTGGCTACTAATGAAAAAAGGTACTAAAGATTTGGAGGAAGATTCCAACCGCAGTAGTTTCTGTATGCAGAAGACCAGAACCTCTGTCGTTTCTGGCAAGCTGAATTTCATTATCTCCTTCATCTATGAAATTTTTTTGCTGTTGCCAAGACTTGCTACATTTTGAAAAGCCACATAGAGCCTTATTAATCTCCCTGGAAAAAGCAAAAAGATAGAGAGAGAGGAGACATTAGAGTTCAAGTGTAAAGAAAATAAAAGAGTATAGAATGAACTTATTAGCAAGACTTCAAAATGTTGTATTGACACAAACTGTGGATTGTCTGAAGAACCTACGAATGCCCAAAAAAAGGTTTCACATACCGTAAAAGGCATATATCTTTAAAATGTCTCATCTTTGGGGCACATAATGCATCTATTGCAACAATTCTGGTTCTTCGCCTTTTGAACGGATCCAGTGCCTTTTTGTCAATGTAGTCACCAGCAAACCGAAACGAAGATGCATACCTACAGCAGAAAAAAAATTCATAGAAATTAAAGGTTAACCTTTATTCAGAACTTGATAGTTTAGATGCCAACTATCGGCCATTTCTGAGTCAGTAATACGTAATTATTACTCTTATTTATGAAGCATACCTACAATATAAGCAATTATTTAGATGCACACATCTTTTACTATTTTTCAATGTGCATCAATCAGGATTTGCATAGACTGATCTAAACGAGCCTATAGGTTCATAGAAGTATCAAAATACAGACACTAATCAGCCAATATTCAGTAAACACAGACCAATGCTACAAAACTACCGAATCTCACCCTGTGTAACATGAAAATCTTTCTGCACCAGCTATTTCTATAGCTTCATTGTCATCCATGCGAGGCAAGAAAAGCATGCCAGCGATTAATTCAGGGTTGATCATGAAGCGTATCTCTTCCTGCACAAGAATCCAATGAAAAATCCTAAACCATTGTTTTACAATAGATCCTTTGAACAAAAATGAACTCAATAATCAAGGAAAACAAATCATGTATGCTTCAGAAAACTAAAATGTAATATGAATCTCAAACCTGTACACACCCCCTACTTAGGGAACCACCTCCGAGATACTTGTTCGCGAAGTCCACTTCCAGAGCATTGTCAGGTTGATCTTCTATTAACCCAGACGAGTGAACCTGTAACAATAAAAGCTGTCAGCAAAAATGAAGTACAAGCATTTGCAGATTTAGTGATGCAAGGTACATAAATCCACAACCCAATTCCTGTCACCTTAAAAGCACAAAGGGAAAGGTCAGACTTGCTCCAGAAATCAGCGTCAGGAGCAGTTGTAGAAGACTTGTGGTATTCAACTGGAAGAATCTTGCGTTCAAATGAAACGGTCCCAATAGGCAAGCAGGAGCACAACCTTTCAAAGTAATGCATAATACACCTTATCTTGCTTTCTTGACTTTGACTATAGCTTTCATAAAGGCTCCTGAAAAGCAAGTGAAACTCTGATGTCGGACTGCGTGTATATGAAGTCCAAGACTCCAAATGAAACTGACTCAATGCACGCCAGACAAGATACCACAAGTGTATCTTGACATGACACATGATAGCCAATGAATCATAGAAATATGTGTTTTTCTCACAACAAGCTAATCCAAGTCTAACAAGTGAACTCAATGGAGACTGAAGCCCATATGCGATCTCTAGAGGATTTGCTTTCTTTAGACTCTCGAGTGTGATTGTCAATGAAATACATATCAAAATTCCCTTTCTTTCATAATACTTGTTTGATCATTTATGCCTTAAGCCAAATGACTGACATTTTAACATTATGCATTTCTTCAAGACAAGACTAATGTAGGCCTAATTCTTTAGGAAAAGTTTAGAAGACAAAGCGAGAGATCACATACGCAAACAAGTGATCAAAGTTGATGAGTGGAAGGTGTTTTGCACCTCTATTATCATCCGGAAACAAACAAAAGAAAGAGCAGGCAAGAAGAGCTCCAATCAACTCCTGCAATATTGAAGGTGGAATGGACACATAAGAAAAGTGATAATCCATTGAGAGACACACTATATGTTCAACAACACAAGGTCATCACTTTTCCAAATAAATGTGCAATATCCAATAACTTGGAAAATCTGACAAATGAACCGTGCAATCCAACAAAGCAATAAAACTACAAAATCATTCTACCAACAAGCATAGTCTAAGAAACATAAATATTCCACTTAGACGTCATCTGATTCAGGAAGTTGCCATCGATAATGACTAAGACCAAGATCCAGTAAGAACAGATATCTTCAACCTATTTTTTCTCCCCAAAAATCACACTCTAAGTCAGGTATAGAACAAAACAAGAACCTTTAGCTAAAATGTAGGAAATAGCACTTTGCATCAATCAATACCTGGCTGAGGAAAACAATGCCAGCTTGTTGGGAATCTAACAAGCGTAGACCTGTTTTGATTCCACAAACGATATTATCAGCATTTTGAAAATGCTCTTCCAATAGAGATGGAAACTTAAGGAGTAACCTCGCCAATGCCGGGATAATCTCATCGAACCATCTCTTCGATTCTTTCTCATCAATCAGCTGCGATTACAATAAAGGAAAAAAAACTTTATTCCATTACTCAATTCAATCACCAGAATTTGATTTGAAGATACACTCAATTCCAAAAGCAATCAACAAAGTTTAACAGAAAACAAAATTCAAGGAAGGATGATCACTTCGTCAAATAAGAAAGCGTAGCCATGAGAAGCAGAGGGCTCGAGAGTTGACAAAGACAAGGATCGTCTCATATCGGAAATTGCTTGCCGTAGAACCTCTCCTGAGTCAACTCGGCTGTGAGATGGTCCTTCAGACATTGCCTTCAGCGCCTCCACCACACGCGGCGGCCAATACAGCGACGACGAACGAGTCACAAGCGGAAGGTACGGGAGAATCGAGTTAAGATCTTCTCGATTCTCCATTTTTTCGATTTTCTAATCTCGCTTGCTTTGGAAATAGGTCTGTGAATCGCTTCGGCGACAAGATTCTGGGGTTGCTGCTGCTTGGAGAAACCGGTTTGCTTGAGAGAGAAGGCGAAGGAAACCGGTCTGCTTGAACCGGGAGGCTGAACTTTAACCGAATGGAAAATACAGTGGTTTAGTGGGATGCACCGGTTCAGCTCGGTTTGAAACATTGAAAGCATTAAGCTATTCGATATTTTGATAATTGGTGTATACAAAAATGGAAAAACACACCAATTATTGATATTGAATTCATTTGTTTCATTTATAGTTTTTTTTTTCTTAATTATATCTTCACTTCTTGTTAGCTACCTAGTTAACTCTTATTAACTTAAGCCTGTTTCGACTTATTTCACACTCACCAGTTTGTAATCTTAATACAGACAACGAACTTATCGACGCAAAACGCTAAAGAGAGTGACCGGAAAATTAAAGGTGTGGAACATAACAACATTTATTTTTTCTAACGTGTAGGAAACGGTGGCACACTATGGAACCCACAGCGTAGACTTTGACTTATCAATGCGTACATAGTCAAGTCAATAGCAAAATTCGCTAGATCTTATAATTCGATATTGCAACTTGCTATATTCACATTTTCTACGTTATTATTTTCCCACACTATTTCCTGGAAAAATATAAAAATCTACACTTTAGCCAATTTCACAGTTTAGGATTATCAGTTTTTATAATGGTTTTTATCTTCAGACTTTAATTCAAAAAACGGAACTCTTATTAAGAATATAAAATAAAATAATTCAAAATATATATTTTGAATCAATTTTTCTCCAAAACCATTGATAATTAAGAGATCATGTGCTTCTTCTTTTTTTTGTTGTATCTAGTTAATTCATAATTTAACTTTATAAGGAGCTCATTTGTAAGAATTCAATAATATATCATTAAGTATCAAAAATAAAATTTACAATTTACTTCAGTATTCGATAATCATTTTTTTAACATATGAATCCGGGGCTTGGATCCCTAAAACTAACCATATACTTTTCAAATTATTACTTTAAATTTACCAATTATATGTATAATAATGATACAAAATTAACTTGTGAAATTTTTTTGTAACACTAATATAATTTTTTAGAAGAAAAAAAAACCCCGTAGAACACGTAAAGAGTTTTCTATAGATTACCATAAATAGCCAGAGTGTAGACTCCGACAACATCCACAAGAAGAAACTTTCTCTAATTAAAATGGCTGTTCCCACCGGAAACGCCGATCGCTTTTTCCGGCCTCTACTCCTCGCCGTTCTCTCTTTTCTTCTTCTCTCTTCATTCGTCTCCTCTGTCGAGTGGCTCGACATCGATTCCTCAGATCTCAAAGCACTTCAGGTCATCGAAACAGAGCTCGGAGTCAACGGTCAACGTTCTTGGTCCAATGATGTCAACCCTTGCGGTCACCGAGGAGTTTTCTGCGAGAGAAGGCGCTCAGCCGCCACCGGAGAATACGTTCTCCGTGTCACGAGGCTCGTCTACCGATTCAGGAGCTTGACGGGGACTATCTCGCCGGTGATCGGAATGTTGTCGGAGCTCAAGGAACTTACTTTGTCTAATAACCAGTTGGTCAACAATGTTCCGGTGGATGTCTTAAGCTGTAAGCAACTTGAAGTTCTTGATCTTCGAAACAATAGATTTTCCGGTCAAATTCCGGGAAACTTTTCTAGTTTGAGCCGTCTTCGAATCCTTGATCTTTCTTCGAACAAGTTCTCCGGGAACTTGAATTTCTTGAAGAATCTACGCAACCTGGAGAATCTCTCTGTCGCAAACAATCTCTTCTCAGGCAAAATCCCGGAACCAATTGTGTCGTTCCACAATCTCCGGTTCTTTGATTTCTCCGGAAACCGGTATTTGGAAGGTCCTGTTCCGGTTATGAGCAAAATCAAGCATCAGACATCTCCACACCAAACAAGACACATTCTTGCTGAAACTCCATCTCAAAATTCCACGAGGAAACCCAACAACAGCACTACATCAAAAGCTCCAAAGGGAGCTCCAAAACCTGAGAAGTTGAAGAAGAAGAAGAAGAGCAAGAAGAAGAAAGTAGCAGCATGGATCTTAGGGTTTGTCGTTGGAGCCATAGGCGGAACGATCTCTGGGTTTGTCTTCTCGGTGATGTTCAAATTGATTCTTGCAGCAATAAGAGGTTCCGACAAACCATCAGGTCCTTCCATATTCAGCCCATTGATCAAGAGAGCTGAAGATTTAGCTTTCTTGGAGAATGAAGAAGCTTTAGCTTCTCTGGAGATCATAGGAAGAGGGGGCTGTGGAGAAGTTTTCAAAGCGGAACTACCAGGAAGCGACGGGAAGATCATCGCTGTGAAGAAAGTGATCCAACCGCCTAAAGACGCCGACGAACTAACAGATGAAGATTCCAAGTTTCTAAACAAGAAAATGAGGCAAATTAGATCCGAGATCAACACAGTCGGCCACATCCGGCACCGGAATCTTCTCCCATTGTTAGCACACGTGTCAAGGCCCGAGTGCCACTACCTCGTTTACGAGTACATGGAGAAGGGGAGTTTGCAAGATATACTGACTGACGTATCGGCTGGAAACCAAGAGCTAATGTGGCCAGCGAGGCACAAGATTGCTTTAGGTATAGCCGCAGGGCTTGAGTACCTTCACATGGATCATAACCCACGAATCATTCACAGAGACTTAAAGCCAGCCAATGTTCTTCTTGATGATGACATGGAAGCCAGAATTTCAGATTTCGGGCTGGCAAAGGCAATGCCAGATGCGGTCACACATATTACAACCTCGAATGTTGCAGGCACTGTGGGATACATAGCACCAGAGTTTTATCAAACTCACAAGTTCACAGATAAATGTGATATCTATAGTTTTGGAGTGATTCTTGGGATTCTGGTGATTGGGAAGCTTCCTTCAGATGAGTTTTTTCAGCATACCGACGAGATGAGTCTGATAAAGTGGATGAGGAACATAATAACATCGGAAAATCCTAGTCTTGCTATTGATCCGAAGTTGATAGGACAAGGATTCGATGAACAGATGCTTCTGGTTCTGAAGATCGCCTGTTACTGTACTTTAGATGATCCGAAACAGAGGCCGAACAGCAAAGATGTCCGGACCATGTTGTCCCAGATCAAGCACTAGTGTTTCAATATGTATTGTCTGCTTCTATGTATGTTTTCGAGGTTTCCTGTTGCATAAGAAATAATTGTGTTCGCTTGGCAGAAATTTGTAATGAAGACTGTATAATTTAAATGGATTTTGATTATGTTTATTGCTCTAAACATAAATCATCAATCTAATATAAGAATCTTAGCTACTATATACATAAGGGGGAAAAGCACTTAATTATCAACCTTAAAGTGACATTTACGTGTTTCGTTACTGTCTTCTTTATATGCAGCCGTTGAGAATCTCCCTCAAATATTCTAGCTGTTCATGGCTGCCTTCATGTTCTTCCCACTAAAAAATAATAAAAACAAAGTCAACACATGTTGAAATATGTATACTCGTGATTGAGATGGGCAAACATTATCAATTATGCAAGAGCATGTGAGCTTTTTACAATTGAACAAAACATGTATTCTGAAAATGGAGACAATGTATCGTCCTAGAAACTCAATTATAAATTTGGAATTTTCAACGTTTAGACCCACCTCTTGAAGAGACAAAGATACCACCTTCCATCCAGCAGCAGCAACATACCGCCGCTTCAGCATTGTATGCCCTAATGGTAGCCCTGCGAAACACAATAGTCGAAATGATAATTGAGTTAGGGTTGGCTCCACCAGACACCAAGATAAATAAAGAAACAGAGTGATGGCACTTACCGGAGTTTCTTGAGAAATGAGTTGGCCCGTCGATTTCTAAAGCAACTTTCTTTTCGACTAGAGCAACATCCACGGTGTAGCCATCCACATCATGTTCTTTAGCCCAATCAAGCCCTGTACTGATTAGAAGGCGTCCAACTTCTTTCTGAAAAGATGAGGTTATTTTCTGGTTGAACCTTTTGGTTTTTCCTGCACGGGTTATCTTTTCTTCGAGTCCATCACAAAGTGAAAACTGAAGGTGGGGGCACTCAAGCTTCAAGCACTGATTCACAAGATACACCTGAGAAGCAAACATGACATCTTCCCTATACTGTTCTGAAAGCCTTTGCTCCTCCAAGGTGGTTAAAGTATTCCATATATTGGCAAAGAAAGGTCGCTCCACTTGCCCAAGAACAGCATAAGACCATGCAATGTTTCCAAGCTGGTCCCTGTTAAAGCTAAGTGCTGGAGATCCTGAAGCACCATGGCTTACTTCAATGTCTGCTACCTCATCATGGTTTGCTATTTCTTTTGTTAAGCAGCACTTGAACTGGTCACGGCCTTTAAAAGCACTATCCAAGGATTCAAGCAAAGGATCAGCTGGCTCATAAAGCGAGGCAAATGACCACAATAGTTGAGCAATCTCTTGGCCTTTAAAGGTGATGATGATAGTAGATGCCCTCTTTGACAACTGAGCAAAGAGTTCTGGAGCAGAATGCCGCATGGAAGCAAAAGCGCCTGCAATATTAGCAACATTCTGAGAATTAAACTCCCCAACCTTTGATGTGGCGACTTCTGCAACCCTATCCATCTCTGTCAAGTAAAGCAATTCACCCCCGATTTTGGACAATGCCCAAGAAATATTTGAGATTCCTTGAGCTGAACATTCTGGTAGACATGTCATTGCAAGAGCAACAAGCATTGACATCTCTCTTTGCCGAGCAAATGCAAGCCTACGAGTTCTCATCATCGAAACTTTCTCCATATTCTTGGCAATTCGGTGGAGCGCAGTAGCAATGTTTAGAGGAGACAATGGCGATGGACTTAAACCTTTGGCAACAGCCATGATTGTCTCAGCAGTTACTTCAAGCACCTCTTCAGCAGTCTGTGCTTCTATTATAGCTTTGTTCAGGTTGATTTCCTTCATACGATCAGAAGGTCCTGAAAACTGGGATAGCCTCTGAGCTAATTGTTCCTTCATCTTCTCCTTCTTTTCCTCAAACATTCCACCGGCTAATGAGCTAACTCTCTTCCGTAGATCCCCCATCTTATCCTCCACCAATCCATCTTCAAATTCCAAACCTTCTTCATCTGTATCAAAATCATCTTCAGGAATACTTTTAATTTTGACCTTGACTTTGTTTACAATGACTTTCTTGCTCTTTTTCTTTTTCTTCTTCTTAAGAGGCAACACCTCCGCCATTCTAGAAGACAATCCTCTGGCCTCAATCGATTTAAGTGCAATTTTCCTCGCCCTTACACACCAATCCATCCCTTCAGTGTCCTCAAGCGCTTTCGAATTCTTCTGCTTTTTTCTCTTCTTTGGAGGTTGAATATCCAACGGATCAATCTCCCCAAGAAATTCTGACTCCCAGTCCGCATCATCCTCTTCTTCTTCTTCCACTTCTTCCTCCGAGTTACCAATCACAGAAGAGTTCTGAACAAATGACAATACGTGAATATACAAGCTTAGAAACCACATACAAATTTTGTTTCTGCAACCTTATCCAAAACATTCCACACCATGGGAGCTTCCTCCGAGTTACATACAAATAAAGATTAAATCAATAAAACCAACCACGAGAACTCATTTCACCTAATTATTCGACAATTTCAAATATCTACGAAATAAGTATACAGAAAATTTCCGAGAACGAACCACGGAAAGAGGAAGGTGCTCTAAGGAGCCCGTACGGCGATACAAGGAACTCCTCTGCGCGAGTGGAGCAAGGAATCGATTCTTCTTATCAGCGAGAGGCCAAAGCCCTGGAATTGACCAAAGATCGAGTATAAGACTATAAAGCTGGGTTGATCAAGAAGAAACAAAAAAAGAGAAGAGGAAATGAAAGGACGACCTGATGCGAAAGAGGATGAAGAGAGAGAAAGATGGAGATGACGACGGCTGTGGTTAACGATGCGGTGGCGTATCTCCGGCGAATTGAGACAGAAGCACCGCCGGAATGGAACTACACACTCCATCGGATAAATTTCAATGGCTCCTCTGTACTTGCTGTGTGTTTTTTTAACAGAGATAGAGTGGGTTTTAGCTAAACCCACTTGCTCGTCTGGCGAGTTTGCTTTCAAACGAAAGTGATCCCTCAAAATGAGCCTTTTTTTTTGAGCATGCTCACTATTTTCTATGGATCCTTATTGATCCCCTCGAATACAAGTCTCAACTAATAGTCGGATTTTTGAGTTTGAATCTTTTGAACAATTGCAAGTAATTTTAACATAATTTGAGTAATTGTAAGAATTTTTAAAATGTTAAAACACTATATTGCCCAAACGAATAATTCACTTGTTCCTACACTATTATATGTTCCATATTCTTACTCTTCAAAATAAACTATTATGATTTAAATTGATAAATTTCAATTATTTTTTACTAAAAATGTTCGGAAAACTCGGATCATATACATGTAGAATCAAGCTGAAATGCATAAACCTACTTCTTTTTATAAAAAATCTCAAATATGCAGTTTTCTTTTTTGTCAACAACATATATTATGTTAATTTAAATTTGGATGGTAACACAAATAATCAACGACGATACTAATACAAACCATTAGGCTATTAGGCTATGTGTCATGATCAACATTTATGCATTTAAAAACCAAATATAGCATTGATTTTTTGGTATTTCATTTTCTATCGAATCCAAAATTTTACAAATCCAATCTCATTAACATATATAATATTCATTACATCATGTACCATTTGGCAAACAAAAAAGGAGTACACCATGTACCATACGATTCTCAACTCTGTCTATACACAATGTAAATTGCAAGGGATAAAGCAAAGAAAACCCCCAAACCAAAAATAAAAAAATAAAGGAATCATACATAAAAGAAGAGAAGCTTCTTGCTTCATGTGAGAAACAAAAGGAATGGAAAAAAGCTTCCATTTCTGTAATATATGCAAAAATCATGGCTTAATTAGTAATAATAAAAGATTCCCAAGCCGTTGGAACCTTCTAGCAGAGAGAGCAGGTTCTCTTCGATGTCTCTCTCCTTCCTTACTCCGGCAATGTCTGGAACAAGAAGTGAAAATCAGATCGCTGGCGGAGAAGCGGCGGTGGATCGACGTCGGAGAGGCTGATGTTACCGCCGTGGAAGGATTGCGAAACATCTTCCACTGAGAAAGGAATACTGCAGATACAGGAAACAATGAAGATTCGAGGGTAGTTATGGAGAAGAAATCTAGAAAAATTTGCTGCGTACCTTGAATCGACGTCTAACAAGAAAGAAGGGTAAGTCATGTTGGCTGTATCTTCCGCCATTAGTTTTCTCATCTGCTTGATCACCTATTTCCGGCACAAATCGTTGAATCATGAGTCCAGTTTTAGTTTTGTTCCTTAGTTTTAGGTGTAATTTTGTCTTGATTAGAAGTATTTGGAAACAATCCTGGTTCAGGTTGTTAGGGTTTATCTCTTGGTTAAGGTCCATGAGTTCAAAGCAACTAGTCAAGCCAGCTGATTGTAAGAACATAGTAATTATATGTTTTTGTTAGGCTTGTTCTTTGAATTTTCTTGAAGAAGTTTTGGAGTTGGTTTGGTTCATCCATTACTTACCTCAGGGGAGAGTCCTTGAGTTCCATATTTGTCGTCCCAAAACATAGTCCCAATTCGATATACTTGTGGAATGCTTAGTACCTGAGAAACAAATCAGGATAAGAGTTCTATTAAAAGTTGCAGTTATTTTCCATAATCAACTATTTGTGTAGCAATTTCTGGAAGTAGGACTGTAGGAGGGTTTGGTTTTATGCTATCTTGTCAATTTCTAGTTTAATATATTAAACTAGATTGCTTTTACTTTCATAAGATCCTTCACTCGTTTGCTCTTTTATCCAACTATATAATGTTTCAGAAGCAACCCCTAATTAATAATTGTGCCATAGAAAGATCATTCTATGTGCTTTGCAGAAGTTTTGGTTTAAGGTCTCTTTACCGGGCATATATCTTTTGTGATCTCGTCTAATGATGTCTGTGTCTTTTGATGCGAGACCTGTAGAGTGATAGTTTATATTCAATGATGAATTTTCACCAATTATGTATTATCACCAATAGATATGGTTCGACGTTGTACCAGAAACTTCACTGCTTGCCTTATGTGTTGAAGTTCATCCCATGGTGATCTTGCTGCCTGCAAGAGACACAAAAAATAGAATTCTGTAAGTTGATCTTTTTGTCTTGTTTTTGCTCTTCACATAATTTGGTTATTAATGTTATAGCCTACCTCGTCTTCTGCCTTCAGGCACCACTGCTCTAATTCATGCAAGCCCATTCTAAGATATTCTCCGTTGCTAACCGAACAACACTCTCGGCGAAGCAACAAACTGCCAGAAGATAAACTTTGCAAGTCAAGCTACCTTATATATATGTACTTGTGTCCTAAGAATATATTTTCTGTACCTATTAAAGAGCTGCACATTGATGTACGAGAAAACCTGATGGAAGAGTTTTCTTGTGATCATAGATGGGACCTGGAGATCATTAACACTCAGTCAAGAAACAGGAAAAGATAAATTTAAGCTTGAGATAAAAATCTCCGAAAATGCATTCTCTTACATGGTTCTCTGCCATAAAGGTTAAGGTATGTTCAAGCTTGTTGACAATGTTCTGCCACTGTACATATGATGCCTGTTGCTTGGCAATTGTGGTCAAGTGGATGCTTTTAGTCACGTCTCGCAAGTTTCTGGCTCTTGTCGGTCTTGGTGCCTGATACATCTCACATATAACACATTATTAACATATGTGACCAGCATATCATTAAAATAAGTTCCATAGTAACTTGATGAATGATGCACTAACATGGATACAGAGATTTAGTAGTGGGTTTATCTCTTTCTTTAATTTATCTCGGATCATTCCATATGTTTTCTCAACGTATGCTGCTAAGTGTTGCTTGAATAGTAAAGCCGGGTATTTAGCTTCGATCATCTGTTGGTCACTTGATATCCCAACCATCCCACTGTAGCCACTGGCTGTTTCCAAGCCCACTGAAGATGATTGCATTCCCTACAATGTTTTTACCCACTATTACTAAGGCTCTTACAAATGGATAAATCAGAGGTTCACTTTTACCAAGCTTACTTGGACCAATCTCCCAAAAAGTGTAGCCTGGGATGATCTGTTACGTCTTGAAGCCGCATTACTTGTATTGCTGAACTTGAGCGTAGATTGGAGAAGATATAAGAGGGTAGAGCTTGTTGTGAGCCAATAAGTTAGTTCCTTTGTGTCATCTTGGCTCTTCTGGACCAAAATTAGTATAACTTTAATATAAAGTTCCGGTGTCAGAGGGTTCAGATACTACTTTCATAGTCATTGTCTTTAATTTATTACCTCAATGGACGATCGGATCTTATGAACAATTCTATTGAATATATTTGTTTTCTCTGCTTCAAATAATCTCCATTGAAGTAGTGCCTTGTAAACTATCCAAGCTGCCACAGCTCTGTCGTTATCAAACCTTCTCTCGTCGGTGAGGCATTTTATCAGCACCTCATGGCTCTCCTGTCCAGTAATAGTCATTATAAATTGTTCTGTAGTGAAACAGATATTGAAATATCTTTTGCTTGCTTTTGTTGGTTATCAATTTATGGTTCTTTAGTACAAACATGTTCTCGAATGATACCTGTTGCCTATCTGTCAGAGACCCTTGTTTTGCTAACACATTGATTGGATTCCTTGGCTCCTGAAACACATAGCAAGGGATGAGAAACTGTAGGGTACTATTTCTTAACTGGACTTAGCAAGATAACCTTTGTTGCCTGAATCTCTTCTGTTTGATGTCCATTTTCAAGATCCTGCACAGTTATATTAGATTAATGCAAAGTGTTATACTGTACATGTTTTTTGACTTAGAAAATTATATGCTGACAGAAGTTTTGCACCTTTTCGGACGCAAAAACTCTTTCAGGGGGCTTTGTCTTTTCTGCAGAAGCTGTCTGTCTTCGGAGTGATTCATTTTCTGACTCTAGAATTGCAACCTTATCCTTCAGGCTGATAAGAGGTTTTTTTTTTTTAGATATATGGTGATATCAGATACATTTTCATATTTTTCTTTTTCTTTTATAATTCAGGTCAACTGAAAACTTTCAAATCCATGCAGCTATGCCTGAGAGAAGAAAAGAAATGTACTAGGCTGACAAAACTGCTCAGCTCACAGGACCGTACCTGTTTAACTCTTCGACGCTTGTTGAAGCGCCCAAAGCCTGCTGGCGCAAGACCTGATTTTCGGATTCAAGGTTTGACAGGTTCGTATGTAATCTGGAATTTACCAACGATACTCATGAATCCTGACTGTAAAACAGAAATATGATTTCATATGCCTTAAGGAACCAATACAATCGATACCTTTCGATGATCTCTTGAAATTGGATGGCCTTTGATTTTGCATCTTCTGCTTCAGTTAGACTTGCCTTGCTATCACCCTCAAGTGCAGAACATTTTGCTTCAAACTCCTCAATTATTCCTTTTAATTTCGCTACCTCAACCTACGTTTTGAAGATATTGTATCAGGAAAAGTATCTGCTAGTTAGCGGAACATGTAGCTCAAATTTTACCTCCAATTCATTTTTTTGACTGTTTAGGAGCTCCAGTTGAGTATTATCTACAACTGGAACCTCTTTGATGACTGGTGGAGCTTGTTCAATGGCTAATTTTGCTACTTCTTTCTCTCGTATGACTGCAGCGTGGGATTCATCTAGCTTCTCTTGCAATTCAGTTATAGTATTTTGTAGGTTTGTGATTTCTTGTGCTTTGGCTTCTTCGAGATCAACCTAATGACACATTAGCGTGGGCTTCATTTTGGAACTTTTAACTCTAGCACTGCATCCAAGGCAATTAGATAGCAGAGCATATAACTCTAGTTTCTAATTTCGTTGACAATACCTTTTGATGCTTCTCTAATTCGAGACGCCAGGTTAGCTCTTCCACACGTTTCTCTAACTTGTCCTTGGCTTTCTTGAGCGCCCCAGTTTCTCTTGCAGCCTTTGTTGGAAAGATTTTATTGTTAATAACTTAGACTGAAGCATTTTTCTAATTTTGATTTCCATTGCCTGCCTTGTATACAGTAGATTGATTTTTATGAGAGTAATCACTCGAAGTTCCCTCTTAGTGATGAAGCTTACCATTTTGAGCTTTTTGAGCTCTTTTCGAGCTACTTTTGCTCTCCACAGACATTGTAATGCTAATGTTGCTTTTTTGTGCTGTTTATAAGCTTCATGAGCGTGGTGTCTTCTCCATTCCCTCTGTTAGAAGATATAAATTAGTAAGAATAACTATATTGCTTGACGTCTGAGCATCTTGGAGCACATGCATAAGTTTCCTTAATTAAAATATTCCCTTATGGGTGAAGAATAATCCACATTTTGAAACAAGATTGGTTACTGCTTTTGAATATTTTTTAGCTATCCTTGGGAGTAAACTAGTCTGAGATTATAGAGGAAAAGTCAAGAGACTTCTGATATTTTGATTAGAATTAAGAAGTGTGATAAAGTAGTCAAAGTCGAATACCTGAATTATAATTGCTGCCTTTGTTCTTCTTCTGTGTCTATGTTTGTCTCGAGCAGACATTGTCCGTAAACCAGTCTGAATAACTGTTGCTGATGCCTGGAGCTTAGTGTAGCTTTTCCTTGCTCTGTGAGCACGAATGTTCTTTTGGATACAAATTGAAGCAGCTTCTCTTCGCATGTTTTGATACAACTTGCGTGCAAGTTGTGCTATATAAGCAATACACATGACACACAGTTAATTTGAAGAATACTGTTACCTGGCTGAAATTTGGATCATTTTGTGACACTATATATATCAGATAAGGCTGCTAATATTCTACCCGGCCATAGTATGGATGGCTCTATTGATATTTTAACAGTTTAATTCATAGCTTTGTGCTGGGTAGGGTGTTACTATTGAGATATAGGTAGAAGAATAAAACCTCTCCAAAGTTTTTGCATATAAATTGTAGCCCTTTTCTGCCCAAGGAACTCTTTTCTTGTCAAATAAGTCCTGATCTGCCTCTGAATGAGTTTAGTGGCACCAGCCAAGACCTCGGTTCTTCTTGCATCTAGTTCAGCCATCTGTCCAGCCCTAAGAAATATCTTTGTTTTCCCTATCTGAAGATGAGTAATCAGAATGCAAGCTTAGATTACACTGTTAGCATTGGGTTGCTTTATTTATTCATATCTGACATGCTTGTACCCTGAACTTGACATACCTGGTAGCCTTTTAGACCCATCTTGTCGCAGATTGAAGCACATGCCGAATTTTCGTCGGATCTGTCAATAGATAATGTAATTTTCTGAGTGTTGTTGATTGGATTAGGATAAAACTGATAATCTGTCCTTTCTAGATTATTTTTATTGAGTATTTTTACCCTTCTGGAACGTCTGTTGCTAGCATCACAAAACGATCAAGGAATTCATCGAAAGCTCGTTTTGTTGGATAACCAGCACAACTGATTCTTATAGCTTCCAGTACACCCTGTTCACATATCCAGATCTGCTATTAGCAAAATCCCTATGGAAAACATGAACTTTTTCAAATAGGAAACCTGAGGCTTTAGGCTTACTCCGCATCTTAGTTGGTTTAGGACGTTGTCATTCTCAAAAATTCCGGGCTTTAGAACTGCATTTGGTTTTACACATCTAATATAATGGGGCTCTGTTGTGTTCAGCGTCTCCATTAGAGCTTGGAGTTGTTGCTGGGGGTAGGTTAGGTCAGGAATCAAGATCTTGAGCGATGTGCAAATGATATATAGTTACTAGCGGCTTACCTTGAAACGGGTCCCAATGGATGAAAATTTGGACTGCTTTGATGCGTCCTCTGGAAGTGGTGGAAACAAATTGGCGACAAAAGAGCACTTAGATGCATCTAGCAAAGCTTGATGTTCTGCCACAACATAATCCTTGTTCTTGTCAAGAAATTGCTCTGCTGAATACGTAACCTGGAGACAGAAAATCGTGCTTAGTAACTAGCTACTGTATTTACTTCAGCTTAGCGTCTAAAATTGTGTTTGTCTCACATCTCCTGCATAGTGGTTGACAGTGAAGGCTGTTTGGGCAAGCTTAGGTTTGCTGAAACGCTTGTGTCCTTTATATGTTTGATACATCTTCTGTGCAAACGTCTCATGAGTCGACTTGGGAAACATGCTGCAAGGGTGAACCTTATGATTATGCCGAGAGGAGCCAGTTTTACTTCTTACTATGGATTGATATTGTGAAATTGCCCTTCCCCTAAAAGTAGGATTACACTTACCATGCTTCATCAAGTAAGGCAATTATGCCTCCTGGTTTCTGCAAAAAAGAAGTTGCCATTGATAATTTTCTGTGCTTATATATGTTGTGGAGCCAATGTCATCCAGATTTATGATGTTAGTTGCATAGTTTATACCTTCTCAATAAGATCTAACACATCCTGGTTATCAACAAATTCAACATAGCTCCAGTTTATTTCCTCCCTCGTGTATTCCTCTTGCTCCATCTTGAATACATGCTGCAGAGAAAATTGTTCCATGTAAAAGTTGCTTGTAATGTGAACTGGTTACAGTGATTTTATTTCCTACCTGATTGAAATGCTGTTGCAACTTCTCATTTGTGAGATTGATACATAGCTGCTCAAAACTATGAAAGGAATAGTGGTATTAGATCGTAAGTTCTATGTGTACCCATCATTCAGGTTTATAATTTCTGTCAGGTTTACCTGTTGATCTTGAAGCTTTCAAAACCATAAATGTCGAGGACTCCGATTAAACTTTTAGCATTCGGGTCTTGACCTATTGAACTGTTGATCTTATCCACAATCCTGCCATTATTGAGTTGTGCACAGATCACGGTTGGAGATTGCTCAAACATAGAACTGTTTATCTAGACAAAGTTCTGAAGGAAAACCATGTTAAGGAGTGTTCGGTCTCTCCTATGATGTGTATGCGGTTTCTATCTTACCTCTGCGCCATTAGAATTCTTGTGGAGGGCAGAGCAGCTTTTGCCTAATGATAGTTAAACTATTCATTTTTGTTTCAGGGGTTGGATTTACATACCAGTCAAACAGCCTGGAGTATACTGTCTTGGCTAAAGCATCACGGTTTGAGGCTGCCGATTCTGGGTCAAGCGGCTTTGTAATGTTACCATCCGGAGTGACAATTACACGCTTGCAGAGTGAATCTTCCATCATCTTCTCATTGCACCTACATCAAGTGAATGATTGAAAGTTAGTCGGCATTTCCAGTGGAAATATGCAGAATATCGAGGTCTAGTGGTAAGATACATGAGTAATTCTGCTGCTGTTTGGAGATGATATCTTGATTTATCATCCCTGAGTTTTGAAGAATCCGCTTCTTCTCCTTTGATAAAATTGACATTTCCAAGGTGGAGGATCGCAGCTACGACTCGGAATATGGCATCCTAAAGTTGAAGTTTCTGGTCAGTATTTGAAAATTTCTAAATCATATGTATCTTTAGAATGAGAGTCATGAGACAAACCTGTGCCTCTTGTCCAATTCCCACAATGTCCATGGCATTTCTAGTCTCCATATACTCTCTTGCATCATCTACATTGGAAACCTCATAGCAGTTCGTCTGGTTTAGATAGTGGAACGTCCTTGGATCCCCTACCTTGAATTTCTTAGCTTCCTGAAAATCAAACATATTGTTAGTCGTATCGTAAATTTTCCAGCTCTATTGCTTTCAGGATTGTTACTGAAGACTTACCTCAGGCGGTGCTGCACAGAGCATGTAGAAGCAGTGATAGTTCCTCTCAGGGTCTGAGACTTGGCAAACACGAGACCGTTCGAGAAGATAAGTGCGGATTGCCGCTCCAGATATTTTCCCACGCTTGTCAAATTGGATCTCAACAAATTTTCCAAACCGACTGTTGGATAACCCAGAGAATTACAAAGGAGTCGAAACAAAAGATGCAAGCAGAAAAAGGAAAAATATGTCCAAAGTAAGTGTTTCAAAGGCACCACCTTGAATTGTTGTTTTTCACAGTTTTGGCGTTCCCAAAAGCTTCCAACACTGGATTAGACTGGAAACAGAAAATTTTAGAATGGTGGAAGCATTTGTTCGACGCAGATAATATCCGAGCAAGTAACTGACCTCTAAAACTTGTTGTTCAACGCTTCTCCCTTCAGTATCTGATCTGCCTCCCATGAAGGCAAGATATCTCATGAGCATTTTGGTTGTCTCTGTTTTTCCAGCTCCGCTCTCACCACTAACTAAAATGGACTGGCTTCTTGCCTCATTTATCATCGCCCTGATATATATGGAAAGCTTTTGGTGAGCTAAGTTCTTTACAGTTAATGCTTAAAAGTCTCTTACTCAGGGATTAACAACGTCTACCTGTAACTGGTGTCTGCAACAGCAAACAGATGTGGGCTTAGCTCTCCAAACGCAGCTCCTTTATATTGCTCCATCATATGGACGCTATACAAATGCGGAAGTCTTTGGAATGGATTCACCGCAATCAAGATGTTTCCGGTGTAAGTCTGCATATACAAGAGTTTGCAATTAGATAATCTCAACATCGACTTTCAAAATTTTGATCAATGGAATGTTTTAGATATTCGTCTTAAATTACTGACATATATCTCGTTTAAAGCAAAACGGCAATCGAGATTGTGGAGGACCCCTGGCTCATGGAGGTAAGCCAGTTTAGTCATGTCGTCAACTCCTGCAGGCGGCGCCTCTGTATCCTTTGGATAGATAGTAGAAATACTAGCAACAACCTGTAGAAATCAAATCTACACTTTAAATTCTTCTAGAAAATCTGCGAATCCTACTGCAAAGGTCCATGGTAAAAAGATCAAAATCTTTTCCATTTTGTGTTGTTTTATATCAAATGAAAAGTAGTTTCTCACTGTTTTCCCATTTGCAGTGACTATTTTGGCATTGGTGCCTATGATTTCAATCACTTCTCCACTAATCCATGCGAGTTCTGGATCCTCGACCCAGACATGTGACCCGAGTGTGATATTTACAGGAGTCCCCTAACATTATTTATCAAAGCAAGCCCTTCAGTAGTCACATTCAGAAGAAAAGATAGGATATGCAACAGAAGGTTAATGGGAAGGCTTACCATAACTCGAGCTCTTCCAAGCTCTTACGCTGAGAATCTGCAGCTTTGAAGAAAAGAGAGAGATCAAAAGAGAAGGTAATATAGAAAGAGAAGATTGAGCTCTTTGAGGGAGAGAGATGAATTATAATAAAGAAAAGAAAAGGCAACTCTGAATTCAAGAAAAGCCAGGAGATTCTTAGCTAGAAAATGACCTTTCCCTCACCTCTATTCTCCACCAAGTCTCTTAACTGTTTTTGCAGGTTTTAGGGCTTAAGATGCAGCAATGGCGGCAAATCAACTTCTTTCAGATATTCTCTCTTGGGTCAATTGCTTTGGAAACAATGCTTGTGCATTCGATAGGGAACTGTTTGGTGCAAGGTCACTCTTCATATTTTTCTACTTTTCAAAGCTTTATGCTGCATCCTTTTGAGTATGAATGGGGTCCTCGTAGGTTAAACAAAATGTGAAATTGCTGCTTTTAGAACTTTAAAGTTGTCTGCTTTACATTTTGATATTGCTACTGCACCAACTTTTCTCTTGATCGGCCATGGCCAGGTACTGTTTAGCTGTGAAAGTAGTCTTTCCTCTTTTTCTTTAAAAGACAATAACGCCCTTTACGTTTGGTTCCATCTCTTGCAGAGCCAAAAAGCCTCAAGGGACTTGTCATGGACGTGCTTAAACTTGAAGTCATCACCGTAAAAAGTGTAAACTTTTGTCAAATCTGATTGAAAGTTGCAGATTGTTCAAACTTTCATGTTTATATTTTATTTTATTTTATTTTTCAGTGTGTGAAGGTAATGGCCGGTGGAGAATCTCCGGTGGCGGTTGAGGCCGGTGTCCGAGGCTGGGCCATTTGGATTTACTTTTCCAGCTGGACTTGGCGTCGAAAGTTTTTATTATATAGTTTCTTTGAATATTCAGACCTGACCTGCATCATTATATAGCTGTCTAATTTTGCTAATTTCTTGATCCAAGAACATCATGATTACATGTGCAACCCTGTGTTTTAGCCTTTTTCTTAAATTAAATAAAACATCTCTCATAATATCTTATATTAACTAATGACAGTAACTCATCTATCAAAAGCACATTACAAGAAAAACAAGGAAAAACAGAATTTGACTTTATAACAAACCAAACAAGAAAACTAACAAACTTGACTAATTTCATTGTCAAAAGAGGATACAAAAAAAAAAAAAAAAAAAAAAAGCTACAATATCAGTACTCTCCTCTTTGACATCAAACGTAGAAATCTAAAAGTAGCATTGACAACAAAGAAGACTGGAGAAAGAAAGAAAAAAAAACAGGCTGTAGCTTTCACCTATTAAGCAATAATCAAACACATGATGAACACCACATTTTTGTTAAAAGGAAAGGCCAAAACGTTGGCGAATTTTAGAGTATCCCGTTTGTGATGGCCGATCCCTTAGTTGTTCCTGGAGCTCCCCAACCTGAATTTTATGATGTCAGTGTGTCGCGGTTTGGGAGAGTCGTATGTTATAACCAAACGGCAATGAACATGGTCGGAGATCATAAAGGAAGGGAGAGCGGAAGCACGCTTATAGCCGCATTTCCTATCTTTGTGACGCAATTGTGTGTTGCTAATCTCAGCTACCGCGTACTCTACTATTTTACTCGGCCTCTATGTCTTCCTCCTTTCGTCGCTCAAATCCTTGTGAGTAAATCAATCTTGAAAACAGATTTAACTAACCATTATCAATCTTAAACTGTTTTCTTTTTCCCATACTTATGTATCCCAACTATTGCAAAAATATGTTTCCATTTTTTCTTTGTTAGCTATATGTCCTGAGAGTCTTTTATCTTCCCTGTCTTGAAATTTTTTTTTTTTTTTTTTATATTCATGGAAAATATATTTTATTATATTTTTCTAAATGTGATATTAGAGATTTAAATTTGGTTCTCGATTAATTTCCGGAAATTGATAATGTTTGCAGAAAACTAAAACTTCATTGTTCTAACGAAATTAAAAATCAATTTCTTGCTTTGTTTTCGAAAACGATGATTCTATTTTAAGTTTTTAACATAAACCAAAATGACAAAACTCTACAGAAGATTTGTTCACGTGCAAATTGCAATATGATGGGATATATTTTTTCAAATTAATCTCGTACGTAATTTGCAATATGATCCTATAATAATTGTAATGATTATTTTTTGTTTCTTCCCTATATAATTTGCAGTGCGGATTACTGTTCAGCCCGACTGTGCTCGGCAAAAACGACTGGGTCCTCAAACATATATTCCCTTATAGATTCACAATGGTTCTCGAGACATTCGCAAACTTAGCTCTCGTTTACAACATTTTCCTCCTCGGTCTCGGCATGGACTTGAGGATGATAAAGATCAAAGATACCAAACCAGTGATCATAGCCATTGTTGGCCTCCTTGTGGCTTTACTTGCCGGTGCTGGCTTTTACTACCTTCCCGGTAACGGAGACCCCGACAAGATCCTAGCTGGTGGTCTTTACTGGTCGGTCGCGTTTGGCTGTACAAATTTCCCTGATCTTGCTAGGATTCTTGCGGATCTCAAGCTCTTGCGTTCGGATATGGGACGTACCGCGATGTGTGCAGCCATTATTACTGATGTGTGCACTTGGATTCTCTTCGTTATTGGATTGGCGAGTTTTAGCAAATCAGGTAACTAATATGACTTTTTCCCTCTAGGACACACACACGCACACATACTACATACTATCGGAATTATGCACGGTGATGACATTAGTACTAACGAAAACATTATAGGTGCACGGAATGAAATGTTGCCATACTCATTAGTATCAACCACAGCTTTTGTCCTTCTATGCTATTTCGTGATCCGTCCTGGAATCGCTTGGGCCTTCAACAACACCGTCAAAGGAGGCTACATCGAAGAAACTCACGTCTGGTTCACTCTTGCCGGGGTTGTTCTTTGCAGTTTAATCACCGAAGTATGTGGGGTCCAATCAATTGTAGGAGCTTTCTTGTACGGTCTCTCGATCCCTCACGACCACATTATTCGAAACATGATCGAAGAGAAGCTCCACGATTTCCTCTCCGGAATACTAATGCCTCTTTTCTACATCATTTGCGGTTTAAGAGCCGATCTTGGTTACATGTCCAAGTTCTTGAGCGTTGGGATGATGGCGTTTGTGATTTCTGCGTCGTTTATGGTGAAGATTTTGTCAACGATTGTTTGCTCCATCTTCTTGCGTATACCTTTGCGTGATGGTTTCGCCATTGGTGCGCTTATGAACACCAAGGGAACTATGGCATTAGTCATTCTGAATGCAGGACGAGACACCAAGGCATTGGACGTAATTATGTACACTCATATGACGTTGGCTTTCCTAGTGATGTCAGCAGTGGTGCAGCCACTATTAGTCATTGCTTACAAACCAAAGAAGAAATTGAGTTTCTATAAAAACCGAACCATTCAAAAACACAAAGGAGAGTCAGAGCTTTGTGTATTAACCTGTGTCCATGTCCTCCCTAACGTCTCCGGCATAACCAATCTATTACAACTCTCTAACCCCACCAAGAAATCTCCTCTTAACGTTTCTGCCATCCACCTAGTCGAGCTAACGGGTCGCACCACGGCTTCGTTGCTCATTATGAACGATGAGGCTAAACCAAAAGCTAACTTTTCGGACCGAGTCAGAGCGGAATCCGATCAGATTGCTGAGACGTTCGCAGCTCTGGAAGTGAACAACGATGGGACGCTGGTTCAGACCATCACCGCGGTGTCACCTTACGCGACGATGCACGAAGATATTCGTTCGTTGGCCGAGGATAAACAAGTCAGCTTCATTTTATTGCCTTACCATAAGTATATGACATCAGACGGTCGGTTAAATGAAGGAAACGATGCGCACGGTGAAATAAACCAAAACGTTTTGAGCCATGCGCCTTGTTCGGTTGGGATTTTGGTTGACCGAGGCATGACGACTGTCCGGTCTCAATCTTTTTTGTTCCAAGGCGAAACCACAAAGAAAGAAATAGCGATGCTATTCGTTGGTGGTCGGGACGACCGAGAGGCTTTGGCTTTGGCTTGGAGGATGGTGGGACAAGAAATGGTTAAACTCACGGTTGTGAGATTCGTCCCAGGCCGGGAAGCTTTAGTCTCGGTCGGGAAAGCCGCGGTCGAGTATGAGAAGGAGAAACATATTGACGAAGAGTACATTTACGAGTTTAATTTCAAGACTATGAATGATCCGTCAGTGACTTATATAGAGAAAGTGGTTAACGATGGCCAAGATACGATCACAGCAATTCTAGAATTGGAATATAACAATTCGTACGATCTTTACATTGTGGGAAGAGGGTATCAAGTAGAAACACCTGTGACCGCAGGATTGACGGATTGGAGTAGTACTCCGGATTTAGGGACTATAGGCGATACATTAGCTTCGTCAAACTTTACAATGCAAGCTTCGGTTCTTGTGGTCCAACAATACTCATCTGCTAAGAGACAAACCGCAGGTAACAATCAAGAACCTGTCCAAGGTGGAGCCAAGACCGCTCATGAAGCTAAGCATTTTATGGAAGACGAGGATGATGAAGAAGGACATCGGTACCATATCGGAATGCGCAAATGACAAGAGTTTATCTCATTCCATATTGTATACAACTTTAGAGTTCCAATCTTTATCATCAAATTGTAAGTTTTTGTCATATAATCCAAAGAGATTTTGTTCTCTGAATTATGATTCCTAGAAGAATTATGTTACCGAGTTTCTCCAATGGCAGATTCGATATGCTCAAGTAGAAACCGTTGCAGCTTCTTTCTTAAAACTTCGACTTTCTCGCTTGTTTCTGTTCTGTTTAAGATCATATCATCCAGCCAATGGTTTACTGCTTTAAGGTGGATGAGAAGACACTCTTTTCCATTTGTTTCTTCCTTCTTTACTGAGAAAGACCCTTTGTTCAGTGAGTTCTCCAAGTATTTCAAGAACCATTGGCTAGAAACTCGGACTAGCTCGTCCGCTAGACTCGCTGACTCCTTCAGCCTGCTTTTACCTTCTAAGCTACTAGGGTCTGAAACAGAACGATGTTTTGTTGAAGGCGGTTTCACACCTTTGTAAGCTGGCTTTCTTGGACTTGTTGTCTCCTTGGGGTTCAGTTTCTCGGATGGGCTCTGTATAACAACGTAGTGATGATCAGCAGCATCTTCTTGCTTTCCAGGCTCTTTGAATATGTTGAACTGAGAAAAACTGGTCAGTACCGCAGCTTGAACCCAAGATGCTGCATTTTTATTAGCTGCAAACCTACACGAGCCGTTGTTTCGATTTTGAGTAAGTAACAGATGAACCGCTTTGCCTGTATTCTGTGTACTGTGGTAAATCTCCAAGAACCGACGCACTACTTGCCCCACAGATAATTTCTTAGAAGAATCACACAACTCGGCAAAGGCCCTGAAGGAACAAAGTCATATATATATGCTATGATAATGACTTGCAGACATGTTTAATGAAGGATAGAGAAGACATACTGCAAACTGAGTATAACAGACTCCATGGCAGATGCTTCCTCCAATGCGCTTACTGCTGCCGAAACTGCTACTTGCCTATGTGATGAAACATCCTGAAAGGAAAGGTTGAAACACATGACTAGTAATTCTCAGAGTCGCTAGATTGATTCCAAATATCGTACCTTTCCGAGCAATTGAATGGTTTTGGGGAGTTCACTCCATAAGATTCTCTGATCAGACCAAGTCATGTGACTTGAAGGCAGCTTAAAAAGCGAAACTGAAGGAGCCACTGCCTTTGACAACGACTTGATACCATCTTTTGGAGAAATGGACATGGATATAGGTGATGCAGGCTTGACCACATATCTGTTTCTTATAGCAGGGGTTTCGCAGTTAAGGTGCTTTGTTATAATAGGTGACTTGATACCATCTTTTGGAGAAACGACCAAGGATATAGGTGATGCAGGCTTAACCACATTTCTGTTTCTTAAAGCAGGGGTTTCACAGTTAAGGTGCTTTGATGGGGACTCAATCCTTGGTAGATTCTTATCAGTTAAGACCTGCAAAAACATCAAAATCAATGGAAACAAGAAAGATTCACACTCCAAGTGTATGGACTGTAAAGTCAATATCCAATTGCAGCACTATCTACAAGAAGCAACTTTTAAGGTCCTCCAGAAACAAACCATTGTAGCAACTTAAAGAAAAAGAAACCATACACCACTCCAAAACACAGCTTCCACAATCCAAATGCAACAAAAATGGATCCCACAGAGCGATTCACAGAGCAACATTTCAGTAGCAAGAAACAACATTCAAGGTCTCCTGAAACTATTATGGTTGGTTTCAATCACATGTATCAATCTCAGACCATCGTAGGCAACTTAAAGAACAAGAAACCCTACAATCACTAAAACAGAGCCGTTCACAGAAGGAGATGAAAGATACCAATTTGGATTTAAGACGTGGTGAAGAAAGAAGCAATGAGGCGTCACGGCGGTGAGTCACGGGAGGAGTTTGATCCCAACAACTCCTTCTCGCGGAATCCAAACTCAATCTCCTCGTCTCAACAAGGTTCTTCTTCTTCTTCGTCTTCGTCGTCGGAGAAACAGAGACCTGAGTAAAAGGAACCAGCAAATCGCTAGAAACAAGATCGCTAGGGTTTCCAACGCACAGCCTCCGCTTCGGGACTGGTTTCAATCCACGGATTACAGGAACAGGGCATCCTTTCTCAATGTGTAAACCGCCGCGGATGTAAACAAACTGTCCTAGCTGGATTTCATCGGAACGTATCAGATCAGCGTCATCTCCGGCGGAAACGGCGACGTAAGCGGCGTGGAGAGAGTCAGAGACTTTGACGAAGAATGCTTCGCTACGCCATTGGTCGTCAGAGAGACAGGGGACGATTTCGATGACTTGAAGGAGAGGTAAGCGGTGTGAAGACAATAATGACGGCGAAGAAACTGCGTTTCCGACGGCGAGTTGGAGAAGGTTGGAGAGAACTCCAGGAGTGAGGCAAGCCATGGTGGGAAAAGAAGCATCTTTTGGGGGAAGGAAGAAGAAGAGTGGGAATCTCAAAAGAGAGAGAGAGAGAGAGAGAGAGAGAGAGAGAGAGAGAGAGAGATGTGTCTCGGGGAATGTGGAGAGTTCGTCGTTTACTGTGTCTGAAAAAAGAGACAGTTTTGTCAGAATGCTAAAAAGCTCTCTCTGTCTTCGAGATTTGATGGGGGCTGCGAGTAAGCTTTTGTTGGTTGCAGGTGTAAAGCACGAGCCTTTTTGTTTCTTTTTGTTTGTTTCTTTTGTAAATTCCTGACTGCGAATTTTGGATTTGGATTTGGATTTGCAAGTCAAGGCTTTGTAAGCCTTTGTTGGCTTCCAACTATTTGCGATGACAAAAAAAGAAAAAAATACTCCTCTTTCGACAGATAATATTGACTAATTTATACTCTATAGTGGTTCTTATCCATAGACTGCCACCAATTCCCATGTGAGGAGTTCGACTCTTATTTTGTCGTGGGTAATGTGTTTGGACCGGTCCGTGTAAGCCCAGACAAAAAAAAATGTAGAAAAGCTTAATGCAATAATGCAAGGTTTTTAGAAATAAAATTGGGCCGACTAGGAATTGTCCTTCTTGTTGAGTTTGGACTTTGGATTGAGTTAAAACTAGATTTTATTTGAACCATTTAAACCAGCCAAAACTTTTTGATACTAGTGACTCGTTTCGAAACTCAACTTGAGAGCATTTTCAAGGAGCATTTTTCTGTTTTATTATTTAACTCTTTTTTACACATATTTTGGGGCTACTATTTAGGGGCGAATTATGATGGGCCATATACAGAGCCTGTCTAACAAAATGATAGTCCGAATCAATTTTTTTTTTAGCATTCTTTCTATTTATTGTATAAAATTAATCTTAAAATTATGTCAAATTGTATTTAACATTTTATTAAATAACAATTTTAGTGAAAAAAAAATTGTGATTCTTATATATATTATTATTAAAAATAATAATTTGGTGTTTTCGTAAACATAAAATAAATTAGTGGTGTAAAACATTTGTTTTGCCCGTTTGTTCTCTAGAACCGATCTGGTCGGATACAAACTCAAACTTAAGAGAGCTTTTTTGTGAGGATATTTTCGTGAAAGGTCTGTTTGATACCTTGTAAAATTTACGGAAATTGATGCTTGGAATAGATAACACAAGTGAAGTGTCCAATCATTTACTTACTTGTGTTTGTGTTTGTGTTGACACTCCAACTCGTCCGTCAGGTCGCACTCGAACCAACCTTCCATAAATTTGTGAACTTGCTTTGATTGTACCTTTGTTATTGGTATCTCTTTTCAACCACTCTTTTTCCACTTTTTTATGCCAAAAAAGTACATGACAAGAAGTTTCGGATCTTAACATTTCACTAGATTGGCAACTGAGATGGATTTGTATCAATCTTTCGATTGTATCTCTTCTCTGCTCGAGCTAGAAAAGTAATAGATACAATCTAAGAAAAATTAGTTTCAACTGAATGAACTATATTGAATTTTTGACACCAGATAGATCTACACTATTCTCATAATTTAGTTTTTAGTTTCTGAGCAGAAATATACAATTCATTTTAGCTTATTTATAATTATATAATATTAAATCAATAAATACAACTTACTGTTGCGTTCTCGTATCTACACAGATAATCCAAAATCTTCTATTTTCTTTAGTTTTCATCTATAATAAAATAGTAAAATTTTCTTTCTAAAAAAAAGAATAGAATGACAACTTTTAAAAATAAAATAAAAAACAATTAACTAAAACATCACGAGATAACAAATTTTATTAGTAAATTTATTAGATGATGGAATATAAGGAATTTTTCTTATGATTTTCTAAAAGCGGAATTATGAAATCTTTGCATCATTTTACATATAGATTGTGTGAGTGGATTCTGCACACGTTCTAAACAGATGAAGTAAACTACAAAACAGATTTCAAGAATATAGTTTTCTTTATTGATTCAAGAACGAGATCGATAAAAATTACAAGATATATCAAACTACCTCGAGGAACAAGTAAGGATTTCTTAGCAAGTATCGAGTCTAGGGTTATTGAGTGTAAAAGTCTGGATCCTCTGCTCGGTGGTTGAGTTCGTTATTGGTATCGGGAAATTTTCGGTTTTTGATATGTTAACTTTCCTTATTCTTCGGGAATGAATCTTCATTTTTCGTCGATTTAGTGAATATTCGATTAGATTTAATTCTATCTTTTCATATTTTTCCATAGCTACTCTCCTACATTAATTATCAATCAAAGCCTACTAATTTGGTATGTTGTGATTGTACTGGTTATATGTTAGAATTAAAAATATATAAAAATTAACCCAAAATATGAAGATTAATTACATAAATAATATATGAGTCACAATTGTAATCATTTATTTATTTATTTATAAAGTAAGTAATAGTCCAAACACTCACAGTCACCGACCTCTTACGTTATAAATCAAAAGTGAAAATGGACCTATAACTACTCCTCCTAAGCCCTCTATATAGTTGTCTCCTCTGAAAAAAGAAGAGTGTAGATTCTCTTTTGTATGAAAAACCATGGGAAGCGAAGTAATAAACCCGACCAAGCCACGGTTTGATCTAAGCATGTCGAAAAGAACTCGAAAACCATGGTCTAGTCTCATCAATGATATGCATCACCATGAGATATCTACCCAGAGCTCACAACCAAAACCAGACAAAGAACAAGAGCAAATCGAAGACAAAGAAATTGATCGTAAGAGTTTGAACAATCTGATGAGATGCGAGGAGAAATCGAATGGAGAAGCTAATGATAACAACAAGAGCTCTCTAGGTCAACATTTCGGGGATGACGAGGGGATCAAGCAGACGATGCAATTAGTGGTGAAGAAAGAGAAGCAAGGTGGTGTGAAATTCAAAGGTATGATGGGTCGATATGTTAAGGTCTGGAGCGGTTTGATAAAGGCCAAACGTGACCGCAAAACGCCGGTCTTACGATTTAAAACTTGATTTAGATCGTATGTACGTACGTTTCATGTACGTGGTCACATATACCTATATTATACAATTAGTTTATGTTTTGCGTACGTACATATTATTGATGTGCACGTATGTTGTTGGCATATTGGTTTTGACTTTTGAGATTGTAATTAGCACTATATACACGAACCTCTTGGTTTTTTTTTTTTTTTTTGTGTGAAGAATCTCACTACATAAGTTTTGTTATGTGTTTTGAGCTTTAGCCAAATTTTATTCTAGTAGTCTTTTCGTTGGCCGACTAATATTTCAGATCTTAGGGTGCTATAGTCGATCTTTGTTGGGTTAACGGTTAAAACTGTAGTCGATCTTTGCCGACTGGTTATGGTTGTAGGTGAACTTTAGGTTTATGACTGTATATATAACTTTAAATATTTTGGTAGCTCTAAAAATTTTTTTAAAAAAATAAGAGAAAAAAGCAAAACACAAAAAGAAACCAAACATAAGGTTTTAAAACATTAAAAACATTTTAAAGAAAAAACAAAATACGAAGAAAGAAACAAAATTTGGCTCGGATTGTGAGTTTTTGGTATGATCCACTTCCACTTGCAATTTTTAAATCTCAATTGAAGAAAATTAGAAATGAAGGCACCATAGAACAATTCCGCACCCTTTTGCAGTTACAACCTTTATCCTGCGAAAGATTTCATTGGGGTTTCCAAAAAATATCCAAAGTGATAAAAAATTAATTTAGCTTGAATAAATAATAGTTTTCTTTATTGATTGTTTATAAAACTCTCAAAAACTAAACACAAACTCTTATGCTTTTTCTATATAATTGTCACAACTCAACAATTATATTTATAGTGTTAGCACCCCTTTGCTAATCTTATTCCTATTACAATTAGAATTAGATTACTCCTAATTCTATTAAGATTGATTTAAGCCTATCTTATCCTAACCAAAACTTGGTTAAGAATATCTTGGGCTCTAAGCTATTGAAGCTTATCTAGCATTCACCTCCTTAAGCTTCAAGTTAGTCTTCGAGAGATCTTGAACTCTGATCAGATCCTTCATCTTCTTAAACTTGATTCTCGGTAGGTCTTTCGTTAGTATATCCGCTCATTGTTCTCTCCGGATACATGCTCTACTTCGATTCTTGAGTGTAAGCAAATCGGTTTTTCAATTTTCAAGTTAATCTTGTAAAGTCAATTTGGTGACCTCATGACTTTCACCAAGAGTCTTTCACTCGGATCATGGACCGTTAAGTAATCTTGCTCCATTATCAAGATACCACATACCATCTTTACTTTTGTAGTTCTTCGGTATGAGTCTATTTTCGTTTAAGAATATGATCTCATGCATATAAAGGGCTTGATCGGCTACTTCCGTCTCCACTTTATTTGCTTCTTGAATATTTTGTATTCTTTCAGGGTATAAGGAAGCAAAGTGGCCGGATTTGTCGCAGCGATAACAAATTACCTTTGATTTATCTTTCTTTTCTTTTGCTTGATTTTGATCATTGTAGTTTGTCCGTTCTTGCGAGTTGAATCTTCCTCTGCCTTGGCCTCTGAATCCTCTACCTCCTCTTCCACGACCTCCTGAGTTTTAGTAGCTTCCTTGGTTGCCGTGTGAGTTCGTGTTCGAAAACAGCAAATTCCCTTAAATCTCAACATGACCTTCTTCATCAAGTATAAGCTCTTTATACGCTTTGAACCATCCCACTATGTCTTTGAAACCCGTCTTATTTAGATCTAGGACTTGTTCAACGATGCTATGATTTGTATGTACTTGTTTCGTGACAAGCTATTAAGGAATTTCTTCACTAGCTTTGATTCTTCAACCGTTTGACCTAGGGATGCAGATTTCGATGCTAACTCCGATAGCTTTCCCACGAAGATATCGATTGTGTCCGAGTCTTTCATCTTCAATCATTCGAACTCGGACATGAGGGTTTGGAGTCCAGCTTCTTTCATTCTGTCTGCTCCAAGATGTCTCGATTTGATTGCTTCCCATATACCTTTTGGAGAGTCTTGTTCACCTACTTGCAAGATAAGAGTCTCAGGGATGGATTGAAACAACAATCCTATTGAGATATCATTCTTGTTGGATTCAGTTGAACCGGGTTCAATTGTTTCCCATACCTTAAGAATTCGCAATAACACCTTCATCCTCATGGCCTATACTGTATATTTTGTCGAATTTAGCATGGGGCATTGGATTGAACTCGGAATAACATCCTTCGATCGAGAAGGAGGGTCGACGTCTCCCATAAGCTCGGTTATGTCTGTTTCTTCAAAGCTTCATGATCGAATCTTTGACTTGATCACGGAGTTCTGATACCAAATAAAGTGACAGAAAACAAATTTAGCTTGAATAAAGAATAGATTTCTTTATTGATTGTTTAGAAAACTCTCTCAAAAACTAAACACAAGCTCTTATGCTTTCTCTATATAATTATCACAACTCAACAATTATATTTATAGTGTTAGCACCCCTTTGCTAATCCTATTCCTATTACAATTAGAATTAGATTACTCCTAATTCTATTAGGATTGATTTAAGCCTATCTTATCCTAACCAAAACTTGGTTAAGGATATCTTGGGCTCTAAGCTATTGAAGTTTATCCAACAATATCACTATCTACATAATAATAAAATTCAATTTTTATTTAATTTTGAATTGGTAACTAGGCAAATTGAAGATCTGCAAACTCTGCCATAAAGATATAGCGAATGAAATTATCTATAAACCCAAAATTTTAACGTGTTATATATATGCTTTTTCACTAACTCCCACGGACTTGAACTAAACAAGTTATTTTAAATAAAAGAAAGCTTGAATTTTTTGGTGGCTGAAAATGTTATACAAATATAGCACGATTCCTACCATAGATAAGTCTAAAAAACTTATCAGTAATAAATGCGGGAGAAGTCTGGCCGTCGATTAAACCGATATTCGAAGACATTAGCGGGCTCCTCAATGATCAGTTTGAAGAGGTCAAAGTGTTGTTCATAAATCGCGAGGGGAATGAAGTGGCGGACCGAATAACAAATAAGTATCTTTGATGTCTAAGTGGATTCAATCCGTTGTGGACTTAGACAATGTATAATGAACGTTTCTGTTTGATAATTAATGAGAATGTGATGTTGAGCAGAGAAAGAAAAAAAAAAAGATAAGTAAAAGAATGACTGCAAAAATTCAATGTATATGTATAGTCCTTTGTATGGCTCCCTCGAACATTCCCGGTAGTTGTTTGAGTGACACATGGTGACATAGATGAACAATATAACTGACGCTGTCTGACTCTGACCAATCCTTTGTTTAAATAATTATAGGTTAAGTAATCTACTAATCTTCTTTCTATTGTCATACAATACATATATTTCTGTGCGTTCTTTTCAGTACAATACAATTTCTTTCTAATTTAATCAACATTGCTTAGAATCAATCTGAATTAACTAATATAAAATTATATACAGAAGCGTGGCGATCTTATAGCTAACCTCCAAATTAGCGATGCTTCATTTCCTAAGAATATAACAAATAATAATAACAAAAATAAATGTAAGAATATCAATGTTATAAAAAAAGACTCTAACATCCTAGTTCATCCATATGATCTTTATTAATTATCACTTTCATGCTATTGATAAAATGTGTGAATAACTTAAGATGCCACATGAACACATATACATAACTAAAACATATTTTCGTCCTAATTTGTTATGCACCGAAAAACACAATATCACATTTGAGTTCTCTGTTGTTAAATACGGTTAGTTTATCTGAACTATAAAATATATATGGACGTTGTTTCACACACAAAAATCTTATATTTTACGAAGTATACCAAAGTTACGAATTTCAATACTTAACATCATGAAAATATATTTCATGTCATTGTTGCTCTTACAATAACTATAGCCTACAATCTTTATATTTGAAAATTTTTCTACTTTTTGTTTCAGCAAAGTATTTTGCCGCTTATTCGAGTTCTGTTGTAATATGCATAAAAATAATTTGTTTTGATTTTTATTAGTAACCTAGTACTAATACTGTATAATATGATTCATTATAACTAATCACAAAAACGATATTAAAACTATACAGAAAAAAACATGCTCAGTTTTTTTTATTGTTATCTCGTATTATTATATCTTATCGTTTTTAATTATTTATATATCGTGTACCGTGTTTTTATACCCGCTAAAATAGTGGTACTATTTTGTATTACCCAATCAAATTCTTTATTATCAATATCATATATTAAGTTGCGTGCAATATAGCATTGGTTGAGGAATAAATAAATGAGAAAGTATCAGGTCACCTCAGATGTAAAGAAAGGGTAGGTAGTACGTGGCAGATCACCATTGGCTAGACTTTTTACCAATAAAATTGGAGATGCATGGCCTCACCGACCCTGTTAAGTAACCTTTGGCACCGTCAAAAAGCAAGAAACTTTAATTAAAGTTCCAAGTCAGCTCTTTTTCATTTACTTTATTTCGGCTACCATTATACTAATACGCAAAGTAATACTCCAATTATTTGTGTAGATTTCTGCAATTATAACTAGGATTTATTTCTTGACCAAAAAAAAAAAAAAACTAGGATTTATTTAACAACTGTATAATAAAATTTAAGCTATTTTCAGTTCAGTTTGAATCCATATATAATTAAATATCAAATCAAACTATAAAACAAAAATACCAAAATTTGTTGCTCATATCATATCAATAAAAAATATGTTTTTAGCTAAAGTTTCTAGAAAATAAATTTAGATCTCGTTGTTAGTTTGATTCGGTTAGGTTTTTTTTGTTTGGAATGAGAATGTCGGTTAGTTCATCTGACTCTCGGTTAATCCAGTTTGATTCATAAACATATCTGTAAATTTAAATAATATATTAGATGGTCCATTGTATATATATATTAGATGTTTGTATATATATTTTTATTATATATACAAACGTATTAATTATATTACTGTAGAATCCGAAGCAAACGTTAATTGTTAATAATTTCCCTTTATAAAACCACCCTCATCCTCCAACTTCTTCATCAAAACTCAAACATCAAAGTCTCTTACAAAAAAAAAATTCTCACATCTAAAGAAAACTCTCAATAGAAAACAAATAGACAAAATCAAGAATCTAAATGGGAAGAGATCAAGAAGGAAGCCCCCCAGTTCCGCTACATCTCTGCGTCTTCGTCTTGATCCTCTTAATGTTCGTAACGTTCTCATGGTACGCGAGCTACGAACCAGTCATGGAAGGTTTTACGGATCAGTTCAAGCTTGCTCTCATGGCTTCTCCCGTGCTTTTGCTCTTGGCCGTCCATTTTCTATCCGATGATGGAGGAGTAGGAGGAATGATGACGTCATTGATACCTCTGAACGAAAGAGAGTCTTTGTATAGAGCTGGAGGAACGCCATGGAGAGTGGCCTTCATGCTCGTCTTTCTATTCTTCATGGTTTCTTATCAATCTCAGTTTCAAGAACGTTGGTTTCCTCTTCGATAAAAAAACGACATCGTTTCTGGTTCTTCTAGTATTCTTGACTTTCGCTTTGGGTCTAGCATAATATGGATCCATCATGTATGTTGATTGATTTTTCAGTTTTGTTTACCAATTATACCATTTTATGTAATATTTTTAAGAGAAAAGACCCAAAAAAATACTTCATCTATTTTTTTTTAATATTTAATATTTTAATTTTTTTTGTTGAAAAAATAACTTATTTTAATATATTTATTGGAAAAATATCTCATTTTATAATTGTTAGTGGATTCGAACCCGCGATTTAACGGCCGCTAACGATCGTTACGAAATTAGTAAACGGCGTTAATTTTTAACGAGAAAAAACCAGAAAATAACCCATCTATTTTTTTTGGACGTTTAATACCCCAACTTTTTTGGTTGGAGAAAAAATTTCTCATTTAAATATATTTGATCTAAAAACACTTCATGGTGGATTCGAACCCACGACTTAACATTCGTTAACAGCGTTACAGAATTATTAAAGTCCATCTTTCTCGAACCATTTCTTTTATCTCTCCACTTTTACCCAAATCCTTCTCCTCCTCCACAATTAATCTACTCCACGACCACGAAAATGAAAAATCCATCGCCATTGTCGTCTCTCTCTATCTCACTTGTGTTAACTGCATAAATGTTACATTATATCATCAAATATCACTATCATAAAAATCTTTCTAACTCTAGTGACGCCGTCTTTAACCCTATATTAACCCTCCTTGTTCTCTCCCTATATTTCTCCCAAATTTACGATTCTCCAATCTCTCTTTCTATCGTGCGATGAATAGAGTTGCAAAAGTGAAGACGATGAATTATTTAAATTTTTATGTCTTTAATTAAAGAAATAGAAAAATAAATCAAAAGACGGTTTGTGCGAGTTAAATAATCTACGTGTTACCACCAGACTACTCCAATATATTTGTAATTGCGCGAGTTTACTGATTCCTAACGCCGTTAACTGCTATGAAGTCGCGGTTTCATAATCAACAATAATTCAAATTTGAGATCTTTTTAGACAAAATAGATGTAAATGAGGTATTTTTCTTCCAACCAAAAAATTTGGGATGTTAAATGTCTAAAAAAATTAGATAGAGTATTTTTCAGGTTTTTTTCTGTAAAAAAATTAACACCGTTTACTGATTTCTTCACGTCCGTTAACGGCTGTTAAGTCGCGGATTCGAACCCACCAATAATTCAAAGATAAGATATTTTTAGATCAAATATATTAAAGTGAAATATTTTTTTCTAATAAAAAAATTGAAGGCATTAAACGTCGGAAAAAAATAATCGAATATTTTTCAGATTTTTTCTAAATTTCTAACTTCTCATGGTATATAAGAATAATTTATCATATATTATGACGAAAGAAAAGAGCAAAAGATTACTACATTATTTGGTATCTGCAACAAAATAACTATGGACAGTGAAGTATAATATGGGTTCATGATGTATGTTGATTGATTTTTTTGTTTTGTTTTACCAATTATACCATTTTATGTAATCTTTTAATTTCTTGTCTCATGGTATAGAATAATTTATCATATATTATGACGAGAGCAAAAGATTACTATATTAAAGTTTTCGGGATCTGCACCAAAATAACTATATACAGTGAGGTATATAACCGGCTGGTCAATATTATCCTTATGAGAAAAAATATATTACCTCTCCCGAACTGAAGATCGAATCCGGGGATAAAGGTCCACAACTCAGTTGCTGTTCAAGCATCGATATTTTCCTCGTACTTAAAATATTGAACCGTCATGTAATGTTTCTAGCATCGATAATTTTCTAGAGAAAATATGACGTGTCCTTTCATTTGACCGGATAAGGTTTACCGATATGTCCGTTACTTCCACGTCTCTGCCTTTGGTCAAATACGCAAGGCGCTCTCTTTCTCTATAAATTCAATTAACCTTTTGCATGAACTTTAAAATCTTCAACCTCAAACTCATCTTCAAATCTTGACACAACCCCAAGAAAGAAAGACAAAAACATTTTCTTTACCACGACCCATCAACTCTTTTGTCTGATCAAAACTCTTGTAATCGAGTATTTCTATCTAGTACAACAAATGGAAGGAGGCTTGGGAACGATTTTGATGAAGGTGGCCTTATTTGCTCTGGTTCAAGCTTTGGTGTATCTCATCCTCTCGAAATCGTCGAGGGTTTTCTCTAGATCGAATTCGTTGAAGAGGGCATACAGTTTCCGGCCTATGAGGTCCGTCAGCATCCGCCGGATCCTGTCGGCGCTTCAGGATATTCCTGCTGGCGAAGAGATGTCTCCTTCATCTAACTCTTCTTCTTCTTCTCTTACTTCTCCTTCTTCGAAAGATGAGGCAGCAACAACTATATCACCATCTTAGGAATATATACACGGCATTGTTTGATTAATTTTTCATTTTCTTTTAGATTGTTTCGGATGTAAGATTGATTAGTCCTCTATTTCTATGTACATATGTATGATTGGTTTAGATGTTGAATGTAGTATTAAGCCGTACCGTACTATGTACAATCCAAAAAGATTTAGTAGTCTTTGATTAGTATTTTTTTTATTAAACCAAAATATTTATCGATTGATGTTTTATTTGAATGTGGTGAAATATTAACATCACTAAGTGACTAAACGTGGAGCGAGGTATATTTTTCAATTCAGTATAGTTCTCAAACAATGAATTTTCAGAAGATAATTACAAAGGAAATAAGAGCATATTAGAAGAGAAGAAATAGAAGATGTAGGAAAATTTCATCTTGGAAAAGAAAAAACATTGCTTTAAACATTTGGACCATGAAAGATGGGGTCGGGTCACTTTGGACACTGATATGATGTTTTCCATTAGATTTTCCAATGCTCAAATATAAAAATGATCGATTGAATTCGAAGAGTGAGACTAACAGATAGATTATTCATTGTATTACTATAAGTTTTGGTGAGATTTTTGTACTTGAGATCCTTGTTCCAGCTTTTATCTTGTGATTCAGATCCTCTTAGATGTTGGATTTAAAGGGAATTTATAGATTTTTACCTTTTCAAATTTAGATATTCAGGTGACAAAATTCTGAAGTGGTAAGCTGACCATTTGTCACCTCCCACAAATCATGTGGCTCGTAAGTTAAGCGGCAATTAGTGTTTCCATAACACGTTACCAACGTAAATGGCCAATAAATCGGATAATGATAGTTTTTGTATCACCATGAGAGCCTAAATGTTGTGTCCTATATCATACATTAGTGATGAGCACAAGTTAATTCCGCATCTGCTGGTTTAAAGCTAAGGCTTGAATCGGATCAGTTGGTGGGAGGTTTTTTGTGGGTTTGACACCCACATATATGTATACTATAGTATAGATATATATATATATATATATATATAATTCGTAACAAAAAGGTATATATATATATATACATAGTACACATAATTACATAAGGTTTACATGGAAAAAAAATCTTGTTATAAATTTGTATTGAGAAGTTTTAAATATAATATGTTACTTCTAAATATGATTAATATTGAGAAACATACTTTATTTTATATTATAAAATTTTCAGTATACTAAAAGTTAAAATTTATATTTTATAAATAAAGAATAGAAAAATCTATTAAATGTAATTTGTAAGAAAAAAACTAAAAATATGATGTGGAATAATTTTATTGTAAGAAAATTATTACAACATATCTATTCACTAGTTCAAGAGTTATATAAAGAAACCAATCTAGCATATATATATATATATATGCAGATTTTTTTTTTTTTCAAATATCAGATTTTATTCCACATCGTGTTGTTGGTCTTCATTTTCACATTCATATATAATATATGTGTTGATATTTTACCAACTAAGCTTTATGCTTCTGTTTACTATAAAATGCAACCTCTTCACATTAGTTTTTTACAAGTTAATTCCAATATCAAGAGCTCTATTTGTTTGCTCTTAATTCTTTCACTTAATTAGTTATCAGCAAAAAAAAATGAAGAGCTCTATGCAGTTAATCTCTACACTCTTCTTCCTAATCATACTTGTTGTCGCACCAGGTATACAAATCAAACTTCCCACAAGTTATAAACAAATATACTAAATTATGTATACGTTTGATTTAATATTTGTTTTGTATTCATACACTATTTACTTTAAACTTTGATGATAATGAATAATAATTTCTACAACGCTACAACTTATCTCATACTTTGCCATGGATTTATGAAGAAAAAAATAAAAAATAAAGATAAAATCGGTAGAATATTGCAAATCACATCATTTTTTATCTATGAAAAATCATTATTTATTACAAATTTATATATATTTTTATTTGTTTCTATTTAGCTAACATTGAAATGGTATTATTTGTGATGAAGTCGTCAATCTTGATGTTAACTAATTAGGCTTTACATAAACACATTAAGCGTTGGGAGAGCAATAAAAAGATATTGGTTATAAATTAGCAACAAAAGTTTTGGTCATTATTGATTATATTTATGGTTATAAATTTGAATTCTTATTGAATAAAAAAAAAACTATGTATCTTATAGGTATGATGAAGATGGTTGAAGGACAACCACAAATGTGCGAAACCAAAAGCGCAAACTTTAGGGGATTGTGTACGAAATGGAGGACTTGCAAGCGAGTATGTATGAGCGAAGGTTTCCCTGATGGTCGATGCAAAGGGTTCTTCAGAAACAAATGTGTTTGCAGGAAGCCTTGTGCTCTTTCTACCTAAACTAAAAATTATTATGAATCATTACTTACTTAAAGCCCATTAATAAGATATATATTTAGTTAATAAAAGAGCAGAGTACAAGTCATGTATTCTAAACTCTATTTTTACAATATTATGGCTACTAAGCTTTGATCAATATCGCAAATGTATTTGTTGTTATCGAATTAAGATATAAAATTCTTAACACATAAAGGTCGAATTAATCAATATAATATTAGATTGATTTGTTTCCGTTAACAAGAAAAGTAAACATTATATTTGAATTTTTTTTGCCATAAAAGTAAATTGGACTGAAAAGGTTCATGTAGAGATTCTGAGTTCCTGTACAGTGTCTGTTACGTATACAGAGATGAAACATTTTTGAGAAACTCTTCAGTCTTCTTGTTTGCAAAAAGTTTGTCACAGCGTTGGGAGCAGCGGATAGATTCTTACAAGATATAAAACTCAAATGTTCCTTGTAGTGTTTTCCAGGAACTTCACCAACCTGTGCAGAGATATAACGCGATGGGTCACGTAAAACACTAAACGGATCAATGCATCAAAGTCTCTGTTACCGAGATCGTATCAAAAACCTTGAACCGAAACAAAGATTAAAAGACTATCTTCGAGAAAGCAAAGTATCTAATTTTTTAGAGTTATATGACAAATCAGATATTCTGTTGGCCTAATGCTTATCTGGTTGGTAGTTATGTTTAAGCATCAACTGATTGCAGGTTCTCGTTAATTATAAACAATGGCTTAAAGAACTTACATCAGCGGAGCTTAGCCACCGATGTGTATCATTGGTCTATTAGCTGTTTTGGCAATGTCAAGCATTCCAGCGTGTGCGGCTTTCTTCCTCTTCACCTGAAACCCATTGCGAATTTTAAGTCTCAAACACAAACGAAAACAGCGGAAAGATTTCATGACGGTTGGTAAAATCAGATGAAGCAACTAAATACATACAGCAGCGCCTATAATTTCCCTTAGCGCCTCGTCATCAGCACCAGACCGGAGAGGATCTCTCAAACTAACCTGTTTACAAGAACATCATCGCACGAAACAAAATGATCGTCACTTTTAGCATTATTGAGAAGCAACCATGAATCCTCAAGTTTGCCGGTAATCAACAATACTGACTTTTAGCCACGAAAAGGGTTGGAAATTTAGTTTACCTCTGAAGGACCAAACAAGCAAACTTTGAAGTTCCCATCTGCAAGAAGTCTTAATCTATTGCAGCCAGAACAAAAGTGTTCTGTCATGGATGTGATGAAGGAAACAGAACCGCAATGCCCATCGATCGTAAAGTTCTTAGCTGTTTCAGTCGGGTGATCTTGCATACGTTTTATACTCGGAAAGCTTTTGACCTGTCACCATAACAACTGAAAATAATCATGAAAATGCTCAAGGAAAGGTTGACTAATCTCAAGAAGGACAAACACTGAGAGACTTCTACCTTACCACTTTATCCATCACTTCTGCATAAGGCACAAGTTTCTTCACATTCCAAACATTTCCATCAAATGGCATAAACTCGATGAACCGGACATTGATTGGCTTTTCCCGAGTCAACTCCACAAAATCACAAATCTCATCATCATTCAATCCCCTCATGACAACACAATTGACCTGTCAAGACCAAGGACAATATGCAAAAACACTTGAGCATCAAATATCTCTCTGCTGCAATCAAACGGAAAAATGAGGAGGGATTATTAACATACTTTCACGGGATTGTATCCAAGCTCAATAGCAGTATCAATCGATTTCATAACCCTCTCGTGCCCTTTACGTCTAGTAAGAAACTCAAACTTTGCTGGGACCAAAGTATCCAAGCTGATATTCAGCGAATCAAGCCCGCATTCTTTAAGCTTTGGTAGCTTTTTGGCAAGAGTGATACCATTGGTAGTGATAGCCAACTTCTTCAACCCTTTTAAGCTAGACAACTGCAGACATATCTCTTCAATATCTTTCCTAACCGTAGGCTCACCACCGGTCAAACGAATCTTGTTAACACCAGAAGAAACAAAAAGACCAGCCAACCTAACAATCTCAGACTGTGACAACAACTGAGGCTTAGGAGTAAGTTCCACACCTTCAGACGGCATACAATACTGACACCGGAGGTTACAACGCTCTGTCAAAGATATCCTCAAGTAGGTATGTAACCGACCAAAAGAATCAATCAACATGTCAGAGACAGGATTGTCTTTTGCTGTCTGATCTACTTGATGAGCTGCATAACTACTGCTAAATGAACGCTCACTAGTAGCAGTAATAGTTCTTGTAACTGAACCTGACCCAACTTCAGAACCAACCTGTTGAAAGGAATCCCAAAATGGGAAGAGATCACAATTAAGCATTGATTCACTACAGCAGACATACATAATTCACTACTCAAAACTCATATCAACATTCATCAGCACTTAAATCCTTAAATCAATTCAATAAAAGCAACCAACTTGAGTGGAGAAATCGAAACCCATTACGAAAGTGTAGCAGGGCATGGGAATTAGCAAAGGAAATACGGGAAAAGTTAGGAAATTTACCAAGAAAAAGTTGGAATTCTTGAAACCTAAGTGGCAATCAGTAATTTTGGAGAAGCACCTCCTCATCGTTAACAACACTGTAGAGAAGATCGAATGAGAATTGCTGAGAAAGTGGGAAGATAACTAATCTAATCAAAGTGAGAGAAAGAGGAAAAAAGAAAGATGACCTTTGGTAGACGGAGAGAGTCTTTGTTCAAAATAAACAACTAAGTTGATAAAGTGAAGACGGCACTTTAGGAGAAGCGTCCTAAGAAAAAAACATGAAACTGTTTCGCCTTTTCCGAAGACATGTGCCGGTCTCGCCGGTGACCGGTTATCGAAATCAAACCGACCTTAATTGGAATTTTTTTTTTAACTGGTCTGAGTATTGGATGTGAAATTCAGATTGCATCTGGATCGGATATGTTATTTGTGGATTTTAAAATTGTTTACAATAATAATTTCAATAATTCTAGTGAATGCGTTAAAATAAAATATTAGAAAAACTTATATTATTAAAACTGCGAATTATATGTAACAAACTCACATGTGAATCACAGATTCTAAAAAGCTTGTATCTGTGATCACTAGGAAAAATGATCCATAACTTACTGTATCATTTTGAGTAGGTCAAGATATTGTTTGTGCATCGAGGAGGAAATGAGTAATAATATCTTTCATTTTCCAGTTATCATTTAAGTTGTATTTTATAGTACCCAATTGCGTCAAACCTTTTGTGGATTTTGACTTTGTGTAAGAGTACCTAGTTTCATTGGAAGTATCTTAATGTGTTTTTTATCATAAAAAATGAAAAATAATTAAAAAAATGAAAAAAGTGAGATGGGTATTTTGTTTAAATTTTTTTAAGAGATTCTTAAGAACTCTTATACAATTTGTAATTCTATGATTGGTTCAATTTTCTTTTAAAAATTAAAATTTAATTAAATAACTAAAATAGATTAAAATATTAATATTTTAATGGATGGAGATGTTCTAAATGACCAGTGATAGAGGTAGGGTACAACCATGGGTTAATTGACATCCATAAATTTTTTAAACTTAGTTTAATTTTGGTTAGTTATTATATATTGACCCCATTACAAAAAAAAAATTGACCCCCATCAAATTTTAATTTAAGAGCAAACCACCTAAATATTGATATACTAAATATGTTAGTCTAATTAAACTCATTACAAAGAAATAAACAAAATTATAAAATAAAAACATGTCCATTAAAATAACAAAATTTCTTTTATTTACATGCAAATATAGTAACAAAATTCACCAGCCAACCAAATTATTCTACTAATAAAACAGCTAAATCCATTGAATATCGAAACAAAAAAAAATGTTAAAACGTTGGAACGATGTGCTACATTGTTTTCTGTCTTGGCCGTTTAAGCTGCCAATTAAGTCAAATCAAGTTATAATTTGGACCCGAGCTATATTTAAATTACCGTAAACGTAATTGGCTTTGATCAATTTTAGGCTATGGTGACTGGCTTTGATCAATTTTGTACGTAAATTTGTTTTCATTGAAAAGAGATATAAAGTTCAAACACACCAAAATCCAAACCTTAAATATATATCATTGTAAAAAAAAAATTGTAGAAATTATGGAGGAATGGTGTTTGCATATCTGAATGTGAATAAAAAAAATATGTAGAGTTCAAACACATCAAAATCCAAACTTTAAATATATCATTATAAAAGAAAATTGAAGAAATTATAGAGGAATGGTGTGTTGCGTATCTGTCTCGTTTCACATTCGTCTCAATTCCCTTATGATACACCACTTGGTAACTTTTTCACTGTCTACGTCCATTGTATCTCAGCCCCTCAGTACACTTTTATAACTTTAATATGTGGATTCAATCTCTCGTCCATGGCAAATTTGCTATTCGAGTAGTTCTAAAAAAATTGTCAATTTCTCATGCATATTACCAAGCAAGTTTTCTTTCATGAATCTTTATTCTCACTTTGTTAGAAATCACTTCCAACTAGATTATCAATTATAAAATACGTTCCATCAAACAATTTTTAACGCTTTCTACATGTAAGTTCATTATATATAAAAACCGAATTTAAATATCTAAAACAATATTATTCTTTAGCAAAAAGAAATTTGTTTAGACTTTCTAAATTAAGATAGTTCAAAAGATCTATTTTCCAAATGACGTTTTATATGATATTTGTAAGTTCATGTATTTTACATTTTACACAGAAAATGTATAGAGAAACTTAAGTTTTATTATGTTCTTCTTTTGTAAATTAGTAAAGTTAAAATTAAAACTGTAATATGTACAACACATACTATGTATAAATTAACACTCAATTTATTTATATTGAAAACTTATTTAAATTGATTTTATTTACATTTGAAATATAGATATTTCATCAATTAAATGTTTAAAATAATAATTTCTTAAAAAAAGAAAAAAATCATTAGTATTTATTTCTCTGACTATTACAGTTGTTCTAGAGATATATAAAGAACACATTATTCTCGTATGTATATTTGCAGATATTTGTCTTAAAGATCAGATTCTATTCCACATGTTCGGATGTTCCTATTATTCGTCATCATCGTATTCATAGATATAATACGTTGATATACCAAAAAAGGCTGAGACACATGTTTACTATAAAATGCGACATTCTCACACTAATTTTTACAAGCTAATTTTAATATAAACAATTCTCCTAAGTGTTTATCTCGCTTAACTACTAACAAAAAATATGAAGAGCTCTTATGTTATATAATGTTATACGCTTATATTTTAATTCGCCTTTAATTTAACACATTGGTTTTTGTGCATCTACTAATTAATTTAATAGTTGATGATATTGTAGAATAAGTCCACAACACAACAAATGTTCTCCCAGTTTGCAATATGGATTTTTGTAGCTAAGAAAATCAATAGAATATTGCAAATCAAATCATTTTCATAATTTATAGCTAATTTATCACTCAATTTTTTTTTCTTGCATAATCATTTGATTTTTGTGATTAACTCATCAATTTTGGTTACAACTATTTAGGCTTTACACGAAATACTACTAGGCATTGGATGCCATATTAATAATTGGTTGTAACGACCAAAAATTTCGTCATTATTGATTATACTTATGGTCATAATCAAATACAAATTCTTATTGAATAAAAATAAATAATATAATATTATATATATATATGTAGATATGGTTGAAGGAGAACAAATGTGTGAAGCAAAGAGCCTGAACTGGAAGGGTATGTGTATGAAATGGAGGAACTGTCGCCAAGTGTGCATAAGCGAAGGTTTCACCGACGGTCGATGCAAAGGATTCACCCGCAAATGCATTTGTAGGAAGCCTTGTTTTGTCCCTCCTCCTTATTAAGTTTTTGTTTCTCAATATTTTGATTATCTAAATTTAAAATAATAACACAATTCATTATTAGTTGATTACAAAAAAAAAAGAAAAAAGATTTTGGTATCCTAATTATGTAAGTTTTCTTTCATGTAGTAGAATAATATATCATGTTCCGGCCCTTATATATATACAGTTCCCATTTTTAATCAATGAGAATAATGAAAGAAACATTTGGCATATATATATATATTTTTTTTTTTTTTTACTTTTTCATATTAAATAAATATATGTTGGTGAAAAAAGATAGATCGTTAAATAAAAAATAGCACATAGGAGAACGACCGAGCATCTGTTAAACTAAAAGTTTTAAAGCATAAGAACATTGGAATATGGAGGTGTAATGTCGTGGACAGTCCTGATTGGAAAGATGCACCAATAGTACAATAACATCATATAATTAATTTTACTAACAAAGACATTGGCGCCTGTCTGGTTCCCGTTGCTTTTCCCCATCTTTATCCCCAAATCTCTCTCTCTCACTCTCTCTCTCTCAATCTCTTTACCCTTTACTGTTTCTTACTCTCTCTGGTGCTACTTTGGGGGAAGATGCTAGCTTCTCATTCAACTCTTCTTCCATCGCAGTTTCTTGCTTCTCCTTGAAGCTATCGTCGGCTTCTCTTTTCCCTTTCTCGTTCAGGTGATTTTTTAATCTCTGGGATTTTTCTCCTAACCTTTTTTTTGATTTCGGAAACTAATCCGAATCTGATTCCAACAAAGTTAATTTTATTTTTTTTCAATTGGGTTTTTTCACTTAACACATTTTTTTTTTGGAGTGAGACCATAGATTCATCTTCTGGGGTTTGATCGGAGTTGTTTTAAATTAGTATCAATTATAGATTTTTTTTTTCTTTTGTTATCTGGTGGAAGAGTGTCGATACTACCAAAGTTGAAGCTTTGCTACTTGTAAAATCAGGATTCTCTTATGTTTCTCGCTATAGATTATCGAAGATAGTGGTGGTGGATGAAGGTTCTGGGTAATTAGGTTTCGTGATAAAAGTTTGTGCTTTACACATCTTCTGCTACTTTTTTTTTGTGTGTGGGTATGGTCGGATCCTTTTTTCTTTAACTAAAAAAGCAACTTTTAGTATTTATCGTCCTTTCGATGATATCGATTTTATAGGAGTGTCTTTCATCTTGCTTCGGAGTGAAACAAATCATGTTTTTTTTTTGGTCGGATTGTTATTTCACTGCAATCTCTTTCAAGAGCTTATGATTTGCTCTTTTTCAGTTCAAACTGTTCTCAAAGTTTGTTCCGGATGGTTGTGTAATTTGACAAATACTTACATCATATATGGTTCAGTTTATTTTTAGTAGGATTTAGAAGATCATGGCTCAAAGGAGAGGACCTGATCCGCCTCCGCCCCAGAGGCGGATTCTGCGGACTCAAACTGCTGGTAATCTCGGAGAGGCTATGCTGGACAGTGAAGTTGTGCCATCGTCTCTTGTGGAGATTGCTCCGATTCTTCGTGTAGCCAATGAAGTAGAAGCTAGTAACCCGCGTGTTGCCTACTTATGTGAGTTGAAATAACGCAAAAATCTCCTGATGATGTAATTTGCTCATCTTAAATGATCTTGAAAATAATTCCGTGGATGCTTCTCTCAGGTCGGTTTTATGCGTTTGAGAAGGCACACAGGCTTGATCCCACATCAAGTGGACGGGGTGTTCGCCAGTTTAAGACTGCGCTTCTTCAACGGTTAGAACGGGTGAATATCGTCACTTCATTTACTCTGCTTGAGTTTTCATCTTCATGCCGTTGTCTTGCCCGGGGATTATGTGTCATTTTGCTTTATGTCTTGAACTTCTGCAGGAGAATGAAACAACTCTTGCAGGACGTCAGAAGAGTGATGCACGCGAAATGCAAAGTTTCTATCAACACTACTACAAGAAATACATTCAGGCTTTGCTAAACGCTGCTGACAAAGCTGACCGGTTTGTGTTTGATGGAATTGTTTTTGTTCAAGATCCCTGTTTTATCTCTATGCAATCTATTTTTCTGTGTGTTTTCGTTCATAATACAATTTATTTTCTACTTGTAGTGCTCAACTAACAAAGGCATATCAAACTGCTGCTGTTCTCTTTGAAGTCTTGAAGGCTGTTAATCAGACAGAAGATGTGGAAGTCGCTGATGAGGTGAAGCTGATTGCTTGTCGTATTTAAATCTCTTATTTGTTCTTATGCCATGTTTTCATGGAAACTTCTTGATATTCTCATGATGGCTCACTTGTTTTTGTTCATCCGTTTTCTTGCTGATAGATTTTGGAAGCACACACAAAGGTGGAAGAAAAAAGCCAAATCTACGTTCCTTACAACATTCTTCCCCTTGATCCTGATAGTCAAAATCAGGCTATAATGAGATTTCCTGAGGTTAACCAAAAATTCCACTAACTGTTTCGATTCTATGTTTTATTGTCTTTTGAGACAGAAAATAAATATTTGCACACCGTTCTGCAGATACAAGCTACTGTAGTCGCACTTCGTAACACTAGGGGCTTACCATGGCCAGCAGGTCACAAGAAGAAACTCGATGAAGACATGCTTGACTGGCTTCAAACTATGTTTGGTTTTCAGGTGATTCTAGGGAATATCCTGTTTTGGTTTAATTGATTGAGAATTTCTCCCTTTGCTGATTGTAATCCAAACCTTTACAATGGCAGAAAGATAATGTTGCGAATCAAAGAGAGCACTTGATTTTGTTACTTGCTAATGTCCACATTCGACAGTTTCCGAGACCTGAACAACAACCAAGGGTATGTATTCTTTTGAACTTAGATACGATATTTTCTTGCTCGTCTAGTCCTATGTGTCTGCACTAACGGCCTAAATTACAATTTCTGCCTTTAGTTGGATGATCGCGCATTGACTATAGTGATGAAGAAACTTTTCAAAAACTACAAAAAATGGTGCAAGTATTTGGGTCGGAAAAGCAGCCTTTGGTGAGGCTTCTTCTTGTAACACCTTATTTTGAGACTCTAGAAACAGATGTCGTACATATGTTGGATATTATACGTCTTGTACTTAGTTATCTCTCTTTTCCCCACTTGTAGGTTGCCAACGATTCAACAAGAGGTTCAGCAGCGGAAACTGCTATACATGGGACTCTATCTTTTAATATGGGGAGAAGCTGCAAACCTAAGATTTTTGCCAGAATGCCTCTGCTATATATATCACCACGTTTGTAAAAAAGCAGTCTTCCCTATATATCTTAAGTAACTTAGTGGTGTGCCCTTCTCTAAAAATATCAGTTCAATTTAGAGAAGGGCACTGTGTGATCAAATGGTGATCTTGGCTAATACCTACTAATCGACTAGTAAAATTCGAAGAACTCCAATTATCATATATAATGATGAGGAAATAAACCAGTGCAAGGTGTCCATGGTTTAGTATTAGTGAAGAGAATGTGAAAATATAGTGATATCCAGAACTTAGTAATGCATATGTCTATTTACATTAGGAGTTTTTTTTTTCCTGCTTGTGTCTAAGTTCAAGTTTTTTTCTGAATTTGTTCAGATGGCTTTTGAGTTGTATGGGATGTTGGCTGGGAGTGTTAGTCCAATGACAGGGGAGCATGTTAAACCGGCATATGGTGGTGAAGATGAAGCTTTCCTGCAAAAAGTAGTGACTCCTATATACAAGACGATAGCAAAGGTTGCTTGCTTCAGTTTCTCAGTCTTGATCATTTTGTCTTCTTTAACTTTCCTCCGATTCAATTCCTTCATTTTTTCATCTTCATATTTGTGTGTTTTAGGAAGCAAAAAGAAGTAGAGGAGGAAAGTCGAAGCATTCTGAATGGAGAAACTATGACGACTTGAATGAATATTTTTGGTACAATGCAAATGATCATCTTGTAGCCTACCGGAAAGACATGTGTTTTTACAGTTCTTCATGATTGTATCTCCATGTCTTTTAACTTGTAGGTCAATTCGGTGCTTTCGGTTAGGGTGGCCTATGCGAGCTGATGCTGATTTCTTTTGTCAGACAGCTGAAGAACTCAGACTTGACAAAAGTGAGGTATGGGTAGAAGAAACTAACTGATGGGTCTCGTTATATTTTGATATTTGTTAACAAAATAGTTTGCAACTTCTTGTCTTATGGATCATAAATTTGTAAATGAAGTGTTTAATATCAAACTAAAGTTCCGTCAACCAGCTTAAACTGTTCACAATGTCTGTTAGAGGAACATACAATTTTTTGAACTTTAAATTGTAATTCAACAAGTCATGAAAAACGTTAGATAGAAGTGTTTTGTGTATCTAGAATATTTCATGGTTGATGTTCACAATGCTGCAGAATAAACCAAAAACTGGAGATAAATGGATGGGCAAAGTCAATTTTGTTGAGATACGCTCCTTCTGGCATATATTTAGAAGTTTCGATAGAATGTGGAGTTTCTATATCCTGTGTTTGCAGGTACGACTAGTTTTTTATAAATTTAATTTTCAAACTTGGATTTTCTTGACTTGTCATGTAATTTGATATTTTGATGTATATATATATCTTTTTAAGGCAATGATCATAATTGCTTGGAATGGATCTGGGGATTTGAGCGGCATCTTTCAAGGTGATGTCTTCCTAAAGGTTTTGAGCATCTTCATTACGGCAGCTATATTAAAGCTTGCACAAGGTGATGATTTGTCAAGTTATACCACTTTCATGCGGTTCATTAATAATTATCTGACAAGTGACACGTTTTCAGTTTTTTTTTTTCATCTCAATCATAGCTAACCTTATACATCTATTTCTCGTTGCCCTTTGCATTAATAATTATGGCAGTCACCTTGGCAGTCTTATTTGTTAGGGAGAATTAATGTTGCTTGGTTTTTCCAAAATATGTTTCCATGTTGTAAGCGAAAGGAAATTGATCATTTCTTTCCATTCTCTGAATGTTTGCAACTTTCAGCTGTCCTTGATATAGCTCTAAGCTGGAAATCAAGACATAGTATGTCATTCCATGTGAAGCTCAGATTTATCTTCAAGGCAGTTGCAGCTGCCATATGGGTAGTTCTCATGACGCTAACTTACGCATACAGCTGGAGGACCGCTTCTGGTTTTGCGCAGACCATAAAGAACTGGTTTGGGGGACACCACAATTCCTCACCTTCCTTTTTCATTACGGTCATTCTTATCTACTTATCCCCAAATATGCTCTCTACGGTGCTCTTCGCGCTCCCATTCATCCGACGTTATCTTGAAAGGTCTGACTATAAAATAGTGATGCTGATGATGTGGTGGTCTCAGGTATTTATCCATAATATCTTATCTTAATAATTCGCCAGTCCATGAATGCTAATTAGGAAGGTGACTAATCTTTATTTTTTGGTGATACAGCCGAGACTGTATATAGGGAGAGGTATGCATGAGAGTGCATGGTCACTTTTCAAGTAAGAATGTAAAACTTGCATGCCAGGGTTGAAATGTTGGTTGCTCTCACCACACTGCTTAACAAATTTTCGTGAATTATATCTAGGTACACGATGTTCTGGGTTGTACTTCTAATATCAAAGCTTGCATTCAGTTTTTATGCAGAGGTACCGCAATTTCACATATATTCAATGTGTTGTTTTGTAGTATAACAAGAGCAACATGTAAGGAGTATTTAAAAGCTAAATACATTCTACACTAACAACCACTGAAAAAATTTAGTAACATTGTTATTAGTCCATAAATATACATGTTTCTCATACTTTCCATCTTCAAAGCAGATTAAGCCTCTTGTTATACCAACCAAAGATATTATGCGAGTTCATATATCAGTCTACCGCTGGCACGAGTTTTTCCCTCACGGTAATGCTTAATAAGCATGTAGGTATTAGCTCATTGCATAATGAAATTTTACTGAATAATCTAGTTGTTTTTTCTTTTGTTTTTTCAGCCAAGAGTAATATGGGTGTGGTGATCGCTCTCTGGTCACCTGTTATTCTTGTGAGTTAGCACATCTTTCGTTGCCATGTGCTTCCTCTTTATGCTCTTCCCTATCTATGCTAACTTTCATATGCAGGTTTATTTCATGGACACTCAAATATGGTATGCTATAGTATCAACTCTGGTTGGAGGTTTAAATGGAGCTTTTCGACGTCTTGGAGAGGTTCGTACTTGCTTTCCTTACAAACTTTAAAAGCAAATAGAACTTGAAGTGGCATGCTCTCACTTCGTTAGTTTCCCAGGAAGATAAAGTCTGAAAAAGTTTATTTCATTTGCAGATCCGAACACTAGGAATGTTGAGGTCTAGATTTCAGTCCTTACCAGGGGCCTTTAATGCTTGCTTGGTTCCAAATGAGAAGAGCGAAACTCCAAAGAAAAAGGGGATTATGGCGACCTTCTCTCGCAAGTTCGATCAGGTCTGATTACTTCTCTTGTACCAGTAAATGAAACATATGACACAATAATTATTTAGTAAACAAATCTTTGTTCTCTCAATCATTTATTTTTGGATAGAGCTCCATTTGAAGTTGTATTATATTTTGGTAATTACAGATTCCATCTAGTAAAGACAAGGAGGCTGCACGATTTGCCCAGATGTGGAACAAAATAATTAGTAGTTTCCGAGAGGAGGATTTGATTAGCAATAGGTTGAGTGTGCCTTTGACTTTTACTCCTTGTTTTAATCAAAATGATTGCTAAATCCTTTTATCCGGATAAGAGTTCAGTGATAATATTCATTAATATGCAGGGAAATGGAACTCCTGCTTGTCCCATATTGGGCTGACCCTGATCTGGATCTTATCCGCTGGCCACCTTTTCTACTGGCTAGTAAGGTGAGTATTTATCTTTGTCTTTACTATGATCTTAGGTTGACTTTTTACTGTTATTTTAATTATTTATTGCTAAATGTGGTAGATCCCAATAGCTTTGGATATGGCAAAAGATAGCAATGGAAAAGATCGTGAACTGACAAAGAGATTGATTGCCGACAGTTACATGACTTGTGCAGTTAGAGAGTGCTACGCCTCTTTTAAAAATCTCATAAAGTTTTTGGTTGTTGGAGAACGAGAAGGAAAGTAAGTTTATAGGGAATTCCTCGCAAATTTAACTTGTGTTTAAACTTAGAAAATACATTTCACTTTCCTAATTTATTTTTCTTGTGTAGGGTCATAAGCGAAATTTTTGCCAAGATTGATGAACATATAAAGAACGAAACACTGATAAAGGATTTGAACTTGAGTGCTCTTCCCGATCTGTATGGTCAGTTTGTTCGACTAATTGAATATCTGGTAAGTCTTGTAGCCTTACCATGTTGAACACCTCTGCAACTGCAACTTTCACTGAGCTGAGTCTACTTGCCACAGATGCAAAATAGAGAGGAGGACAAGGACCAAATTGTTATCGTCTTGCTGAACATGTTTGAAGTGGTGACAAGAGACATAATGGAGGAAGAGGTCCCAAGGTAAGATCATTTGAGATAGGCTTTCTGCTGAATGGTTTGATCAATGTTGTTTGAAGCATACTCATTTAGAGTTTTTTTTTCCATAGCATGGTAGAGTCAACTCACAATGGAACTTATGTCAAGTACGACGTAATGACTCCTCTTCATCAACAGCGCAAATATTTCAGCCAACTTCGATTCCCAGTGTACTCTCAAACAGAAGCCTGGAAAGAAAAAGCAAGTCTCCTCTTTCAAATTCATATATTTGCTTCATTCATGTTTCTGCAATACTGGTGCATCTAATTTCTTTTGCCTGAGGACCTTCTAAGTTATCTATCTCCTTATGTTTTTCATTGTGCAGATCAAGAGGCTTCATCTTTTACTTACTGTCAAAGAGTCGGCTATGGATGTACCAGCCAACTTGGAAGCTCGAAGGCGTCTTACTTTCTTTTCAAATTCATTATTCATGGAAATGCCTGATGCCCCCAAAATCCGCAACATGCTTTCCTTTTCGTAAGTTCCATTCACTTGCAATTTGCAAGAAACTCCATTGCAGTTATATGATAAATTTTTATATTTGCCTCTTAATTCCATCTTTCCTACGAGCAGTGAGGAAGTACAAATACTAATAGCCATATAACATCTTATTATCTTTCGCTTTTTTGCTTTTCATAGGGTCCTAACACCATACTATTCAGAGGATGTTCTTTTCTCCATTTTTGGTTTGGAGAAGCAAAATGAAGATGGAGTCTCTATACTCTTTTACTTGCAGAAAATCTTTCCAGGTTTCACTTTTTCTTCTGTTTCCAAATGGTCTTGTGCCACTACACTTGTCTTCTGGATTTCAATTCCATATCTGAGTTGGTGGTTTACCTCAGATGAGTGGACAAACTTTTTGGAACGAGTTAAATGTGGCAACGAAGAAGAACTCAGAGCAAGAGAAGAGTTGGAAGAGGAACTTCGTCTGTGGGCATCTTATAGAGGCCAAACACTGACCAAAACTGGTATGTGGCTTTTCATTCCTTTCTCAAAGAAAGTCTGCTTCACGTTTTAGCTGTAGGATTTTTCTGATTTTGATCAACCAGTGCGAGGCATGATGTATTACCGAAAGGCTTTGGAGCTCCAGGCATTCCTTGATATGGCAAAGGATGAAGGTGACTTACCAAGCATTGTTATACTTATCTTTTATTCATAGAAACTGTGAAAACATTCCTAAAACTGCTTTGCTTGTTTAAAGAATTAATGAAAGGGTACAAGGCTCTCGAGTTAACTAGTGAAAACGCATCAAAGAGCGGAACGTCACTCTGGGCTCAGTGTCAAGCACTTGCTGACATGAAATTCACCTTTGTGGTTTCATGCCAACAATACAGTATTCAGAAGAGATCTGGTGACCAACGTGCTAAAGACATATTAAGGCTTATGACTACGTATATCTTCTCTCATCATAATTATTCAATTGATCTGTTATGTCTTTCTTATATGCATTAGTTAACCTTACTATTTCTCTGTGACAGGTACCCATCTCTACGTGTTGCTTATATTGATGAGGTTGAGCAAACACATAAAGAAAGCTATAAAGGGGCAGACGAAAAAATTTATTACTCAGCCCTTGTCAAAGCTGCTCCGCAGACCAAATCTATGGATTCTTCTGAATCTGTGCAAACACTAGACCAGGTACAAAACTCAAAATAATTCTCTAGAACATTTTTAACTTTGGTGCTCAACTAGTCCTGTAAGCGAGGCTCTAGAGTATAAGCATACGAGGATTTTTCAATCTATTTACTTATGGCTTTTTTTTTTGTGTGTGTGTGTTTTCTTCTCTTTCCATATGCGGCCATATCTTTGTTCTATTTTGGAGACTAAGTTTATATTTCTTCCTGCAGGTCATTTACCGGATTAAGCTACCAGGACCTGCAATACTAGGAGAGGGAAAGCCGGAGAATCAAAACCATTCTATCATTTTCACTCGCGGAGAAGGGTTACAGACAATCGACATGAACCAGGTGCGCCTACCAATTTTTTATTTTGTCTGAATAGCCTACTTAATCTCATTATGCTTGTAGTTAAAATGTTGATCTAAGCATTTGATAAACAGGACAATTACATGGAGGAAGCTTTCAAAATGAGGAACTTGCTTCAAGAATTTCTTGAAAAGCATGGAGGCGTAAGAACCCCTACAATACTTGGACTTAGAGAGCATATTTTCACTGGAAGGTATATCAGTAGGATCTTGTACTGCCATTTAGACAGTCAATTTGGTCTTGGTGCACAAAATGATATCCTACTTGTCTCGTTTCATGTGGCAGTGTTTCTTCTCTTGCATGGTTTATGTCGAATCAGGAAAACAGCTTTGTTACTATTGGGCAGAGGGTACTAGCTAGCCCCTTGAAGTAAGTTTTTTTATATCTTGTTTTGGAATCTTATGAAGGGAGATGAAGGGAGACCGGGATTTGTAACTTTTGTTTCGACTCCTCCAGGGTACGATTCCATTACGGTCATCCAGATGTTTTTGATCGACTGTTTCACCTTACCAGAGGTGGTGTCTGCAAAGCTTCTAAAGTTATCAATCTAAGTGAAGACATATTTGCAGGTACTTGCTTCAACGCCTTTTCTCTAGTGACACATTAAGATCTGGCTCCATACGTTTTCTCATACCTTCGCTATTTTCAGGTTTCAACTCTACTCTTCGTGAAGGCAATGTGACTCATCATGAATACATACAAGTTGGTAAAGGGAGAGATGTGGGACTCAACCAGATTTCAATGTTTGAGGCAAAGATAGCTAACGGAAACGGGGAGCAAACTCTAAGCCGTGACCTATATAGGCTGGGGCACCGATTTGATTTCTTCCGTATGCTTTCTTGTTATTTCACTACAATTGGGTTCTACTTCAGTACCATGGTAGGTCATATTCCTTTCTCTTTATCTTATCTCACAATCAGTATGATACATGGAAAGTTTATCTCAATCTGAAACATTATCTGTGTCTTTCTTTCAGTTAACCGTGCTTACGGTCTATGTATTCCTATATGGCCGGCTGTATCTCGTTCTTAGTGGTCTTGAAGAAGGATTGAGCAACCAGAAAGCTTTTCGATCCAACATGCCTCTTCAAGCAGCACTTGCTTCTCAATCATTTGTGCAGATTGGTTTCTTGATGGCCTTACCTATGATGATGGAGATAGGCCTTGAGAGAGGATTCCATAACGCCTTAATTGATTTTGTACTGATGCAGTTACAACTCGCTTCCGTGTTTTTCACGTTCCAACTCGGGACAAAAACTCATTACTACGGCCGAACATTGTTTCATGGAGGCGCGGAATACAGAGGCACTGGGCGTGGTTTTGTGGTGTTCCACGCCAAATTTGCTGAAAACTACAGGTTCTACTCGCGCAGTCATTTCGTGAAGGGTATTGAGCTGATGATTCTCCTGCTCGTGTATCAGATATTCGGCCACGCCTATAGAGGCGTTGTTACATATATTCTGATTACTGTTTCGATATGGTTCATGGTGGTGACTTGGCTTTTTGCTCCTTTCTTGTTCAATCCCTCTGGTTTCGAGTGGCAAAAGATTGTAGATGATTGGACAGATTGGAATAAATGGATATATAACCGAGGGGGAATTGGTGTTCCTCCAGAGAAGAGTTGGGAGTCTTGGTGGGAGAAGGAAATAGGACATCTTCGACACTCGGGGAAACGCGGTATCATCCTCGAGATTGTTTTGGCTTTACGCTTCTTCATCTTTCAGTACGGACTGGTGTATCAACTCAGTACCTTTAAACAGGAAAATCAAAGTTTGTGGGTAAGGGATGTTACCCATCTCATGTTGCTTTTCTTATTTACGAAATCTCTTGGTTTTTGATAAATTGATTCTCGATGTTTCATAGATTTACGGAGCTTCATGGTTCGTGATCTTATTCATTTTACTCATTGTGAAGGTATGGTAACTAACTCCATGAACATTCATTTCACATTTTGGGTTTTTTTCTGTCTAAGATATCGACAATCTTATGCTCGATCAAAGATTGTTTTAAGCTGGATCCAACGGTTACCAAACTGAATGTAACTTATCACAGGGTCTGGGTGTGGGAAGGCAACGGTTCAGCACAAACTTCCAGCTTCTCTTTAGGATCATCAAGGGTTTTGTGTTCCTCACATTTCTTGGAATTCTCATTACTTTCATAGCTCTTCGTCTTTTAACACCCAAGGACATCTTCCTTTGTATGCTCGCTTTCATGCCAACCGGTTGGGGAATGTTACTCGTAAGTTCTCATTCCTCCAAAAAAGTCATCCAAAAAAGTTCTAAGATGTCTTTGTGTTTGTGAGATAGGTTGTTATTTGCAATTAATCCAAAACATTATTCTTTTCCAGATTGCACAAGCTTGTAAACCGCTGATTCAACGGCTAGGGATCTGGTCATCGGTTAGAACGCTGGCTCGAGGCTATGAGATTCTCATGGGTTTGCTTTTGTTCACTCCGGTAGCGTTCTTAGCTTGGTTCCCGTTCGTGTCTGAGTTTCAGACAAGAATGCTCTTTAACCAAGCATTTAGTAGAGGTTTGCAGATTTCACGTATTCTTGGTGGTCAAAGAAAAGACCGATCTTCCAAGAACAAGGAGTGAGTGAAACAAAATCATACTAAGCAAAGAAACAGCTAGTTATATACTCATGTATATAAGATTATTAATACTATTAAAGAGTTATGCCTCTACGTCCTTTTTAGGAGTGATCTAATCCAGATTTTGATTTTGTTTCGGTTCGGCTCACTTTGGCTTTTTAAATCTTTGGTTTTAGAAAATAGCTATCAAACTATAGTGTATTTTGATTGGATCCGGTTCGAACCGGTATAATTTGTTATTTTGGTCTATGAAGAGAAATAAAAGCCCCTGAAGTTGTAGTTATTTTTCAAAATATTCAAAATATTTTAGTACGTTTGTAATCGAACCCCAAAAGAAAAACCCGCCTATAACCAGAAGTTTCCAATCGAATACCAAAACGGTTTAACTCGGTTCGATTTCTTGTCCAATTTCCAATTTTCTTCCTCCATTGTCGAATTTTCATGATTTTTCCCGCAAAACCACTTTCTGGGTTTAACCTGTGACCGTCGCCGAAATTTTCTCCGTCGCTTTTCTTCTCCACTTCGTCGTTTCTGTAATCGCTGAAGGGTTAAAAAGATGAGTACGGTAGATAAAATGCTGATCAAGGGTATAAGAAGCTTCGACCCAGAAAATAAGAACGTTGTTACTTTCTTCAGACCTTTAACCCTAATCGTCGGTGCCAACGGTGCCGGAAAAACTGTAAAAATCTTACAATCCCTTCTCTCTCTTCACTTTCACTCCACTCCCAATTTCGCCTCCGTATTTGAAAAACTCTCTGGCTGTTTCGTGTTTTTTTTTTTGCAGACGATTATAGAGTGTTTGAAGGTATCTTGTACAGGAGAGTTGCCACCTAACGCCAGGTCTGGTCACAGCTTCATTCATGACCCTAAGGTATGTTTCCTTTACCTACTTTCATTTTTCTTTTGTTAATTCATGCAAGCTTTTACTATTCTATCTTTGATAAATGTGGAATTCAGCATTTTGATTCGCCTTGTAGTACTATTCAGATTGAATTTCATCAGTCGTAGTAAATTTGTGGAGATTTTATTCAAAAGAGATGTTCTTCCATTGTTATAGGTTGCTGGGGAAACTGAGACAAAAGCACAAATTAAGCTGCGATTCAAGACAGCTGCAGGGAAGGATGTGGTATGCATAAGGTCCTTTCAATTGACGCAAAAGGCTTCAAAGATGGAATACAAGGCAATTGAGAGTGTGCTTCAAACCATAAATCCTCACACTGGAGAGGTTGCACTTATTTCCTGATATTAATCTTTCATTTAGTTTCTTCTCTCACCTTTTTAGCTATGTATTCGTATCTTGATTTTGGTTTGAAGGTCCGGAGCTAAGTGTCAGACTATCTATATTCCCTACAACGTTTGTTTTGTCTGCTTATAGAATGATTTGATACCTGTTTTTGTGAAGCAAATCTAACGCATTGCCTAATTTGGAGTTTCTACTATTGCTTTGTTTTGTATTCCTCATTTTTGTTGCATCTGTTCCACCAAGATCTTCTCTCCTCCTTATTTTTCCATATATTTTGTCAAAATTGCAGAAAGTATGTCTCAGCTACAGATGCGCTGACATGGATAGGGAGATACCAGCTTTGATGGGAGTGTCGAAAGCTATTTTAGAGAACGTCATATTTGTGCATCAAGATGAGTCTAACTGGCCACTGCAAGATCCTTCTACTTTGAAAAAGAAGTTTGATGATATTTTCTCAGCCACCAGGTAGTTTTTGGCTCACCAACATTTCTGTTAAATTATCACTTCCTTGCTGTATTGGTTGTAGAAGAAACCGATTTCCAGAAACTGTTTCATCTGTGTTTAACATGAAAACAGATATACAAAGGCTCTGGAAGTTATTAAGAAACTTCACAAGGATCAAGCTCAGGAAATAAAAACTTTTAAGTTAAAGTTGGAAAATCTGCAGACCTTGAAAGACGCAGCTTATAAGGTATGCTAGATATTAACTTGTTTGACATTAATTTTTCTTTTCATTTCCAGTATCCCTGGTCACTGATGCAGAATGTTTTTTTTGTTAAGTCAAAGGAACAAATTAACACTGACACAGATTGTTTTAATTCTGAAAGTAATTATAGACAAGTATTGTATACATATGGTATGCATGTTCTTAGGCTGTGTGGGCTATTCTTATGCCATGATACTTCCTATACAGCTTCGTGAGAGCATTGCTCAAGATCAAGAAAGGACAGAGTCTTCAAAAGTTCAGATGTTGGAACTGGAAACCAGCATTCAGAAAGTCGATGCTGAAGTTCATAATAAGGAAATGATGTTAAAAGATCTGAGAAAGCTACAGGACCAAGTATCAAGAAAAACTGCGGAAAGGAGCACCTTGTTTAAGGAGCAGCAGAGACAGTATGCAGCATTACCTGAGGAAAATGAAGGTTTTCTCTTTTATCACGTTATTAAGGCCATTTCTGTCTTTTAGATGGTGGGGATCTTCTTTTGGGTGCTCATGGTTACAGTGATTTGTCCGTTTTACAGATTGAGTCCCTGCATTTGTATGAATTTACTTTTGCCTTTCTGTATAGGTATCTCACATTTTGTTATTTCTTCACGTAGATTAAATTTGTTGATGCTTGTCATATTTGTTGTTCAGATACTATTGAAGAATTGAAAGAATGGAAAAGCAAGTTTGAAGAAAGAATTGCTCTTTTGGAGACCAAAATTCGAAAAATGGAGAGAGAGATGGATGACACAGAAACTACAATTTCTTCGCTTCATAATGCAAAAACTAACTATATGCTGGAGATCAGCAAGCTACAAACAGAAGCTGAAGTAAATCTAAAAAAGCTACCACATAGTAAAATATTATGAGCTCTCTGCTCCATTTGGTTTAACATTTTTCCTTTATATTTTCATAGGCTCATATGCTGCTGAAGAATGAAAGAGATTCTACCATCCAGAAAATTTTTTCCCATCACAATTTAGGAAATGTTCCTAGTACCCCCTTCGGTACTGAGGTAGTTTTGAATCTCACAAATCGAATAAAATCAAGACTGGGTGAACTTGAGATGGATTTGCTTGATAAGAAGGTACACATTCTTTATTTTCTCCAGAAAGTTAATTGTGTATGCATATGTTGACATCGTTAGAGATTTTGAATGTCATCTCAGAAATCAAATGAAACTGCTCTAAGTACGGCTTGGGATTGCTATATGGATGCTAATGACCGTTGGAAAAGCATCGAAGCTCAGAAACGAGCTAAAGATGAAATCAAGGTGTGGTTCACCATTTGGAACTCTACCCAAATCCTCCACTAATGAGCCTAAAGTTTAACTCTTTTACTTTTGATGGTGACTTATACAGATGGGCATATCAAAACGCATAGCAGAGAAAGAAATTGAGCGTGATTCATTTGAATTTGAAATTTCCACTGTGGATGTTAAACAAACTGATGAAAGAGAGAAACAAGTGGTATTGCTTTCTTCCCTTGATTTACTTACATGATTTTGGTCTTGATGACTTTGCCCTTGCATATGTGCCTCATTTTGTCATCATCTGCGTTTGCGCAGCAAATTGAGCTTGAGAGAAAGACGAAACAGAATTCTGAAAGGGGATTTGAATCCAAAATAGAACAGAAACAGCATGAAATATACAGCATGGAGCATAAAATCAAGACACTGAATCGAGAAAGAGACGTTATGGCTGGTGATGCTGAGGATAGAGTGAAATTGTCTTTAAAGAAGACGGAACAGGAGAATCTTAGGAAGAAACACAAAAAGATGTAATCTCACTCACCAATGCTTTTCTCAGCTTTCTTTCTTTCTTTTTATCAATCCATTGTTTTCACTCTCTAAAGCTATTTACCAGAATAGATGAGTGCAAGGATCGAATTAGAGGGGTGCTGAAGGGGAGATTGCCACCCGAGACGGATATGAAGAAGGAAATAGTTCAAGCTCTGAGGTTGTGTTTTCACTTAACATATTATTTATGGGGATTCTGAATGAATCCTTTATTTATATAAGATCTCTTGATCAGGTTCTCAAAAAAAGAGAATAGCTTGCTACTTCAGGTGTTCGAAGTTTTCACATCTCAAAAATTTATTTGTATTTGTTTTCTCTTTGGTTTAGGTCAATTGAAAAGGAATATGATGACCTGAGTTTGAAATCCCGAGAAGCAGAAAAGGAGGTCAACATGTTGCAGATGAAGATACAAGAAGTAAACAATAGCCTATTCAAGCATAACAAGGATACAGAATGTAAGCACTGGTGTATGATTTAAATTAGATATCTATTGGTCAGTTCTCTGACTAGCGCCTTAAGTTGTGAATAAATTGCTCTTGACAACTTTTTCAGTGGTACCATTTATTAGACCATGTTAATATAAAGTGTCATCTATCACCCCTGTTATTCGATTTTCGTTTCTACAATGTACCTGAATTGACATTTAAATACAGATAAGGAATCCATTGTCGGTGCACAGTGGATGATTAGAAATATCTATTCACTCAATCTGACTTGAGTATTTTTATGCAGCAAGAAAGAGATACATTGAGTCCAAGCTTCAGGCCTTAAAACAGGAATCAGTTACCATTGATGCTTATCCCAAATTGTTGGAGTCGGCTAAGGACAAAAGAGATTACCATAAAAGGTTTGTGGTTAAAACTGACGACTCTTTCTATACCACCCCCCGCCCCCTATGTTTGCGTAAATTCCAATATATTATTGTCTTGCACTCAAAAACGTAGTTCTGTTTCTGGTCTGTGTTTGTAGAAAATATAACATGGCAAGTGGTATGCGCCAGATGTTTGAACCTTTTGAGGAGGTAGCACGTGAACATCATTTTTGTCCTTGCTGCGAGCGCTCTTTTACAACTGAAGAAGAGGATAGCTTTGTTAAGAAGGTTACACAATTTTCTCCTGTTTTTGCCTTACGATTCAAATTATTTTATACTTCTGAAATAACTGTGTGTCTCTTTATTTGAGTATGTAAATATCTTTTCAAATACAGCAAAGGGTAAAGGCTTCAAGCACGGCAGAGCATCTTAAAGTATTAGCAGTGGAGTCTTCCAATGCTGACTCTGTATTTCAGCAGCTGGACAAACTACGAGCAGCTTTTGATGAATATTCAAAACTAACTAGTGAAATTATTCCTCTCGCTCAGAAAACTTTGCAAGAGCATACAGAAGAGCTGGATCAGAAGTCTCAAGCTCTTGATGATGTGAGTTGGGGATCACTAGTAATTTCCTTGGATATAACTGATTTGCAGACGCAAAGTCTATCAGTTTCTTTAGAAGTCTTGCTGTTTTCTGCTTGCTCTGTTTCCTCTTAATCATGTTGTCATGCACACAAGCTGGAAAATCTTAACTCCAGTTCATAGCATCTCAAATCATATATGTGTATGTCTTCAGGTATTAGGAATCTCAGCCCAAATAAAAGCTGACAAAGACTCAATTGAAGCACTGGTGCAGCCCCTGGAAAATGCTGACAGGATCTTTCAGGAAATCGTATCCTACCAAAAGCAAATTGAAGATCTTGAATATAAGCTCGATTTCAGGGGTCTTGGGGTTAAAACTATGGAAGAAATCCAATCAGAATTAAGTAGCCTCCAAAGCAGCAAGTAAGTACTCTGAATTTATGCAGGGTAAAACATTTTTCTCTTCCTTGGACGTTTCTTAGTCTAGCAGACACATTTTTCCAATATTTTCTTCCTTATGTACCCTTGAACAGGGATAAATTGCACGATGAGCTGGAGAAACTTAGAGATGACCAGATTTACATGGAACGTGATATATCATGCCTCCAGGCCAGATGGCATGCAGTAAGGGAGGAGAAGGCTAAGGCAGCCAATTTGTTACGCGACGTTACAAAGGCAGAAGAAGACCTGGAGCGTTTAGCCGAGGAGAAAAGTCAGCTTGACCTTGACGTGAAGGTGCGTCTTATGAGAGCTTTTTAGATTGTTTTCCACATGTCTTTCTGTGTGTCACTATATCAAAGTCCATTGTTCATTGGCAACTATGAAGGCCATAATTTAGGTCCATGATCATGAATGAGAGTACTACAATGTGAGGAATGCTCTAAAACAGATTAGTGAATCATTGTCTTTCTGATTAAATTTGCTTAGTAGTAATGCAATGCAACACAGATATGTAGAGAATACATAATAAAATGGGTAGCAATAACATCCTCTCGAGTTGGATGGTATATTGCTTGTAACTGTTTAAGTTTTTGTATTTGAAAAGTTTCAAGTATATTTTTTCTGTCCATTCGTTGAAATGTGATCAAGTAAGTAGTTCTTCGAAAATTGCAAAAAGTAAACTTCAGTCTTCTGTTTCTATATTTGTTTCAAATTTTCTCTGTTACATTCGATGTAGAATCCTTAAATTTTATTGTTCATTTCATTATTTTCAGTATTTGACCGAGGCACTGGGCCCGTTATCCAAGGAAAAAGAGCAGTTACTGAGTGACTACAATGATATGAAGGTTAGACGTAATCTAGAGTATGAAGAACTGGCTGAGAAAAAGAGAAACTACCAACAGGAAGTTGAGGCATTACTCAAGGCCAGTTCTAAGATAAATGAGTATGTTCTGCAAGCCAAAGGTTAATTCATTACTATCCTGTGTACCAGATATGCTTACAGCTGCTTCACCAGGTATCATGATCTGAAGAAAGGGGAGCGCTTAAATGATATTCAAGAAAAGCAGCGGTTATCCGAATCTCAGCTTCAGAGCTGTGAAGCTAGAAAGAATGAACTTGCAGGTGAACTGAACAGAAATAAAGACTTGATGCGGAATCAAGATCAACTGAGAAGAAATATAGAGGATAACTTGAACTACCGGACAACAAAAGCAGAAGTTGAGGAGCTTACACATGAGATTGAATCATTGGAAGAGCAAATATTGAATATTGGTGGGATTCCCGCAGTTGAAGCTGAAATTGTAAAGATATCGCGGGAAAGGGAAAGACTTCTTTCAGAGGTAAGCAGATTCTTATATATTTATAGCAGTCACTCTGATATGATTTTGGTGTCTATGGTTAGCTATTCATTTGTTCTCCATGATGCTAAGTGTAAAATCTTGCATTTCTCCGATTTAAGCATTTAATATCCGAGGTGGTTGGCTTTTTCAAATTTTAACCTTGTTTCAAGGTAGCCAAAATATATAAAATTTAGAAAGTATCATCTATAGATAACAGATTTTCTTCACTGACTACCAATACTCGTGGCTGTTAGCAACTGATATGTGTGAACGTCGAGTTACCTGTGTTTTTCTGGATTATATCTAAAGATGATATATCCATTTAAAGGTTTCAGGGCCTATTATATTGTGCTTGAAGAATAATTATATTTTTCCTGTAGCTGAACCGGTGTCGTGGAACAGTGTCTGTTTACGAGAGCAGTATTTCAAAGAACAGAGTGGAGCTAAAACAGGCACAATACAAGGACATAGATAAGCGGCACTTTGATCAACTGATCCAGCTAAAGGTAAGACGTAGTATTACCTTGTTGCAGTGCCTGAATGATCAACAAATTCCACCCTATGTTAAACTGAACATTTCATTTTGACCAGACAACTGAAATGGCAAATAAAGACTTGGATAGATACTACAATGCCCTTGACAAGTAAGCTGTTCTCGAGTCCTAATATAAGCTTCTGGGCTAGTTGTTCTTCATTTTACACTATCTAATTCACAAAATCATTTAATCTGCAGTTTTTAACATATATTTCCATCCTATCGAATACATACAGAGCACTTATGCGCTTCCACACAATGAAAATGGAGGAAATAAATAAGATTATAAGGGAACTGTGGCAGCAGACATACAGAGGTCAAGATATGGATTACATAAGAATACATTCAGATTCCGAAGGTGCAGGCACCCGCTCTTACAGCTACAAGGTATGCGACAGAATTGACAACATGCTTTACCATGTGATCACCATTAGCATTGTGGTAAACCTTGTTTTTTCTTAGGTTCTTATGCAGACTGGTGATACAGAACTTGAAATGAGAGGAAGATGCAGCGCAGGTCAAAAGGCGAGTTGTTCTAAAATCGCTCTTGTAATCTTTGATTCGTTGTTTAACTCAGGTGATCACTTTCTTCTTCGTCTTCTCCTGCAGGTTCTTGCTTCATTGATAATAAGGTTGGCTTTAGCCGAGACATTTTGCTTAAACTGTGGAATATTAGCCCTTGACGAGCCAACTACAAACCTGGATGGCCCCAATTCAGAATCTCTTGCAGGAGCTCTTCTTAGGTAAAAATTACGATCCATACCCTTAATGAGTTATGATGATGATACATGGGTACATATAATTCCTCGTACATAGAAATTTAACTATCTAACACTGGAATCATTATTGTGATATACTGATATTTACCGTCTTTTCCCCTATAATGTTGTTACATATCCTAAGACCATGGCTCTCAACATTGGATCACATTATGTCATTGCATTCTCCAGGATCATGGAAGACAGAAAGGGCCAAGAGAATTTCCAACTCATAGTCATTACCCACGATGAACGCTTCGCTCAAATGATTGGCCAACGGCAACATGCTGAAAAATATTACCGGGTCGCAAAAGATGATATGTAAGGAAAACATTATTGCTCTCATCTCTTCTTTCTATTCTTGCTTTTCCATTTTCTCTGAATGCAAGATCCTGAAACTTCACAATTCGTGATCTTCTCAGGCAACACAGCATAATCGAAGCCCAAGAGATCTTTGATTGATAAACTGGTTGATTGCTCCATAAACCAACATAACAGAGTTAGCTAATGTTTAACGGTAAGCTCATCTTTTTGAAAAGCTTTTTGTAGCTTTCTTGGCTCTGTTATTTACAACTCTACATATGTGGTTTGATCAGATGTGTGCAAAATTTTCAATTGAATTGAAAAATCGGTATGTAGTGGCACCTCTTTGAGCCCTTTTAAGTTAAGTTTTTGTAAAGAGAATGCAACATTCCAAAGTTTGTTGATGGTTTTGATATTTCAACAAGTCATCACATCTTCATAACACCCTGTCTTTATTTATGAACAACATAAACATCATTACAACCAACTATCAACCCATTGTTAATAGCTTCGTATCATACACCTTTTTGTCTTTTCTTGATTATATTTGTGTTATAACGTAAGTCGAATATGAAATGAAGTTAGTAGATAGGACTAACAACAGGAGTGAAACCGAGTAACTGCTTAGAATGAAGCCATGGTTGAATAACCACAACCGAGTCAAACATCCTGGTCGAGCCATTGGGTTGAGTCACTTCAATCCTTAGATAGTATTTGGTCCCAGCGACGACCTGTTTCTGAGCCGACACAACTCGGCTAAACATCAGTGGACTCGACACGGCTGTGTCCGTTTTCGCAATGGATGCTACGTTTCCTTCCTCGCTCTGTTCCCGTTGATTGAATTGCTCCACGCAGTACCTGTGATCACAGTTACATCAGATTTCTAATTCATACATACGACATGTACATATGTATATGTGGATGTATCATGTATGTATACCTTCCAAGTTCTTGAATTTCCCTGTTGCTTTTAACGTTTGGAACATCTGACTTCCCTCCGAGAACGACGGACTTCCTTAAAGCGTTCGCCGATGGAGTCATGACTGCGATCACCAGAAACCCTAACAATGACAATCCAAGAGAGACCTTTAACACTGCAGCCATTGCTTTTCACTTTTTATCTTCTTGTCTGGCTTCAATTTGATATTTTTGTGTTGCCTCGTAATGTCTCTTCTTTTTCCTCCTCTGAGACTGATGTGTGTTCTTGTATTTTTGTGAGTGAGAAAGAAAGAGAGAGAGAAGTGTTTATATAGAGAAAGAGTTTAGGCATTGTTGGTGTTTGTGTTTGGGTGTACGTGAATGGGTCCCCATGCCATCGGCACCTTCGGGGTTCCGCATCTTTTAAGTTACTTTCTGATCCAAGTCTCCACGTGAAGTGAGCCCCCACCTTTTTTAACGTATGTGACTTGCTCGGATCGGTAATTTTGTTTTTATTATAAACCGGATTCGAACACACTAAATTTTACATCCTAATTATGGAATGAATGGAAGAATTGGATATTTTTTGGTTTGTAATTTAAGGTGTTTATGATGGTCAACTAGTCCATAGTTGAGATCAAAATGAAAGATGTGAAACCTTATTTTTAATTTTAAAATGGATATTTTACATATTAACTCATCATAATTTGGTTGAATATGTTAAAAGACAGAAATTTCGTATGTTTTTTATATAAATTTTGGAAACAGTAAATGACTTTGTATAAAAACCAAACAAATTATGTTCAAACTCCTTTTATATTGATTAATATTTTATTTAAAATGTTTTCATTGTTTTTATTCTCCGTAATTGCACCAATGAAACAATTTTTAAATTCTAGTTTGACCAAGGAGGGATCATGGCCTCATGGGTCTCTAGCCTTTCCTTATCGCCTCGATTGGATTATGAATTATTATTGTCGTTTTGTTGGTTTTATTATAATGCAGGAGAAGTTTATTGTTTAGAAGAGCGACACGTATCAATTGAATTTGACATCTGCCCTCTCTTCTCTTCGCATGCTGCTCACGTAGCACCTCCTCTTACGTATGCCAAACTATTTGATACATAATTATAAACTCAATCTGTTACGGACAAGAAGAAATGTATAATATTTATTGACATAAGATAATATAATTTCATTTTCATGCAATCAAGCTCTTTAACAAACAAACAAAAATACAAATATAGCTATAAAAATTAACGTCGACAAGAAACAATACTTTCATATACCTTAAGACGTAACATAGTCATAATACATAGGGTTAATCATATGGAAGATATGCACAACTTGAAAAAAGAAACAATATTATTTGGACCATGTTTTGCCAAGATATGAACAGTTACATTAGAAGAACAAGGGATATATAAGATTCGAGAGTTTTTAGATTTCGAAGCCCAGAGAATGTCTTTGCAGAAATTCTCTACCCCAATATCCGTCGTTGTTCTTTGTAATATTTTACCAAACTTGGTCTTTAGAAAGAACCATTGAGTAACCCATAGACCAAACACTTTGCATTGCCATCGATCAAAAAGTGACTTTGCTTCAAGCGAACTTGTATTTCTTCCTAATTAATGATCATGATCCCCAATACATTAATATTTTTGTTTGAATGTGAAATTTATATTAAAATCGAGAAGTTATGTATAAAGTAGAGTTGGCCTAAACTAAGAGGCTTACATCAAGAAACAGATTGTGAAGCAAAAACACAGGGTAACGTGGAATGACAAAAACAGAGCAGGGAGAAGAAGAACACGCCCTGCAGTATGAAAGTCCAACAATCGAGTAAATAGCACCGAAACAGATACGGAAACTGAAAACGGGTACAAAAATGGAGTTTGAAAACGGTAAAGTAAAAATTCATAAATAAGGAAACGGCATAGGTATTTCAATAAATTTATAAAGAAAAAATATTCATATTTTTAGTAAGATACGATTAGAAAAACTAATGGACTAATGAGAGAAAAAAGATTTTGAAAAATAAAATTAAATGTGAAGAGGTAAAGAAATGAGGAGGTGAAAATATGCTAATGATAAGAATACTGGAAATGAAATGAAATAGATGCAAATATCAAAACTTTTATATTATTTTTCTCCGCATAATCTAAAGAATTTTGTAAAATAGTAGGGAACACCAATATTGAAGCCAAAATGTTTAGAAAACATTTCTATATCCCAATCATTTCGTCTTCGTAACTATTTGCTATCTCTATCTTACTCGAAACGTCTTGAAAACGTTTGAAGTAGCATTTCTAGACCGTCCTCATACTGTTCCGTTTTCGAAACGTCTCTGATACGGGAGACCTTACCAATAGAAATACATATGCTTCCTCACCCGCATAGCTAAGAGATAGAATACGGTCATGAATTACCTTCTTGATGGTTTGAAGTAGCATGTCGGTAGAGTTGCCCCCGGTGTTGTGACGACGATGATTACATTCTTTCCATATGTGGTAGATCCCTGCCTGCAAACACATACGGAATAAGGCTTTGTCAAGAAGATTTTGCTGAGACGAAACAAGATGGCGAAGCATTATTGACTAGTTGGGGTTTAGCTTACGTCCAAACAGGTTATCCATAAGCTTCATCCATAACGTGAAAGAGAAGAGACGCAAAAAAAGATGGTCCCTGGACTCATTGGACTCTCCACACAGCAAACAAGCCTGGCTCTGACCCCAAGTCCGAATTCGAAACCCTGTGGCAAGCCGGTCCTTAACCGCTAGCCATGTAAAGCTGTATCTAGGGATCCCTTGGGCAAACCACACTGTCTTGTACCAAACCACTTTTGCATTAGCTGCGCGAATTTGATCGCACGGAACTCGTGATGAGAAGCACGGTTTGAATACATTGATATTCCATCTTCATCTTTTAAAATCAATCCACACACAACTTGTTTGAAATCATGGCTATATGCAGCATCATTCTAGCTAGAAATAAACTTAACCAGCATACTAACGTATTGATTGGGAAAAAAAGAAAAAAGAAAAAACGTATTGATTGATGATCGTTCTAACCAAAGTCACATATATGTAGCTTTGAATACTGAAGATTAACTCACATTCATGTCTTAGTCGAAATATTTATTTTTAAGTTTGTTATTGAGATAAATATTTTTATGTTTTAGTTAATTTCTTATAAAATATAAATGTAGTCACAAAACAAAAATTCAAAATTTGTCTTTTGCGTGCATAATTTACTAAAAATTGATCAATACATTAAAGTATTATAGTTCTACTAAATGAGGATCTGTCGCATACACGTATGATTTTTTATTATACATGTTTACTTAGAGTATGTTTATTGGTAAGAGATTCAAGTGAATCTCCTACTAATATTTTAAATATAATTTAATTGTGTAGTTAAATTTTAAACTAAAAAAAATATTAAACTAATAACAAATGTGATCATGATCTCTTAAGAGTTTTTCAAAATCTCTTATTTAACAGATTTTTCTTATTCTCTTTCCTTTTTTTTATTAGTTTTTATTTGTTTATTGGTGAGTCTCTTAACGATAGACTACCAATATACATGCTCTAATATATTTAAAATAATCTTTATTATATTTATATTTAATTTGATATTAAATATTTGTTGTTTTTGTATCATATGTTGATTTTTTTCAAGAGAGGTTATTTTAAAACATAAATTTTTGAACATCATTTAATGGAGTGTATATAAAACATATGGTGTGAGATTTTTGGGTAATATTATAATAGTTTTCAAGATTATTATGTTTTGGAACATAATAAGATTTATTTTAATTTCACGAAAAAACATAGAAAAAAACAAACAGAAAAAAAAAAGATAAAAATTGAATGTTAAATCTCGTCTTAAGGAAAACAAAGTCATTAAAAGCTTTCGAAGCTACTTTGGGACGAAAATTATGGGCTATTTTAGTTTGATTGACCCAAAAAAAAAGGGTTACTTTAGAGACTAAGATCTTTGACCAATCCTTGACAAACATTAATCAAAGCTAGATTTGCCGTATCGAGATTCTATGACGTTCTGTCTTCTCTCTTTATCTGTTTATGTCCATATAAGCGTAATCGTAAAATATGAAATAAGTCTCAAAGAGGATACTAAAATGGTATTCGTGGACGTTTCCCCATGGCGAGAGATTAGATGTATGTGATCAACATGGATCTCAGGTTAGTAATATCCAAATCATCTTTCTAATCACATTTCATTTATTATTCATCCAAAGTGGTTATATGATTGTGAACCAACCACTAGAAACGTGTTTTCTTCTTAGTGTGAAGTTTGATCATTTTGTTATTTACAAAGGACACGTAAGATTTTGTTAGCGAAGCTGAATCTTTATCATCTTGTTATCAAGTTCTTTCCAATATTATCGTTCCTTCGTCTTTACAAAACTTATACCAAGTGAGAAATATAAATAATGACCTTATAATAAAGAAAGAGAATGCAAGGTTTAACCAGAAAATGGGTTTTATTTTAGAATTGCCATTTCTTATTGGGATTTGGTTTTTTCCCATATTAATTTTATGTATTTAAATTAGTAAAATTTACTTATTTAATTAAAATTACACTAATTTGATTTTTAGTAAAAGAATAAAAAGAACATTCTACTAGGCATATGAACACTTAAATACAATAACAAATGTAGGACATATTCAATTTTTTGTCTACTTATGAAATATGTTCCTCAGTCTTGAATTTTGTTCTCCTTATCCCTTCTATTCTCTCTACCACTCCTTTCAAAGCAATATTAAAAGCATCTTCAAGAACCTCTTCACCCGGTTTATTCCCGATTGGTTTAGTGTACACAATCTTCGGAATCAATCTTAATACGTTTTCTCTCATACTAACCACTCTCTCATTTGGTATTCCGCGCAAGATCTCTTCGATTTTGTTCTTTCCCCCGGTTCTCAGCTCCTTAACCGGTATATAAACCGAATATTCGCTATTGTTTTTAGGTATGTGCCATACATATTGCTTGTATGCGCTTCCTTGGTTAAAGAAAACCGGAATACAACCGGCCAAAATCGAATCAAATACCGATCTTCTGGTTAACGAATCGCCCGGCGGTTGTAAGCAAAAAACCGAACTCTCGAAAAGTCTCATCAGACTGATTGGATCATCGCAGCTGTTTGCTTTTACGTCACAGTCAAGAAACCTACACGTTTTAGATGAACTCTTGCATTGATTTATAACTTTAGTGCGAACCAAACCGTTCTGGTTTCTGCTTGCTCTTTGAGCTCCAGCGAATGAGAAGAGAACCGTCCGGTTAGTGAGCTTGATCTTGTCTTGCCACCGTAGGATCTCGGAGGTTGACGTTGGGTGAAAGTAAGTAGGATAAGGAATTGCGAACTCGTTGTGGCTCGTTAGACTCCGTTCAATGGTGAGGAAAGTGAGGTTTTGAGACTCCGGTAAGAGCATCAAGTTGGTTCCCCAGTCGGAGTTTTTGTCGGAATTTCGCCGGAAATCTCGTGAAATCCGACCGGTTACGAGGAAATGGTCTTTACCTGACATACCTATATTTCAATTGGAGATAACCGACATTTAATTTTAGTTTGATCAAAAAGATATTGGCGGACGGAACAAAAAAAAAAATACACATTAAAATTTAATATTATATATGATTTAAATTTGGGTGATTTACAAGTTAATTTTTTAGACGTAACTACAATTAATATATTTTCAGTTATTACTTATTAGTAGTTGAAATCCGACCCCTTAAGAAATGGCATTCACCTAATATACCTGTATTTCAATTAGTCATAACTGACAAAATTATTTTTCTAGTTATGTCAGAAATTAATTGACCGACGGACTAAACATACACGTTAAATATGATATCTTAAAATTTGACTTCAAATATATTATTGACGTCGATAAAAATTTATCTAGAGAAAATATTTCGTACGTTTATCGAATTTTAATGTGTAGTTTCATTTATAAATTTTTAAAATTTTTATAGCGAAAGAATGATTAAAAAAGGTTTTCAATTAAAAAGTCGTCGGTGGAAAAGGAGAGAAGAAAAGTCGTCGCTGGCTTTGAATAATTCGTTTAATTATTGATTATATCGAAACAACAAGCGAAAATTGCAAACAATCAAAAACTTTAGGGGTCAAAAATGAAATAATAATAATAAAAAGTAAAACACGCGTACCTTTCCACTGTGGTTGCGTCTTGAGCCATTTAACAAGTTCCTTCCCGGCGGCGTCTCTCGCAGCTACGTTACGCCGCCGTAGATTTCGCCGGAAATCAAGACCAGCATAATAAGGTAAGTAAACAGCCGAAGCAAGCGACGAGTTTCTTGTCAAGCAGTCGTATCTCTTCATCTTCTCGTGGAAAATCACTTCGAGCATGAACTGATTAGTCGCGTACCAGCTCGGAGGGTACTCAGAACCTTCGCCGCCGATCAAAGGTCCGAATCCTGAGTTCTTGAGGTACTTACACATACTGATTTTGTCTTTTGGTCTTGTAATAGACTCGCAATCTTTGAGGATTTCAAGATTGAATATAGAGGGTAGGTTGTGGATATATATGTAGCGGCCAAGACACGTGTCGTGATGGAGTTGATGGTCGGACGCCGAGGTGGTTCTGGTGGTGGTGATGAGGATTATTTTGTTTTGGGAGAGATGAAGTAGAAGAAGAGAGATGGTAAGGAGAGAGAGGAAAAGTAAAAGAGTGGTTGGTTTTTTCTTCCATGTATGATGGTCGTCGATCGAAACTGATGAATTGTTGTTGTTCTTGTTCTTCATCTTCGTGTGTTGTTCTTGATTTGATGATCCATGTCAAACTGAGAGAGAGAGAGAGAGAGAGAGAGAGAGAGAGAGAGAAATGTCGCAAAGTCACACGCAAGTAATATATTATTAATAAATAGTTTTTGTGGTGTTTGCAGATGAATTTGATTGGGGAATAAAAGTTTGGATGTCCAGATATCAAATAGTATCGTTTAGCTTCGTAATCTCTTAATTTTATAATTATTTGTATACGTAGGTGGGTAGAAACTTCTTCTTGTGATTTTATATCCAAAAATCAATATTTGGTCAAACGAGTATGGCTCTCGAGGGTGAATACTGAATCCTGTTGAGTTGGGCCAAATTATGGTATATAAACCTTTTCTATTATTAATAAATGTTTGCTATAGTGCTTTTCATGCTTACTTTTGCAAATCCCTTTAATTCAAGATGTTTGTTCTTTCTAAGCAAAATAATACATAAAACAAATCTACTTAGGCCATGTACAAAGACCAAATCATCTTACTAATAAGATATTCTTTCTTCTTTTATTACTACTTATAAATAAGATCCACGAGAAAATAAAACCAAAGCAAACCGAACTATTTCAACTGTCTTGTTTTCTAGTTCTGTACCTATTTTTGTGTTTACCAAAAACATTCATTGCTTTGTGGGCCTTGTGGCATTATTCGACTTAAAAGGTTTAAGTAAAATCAGACGAAGACTTTGGCAACAGACTCAACCGGCTTGATATCTACATCTCGCACCTCTAGTTTTAGCCCTTTGCCTCCTGCATTCGCCAATGGATGGATCCCCAGCTCGGGCCCTGTCATATACGCCCTTGTCTCCCTCTCCCCCTCTATCGATACACCAAACCGCTTCTCTGCCTCTGCATCCAAAATTAAATCCAAATCTGATCAACTACAAATGACCCCAACTACATTGTGCCATATCAATACCATTATTGCTAGCTAAACCGGTCTAGGCTCTGTTTCTCTATCGATACCCTAAGCCGCTTTTGCATCTCTGCAACCATGCCCAAATCCAATCATAAATTACCAATAATCCTTAATACCTTACGCCATATCAAGACAATTACTAGCTATACCAGTCTAGGCTGATTCTCTGTCGAAACCCTAAACCGCTTCTCTGTCTCTGAATCCATACCCAAATCCAGGCATAACCTACCAATGATCTTTAATACATTATGCATCAATAAAAGGAGCATTGCTAGCAAAACGGTCTTAAGCGCCATTCTACATAAATAGAAATTGATAATTCTAGATGTAAACGAACAAAACACAGACAATTAAATTATCATTGGTTAACAGCTAAATTTAGACCACCTATGATTGAGTAATAACAAAAACGCATAATTTCAACGCCTAAAAGATAGTAGTCATGGTTATGGGCGCTAGCGCCTACATAACCACCTAGACCGTTTTTTCAACATTAAACTAAACACTGTCTATTTTTTTCTAAGAAAATTGAACCGTAAAACCACAGGAAAATCTCACAGTAAAGTAAGACACGATGACATAACTAATCTACGGATTTCCTTACCTTGAATCATCTCATGGAATAGCTGGCCATCGCGGGTAACAGCCATCATGATATTAGGTAAACCAAGGGGAAGCTCATGGCCCAAATCAACTTGCCAAAAATGGAAAACTTTGCCATAAGTCTTAGCGACTTTATCAAGATCTTGACGCTGAATGGCACCTGGAACACCAGGCATGAACAAGAAACCTCCTTTCACTTCCCACTCGTGCGAGTGCCAAAGCTTCTTCTCTTCGTCAGGCAAAGTCATGAACAGCTTCTCTGTCACTATGTACTCCAATCCGATTAGACGAGCGTTTGCATCCGGACCGTCGTATATCAGACACTGACGCATCTCTTCGTTCACGTGACTGCAGAAATGGTGAGCCTCTACTTGTCGTGTCATGTCGTCAGCATAGAAATGGAACCTGCCATCATAAGAAATTAAATAGCATGCGTTCTCTATAAAAGTGTAACTACGGTAGGACGTATAAACCAAATCGAAATGGAATTTATAAAAGGAAATCGAATAAAAACATTTAGAAGGGCTTGGTCATTGGTGCCATTTTAGTTAAAATTGATTGGTCATTGGTGCCAAAAAAAAAAAATTTCCAAAGCAAACCAGAAGATTGGTTTCCTTGAGCAATTCTCAAAACTGAGAAAGCTGCAGCGAACAAACGAATACTCACCGCTACATTCAACACATTGATCGGTTTATTCAGAATCTAAGTAAAACATGTTTTGTTCTTGATATAAAAGAAAAAGTCTACATATATATTCAAAAACATTAGCTATATGTGTCTTTACTTTCATATTGAGAATCACAAGTCCAAGAGGGATAAAAAGAGGTGGAATTGATAAAGATCGGGTTATACGTACGCGCAGAGATGTTGGTGGATTTGGTTAACCGGAGCAAAACTTTGAACGGCGGAGGCCGCGGTGTCAATTATGGAGGTTCCGGTCTTTGTTGCCTCTCCTGGAACCGCCGGTCCAGACGTCGTCGATGAGTGAACTGCCTTCTCCATTTTGTTTATGATTAATTATTTGCTCTTCCTCCCCAAAAGAGGTTAAGCAACCAAACACACAGAGTAATTGCAAAGAGAATAGATCATGCATTCACACTTGATACTTGTGGGTGTGATCTAAATAAGGAGGGGTTGTATGCATGAAGTGTAACACGTGGCAATTACAGGAGGTTACACTTGGGTTTTTCAGCTTCTCTTTAGGGCATGTAATAACAAGAACTAGTCAAATGTTATTAAAGATTTTGGGAAGCAGTTTTAGGTAAGTGTTTTCTGACAATTTGTGAAATGATCAGTTAATCAATAGCCAAATATCCCTTATGTCCCACTCTCGTTCTCATAGTAGAGAAGATCGTAGTAAAGCTAGAACATTATGAAGAGTTCCTAGTAAAGTAAGCAATACTTAAGATCTTTGAATCTACATCTGTTTACTTGTAAAGTTGTACAAGTAACGCAAAGACAAACAGAAATTTAGGGTTCTCTAGGGTTTTTAGAAGTCTCTGAAACTCATTTTTGGGTCTACAGCTTTTGAGCCTCTTCTTCCTTTGCCTCTGCCTCTCCCTCGTCCCCTTCCCCTTCCTCCACGCCTCACAAAGGACCTCCCATGTTTCACTTCTACAAGTGAGAGAAGCAACTCATCACATAGAACACATCCTTGATGCAGAGTGGCTCCGTTCTCCAGAGGAGTCGTTTTCTTGTTGAAATCGATCTCTATGATGGCTGAATCGCACTCGGGACAGCGGTTACTTGTGGTGGCTATGCGATGAGCACCTTCCGGAAGAAAAACGATGCAACTACACAAGTTGCAGTTGAGTTTCCACTTGGGGAAGCTCACTGGGTCCAAGACGAGCGTGCCTTCGCACTCTGGACAAGCGCAGACTCCTTGGTTTCTGAGAGAGTGTTGGCATGTGGGATGAGGACAGAGTGAACATGGCATGCCTGAACCCGTTTTGGTTTTGGCAGGAGCATTGGGCGTCTTAGAGGCTCCAAAGAGTGTGTCTATGCCTTCGAATGGAGGAGAGTTGTAGCAGTATGGGCATAGTGGAAATGATTTCCCCTCGGCTCCTGGAACTGAATAGATCACGAGCTCAAAGTTGTCTAAAGGACATGTGAGTTCCTTGTATAGCTGTAAGAGATCAGTTAACAAAGGATTCAGATTCATGTTTAATAACGATAAATCCTATTAGAGCTTCACTGAGGTTTCAGCTTAAGAGTTTAGGTGATGTAAGGGTTTACCTTGACTGTGCCCTTTTGAGGAAGATAATAAACTTCTTCGCACGTGCCGCAGAAGAGACGTGGTGGGACTGCTGTGATGTGTTTCATGTATCGCAAGCATTTTCCACATTTGCTTAAAGCGCGACCAGAATCAGCCAGAGGAGAGAACTGTGCTTCAAAGAGGGCATCCATGTGTTCGATCTGAAAGGACAATATAAGATAGCTATTAAGGCTTTATCAAACAAATGCCTTCAGACAACATAACATAAACCATGTTCCCAACCTGTTGAACAAAATAACTGAATTTACGACGGAATTGCTGAATCACATGTTGCACAACGTGTGAATGATCAGCTTGGCCCTTGGCAACAAGAGTGATTTGTTGCTCAATAAAGCTCCGGATGTCTGGTAAGCAAAGGTCTGGATCAATACATTGATAGCCTCTTATTAGTGTGATTCCCAATGCCGTTGGAACCAATTTCCTCCCAGATTGGACCTTCAAGAGAGCATAAACACCAAAAAAGAGTAATGAAAATTGTCAGAAAACAAAAATGAATCTTCCTGAAATGAGTAACATCGCCTTTGGGTTAACCCACCTGAACATAATTGCGTTCACCAATGTTGTTTATATGCACAGGTATTGATGCATCGGTGCCTATGCCATGCTTCTCCATTAGAGATATCAGCTCACTCTCAGTAAGGTAGTCCGGAGGCGCAGTATTCCCCTGTAGATTTTACAACATTCAAAGATAAATACAAAAGGATATACTAAAACTGGAAACAGTAAAGTAATTTGTGTCCTAGCACAAGGAAAAGAGAACAGCAACATAAACTGGAGAAGAATGTAACCTTATACAGCTCCACTCTTAAAACTTCAATCCTCTCCCCTTTGAAGAAAGAAGGGAGTTTTTTCTCATCCACTGCAGACCATGGCATTATAGCAGTAAAACCCTTTTCTGTCACTCGCTGCCCCGTACAATGGAAAGTTTCTCCACCAATTGACAATTCCACTTTAGTCCTGAGATATCCATCCAAGAGATTACCACATATAAGATGTGCAAAGAATAAGCTGTAACTGGCATGGATCAAGCTAAAAACAAGGCTTTATTTACCTTATGTATTTGCAATTAGGTGAGACGGTGCCAATAAAATGTTGACAGACATACTGATAGAGTCGCCAAGCATCTCCTCCAACCATGTCCTCGGTTGCTGCTCGCATCGGGGTGATAGGAGGATGGTCTCCAGCATCAGTTCCTGACTTTGGCTTATGAAAGCCGTCTGAGAGCAGTCTCTGTACGTAATCACCCCACACTGGATTACTAACTTGTGCTCTGAGTGTGTCTGTGAAGTCGAATGAAGAAGGATAGGCTGTGCTTTCTGTGCGCGGATAGCTAGCACAAAATATAAGAGTTTGTCAAAAAAGTACCATCACCGTGATGACGAAAACAGGTGTAAATGTTTAAATGAATATACAGGGAAAAATGTGATGTTTGTATATCCTCGTCAGCGAAGGTTTTTTCCATTTCCTATCTACCAGTTCTTAATTACACAAACAAAACTATACCATTCAATAACGATTTGGGATTTACCAAAATTAGCCAATTATATGCTGGTAAAGAGGAGTTAAATGACAAAAATAATAGTCTGGAGAATGGAGGAAGCGAACCTGATGAAGCCTTGAGTATACAATCGCTCGGCAAGATGCATAGCCGTCTGAGGCCCAAATCCTAAAGCACTTGAAGCAACCTGTGTAACCGCTAGTGTTGTGCTAAATCAGGGAGAGTAATATGAAAACTAGCTTTTATTGAACTTTGAACTCGTGAACAAGATTAAGCAATGGCAAAAGCTCTAATCGCAACATTGAAAACCAAAAACAGAGTAAACAAAACAAGAAGAGAACGAAGATCCCAATGTTGCCAACACATCCCCAAAAACAACCATGAAGCTGATAGAAACAAAATTGCTTTGGATATATGCAGAATATTTAAGGCTTTCAGTCAGTGTTTTGCGATCATTAGTACAGGGTATGGTGTTCGCTTAAAGTATAATGTACAATAAGGCAAGTTCATTTTAAAGGAATGGTATTCACAACTCGTGACTTCTCTACCTTTAGCAAATTCACTGTGTTAAGACCAGCTGGACGACCTTTGACTTCCAGCTTTTCTGATACGTCCATTACTTTTGCAGTTCTGCCTTCCACGACCAACTTTTGGAACACAGTAGCAGCCTACAATTTGTGAAAGCATGAATATATCAGAAACATAAGATTAGAAAGCAACAGTCAAGAATGTCAAAGAAATTCTAACACACGAACGAGACACTAACTTCCAGGTCGAACAATCTACGTCTCTCCCACTCTAGTTGAAGCTCATAACCATCCTTTATTATATAAGGTCGCAGAGCCCAAAACTTTTCCGGCTTGAAAGTATTAATATGCATGTACCGTTGCACACAAAACCCAAGAGTAGGAGTCTGGCATGGCCCATAACTGAAATGAACATTCAAAAGGATCTTTAAGTAGTTAAAAGACTTAAAACAGATGGATACAGTGACTTGTATTATAAAGAAGATGGAAAAATCTAGTTGGCAATATAGTTTGCGAAACAACTACTATTGAATCTGAAGAATGACAGAAAGGACAGAATACTCTAAATGACAGGAGATAACCACGACAAAATTCCACAGCCACATCTTATATGATCAGCCATATCAAATACTCCAACGGAAAAGGAAAAAAAATGCATCTGGACTAAAGAAGAAAGTCGACCCAACTTTTCGGAGATTCTTTACACACAGAACAAAAAGAGAGGAAAGGAAGAGACGAGAGGAAACTGACGAAATAACTCTGCAGTCTAGATTCTGATATTTGCCTTGGAAATAACTTGTTTGAAATCGCGAGAATGCTACACCAACTTTTAGATCTATCTCTTGACGAGCATCTACTGCCAGTGCCTCATCTCTGTTTGGTTCAACAAGGTTGTCCATGGCCTTTGATATATCTTTCTCAGTCACAGACGAAAATCGCGCCCGATAAACCTTTCTCTTACTATCTTTCATGTCAAAGCCAGTAGACTCGATAACTACAAGAATATAATGGTCAACAAGTTATAGCAACGGCCATCAAAATCATGTGCCTGGCATAGAAAATATGACTGGCATAGAAAAAGTAATTTTGCAGGAGAAAAATAATTAAGATATTGGTGGTTGCACCACATATGCAGGAGCTAACTGTATATTTGAACCCGCAATCTACAACTACAACTTAAAGGGTCTACCAAGATACTGGCATGATATACAGATTCAACAGTATGGTATGTTTCATTTAGTAAAGACAGAGAAGAAAGCATAGTCATTGATTCAACAATTACCTATAGAGTGGATGCAATGGTTAGACACTATAAATTCTGTTGATTTCAACCAAAATCTAGTGAGAACAAAAGTGAAAAACGGTAATTAAAGACTTGCCTTCAAAACATATATTCTCCCCTTCACGATCGCAATCCAACCACAACACCATATTACTGCACCCACGAGCTTCATTACTTAAATGCCTACATATATGAGCCTGAGATTTGTAGACTGTTAGAGAAAAGTGTCCATTACCGTAGAAATAAAAGAATACAAAAAGCATACGACCACTAGAAAGATGCATCTCTACTAACCATTCGCATAATTCTTGTTCCAAAAGTCATGCATATCGTTTTTTTCATAAAGCAATGAAGCTCATCCCTTAAAGTATACAAATTCTGCTATAAAATATATACTACAGCTGCCAATGCCCAAGGTAAACGCCAAAAAACCAGCTCAAGCACTCCCCATGCACAAAGAAAAGAGATAAGATCGTGAGAACTATTTACCTTTGGGTTTGACTCTTTTTTAAGAATTGGAGCGTCGAAAAGATCTTGTGGATCAATTGTTGCCCAATTCTGATATTTTTCTGGGAAATCTACACTAGAATATGAAAGTGGCGTTTAGACATCTGCTTTGAAATATTATGAATGTCTGCAAGCAATAGTTTTCGCAGCAGCTTTGTACACGAGATTAGAGTCCAAGAAATAAATGAAAAATTGGATGAAACATTAAATTAAAACCATTTTCTAAACTCTCTCGAGTGAAGCAAGAAAAATAGAAAATTGAGTAGCTAATAGAGAAGATGCAAACAGCGATTTCAAAGACATCCGAGGGAAACATGCAATTGATAAAGAAAAGTGTGATGCACATTAAAGAAAATGTCATTGTTGAAGGTAATCTATGCAGCAGCAATCACTTCTATTTCTCTTTGATATGAATAATATTGATAGGCAAGAGAGAACCTGAAAACATGTCCGATAACAGATGTTACTCTATAATGTGCTTTAAAGCCTCGAAACATCCCATCAAATTCATGCACCTCTGTACTGCCTCTCCTTGTAGACATCTGAAACGAGAAGATAAATCCAATTAATTAAAGTCTCCATATCAACCTTCCTTAATGTTTCTTACTAGCAATTTAGACTTCCAAGGTGAAACACAGAACTGATTCGGTTTTTCAAACTCCCAAAGAATACTGAACTTTTAAAAGTACAATCCACCCAACACTAAATTAAACAACCCATCAGAAAAAAAAAAAAAAAAGTGAAATTTGTAACCAAAGCACAAATCGAGCAAATATGGCTGCTTCGAAAAGAATAGGTCTCAGTCATTAGAGCTGACAATATGAGCATACTTCAGTTGACCTATCCCTTAATTCAAATCAAACGAGATGAGAATCGTATTAACGCAGAAGAGTTCTGTTACCAAACAAAGCTGTTATACTCATTCGAGCTAGGGTTTCAGAAACTAGAGAAACGAAGAAGGTGGGGAGAGAGAGAGAGAGAGAGAGAGACCTGTCCATGAGAGAGAACTGAAGCTATGGAGAGGGCAATGCTGGGCTTCTCCGCCACCTGATGAAAGCAACGAGAGGAGAGATTAGTAAGAGATAAATAAATGAAGATGGGAAAGCGGAATCGAAATCAGAGAAACCTAAATCCCTCACCATAAGAACTCTGGGGAGCTGAGCCATTGAAGAAGATGATATCGGAATCGGGTCAAAAACTCTCGGGCTCCCTCAGGCGTCCAAAGAGCTTTTTAGCCGGAGACGCAAAAATCAGCACCTCTTTTTGCTACACACTAAACGCCATCGTTTTAGGCGCATACCTCTCAATGGTTGAACCTTAAAATTCGGTTTTCAGTTTGATTTCGGTTCGGTTCTTTTGCATACCGTTAAATCGAACGGGTTTCTTTGGTTTTTAGAATAATTTTTGAATATGAAGGGGGTTAGTCAATCAAATAATACATAAGAAATGCGTCAAATAAATGAATTTGCCCTGACGGGAATTTTTATTTATAGTTTGGTTAGCAAGATTTTCTTTGATTATTTCATTTTCTTTTTTGTCAAGTTTAGACACTCAACAATTTTTCTTTTGGTATAAGTTATTCTCTTGTTAAACTTGGAGTAATTTTTTTTTTTTTTTTTTGGTAGGGATGTCTAGACCAAACCCGATTAATCCGAGGATAAACGGGTTCTTTGGTAAAAAAAAAAAATCGTAAAATCACTTCAGGTAAAACACTTGGGTTGAAAATCAAAAGAAACGTGCAATAATAACTTTGTCCGAAGTGCTTTGACAAAAAATTTGTTCGAAGTGGCATATTATTCAGCAAGCAAGAGTGATTGCAAAAGAAACACATTTGTGAGAAGATAGTATCTTTAATGTTTTAAACAACATTGGTGACGTTTTATTATTCAGCAAGTTACCATCTAGTGTTTGTGTCTCGTCACTCGTTTAACATTTATTATATCCTATCTATATTAACATTTTTTAAATACATTTGGAAAAAGTCTTTGGTTTTTGAAATCATTGTTGGATTGCATCAATTTTGAAATCGGATCACAAAATATCCGAAAATCTTTAATGAATATTGACACCAACAATTACCATAACAAATTTAAGCTAATTTACTAAAATATTTCTACCTAATTCAAACATAAATATATGATTCTCCTTTCACTTTTATTTAATCTTATATTTAAATTATTTTAAATTATTATATAATACATTTAGTTAATAAAATCTGTTTTTTTTTGCATATGATGTGATTAAAGTTTTTAAAACGGACATATATTACTCGGTAAATGAATTAAAAAAATATGTGTACAATGTCCCACATCACCTGAAAAATTGGATAATGGTTCAGAGTCATACTATAAAATAAACCAAAATGATTCCGAATACAAATGAGCAGAAACCTTGACTTATCATGAGTCCAAATTTAAAATTTTTATTCGGTTTATTCTGGTTCTTTATTTCAAAGAATTTAAATTTTTAAAAAGTTTTAAAATATTATAAATATTTAAATTTTAATAAAGTTTAAATATTTATAATATTTAAATTTTATATAAAGTATAAATATTTCAAAATTTTTAAATTTTTAATAAGTTAAACTTTATAAAACGTTTAAAATATTTATAATATTAAAACTTTTATGAAGTTTCAAATATTATAAATACTTTAACTTTATAAGAAATTTAAATATTATAAATATGTAAACTTTGTAATAAGTTTAAACATTATAAATATTTAAACTTTATAAAATGTTTAAAGTATAATATTTAAACTTTAAGAAAAATTAAAATATCACGGGACGGGGTTATATGACGGGACATGTTTGGATCGATATTAATACGGGATGGTATACCGCGAGTGAAATCTTAGAATTAACAATCAAAATACAATTATACAATCTTAAACACTAAACAAAACAAACAATATTAACAAAACAAACACAATTTAATATTTAAATTTTTTAGTTACAAAAAAATTCGACCCGCGGTGTACCGTGGGGTAAAATCTAGTATTAACATATTTTTTTTCCATACTCCCTAAATTTTTGATTTTTAAAAATAAAATAAAATAAATAAATATATGCATAGTAGAATTTAATATGATTAAAAAAATCATAAGAAAATGGATTAGATTGTGTTTATGTTATTTACTTTAAAAACTCTTAAATAATTTAGATAAATAATAGAATTTGTTAAGATTTTTTTAATGACATAAGATGTAAAAGTAATCTTATTAAAGGTATTTTTTTGAATTTAACTTTGTCAATTAATAGGAGATATACAGTTTTTTTTTTTTTTGGTCAAACTAATAGGAGATATATATTTGCAAAAAAAAAATCATATCTCGATAAGTAAAGACTACATCACAATCCAAACATTTAATACGTACTAAAATTTACATTTCCCATCCCTCCTAGATTTTGGTCTACCAGACAAAGTAAAAAGCAAACAATAAAGGGTAATGTGTCTTGTTGTAATGACATATCATCTTTCCATTTCAATATGTTTTCTTTTTCGGCTTTTTTGTTTCTTTATTTTAAATTATATATTTATAAAAATTCTGTAATATTTCCATTTTTTAACTTATATTATTATTCTTTTCTTCGACCACAATTGTTTAGACAGAAGATGATACTCTATTAAAGACTATTGATATCTACTTTGTTCAAATTTCATAGCAAAATTTGTAAGGATACTTAAATTCTCATCCAAACTAATATGTACTGATGATTAATTCTCATATATAGAAGAACTTAGTATATATCAAAGAGTTTATATAAAAAATTACGAATAACAGGCTTTATAGGAAAATCCTTAGAATGATCAAATATATATAGATAAAAATTTAGTCAAAACATGTGAAGCTGAAAAGTGAAAACTATCTTACAAACACAAAATGCAATTCGACGTTAAAACATTTGCTAAGATGTTGTATATGATATAAATATATAGTAGATCATATGTGTACAGATGTGAGCGAGCTTTGACAGCTTTGTTGACAGAAAGTGTGTCCATTGAAAGTTTGAAACAAACCCTATAGCTAGTCCTTTGATGTTTTCTTTCTATTTAAAACGTAGATCATTTAGAGAATTCAAGAGATGGATATATTACATATGCATTATTACGAATACAATAGTTTATTTTGAGAAACCATATTTGACAAAGTTATGAATAGTTTTCTCCCTTTTGTGTTATAATTTTCCGTTCTTATAAAGAAAATCGAAGAGTTAGGTCAAAATCTCAAAGTGACTTAGCACAACTCAGAATAAATGACAACGCGTGTGTGATAGTGTAATGACAGAGAAACGACTCGTGGAAGACTGTTTTATTTATGTTGCGGCAAATTATTTATCGATCATGTAGAAAAGCAAATTAGTTTTGTTTTGCTTATCTTATGAAACCCTATTATATTTTTTTGTCAAAGTGAAACCCTATTATATTTTTCAACATATATTATCAATGTTCTAAAACATTCTATGAGCTGGCTATGCGGTGGAGCATAAGCGGAGCTTAAACAGATTATATATATATATATATATATATAATTATTTTTAAATAATATAGTATATATGTAGTGAGTAATATATATATATATACTTTAGTTTAAGGAAAGACAAAATAAAAATATAGTTTCAGATATTAAATTTAAAAAACTCTTATGTCTGAAAAATAGTTTTGAAATATATAATAATCTCACATTTAAACAAAAGAAAACATGATTCTTAAGAGAATGTAAAAATTGACAAATATGTAAGTTTAAACTTATTTTGTAAATAAATTAAATTTCATAGAATTAGAAACTAATTATAAAATTTACTTGAAACAAAAAGTAATATTTTTAAAAATAATTAGTTATATTAAATTTTATTTTATTTTTAATTGGCCGTCTAGAATCTGTGTAGGCACCCGTCTAGACCGCGTAATATCTGTTTGAACGCTATTAAACGTCTGAATTATTTGAAACCGCCTAAATTACCGTATATCTGATACTCGAAACGTTCAACCACTTCATAACCCTTAAACACCGCCTAAACTGCATTTTAAAACACTGTATACTACATTAGTGGACTTCTTTTTTTATTTTGTTATCTGATTGGCAAAATCATTATTTCTCTATCAAGAACTACTTGGTGCTCGACTGGTCGTTATATTTCCATAGATTCGCTCCAAATTGAACCCTAGGGCATAGACCATAAACTGTATATATATACTATGGTATAAAGTAATATAATATGGTTTACCAAGAAAAAAGTTTAAGGTGGAAGAAAATTCAAAGCAGAAAAAGACCAACATTGTGAGGCAGAGACTTGGGATGGGAAAGAAGAAATGATGAAGGCATGTTTGGCATCTGGCCATCTAAAAGCCAAAACCATCCTATCCAAATATTTAATTATTTTGTCTTTTTTAAAAGCAAAAGAATCCGTTTCGACATTATAACTACAACGACTACCCATGCATATATTATACATCATGTATACATATATAAACCAATCATAGATAAACATTATGTATACATGTATATAGTCATTGTCATCCAACGAAATTAAACGTGAGTGTCTTTTTCAGATAAAATTACACGTTTGTCAAGCAGTTGAATGGCGAATATATGTTATTTACAAGAAATTTTATGTGGCTAAAACAGTAAAAGCATGACTAATAGAAGAACTTTTCTATATTATAATAGTACGTACATACCATCATTAGTTTATAATATATAATGATTAACTTTTTGCTCCTTCCTTAATCGAAAATGATTTGGGAGGACTCCCTTTAATATCCTTAAAATTTCAACATTTACGAGGCGGTCAAAAGCAACCAAGATTCATCTTGTCTTACCATCCTTAATTCACAGTTCACACACACGTATAGTATTATATAATTTGATTATTTGCTTTATTCTTGTATGGAATCCACTTTTTTTGTTGTTGTTTGTTAAAGGCTATATGTAATGCTCATTTTGGTCATAGACGCGGATCATATCAGTCAGATTTCAGCATATATATATATACCTGAAAACATTCAAAACGATTGTTAATTTGCGTGGGTATAATTTGGTCTAATGGTTAACTAACAAACTTTCTAAAATTTACATTAGATTTTGGTGTAAGTTCAAGGCTTCAAGTTTAAGCTAGAGTCACAAAAAGTTATATTGATGCAGTTCATAATTAATTCAAACATTTCGAATATCGTGGTGGTCATCCGTTGAGTCTCGATGTACTTCCTTTTTGTAAACAATAAATCGAATTTTGTTTGTATTCTGATTTAGCGAGATCGTTGTAGCAGACCAATATTAATCACTCAAAAGTCATGTTAATTGATTATAACTTGAAGCTGCAAAATCGGTTAACTATTGTAACATTGAACATAGCATTAGCATGCGAATTGAAGTGTTACTGTTAAAGAAAACATTGATGACAAGCAGGGAGAAAAGGTAAGTAATAGTAATTAATTTTTGGTAGTCCATTAACGTAATATATATTTAATACCCGTCCTGATCTTGTTACCTTATAGGTTTTCTTCGACCTATTTATGATACAAAGACACAGACACAGACCTCTCGATTCCCCAACATCACTCATTTTATTAAGTTGATCATCAATAGTGTTATTCGCAATAAATTTATTATTAATTTTACAATCACATCAAATATTACTATTGCTTTCAATTTTATCCAGAATCGTTTAAATATAATGGTGTATTATTTAACTACATACAGTTTTCCACAACCATTAAAATGTAGCATCCAATATCTTTTTATAATTCATAAAGATAATAATAAATGGTATGTTAGACGAATAGTAGATGGTAAAATAATGGAATAATAAAATAGCGGAAACACTTGACATAAACAAATTTTGCTATTCACGAAACATAAAAAAAAAAAAGATTTTTGTTGAGTAATTTTTCATTATCTGTTATATTTCAATACGTATACTATATTTCAAAAGAAAATAGAACTATTTGGAGATTTTATGTGGATTTTCCAGTGAGTTCCAAAGTTTACATTTATGCAAGAGATGTAGACTTAAACATTGTCCTAAAAATGGCAAAGTGCCCAATATACAAACATATTAACAAATATACGAATATGAAATATGCATATTTTCAATAAAACTATTTGTCTAAACATGAAAATTTGATCTAATTAAAGACATAAGTGTTGTTAAAACGTGAACAAATTGTATATCATTCATCATACAATATTTTATATGAATTGAAATATTATTAATCAATATGTAGTTTTAAAATAAAGATAAATTATGACTAAGAGAGTCAAATTTAAGAAAAATTAAGTTATGAAATGATAATTGAAACTAATAACAAACGAAAAGAAAGGTAAAAATAAAAGAAAATTGAACAAGCGTCCCTTAATTTTCTTGAACAAAAAATTAACTAATTATTAATAAACTCAGCCAAAAGTAAATAAAAATGAGAGCCCATAAGAATTGATTAGTCTTGAGGTAAGCTCTCTCTCTCTCTCTCTCTCTTTCTCTCTCTGCGCTTTATTCTGTTCAAATCCGCTGCTTTTACTTTGCCGTTTCACTGAGAACGAGGCTCTCTTTCTCTCTCTCTCTCTCTCTCTCTCTCTCTCTCTAGTAGAAGAAGAAGAAGAAGAAGGACCAAGTAGAAAAGCTTAAAACCAGCACTCTCTCTCTTCAAATCACACTTTTTTGCTTTCTCACTCCAAAATCTTCCTCATTGTCTTCTCTTTGCCTCCTTCAAGACTTGTTGTCTCTTCAAACACTTTTTACATCTTATTCTAAAACAATCTTTACTTCTTCTCTCATTTGTCTCTGTTGGGAGAAAGTAGAGTCTCAGAAACTAAACCCATTTCTTAATTCCCGTCTCTGATAGCCAAGGAGAGACAATACCCTTTAATTCTAAATCCAAGTTAGCTTCTGTCTTGATTCAAAAGAGGAGAAAGAAGCCAATTCTTGTCAATTTCGAAAAATCTCATATTTTTAAACAGTGATTCAACTAAAAACCCCAAATTTGTTCGACAGTTCGATTTGATCTCTGTTGTCTTTTTTTTTTTTGATGGATTGAGTATTCTACAACTCAAGAACAAACAGTGAATCAAATAAGGGAGCAACAATGAGAGACGACAAATCCAAGAAAAGCAAGGTTTATTTATATGTTTCTTTAATTCTTTTTTCATCTTGATGAATTTTTCAGATGAATTATATCATATTTTTTACTCTCCAATGAAGTTGTCATGGTCCAAGAAGATGGTGAGGAAATGGTTCAACATCAAAAGCAAAACTGAAAAGTTTCAAGCAGATGTTTCTGTTCCTCAAGGTAAAAAAAAAAAATCTTCCTCTTTGTTTTGTCAAAACTTGTTCTTGTTCTGTTCTGGAGAGCATTAATTTGCAATCTTTTTGTCTTTTCTGAGAAACCCAAACACCTCAATTCACCTTTTTTTTTTGGGGGTCAATTTGACTGTTTCTTTTTCTTTTGCTTTAACCACCATTCTCTGTGGTAAATTAAAGAATTTAGCAGTTGGATTGTTGTGTATGATTTCAAATTCTGATTTTTTTGATCAAATTAATTAAGCAGTTGAAGTTGAGCACAGAACCAGCTTTTCAGAGAGACAGCCTTGCACAATCAAGAAGAGCAAAACTGGTAAATTCATTCATCAATTACTCATATATGATCAATACTCTATGAGAAAAATTTCTTCTTTTTTTCTTATGATTTTTGTGTATTTACAGAGAAACTCAGTAAGAACTGGGAGCAGCAAGCTAGACAAAGGAGAATGAACTATGAAAATCCCAAAATCATTGATGTCCAAAACTACAGGTATCTGTTCACATAGTCACACACATATGTGTTCTGTATTATGATCCATTGAAGTTGATTCTCATGTTGATGATACTTGAGAACAGCATCTTCGTAGCTACATGGAACGTTGCTGGACGATCTCCTCCCGAAGATCTAAACCTCGACGAATGGCTTCATTCCTCGGCTCCTGCAGATATATACGTACTTGGGTGTGTTTCCATTACATCTTCTTTCCAAGAATGTCTGTCTTTGTTCAAGAAACGTTCTTACTAATCTTGTGTTTTTATTTTGTGTATTCTTTTAGGTTCCAAGAGATTGTTCCTCTTAATGCTGGTAATGTTCTTGGAGCTGAAGACAATGGTCCTGCTAAGAAATGGCATTCCCTCATCAGGAAAACGCTCAATAACCTCCCTGGGACAAACAGCGCCTGTCATACGCCGTCGCCTATTCCCGTCCCCATTGCAGAGATTGATGCTGACTTCTCCGGATCTTCGAGGCAAAAGAACGAGACTTACTTCAACAGACGGTCTTTCCAGACACCGAGTATTTGGAGAATGGAGGAGAATGATCCTTCTGTCTCACAGCCACGGCTTGACCGTCGTTTCAGTGTCTGTGATCGCGTATTCTTCAGTCATAGACCAAGTGATTTTGATCCGAGCTTCAGGTGCAGTCACAGGGCTAGTGATTACTCAAGAAGGCCTAGTGATTATTCTAGACTAAGTGATTACTACTCTAGGCCGAGCGATTATTCTCGGCCTAGTGATGTCTCCCGGTGGGGCTCCTCGGATGATGATAATGGTCCAGGGGATTCTCCGAGCACAATCTTAAATTCACCGGGGTCATGCCCTGGTTCTGCATCAAACGAAAATGGTTATAGAATCCCCTGGAACTCATCACAGTACTGTTTGGTTGCAAGTAAACAGATGGTTGGTATCTTTTTAACAATTTGGGTGAAAAGCGAGCTACGAGAACATGTCAAGAACATGAAAGTATCTTGTGTTGGTAGAGGATTAATGGGTTATCTCGGAAATAAGGTGAACATTTTATGCTTTGTTACCGCATGAGTTAGTTATGAGTTGGCTAGCTAGTACATTGCTGTAATGTGCTTTTGTGGTTCTTGTAGGGATCTATCTCAATTAGTATGTTGCTTCACCAAACAAGCTTCTGCTTTGTCTGCACCCATTTGACCTCCGGACAAAAAGAAGGCGATGAGCTAAGAAGAAACTCTGATGTCATGGAGATACTTAAGAAAACAAGGTTTCCTCGTGTCCAGAGTTCTGTAGAGGAAAAATCCCCCGAGAATATCCTTCAGCACGAGTAAGACGAAACCAAACATGAAGAAACAATTACTTTGTTTTATGACTCTCTTGGATTGATTCACATAAGCTACTTCATCAGTCTTTTGCGCTAAAATCCTGTTATTTCATTTTATTTAGTCGAGTAATATGGCTCGGGGATCTGAATTACCGGATAGCACTCTCTTATCGATCCGCAAAAGCACTTGTCGAGATGCAAAACTGGAGGGCATTACTAGAGAATGACCAGGTACATGTACTAGATATAATACATATGTATAAGGTTTATAGAGACTATAAGAGTTTCACATTTCTCATTTTATAGAATGTTCTGTTCGGCAACACTTAAAACATATTTTTGCTACAGTTACGGATAGAGCAGAAACGAGGCCATGTGTTTAAAGGATGGTACGAAGGGAAGATTTACTTCCCACCAACTTACAAATACTCAGCTAACTCGGATAGATATGCAGGAGGAGATTTGCATCCAAAAGAGAAACGTCGTACTCCTGCTTGGTAAGTTTCTTGCATTCAGAAAGAGTAAACAAAAACCCTGTAAATGATCTGACAATTGTTTTTTTTTTGTTACTAAAGGTGTGATCGGATACTGTGGCATGGAGAAGGACTGCATCAGTTATCTTATGTAAGAGGGGAGTCACGGTTTTCAGATCATAGACCGGTTTACGGCATATTCAGCGCAGAGGTTGAGTCAAATCACAAGAGATTAAAGAGAACCATGAGTCACTCCACTGCACGGGTCCAAGCTGAAGAACTCTTACCTTACGCCCGCGGATACACCGAGCTAACTTTTTTCTAGAAGAAAATCGAAAAGGAGTTCTTTATGGTAACATCTCTATTCATAAACTTTATAAATCTAACCAGAAAATTAGGAGATAACAGATAGAATGTAGTGTCAGTGACATGAAGCTATCAGAGCCATTAGTAGTAGTAGTACTTGTGGTCCTAAAACTCAAAATAGAGATTTAAGTCCAATAAGACTGGTCTGCATTTATTATATATCAGCCAAGAAAAGTATTAATCCACACGTTCCTCTCGTATCATTTAAGGCACATCACATTGATTTGGATAAAAATGGACCCGGTAAAGCGATCTGATTTCGTGTTTTCGATTCGAAAGTGTGATAAGATATTGTCTCTGCATCATCAGCTATAATTAATGATGGAAAATTTCTTGAAACCAAGATTTGTTGAGTGATTCTTGAATCTTGAGAAAAACATTTTTTCTGAAATCTCATGAAGAGTTATTATTGGATATAATTCTTCATCATATTAATATCACTTATGGTATATAATTTGATTCGGCTTTTGTCAGGTGAATTAAAGTTTTTTTTTCGAGTGTTGAAGAGGAGTGATGATGGAGACATTTCATTGCTCCTTTTAACATAAAGGAAACAAATAACAGGTTGGTCCAAACTTTCTCTTCGTATATCTGTTTCCGGTTCGGTTTCAATATATTTACAGGGTAAATTTCCGGTTTACAGGTGTATAAAGGATTGTAATTTTGTAGTTGTTAACATATCGCATATCAAACCGGTTCTTTTATTTATCATGGGAGGACTTAAAGTAAATTTTACAGCGTGTGTAGGTAATAACTAATTTTAATCTCAGTTTAATTTAATTTTGATTCTGGTAATAAGTTTTGAGTGTAAAACTTTATTTAAAACTTGTTTTTTTTCTTTTTTTGTGCAGGATTATGAAACTGACAGATGGAAGGTTTTTTAATCCATCGCATCAGTGTTTTTAGTTAAAGTATTTAGGGATATTTTCGTATAATATTATTATGAATTGAAGTGTGTTCCCGAGACAATGATAGTGTAATGCTTGTTATACAAGGTTTAGCCGTTTAAATGTAAACAAAAAGATTATAGTACAATAAGAGCAATTATTTAATTCATTATGATAGTTTCCTTACAAAGAAAAAAGTGAAAAGAATAAAAAGATAACGTCTTGTGATGATCGTTGTACTAAAAAGTTAGGGTTTCTTGATAACCTCGAAGCTCACTCCTTCTCTGATTCTATATTTTAGTACAGAAATTCAGTGAAATGAAATAAAAACTCAATGATTAATTTGTACTATTATTATGAATATAATACATGAGTCATGGAATGGCATACTCACACAAACTCAATCATTCACAGACTCGAGAGTTATGAATTATGATAGTTATCGTTTTTGACATCTATTATAAATATAAGAGTAATTTACATGTATGTGCAACCCTCTTTCAATTTGCCAATCTTGCGTTCAAAGGAAAAGCAGTTCGTTGTAGTATGGCAACATTCGCAACCAAAGTGAATGACGTGACCAATTGATATAATTTATAGAATTTGATAACTAAACGCAGTCAAAATATCAACATATACTGCAAATTTGCAATCATAAATACCCTTGCAATATATTTATAGCACTGCGTGCAAAAAGTTTAATAATTTTCAATCATTCGTTTGAGTTTGTTTACTATAATTTAATTAGAGGAAACTTGTATGCTGCTCAATTTTTTAAAATATTAAAAGCTAAATTTAAGAGAGAGAGAGAATAGTGTGAAGATTTAAATATCGAATGAAATGATTGAAAAAGAGTATGAAAGTGCAGAGAGTGTAGTATTGTGTAATCTCATGCTTTTCTCTTTTTCCTGTTTGCTTATGCTTTCTCTTGTTTCAGCTTTGGTGATTACAACAACACTTGTATATTCCATTTTTTATATATTAATACTAAACTATATATATATATATAACCCAAATCAAAACATTCTTGTAGAATGTGAAGTCAGACAATGATTAGCTCTCTTTTTTTCATGGAAATTCCTATTGTACAAAACATTAACGAATAAACAAACAAACATATACATATAGAAACCAATGATGAGAATAAAAATATTACGGGTTGCTTTTTTTTTTAATATCTCGCAACATCCGAATAATTAACCAACAAGATAACAAAATATTATTAAAGGATAGATAGAAGGGTCTAGAGATCCTAAAAATAACTTTTAAAAAAGGTGTTATTTGTTGCAAAAAAATAAAATTAAAAATAAAATAAAGAAGGAATGAAAAATGGGGTCCAGAACAAGAAGTGTATATCATAATGATTTACTTGAATACCTTTACATTCAAATATTTGATCTGATAAGATAAATGTTTTGTTCATTCCGAATTTTGACTTATTTAAAATAGGTATTATAATTGTTCGAATATTCAATATGTGCTTATTTTAGATGACTCATAGATAACCTGTAAATATATGTTTAGTGACTAAAAATATAAAATTTTTGTTGGTCAACAGAAAATGTCTCATATTTATAAAGTGATTTCACATACTAATAAAGTTCACAAGAATATCTTAAAATGGTTTCATACTATTAATTAACTAGTCTTAACTGTATAGCTAGTCATACTATATGTACCAACTAGTCAGACATTGAATGGAGTCTTTATTAAAAAAACTTACTATAGGGGATGGAAATTATTTTGATATACATGTATATATACAGTATAAGGCTTAATTTTTATTTTTTTTTGTTTTACCAGAAGCCAAAAACAAATTTTAAAAGTAAGGTCAGAAGAACAAGGATGCACAAAAAAAAAAAAAAAGGTATATGATCGATAGGCTTTTGCGAGTGGGAAACGACAGCAGACTCACTCTTCTTCTTTTTAACATAAAGAAAAAATAAATCCATTTTCCAGATTATTTTCTGTATAAAAAAAAAAGAAATTGCTCACTTCGCTACACGGGCCTTAAATTTGGGCTACATGGGCTTTTTAAAAACAATTCAAGGTATTGTCAATGACTTTGCCTTATAGATCTAATCTATAATAAATCTTTAATTGCATGATCAAATATTTGAGTCTTGACGAACGAAGGAGATAAACTTTTAATACTGCGTTATTTTTATTTTGTTTTTACTCAGGCGAGTCTAGGGTTTACAGCTGTGTCTTCACCATGAAATCACGGAGTCAGAACGTCTCGGAGGATCGTCTAAACGTTTCTCGACGCAATACACGATCGATGACCTTCCGTAATGGAAGAGGAAACTCATTGCCGATCTCAATCGATCTCGTTATCGAGAGATTCTTGAGGTTGCCTGCAAAATCTATAGCAACATGTCGTTGCGTATCGAAGCTCTGGGCCGCCGTACTTCGCCGTCCAGATTTCACGGAGTTGTTCCTAACAAGATCTTCCATTCCCCCGCAACTCTTGTATGCGTGCGAAAACAACAAAAGTTCGTCTTTTTCTCATCACGTCAGCTTCATAATACTGTTGAGATGTCTTCTGTAGCTCTCAATCATTTTACGCATTTCCCTAGTTCCAGTGAAATCTTTGGTCCTAGCAACGGCTGTTTATTACTTGAGAATATGTTTCGAAAAATGAAAATGCGTAACATATTATTACTTGAGAATATGTTTCGAAAAATTCATATCATTTAAGAAAAAAATGAAAATTATAAAACACTTTTGGATTATATTTCAAAACTAAAATTACTCAAACGGGGTAATTGAAATATTTCATCCAGATCCGATCTATTGTTGGAGAATATGAAAAGGACCAAAACATGAACGGTACGGTTACGGTTCCGGTACAGATACGGTTACAGGTACGGTACGGTTACAGTTATGGGTACGGTTCATGATTTTTATTTTATTTCCCCCAATTTTTGCCTCAATTAATATGAAATCGTGGGGGAAAAAGAAACAAAATTAAGAGTTGAAATCAGTGTGGTTCTATGATAGTTTGCTTCGGTGTTAGCTCTGAAAAGTTTAGATTTGTTAAGAAAGCTAGGGGCATGACTCTGTATCATGCATCAACTCTGGTAAACTATGGGGGTAGATTAGGTGCAATTCAGTCAGATGGGCTTCACATAGCTGGCATAACTACTAGCCAAACTAGAAGTCTTGAGTTGTTGGTTCTAGTAGACGCTGAGAAACATGAATGGTCGAAGCATGTATATGCATTGCCTCCAATATGGAAGAATGTAGTTGCAGAGGCTGAGTTATACATTGTTGGAAGGACTGGTACAAATGAAATTGTGTTGTCGCGGCGCTATTCATCTGACATTATCTATGTTTTCTACTACAATTCCGAGAGGAACACAATCATAAGAGTTGAAATCCAAGGATGGATGTGTTTAAGCATCTTACAGTTCACACCTTTCTAGACCATGTGGAGGACGTGAAGCTTATGCATTATAACTTGAGATTGTAACAGATCATGGGCTCTCTCTTGGACACTATATTTATTCCTTTTGCAGTAATGGTTCATACATTGAGGAATGGTTGTTCTAAAATAAGTTTTAGCCGTTTACACTCTTCTCTTCATTAGTAAGTCACTATCCATAGGTTAAGACCACATTTAGGGCCTCTCCATCTATCGCATGTCCTTTTTTTCTTTATGTAATAAGATATTTCTTATTCTAGCATCTTATCTACTTGATATACGTTTAAAAAGCCATCTCGTGTGGCAGTTTCAGTAAGGGGATGATAGATAGTCTTGTTATTGCAGACTCTTTAAATACTAATCCAAAACAGAGATTTCTAAAACTTGATATTCTGATGCTAGATAAAGGTGGAAGAGTTTTAGATCCAAGAAATGGTCAGAATGTTGCTATTTAAGTTAAGATCACTTAACCTTGCCAAGAGGAGGTTGTGAAGCCCTTGTTGTAGAGCTAGTTTTGTTCCATTTCGATTGTATCAAATAGAACCTGAGCTTCATTCTTTGAAAACCTTTATCAAGAGTTGAACTTTTCCAGAGATTATCGAGATCGGCACGGAATGAAGAAGAAATTGGACGAAGAGCTATTTGTGATGATTCATTGACTAAGAAGCTTGATACAACTGAAAGGTGTTTCTTGTTAGTTTCTAGAAGTTCCAAGTATCGTCGTGGGATCATAATTTAGTCCTTATCTTTCTACATGTTTGTTTAGTTATCACTTCTTTTGGCTTAATGGATGAATACTTTTGTTTTCTGTGATGGCCTGATGAAATCCACCTGTTGTTTACTCTCTACAGAATTGTTTTCTTGCACTTGGGAGCAATGGTCGGTATAACTAAAATTTAACGAACCTCCGATTTACGGGCTCCAATTTTGGGCTACAGTGGGTTTCTCTTCATAAAAAGCACCACCGGAGATCAACTTTACATCGGGACTCAAGGGATTCTAGGGTTGATGCAAGTGTGTCCGCCATGAAAACACGGCGGCAATACTACGTCACCGTGGATCATGTAAATTCTACCCAACGCAATAAGCGATCGAAGATTTTTGGATAATCTAAGATATTACTCAGAGCCGATCCCAAGTGATCTCATCATCGAGATACTTTCGAAACTGCCGGCGAAATCTATAGCGAAATGTCGCTGCTTATCAAAGCTTTGGGGGTCGATATTTGGACTTCCCTATTTCACGGAGTTGTTCTTGACAAGATCTTTGGCTCGTCCGCAGCTATTGTTCACATGCCACAACAACAGTGAGCTCTTCTTCTCGTCGTCACCTTGGCCTCAAGATCCTGACGAGAACTCGTCTCCTATAGCTGCCAACCGGCTTACACATTTCCTCATTGATGGTTCCTTTGACATCAGTGGTCATATCCATGGATTGGTCTGTCTTATAGATAAGCCGAGGTCAAGGGGATCGGTACAGATAGTATGTAACCCTAGCACGGGACAAGTCTTACCTTTACCCATATATAGTGAAGTCGGCCAAGGTTGGGATTTCAAGCATTTGTAAGGTGAAAAACTATTTTGGGTACTATCCGATTGGTAAACAACTCAAGGTATTGTCCATGACCTGGCCATTCAATGGAAAATTTAAATCCCTCCTTTTTGAGCAAACTCAAGTTCTGACATTGGGAACTCGAGAACTTTCATGAAGAAAGACCGATTGTTGCATACCCCATTTTTCTTCATATAATGGGATATGCATCAATGGTTTTTTTGTATTATCCAGCTGGTAATTGGGAGGGGTTTGCACATGTTTATGCACAGCCTTGTGTAATAGTTTGCTTTGACGTTAGGTCTGAGAAGTTTAGTCTTACTGAAATCAAGGAAACTTGCATTAGTGCAATGGTGAATGGAAGGCTGATAAACTACAATGGTAAATTAGGTTCACTTGTACGTGGACAGTCTCCCTTTGTTGATGGAAGAAGTAAAAGTGTTATGTTGTATGTTCTAGAAGATTTCGAAAAGCAACAATGTTCCATGCATAAATACGTGTTGCCTCCCTTGTGGAAGAATGTAGTTGAAGAGGCCAAGTTTTACTTTGTTGGAGTTACTGGTACAAATGAAATTGTGCTGTCGGGCCCTTTCCATGTTATCTACTACAATATGGAAAAAAGAACAATCGTAAAAATTGGAATCCAAGGGATGGAAGCGTTTCACCATGACAGTCTTTTCACCACGTAGAGGACGTGAAGCTTATGTAAGTGTTTTAGGATTTATAATTTACAGATTTTGTAACGTTAGCTAGAATTATGGCTCTTCAGTCGTCATCATGAGGATCTTAACTCAGTCCGTATCTTTCTACTGGTTTTGTGTAGCTATCTCTTTTTGGCGTATTGGATGACTATTGTCTATTTCCTGTCTGATTTTTTTTTGGATATGTTTTACGCTTCACAGAATTTGTTTAGTACACTCGGGAGCAATGCTTTGTCCTAAGCCTACAAAATTTAGCTTTTTAAATATGAATTGGGTCTGTAAAATTTAAATGGCTTTTATATTTGATAATGTAAACTCTCTGTATATACAAATATACTGAAAAGGCCAAGTACTCATACACATTAGTTGGACAAGCTCACAAATACCGAGGAAAAACAAAAACAAAGTGTTTTACATCTCATATTACACATGAATCATACCCAAAAGTTTGGCATATAGAATGTGAATTAATATGTTGATCAAATTACTTAAAAGGATCAGAAGGCAAGAAACTAAACATGACCATATCTCTTAAATTAATCTGTTCTTCTTTTAACCAAATCTTGATCCTTTTATTATATTTCATGTTTCCAGGATGTGCAAGTCGGATAAACGGGCCCTAAATTTTGGGTTACATGGGCTTTTCTCTTAACCAAGATTACACGATCTATTTTTTACTGCGTTGTTGTTTTTAACATTGCCGAACTCAATCGATCTCGTTATTGAGATATTCTCGTGGTTGCCGGCGAAATCTATAGCGAGATGTCGTTGCGTATCGAAGCTCTGGGCCGCCCAGATTTCACGGAGTTGTACTTGACCAGATTTTCTGCTCGTCCGCAGCTTTTGTTCGCATTCATAAAAAAGGATGGGTTCGTCTTCTTCTCCTCACATCAGCCTCAAAATCCTGTTGAGAACTCGTCGTTTGCTGTAGCCACCAATCGTTTTACCCATTTCCTCAGTTCAAATGAAATCTTTGGTCCTTGTAACGGCTTCGTCTTTCTTAGTGGTTTCAAAAGGTTAGGAAAAATCCAGTGTTGGTGTCGTTATTATTTAACCCCAGCACCGGACAATCGTTACCTTTACCGACAGTGAAGACGAGGAGCAGGATGATTGGGCTGATTAGTTGCATGGGGTATGATCCGATTGAGAAACAGTTCAAGGTATTGTCCATGACCTTGTCAGACGAAGGAGGAGATTATGAGAAGTTTGACAAGTATCAAATTCTGACACTAGGAGCAGCCCCGGCTCAAAAGGGATGGGCGGGGTTTAACAGCTCAAAGCTTTTTTTTTCACACAAAAATACTTTAAAAAAAAGTTTATTTTTATTTCAAAAAATGAAATATAACCTGAAATTATATATAAAAAGTCCAAATTTTTTATTAAAAAATTATGAAAAAGCACAAAATTTTGCAGATAAATTTTTGTATATAATAAAAGATCAAAAAAATTATTAAAAATTAGTAAAAACTTTTTTTTGTCTGAAGAGTCACTGGTGCCAAATTTTTATAGTGATAAAATACCAAAAAATTTTTTTGTCCAAAGGTCTTCAATTTCTCTGAGTCGGGGCTGACTAGGAGTTGGGAAACCATCATGGAGGTGGAGGGATATGCATCAATGGTGTTTTCTACTATGTAGGTAGGGTCAACAACTCTTCCAACGAATCTATGATAGTTTGTTTTGATTTTACTTATGAGAAGTTCAGCTTTTTGAACCTCAGTGGACCGATGCATCTTGCAAAAACTCTGATAAACTACAATGGCAAATTAGGTTCGCTTATGTCTAGCTATTTTGATGGGAGAAGTAGGAGTTTTGAGTTGTGGGTTCTGGAAGACTTCGAAAAAAGGAATGGTCGGAGCATGTTTATGTATTTCCTCCTGTTTGGCAGAATGTAGTTGCGGAGACCAGCTTATACTTTGTTGGAGTGGTTGGTACAAATGAATTTGTGTTTGTGCCGGTTTTTCTGTCTCATCCTTTCTATGTTTTCTACTACAATATCGAGAAGACCACTGTTGTAAGAGTTGGAGTCCAAGGAATGGAAGCGTTTAAAGGTGAAAGATATCACACCTTTCTAAATCTTGTAGATAACGTGAAGCTTATTCAAGCATTTTAGGAATCTATAACTTGAGGTTGTGTAACAAAGCTAGTTTGGCTCTTTAGTTCTCATCATAAGGACCATGGGATCTTTACTTTAGTCCTTATATTCTCCACATGTTTTGGGTAGTTATCATTTTGTTTGCTTGTTGGATAAGTATGTTCTGTTTATTCTCCATAAGTATGTACTTTCCTGTGATGTTGTGAAACTTTTGTGGATACAGGATGAATCCCATTATTTTATTTACCCTTTACATCATTGCTTCATACTCTAGAGCAAAATATTTTTCTAACTTCTAATAAGCTAAATTATGCTCTTTAAAACTCTTCTCTACCTGTCAATGTGTAATTTGGTGATCCCTCTAATCTGACTTCTGACTAATGCCACTAACTTTAATTGTTTTCATAATGTACTATGTAGAATTTATGTATGCATTACATACTGAGAAAGTAAGAAGTACTTGGTTTATAGAATTCTTTTGGCAAAAGAAAAACAGTGTGTTTACATCATATATTCCATATGAATATATCCGCTGTGACTAGTCTCACTGCCTCCGTCGCAAACCCTTTTCCCCAATATTTCCTCGCTAGGACATAACAAATCTCTTTTCTATGTTATCGACCGGTATGATCATTGATCAAGATGTAGCCGATCGGACAGTCGTGTTCTAAGCAGATGGCTCGAAGCCAAGGGTGTGTCAAGACCGAGTCGGTTATGTATTTGAATTTGATGGCCTCATCTCGGCTCGTACAAGGCTCCCAAGAGACAAAGCGTGCCACTTCAGGGTCTGTGACGCAAATCATACAGATGAATCATATAGTGTATGTGAATTAATCTGTTCTTGTTTAAACCAAATCTTGTTCCTTTTACATTCATGATTTCATCATGTTTCCAGATTTTTTCGTACACGTCACAACTAAAAAAAGAATCAGTTTTATAAAAAAAACCTCCGACATTTGGGCCTAATTTTGGGCTACATGGGCTTTCTCTTAACAATCTATTTTACGAAACGGAGATAAATTCAGGGGAATCTAGGGTTCTACAGCAGTATCTCCACCATGAAATCACGGCGGCGGCACGTCTCGGAGGATGGCCTAACCATTCCCCGACGCAATACGCGATCGAATACCTCACTTAGTGAAAGAGAAAAATCATTTCCGATCCCAATCGATCTGATTATCGAGATATTCTCGAGGTTGCCGTCGAAATCTATAGCGATATGTCGTTGCGTATCGAAGCTCTGGGCCTCCATACTCCGTCTTCCAGATTTCACGGAGTTGTTCTTGACCAAATCTTCAGCTCGCCCGCAGCTACTGTTTGCGTGCGAAAACAACAAAGGGTTGGTCTTCTTCTCCTCAAATCAGCCTCAAAATCCTGATGAAATCTCTTGTGCTGTAGCAGCCAATCAGCTTGCGCATTCCCCAGCGTCTGTGGAATCATTGGTCCTAGCAACGGCTTCGTCTGTCTTACTGAAAAGCGGATCTTAAAGGGAAGGAAAAATCCAGTGTTGGTGTCGGTTATATGTAACCCTAGCACCGGAGAATCTTTAACTTTACCTAAAATGAAGACGAGGAAGAGGACTGGGATGAGAAGCTATCTTGGGTATGATCCGTTTAAGAAACAATCCAAGGTATTGTCTATGACTTTGTCAGATGATGGGATCTCTAAGGAACATCAACTTCTGACATTAGGAACTGGGAAATTGTCATGGAAAATGATCGAATGTTGCACAACACATGATCCTAGATATAAAGGGATATGCATCAATGGTGTTTACTACTATACAGCTAGGGTCAACAGGGTTTCTAGAGATTACATGATAGTTTGTTTTGATTTTAGGTCTGAGAAGTTTATCGTTTCGAAAGTCATGGACACTTTTAATAGATTACTACCTCCTTCAGCAACTCTGATAAACTACAATGGCAAATTAGGTTTGCTTATGACGGAAGGGTTTGACTATGTTAGTGGAAGAAGTAGAAGTCTTGAGCTTTGGGTTTTAGAAGACGCTGGAATACATGAATGGTCGAAGCATGTATACTTATTGCCTCCTTTGTGGGAGAATGTAGTTGGGAAAGGCCAATTATACTTCGTTGGAATGATTGGTACAGATGAAATGGTGTTGTCGACGCTCTACCAATACGTGCCTTCCTACGTTTTCTACTACAATATCGAGAAGAGTACGATCATAAGAGTTGGAATCCAAGGAATGGAAGCGTTTGAAGGTAATAGATTTTACACATTTATAAACCATGTTGAGAACATGGAGCTTATTCAAGCGTTTTAGAACTTCGTAACATGAGATCTTGTAATCCCGCTAGTTTGGCTTTTAAGTTCTTATCACAAGGATCATGGGATCTTAATAGAACCCTTATCTTTCCACTTGTTTTGTGTAGTATCACTTTTTTTGGCTTATTAAATGACTCTGATGATTCCTGTTTTCTGTGAAATTATCTTTGGATACTTTATAAATCCCCTTCGTAGATACTCTAGAGCAATGGTTGTTCAAGGCTCTATTTTTTATTTTTCTAATTGCTTTTTTTTTTTTTTTTTGGTTTTCACGTTTTTAAGACTGTATCTTAAGATTTTGTAACAAAGCTAGTTTGGCTCTTAAGTTCTGATCTTAAGGATCATGGGATTCTAATTTACTCCTTATCTGTCCACTGTTTTTGCGCACTTATCACTTTTAGTACCACTTTTTGGCTTTTATTGGACGAGTGTTTTCTGTTTTCTGCGACGGTGTGAATCTTTTTGTGGAACAGAATATTGTAACACCGCTAGTTTGGCTGATCTTAATCTATATCTTCTAATTTGACTTGAAATTATCTTTTTTTTTTTCCTTATAACAGAAAATAACTGTTTTTGTAATTGGAAAAAAACAGGGTGTTTACATCACATTTTACATATGAATAATACATTAAGTCCAACATATCTATAGAATGCGAATCACTTCTATATTTATTAATGTTTTAGTTGGTAAATTACTTCAAAGTATCAGTAGGCAAGAAACTAAACATAATAGTGTCTCTTACACTTCCCTTGATACTTAGAAACTTCCTCATCACACCTTCTCTAGTAAACCCAACTTTTTCAAGAACCCTTTGAGATCCAACATTGTCCACATCGACCAGTGCCTCAAGCCTCTCAATCTCGGGAAATTCCTTGAATATCTCCGCCGTCACTAGCCTCACAGCCTCCGTCGCAAACCCTTTTCCCCAATACTTTCTCGCTAGGACATAACCGATCTCTTTTCTGATATTATCGACCGCCATGATCAAGATGTAGCCGATTGGACGGTCGTCTTCTAAGCAGATGGCTCGGAGCCAAGGGTGTGTCAAGACACGATCGGTTATGTATTTGATGGCTTCGTCTCGGCTCGTGCAAGGCTCCCAAGTGCAAAAGCGTGCCACTTTAGGGTCTGTGGCCCAAACCATGTAGTCGTCGACGTCGGAAAGAGTCATCGGCCGGAGTGATATTCTTCCCGGAGGCGAATAGCTCATGATTGGTTGAGTTTCTTGTGAGTTCATCTCCATTTAGGATGATAATTGTTTGAGATATCACATCACTACGTCTAAGCGGTGTCTTTATATACAGATCGCGATCTAGAAACAATTAGGATCCTCCCTATCGTTTTTGATTAAAAAAACACTAAAATAGTACCATTTGCTTTCGATTAAAGTTTGAATGTCTTGTTGTGTAAATTATTCGATTAAAATATTGTTTGAAGCTACGACATAAGATGCCGTGTCGTCATGTGAATGGATAATTGTCTTTATTTGACCTTTGACTTTCCAACACTTACTTGGTTCCCAAACAAAGTATTGATCCGAACTTACCTTGTTGCTTCCAGCTGGATGCCCACGTGTCAAATCGTATGTGGTCGCAGTTCTCAAAGAGGATTTAACTGTTTCTCAAGTATCCTGAAGTCTTTAGTATACTGTTAATAATTGTGGTACAAATGATCGTTGGTATACTGTCCAAGTCAACGCAAGAATCAAGTCTCTCAAATCCACATCAGAACTCATTGTCACCGCCGGCATCTGCCCTTGGCTAAAAACAGTTATCTCCGCGAGGTACCAGCAGCTCAAATCGACGGAAGTATTTTCAACCTCCATTGCGAAAACCTTTACTATTTCTTTCTTTAAATCAATCAACTTGTAAATCTGCCAACAGAGACACATCTAGCCATTTGTCCATTACACACAACAAATCGCCATAACCCAATGTCAGAACATGTCCATTCCCCGCTTATCACACACACAGAATCTTCCATCTGCTTTCAAAACTTCACCTGCACTTTCGGACAAATTATTCCTCATTATTAAATTCGCACAAATTAGCTCTCAATATTCTTTCAATATTCTTTCAGATTGAACACAATTTATACCCTTCCATTTCTTGCACAGTTATAGGTATTTATTGCATATACCTATCGAAATTGTTATAAACCCCAACCACCAATATTTATGGTGGACAATACCTTCGCCACAACCGATCGAAAGACTTCTCTCTCTCCTAAATCTTCGCCACCAAATTGTCTATCTCTGTTCGGCTTTTTGTTTACACGATTTTCATCTCTTCAGAAATGAACTCTCATCTTTTCTGTTTATGTCCATTGGATACAGCTGGAAACACTACCAATTAATATAAATAAACTCTAATATACATTTACACAATTAATGCTTCAGTCCGAACACTTCACAAACGCAAACGATCACCTCATCTCTCATTTTCCCGCCATAACAACCCACAAGGCTAATTTTGTCATTTGTACCCCAATGGCAACTGTGGCATTGTGGCATTTCAGACAAACGTCTCAGTCTTATGGCATTTTAGACAAGTCATTTCCGAAAAATGGCATTTTCAACCAAATTCCCTAAATATAAATACAAAAGCATGTACTGTCAAGTTATACATATAATTTTGGTATAAAATAGTAAATAAAGTTACAACAACAACATGAAAAGAAGAAAGATAGAGCATCATATCAACTTATACAAACTAAGCAAAATACAAATATCGGTATATCAAATAAATTTTCTCTACAAACCTGATGTGATTGATATTTATGTTGATTCAAATCAGTCATCAGTGCAAAGAATCAGAAGACAAGAAACTAAACATGACCATATCTCTAACATTTCCTTTTAGGTACATAAATTTCCTCATCACACCTTCTCTCACAAACCCAACTTTTTCAAGAACCTTTTGAGACCCAACGTTGTCAACGTCAACAAGTGCCTCAAGCCTCTCCATCTCCGGCTTCTCCTTGAATATTTCCGCCGCCACAAGCCTCACCGCCTCCGTCGCGATCCCTTTCCCCCAATACTTGCTCCCGAGGACATAACCAATCTCTCCTCTGATCTTATCGACTGGCGTGACGGAGATCGAGCCGATGGGACGGTCGTTATCTAAGCAGATAGCTCTGAGCCAAGGATGTGGCAAAACGATGTCGTTTAAGTACGCGATCGCGGCTTCTCGGCTCGTGTAAGGCTCCCACGTGCAAAAGCGTGTGACGTTTGAGTCAGTGGCCCAGACCATGAAGTCGTCGATGTCGGAGAGAGTCATTGGCCGGAGATGGATTTTCTCCGGCGGTGAGGAAGTCACGGCGGATTGGGCCTCCGGTTTGATCGCCATGGACTTTCCTTTTGAGTCTTTGAAGCTTCTTTTTGAGAATTCTTTAAAATAGTTATCTCTCTCAATTCTGACAGATTCTTTTAGGAACACTATGATAATACTTCTTCTACGAATCGCGCGATTTAAATAATCTGAATTTTTTTTAAAACAAATAAAGGAACCACAGAACTTTCCTTGCTGCTTCGAGCAGTCAAAGACGCATCAATAAGGTCTCGTTGAATGGAAGGTGTGAAAAAAGGCGGGTTTACGACGGTATGGGTGAACCGTATATTTTAACTACCATTCATCGCTTTTGATTTAAGTGAAGTGCGTTTTCTTTTTTTGAGAATTTTAGTGATAAAATGTTAATGAACCACTAGTTGTTCATTTCTATGAAGAAAATTTGAGATCAATTATGACTAGTAGAAACACCTCACATCATTTAGGTATTTGACAAAAAAATTTTATGGAAATTAGTTTTTCAACATAGACAATAGAAAATAGCCATTTGCCTCGGTGTTTAAAAATTTAAAGGCTTCTATATCAGATTTGGGATCCGAATTCCAAAGAATACATTTTTTTTGCAAATTAATGGTATAAGACTAATCGGACATTCCAGAATGTTACAGACAGAGTCGTCCGTCGTGGTCTCAAGTGTTAGAGGTAAGACTGTCCATCGTTAGTATGTCACATGTAAGAATCATCAGTTAAAGATTAAAATATTAGGGGGAAAAGTATACGTCATGGAATCATTAATCATAATCGTATGTATAGATATAGTTAGATTTGAAATATTGATCATTGGGTGTAATACATATACGATGATGATAATATAGCAGACGATAAAAATAAAAAGACAATAGAAAAGAGCAAAAGGGTGATGAAAACTGTCTTTTCGAGCAAAAGGGTGATGAAAACTGTCTTTTCGACCTATTTATTTACACTCAATGCCATTCTTCTGCGCGTGGAGAGACAAATTTTTTGTTGATGTCCCTCACTTTATTCTCTTCTCTTCTTTTCTCTCTTTTCTCTCTTTTCTTCATTTTGTTTTTTCTTCCCTCTCTTTCCTCGTTCATGAAACGCTCGACTGCTTTTTTATGACTCCACTTATATGTATTAATTAAGCATGATAAATATTAGAGTCTATTAACAAACATAATACTATCATTGTTATTTAACGTTTTAGCGTACCAAATATTTCAATAACAAAGTTATATTAATTTCAACGTGTTAAATTTATCTGCAAAACGTTATATCTATTTATAACGCGTTAAACAAATAAATAATATACATAAATTATAAATGCATATATTTGTGAACATTTTAATATATACCTCATTAAGTAGAAATTTAGAGATACATCTTTAAATTTATGTGATATAATAACATATTAACATGTTACAAAAATGTATAACGTGTTACTATATACACATGTATTCTTTGGCATAACTCACTACTTTAATACACATATTTGCAAAAGAAAATATTTGAAAAAAATAAAAAATTATATCAATTTTTAACGTGTTAAATTTATCTGTAAAACGTTATATCTATTTATAACGCGTTAAACAAATAAATAATACACATAATTTATAAATGTATATATTTACGAATATATTAACATTTACTTCGTTAAGTAGAAAGTTAGAACTAACGGTTGTCACCGATCTTAAGAAGAAGAATAACTAACGATTGTCACCAGAATTTTTCCGGATTCTTACTGAATATTAGCTAGACTCATCGTAACCATAACATATGTCATTGTCGAAACCATCTGTTTTTGCGGAATTTTTGACGAATTTTCACTGGATCTTTGCCGGATTATCACCGGATCTCAACCAAAAATATAGTACTAGTGGTGTCTACGTATGAACAAAAAAAATTAAGCACTTGCTTAACATTTAGAAGTAGAATAGCTAACCAGAGAAGGAATGAGAAAGAGTTTGGTGGTTGCCAAGAAAAATAGATAAGAGAGAGAGAAGAAGACGAAAATGTGGAGATTATCTTTAAAGAAGACTTTAATACGAGTTTGTTTTCTTATCTCATACATATAGATTCAAAAGAAGCAATTTTAGATATAATTATGTTGGTTAAAACATTAAAATGAATGCAAGCACGTGGAGCTAAAATAAACAGAAATAAAGACGAATTATTTTCATTGTCTAAACAATTATCAAAAAACTGGTCAAAAAAATATTGTCTCTCACCCAATTTTTTCCATCATTTAAACACGAATATTTGCTTTGGCAAAGCATGTTTGGTCGTTTTTTCCGTAGACATAAATTAGACATTTTAGAACATGTATAAAACCCAACTACGATAATACTAGTCTTTATATTGTTTTTTTCTCTTTAGGATTAGAATGATTTGAACTTATGGGTCACATTTACGTGTGTATATAATGCTAGAAAAAAATTATAGATATAATAGTAAATTATTAGTCTTATATACTACACAATATTGAGATTTTTGAGCAATTATCTTTTGTGGTGCTCTTTTAGAATATTTTGTGGTATTATATATTGTTTCCCCTAATTGTAATTTTTGGTACTGGGTAGTTTAGCAACAACAAAAAAAGAAGTAAAATGTTGAAATGAAAAAAATCTACATAATAGTAACAATTTGAAAAATGCCTTTTACGGTTGCGTCTTTTTATCCTTTCGTAAAATATATATATATATTTTTTAATAATTTGAAAAATATATTCTACAGTTATGTTTTTTTACAAAGTTGCATCTATTCACCAAAAATAGTTGTGTTTTTCATCATATTTTGTTCGCATTTTTCAATCACAATTTTTCGTTACAATAATTGTGTCTTTTACAAACAGTTGTGTCTATTTAAAATGTTTATGTCTTTTCAACTCTATATATTTTTCTCTTTTCTTAAATAACTATCAAAGTTTTGTTCTTTGACACAGATTTTTCGTTTTCTAAATAATTTGAATTTCAATATCCAACGTTATTCTATATTCTCTAGAGTATTCTTTAACATACATCATTTTAGGTTTGAAGAAGTTCTTCTAATTTTTTATCTAACTAAAGATTTTTGGAATGATTATAGTAATGTAGAAATTTTAATCAACTTTAATATGTATTTTACGATTGCGTCTATTTATCGTAAATCTTCGCAAAAATATATATTTAATTATAATTATTTAATATTTTTATTTTTAGAAAGTTGTGTCTTTTTATTAAAATTTTTCGTTGGTACATTTTCACTTAGGATTAAATATATATTATATTTATAATTGTTTTATCATAAAGTTGCGTATACTCATTATAACTTTTCGTTCGATATTTTTCTCTTAGAATCACGTCTCTTCATCATAATATTTTTTTAATAATAATATAAATCTAAATAAATGCTTATGAGGTTGCAAATATTTTTTGCAAAGTTGTCTCGATTCATTATGACTTTTCGTTTGATACTTTTTGACTTAGAGTTGCATCAATTAGCCATAATATTTTTTTTATATAATCATTTGTTTTATCATACTTTTATTTTGATAGTTCATGGTTGTGTCTTTACTAACAATTATTTATGTAATTTTAACTCTATTTATTTTCTTTTTAAGATAATTTTAATTTTATTGTTAGCCTATATTGTCGAGGTATTTCATAATATATTATTTTAAATTCAAAATTTATTTACATTTTTTCAATTATCTAAAAATTTTTTGAATATTTTTTCCCGCGACATTGCGGAAGGGGGGTCTGAAACCTAGTAATAATAATGTCGGAGTGCAATAAAATTTGGAATTTTTATGAGGCACCGAAGCCTAATAATTTTATTGTGTTGGTTGCTATGGGTTACAAGAATGATTTATAGATTTGTGCTATAGTTATAGTATATCATTTCAATCGGTCGGAGGGGGATTTTATTGGTTTTAGCGGCTGAAAGATTCCGATGGCTATCGTTTTGGTGGATGTCAAGGATCCATCTCTGAACACGATCGATATGTTAAAAAGGATTTGACTCAATTTGATGATTCAGTGTTTCAATATGACAGCATATCGGACGATGTGAGATAAAAAAATTCAATAAGACAGTGCAATTCAAATGTGGTTCAACAAAAAGAAAAACTTACTATGTGTAACAATTGTGGTTAGTGTACTGGAGAACAAGCAGAGGTAAATAAAAACTACCCTCCCCGAAATGTGCAACGTCCCGTGCCTTCCATTCATATAGTTGACTAAGTATTCCCACTAAAATATTCAAGTCGTCGTCTATTAAACATATACAAAACGACGAGGCGAACATTTTTTTAAGGATAAAATATTTAAAAATTGATCTATAAAGAATGACTCTTTTATTATGTTTAGAAAATAACTCAAAACTAAACACCTTAACCTCTTAATCAATGTCACAACTCAACATTGATATTTATAGTGATAGCACAACTTTGCTAATCTTATTCCTATTAGAACTAGATAACTCATAATCTTATTAGATAAATTGATTTTAAGTTTTTTTTATCATAACCCAACTTGGTGAAGATGTTTTGAAGTTTATCCAACAAAAAAAAAAAACATTAAATCATGGCATCGCCGATGTGGTTACCGCTGTGCGTCTGTGATAAGAATACGGTTTCCACAATTTATCAAATCAAATGAAAAGTATAAATATAAAATCTACATTTCTTTGATTTTGTGAGTCTTAAGACCATGTGTTATTAATGAAACGAACATCGACAGCTCAAAAGTAATGGATCGAGGGTAATTAGTCGTTACTCTGTTACTACTATTATATATCTTACAAGCTAGCATGATGCATCTCATCTCAGCCTTTTATGATTTTATTAACCAAAAAATATCTTGAGTAAATCGCACTGAACCGGCCTTTACGTCACACAACCACTATATATACCAAACATGTACAAACGCCCCAGATTCAACAAAACTCAATAAAACCCATGGCTTTAAATTATTCTCCTTCATATGGTTCCCAACACGCTGCGTTTTGGCGCACCCTTCTCGGGTTATCTTGTTTATTTACACTTGTGCACATGGCAATCTCAACACCACCCGAAGATCCTGTTAAATGTGTGTCGGGAAACACGAACTGTACAGTCACCAACTCATTAGGAGCCTTCCCAGACCGACCGGTCCACGTGTAGAGCCGCCAACGTGGCCTACCCAACAACTGAAGCCGAGCTTGTATCTATCTTTGCTGCAGCCTCTAAAGCTGGACGGAAAATGCGTGTAACAACTCGATACTCCCATAGCATCCCTAAGCTTGTGTGCATGGACGGAAACGACGGATTGTTCATAATCACAAAGTTTTTAAACCACAAGGTGCGAGCCGATGCGACGGCCATGACCTTAACGGTTGAGAGTGGTGTGACGCTTAGGCAATTAATCGCTGAAGCAGCTAAAGTTGGTTTGGCGTTGCCTTATGCTCCGTGTTGGTGGGGACTAACCGTGGGTGGTATGGTGGGGACCGGTGCTCACGGGAGCTCATTGTGGGGTAAAAAAAAGTGCGGTCCATGATTATGTGAGCGAGATCAAGATGGTTACTCCTGGTTCGGTCAATGACGGGTTTGCAATAAAAATTGGAATTCTCGTTGAGGCACGATGCCTAGTTGTATTAATGAAAAGTCAGAAAATAGAAAAAAAAAAAAAAAAAAAAAAAAAAACAGAAGAGAAAAATGCATTTTATCTACAATCAACACCCAGACTCATCCAAAGCGCAAGACACGGAGTGTTTGTTTATTTAAAAAAAAAAAAAAAAAAAAAAAAAAAAACAAAAAGTGGGTAAAATTACCCAAACCCATTATTATTAAAAATGGCGAGTCCCAATCTTTTCTCTATCCCAATCTCACCTTCTCAAATTACAGTTTTGCCATTCACCTTCCTCTCCGCCAACAACGGCAGAAGACGCCTTGCAATCGCCGCCCAATCTCACCGAGTTTCACGCCGGAAGATTCGTAGGAGACCTCCGGACAGAGATATGTCCTCCATAGTTTCAATCCCGGAGCTTCCTCGCCGGCGAGATTCTGAGGAAAGCCTGCTTCTAGATTCTAGAATAGGTAAGTTCTTAGCCAGACGTTCCTCCGTAATTAGGAAGCATCAGAATCCTCAGAAATTGGCATTTGTGATTAGTTTTTTGCAAGAATCGAAGCTCGAGTAACTGAATCGAAAGACTTGGGTTCTTGTTTGATTTATGAATATTGCATGAAACTGGGTTAATTTGAGATTTTTATAGGTGTAGCTGAAGGAGATGCATCGAATACGGATGTCGAAGGAGACAAAGATACTTCTACTATTAGAACACAGCCTCGTAAAGGAAGAAATATTAGTAGCAGAACCAAGTTTTACGGTGTTGAATTATCACCGGACAATGTTGCTGTAGCAATGGTGTATTTTGTTCAAGGTGTTTTAGGACTCGCCAGGCTTGCTGTTAGTTTCTATTTGAAAGATGACTTGCATCTTGATCCTGCTGAGGTATGTCCTTGTAATGCCGTTTTAAGGAGATTTGATTGAAATGCTTTTGTAGTTCCTTATTGGACTTTCATGGAATATCTCTTTATAGGCTAACAATATATACCTCTTGACTAGACAGCTGTGATAACGGGTCTTTCTTCACTGCCGTGGCTTGTTAAGCCTCTCTACGGTTTTATCAGGTATGACTCCTTTTCACCACCTTACTTGTTAACATTTTTGATTATATGTTGAAGAACTGCTGTGACCGATAGCAAAGTCTAAGGAACTTGGTCCGTTTCACAGTGATTCAGTGCCTCTATTTGGCTATCGAAGGAGGTCATATCTAGTTCTCTCGGGACTTCTTGGTGCATTTTCGTGGAGTTTGATGGCCGGTTTTGTTGACAGTAAATATAGTGCTGCTTCTTGTATACTTCTCGGTTCCCTTTCTGTCGCCTTTTCTGATGTTGTAAGTTTTCTAATCCATTCTGGTTAACTTAGCCTGGTTGAGTTGCATGATAGAGTTGGATATTCCAACATATTGAGGTATTGAAGATGTTAACATTTAATAGGTAGTAGACTCAATGGTAGTGGAACGGGCTCGTGGTGAGTCACAAAGTGTGTCGGGATCTCTGCAGTCATTGTGCTGGGGATCCTCAGCTTTTGGTGGAATTGTGAGTTCCTACTTTAGCGGCTCCCTGGTGGAGTCATATGGTGTAAGGTACAGTACACAATTTGCGCATACAGTAGCTTTTCTTTTTCGGTATCCCGTGGCATAGATAACTAACTAAGTGGCATTCTAAAAGCTGTTATACCTCAGGTTTGTATTTGGGGTGACAGCTTTACTACCTTTGATAACTTCAGCTGTTGCTGTTCTCGTGAACGAACAACGTGTAGTCAAACCAGCATTAGGGCAGAAAGAGAACATAACCTTGGTCAGTCCTGGCTTTCTCCAGACCTCAAAGCAGAACATGATTCAGCTATGGAGTGCTATTAAACAACCGAATGTTTTCCTCCCGACCTTATTTATCTTCTTATGGCAAGCCACACCACACTCGGATTCTGCAATGTTTTACTTCACGTATGTCCTCTTCCACTTGGTTCCTGGTTATCGGCTTATCTCACATCCACTGAGATGGTATTACGTATTAACTACAGAATTTAACTTATGTTATTTGGTTTAAAATTCATCTCAGAACGAACAAACTTGGCTTTACTCCGGAGTTTCTGGGACGAGTTAAACTTGTGACCTCAATTGCATCATTGCTTGGAGTAGGACTGTACAATGGATTCCTGAAGACTGTTCCACTGAGAAAAATCTTTCTGGTGACGACGATTTTTGGCACGGGTCTTGGGATGACTCAGGTTGGTCCCATCTGCACTTTACAAGGAGAACTTTGCCATCTATCCCTGCTTCACAATTAGTAACTCTTGGGACCGCTCTTATGTTTTGCAGGTTATCCTTGTGTCAGGTTTTAACAGACAGTTGGGAATTAGTGACGAGTGGTTTGCTATTGGAGACTCTCTAATCCTAACAGTCCTCGCTCAGGTTTACGCTTTTGTCAGCATTAAGTTTCTCAAAGGCTTTGAGTTCTCGGATTGTGATACCGTAGTTAATGCAGCATTATTGGAATGTATCAGTATCAATGCACTGACAGCTTAAAATCAAACTGTCACAGGCTTCATTCATGCCGGTTCTTGTGTTAGCAGCGAGATTGTGTCCAGAAGGAATGGAGGCAACTCTCTTCGCTACGCTCATGTCAATCTCTAATGGAGGCAGTGTTCTAGGTGGACTTATGGGTGCAGGGCTGACTCAAGTATTCGGCATCACAAAAGACAGTTTCGGTAACCTATCAACGCTTATTATCCTCTGCAATCTTAGCTCATTGCTCCCTCTGCCTCTTCTCGGTCTTTTACCGCGAGATTCTCCAGACACTCTTACTAAAGATGATGCAGACATTGAGATGAAGTCCAATTAAGGAAGATGATGATAACTATCAAAAAGTTAAATGTTATACCTTTTGGGGTGTTCTGTGTATCCAGTTCCAACCCAATCATTACTTGAAAAGAATGAAGCAGGCTTTTTAACTTAAAACTATTTCATTACCCATATCATGTAACCAAAATGTTGTAATTTAAAAACATTAAACAAATGTTAGATTGGAGAAACCTACTTCAATATGCAAAAATAGTAATGATATTAATCTCTACGATGTGATTTCTAACATGATTCTAAATTTGGTTCAACATACCTGATTCAGTCTTCCTCATCAGCACCATAATTCCATAATTGTGGCATAGTGATGCGAGTCCCAAACTTGTTGGCTTCTTCTTCTTCTTCAAGGTTATTATGCAAGCAAGTTTCTTAGTCTTCGGTTTCTTCTCATCTATTGCCTCCATTCTTCTTTTCTTCTTCTTCTCCTCATCGGTATCTTCTTCTACGATACTCCTCTGTTTACCAAATCTGATAGACTTTATCAACGCTGCATCTTCCTCTTTTGCAACTTTTCTTCTTTGTCTCTTCTACTCAAAGTCTCAAGCATTGAGTCTACACGCGTCTAGATTTCATAGATTTCATCTCATCAAGCGCAGCCATAACTTCAGTCTCTCTTTTAGAAACCAATGTTCTCTTCTCTAAAGAACTCATCATATCCACACTTTCCCCGGTTTGCTTCTCCTCAGTGTTTAGCATAAACGCGACTTCCACCTGCTTCGACTACATAACTCGAATTCTTTGAATCGGTCTTCAATATCAGCTCGACGCAACAGTTACTGCACTTGAAGTAAAACCTACGGATTTTGATGACACCTAAGTAGGTTTCTCCGATTACTTCTTCATCACGGCAATTAATTTTGGTACCTTCCGACACGTAGTTCCCACATGTGTTGCATCGAATACGAAACGGAACCATCGATCGAACCTTCTTTTGCTGATTCTTGGGTTTTCGAATCCGGGGAATCTTTTTCGGATCAAAGTTTGGTGGATAATATTTGTTCAAGCCTTTTCTTTCACCCATCGCGGACACAAAGAAAGAACAACTACAAATCAAATCAGAAATCCCAATCAAAACCCAAAAAACAAATCCTACTAGATGAGAGGCGTGAATATATTTCGGAGTCCGGGACAAGACCCGAGTGCGAAAGTCACGGATTTTAATAGGGTTGAGAGAGGTTCCTCATTTCTAGAAAGAAAAAGATGGAATGATCGATTTGTATTTCCTCTCTCTTAATAGACAACTCTTTTTTTTACTATATGTTTCCTTTTCTTTCTTTCTTTTTTTCTGTTTGATTACAATTTCTAAACATATGGTTTTTCTTTCCTAGCTAGGAGAATTATGAAAATAGTTTAAATTTAAGTGACGATATTTTTAAACAGAAATATATCGTATTTATTTAAATTCTAAATTCTAAAAACTAAATAATACAATCAAAAACCTAAACACTAATAACTCTTAAAACTTTAATATTCACGATATGTTCAGAATTAAAGGTTTTAATATTTGGAGAAAGATTCTTAGTAAGATAAATCAACTATCAACTTCAAGTAAACAATTACATTAGACTGTCTAATAAGGGTATAGTTGTCAACGAAGGAGCTTTTCTTCCCTTCACTCGGACCATTAACAATTTGGGAGGTTCTGTTTCAAAAGCTTGTTGGGATGTTCGTTGCATGCATGAGGCATTTCACATTGGTTTTTTGTTGTTGTTGTTGTAGTACAACATTGTTATTTACAAAACTTGTACTACCCCAATTCAAGCTGTCGTACCATCAATTTTATCAAAGAACTATATAGCTTTTGTTTGGTTACACTTAAAAGAAGTGTGGTAAAAACCAAACAGCTTACCCTGTAACCAATTTGAAAGATGACACATGTAGGCAACACAAAAAAAAAAAAAAAAAAAAAGCGTTACAAAACATATATAACAGTTACAAAAATTGCATATATAAGAAGTCTAACTTGTACAATAGAAACCCCAAAAATTTGAAATGATCTCAACGGAATCTTATGGAAGCCACCGGGAAACTCGAAGACCCTCTTCTTCTCGTCCCCAAAACCCCTTCTGATTCATACAACTTGGCTTACATGATCTTCTTCACTCTTGGTCTCGGCTCTCTTCTTCCTTGGAACGCAATCATCTCTGCCGTCGATTATTTCTCTTACCTTTACCCTTCCACCGCCGTCGATCGGATCTTCGCCGTCGTCTACATGCTCTCCGGTCTCGCCTCTCTCCTCGTTATTGTCATCTTCTTCGCGCAAAAGAGACATGCGAGCTTTAGAATCACTTTTGGTCTCTCTATCTTCGTCATTGGCTTGTTAATCATCCCAGTTCTGGATCTGGTCTACGTTAAGGGCCAGATCGGTCTCGACGCCGGATTTGATGTCACCACCGTCGTCGTTGCGTTCTCCGGTCTCGCCGATAGTTTTATGCAGGGAGGTCTCTTCGGAGTCGCCGGTGAATTACCGGAGAGGTATATGCAAGCTGTTGTCGCCGGAACTGCTGCATCTGGTCAAAATGTTTCTAACTTTTCTAAAAATATGAAATTCACAAATCCTAAAGAATTTTATTGTCTTGCCTTTGGTGTGTAGGTGTGCTTGCTTCATTGTTGAGAATCTTAGCTAAGGCTATGTATCCTCAAAATCCTGATGGGTTAAGAAAGAGTGCAAATCTTTACTTTAGTGTGGGAATCGTTGTGATGGTGATATGTGTTGTGTTCTACAACATAGCACAAACACTTCCTGTGATTAAATACTACGATGAGGTCAAGACCAAGGCGATAAACGAGGAGGAGAGACGAAAGAACGGTTCTTTAACCGGATCCGAATGGAGAAAAACTCTCTGGGGAATCGTCAAAAGTGTCAAATCTTATGGCTTTGGGATCATTCTCATATTCGTTGTGACATTGTCGATATTTCCGGGATTCATCACTGAGGATGTTCATTCTGAGAGTCTCAAAGATTGGTACCCTGTTCTACTCATTGCAGCTTACGATGTGTTTGATTTAGTTGGGAAATGTTTGACCGCTGTGGTTATGCCTGAGGATGAGAGGATAGCGGTTGGCGGTTGCGTTGCGAGGCTGTTGTTTTACCCTCTCTTTTGGGGTTGCTTGCATGGTCCTCTGTTTCTGAGGACTGAGATTCCCGTAATGATAATGACATGCTTATTGGGATTAACTAACGGATACTTGATAAGTGTTTTGATGATTCTTGCTCCTAAATCTGTGCAAATGCAACACGCAGAAGCTGCTGGTACTGTCATTACGTTGTTCTTGGTTATTGGTCTGGCTTCAGGTTCTGTCTTGGCTTGGTTCAGGTGCATCTGATTCTGTTAAACCATTTATCTGTTATTTGTGCTAAGTTTTTAAATCGACTTCTTTTTTTCCTGTTGGTCAACGTGGTTTAATAACCATAATGTGTTCCGTTAGCGAGGTAAGTCTAAGTCTGTATGGTGCAAATCCAATCAATGGAAAGAGTTAAATGTATGCCAAACATGATTGAATGGACTGAAAAAGTTATATCGTTGAGATTTATGTGATCCATTCACATCTCATCCGAGTTGAATCAGCTTGGTTTCAATCGGGTTTGATGTGGCTCAGGTGGAAGTCTCAAATGAAGAAGAGAGTTCCAATTAAGGAAGGAAAAGTTGAAGACTCTAATCGAATTAGGGGGTTTGCATTTAGATCACTTTTGTGTTTAAATTCCTCTGTTTTTCTTCATTTGTAGGCGATTTTCATTTTCGATTTCTCTGTGACTGTAATCTCATGTTCTTTTGTGTGAGCTACGATTGTAGTACTTTGATATAGTGGATTTATGGATTAATCTAGCCGTAGACATAGATTCGACCATTCTGATCGTTTCAAACTCGTAAAAGTCTTGGTGTTTGATTTTTGCCGTTCTTGATCAAATCTTCAATTGCATTTGATTCCGATTGTGTTTGTTTTTTTTTTTGAGAGATTCGACGGAGTAAACACAACATCCTGAGCTCAAATGTATTGCTAATCTTTTTTGTTTAAGAAAATAAATCTAGCTATAGCATTTTATATCAGGAACATATATAAATTTTATGTAGATTACTAGAATGTGTTAAGCAAGCAAAAAATATAAAATCTTCATGAGCGAGTTGTGGGTCATGGAATTGACAGAGCCTACATAACATCAAAACTTCATGTTCCAAACAAAGCTGGAACCACATTCAAGATTATTACAATGAAAGTCATGATTTCTCATTTACATTTAGAGTAGAATGAATGAGAAGGAACCAATGCCACTAGCAAAACTTGTACTACTCCTATTCAAGTGGTAAGATCAGTTTATGAAATGAAAAAATACTGCCCTATAACGCTTCTTTTGTGTTGCCCACATGGACAACTCTTCAGATTGGTTAAAAGATAAGATGTACCTTCTCTAAATGTAGTCAATCATGACCTATATAATTCTTTAAAATTAACAAAACTAGATGTGTAAACAATTATGAATTTTTTTTCAAATTTCATGCTTTTTTATCTTAAAAATATTTACACTTTTCATATTTTACCATATTTTATATTTTGTTTCAATAAATTATAGAATTCAAAACAAATAGAAAAGACTGGAAAATATGCAGGGGTAAAACAAAAACATATACTTGATAGATGTTAAGATATGGATGTACTTTGATACAACTTAAATTTTCGTAAGATATAATGAAGCCACACATCCAAGATGATAAAATAAATTTCCTGCACTACGATGAGCTTAACGTGGAGGAGAGGCAAAATAGTGGTTCATTAACCATAACCCAATGGAGTAAAACTCTCTGGAAAAAAGTCAAGAGTGTCAAATCTTACGGTTTTGGAATCATTCTAATACACATTGTGACATTGTCAATCTTTCCGGGATTCATCACTAAGGATGTTCATTCCGAGACTCTTAAAGATTGGTACCCTGTTCTACTCATTGCAGCCTACAATGTGTTTGATTTAGTTGGAACATGTTTGACCGTTGTGTTCATGCCCAAGGATGAGAGGGTCGCGGTTGGCGGTTGCATTGCGAGGCTGCTGTTTTACCCTCTCTTTTGGGGCTGCTTGCACGGTCCGATGTTTCTGAGGACTGAGATTCCTGTATTTATAATGACATGCTTGTTGGGACTAATTAACGGATACTTGATCAGCGTTTTGATGATTCTTGCTCTTAAATCTGTGCAAATGCAACACGCAGAGGGCTGCGGGTACTGTCATTTCTTGGGTACTGGTTGGGCTTCACGGGTCGGTCTTAGCATGGTTCATGGCTTCGTTCTATTAAACTACGTATCTGTTATGAGTACCAAGTCAACTTGTTTGTTAATACTCGAGTTTTTAATCAGTTAGTTAGCTTGTTATAACCGTATGGTACAAAGGCAATCAATGGACAAGGTTGACTGTGTCCCAAATATGATTGAATGGACTTAAAAGTTGGTAATACTGCTAAATAAAATTAGTTTAGCATATTAGAGCTAGTAGCATTTTATATCAAGAAATATATAAATTTTTAGTAGAAAACTATGTGATAAGCAAGAAAAATATAAAATCTTAATGAGAAAGATGGGTCATGGAATTGATAGAGCCTAAATAATCAAAACTTCATGTTCCAAACAAATTTGAAGACATGTCTACTACTAAGTATTAGATATCAAAAACAAAGAACATGATAGAAAAAAAGAGAGTGGCCACAAGAAAAAAAGGCGTTTCTTTTGGGATGAAAGCATCTGGAAACTTGACCTTTTTGCTTGATTTAGTTAGATTCAAGATGCTTCTTGACGATGTTTAGTGCAGTTGTCTCCTCACCGTAATCCTGTAACAGCCAACACATAACCGCACAAATAAATCAACAAGACAGAAGTCAAGGACTTTACATGTATTTAGAGGTTCCTAAGATTCATGGATTAAGTAAGAGAATGTAAGAAGACTAGTTACCTTGACTACAAGACATGAGCATCCAACAACCTTCCTTGCATTGCCCTCTGAATCAATCTTGCAAAGCTGCAGCCACATTTAAGATTGAGTGTAGAACGAGAAGAACCAAACATTCTTTAAGAAAGCTTTAACCAAGATTACTTACACCAGCCCATTCACCGAGGGTTTTGGCACTTGGAACTGTAAGCAAATTGATGTTGTGATCAGCACAAAGAGCTTTAACCAGCTTGACATAATCAGGTTAGTTGCAATCTTCAGCCAAGACACAGAGATGAGCAACATGCTTCTCAATAAGCTTAGCGCTTTCATGGAGACCACGAACAACACCACCATAAGCACGAGATTTCCTTACTGTCAACTCCACTACAGTCATTAAATCCATTTCCTCTGGGATCACTACTACCTCAGCAACAGGAGGAACAACAGGAGCAACAGCCTCATCACTAAAAAGATGAAAAAAGTATAAGACTTTATCACTTCCATGAGTTATACTTAAATCATCAACAATAAGCATTAAGAATTTCAAAGCATAATATCAAACAATCTGCATTTCTATGTAATCAATACCCAACTAGAAAGTTTAAAGATTGGGTCACATAGCATAAGTCCAAATCAAAGCATAACATATACCTACAACTGTTAAACCCTAATGTATCAACTCTATTTATCACTGAATCGGTAGATTAAAGAATTGTAGTAAAATCCAATATAGTTGCATCGTAAGAGAAGCTTACCCAGACATATTGACTCTTTGAATTGGCTTTACGAACAAAGAGAAGCAAAAGTTCTTTATAAATCTGCCAAGAAATGAAGCATATCAGTCTCAATAAATCAAAATTACTGAGCCAAATCGGAGGAAGAAGAATAAAGTTCGACAATCACGTACATAACACATATCAATTTCGATTGAGGAACTGCGCAAAAGAGTACGAGACTAACCTTAGAGAGAGCGAGAGAGAGCGCGCGGCTGCAACGAGGAGTATAAAGTTGAAGCAATTATTGAGTAGCGAGTTATATATTAGGGTTTTACGAACATTAATACGTCACTGCAAACGGTTTTACAGATTTGTCGTGAACCTGGGCCTCTTTAATGGCTTTACTAGGCCTTTCTTTTAAATTTGTGTTTTGTTCAAACGGTACCGTGTTTGTGATATGTTAATCTTTCCCCATTTCCTCTTGAAAACACTTCATAGAATCCAGAATTTATGTTGTTCTTTTCCACATTGTGATATTAGGATTTCCAGACTAAAAATAGGAGTCTCTTTGTAGCCAAATTATACCTTTCTAATTATTAATACTAAAAAACCAATTGTACAAATTTCGCCCAAAAATTCACGAGCATCCATGTTTTTTAACTCGATACTAAACAATATCTAATGTATGTCGCCTAGACTGTCAATACTAGTAATTATGGCAAAGAAACTAGTAAAATCATTGTGCGCATGGTCTACTATTTAGACACGGATCTTATTTTAACTCGACAACGTTATTATGGCTAATGATAACGTGAGATTTCACGATAACCACCTAGCTTTAGTATCCTTTATATCGGGAAAAATCAAAATTCTCAAAGTTGAAGAATGTGTTCATCTCCAACTCGTTCAACATATCACTCATTTCACCTATTTGTTTTATTACTCCTTTCACCTACTATGATCAAAAACATCATCTACATTCTTTTTATCACATGACTTAGGATACAAGAATATGTGTCGTTTGAGGAGGTATACATCTGTCCATGTAGATAATACTGATTATAAAAATGTTTTTGTCATTATTTTAAGATCATAAACACTAGGCCACGATCGTGGACGACGATATATCATCTACCACTAAATTGGAATGACTAATGTCGTTGCTCTAATTCGCCAATTTGAAGCATTGCTTAAGATTAATCAGAAGATTGAGTTAGATGGGCATTTATCGGTGCAAGATCTAGTCAACAAAACAGATATAGTTTACAAAACTCTTCAAATTTTCTTAGATGATGATGGTGACATTGAAGACTTAAAAAATGCAGCATGAGCTCTTACTTTATTTGATATTGTATGGGAGGAACATTGTCCGCTCACGTTCTCTTTAAATGTAGAAGTAAATACTACAACCCAGATGGACCCGTAAATAAAATAAATAAATTGAGATTTATTCGCGATTAAAATTTCTTGCATAGAGAATGAGACGAAATGATTTAAGAAAATGTTATGCAAGTACCTCGTACAGCATCGGTGCTGTGATTTGAAAGCTATATATAGACCAAATTGAGGAGGAAAAGTAAATTTTATTTCTCTAGTTTTAAAATATAATTGATTATTTCTTGATGTTCTTAATAGAATCTTAATTGATTATTATTTTTTGTAGGAAATATATAAACCCACATATGAAGCAGGTAATAGAGCTCGCTATCTTCATGTGCACAATATGCTCTTAAGAGGTATTATCTACCGCACATCTTACTAATAGTACATACTACTATATTATGTCTTGTTATGATTTCTAATTAAACTAATAAAATAAACGTAGAAACGTTACTTACATAAAAGGTAAAAATTAGCTAAAGGAAGTTTTCTTTGGTTTTCGTGATCATACAATTTAGTGTTTTTTATGTCAGGTTTAGGGTTTAAAATCTTAAAATATACAATTTAAAAAAATTATGTGTATTAAGTTGATAAACGGCAATACTGCATAGGATGGTGATTGGTGAGAACAATGTACATCTCACTTAATTATGCATAGGGTGGTGATTATCACATAATGTTGTGAACATGTTGTGTTACAAACAAGTATGTAACTCATTTATGATAGCTCGAGGTCAATGGTGGTGATGTGGATAATGATAATGTCAAACTAATTGTACATGCGTTAAATTTTATAAAATAAAACATAAACAAAAATATATTTACATTCTCGTGACATAATAAAAAATGCATTCCCATAAACACCTTTTTTTTTGTTTTGGTTTTTTGAAAGGTGATTTTTCTATTTCGTTAGTGAAATTTTTTTTAATATTTTTATGCATTTGTTAATATTTAATCGATAAACTTTCGACACGTCTCGCAATGAATTAGTAACTTTTGATAAACCAAACTTTATTAAGGAGATCTGTTCTGAAACTAACAAAAATTTTCATATAAAATGTGACTATTATGTTTTTTTCATAAATTGAGTGAAGTTATCTGTAATCAAATAGGGGAGCACAATATCAAACCAGAATTAAAGTATTGTTCGTTTGGTCATACTTCAAAGTTCAAACCTTAATCTGTAATGTTATAATATAAAACCATCTAAATGAATCTAAAAAGAACATAAACAATTTAGACTCTTAATTTTAACTTTTTCTAATTTAGAAATTTTTATCAATGAACAGTCTGACCATTCTCAACACCTAATCCATACAAAACACCAGAATATTTCTCCATAGATAATCCTCACATATAACTATATAATTTTACATATGATGAGAAAATCTATTCTGAATCTAATATTTTTCTAATATAAAATGACTATTATGTTCTTTCATAAATTGAGTGATGTTATCTGTCTGTAGTCAATTATAAGAGCACAATACCAAACCAAAACTCCAGTGTAGTAGTTCTTGTGATCATATACTTCTTCAAACGACCTTGTATTTGATGTAATAATCCAAAACCATCTAAATGAGTCTGAACAAAGAACATTAAGTGACATACCAAATGTTATATTAATACTCAAGAACCAATCAAGTTGCCCCTTTCAACATTTGGATGTAGCCAAATGGGGGATACAATACAACATTCAAGGAAAGCGTTGTAAATACATAACGAAGAAGCAAATGTGATCAGCACACACACTCAATGTTGTCTTCCATGAAAACTAACCATTGTTCACAACACCTAATCCATACAAGACAACAGAATATTTCTCCATAGATCCAATGAAGAAAATCTCCTGCAGCTTCCTGAATGTACAGGACGTCAACGAGCTATCTGATCCAGCCTGGTGACGAATTCCAACTCTCTCAACTTCAAGCAGCTCCGCCAAATAGTTCGGATCTCCAGGAACACTGTTGCAGAACTTCATCAAGTGTTTGATATCGTAAACTCTAGGGAGGGAAATACAAACTGATCATCTCGAAGAATCCCGTTTGCGTCTCTGGAAGATTCTGACTGCTCAGGAGCTTGAGCAAGTACCCGAAATCGTATCCGCCGTGGAATGTAACCCAGTGGACGCTTTATTTCGTTCAACACAGTCCCTGAGGACATCAGAAGCTTGGCGAATTGTTTCAAATCAGTGCCGGTTTGGTTGTTTTCAGCGATATCGATGCCTGGTTGTCCGACTGATGAATCGGGGAACTGAAATGAGGTCGACGTCGCGGATATTGAACTGCCAGATGCAGGATTTGTCAGTTCCACAAGTTGGGAGGTCTCCATTCTTGTTGGAGAGAGTGAGTCCGAGCTGAATCATTTTGACTATGTTGACGTTTGTTTTCAGGGTTTCGTAGTTGTACTCGGTTAGGGTTTTGAGAGTTCCGACTGGTCTACACACCATTCCTGAGAAATATGTGTGCATCACTACGAAAGGGGAGATCGCCGACGACTGGTCTACACACCATCCCGACGAACGGGAAATCATCGACATGATAATGGTGATGGTGATGATGATGATGATGCTGATGATGATGATGATGATATGGTTGAATTTAGAAATGATGAAGAATATGAAAGGCTGAGATTCTTTAGCTAGGTCTTCTTAAATTTAATCTCAGCCCTCAAATCTTGTTCCTAATATCGACGATGGAGGAGTTAGAGAGGAGGATGAAAAGGCTTCAGCTTTTCTTCACGCAGTTTCTTACTCTCCAAGGTACCAACAGCCGCAACATCATCATTTCCTTTTCTCTTCAGCCTTTTTTCTGTGCGCAAAAACCGTTGTTTGTCGTTTTGCTGAGACTTGTGATGGGCTTTCTGTTGTGACTTCCGTTATGGGCTTAATTGATATATTTGGTAGGCTCATATGTTATGTTGCACTTCTAGTTCTAGTAGAGCCCCCAAGTCTTGTTCCTTCGTCAAAAAACTCAAAACAGAGTTGCGTGATCTCTGTTTTGCTTCATGTTCCCTGTGTTCTCTCTTTCACCTTCCCTCAAACTGGTGCTTGGGGGAACGTCAACAGCCAAGTTGATAAATTATCCGTTTTTGCAATTGTGTACATGTATAGTTTACTAGCCGATGTCTATATGCTAATTGATTGTCTTTGACAGCAGATCTAATTAAATCACGCTAAAGCCTACATATTCTAAAAGAGCATATTATAGGGTAAGGTGGGACTGTAAATTGTTGTTCAATGTCATGTAATATCGGTTTTGTCATTTTGCCGGTGTTGTTTTATGATAGAGTTTAACTTTCTCAATATACTCTGAAAACATTTCACAGAATCCACAATTTATGTTGTTGTTATTTTCCACTTTGTGATATTAGGTTTTGCAAACTAGAAATGTTCCTTATTAGCTCAAATATACCTTTAATAATTATTAATATTATTATATTAAATGATGATACATTATATAAAAATATATATGGTATATAATTTTTCATAAGATGAAAAAAAGATATATATATATATATATATATATATATTCTGAAACTAATAAATATTTTCTTATAAATGAACTATTAGTATGTTTTTCGTCTTATAATCAAATAGGAGAGCATAACACCAAACCAAAATTCGATTTTAGTTCTTGTGATCATACAGTGTACTATTATACTTCTTCAAACAACCAAAGTGTGATGTAGTAATATAAAACCATCAAATGAATCTACATAAAGAACTGTTTAAACTTCAATTTTTTTTTTTTTTAATTTAGAAACATTTTATCAATGAACAATCTGACCATTCTCAACACCTAATCCATACAAAACACCAGAATATTTCTCCATGGAACCAATGAAGAAATTCTCCTGCAGCTTCCTGAATGTACAGGACGTCAGTAAGCTATCTGATCCAGCCTGGTGACAAATCCCGACTCGCTCAACTTCAAGCAGCTCAGCCAATTTGTTCAGACCTCCATGAAGACTATTACAGAACTTCATCAAGTGTTTGATATCGTAAACTCTCGGAAAGTACACACTGATCATCTCGAAGAACCCCGTTTGCGTCTCAGGCAGATTCTGACAAGTCAAGAGCTTCAACAAGTACCCGAAATCGTATCCGCTGTGGAATGTAACCCAATGGACGTTTTCATTCAACACGATCCCTGAAGACATCAGAAGCTCGGCGAACTGTTTCGAATCGATACCCATTTGGTTGTTTTTCGCGAAATCGATGCCTGATTGACGGAGAAGCTCGATCGAATCGGTAGCGAAAATGTCGGATTCGAGGTCGAATTCGCGGAAATTGAACTGCCAGATGCAGTATTTATTGTCTGTTCCACAAGTTGGGAGGTTTCCTTTCTCATCTGAGAAAGTGAGTCCGAGCTGAATCATCTTGAGTATGTTGACGTTTGTTTTGAGCGTTTCGTAGTGGTACTCTGTGTTGGTTTTGAATGTTCCGACTGGTCTACACACGATTCCTGGGAACTCTGTGTCCATCGCTACGAATGGGAAATCGTCGACGACTTCTCGAATCAGAGCCATTTCTGATTCGAGATTGTCGTTCCATACTTCACGGATTTGAATCGAATCGTCCTTCAGAAACAGCGACATAATGATGAATCCGAGTCGACAACTTCAGGAGCATCTGGATCTAGAGTACGATCTGATCCGGTGTCATCAGATCTGCAATCGATTCAACAACCAAGAAATGAATCACTAAAGATCCCAAAACCTCTAATTATACATAAATCTCGCACACGATTCAATGATACCACAGGAATTGACAGATACATAGATATACGAAAGAGGAGGCGTTTAAGTCGGTTGGGTTCGAACCTGGTAATGAAGCCAAGTAGATAGATGTTTCTAGAGAAGACGGCTATTTGTTCAGCCTAGGGTTTCAGAGGATGTGGTGGTTTATTGAAGAGGTCAAGTGGATATATAAATCACCGACAATACCTTTTTTTTATTTTTTTATGTGCGACTGTGTCTGAAGACTGAAGCTACTCTTTTTTTGTTTTCGTTATTTTTTGGCAAACGCTTTTAGATTTTTTTCTCACTTGTTTTGTAAACATACCCAGCTTTAATTATACTATTTTTTGTCATAATTTGTTTAGTGTAATCAGCGGTAATGTGGCATTTTCGGTTTACCTGAGATTGTAAAAGCGGTTAAAAAGCTTAGTGTTTACTACGACTCGCCACTGCTCTTTAAGACCTCCAAAAATGGTAATCTCAAGCTCATATAGAACTTATACTTCAATTTTTATTCCCACTGGCACTATTAGCCCAAATATATAAACCCCAATATTCTTTTACAATTGAAATGCATCAAGCCGTCAACAGATATACACCCAATGACCCAAACTGAACAAAAAGAAGAAGAAGAAGTTAAACAGAACAGAAGCAAGTTGAGGACTCTCAATTTTTCAAACTGTTACTAAGAGGAAGAAGGGAGAGATAGAGAGGTACAAATGGTGGATAAATTTCAGCTTATTCCCAGTTGCTGACTCCAGAGTTATCTGCTATTAAGCCAGATGATGATCCTGCTGAATTATTTTAGAGGATGTGAAGGGGCGAGAAATTACATGAAACTATTGCACACCGCGATCAGACAGCTACTTGAAGTCGCCAGATTCAAATTGTTAGAGGATCAAAAATTCCATCCTCTAAAAGAAATGATACTTATCTCAGAGGAGGGTCAACTGTCCTGACATTAGCACCTGTCATACCTTCGATCTTATCTTTGGTGATCTCCACAAAGTGACCAATTACTTCGTGAAACTGCTTAAGACCCGATAATGGTAGAATGATGGAGGACCTGTCAGAACCTGCAACCTATATTTTCATGTATTAAGAAATGCTTAGTGTTAAAACCACAACAAAATCAAGCTCTCAAGAGTTAAACAGCAAAGATTTTACCTCAGATATCCTCAGGAAATGGCCCCTGTTATTGTTCCCAAGATCAAAGAAGAACCGTTTCTGGTCAGCTCTGATTACTTTAGAAACACCCGTCATTCCGGTTTCATCCTGGCCTGGCGAATCAGTTGCTCGATCCACATTGAGTTCTGAAGAAGATGGCTGCTGGCTACCATGGCCAGGTATAAATCCAGCTCCAACATCATCTGAAAGTCCAACCAAGTGTTCCTGTCCATCAGAAGGTTTCTGTTTCCAAAGGAAGAGACAATGAGACCAAAGAAACAGAGAGCTTAGTTAACGGCTTCAACAACAACAAAAAATCAAAGGAGACCTGATTTGGCATCACGAAAAGTCCTGATGCTTCATGGATCTCAGCCAAGATATTCCTGAAAGCTGCCCATCCTTCATCAGGAGAGTTTCCAGCTGGAACAATAATGGTACTTCGATTTCTACTAACCGATGCTTCTGACACCTAACATCACACCAGATACCCATCAGAAAACATTCCTAAACATCTAAATTCTAAAATCCCTAAAACTTCAATTCAAGAAAATTAAAAAATTCAGATTTCGTATTGGAAAACGAAGAAACGGATACCTTCAAGAATCTTCCCCTCCTGTTCTCACCGATGTCGAAGTAAAACACCTAAACAAAGCAAAGCAGCACAGAGAGTCAAAAAAGTCAACGACCGTACCCAGAGGAGAGTGATGATGATAAAGGTCTCCAACCTTGGAATCAAGCTGCAATTCTTTGCTAAAAAGCTCGTGTTCCTCAGAATTGACGTAGTAATTGAAGAGATCGAGGAACCAAGAGATGCCAGAGGAAGGAACGATGATGGTTGACCTCGTCGCCGACGTCTTCTCCGATATCTTTAGATACCTTCCGCGAGGATTCTCCTTAAGATCAAAATAGAAAAGCTTATGCTCAACCTGTAACGTCTTGCTCACCAATTCCACATCGCTCCCTCCTCCTCCGGCTACCGCTCTTCCGCCTTCAGCTCCTCCTCCTCCTCCGCCAGAATTGCCTTCCATGTCAATCTTCAATTGATCGATCGGAGAAGGAATGCTTCGGTGAAATCTCTTCACTGAAGAGTTGAAATTGACGTCTGATCTGAAAAGAGGTAAAGGAAGTGCGATTGGTGAATGGGAAATTGTGGAGGTGAGAGATTGCAAGAAATAGGGTTTAATATCAGACCGGATGATTTAAACCGGATACGGGGTCGACTTTAGCAAGAAATTATTTCTTTGGAATAACTGCGATTATAATATTATTTTAAAATTTTTAATTACTTTCCAGATTACCATGTAAACTATACAAAATTTGTTGTATAATAATAATAAAAATATTATTACATCATATTTAACCTATAATTAACAGAAAAAAAAGGTGAAAGGGTCTTGAGTTGAGACAACAAAAAGCTGCCACACAAATTATTCAGATTTGTTTAAATTGTTTTTATGAGGTAATATAAAAAGAACAAAATATCCTAGTTTTTCCTTTTTCCAACAGGGCTATTTCTTATTCGTTTAATACTGAAATTTTTGTTAATCTCTAGTTGATTTAGAAAAATCCAGAAATCTTTTTCTTTACTTGTATGCAAGTTTTAATTTTACTGACTAGTCAAAACCGATTCGGTTCAGCCGTACTGTTTGATTGAAGTCGATGCCACGTATTCGTGATGACTGGGATTACTTAAACTAATAATCCTTTTTAGTCGACCATTTTTGTTTCACTTAACTTTGTTTCCGAGTTCTTTCTTGATTTAGCTTTGCCCTCTTAGAACCAACCAAACATGGCGAGTCTTGGCCATATAGCCAGAGAATCATCAAACATCACACGCCTTGCCCAGTTTTACAAAGAGGTAACCGATACCTATTCGACGTTTTCGATTTCTTAGGTTTTTCCTCTCTTTTCATCTCCCTCAGCGGATTCGTCGAATTCTCTGTTCCGGGTTTGTGTTCTTACCAATTAAACAAAAACGAAACCTTTGATTTTAACTCGATGTATCACTAGTAATGAATCATTACCCATCTGCACTATAGAATCTAGGGTTTTCAAATTGGCTTCTTCTTTAGAGATTAGTGGTGCTATTGTAGCTGAGTTTCTTCCTCTGTTCACTTGTCTCGTTTCTAATTTCTGTTGAGAGTGTAGTCCAGGAGAATGAGAATTGAGATTTACAGACATCATCACTTGTAGTAGTCGCACTGTTTTGTAACCTCAATCCTTTTGGTCAAGTTAGTGTTTCTTCTTCTTCGTTGATTTGTATCCCTTCCTCTTGTTCTGAAATCAATGGCTTATATGTATGATTTGCAGATATTTGGGTTCGAGGAGATCGAAAGTCCTGATTTTGGAGACCTAAAGGTGATATGGCTAAACTTACCAGGTGCTTTTGCAATGCACATCATCCAGAGAAACCCTTCATTAAACCTTCCAGAAGGTCCTTACAGTGCCACCTCTGCGGTTAAGGATCCTAGCCATCTCCCAATGGGTCACCATATCTGCTTCTCCGTCTCCAACTTCGACTCTTTCCTTCAGTCTCTCAAGGTCTTCTTTCTTTGCATTACCTTCGATTATACAAATTCAGTAGTTATGGATATGGTTGGTATTGAATGTAGTCTTCTGCAATCGTTTCAAGATTGTTGTAGTACATTATTCCCCTGAGTCTTTCATTGATTTCCTCTCGTCGTTGTATGATGTAGGAGAAAGGGATAGAAACTTTCCAGAAGTCTCTTCCTGATGGAAAAGTCAAGCAAGTTTTCTTCTTTGATCCAGATGGTAATTAATCTCTCTTTTGCTCTTAAGCCAGCTTATTTACTATAAGTCAGATATATGTTTACTCTTGTTATTCAATACGAGCATTACAACAAGTTGCAAATTACAATTCTCGTATATTATGCATTGATGCTTTACTACTTAACTCAACCACTGTGGAACATGTATTCTAGGATTGTCTTTCGCGATCATGTCAGTTTCAACTTACAGATTTTGTTGTCAATTTTTTCAGGAAACGGATTAGAGGTAGCAAGTCGATCTTGAGCCTTAAACCTGAATTGTGTGGGTATCAATACTATTAGAATTAAATAAAAGTATAAACAATCAGTTTGTTGGAACATAATAAATAAGGCTGCATATGTAAACTCTATGTCTAGGTTTGATGTTAACTTGTGACAAATTACGCTTTAAAGCTCATGTCATGTGCTTTGAATGTTGGATGTATCGCATTAATAAGCTTTCTTGTCTAGTAGTTCTCATGTCCCTGTAACAACACCGAAGAGATTGAGATAGTTAAGAGAGAGAAAGAGATTCAACTAAGAACAACCATACATTTATAACTCAAGTTATTATTTTGTGATGAGTCCAAGGAATTTAGGGTTTGGACTTGGTCAGATCCATATAGGGCCTAACTCACCCGGTTCAGGCCCGGATTAAACTCGTCAAACGTATCATTTCTAACTGCGGGTTGATTTGTATTGCCATAAAGCTTTAATTTAGTCACACCTAAAACCTAAAAATGGAGGCTAAATTAGAGTTGGTTATATCATAGTCGGGTATAATACTGAACTGAACCGAATTGGTCATTGCAACTTCCATAAGTGTAGAAAACTGATGACCCCGAAAAAGCAAAATAGAGAAAATATGTCTCAAAATTCCAGTCTAAACAAAATAGGACGTCAATTTGTGGGGTTAAGTTGTTGTCCATACACCAACATGACATGGGGCATAATGGTCTTTAAGGCATTGCAAACATTCTACACCTTACCATAATATTACCAATCTGTGTGATAGATTCATCAAGACACATCTAAATCTTATGATCCATCACTCGCCGCTTTTGTGGTTCTTATTCTGTGATGAAATATTGGACGAAACATGAGTAGCTTGGGTAACAACAAAATATGATAGCTATATTTTTTGGTTGTGGCCCACATAAATTTATCCATAGGAAAGATGAGTTCGAATCTTTTTTTCTGGTGCCCGATAACTACACAAAGTGGTACCACCGGTCCATGGTAGCCTTGGCAAGATTATTATAGCTAAGTTGTGCATTTCGGAAGTTATCCGTTAGATGTAACGAGGACTTACCCTGAAAATATATGGGCTTTAAGCAAAAATAGTCACTAATTAGCGCATTTATAATAAGAAATCATTGGTATATGAAACACAAAAGTTTTGAACCTTTCACCAACTTGGTTCCTCGGTAGTCTTTGTATCCGACTCATCTATTGAGATTTATACCGAAAGCTCGGCCGCCCAAATACACTATATTGGAAACTCCAAGTCCATGTTTGGTTCGCTTCTATCTAGAGTTGGCTGCATATAACTATTGCATGGGTCTTTGTTACATATTTAAACGGGTGATTGTATAAATTGGATATGGATATATATTTAAATCATGCTTGGAGAACTATAATTTTATAAATCAGCAAAAATAAATAAAAATAAAATAAAATTATATGAAATTATTCAAAATTCTAAAACATGATTCTTACTTGATCTCGTGAGTATTGATTTTTTGTTTTGTTTTGTTAAACCGCGGGAGTTCCATATCTTTGTTTAATAATCTCTCGATACCCGGAACCATCATTTAGTCCATTCCGATTTTAAAAATGCCGCTCTATCCCAAAAGAGTATTGAACCCGGGACACTGAGGGAACAGATTCTCTTGTACTACCACTAGGCCACCACCCCTTTAGAGAATATTAAATTAATAGTAAAATTTAAATGTACCGAATTATCTACACCCAATGCAACACCAAATTATATGATCTTTAGTCCTTATTACCTGATCTTATATATTTAAAAGAAAGGGCAGACATACTGAGAGTCACTGGGAGCTAAAATATCTTTAGGATTTAATAAATTGAACAAACAAAAAAAATGAAAAATTGACTCAATGGCCTGCTTGGTCGGACCAGTGAAAACTCGACCTGACCTTGTGAATCGGACCGGTGGACCAAAACCAGGACCACACTAGGGGAGTATGCGTACTTGAACTAACGTCTTTTGGCTTTACGTCATGATGAGTGGACCAATAGGTGGTGGATGAATTTTCCTCCTCGTGAGTTCTATTCTGTAATTGCAAGGACAATCATTCTTCATGTTTTGCAATTTTTGTAACTCTGACAAACTATATGGTTATATGAATAAACCAAAATTAATAAATAAACATTCACGTATAAAGAAATACCTCCCCATGTTGAATGATCAGCTTTGTACGTCAGTGTTCAGAAAGAAAGTAAATAAATACAAAATTAGAAAGTATCAAACCAAAAGAAAAAAAAAAACTAAAAAAGTAAATATCTGGTATTCACATTCACTCGAAAGTACAACACCCTTTAGGGTATTTTTTTGAATCTACTTTGTAAACGTTTCATCGATATAGATGTAAATTAAGGATTCTAATAACTGCAGTTAGTAAATAAGAAGTACAGTTAGTTTGTTTTGCAACTCGCAACACAAGTGCATGTGGTGATTGGCGCACATATATAGTCAACATTCAGACTCTTGGTAGCTGCATTCCGATTCTTGAAAAGGAGATAATTGACAGTAACTCATTTATTAATTAACAAAATTTTATTTTTGACAAGCATTAATGAAAATGTAAACTACATAAGTACCCTTATTATAAACGTAATGAGACATATTGTGTATATATGCTACAAAATAAGCCAACATATCCATTTGCCCCAAAACATTTATTCTCTCTAATTCCTTCTATCTCTCTCTAAAAAATGCCAAAAATCTTGTGGAAAAGCCTCCATCTATGTTTCCCGTCGAAACTCACCAAATGCTATTCTTCGCCGTGTATCCCTCCGTCCTCAGCCGATCCCGACGGTTCCGACCAACCTAGCCGTCCCTCCATCGTTCTCCTCAACAACTTCAACCTCCTCTACCACCATGACAACCACCACCACCACCGTGTCATTGACTTACCTTCCTCCTCCACCGCCACCACTCCGGCCGTTACTTCCTCCTCCTCCACGTCATCATATGAATCCGATATCTCTCCTGATGTATCCGCCGCTTTCGCTTCTCGTCGCTTCTTCTTCTCTTCCCCTGGCCGGTCCAATGCAATCACTGACTCACCAGAAACCCGGTCAAGAGAATCCTCTGATAATTACGATGATGCTACTAACACGTCGACTAAGAAGAAGAAAAAGAATCACGATACCGCTGTGACTAGTACTACGAGGCTTATACGCGGGGGAACCGCCGTGACGCAAAACGTTTACTCACCGGATCCGTTAACGGACTTCCGGCGATCAATGCAAGAGATGATTGACGCCGCCATTGACGCCGGAGAACTGAGCCGTGATCCGGACGACGGTTACGATTTCTTGGATGAGCTCCTACTCACTTATCTCTCCTTGAATCCAACCGACACACACAAGTTCGTCATCAGGGCTTTCTCCGACATATTGGTCTCACTCTTGTCTCAAGAACGCCGAGTATGCTGACGCGGCGGCGGCCGCCGGGATAAAAAAAGCCCGTGTAATGAATGCAACACGTGACTAGCTAGTCTATTAGTTAAGTGAACCTAACTTTCTTTTTTCCATTGTACGTCTTCAAGGAAGATCGTAGCTAAGCAACCCAGAAGAAACACTGACAATTTTATATTTTGTATGTTTTTATGAAATAATTGAATGATGAAAAGAATAGAAGAAATTTGAGATAAATGTTAAAGATTGAGATAATTCATATATTTGGTTGGATAATATAAAGTTATATATTTTATTAACGAAAATAACTTTTTTTTTTATATGGTTTTACAGTAAAGAAAAATGGAACCGTTAATATAAACAATATATAAACCGCACAATATAGCAGACCGGAATATCAAAACTGGTCCACTCCCATGATCGAGTGAAAAAGAAATCAAAACATGTTTTTGCGTTTAACATAATTATTGGCAGAAAAGAAAAGCATTAATTAGAAGTACTGGAAGTGAAATTCTAATGATATGGACAAAGCTTGTTCGGAGGTAAAAGAAATAGTTAAGTAAAAAAAATAGCTTTTCAAATACAGTAAAATCTCTATAAATTAATATTGTTATGATTATGATATTTTATTAATTTATTAAGTTATTAATTTATTAATATATTAATTAATCCGAAAAATTAATTTGAGACCGAAAAAATATATTGATTTATTAAAAAATTAATTTATTGAGTATTAATTTATAGAAATTATATTGTAGTTAAATACGAATGAATTAACAAATAAACTAAAGCAAAGTACGTCCAAAAAACTTTATGCGAAGAGTAAAAATTGAACATGGTTTGATCAGACAACAATATCCCCAAGGTACAAAGCTTGAGGCATCGATAAACTCTCTAGTTGCTTATATTATATCAAGGAATGGATCCTATTTTTAAATATTGCTATGAATCCATACTTTAATAAAGGGACAAATAGTTAATGTTACTACAGGATATAAAGTAAAACTTTGCTTTTTTAAATATAAACTTAGTCTACCTCTTAATGTTTACTAGCTACATCATATGAGATTCAGTTTTCTTCTGTACTTATAGAATTCACATGCATTGCCTTATTTCGTGGTTGTATCCATAATCCATGTATCAGTCAGAATATAGGTTAAATATTCATATGATATTTTTAATTTTCTTCTTTACGTATAGAATTAACATTATCTTCATGGTTGCATCCACGTATCAGAATTTTTTTTTTATGTTAAATATTTGAAAATGAAAATGCATGGATATATCGTTAAGAAAACAAAATGAATGCTACTTTTCTTGCTTGTATTGTTTCTGTACAAAATGTATTAAGTAATATTGTTTGTACATCAATTAAAGCTATTCTCTTCTTCTTCTTCTTTTTGTTTGCTTATTTCCATTAGATTTACACGTAACACAATGTGAGACAAAACAAAATAATTGAGAATCCTAAGAGACGGATGTTGGAAGGTCCAGTCGACCAAATAAACTAAAAAATTGTGGTTAATAATTTATAATAAGGGTCTAATTTATATTAAAAAAAGAAAGTATTAGAAAGTTTGTTGGTTTAGGTGAAAGTAAGACTATGCCATTTGTCTTATTCACTAAAGAAATAAAACTAGCCTCTAGACCCGCTCGATTGCATGCGAGTATTTTGTGAAACCAGACACACAATTTAATTTAATTCGTAGGAGATGATAAACTTATATATATATACAGGGAAAATAGTTCTTATTTTTGTTAACACTTTGAATAAGTGGTACGTACTTATAAGATGATTTATATACGTAGTACGTATGATTAAATCAGTAATCTTTTGTATTGGGAAGAAAACGAATGTTCTTGCAATGAAATAAGCGTGCCTTAAGTATTGCATTAAAGGTGCATATGGGTTTATTTGCAACTAAATTTGTAATTAAAAAGTATGGGTTTTGTTAAATCGCCATAAGTAATAACTAACTATGATTTTGCATAAGTTAACGATTCAAAACGTCTATGATAATAAGTAATCTTAATTATACTTTTCGAGTTGTTAAATGGTGCCTGGTTTTCTGCCGCTTGTCTCCAACTCTGCCTAACCACTTGGTTGATAATGATAGGTTTTCAACCAAAACATAATGAGAAGTCAATATAAATTTACGTTTTTTTATATATAAACATTTTGTTTGTTATATTTTGAGTCGATATATATATATATATATATATATATATTTGTGAGAGAGAGAGAGAGAGCTAATTTGGGTAAACGTACAGTAGAGTTTCATATGTTCATTGCATTGCGAATTTAAGGTCATTTAAATAGGAAATTATCTATCAACCACCTCACTGTTTTTAAGGAATCCGAGAAGAAAGAATTTACTTACAAGATTTTAAATTTTCAGATTTTCGATGCAAGATCAGTCAAGCATTTATCCGAACAATCCCGTAAATCAAAGGGGACTTGTGATTATATCCCATAACGAGAGATATAAGACTTGAATTAATGAATTTTTCTGGTCTTAAAACTCACTAATTATGTTTTGTTTCTTTATAAACATAGAAATAGACTTTATACCGAATCTCCTAGCCATCCAAACCGACCTCTTCTTCAATTTAAATCTGAAAAAATACATTAACCGATCTTTTTTTCTTCTTCGGAGTTCATTCAGTTGCAACAAAAAATTGTAGTTGAAATGAGCATGTTGCTGTAGTCAATACAAAGCACAATCATACAATTACTTTTGACTCCAATAACTTAAAGTTCTACACCTACCTAAATATGGGTCAACCTCAAGATATGAGATCAATATCGAGACGGAACAAAAAGTTTGATAACTCATGCACTAGATTTGGATTTCTCTTACCTAAAAAATTAAAGTCATAATGATATTTGTCAACATTCTAAATACTTATGCTGTGAATATTTCGGTTATTACTGTTTTATGCATTCAGATTCAATACTACCATTTAAATTAACTGTTTTATGTTAAAGCATCAATAAGTTAAAGAGCATTTTTAACATATAACGTGGAAGTACCTATCTTCAAAATACCCTTTGCTCTCTAATTTTTGAATTAATAGACGATTATATGTATATGAATCCATAAATTAGAGGAAAGCATTTAAGCCCCGTTGAGTTTTTATGTTTTCACGTCTTATTCCATCCGTTTCAAAATAGTTGTTATTTTAAATTTAATTTTTTGTTTCAGTTTAATTGTCGTTTCGTTTTTCAATATCATTTTAATAGAAAATTATCTCATTTGTCCCTTATTAAATATAAAATAAAAATAGTTTGAAATTCTAATAGTCAAATAAGGACATAATAGAACATTTATCTATTTTTTAAATTTGTGTGAAATAATCTAAAACGACAACTAATTTGAAATAGAGTGAATAAACAAAAAATGTTAATAAATGTAAAAACAGTATTCATTATTTAGGTTTTACGAGTAAAAATGTCCACTTAAATATTCAAAATTTTATTTCCGATAGTAAAAACAAAACAAAACAAAACACACTTAAACCTCTCAAATTCAAACTACTCATACTTAAAAGTCGGCCATTCCTTCGAGAACGTAGGCATTGGCACCAGTTTAATTGTTGAGTATGTGATAAAGTGCGAACGTAAACGATAATGTCACTTCAAACATTGCATAGCCCACAATAAACTACACAACTCCAAGTGAAGAACCGACAATCCTTGAAGACGCACTAAATTTATAGAACCCATTCTGAATATAAAGTCCATTCCGCATTAGCTTTACTATCCACCGTATTAAAAGTAGGCCCGGGCATATAGGTAATGAGTCCGGATTCAGCGATTGTGTTTATGTATTTACTACTTAATAGGATAATTATAAATATTTGGTTTGGTTTCGATTTGGGTCTTGTCATGTTTAGATCGGTTCGGGTTTTAAATTTCAGGATTTATAAATACCCGAAAAATGGATACTCCATCGGTTCATATATTTTGTACCCGATACCCGAATACCCGAAATATTTGCATGTTTTCTGGGGGTTTGGGTTAAATTTCGGGTATTTTGCTAGATTTTGGATATAATCGGATATAAAATACTCGAAAAATATACAACTATTTCCGATATTCGGGTATCCGTCCGAGTAATTTCGGTAACCGGATACCCGTTCGAATATCGGATATAATCGGATACCTGCTCGGAAAAATCTCGGATAATCGGATATCCGCTCAGATATCGGGTAATATCCATATCCACGTGACATATACATGATCCAATAAAATAATTTGGTTATACTCATAACCGACCTGAATCGGTTTTTTGTGTCGGTTCTAATTTGGGTTAGCGGATTCGGTTTTTTACCGAGGCCTAGATAAAAGGTAGGAGAATTTGAACTTACCTTTTCCCGGTCACCAAATCTTACCTACCTGGCTACCTCTGTGAATTGTTTGCCTCGGACCAAGCCTCACATTTCTTTTGTTGCGATTCCTATAATTCTTTACAGTCAAGTAAAACGGCCCCATGATTCATGGTAAGCAATTCCCTTAAAGGAAACAAAAGTGTAATCTCTAATTCAAATTAATTAAGGGAAATACGCAAATTGATAAATTTTTAAATTGGTTAAAAGGAAAACAAGACGTCAAAGCTGGAATAACTCAGTAGGTTAGAGCGTGTGGCTGTTAACCACAAGGTCGGAGGTTCGACCCCTCCTTTCAGCGAATGTATGACATTCCAAGTTCCTCACATTACAAGTACCTCAAAATTTTCATTTTATTAATCCCTTACAATCTGCAAAGCGTTTTTACTCCCTTACACACATAAACATTGTTTACCACTTCAAAAACAAACCCAAAACACACAAACTCATCTCTATACGATCATACGAAACATAGTATGTATGTATCTTACATCATATTCTAAGTCTATCACCAACAAGATTTTATTCAATCTTACATCTTCCTCTGAAGAGTAATCAAATCAAGAGTAGATCCATATTTCACATTCAAAGCTTGAGCACACCAACCATGTCCATCATCAACCGTTGGCATCCTCACCTCAATCACGGGAACCACCGGAGTCGAAGATCCTGGCATCAACACAGCTGCAAAAACCCGCAGAGCATTCGATGCATCGATGTCCATACAAACATTGATCTCTGGAACACCTTTCGGTGCCGGTGGAATCCCAACGATCTTGAAATACCCAAGAAGATGATTCTCTTCGACGGTCTCTCCTTCTCCTTCATATATAATGACCAGAGCTTCCTTCTGGTTATCTTGAACCGTCGTGAAGAAGAGGTCTTTCCGCGCTGGAACCATTGTGTTTCGCGGAATCACAGGTATGAATTTGTTTCCATTAGCTCTTACTCCAACAGCCAGAGACGTGGCTTGTATGGTCAAGAGATCTAAGCTCCCAAACGGATCGTGAATCCCTGAAGTCACCGCACCTTCCAAAGCAGCTCCTCTAACCGCAGCTTCTAACGGATTCACGCCTTTGTAAATCTCGTCTTTCTTGCATACGTTCTTGAGAATGGTTCTTACTTTTGGGATGTAAGAACACCCTCCAACCATTATCAAATCGTCGATATCACCAACATCAACTTTCGCATCTCGCAGACACTGCACAACAAGTCTCTCACATTCCTCGAATACCTTCTGGTTCACTTCCTCAAACTCCACTCTATCAAGAACCTTGGAAATCTTGTTACCATTTCCCAAATCCACTTCAATCTGGACATTGTCTTGATCCGATAGCCTGTGAATAGCGTCCTGTGTCGCTACACGGAGCAACCCCGAAGCTTCTGCATCTGGTGGCGCGATATGGCGCATTGTGTTCTGCAAAATATCTTCTCCTCCAATGGGGCTTCCCGATAAAGCTTTTATCTGTGAAACACCACCAGCAGTTGCAGTAACCGCAACATCACAGTAACCAGCACCCATGTTGAATATAACCGCAAGCCTCTCACTTCCACTTCCCATGTTATCATGCGTACTCATCTGCTGCTGTTGCGCATAAAGCAAGGCAATTGCAGTTGGTTCAGGCATCAAACGAAGAACATGAAGTCCAGCCATAGCACAAGCTCGTTCAATCCGTGTGAGCTGGAACCTGGAGAACGAAACCGGAACTGTGAGCACGACATTCCTCACAGGCCGTTTCAACTGAGCTTCAGCCATTAGTCGTAACTCCACAAGAAATATCGCTAAAACTTCCTCTGGAGTTGTTGATCTCCAAGCATTATTCACCAAAGCCGCGATAAACGGTCTGACACCAATGTCAAGAGTTTGAACCAAGAAAGGAAGGTTCTTGCTAGCGTGAACCACGGGATCAGTGTCTACACGACCGATGAGCCGCTTCATGTTGAAGATAGCAGCTCCGGTTAGCATTTCCTGCTCATGTGCGAGCTGGTTGCTAACTCCACCTGCAGGGACTTCGTCTTTGAAAGTGACGAATGATTTGATTAGTTTCTGGTTTCTTGTGTTCCTCAAGATGTGAACTTGAGAGCCATTCCAAACAGCTATACTGCATTGGGAAGTACCAATGTCGATTCCAACGGCGATTTCGGGTAACGAAGGAGATGATGATGATTTCTCCTCTCCAGTGTTTTCACTGTCTGATGCTACTGTGTAGGCTTGTTCTGCCATTTCCTGCAATTTTCTTTCAGATTCAAAATTCAAGGACTGAACATAGACAACATTTGACATTAAACAAACTGGTAAGACCGGCTTAAAAGATTCAAGATTTATCAAACACAATCAAAGTTTTGTCCTTTTGAACCAATGATTAGTGGGTTTTTTTTATTTTTTATTTTTTATTTCATCACTTAACATTCAAAACAAACATAAGTACTAATTCTAACACAAACTAAAACTAATTGTCAAGTGTTTGTGGGATTACTCTCCTACGAATCCGAAATTAAGAAATAATCGTAATTTCGATAATTACAAGCACTAAGCTAAAACCAAATGATGGGGAAAACACAGCATAAAACCCAATGAAAAAAAACGGAAGAACAAACAAAAAAAAGAGGACTCAGAAACAACAAACCTGAGCAAAGGAGAGAGATTTTACAAAAGGGTTTGTTTGGAGTTGTAGCTGTTGCAGGATTAGAGAAGATATAGGGTTCGTAAGACGTGACAATAGAGGAGAAAGAAACGAAGAAATAGAGAGAGTTTAGAAGGTGCGAGAGAGAGAAAGAGATGTATGTAATTGTGCTCGCTCGTCTTCTAGAGTTTACCAGAGAAACCTCGGCGCTTTTTAGAAAAAGAGGGGGGAGTTCTTTTGCCGACCCAACAAAAAAAAAAAAAAAAATACAAGTATTTATTATTTTACCAAAATGGGCCTATTTCAAATAAACTATGTGGATCAATTTAAGAGAAAGCAGATGGGTCTGTTTCAGATTATTAGCCCAACTACGGATCATAAATTATGATATTTGTTTTAATTTTTTTTTTAATTCCTTAACATTATTTTTAATGAAATTAGTTAATCAATCAAATAGTGTGTTCAATAAATTATTGTTTAGAATGATTGTTGTATCTATAGTGGCAATGGAGAATATGTTACATACAAATAAGTCACCTCTTTAATCTTTTTAAGAAAATTATAGAAATAAGTCACTTCTTTAATATTTTTAAAAAATCATCTTCAAATACTGTATTGGCATCTACTTAACTCATCCTATTAGTTATATAAAGATAAATCGATATATGAATTTCGTTCTTGCAAGAGACCCCAAATGAAGGGAACAAATATCATGATTTGGACAGAAATAGTTATTGTCTTTCTTCTCTGGCTTCAATCGTTTGTTTAAATAATTATATGACAATTAATCCGATGAATAATGAAAACACAAAATAATTATAGTATCTGTTGGAATCTTTCACGATAGAAGATGACGTTGATGAAAATGTCCAACCAATAACGCAACACATTGGTGACATCCCTTGATGGGAAGTGGTGATGTTTGGGAGAGGTCCACAGACAACAAACATCAATTAATAAGTAGAATATTATATCAATAAAATCAAACATTATCACTAGCAATTGCATATTGTGTGAAAATTAACGATTTGTAACCTGCCTTTTAATCTTCTCGGTGAGAGATTCTAGAAAGAAAAAAAATATTTTTTAATTATATAATTTTTAATACAATTGAACCATTAATAAAGTGACAAAGTGTGATTTGAGTTTTCCACCCATTTCTCAAACGAGAAATCCTTTCTATTTTTTTCATATTTTTTTTTTTTTTTTTGTGAAAAACCATTTTAAGGATGGTGGATAGAGATGCTCTTAGGTGTTTGTAATGCTAATCAATTATTCTTTTTTATTGTGAGAACCCTTTTTAAGAGATGGTGGATGGAGGTGTTTGTAATGCTAATCAATAGTAGATGATATTTTTCCTAATCTCCAATCATCTGGTATTAGCATGTGCAACACGTAAACTAATCGAATTATATACTATACTATCAACGCGTACAAGCCTACTAGGACAAGATATTTTATTTTTGTCTGAAAGCACGTGTTTTGTGTGCAGAAACTTGTGCTAGTGACATCTTATTTTGAATTTCACAAAAAGGCGTTGCTGTTAAGAAAACAGCTAAAAGCTAAACATAATGATTTGTTGACTTAGGATTTGAAGATAATGAGAATAGGAAATTGTCCTAAAGAGAAAAAGAAACTTGTTTAGGTCTAGATCTATATAAGTAGATGTTAAAGTGTGGTATAACTTATGAGTTTTGTGTGAGAGTTTAAGAGCTTTAGTTTTGAGTTATTTTTTTAAAGCTAAAAGAGAGAGTCATTCTTTATTAATCTTTAAGTTCTTAAATTCATAGAACTTCAGTTTGAAAAATACTCAAAAGAACCATCGGTCTATCGTAAAGAGGTAAACAAAAATCTTCTCGGTGTGACTGTCTATGTGGATGATTTATTTGTCACAGGGACAAACAGACACACCATCGACGAGTTTAAAAGCGAGATGGCTTCTAAGTTTGAGATGAGTGATTTCGGAAAACTAACTTACTATCTCGGAATTGAGGTTCTTCAACACGAGGAAGAAATAATGTTAAATCAAAGACGATATGCTCAGAAAATCTTGGAAGAAGCCGGGATGAAAGATTGCAATCCAGTTCATACACCAATGGAGTCTGGATTAAAGTTATCCAAATTAGAAAACGAGAAAGAGATTGATGCTACGAACTATAGAAGAAACATTGGGTGTCTCCGTTACTTGCTTCATACGAGACCTGGCCTATATTATTGTGTTGGGGTATTGAGCCGATACATGCAGAGTCCTAGAGAATCCCATGGAATAGCTATGAAGCAATGTTTGAGGTGCTTGCGAGGAACCACTACTCTAGACTTGACATTTGAACGATCAACTTCATAGATACCAAGGTTGGTAGGCTATAGCAACAGTAGCATAACGTTGATCTAGATGACGGAAAGAGCAAACGGGACATATATTTTACCTCGGAGAAAGTCCAATCACTTGGTGTTCACAAAAACAAGAAACTGTGGCATTGTCATCATGTGAAGCGAAGTTCATGGCAGGTACTGAAACTGCGAGACAAGCAATTTGGCTCCAAGATCTAATTGGTGAAGTCACGGGTACAACAAGCGAGAGAGTTGTCATTCAGATTGACAATCAATCAACAATTGCTCTCACAAAAAATCCGGTGTTTCACGGTCGAAGCAAACACATACGCACACGATATCACTTCATAAGAAAGTGTGTTGAGAATGGGCAAATAGAGGTGGAACATGTTCCCGGAAATGAGGAAAAGGCGGACATTTTAACAAAGACACTTGGAAGAATCAAATTCAAAGAGATGAGAGATCTTATTGGTGTTCAAGATTTGGAGAAAGTTGATTTCAAGCTTAAGGGGGAGAATGTTGACTTAAGCTTGAAGAAAACTTTAAAATATTCTAAAGAAATAAGATTAGAAATCATATTTAAGAGCTATCTAAATATAATAAAAATAGGAAATTGTCCTAAAAAGAAAAGGAAACTTGTTTAGGTCTACATCTATATAAGAATATGCCAAAATGTGAGATAACTTATGAGTTTTGTGTGAGAATTTGAGAGCTTTAGTTTTGAGTTATTTTTTCTAAACCTAATAGAGAGAATCATTCTTTATTAATCTTAAGTTTTTAAATTCGTGTTCCAATTCTATATGATTGACATTTCATTTGAAACTTCATCGATGTTTAGTACAAACTACAATGACGCGTAGCCTAATTTCTTTAACTTTTATTGTGCTGACACTGTAACAATGAATTCTAGTATAAGTTAAAATATTTTAATGTTATCTTAAATATCTATATAGTAGCATTTGGGAGTTAGGGTCCCGCGACCCAAATTTCATAGCCTTTTGATACAAGAATTTACGATCTACCGTTGAATTATAAATGTTCAGAGAAAGTTAATTGAAACATTTATAAAAGACTTTAACACGTAATGTTTTGGAACTCTTGGAAATTAAGTAAATGGTTTTTACATTGTTTAATCAAGATAGAAAGCGATCGTTGCAGCAGAAATCTGGATAGAATATGATCCGACTAACATCAAATCATAATCATATTATAATGAAAATGATTATTCAAAGAAAATGTATAACCAGATAAAATAGACGAAAGGGATTTGAACCATGAGTCAGCAGTCAGTATCCACGATTAAAAAATGGAGAAAAAACAAATTAAAAAAAAAAAAAAAAGACTTGGCTTCCTATAAATACCTTCAAACATCTCCCTTTCTTCACGCCTCTTATTGTTGTTTGCTATTTCCTCCAATTTCTCAAATATTCAAAACATTATTTTCTTATACTTAGTTCTCTTGTAATGGATTTCTCTCCGATCAACTGCCTCATTTTCGGTAAACCATTTATATAAATACGTGACATCAAAATTTGTAAAATGCATTTTCTAAGTTGTTTTTTGGTTTTGTTTCTAATTGTAATCAGATTTGGATGACACATTATACCCTCTCAAAACTGGATTAGCGCCAGCTGTCAAGAAAAATATCGACGGTAACTAAACAAAAACAATTATTATACTTTCTACGAATTTTCTTAAAAAAACATTCGGTTAATAATTTGATTATCTGGGCAGATTTTCTAGTGGAGAAATTTGGATTCCCAGAAAGTAAAGCTTCAAGTTTAAGAGTTGAGCTCTTCAAGACTTATGGAAGTACTCTTGCTGGTCTCAGGGTAATTTCACTTCTCCATTTTTTCTAAAGAATTAGGTCATTATATATCATTGATTTCTAATTTGTTTTCTTATAAATTTTTAGGCGTTAGGTCATGATGTTCATCCTGATGAATATCACAGGTAATAACCATCTTCGACAACTATATAAATGTTTTATTTCAGGCGAAACCATTTTTTCTTAAGCTTTTTTCTTGCAAAATTTGTTTGTAGTATCGTGCACGGAAGATTACCGTATGGTTCGATCGAACCAAACAATAAGCTACGTAACCTTCTGAACAAAATCAAACAGAGAAAAATTGTAAGTTTATTTTTTTTATATAGCATAATTTTTTTATTAATTTATTGTTTGCCAGAACGAATAAATGATAATTTATTTTTTCTTGTTCTTGGGTTTAGATTTTTACGAATTCGGACAGGAAACATGCGGTGAAGGTTCTCAAGAAATTGGGTTTAGAAGATTGTTTCGAAGACATGATTTGTTTCGAAACAATGAACCCGAATCTATTCGGGTCATCAACCCGACCCGATGAACACCCCGTTGTTCTCAAGCCTTCGTTGGCCGCAATGGATATTTGCATTCGTGTAGCCAACGTTGACCCTCGCCGAACGGTAATATATTCTCTTACGTATATTTAATATTTTAATTATTTTTCTTATTAAAACTTTAATAAATCCATAGCTCCACACGTAATATCATTATTACAATATATCTAAAACTGTTTTTGTATTTTTCAAAATAGGTATTTTTGGACGATAATATCCACAATATTACCGCGGGTAAATCTGTCGGGCTTCGCACAATCCTGGTAATTTTTTTTGTTCCATTCACATCTCTTTACGACATTTGTATGTGTGATTTCAATCTTTAAAATTTGGTTAAAAAAGGTGGGGAGAGCAGAAAAGACGAAGGATGCGGATTATGCGGTGGAGACGGTAACTGAGATAGCTACGGCGGTGCCGGAGATTTGGACGACGGCAACGGCTACGGGCGGATTTGACGTCGGCGGTGAGAGGATCAGACGGAGCAAGAGTGAGCTGGAGGGTATGGCTTCAATCACAGCCGTTGGTGCATAACGTGATTTGAGTGGGCGAAATGGTGGCCGTTGGATCTTTTTAACGTTTAGTGGTTTACAGATGGCGTTAAAAATGTTGATAATGCATGTGAATAAAATAATAGTGGTGGTGGAGAATATTCAACCCATGTGGACACCAAAATGTGAATACGCAATCAAATATTATGTATGTATGTATGATGACTATGATGATTCCAATGTGTGTACATTTTGGATATGTTGTTTATCTATTATCCATCATCTTGATGCATATTACTTGAAAAACTTATCCTCATGATTTCACGTGGGAACGCTCAATTAATGTTTATAATATTATCATTGCAACAATCAAAATCATGCTTTATTTTAAAACAATATAATCTATGTTCATTTTATTTTCTCTTAGGAACACAACATGTTTTAGCTTTTGAAATTGTTTCCTAGCAGAAAAATTGAATTTTGCTTTAAGAAAAGAAACCGTTGTAAACTTTATTATTGATATGCTTATAAATATTGACTCCAACTACGAAAAAATGGGCTAAACGAGGCCCATTAAGGAACATAAGGCCCAACTTGAAAAACGCGTTTCCTCGTATAATAATAAGTTAATAACCCTCCACGATGAAATCAACTCGAAACCGAAGAGCCACCATGGTTTCATCGTCAGAGACGACGGAGACAGCACCGGCTCCGGCTCCGGCAGTAATTACAGCCATGGCAACGGGAACCGAGCGGATAGAGAGTTCGAGGGAAGTGGATAATGAAGAGAAGGAGAAAATACGCCGTCAGAAGAAGCTTGAAGAAGCTCTCGAAGCCAAATCTCTTCGCCGCATTATCAGTGCTTACCTAAAGTATCTCACTTTCACGTCGTTTTTACTCAACCTTCTTTCGCTTTTATATCGTTTCATTACCTGAATTGGCACTATGTTTGCGGGATTCATGGAGAATTGACTGACAAATTGGAACTTCGAATCACAATTCTAGATTTTTATTTAGGGTTTAGTAGTGGTTAAGTTATGGGAACTGGAAATGCGTGTACTTTGGTTTCTAGGGAAGGTGAATGCACACGTTCATTGCTTAGTAATTTTTGAAATTCTTGGTTCCACTGAAGCCTCCTATAGAAGAAGGTGGGCTTTAAATGTTAGATTTCTACAAACGTCCACTTTTTATAAGTCAAATCTTAGACTGAAGTTTGCTGAAGCTTAGGTTTCTTGTAAACAACCATGTTACTGGTGTTTTTTTTTTTTTTTTTTTTTGGGGTGGTTTAGGTTCCGTATCGTTGACCTTCCTTATGCTTGGAAATTTTTACAGTTATCCTGAGGCTTCGGAAGAGGATTTGAAGAGATGGGAAAGATCTTATCGGAAGCTGTCTCCTGCACACAAGGTGATTTTGTTGCCTGATTTCTAGGCCTTGAGAAATGTGATACGATTATTAGAGAGAATAGTAGCATGTTCTACTGAAAATGCCTTTAGATGTAGTTTGCCATAGTTGCGTCTAGGGAAAAATTAAATTTCTTCTTGCTGTTCAGAAGTTATTCATTTCTACAGTTTGTTATTTTTTGTGTTACTAATCGATATTATGTTAATGGTTTATTGCTGAAGCATATTTTAGAATTTGAAATGCTTACGATGCATAACAATTAAGAGATCACCAAATGATTTCAAGTCAAGTTGATTTCTTTGTAGAATCTTCTTTGTTTGCTTATAGTTATAATAGAACTAACTAGTTTCAGTGATGCCTTTTTTCCCTTGTCCAGGCATTGGTACCCCATTACCCTATGAAGTTTCAGAGATTGAGAAGGTGAAATCTATTATCAGTAAAATATTTCACTATCATCTTGTAGTGTAGATAAATGTCACAGGCTCACCTAGATGATATTCAGAATTTATATTTTTCCATTATAGTTGCTTCAAGGTTCGCATATGATTAATTGCTTCTTCTTTCTTACTTTGAATTATGGAAGATTCCAGATGCTGCTGAACGTTTTCATTAACTTTTGTAGTTAAATATGATATTTTTGTCACAGTAATGATATGCCCTGGAGAAATTGAGGTTAGGGACAGTCGAAACGTGTAACAAGCTGGTCTCTGGAGTTGGCATTATTGCATTTTCATCCTACTAAATATCTGACCTCTCTGAGATGATTTACGTAAATGGGTTGCATGTATAAAATAGGATAACATATTTTAGAATTAACGTGCGAGTTGTCAACTCTTAATATATATCTACTAATTTCTGAAAGTAAAAACTGCCGATTGCTACTATTTACAAAATGGAATAGTTAAGTATTCGATTGCCTAAATCTTGTTAGATTTATTTTCTGTTCACGTGTCATTTTTAAGATATCCATGCTTTTTATAATACTTCTTTCTCATGCTTGCATACTAAACTCGATAGCATGCCAGATTGAACTTGACTTATATATATCCTGTCTGTGTTTGTCCCAGACATCCTGAGCATAGTCTTTTTTGAAATATTAGTAACTTGTTGTTGAACTTTGTTGTTGCAGGTGTATATCCACAAATTCATATTTCATATTTAATATGCTTCAGGTCAGTTGCAGACATTTCTTTTTCTAATTCCCTTGGTTTTTCAATTGCTTCATTCTACTTATTTGATTATGTGTTTCGTAACTTGTAACTGGAAATGCTTGATATGCTAGAAAATCTATAATTCATGTCATGTTAAAATGTAATTCATAATTACTTGGCAGGCTTTTGAGCCCCCTATAGACTTGAGTCAGGAACTTGATGGTTGTGAAGATTCAAATCTTGAGTGTGCTCCACATGAGAGATACACTCTAGATGAAAGGCACGACTCTTCTTGTCAGCCGGCCTTGACCAATAGTTGTACATATAAGGAAGAAATCAAACACATTCGTGAGCCAATAACAGGAGTGTCAATCGAGGTCAGATCAAGACATTGGAACTTTATCCTTGTCATTTAGAATCTTTAATTTATTTGTATAAATGCAGGAGCTTCAAAGGAAGGAAGCTCATGATCATTCTCCCAAGGATGACTCTGCAGACACAAGAACCAATAATAAGACATGTGAATGTGATGGAGGCCAGTTAAATCATGACCATGGCAGTGTAATGCCAACTCATATACTCTTATACCTCAGTTCCGTCTAGAAACGTGTTGACTATGTTAGCTTTGCACAGATTTTTTAGTTAATGTATCAGTTTATAAGATATTTGGTGGGATCATATGAGTATTTCCTGGTATTTTAGATCATATGAATTTTAACTGGTAGTCTATATTCAGAAAGCCTTCTACTGTCAAGCATAGACTTTGTTGTGTATATTTTTGCATCGTACTTCATTTATGACTATAAACTTGTCGTAATTCAAGTGATTTTTCTAATTCTAATGTTCCTCTTTTCTTTCTTAGGTAACATTTTCATCCCACGATTGGTTGGATTCATCGTTACAGACACATGTTCCTCTGGTTGATGTAGATAAGGTATGCTTTTTCACATTTACTATGGCTGGTGATATTCATTTTCCTCAGTCCTAGGTAATCATAATTGTATAAGAGCTCTTGTAGTGTGAGACAAAGATCATAAGGCGTCCTGTTAGAATCTATTCTCAATCTCTATTAGTTCCATTAGGCAGTTTGGTAAGTTATGGGGGTTGGTTTCCTCTTGTAACTTTGCATGGGGAGTTGAAACCTTATTGAGCTTAAGTGCACCTTCTTACACGTATGCATATGCACATGGTAGAGGTGACATGCACACCAGTACAATTGCATATGTTTGTTGCGATGTTGTGTGTATTTCTCACCAATCTGTACTTTAAAATGTTCATGATTTTGTTGTATTCTAACACAGGTTCGTTGTATAATACGGAATATAGTTCGAGACTGGGCAGCAGAGGTAGCCATATTTTTGTTTGTCATTTTCTTCTGACAATGATGTACGAAGATTTTTTTTTTAACTTTATATCACAACTTACGTTTTTAGTGGTATATTCTTTTTACTTTCAGGGTCAGAGAGAACGAGATCAATGCTACAAGCCTATCCTTGAAGAGCTTGATTCCTTGTTTCCTGATCGTTTGAAGGAGAGGTACACCGTGTTACTCCTATTTGTTTTGGACTTTTGGGTCTCTGACCTCTCATCAATGCATCCTAAGTTTGTGGAAAAAGTATTTTTTCTTAACTATTCAATATCCATATCTGGTAGTTTGTTTTTTGATCCACGAAGCCCCTTATAGAGACTTGACTAGAGAGAGACAGAAATGGTTTTAGCTCTTTCTTAGTACTAGACGACTAGTATTTGATTGAGCATTTTTAGTACCTGCTGCATTCACTCTGCTTACAAAGTTAACTATATGGTTCGCAGCACCCCTCCTGCCTGTTTAGTCCCTGGTGCTGGACTTGGACGTCTGGCCCTTGAAATTTCTTGTCTAGGTATACAATGTGGAAGTAATTTTTTCTGTAGACTTGATGATAATAAGGAATATAACAATTCTGTACACTGGAGCAGGTTTCATAAGCCAAGGAAATGAATTTTCATACTACATGATGATATGCTCAAGTTTTATTCTGAATTAGTAAGATTTTCTTACTTTCTTGGATACATTATCTTTTTATATTCCTTATATTTTGCTTGTCCCTCTCAAAGAGCCTCTCTGTCCCCCTTTTCTAGGTTGAGATATTTGGTCATCCATGTTGTTTCAGAAAATAGAAATCAATTTATCCCCAATTCAGTAATTCACATCTTTTATTTTCATATCAGCCAACCTCTAAATTTCAAACTATTTTCTAAATTGCTTTTGGAGAGTCCACAATTTAGTTTCTTCTGTGATGTATCTCTAAATTTAGTTGAGGTAGTTTCTTACTTTTGGTCCAGTTTTGAGTTTTGCTCAGCTTGCTTTTCGTTTTCATCAGTACACAAGTCCCTGGTGAGTGGACAATATACCCCTGGATACACAGCAACTGCAATTCGCTCTCGGACAATGATCAACTACGCCCTATTACTATTCCTGATATTCATCCTGCAAGGTATGCCTTATTGAACCACAGGAGAACTGGCCTATGGTTTTTGGAATGTGTTGATAGTCTTAGGTATGAAGACTTATCTGTTTTCCTTGTAAAACATAAGGAAACTCAATCGAAAGGGATTAAGCAACTTATATTGGTGATTTCATGTTGCTACAATCACTTACGTCACTTTACTAAAAAGGTTTATGTAAACATTTGCGAGCAGTGCAGGAATAACAGAAGGTTTCTCTATGTGTGGTGGTGATTTTGTTGAAGTATACAATGAATCAAGTCATGCAGGTAAGAAACGGTGGCTACTTGCTTGTGTTTTAAGCCAATACACCATTCATTTGTTTAATTGTAACCGTTAATACTGAATTTCAGGAATGTGGGATGTAGTTGTTACTTGTTTTTTCATCGACACGGCTCATAACGTCATCGAGTACATTGAAACCATATCCAAGATCTTAAAAGACGGAGGAGTAATTTCCCTCTCACACTCTTTCCTTCACCATTGATCCTTTTTCCTTCTCCTTTGATCTTTTTTTTTTTTTTTTTCTTTTTTGCTCCTGACATATCTAAATTAATTTTCCATCAGGTTTGGATAAACTTAGGACCACTGTTGTATCATTTTGCGGACACATATGGCCACGAAAATGTAAGCATTGGAATTGTCCCACAATCTCGCCATAACTTTGATATCACAATATATTTCTTGTTTCCCCTTAGGAAATGTCAATCGAGCTAAGTTTGGAGGATGTAAAGAGAGTTGCTTCACATTATGGGTTCGAGATCGAGGTAATCTATATAGTTGACATTTTCCTGTAATCTACACTAAGAAAATGACATGTACCTAGAATAAAACGCTCATGTTCTTCCACACTCAGTGCTTGTCCTAACATTTGCAGAAAGAAAGAACTATTGAAACAACCTACACTACAAATCCTCGGGCTATGATGCAGGTCAGATTTTTCATGTCCATCTGGATTTGATTATCTTTAATCTTTAAGCTCGATTCCATTATTTGGGTGGTTGGTTTCGGATCGAAAGGTGGATTAGTTTGTGATGTTGTGTGTATGTGTGTGCAGAACCGATACTATACTGCCTTCTGGACAATGAGGAAGAAATGTGCAATAGCAACAACTTGACCAAATTCATTCTGGACTTTTGTTGCATCTGGATTTTATTTTATTTTTCTTTGATGAATTAGCGGTCCAGTCTAAATACTCACTATTTGTTTTGTTGTTATACTAAACTAATAAACTATGTTCTCGATTGATGAATAAAAACCTTCGTACTCAACTTATCGTTGTCCGTTTGCCAGCCTTTAGACTCGCTTATGATCTCTGTCTCTAACATGATTTGGAGGTTCAGATCCTGCTATGGCAGGGACTAGCTTAAGAAATCGAATAAAGTGATTCACTTCTGAGGCTTAGTATATACGAATGTCTGTTTCGAAAACGCTCACTCAAATGTTGATCTCTCGTGTGTTAGAAAACAAAACAAAAATTGGTAAAGACCAGGTGATTACATTACATAATAAGGGTAGGAACCTGAATCTTGTTATATATAATTATAAACATTACACATACCCTCTCTTCTTAAAAAAAAAAACCGGTCTCTTTCTTAAACCGGTATTAATCACCTGAAAAACCGGTCTTAATTAGGTTCCTCCGTTTTCTTAATCACCTGAAAAGTCGGTCTCTTTCTCAATTCCCCAATAAGAATAGGAACCTGAATCATTATATAAGATCATTACACATACACTCTCTCTTCTTTTTTCAACCCTAGCTCTTGAGCTTCGTTCCTTGCGTACAAAGCCAACATTTTACTCTCTAGCTAGAACTCGAATTCTTTCTACTTTTTTTTTTTTTGGGTTCTATTTCTTCAAGAGATTTGATGACAATGGTGAAACCTGATCATGATCTTATTGTTTCACTGATGAGTCTTTTTCCGGAGGAGATGTTTCTAGAAATTGTCGGAGGGAGGTTAGAGAGCAGGTATGTCAACCATACGGAATCACAAACGAATCCTGAAAAACGCCAAGCTGTTGAACCTAGGGTTTACTCAGAGCTGAGTAAATTCTGGGAGCCTCCGGCTGATATTGCAGTGGCCAACTTAGAAGATGGAGAGGCGAGAATCTTTGGGGATGGAGTAATACCAAGGAAGAAGAGAAGTCTTCGTCACCGATCATCTTGTTCTCGCACGGTGACAACACCATGGATGCGTGCGATCGAAAAACAAAGATCAATTACTTCCGTGGAACCAGTACTACAAAACCCTAATCTGGATTCAGAATCTTCTCCGTCTTCTTGCGTTAGAGGTCGGTCCAAGGAAAAACGTCCCATTGACGTGGAAGAGAGAAGTCCCAAGAAAAGCAAAGTTGTTCGTTGTTTAGAGGTGGAACCCATTCAAACGACTCCACCGGACTGGCTTTTGAACGTGATGAGGAGAGAAGAGAACGGCTACAATCCGAAGCTGATCTCAATGAAGAAACTGTATGAGACTGATCTCGACAAACGTCAAGCACGCCTCTCAGTCCCTTTTAAGCAAGTGAAAAATCCCGACTTTTTGACAGAGGAGGAGACAAGAGACATAGATGAAAAGGCGTTGAAGCTTCGTGAAGACGGTGTGAGTGTGGATTTGGTGGATCCTGAGCAGAATAAGCATGCCCTTGATTTGAGGAAGAGGAAGATGAGTGGAAACTGGATTTATGTCTTAGTTAAAGGTTGGAAAGATGTGGTTTCTGCTAATAGGTTTAAAGTAAACGACGTCTTTCCTCTCTGGTCTTTCCGATCTGGTAAAGGAAAACTCTGTTTTGCTCTTGTCCCTTCGGAGGCGACAAATTCCAGCCACGGCGGCGCCTCTACTTCAGGAGAATCTGGCCGTGGAAACTCTCTTTCTAGCGGCGCTTCTACTTCCGGTGAATCTGGTCAGGTACCATTACCCGTTCCTCCTTCGCCTCCGGCAAGAGATTCTAGCCACTCCGGCCAAGGCTGTTCAAGAGAGAGCAGCTCTCGTTAGTCATATTCTGCTTATCGCTTAAGCACAAGTAAAAAGGATTTTAGTTTTCAAGCAATTCTGGATAGCTTTTTGTTTTTCTTTCTTTTTTTGTTCAGTTGACTGAAATAGTGGGGTTTGGTCCAAAATAACTTAATGGTTTAGAATTCAAGCTTATGAAAATTAGTTTGGTAATATGTTTTTATTTATATATATTGCCTAAATATTATTATTTGAGCTTTGAATTGATGTTATTTAAATATGGCTTTGTTTCCTTGCGCCAGCACGAGTCGAAGGTATTTATGTCAACATATTTGCTGACATTTTTGAGCTCTTAATCTTAAAACAAACAAGCCAATTTCTCAATTTTGTCCCAAAACAAGCTACTTACCAAATTACTCTATATATAATCCCACACAAATTCCAAACCTAATTACAATCTGTCTTAAATGCCGTAGTGTTGTACTTTTTGAAGGCTCGTTTAGATTTTCTGCCCATATATAACAACGTGCCAATCACATGGCCATTTCATGTCCATATTTTTGTTTTGGGCGGAGAAGAAATTTGTGTCCAAAACGATCAAAACTAAAACATGTTGGCCAGTTTAATTTCGATCAAACTATAACATCTATACTGCTATAGTTGTTGCCTCAAGATCATCTATTCACTTGTGATTTAGGCTATATGTACCATGTGAAAGTGAACTTGTGAAATAATCCATGATCGTTATTTTCTCACCAAGTCTCATTTTTTCTTCATTTTGAGATTCCTGACAAAAAATAACGCTATTGATTCGCATTTTCTTGTATAGATTCATTACCAGAAGTGCTTGCACGAGAGCTTCCAGTCTCGGATGAATTTGAGAAAGAAAGAGCTCCTAAAAAGACAGAGGACCATGATCTTGAGGATTTGAAGAAACAGTTGTTAGCTCTTATTGCTATTTAAAGAAGAAGAAAAAAAACCCAGAGCAATCCTTAATCATCCAAGTGTTTGTAACTCTGTACTAAAACGAGTATGGGATATGAACATTGGAGGGGTCCCTTCACTAATATCTGGTTACCAAATAGACATTCATGGGTTTATTATCCGGAGTAAATTAAATGGGGATCATCATCATATACGGTTATGTGATCTTTAAAGGTTGTTTGCTGAATTTATTATTGACGTAATGCATTGGTCAAACTTGTGCATTGAGATTGTCGTTTAACCATAGCTTTTGGGTAAATTGGGAAAAGAGTATATTGACTTGGCTTTCTTAATACAATCTTTTTGCATAGCGCGTTATATCATCTTCTTTTTATTTTTCTATGTGCAATTATACTCTTATATTACTTTTAGGGTACCTAAAGCAAATACGTGACGAAAATAAATTGCGTTTAGTAAATTGAGAACTACATTGGTCGGTTCACCAAATAACCAAACTTCTCTAATGTTGCTCCTCTTAACTTATCTGGAATTAGATTAGATACATAATTTAATCACAACTTGCGTTTACATTCTCACCTGATCTGAAACCAATACTTAATATCCTTTATAAGAAAAATTCCATGTGCCCACTCGAAAATTAATAAAGTTTTCGGATATAATATTTTATGTAAATTCTTTACGAAAAGGAAAATAGTTGTTGTAAATCTCAAAAGAAACTATTCTCAGAATAACATGTAGTATTCTGTTTTACATTGTTTATTAGTCAACATTGTGACTTGTGAGGTTTAGTTGTACTATTCTCACTTTTTCTTAACATGTATATATTCCCATAGAGAAAGAACTAAACTTTTTGCTTTGAGAAAGAAAATAATTACTCTTTAATACTGTAAGGAACATAATTTATCATTCATGTTGCATATTCTAGTGTTATTTAATTAAAAGCTATATTTTTATATAGAGATAACAAAATCAAAACAAAATATGTATATGAATTTTTTTCTGTGGCGCAAAAATTTAGTATTGTCTTGTTTCTGTGGCGCAAAAATTTAGTCATGTTTATAATCAGTTGTTAAAGAAACTGAGTCAAAATTTATAGCTAAAATATGTATGTCATTTTCAAAAACTGTTGATGACCTGATGCCATATATGCAAAAGAAGCTTGCGTTCACTAAACATTACGGCTAAAATCTGAAGCTTCCGCGAAACCATCCAAATTTTGACACGTGAACATCGCACTAAGAAATTTTTCCTTTTGCCTTAACAAACCAACTCAAATCTAATTTTACAATTTTTTTCAATTTCATCACCAATTTTACGATTTCTTCTTATTAAAAAGAGAAATAATTTTCTAATAAGGTATAAATGTGGGAAAAATATTTTCAATATTGAATACTACAATCTCAATATAATTAATTAAGAATAAAATATATCTTCATATGGTTGTTGTATTATATTTTTTTGTTTACAATTAAATATTATATTTTTAAAAAAAATTAGTTCTCTAAAATATTAAAATTAATAATATTATTCCTGGCATGGGTGAGTAAAATCATCTATTTATTCTTTAAATTATAGAAATTGATTTACATTTAAAAAGGATGCTTCCTTCCTAACCGTTTTCGAGCGTCGTCGTTGGAATAATTTCTGGAGACTTAGCAATTAATGTTATCTGCCTTCTCACGCGGTTCTACTAAGCCGACCTTCTTTTCCTTCCCTTACCTATATAAATACACGAGTACATGGTGTCTTCATTTACAAATATCAAATTCATATTCGACAGCTCTACATACAATTTTCCTCTAGCTTTTCAAAGATAAACTACAATTTGTTCGAAGATGAGCCAATACAGCCAAAACCAATCAGCAGGTTTGTTTATACGTCTTCTTCTTCTTCTTCTTCTTCAGTTTTCTTACAAATTATGTATCATGTGTCATCACTTATCAATCTCGCCATAATCATAATTTATAGAGTTTTATGGTATATATAAAACTAATGTGAAACCATCTGTATAATTATAGGAGCTTATCCTACGCCGCCAGTGTCTACCGGTCCCTACGTGGCACCGCCACCTCTCGGTTACCCTACAAACGATACGAGTTATGCAACGGCGGCTCCGGTCGAGACAAAGTCCAAGGGTGATGGATTCTTGAAAGGCTGGTTAGTCTCTCTCTCTCTCTCTCCCCTTTGAAAAACTTTAATTAATTCTTTTAGTACAATTATGTTATGGTGGCTCAACGTAACCGGCCCCGCTCGTTTGGTTAAATAACGAACGGGATCGATTATTGTGTGTTGAAACTTAAAATATTGATGAATTTGTGTTCTTCTAAAAATGCAGTCTTGCGGCCATGTGTTGCTGTTGTGTCCTCGACGCCTGCTTCTGAGTTCGGAGGATTTCGATGGTTTATTTGATATTCGTGCAAATTATTTATCATTGTATTTTGCTTTACCCAAATTATATTTTGGGATTTGATTAGCTTATCGCCTTTGGACTTCCTATTTGTTAATTCAATTCTATATTACTCTTTGGTTTGTATTGCGGAATTTATTATCTTAATATATCAATTTTTTTTTTCTTTTTAGTTATTACATATCCATAAATCATATGCTAGATTACAGTGTTGACTTTATTACCGGTTAGTCAACTTGGACTCGAAATCAATATAGTACACTATTAAGCCAAATTTATAAACAATTTAAACTATATATTGGGGTGAGATTACAAACACTGAAAAATCTGTCTTATAAATATATTCCGATAAACCCTTAAAGTCACTAAGTCAAAAATCGAAGGCAACACCTAGAGAAGAGAACGACAATGGTGAAATATATGAAGCCATAGAAAGCTGTGATCCTCTTACAAAGACGATACTTCGACATAAAGGCGGTGATCGTGAAATCCTTCGACGACGGTACGCAAGTAAAGTCCTCTAAAAATTAAGTTGTTAGAAAAAAAAAAAGTTCTTGGCGCGAAAATTTAATCATATATAATTATTTGTTTAAAAATACTTAGTCAAAATTTATAGTTAAAATATATACATGTGATTTGTAAAAACGGTTTATGACCCGATGTCATACATGCAAAAGATGCTTGCGTTTGTTAGACATTTCGGCAAAAATCTGAAGCTACAATGAAACCATCCAAATTTTGACACGTGAACATCGCCTAACAATATACTATTTTTTTCCTAAACAATTATGCGGTCTTCAATCTTCATCACTTTCAACAAAACATATTCTTGTTTACATTTTTACTTCATCACTTTCAACAAGTTTACTATTTCTTCTTATTAATAAGAGAATTTAAAATTTAATAAGATATATAAACCCATATCATGTAAGAAAAATATAATCAATATTAAATACTACAAATCTCGATATCACTAATTAAGAAATAAAACATACTTTCATTTCTTTGTTATATTACAAATAAATCTAATATATTAAATTAAAAACATTTAATTACAAAAAAATATTGAAATTAATATTATTCCTTGCATGGGTGAGTCATCATCTAGTTATTCTTAAAAACTATATAAGTTTATTTTACATTAAAAAGGATGCTTCCGTCCTGGCCGTTTTGGTTCGTCGTCGTTGGACTAAATATCTGGAGACTTAACAATTAATGTTTATCTACCCTCACGCGGTTCTACTAAACCCGACCTTCTTTTTTCTTTCCTTACATGACTGATGACTCTATATCTTCATTTGCAAATATCAATCCATATCATACACCTCTACATTTTTAAAGAGAAATCATAATCTGTTCGAAGATGAGCCAATACAACCAAAACGAATCTGCAGGTTTGGTTTTTTATTTCTTTCTATTTTCCTGCAATTCTGCAAATTAAGCATCATGTCATGTATCATCAATATCGTCATACATCATATTTCTAGAGTTTTATTTATAGTAATAAAACTAATGTCATATAAGTATAATTAGGAGCTTATCGTTCGCCGCCAGTGTCTACCGGTCCCTACGTGGCACCGCCACCGCTCGGTTACCCAACGAACGACACGACTCATGCCACGGTGGCTCCAGTCGAGACAAATTGTAAGGGTGAAGCTTGTGATGGATTCTTGAAAGGCTGGTTAGTCTCTCTCTTTTTTTCTCCAAACCCTTTGGAAAATTTTAGGACAATGTGTTATGGTGGCTCAACGTAACCGGGCCCGCCCGTTTGGTCAAACATCGAACCGGATCGGATATTGTGTGTTAAAACTTAAAATTTGTTTTTTTTTCTCTTTTTGATAATGCAGTCTTACGACCATGTTGTCCTGTTGCGTCATCGACGCATGCATCTTCTGAGTTCGGAGGAATTCGATAGTTTATTTGATATTTCATGCAAATTATTTTTCATTGTATCTTGCTTTACCCAAATTATATTATAGGATTCGATTAGCTTATGACATTTGGACCTCCTATTTGTTAATTTAATTGTTTATTATTATTTGGTTTGTAATTGTGGAAATTATTATTATTATTATTTTAATATATAAATCATGGGACTTTCGGATCTTTAGCCATAATTTTTTCTGGTGCATAGGTACGATCATTAATAATACTATGTTTAAGACGTAAATCCCTCTTATCAAATGGAATTGAACTAGTGCCACTAGACCACCACCTACTCGATGAATTTATTATCTTGATATATCAAATTTTCTTATACACATCAAGATTACAATCTTGACTTTATCCCCGGTTCGTTAACTGGAACTCAAATAATATAATAACACTATTACGCCAAAGTTATAAACAATGAAAACTATTGAGGTGAGATTGAATATATATATCTTCCGAGAAACCCTAGAATCGTTAACACGAAAATCGAAGGCAGCTCTGAAAGAGAGAGAGCGACAATGGTGATATGTATGAAGCCAGAGAAAGTTGTGATTCTCTTACAAAAATGATATGCTGGTAAAATGGCGGTGATCGTGAAATCCTTCGACGACGGTAACCAGTAGTATGTTTTTGGATTTATATTGTTTAAAATATTATTTTTAGCTTTGAATTTATATTCTTAAATATAATTTAGTTTCCTTGCACCAGCACACGGTCGAAGGTATTTGTGTCAATGTTGTTGCTGACATCTTCAAGACACATGCCACTTTCCCAATTTTGCTACTCACCAAATTAATCTTATAATAATCCCACACAAATTCTAAACACAATAAAATCTGTCTTAAATGCCCTAGAGTTGTATTTTTGAAGGCCCATTTAGATCTTGAGCCATATTTAACAATGGCCAACCCCATGGCCGTTTCATATCCAAAAATTTCGTTTCGGCAGAGAAGAAATTTGTGTACAAAACTGTCAACTGTGTCAAGTCAAAATAACGTCATGTTAGGAAATGACTACATAGGTTGGCCAGTTTAATTTCGACCAAACCCATTAGACCCGCATGCCTAAAGCCTAAACGGGTTAGTTTGTTTAGAATATTTTAGTTTAGAGCGTAAATATACGGGTTATAATAAAAATTTAACGGGTTATCACTATACTACTTAAACAATATTGTAAAAAGGGTTAGTTCCACTATGACACAATTTTGTAACAAAGTGTGTTCAATTGACACATTTATGAGGGAGTAGACATTTATTTAACTGTTTGTGTTTTTTTTAGATTTTTTTGTCCTTCATTTATCGAAACACAAGCTAACTAAGCTTCTGTTTTTTATTGTCATTTAACAACTAAACACTTCGAAACAAACGAGTTCTTTGCTTGGGGACGACATTGAATACGGATTTAGTTTTCGGCGGCTGCTTTTGGTCGAGTCTTCTCTCGCGATGGGTCTTCTCTCCGGCAAGGGTTGTGGCTTCGTTGAGGTGTATGGACGGGTCTGCTCTCCTCCTTACAGCGGGTTAATTGCTCAGATCTGGTTTCTTCGGTGGTGCATCGCTGTTCAATATCAGATCAGTTTTTCGCTGGTGGTCTCGTCTCCTGGCTGGTCGCTTCGTGGCGGAACTCGAAGGTTAGTTAAGGCAGCGTAATTTGAGACTGATTCTCTGCGGTTTACTGTCGTGGTCCTCCACGCCGTCGTCTCATTTTGGGTAACGGCTCCTCGTGTGGGTCGCTGGTGGTGCAGTGAATCGGAGTTCGTGGCGGCTTGGTTCTTCTCCGGTGTGGCAATGGACTTTATGTCCGTTCTGGTAAGATCTCTCCTCGATTTGTGGTCCTCTGATGCTATATGCATTGGTTGGATTGGGTTTTTGGTTGTTGTTGTTGTGTTCTTTGTTGTTGCGGCTTGGAAGACTTTGCGTTAAGCTTTGGCGAGGGTTTCGAGGTTGAATAGAGGCGGCGGTTCAGTCTAGTTGGTGTTCTCTAACCGGTGGCTGCGATGCGGTGGATACGATGCGGTGCTTAAATACTTTAATGTAAGCTGTCGTATATACTTTCGTTTTTTCTTTGGTAGTAGATTCTTATCTTCGAGTGTGTTAGTAGTTGTAGGTTTTAGGTGTGTACATAACTATGTTCATTATACAATATCGTTGCATAACATCGGTTGATAAGTATCCATGAGACGTTGACCATTTATTATTGTCCATATGGATAAACATACTTTGTAAAAGTGCATAGCAAAACACTGAATTCATTTGTGCTAAGATACACTAATTCCAAAACTGTGGTTGTTATGTGGCTTAACAATGTACGAATGCTTCTATTATTGGTGATTGTGCATTATGGATGAGGATTTGTGGATGTAGTGTGGTGGTGTCCAATTTGGGATCGGTTTGTGGATGTGGATTTCTTAAGCTTTTGAGTTTTGGTTGTGGTGCACATTGTCAAACAAATTTCGAACGACCAAATTCATTGGAATACACTCTGAATTTCACAAACAATACAAGAGATAGTTGTTTTAGGTATCCATTTGTCTTTGACCATTTGCTCATATTTGCATTAATACAAACTATTTGTCCATAATAATTAGTCCACATAAAGTTGTCAAACTATTTGTCCATAATAATTAGTCCACATAAAGTTGTCCATGCCGCCTACTCATTTTAAATGTTGTACATACTCCACTTGTTAAAGATTGATTAACCAACCTGCAAAGTTTTAGCATCATGGATATTGCATCATGGATATATTTTTATGGATACGTTTTTATGGATACGTTTTTTTGGACTAATCATTATGGATACGACGTTTTTTGTGTTAACTTGTGTTTCTATGGATACATCATTTTAATGTTAGCTTGGAAGTGGTGAAGAAAAACAAACTAATGTAAACGCCTTCAAACATCACACTTGTTACATCTCATCACACTTGTTATATCAATACATTAGTTTTATAGATACAAAATAATAACCACCGATTTTGATATCCATAATAATATGTCCATGACAATGTATCCACTTAAAGACTAATCATTATGGATACGTTTTTATGTATACGTTTTGATGGACTAATCATTATGGATACGTTTTCATGGATACATTTTTATGGACTAATCATTGAATGGATACGTTTTTATGGATACGTTTGTCAAACAAAGAAATCCGCAGACCATAAGAAGATCATCATACATATTAACCCTGATCCCAATACCAATACACTTTACTCTAAGCTTTTCTTAACCTTGTATCTATTGTAATGATCCACAGCCACATCACCATTACTTCCATCAAGAATCTTCCCTAAATAAGAGGAAACAAACAGTTAATCTACCTAGGTTTCATCATTTGACATGAGGATAAGCTGAGAAAGAACCACAAACCTTCGAGATGAGTGAACTTGTCCCATATACTTGGCCCTTTTTTACAATCATTCCAGCCTCCTTCAATCTACAAACCACCATAAATACTTAGCTCATGGAAAACTAAAATAATTGACTTGTAATTTATACAACACTGCCTATGTGAAGCATCAAAGTTTCTACAGTTAAAACCTTAAAACAAAGACATCTCTTCGAAATCAATAATACATGTTCATATTCATCTAGCTGCCAATACAATTCACAACCCAACTTTGTACACGCTGAGATTTAACAATCGATTCCAAATCCAGTTCCGACTATAAAGATGTGTCTACATGAAGGACTAGACAATCAATATTTGCAGAAAATTCAAGTAACTCCAGAAATTGGTAGACTAAAAAGTAGAAGACGAAGCAGAAACTAGAAAGAAGAAGATAAGACTCCAGATCTGGGATCCTGAGTGAGAGAGAGAGAGAGAGAGAGACCTGGTAAGCGGAAGTGGCAACGCCGAAGGTGAAGGTGGAGGGGAAATTAGAGTGGTGGGTGACCGGAGAGACGTCGAGATTAGCCAAGTTAAGCTTCTGCGCCATTTTCGATTGAAATCAACAAAAGTGTGTGCAGCGTTACTTGCATACGCAAGATCCAATAGATGCGGAGAAGAAGAAGCTTTGGCGATGAAGAATTCGGAGATTCAATAACGGTGGATACGATGTGGTTGATGTGATGCAGCTTCAAGATCTGCGATCCACCGAACGATCCCAAGAACTTGTTCGTCATCACCACCATGAATAGAAGCTTTGTCGCAGAAGAGAGACGAGGACGGTGAAAACATCAGAGAATTGCGAACGGCGACGGAAGAGAACTGTAGCCGAAGGCGTTATTTCGATCATCATTGCAATCGCCGGAACAAATCCTCTTCTAAAAAAATTTGATCGAGCGAAAGATGATAGAGAGAAGAAGAGGATATAGACAATGGAGGGTGAGGTTGGTAACAACTAACGAGAGAGAGATATGTAGTCAGATGGATTTTCTGATAATATAGTTTTAGTTAGAGGATAGTATAGTATTTGTACATAAGAAAAGTGTCTCATCCCTAGTAAGTGTGTGAATGTGCAAATATAGTTTCAGAAAGTGTGTCGTAAGGCAAATATCCCTTGTAAAAAATGGTCGATGAAATACATAAAAAATTAATGGCAGCATGCCCAAATAAAAAAGAGCCAAAGCTTCCCTTATTTTGGCTCAAGGCCGGCTCTTGTTACAAATCTCGTGTCCGTTTAGGTTCATGGGGCGTAGGTGCTTTAGGATCTACGTACCTTGTGAAAGTGAACTTGTTCATTATCCTTACTCATCTTACCATGCAAGTCTTATTTTTTCCTCATTTTGAGATCTTAACAACAGAACTAACGCTATTGATATCGCAATCATCACCAGAAGGGCTTGCGCGAGACTTTATGTTTTATTATGTGGATTATCAACATCATCACGTCCGGTTTATCATGTGATCTTTGAATATTGTTTACCTAAATATACTAGACGTTATGTTTTCAGATTTGACGTGATCCATTTAGTAAATTGAGAACTAGATTGGTCGGTTCACCAAACAACCAAACTTCTCTAATGTTGCTCCTCTAACTTATCTGGAATTAGATTATATAATTTAATCATAACTTGCGATTACATGTGCCCTCTCGAAAAGAAAGTTTTCGGATATAATATTTTATGTAAATTCTTAACGGAAAGGAAAATAGTTAGTTGTCAATCTCAAAAGAAATTATTCTCAAGATAACATATATTCTGTTTTACATTGTTAAGTTGTTTATTAGTCAACATTGTAAGGTTTAGTTGTACTATTCTCTCTTTTCCTTAACATGTGTAAATATTCCCATAGAGAAAGAAGTAAACTTTTTGCTTTGAGAAAGAAAATAAACTCTTTATTAACCAAGAAAGGAATAAAAAGCCATGCTGAATTTATCATTCATGTTGCATATTCTCATGTTATTCAAAAGCCAATGATTTTTATATAGAGATAACAAAATTAAAATAAAATATGTGTATGAATTTTTTTGGGTTAAAGTAAAATATATGATGATATCAATATACATATTTTAGCTATAAAAAGGTTGATGACCCGATACCTATAACATATGCAAAAGAAGCTTGCATTTACTATTTCGGCCAAAATATGAAGCTACCGCGAATGCGAAACCATCCAAATTTTGACACGTAAACATCGCACTAATATTTTTTTTTTCCCCCTTACGCTATCTTCATCACTTTCAACAAAACATTCTTCTGGAGAAATACCAACTCAAATCTAATTTACAATTTTTATTTCATCATTTTTGACAATTTGACAATTTCTTATTATTAAAAAGAGAACTAAATTTTAACAAGATATAAACCTAAATTTTGTGGGGAAAATATATTATATATGAAATAAAATATACCTTCACATGTTTATTATATTTTGTTTTTGTTTACAATTAAATATAAGATTTTAAATTAAAAATAATTAGTTGTCTAAAATATTAAATTTAATATTATTCCTTGCATGGGAGAGTCAATATTCTTAAAAATTATAGAATTTGATTTAATTGCATTTAAAAAAGGATGCTTCCTTGCCGTTTTATTTCGTCGCTTGAATAAATTCCGGAGACTTAGCAATTAATGTCATCTGCCTTCACGCGGTTCTACTAAACCGACCTTCTTTTTTCTTCCCTTACCTATATATATACATGACTACTATTATATATCTTCATTTGCAAATATCATTCAATTCATATCATACACCTCTCTACATATATATACGATTTTCCTCTTACCTTTTCAAAGAGAAATCATAATCTGTTCGAAGATGAGTCAATACAGCCAAAACCAATCTGCAGGTTTGTTTTCTTTTTTCTCTTACAAAACTAACCATCATATGTTGTCAATCTCGTCATCATAATCATATTTCTAGAGAACCATATATAAAACTAATGTCAAATATGTATATTTAGGAGCTTATCCTACGCCGCCAGTGTCTACCGGTCCCTACGTGGCACCGCCACCGCTCGGTTATCCAACGAACGACACGACTCATGCCACGGTGCCTCCGGTCGAGACTAAGTCAAAGGGTGATGGATTCTTAAAAGGCTGGTTAGTCTTCATTTTTTTGTTTTCCTTCCTTTGAAATTTTTTTAATTAATTTCTAGTACAACCGGGCACGCACGTTTGGTTAACTATCAAACCGGATCGGTTATTATGTGTTAAAACTATTGATTTTTGAATGCAGTCTTGCGGCCATGTGTTGCTGTTGCGTCCTCGACGCATGCTTCTGAGTTCGGAGGGCTTCGATTTATTTGATTTATCATTGTATTTTGTTTTACCAAAATTATATTTTGGGATTCGATTAGCTTTTATCACATTTGGTACTTCTATTTGTTAATTCATTTCTTTATCACTCTTTCTTTTGTATTGTGGAATTTTGCCATCTTATTAATAAATCGTTTTTTTCATTTACACCTCTAAACCATGATCGGTTTACAATTTTGACTTTAATAGTCAACCTGGACTCGAAATCGATATAATAACACTATTAAGCCAAATTTATAAACAATTTAAACTATTGGGGTGAGATTGCTAAACACTGAAAAATCCGATGCGGATAAATATATTCCGCTAAACCCAAAAATCACTAACACAAAAATCGAAAGCAGCTCCGATAAAGAGAGAAGAGGGCGACAATGGTGAAATGTATGAAGCCAGGGAAAGCTGTGATCCTCTCACAAGGACGACACGCCGGTAAAAAGGCGGTGATCGTGAAATCCTTCGACGTCGGTAACAATGAGAAGCAGTGTACGGTCACTGTCTCGTCGCCGGGTTGAAGAAGTACCCAAGCAAAGTCATCCGCGAAGAAATCGCGCGTGAAGTGCTTCGTCAAGGTCGTCAATTACCAGCACGTGATGCCTACGCGCTACACTCTTGATTTGGATCTCAAGGACGTTGTCTCCGGCGAGCGATCTCGTCCAAGGATAAGAAAGTGACGGCTCTCAAGGAAGCGAAGACGAGGTTCGAAGAGAGGTTTAAGACTGGGAAGAACAGATGGTTCTTCACCAAGCTTAGGTTTTGATATTCTTAAAATTTATGTTAAAGTTTCAATTTTGATGATTAAAGGTTCAATTTTTGTGATTCTGGTTTATGTTTTGATCTAAATTCAGTAATTGATAGTAATATTTAGTCAATTTTGATGTTTAAATTTTCAATCTTTTTTGAGACACTTTTGTTTATCTTCTATGAAATGATTATGTTCTGGTTAATGAATCACAAATTTATATAGAAATGAAGAATCAAAATGTAAGATGATACAACAAGAATCAAAAATTTCAAGGGCTTTTGGACCGTTTCGCGCATAACCATTGCCTTGATGTTTGGAGATCATCTTCCACGCTCATTGGGACATGCCATGTTCCATCTTCTGACTCCTGCATCATCCATTATTCAACATTATTATGTAAACTGCTGACAAAAACTTCGAGATGGAAATATAAATCTGAGTGTCTGACCTGTATAACAATGGAGTATGGAGGCGGCATGTGTAGTGTGAGTCCATCTTCTCTCGATACAGAGATCCGAACCTGCAACATTGAAACCAATACAATCAAAAGCTTATATCAACATACATGCATACATTAGATAGACTCTTATATTACATGTACCTGATGCTTCTCTTTCCACCTTGGGAAGAAACTATTTCCAAGTAATTGGAAGAGATGGTCTCTCATCTCATCGTTTGTCACTAATAAACACTTGCAACTTACAGCAGCGTAAAGCCAATACCTGGAACAATTGATTTCACATAAGAAATGGTTTTGTCTTTTTGGATTATTCATGGTCAATGCAATGCACAAACTAAGAAAAGACGCAAATGCAAAATACCAATCATCGTTTGAGCCGGGAGGAGTAGCGTAGAGAGCACCAGCGTTTTTCCATTTCTCTATCAAGGCTCTGTTTTTAGGGTAAGTAGCTGGACCTCCATTTACACGACTCTTATGCAGGATCACAAGTGGTAACCTTTTTGACGGGCTTATTTGTTGACATCTTTGGACAGTATTGTTAAGCTAGTGGTAAGAGATAGAGTCACATTAGTTAAAGTAATCAAGCAATGATCTTGAGATTGACATTAGAATAAGAAAGAGTAAAAATCACCTGGAAGAAGCTGAAACTGCGCTGGTTGACTAAGCCCATGTTGGCTCCGTCTATGACTGCATCAAACGGTCCATGTCTTTCCAGCCATTCCTGCGACAAATTCGACAAAAAAACAACCCCTTTTCAGGGTTGCTTTTAGATAGTTTTACTACTATCCTATGGACAATAATTGTTACCTGAAACTGATTAAAATTAGCTTTGACTTCTCTTTCACAGGCCAATCGGGTCAACGATGCAGCAAAGGTTTCTGTCTCAACGGGATTGATATCAATACAAACAAGCTTCTCTTTGCAACATTTACACATACCATTCTCATCCATCTCTGTTCTTTTTACATTCCACTTGCCAGTTCCGAGCCATCCCTGTCCATGCCACCCACCACCACCACTCACAACCGCATCCCTTATTTTCTTCACATCCCATTTCTTAACTCCAGCTTTTGCAGCTGCTTCAGATTTAAACCAGTCCTCAATCGTATCAAAAGTTGATTTAGAAACCTGTCTAACCAAATCTCTCAATCGCTGCAACGTCTCATAGACCTTGTCTGCATTCTTTGTATCCATACTAACTTTCAAAAGGGCAGCAAGCTCAGGCTCTTCAGGGATTACATCTGATTCAACCATATGCGCATCGACTTCATAAGCTTTGTCTGCATCCCCCTTCCTACAGAAACCAAAAAGGGCTGGCCCATAGGATCTCAGCCTTGGTTGAATACCAAAGGCTTTCATCTGTTTCACCATATCAAAAGCCATATCCGGGTCATCCTTTGCAACGGCGAGTCTAGCACCATTCGTGAATGTAGCTTCATTGGGAACAACTTTGTCAACAATCATCTGCTTAAATATATCGAAACCCCTACTAAGTCCTGGATTTGGAGAAGACTCTGTTGCTGCTTCAGCCAACGAGCATACATAGAGCAACACATTATAATGGTACTGGCTGAGCTGCACGCCATTGCGTCTTGCCTCATCATACAAGCGAAGAGCTTCCGAGACATCACCTTTCTTAGAGCACATATCTAGCTTTTGTTTCAGCAATGCTTCGGGAGACTGTTGAATAGCTTTCTTCTTCGCTTTCCTCGATAAGTTTTCAGAAGGTGAAGCTGCTGATTGTTTAGCAGCAGCGATGGGCATGGTGCATAGATGTCTGCTACGCTCAACAAGAATAAGTCGTCTATCTCGGGTGCCTTTGACAAGTAGGGAAGAATGGTACCAACGAAATGGAGAAACGCAAGAAGGGTGGAGATGAATAGATGGGACTTTGAGCATCATTGCAAATAAAGGACAACACGCCCGAGAAAAGGAAGGAGAAAAACAAGTGACACGCAGCATAACTTTGCTCTCAACCTGTTGAAGAATTAACTCTCAGTCCAATTCATCTGCAAGAGACAGTAAAAAAAAAAAAATACAAGAATTAAAAACCGAGCTTTCTTCACTTAGTCTAAGCATATAAAAGCTCTATACATTATCGAGAAAAAGCAATAAATTCTTATTAAATCTTCAAAAACAACCAGTAACAGAGAATACAATTTACAATATATAAGAATTGGTATACGGCCAATATACAATGTATTTAGTCCAAGAACAAAACTTTAGAGAAGAAATATGTAAGAATGTGAACTTTCAGTCTACATAGGAGTAGAAATGTGGATAAACATCGAAATTGTTCATTGGGTAATATCGTCGAACAGGTTGGAGGCAAGACATACGAATTTAGAGAAAAAGAACTTACATCACGCCAGAGAGAAACTTTCTTTCTGGTGGAAAAATTGGAAAAGATAAAAAGACGACTATGGTCGACCCAGCTTCTCCTTCAGGATTCACCATGGATTATCCCCAAGGTTAACAGATTGTGATATAAGAGTTAGCCATGGGGATAGATTTTGGATGCTACTTCCCAACGACGTCGTTAAGGTACTCAGTTTTCCCAGTTTATTACTATCATGCGAAGCCCAAGAACGGCCTAAATATTTACACTAGGGCTTTAAAAGAAAACGTAGGGTTTTAAAAACTCGGGTTTTTTTTCTCTCTCTTTCCTTCGGCTTGTCAATTTTGATTTTGGGTTACAAACATACTGGTCTAGATAAAAAACCCAGACCGGGTCATGGTTCAAGCGGTCCAGTCTTGTGTTTACAACATTGTCTAGCATAAAACATCGAAGTCTTAATAAGAATGATAACAAACACACAAGAAATCAAACTTCTATTTCAACGAATGAAACATGTTTACGAGTGTTTCAAGTAAGCGAATCCACAAGAGTATATGACAATGGAACAACGTGTATAGCTAGTATCTATACAAGCATGGAACAGTGTGTATCTACAGAAAACCTTTGTGATGAATATGCAGAGCATGAGAGATCCTTCAACTAATGGTGATGCTATGATGATCAAAGAATGTGAATGTCAACAACTGCAAAAAAGTCACCATTCTACAAGAGCTTGTAGTAGCAGTCACGTCCTGAGAAGAGAGTTCGGTAGTTTCTTCCACATGGACAGTTGATCTCAACCACAAAGGCCTCGCCGACTCTGTCCACCTTCACACCTTCTTTACACTCTTTCTGTTGCTCCTCTTGTACTACCTCATCTTCTGCCTGCACCGCAAAAAACAACCATTGTGCTCAAAAACAGGACTCTGATTCAGAGATCATAAGAGAGACACAAGTATATAAGTGCGCAGCAACTGATCATGATATCAGAAAGGTTCCACTGGGGTTGTGTGTTTAGAAGATTCCAACCTTAGGGCTGTCGTCTTGTTTCACAGAGGAGACTGCTTCACCGTACTTAAGGAGCTTGTTACACCATTGATCTAATTCACGAACTCCATCCTTGATAACATACAGCATCTGCCATTATCACCATCTTGAGTTAAAGCTACGCAGAACATTTCAACTTCGAAACACACAAGTCAAACTTTATCCCTGTACGATCAGTGATAACAACAAAAACCTGAAACTTGGTTCTCAAGCCTACCAGAATCCATAAATCGCAGAATTCTCAAACGAATCAGATAACAGAACATGGTAAAAGACTAAAGAATCTTTCTAACCTTATTGGCTTCAGAGCTTTCTGGATTCAAAAGATCACCTTCAGGAATTGCATTAAAGCGAGAAGATCGGAGAAGAGCCTTGGAGGAAGGTGCCGGCGAAACATCGGAGACGGACCTCCTGAACATCGGTGGACGTGGCGGTAGAGAAGGGACATTACCCGAAGACGGTGATGTTTCTTGCGCGACGCCGTTTCGTGTATAACCCGACCCGAGGATAGATCCAACGCGCGAAGTAAATGTATCGGATAAAGATCGCTTGTAAAGAGGCGAACGGATTCGATTCGGATTGAGATCAACCACAGGGAGAGGAATCTTAGAATATCCCATGAGATTCGCGTCTTCTTCTTCTTCCTCAGGTCGTGGAAGAAACAGTTTCTTGCGTCTCGGCTCGTCAGCTTCCTTCGATTCCGGTGATGGACGTTTCACGGGGCTGGTCGTTGCGGTGGTGGAAGATGATCCGAAAGATCCGTACGATTGAAACTGTGGAGGAGAAGAGTTCGCACGGCGGCGATCGGAGGAGTTTCCGAAGCTGTTGAGACGAAGGAGGGAGAGATCAATGACATCTTCTTCGGGATCGTAGGAGTAATCGACTTCGTGGGAGTTATCGATCAGGGTTTCCGCCATGTTTAGAGCCATCTTCTTGTTCTCAGTGTACTGTTAAAGTTCAATGCGAAAGAAAGAAATGAGAAGTCCTGAGGGAAGAGACGATCATTGGAGTTGCGTTTATATAGGGCAATACGGGTGGATTGAACCGGGTTTATTGTTAACCAACCGGTTTAATTGGATATTTATCAAATTAACTTCAACTTTCATTTAATTTAATACAATATCTGGACAATTGCTTGACCTACAAGCAAAGAGCTGGTACAAACAAAATCCCCAGACCCATGAAAAAACAAAAACCAACCACAAGCAAATATTAGCAGAGAGAAGCATATTCACGCAAAGCTTCACAAGTTCTGCTATCAAAATTCAAAAACCCCCAAAAAAAAAAACAAATGAAGAAGGAGAGAGATCTTCACTTCACATATGAACATCACGTCACACTGAGAAGACGAGACTAATACTTTTTCCCAAGAATGATACCGATGATAACAGAGATCAGAGCCACTCCAGTCATGATCTGTACTGTCATGAGATGCGACGTTGAGGCTGTCTGAGTAGTCGTAGTAGCAACGTTGCCCGAAGAAGAAGACGAAGAAGAAGGAGATGCCTCTGACTTCTTCTTGCTCTTACGTTTCGTTGGAGAAGAAAAGGATAAGTCAATGTCTCGAGATTTAACACCTACATCCATTGCCTCCGTTTCCTGCAAGTTTGGTTTCTGACCATAAGCAAGTATAGGTTTTGAAAAACGGGTAGTTTAACTAGAATGCAATGTTTCTTTCCCTAACTCTTATGGATCTTATGTCATTTTTCCTCTAAATGTTATGATATAAGCACTGCATGTATGTCTGCTATCAGTCAACCAGAATTCTGCGCAGAGATATTATGACTGACCTTAGCTTTAGCATCCGCGAGCTGCACTTTCTGTTCAAGATCTTTGACCATAGATTCAAATTCAGTGACCGCCTTTTTCTTAGCTTCGATCTCTTCTTGTGATTGCTTTAATGCAGACTCCAGCTCTGAATGCTTCTGGGAGTGTGCTTGATTCTATTTCCATGGAAAAGTTTTCAGAGCTTAGTGACATAATGAGGGAAGATGGATTATCTGAGATATATTAGGGTCAAACAAAAGAAAGATCATTAACCTGTTCAGTAATGGAACTCTGAGCCGCTTGAAGCTCTTTCTGAAGCTGAAGCACTTGCCCATTGAGCACATCTCGTTCACCAGCGATATGTTCGTGTTCCTGCAGTTTTGAGGTCAGTTCCGCCACTTTTACAGACGCAGCAGCTGCATTTTCAACCTGTAGAAACATCATCAATCAGTAAACCAATACTTTTATTTATGGATCCTTAATTATGATATTGATAATTTCGTCTGTCTGAGATGAATGCACTACATTTTCTTTCAACTGAGCTTTGACCTCTGTCAAAGTTTTTTCAAGTTCTTCAAAATGTGATTCCAGAACGGACTTTTCAGCAGCCACTGCCCTGAGCTTCTCAATCTCGGACACCAGAGTATCAGCTTTAGAGCTCTCTACGGTTAGTTGTTCTTCAAGCTTGGCAATAACTGATTGGAGCTCATCCTTGGTACTCTGAAACATTGCATTGACTTGGTTGTTTTCCTCAGCGTGGGAAGAAATCTGCAGCACAAAGTGGTGTCATATTCTCAAGATTGTATAATAGACAACAAAACTGTGACACTGTAGATTTGATTCAGGGTGTTGTTACCTGTGACTGTAATTTCTCCCCTTCAGAGGTAAGCTGCTCTGTTAGATCTTCTATGGTCGTCTTTGAAGCCTGAAGCTCATTGACTGTTTGCTCCTTCTCAGCCTCCAAGGCAGAGAGCTTAGTCTGCAACTCGTTGGCCTCTAATCCATGATTGGCTAGTTCCTGGTTCAACTTTAAATTCACCTCGGCCAGATCCCCGCTTTCTTTCTCAAGCCCCTGGCATTTGGCCCCGAGCTCTTCAATAGCAGATTCAAGATTCTTCAATTTTGATAGAGCCTCTTCAAGCTCAACTTTTCTAGTTTCCGCAACTCCTGATGCTTCATGAGCCAGCTTTTTGTACTCCTCGATTTGGTTTTCATGTGTTTTTAATTTTTCCACCAAATCATTAGATTCTGTTTCTTTCTGGTTAAACCTTTCGATTGCCTCTTCTAACTTTTTCAATGCAGTTTCCTTCTCGACAGAACCAGAACCTATTAACCCCTCAAGCTCTTGAATTTTGATCTTGAGCTGGTTGTTTGTCTCTGCTAGTAGTTCATTCTCTGATGATGACTGCAAAGATTTTTCTTGTGCCTGATCAAAGTCTTGTTTGAGTTTCTCATTAACGGATTCTGCAGCTGCGAGTCTTCCCAAACTCTGTTCAAGTTCTTCTTTTAAAGAAGAAGATTTGCCAGATGCTTCAGCCAACTGCTCTTCATATGATTTTATTCTGCTTTCCAAGTCTTTCAACTTCTCAGTCAAAGAACTGGCCTCTAAATCTTTGCTAGTGAAATCCTCCATTGCCTTTTGAAGTCTATGCTCTGAGTCTTTACTTAAAGACTGATGCAAAGCTTCAAGCTCCACGCTTTTCGTCATAGCTTCATCTATTTCTCTTCCTTTCTGCTCAAGACTCTCTTCAGCAGACTTCAGTTTCTCCATAACTTCGCTTTCCCGTAAGCCAGCAGCTTTCAGATCATTTTCAATATTCTCCAACTTTCCTTGTGTGACATTCAATTCGTTCCTGAGACCTTCTAACAGATTCTCAGACTCACTGATCTTCACGCTGTACTCATTCACTGTGTCTTCTAATTTCTTTTTCTCACCTATAACAGTGTTTAGATTTTCTGTCAGTTCTTTCTCGGTTTCAGTTGCAACGTTTAAAGCAGCTTCAAGGCTCGAACTTTTCACTTGAAATGCCTCTAGTGTGGATTGAAGCTCAGCCACCTGACCCAAGTAACTTTTGGAATCTGCTTCAGTTTCCCCACGCTTCTTCTCTACTGAGCTAATCTGCTCCTCAAGTTCCTGAATTCTGTATTTTTCTGTCTGGAGTAGAAGCTCTAAGTCTTTCAATCTTCCTTCTGCGTCTTCATGTTTAGACTGTGATGTTTGACACAGACCTTCTAATTCAATGCTGCGCTGGTGAGTCGTATTAGCACGGTCTTCATGCTCTGCACCCTTCTGCAAAGCGATTCTCAAATCTTCTTCAAGCTCTGAATTTCTGGCCGATAATTGGTTCAGAGACGATTCCAATTCGGATGCTTTTTCTTGGTATTCCTTCATCTGTTTTTTCTCTTCCTCGGCAACTTCAATAGCAGTTTTTAGTTCAGATGCTTTCTCAGAGAGTTCTTTCAACTCCTGTTCTGCATCACTGCTTTTCAGCTGCAATAAGTTCAGTTGCTGCTCAAGCTCCACGTTCTTTTGTTCAGCTGCAGTGAACTGTGTCTCCAGCTCTTTTATCTTTGATTTGGCTTCTTCTGCTGCTAGACTAGAGGACCGAACAACATCCTCTAGCTCAAGATTCTTCTGGGTAGCAGCTGCTGCTACAGATCCAGCTTCATTATGAAGCCCCTCCAGCGATTTCAGTTTCTGTTCCAGTTCAGAGTTGTTTGACAAAGCTTGAGACAGAAGAGCATCTGTTTTGGAGAAATTCTCATCTGAGGCCTTCAGTTTCTCTTCTAGTTCATTGCAGACCTCTTTTACTTTTGCTGCATTACTCGTGACCTCTGCTACATCTGCTTCACGCGCTTCTTTTTCTTTCAAAACTTCAGCCAACTTATCATTTGCAGTTTTCAGCTTCTCTTCTTGGTCTTTCAATAAGGATTCCAGCAGTTCCTTCTCCTTGAGCTCTTCCGCAAGCTTTGAATTAATACCTTCCTGTTCAGAAAGTTTAGTCTGAAGATCTTTGGTCTGAACTTCCAAATCTTGGAAAATGGATAACTCTTCCTTGAACCGAGATTCGGAAGCTTTCTTCTGGTCAAGTTCCTGAGTCAGTTCATCAATGAGGGCTTCTGTGGAAGACACCTTTTGTTCCGTCTCCAACAAACGAGATTTTGAAAGTGCCAATTCCTCTTGCACTGCAGCTAATTCTCCCGCACTACTCTTTAAGGCCACTTCAACTTTTTCGTTTTCAGAAATCTTCTCATTCAGCTCCTTGATTTCTTGTTGCAGGGATGCCATTTTTTCCTCCATTTCCTTGGCACTCTCTTTTGTCGATTCAAGCAGCTCTGCAAATTCCAAAGCCTTCTGCGTCTCAGAGTCAGCATGAGAAGCGCTTTGCTTATGCAGCTCTTCAAATTTCTGAGCCTCTTCAGCTGAACGTTTTAGCCCCTCCTCCAACTCGATCAACTTCTTTCGTGAGTTCTCGAGTTCTATACCCAACGCATCAAAAGCTTCCTTAACTTCAGTTAGTTCCTTATCTTTGGCATCATGGGACTGCAAAGCATCTTCTAAGGACTTTAACTGTGAGATGTGTCTCTCTTCCCCTTCAACAATTTTCTCTTGCTGCTTCTTTTGGACAACTTCGAGCTCTCCATGTTTCTTTTCCGTTTCTTCTAACTTATCTTTCGCAGACAAAAGCTCATCCTTCAAGTGGGTATTCTCAGATTCATACCGTTTCAGTTCCCCTGCTACTCTTTCCAATTCGAGCTCTAGTTCTTTCGCCTTTTCTTGTGATTCATGTAGTTCTCTTTGTGAACCGCTCGAGCTTCTTTCAATTGAAACTTCCTTTTGCTCTTCAGCAGGAACATGCTCTACTTTCTTGGCATCATCCTTAGCATCAAAAGCTTCCTTCTCAACTTTTATGAATTCCCCATCTTCTTCTTCTTTGTCTTCCTTTGGCACTTCACCATTCACAGCCTGAAATAGATCGAGACAATACTTACATCTTCCACAACAAGACTTACATCTTTGGTGCTACTAAGAAGCTTGATATACAGACAGCAGATTCTATACATTAAAAGAAGTAAAATCTTTGCAAGACTCGAATCAATTTACAGAGTAAATTTCTCATAGTCATGAGTAAACAGATATTTTTGCGAAACGAAAAACCAAATGATCATTACCTTGACGGAAACATCAACTGTCTTAAGGTCATCAGCATCACCTTTCACTACAGGGACCTCGGAACTCGCTACTTGGGTTGCTTCCTCCATCTTATGATCGAGCAGATTACGATTACTCTTAATTCTGCAGAATGAGAAGGAAAAAAAGAGATCGCATGAGAAGAAATTAGAAGATGATAAACTTCTACTTATATCATATTGTAAAGTCCTTTACACCAAAAAAAAGAAAAAAGAAAACAGTAGCTTGCAAGTAAGAGATAGGAAACAAACAAGATAAGATATTTATTGTAACAGTCAACAGGTATACATCATCTCTCATTACAACTATATGAAATACCAATTCAATAAAAGATTTCTAATTTCGTTTAGTTTTAATTTTAAAAAAGGACAAAGGTTTAGATCAGAAAAGCTAGAGAATCCAAAACACAATCAGGAGAAGACAAAGATCAAATATGTATTATGGGTGCTGGCATGTGATGTTTTCTGAGTTTGCATCTGTTTTAATAGCCAACGATCTCCACCATGATACAAATGAATAAGGCCTACTTATTATATTAAATAAATTCCTACCAAACAAACTAAAGTAAGGTGTAAAGTGCCCACCAAAACCATCATCATCAAAGTTTCTTTCTTTTTGTATATAAACAATGCTCTTATGTGTTTTAAAAGAAAATAAAGAAAAGAGGTTTTCACTATGCCAAAACAAACTAACAAAGTATACAAAATAATGATTAGAAAGCAAATTTTATTATTATACATATATTTAGTTAAATGACTATATATTATAGGGAATGAAAAGAATCATAAGGTACGCCGACCAGATGCATCGATGACTCATGGGCCAGTGGTTTTGTAACAAGAAAACAAACACCATATATTATTTTATTTTATTTTATATTCAAGATATACAAAACGTTTGGTTAAAATACCAAAAGAACCAAAGTAAAACCCATTAAATCTAAAGCTTAAGGTAAAGACTAAAGAGTAACCCATGTAAGAAATGGATGCTGATGGATCACAAACATCATTTTCGCTTGATCCAATATCCAACTTAATTTCATTTTCTATGCTATTGTATTAAAACCCAAGAATATTCGATCAAAAGAAGAATTTTTCTAATATTGGATAAGTTTTTTCTTGATTTGTCAACTTATTTATTTGGTCTAAGACTAATCGTCGCCTAAATAGATAAAGACATATATATATATATATATATATATATATTGGTAAGGTTGCAACTTGCAAGTAAGCTTTTATTTTTTTGTTTGTTCAAAAGTTGCAAGCTTAAGACCCAACAAATAAATCATGTTCCTAATTACCATGTATTAAATATTCAACAGTATGATCTGGCAATTAGAAAAAGACGATGATTAGTGTTATACCTTTTCTATAGAACCTACCACTAAATGTTCAAATAAGTTTAGATTAGTAACCACAATATAAAGATTTGTGTACCGTAGTCAAAGAGATGAAACGAAAATTTCACCGTTTAGTGTTCTAGAGAACCTTCTAAATCCGTTCACAATACAAAAGATCCTGACTTTGAACAGTACTAGAAACTGATTTGATGATCCATCTGACGATTCTACAGTAGGAGAAGAGATTTATCGCAAACGATTTCGAATTTTTCATAGATCTAAACACAGAGAGATACGAAAAACTTGGATCGATCAGTTTCAAAATGAAACAAATGAAAGAATCAGTAATTACGAAGAAGACGAAGCAGCACCCAACAAAACTTTCTACAAACTAAGGATCTGAATCGATTTTGTGGTCGATTAGAAACCCAGAAAAAAAAAAAGTAAAATCACGAGCTGGTAGAGTAACGCAACAGAATTAGGAAGATCAAATATTAAAAACAGCCCATGAATTTGAAAGTGCTTACCAAGTGGAGCTGAGATGCTACTCTGTTTCTTCTTCCTTGTTTGGATTTTTTCCTTAGATAATCAAAACTTTCTCGCAGCTGGGAAAAATGCAGAAAGAGATGATGACGACGAAAGAAGAAATGCAAATTGAGAGAGAGAGAGAGAGAGAATCTTTTAGGGTTTATAAAGTGGAGAGTGAGTGTGGGGCCGTTTCGTATTTTTTGAAAGCCAAATCTGGCGGACGAGAAGACCGTCGCACATTTGTTTTTTATTTCCCATTTTGCCCTTTGTTTTCTGCCATTATTATTTTTACCCCTATAAACAGATCATTAGCTTCCCTTAATTACCAAAATGTTACAAATGTAGTTATTATTGTTTTCTGTCATTATTATTTAGTTACCCCTAAATGATCATTAGCTTCTACTAATTACCAAAATGTTACAAATGTACTTGTTATATTATAATTAATGGTGCACAAGATATGTGATGTATGCATTGACACTAAACAATGACAACAAATTATGCTGTAAAAAGACAATGATAAGAATTATCTTTATATATATAGTAAAAGAGAAGTGAGAAGATCCAATGTTGTTAAGTTTGATTCAATTGTCGTACACATCACATTTTCTTTTAAGTTTAAAGTTTTTTTTCTAAATTATTTCTTATATATACAACTAATGTAATGATTTAAAAGTTTAAATATTTTTCTTAGTATTTAGAAAAGTTTAGAACAATTAGTAAGGAAAAAAAACAGTGTTTCACAGGTGTAATTTACTTAATGTATCAAATGTATAAATTGTAAACATAAAATCTATTTAGTTTTCATACCCTAACATGTTCCCATCTATATATATATATATCATGTTATACTGTTTAATTGAAGTTATGATTAAACTAGAGAGAGATCAATAACACATCTATATAGTGATTTTTTTGGTAAATACACATCTATATAGTGATTTTATGCCTATAAATCATGGACTAATATAGATTTCTAACTAAACAAAATCTATGCATAACCTTTTAAGAATTTGATATTTTAACTCAGTAAAAATATCACTAAATTACACAATTATTTTTTTGTCACCTAAAATTACACAATTAAAACGTGAAAAAACCTTATATAGTTATAAAATGGATATAGAAATACATTAGATACAAATGTAATATTTTATGATTCATAATCTTTGAAAGGAGTTGACCAAAAAAGTATTTAGTTTGAAAGAAAGGGCAGATTAGTCATTCGGGAAGAACAGAAGAAGAACAAAAAGAGAGGCGGTGGCTGAACGGCTGGATGGTCGAAAAAGGCGAGTAAGAAGGCCCACAATACCAATGGAGCCACCGACCGACCAAACCGTCCTCACCATGAAATCTTATACTATTTCTTTCTTTTGGATTTGACCCCCCAGCTTTTATTTCCTATTTATTTTCCCCTAATAGAGACGTTTTCACTTTCTTTATTTCATTTGTTATGGTTTCATAATCCACATCACGTTGATTATTTTCTATTTAAAGATTTTTTTTTCATTTCCAAGTTGTGCAAAGGAAAATGAATCGCCACCGTCCTGAGATCGTCACTATAACTTTTCAATATGATATGACAAGAAAACGATAAGTTTTAAAATCAACACAATTAGTATCAGTGTATCACATTTCTAAAAATTTAATTTGGTTCAACCTATTGAGTACGTAAGAAATAAAAATAATAATTCTCATAATGAATGGTCATAATTAATTCCATGCATTTACTGGTGAATCGGTGATGTGAGATTTGTAAGTCATATACACTTGCGTATGTTTGATGCATTCAACTTTTTCTTGAAATCTGATTATAAATTTGGAGTTTTGGATTGTGCACAAATTAGCTACATCACACAATGTAAACTCGTTTTAGTTGGAGATTGCATCAAATAAAAAAATATGATATTAATGAAAACAAAATATAAATGTGTTATATAATTGACATATGTACTCCATAACTTATTATGTGGAAACACCCTTTTGTTCAGAGGCCACTCGGCACAAAAATTGGTTTTAGTTAAATTACAAAGTTCAATGAACATAACGAATTATGTTTCGTAATTCGTATTAGACACATTTTACAATTTGAAATGAATCATGTTAATTGTATCTCTTTATTTATGTATGACCTTAAGGAAGTATTTAAAATTCAAAAGTGGTCTAGTTAGCCAAATTGGCGGCTATTGAAACGTCCGCATTGGGTCAAAGTTCAAAGAAACGTAGCCAATGATCTCCCGGACTTTTCATTGTACATATTTTTTTTTATTACGAAAGAAAACTGAAAAAGTCACCAGAGAGAATTTTAAACGAGAATTTTTTTTATACTAGAAGTCCCAATAACGTCACAGTCAAAAATTTAAAATTAACTAAAATATATTAGAGATTCTTAGATGGGTTAAATTGCTAAATAACCTTTCACTATACAAAAAATAATAAAATAGTCTTGTGTCAGATTTTGTGGGTAAATAACTTTTTTTAGAGTGAGATAAATACCAAAATATCTTTTTGTTTTAGTGTTGTTAGAAGATGAACTATTTGTTAATAAATGATGAGAGTATGAGACTTACAACAATTCAACTGTCGATATTTTTCCGATTAAAATTTCGACGTAAATGGGTATGGTGGTGATAATTTCTCTGAGAGAGATGGTTATGGAAGAAATGATGATGGAGAAGATCCGGCAAGCGAAAATCAAGAAAAAAACAAACAAATCATGATAATTTTAAGAAATGGGCATGAATCAAATAAAAAAACGTATCGTCCAAAAGAAACACTTTGAAATTTGAAAATATCTACTATGTTTTTTAGAAAAATAGCATGTCGACAAAAGCAATAGTGTGACATATTGCAAAATTGCATGATAAAAGAAAAAATAGCATGTTAAAAACAAAGATACTACTGCGTTCGAAAAAATTACATGAAATTTGGGAAAGAAGCTCACAAACAATGGATCTTCGGCAGTGGAGTTCCTAAGGAGAAAGTGAGATCCGGTTAGCCCAGAGATCTGGTATGAGGGAGAGAAGAACCGATGAGAAGGATCTCTAGCCTTTGGAGAAAGAGAAAGAACCCGACAATAGGTAGAGAGATTGACGGTAGAGATCCGGTGAGAGGGAGAGGATAAAAATCCGGTGGAGATCATGCGAAATGAAGACATTGCAGGTCGGCGGCAAGATAGAAGAAATTCGCTCATAGGAAACGAAAGAGCTTCCGTCGTCGAAGGGAGAGAGAGAATTCGGTGAAACAAAAGAGATATCGAAGGTGGAGATCTAATGAGAAGGAGAGACAAAGCCATCAATGTTTATCGAGAATTCTGACGAGAGATTGAGCTGGAGTTGCTGATGGCTGAAATGGCAGATATTTGGATAAGAAGAATCGAAAAAGATAAAAATTAAAAAGGAAAAAGTTATTTCAGTAATTGCATCTGCATCTCTGATAAAGAACTGTAGCTTATGGTTAGTTAGTTAATAATTAATTTATTCATTTATCGTGGAAGGTTTTAATTCTATAATTTAATCTGCAGGACAATTTTTTTATTTTTATATATAATTTTATAAGATTTTAGAGGTTTTTAATTTTAGTATTACAATTATATGATTTTTTAGTGTTTTCAAGATTTAACCCATAGTACATGTGTAGTTTAGTAATCTATTTTCCCGTGGTACACATTTAAAAATATGTTAAAAAAGAAATAATAATTCCACTTAACTCATTATATATCGGACTACTGCCAACCTGCCCCACCATTTGATCCACGAGCTCTTAAATATTTTTTTTGTTATCAAGATAGGTTTTTTGTCAAGTTTAAATATATTAATTGTATTATCAAATTAAAATATTTTATAGTTTATAATGTCTTATCATGGTAATATATTTTTTTATCAAGGCAATATAAAAAATATATTTTGAGAATCTTGTTTAATATATTAAAAAATAATATTCAAAAATGTTTATAATTTGAAAATTAAATATTCTTTGGTAAGATATAGATTTGAAATTTTATGTGCGATCCCTCTTGGCTAACATGTCCCGTTTAACCTTTTTTACATCGGATTACGATATTTTACATATTCTAGTGGACCAACATACGGAACAATATAATCGTATTAATGTAAACCTTAACCCGTCATATCTTTCGATCCACGAGCTCCTAAAGATTTTGAAATATTTTTTGGTTTCTGATTTTGCAAAAATCAATTTATTTGTCATCTAAGTAGTTTCCTTAAAAAGTAGAGACTCTAGATTTTAATATATTTTGTTAATTCCTTCACAAAATCCAAAAACCAAATTATATGGAGTTTTCTAACAAATTTACCGTGACATTTAAAAAAGAATTATTATCATTATTTTAGTAACTTTTAAACACAAAACAAAAACTAAAAATTAAAGTAAAAACTTTTAAAACGTTTTTTAAAAAAAATTATTGATAAAAACCAAAAACTAAACAAATTACCATTCAATATTATTTTGCAAGAACTAAAGTCTACACCGAAAAACAAAACTAAAAACCATAATCCATAAACCAAAAATCAATTAGAAACTGCAAAATATTTGATATATATATATTTTTTTAACATCAAAGAGATATATACTATATATGTATATAGATATATGGAAATAATTATTATAAAAAATCGATTAAATGAATAAGAAAAGGAAAGTGGATTCCTTTTGAGACATCCGACTGGAAAAAAAAAGGAAAGTCACTCTAGATCCAAATCAACAATTTCTTTCACCAATTCGTTCGATTCTTACCTCATGCACAATTTCATCAGTTTGTATAGACACCAAAAAATTCTTCATCCAAATTTTGTAGATTCATTTTGGGAGTCGATACAGAGGTAAGCAACTTCGAATCTTCTTAATTTTTCATCAAATATTGTAGTTTATGAGCTTGTTATCAATTGATTTGTGATGGAATCGAATATAATTTGTAGCTGAATCCAACGTCAATAAAGATGAAGTGGAAACCTGAATAATGTTTTCATCAATTAAGAGCTCAAGCTTGATTCAAACTTTTACATTTTTTCTCAAAATAGTTTTGGTTTTGTTTTTTTTTGAATGGAAAATAATTATCTGAAGAATCTCTCCTTTTACTTTATGGTTTTGGGTTTTCTATTTTCTCTCTCTAGAATGATGTGCGAGGAGATTCTTCCTCTGTTCGTGTCTATCAGATCGAAACAGTATGTTGGCTCATCTTGTACTTTATAAAGCTAATAATCTTACGTATGCTTTGTAAATAATCGCAGGTTGATGAATATGGACTTCATTGTATCATACTTTTAACATGGACCATTTAAAGGTAACCAACTACTTGACTCTAGATTTAGCTTATGTTCTTAAACCTTTCTGCCATCTTTCCTTTATATTAATAAACATTAGAACTGAGAATGAATGAGAGTTAACCAAAAACATCCTTTATAAAAACCATAATAGCAATTAAAAAGAAACTTATGTCGTCCCATTGCAAAGATGGATTAAAATAGAAAGTTAAATCCAACATCCATATCAGCTTATGTATTAAATCAAGCTTCTTCAGCCTTATGTCGTCTTCTTGATACTCTTTTGCTTTGGAGCCTGCAAATTAAAATCAAGAGACAAATTATAATAGTTTAATTGGAGATACAAATAAGTCAAACCTTTAGTTTAGATGCTTACATTGTTGTGACATGAGCCTGAAATTAGGCTTAATCTTCCAACAAAGTTTTTAAGTGCAATAGACAATGCTTCTGGATCTTGAATCTGCTGGAGTTATAAACAAAGATAATTGAGTACAGATTGTATAAGAAACACAACACTTAGATCATTACAAGAACAAAACTGAAAGAGTTATCTTTGCTCCCTAAGACATAAAACATATCAAAGTTATTTAATAATAATAAAGTTTAGAATCAAATTTCAGTGCATGGAAACCTGCTTTTTCATCAGCGTAGACCATTTCAAGAGTCTACCTTTTTTTTGACAGTATATTGTCCATGAATGCAGGATCTTAACTTGGACGCACCATACGGTTTTTTAGAGTCTCAAATCTCTGAGATAGGAAAATGAAACAACCACTGATTTATTTGAATCTCAGGTCAAATAAGCCGATTTTAAACCGATCCGTTTAGTTTTCGTTGATGTTAATCCTAAGATACCCTTAATGAACTATTGTTTTTTGCCTTGAATGCAATGACATTCATTATAAATAATTTACAAAACAAAGGTTACTCTAAAAAAAATGTTAATATAGATATGGTAGTATCTGTTTATGTTGAATCAATAAACCTAGAAAAAAGAGGGAAAAAACCAGGTCCGGTTTAAGATTTGCCAAATCATTTTCTAAAGTCGGCGTCTTGACACTTTTTACTATTTTCTTAAAATGTGGGTGTTTTCCCAAATCAATAGAAATATAAAAGGGTCGATTTGCTATTAAATGAAAAAACAATTAAGCCGAAGATTATAGAAAAAATATTCCTAAATTCTCTCCAGTGCTCTCATTTTGAATTCGCTGCTGGGAAAGTTGCAGGCTGAGGTAATAAAATTCAGCGATTCAGTTCCTGACATCAAATCAGATTCTTTATTCCTCGCCAAGACACAGACAGACAACGGAGAAAATTTGAACTTGAGAGGTTTGATTTTGAACCTTTTGGGTTTCTGTTTTCTTGGAGATTAAACTAGGAAGTTGAATTGATTTATGGTCCGATCTTGAATCGTTTGTGTTGTGGTTTCTCGGATTATCCCTGATCATGTGATGCACTAATTCGTAGTAGTATTCAATTGCTGCATATCTGAAATTAGCAAATCTCAGAATGTTGGATTTGGTCTAATCAGTTTTTTTATTTTTTTTTATTTTTTATCGGTTAATACAGTTGCGAGCTAGTGTTGTGGTTTATGCTCAAAATTAGCTGCTTTACAAGTGTTTGATTGAACATGGTTTCTTCTGGATTTTGTACCTTTTGTAACTAATATATGTCACTGCATTTCATATTTTATCAAGAATACAGGTCCTCCTTGAGACATAATCTATGTTTATGGAGATAGATTTTGAACTTCCTTCACATGAATAGAACATTTAAATAGAACATTTTAAAAAATGGTTCACATGTAGGTGTTGATGGTCCTGATAGTTTGGATGACATGGATGTTGAAGATATTGAAATAGATCTTCTCACAAGAAGTAGCAATGTAGATGAGTTTTGTGAGGCAACTACGAGTGGGAACGTTGCTAGAAGTTTAGAGCAGTTTGTAGTGGTTGTTGAGCCTAGAAATGGGATGGAATTTGAGTCGAAGGAGGCTGCGTACTATTTCTACAGAGAGTATGCTCGATCAGTGGGATTTGGCATCACAATAAAAGCTAGTCGTCGTTCAAAAAGATCGGGAAAGTTCATTGATGTCAAAATAGCGTGTTCAAGATTTGGAACTAAGCGCGAGAAAAGTCCAGCTATAAACCCACGATCATGTCCAAAGACGGGCTGCAAAGCTGGTTTGCATATGAAGAGGAAGGAAGATGAGAAATGGGTTATATATAATTTCGTAAAAGAACATAACCATGATATATGTCCAGATGATTTTTATATTAGCATAAGGGGAAAAAACAAGCCTGTTGGTGCGCTAGCCAATCAAAAGAAAGGTCTTCAATTGGCTTTAGATGAGGAAGACTTAAAGTTAATGCTTGAGCATTTTATGGACATGCAAGATAAGCAGCCTGGTTTTTTCTATGCAGTTGATTTTGACAGTGACAAACATGTTAGAAATGCCTTTTGGCTTGATGCCAAGGCCAAGCATGACTATTGCAGCTTTTCTGATGTTGTTCTGTTCGACACATTTTATGTTAAGAACAGATACAGAATCCCATTTGCTCCTTTTATTGGGGTCAGTCATCACAGACAATACGTGCTGCTTGGATGTGCTTTGATTGGAGAAGAGAGTGAGTCAACATATTCTTGGCTATTTAGAACGTGGCTAAAAGCAGGTGGTGGTCAAGCTCCTGGAGTGATGATAACAGATCAGGATAAGCTTCTAAGTGACATTGTTGTTGAAGTCTTTCCAGATGCTCGTCATATTTTCTGTTTGTGGAATTTGCTGAGTAAAATTCCTGAGATGCTGAATCCTTTTGTGAGTCAAGATGATGGTTTTATGGAAAGTTTCAGAAATTGCATACACAGCTCTTGGACAGATGAGCAATTTGAAAGGAGGTGGTCAAATATGACTAGTAAATTTGAACTTAACGAGAATGAGTGGGTTCAGTTGTTGTTTAGAGATCGTAAAAAATGGGTGCCACATTATTTTCACGGAATTTGTTTAGCTGGGCTGTCTGGACCTGAAAGACCTGGAAGTATCGCCTCTTATTTCGACAAGTATATGAACTCAAAGGCTACGTTCAAGGATTTCTTTGAACTCTACATGAAGTTTCTGCAATATCGATGTGATGTGGAAGCAAATAATGATCTTGAATCTCAGTGCAAACAGCCTACACTGAGGTCTTCTTTGGCTTTCGAGAAACAACTTTCCTTGATCTACACGGATGCTGCTTTTAAGAAGTTCCAAGCTGAGGTACCGGGAGTTGTTTCTTGTCAACTTCAAAAAGAAAGAGAAGATGGGACAACGGCAATATTCCGCGTTGAAGATTTTGAAGAACGGCAGAATTTTTTCGTTGCTTTGAACAAAGAATTGTTGGATATGTGTTGCTCTTGTCATTTATTTGAGTACCAGGGATTCCTATGCAAACATGCGATACTCGTACTTCAATACTCTGATGTGTCCTGCATTCCATCTCAGTATATATTGAAACGCTGGTCAAAGAAAGGTAACGACAAAGAAGGCAAAAACGAAAAATGTGTCACTACACATAACCGAATGGCACGTTTTGATGATCTCTGTAGGCGCTTTGTCAAGCTGGGAGTAGTTGCATCTTTATCAGATGAAGCCTACAAGAATGCTTTAAAGTTATTGGAGGAAACCATGAAGCATTGTGTTAGTATGGATAATTCTCCCAAGTTTCCTCCAGACAATTTAATGACAGGTGGATCTATTGGCTTAGAAAATGAAGATATGTTGGACTGTGCATCAAAATTGTCCAAGAAAAAGAAAATTCAGAAGAAAAGAAAGGTGTATTTAGATTGATCTTCAATATTATGAAATAGGTTATTTGTAGTTTGCTAGCCCTGGCGGAAAGATCTGATGGATTATTTTGTGTTTAAAGGTATACTGTGGGCCAGAGGATGCAACAAACAGGTCAGAAGAACTCCGCCAAGAAACCGTAAGTAATCTGATTTGTGCCATGCTATTACATCTGAAATCTCCTATTTCTTAGCAATGTTACTCATGGCAAACTATTTTAATCAAAATACATTAAGTTAGTACATGCATCCTGATTCAATTAAGCTTAGGTTCAGAATTTATTGAACTAAAAATATAGGTTCTTTCATGTGCAGGAACAAGTTAGCTCCAGAGCTCCTACGTTTGAGAATTGTTACATTCCTCAAGCAGATATGGAAGAGCCCGAACTAGGCTCTCATGCAACAACTCTTGGTGTCTATTATTCAACTCAACAAACTAATCAAGGAGTGGGTGCACTTTTGTAACTTTGTCATTTTGCTGTTTAACAATATCTTACTGTTTTATTGAAAACTATGCACTGTTCCTGGCAGTTCTCATCGGTTCCTTCCATCCAGGATGGTTACTACGGACATCCATCAACCATACAAGCCATGGTGAAAGTGCTTCATCTCTCTTTTAGTTTCCAAGCTTTTGTTTTAACCTTAGTGCGAATCCATATCCCCTATAAATATCCAATCGCTTGACATTGTCTGATGGTTTTTTTGTCGTTAAGATAAAGCACGAGACTGATATTTCATATTCTGGGTGGTTTAAGGAAACATGCATTCAATTCATGGACGAATAAGTCAATATGAGACACAACCAACCATCCAAGGAGCTGTGAGTTGATGTTTTATGCTATATAAGTATATTTCCGGAGATATATATATATATATATATCTTATTGTACTCCTCCACCAGAGTCAAATTGTTCTAAAAAAGAAGGATCTATTTCGTTTTGTGGATTGTCTAGTTTCAAGGACAGACGGGTTTCAGGGGAAGCGCTATTCGTGGCTGCTATGACATTGAAGAAACTCTGCACGACATGGTATGTACCAATACTCTTGTTTAAGGGATATGCTTTTGAAAAATCGGTTCAGACAAGAAGTAGAGAAAACACTCTTAACGCCACAAAAGAAAAGAAACAAACTAAAACGAACCCAATTCCTCAAAATGTTTTCTTTGGACAGTCCCAACTTCTTCCTTGTTGGTATTTCAACAGTTTGATTCAAGATTATACCGAGACTACGAAATTCCTCTGTTTACAGTATAAATTGTAGTGAACCCTTTGTATAAAGCGTTGCTTACTTGGTTGCATGTTTTGTGCTGTTTGGGCAGACAATGGAGTCCTCACAGTATCAGGGCTCTGGTTCGAGCCATCCGAGTAATCGCCGTTTGTCCAATTAACAGAACAAGCTCAAGAGTTCCTCATAATACCTATAAAAAATAATTTTAACAGAAATAGAAAAGGTCTTCAAACTGTGGAATTGGCTTTGAGGTAACTCTTACTCTGATTGGAGTTGATTATATTTTTATACCGAATCATGGGCCAACTTTTAAGGCTTTAATATAACAGAACATTCATTTATATAAAACAAAGAACAACTTTTTAGGACTTTAATTTTTTGTTAAATGGAGAGAATGTAAAGATCTTTCCGGTTATTGCTGAACATCTGTGTCCAATCTAACAAGTCAAAGACAGATTATCAAAGAAAACCAAACGAATTTTTCAACTTCACAACAAAAACAATAACTTACATGAAAACCATATAAAAACTCTCGAATTGCCCTTTTCTTCAGACTAACAAAGGTATCAGATTAATACACTTTAAAATTTAATTCTGTTTTTTTTTGTATATTAAAATTATTGTGAGAGAATAAAATTAAAATACCTTAAAAAAGCAAAATAAATAAAATATACTATAAATAAATAAAATAATATTATAAATAAATAAAATAATTATAATCCGTGTTCCCCTGAGGATATTCTTCGCCAAAAAATAAAGTTGGAGAAGAGGGAAGCGACTAGCAACACTTTTTTCTAGTTTTTCCGTTTATTTTCTATAAGGCGGGTGATTACGACTCCTTATTCGTCGGAGAATATGAGCAACGTTACCGGCGATCGCACTGATGACGGCCTTTCCACCGCCGCTGCGGTCTCTGGCTCTACGGCTGTCCAGAGTTCTCCTCCCACTGATCGTCCTGTCCGCGTCTACGCCGATGGGATCTACGATCTTTTCCATTTTGGTCACGCTCGATCTCTCGAACAAGCCAAGAAATCGTTAGTATTTCTCATCTCTGGGTGACTAATTTCCTGATTTTCATCCTTAATTCGACTTTTTCCCCTGGCGCGTGCTCAATTTTCTCCGTCTCAGTGTTATTTGTCTGTGATCTATTGAGTCGGGTTCATCTTAAGTTGTGCAGTTTTTTGTTTTGTTTTCGTCTAGACAAAATCTTCCTTATTAGGTACTCTCGGTGATAGATTGGTCTGTGTTGATTGAAATTACTGCAAAAATCTGTGATGTACAAGGCCTTGTGGCGTATGGATTTAGTGTGTCCCTTTGTAAATGCTTCGTTGTTGGAATTTGCAATAGGAGTGCTTCAATTTTGATTTTGTACATTGAGGAGGTAAATTGAAGTTTGAGAGAAATAGACTGATTGGTTTCGTGTTCATATGGTGTGCTATGGTTTTGCCATTTCTTTATTGGTCGTGCAGGTTTCCAAACACGTACCTTCTTGTTGGATGTTGCAACGATGAAACTACCCATAAGTATAAGGGAAGGACTGTAATGACTGCAGAAGAGCGATATGAATCACTTCGACATTGCAAGTAATTGTTTTCTCCTATGTTCTGTTGAATGTGTTAGTAGAAAAAGTCATGGAAGCTGGAAGTGGCAGTGAATGGAAATTTAAGATACGTTTGTTTTATCATACAGGTGGGTGGATGAAGTCATCCCTGATGCACCATGGGTGGTCAACCAAGAGTTTCTTGACAAGCACCATATTGACTATGTAGCCCACGATTCTCTTCCGTAAGGACATGTGTCTTTTGTGCTACTTTCGATTTAGATTACTATCTGCTTGGTGTTAGTTATGGTGGAAACTTAGTTTTTTTTTTTTTTTTTTGACCTTTTACTATTTGCTTGTTGTTAGTTATGCTCTTTCTATACAGATGATTCTAGAACTACAGTAACCTTGTTTGTATAAATATCATACACAGGTATGCTGATTCCAGTGGAGCTGGAAAGGATGTCTATGAATTTGTGAGTCTGGAGAATAATCATACTCCTTCTTTTGACACTTTCATATTTCTGTTTTAACTGAGCATCTGTTGCAGGTTAAGAAAGTTGGGAGGTTTAAGGAAACTATGAGAACTGAAGGAATATCAACCTCGGACATAATAATGAGAATAGTGAAAGATTACAACCAGTATGTCATGCGTAACTTGGATAGAGGATATTCAAGGGAAGATCTTGGAGTTAGCTTTGTCAAGGCATGACATCATTTTCTTACCTCTTCATTTTTGTTGTTCTGCAAAATTTTCCCTTGGAGTAATCAACTTTGGGTTTGTCAATTTGCTACAGGAAAAGAGACTTAGAGTTAATATGAGGCTAAAGAAACTCCAGGAGAGGGTCAAAGAACAACAAGAAAGAGTGGGGGAAAAGGCATGTCTTCTCTCAACTTCCATTAACTTAATTGATTATTATATGTCCATCGTTTTGACTGTATTGCATTCTATTAGATAAGCAGTTTATCATAATTTACAAGGAGAATAAACGAAACTTTAGGTTTCATCTCTGACTGTTCAGTGACTGTTTGGAAACCACTATTACTGTGTCACGTTTGCAGTCCAAATTCTCATAACTTGAATCTCGTTCAGTTCTTTTAGGATTTTTTATACTCCGTTTGGTAAGTAGCCTTAGGCAGAAAGCATTCCTATCTCTTGCCTTTGGCAGAAAGCATGATGCTTGTTAATCCTTTCGCGTTGAATTTTTAAAATACCAAAAGGATTTACTTCTTTTTATGTATAGTAGCAGTGCCAGGCAATATCAAGTTGTTAAATAATTCCATCCCTGTAGTAGCAGCCTGATCATGTGTAGCTGCTGCTCTTGAAACCTCCTCGTAGCCTCATGCTTTAGCTAGTAATATGATCTTTGATGACTATGTTCATGTGCGATATCCATCTTAACTGAACAAGCTGATCCGGCAGAAGTTTCTTATAATGTTTCAATTGCCTGTTCTTACTCATTCCTTTGTTGATTTCTAAATGTGGTTTTTCCAGATCCAAACTGTAAAAATGCTACGTAACGAGTGGGTAGAAAATGCAGATCGCTGGGTCGCTGGATTTCTTGAAATATTTGAAGAAGGTTGCCATAAGATGGTAAGTTAAAATCTTGAAGACACTATTAACTGACAGCGAACACATTAATAAGTTAATACTTATGTTCTATATAACCTTTCATTAAAGTTGACAAATGTGTAAAATGTTAATAGGGAACTGCAATCGTAGACAGTATCCAAGAGAGGTTAATGCGACAAAAGTCCGGAGACAGGCTTGAGAACGGTCAGGATGATGATACAGACGACCAGTTCTATGAAGAATATTTCGACCATGACATGGGTAGTGACGACGATGAAGATGAACAATTCTATGACGAGGAAGAAGTAAAGGAAGAAGAGAAAGAGAAAACCGTTAAGTAAGAACAAATTTGGCTTGCATAAACCGCAGGTTAGTTACTTATGGCCACTCTTCCTTAGCCTCTCACTCTCTCTCTCTCTGTGGATCAGTAAAATGCATCTACTTAACATATAATATATCAATGTTTAGAAAGAGAGAGGGTGTGATGTGTGTGTGTGTTGAACAAACGAACGTGCGTGGTTGTCTTTGGTGAGTTGTCTCATCTTTGTTGATTTTTGAATACGCATGTTTTTTCATGTAATTTTTTTTTGCTTTTTATGACGGGGAAAGTGTTATGAAGTAACAATACAATATGTCTGAAACAAGAAAAGTCAATGATTAGTGTGTGCCACAAAGTAAACACAGTTGTATTTCATCTTCCAAGTTCCAACTCTAACTCGTTTCTTTTTTCCATTAATTTCGGTTCATTCTTTTTTTCTAATTAACGGTTTTTAGTTTGCCAAGTTTAACTTGTCAAGAAATTTTAATTCCAAGAGATTTTTACGATTTAACTTTTTGGTGTTTTATATAATAGATAAAAAAATGTTGTTAGAAATATCGATTACTTAATTAGTAATTAGTAAGTTTTCTCATCAATCGTTAGCCATTGGAAGCTAAATCGTTTATGAACTTCTAAAGAAAGAAAATGTTTAAATAGCGCTCAGATTAGTAGAATAACTCTAAACAAGTATCTCTCTTCTTCTTTTTTATCTCTTCTAACAGACTTTGTATCTTTGATGAGATGATTGATACTCTACTGACCATTAATTTCAGTTAATCAAGTGTTACGCAGCTTTACAAGAAGACAATTAGTAGAAAATAGAGATATGAGGCGTACCTTCTCCAATACATTAAATGATTAAAAACAATTGCTGATTTGTGTAAAAAAAACATTTGATGAATTAATAATACGTTAAGGTAGTCTGAGAACTTTTAAATATTATGACCGGGCTTGTCAGGCCAATGGTTTTCACTTGAAAATTTGCTTTCCAAATACTAGTGTATTCAAAAAAATACTCAATGTACATATTTCTAAACGTACATCAACAAAATAGCCCGTTATATTTCTCTCAAGAGTAAAATTACAAAAATAATAGAAAATTTTACACTTAGATAACAATAAATTACATTATTACAGTACCATTTAGTTTTATTTTTCTCCATTTCTATTTACTTAATTAACTCTTAAAGATACACGAATAAATTTGGACATACCTTATCGCGTGATTTTGTTGTAGTACATTTAAAATGTTTCATCCCTACTGTAACCTTTATCAAGAATTTAACACATTAGATTGCACGTTTATATTTCATAAATGAAAATACATTTGATAATTATTTGTCAAAATAAAAATAAACATGTCACAGAAAAAAAATATACGTTCCATAATGTTTAATTCAAAACAAAACAAAGAAAATACTCTCAAAACTTGTTTCAACCATTTTATTTAGTGTGATCTCAATGAAATGTTAGCCGGTTTATAGGTAACCACAAGATTTCTTAAGATTACATCCTATAGAATCACGGGATTAAATCTAAGTCCCCAACTGGTCTATATATTAATTTAAGGGATTCAATATTTTTAAAACCGTACTGGGCAAACTTTTGGTTCGCCGGTCAAAATACGGTCCGACCAGGTTTGATAAATATCGATCTTAATACATATAATGTTCTAAAAACTTTTATCGGTACAAGAAGGGGACGTCGAGGTGATCCCACACAGAAACTATTATTTAAGGATGTATCCACACAGAACTTGATCCTCTTGCCCAAACCACACAACTAAACATTTGTCAAGTTGTATCCACATAGATTTTTAAAATCAAGTTTAATCCCCACCCACGTTAATTATTAACGTTTTCCGTCTAATTTTGTACTAAATCCAAGGTATACCCACACAGAAACTATTATTTCAGGGTGTATCCACACAGAACTTGATCATCTTGCCCAAACCACACAACTAAACATTTGTCAAGTTGTATCCACACAGATTTTTAAAATCAAGTTTAATCCCCACCCACGCAGTAAAAGCTTCCACTAGATCTCTTGCTTTGTCGATGCTATTGTTGAATGATTCAACCGTGTTATTCTCAACATCTTCACAACATTTTCCATCGATTTTGAAAAATGTTCTGCACCATCTCTTCGGGTTTGTGCAGGTTCTTGAAGTCCTGCGTTTACGTCCGCCAAACACGTTTTGACAGAATCTCGTAGCTCAGACATTTCTAGTTGGAACTATAAAATGTGTGATCTCAAATCGCTTATAATCTCCATCTCCTGAAACATTTTTAATGAAATGTAAATGCCAATCTCACCAAAACTGATTGCGACATTTCAACAAGCAAAGAAGATTATAAGGATTTCATTAATTTACATTTCATTAAAAATGTTTCAGGAGATGGAGATTATAAGCGATTTGAGATCACACATTTTACAGCTCCAACTAGAAATGTCTGAGCTACGAGACTCTGTCAAAACGTGTTTGGACGCAAACGCCGGACTTCAAAAGTCAGTTCACCAGGAAAATCTCCTGAAACGCAACTGCTGCGTTTGTAACGAAACGCAAGTTGAAACACTTCTATACAGGTAAGAAAACCAATCACCTCTCTTTGGCGAATTCAGAAACGCTTCAAAAATATTGTTACTGATCGTTTTTGCTTAAAAAATTTAATATCGTGGATTCAAGAACCTGCACAAACCCGAAGAGATGGTGCAAAGCATTTTTCAAAATCGATGGGAAATGTTGTGAAGATGTTGAGAATAACATGGTTGAATCATTCAACAATAGCATCGGCAAAGCAAGAGATCTAGTGGAAGCTTTTACAGCGTAGGTGGGGATTAAACTTGATTTTAAAAATCTGTGTGGATACAACTTGACAAATGTTTAGTTGTGTGGTTTGGGCAAGAGGATCAAGTTCTGTGTGGATACACCCTTAAATAATAGTTTCTGTGTGGGTATACCTTGGATTTAGTACAAAATTAGACGGAAAACGTTAATAATTAACGTGGGTGGGGATTAAACTTGATTTTAAAAATCTGTGTGGATACAACTTGACAAATGTTTAGTTGTGTGGTTTGGGCAAGAGGATCAAGTTCTGTGTGGATACACCCTTAAATAATAGTTTTTGTGTGGGTACACTTCGACGTCCCGTACAAAAAGATATAGTGGAAAATAGTTGGAAATATAAAACAAATCAAGAACATCATGAAATAAATCTTAAAATACAAACCCAAGTAGAAACCATGATTTTCTTTTAAATTTGACTTTACCAGCGTCGAGTTGCAGATAAACTTAAAGAAACAAATACAAAAGCAAAAACTTAAACGTCAAAATTTTAAAAACGCTAAATTACTTACTAGAAAAACAATATGTATATGTTACCTTCACCAGTCTAACTCATAAATAGAAAAGAAAAGTACAATTTGGAACTTTGAATCATACTATAGCTGATACGAACGTCTACAATATCACTAGACGACTAAAACTCCGACGAAAGAAAAAGCTTTTTAATACACAGATTCATTTCTTACAGTAATATTAAGACTTTTTCGTCTTTTAGACGCGTATGTAATTGCTTTGAATAATATGACTGATATCTACCATCTATGAATGATGAAACTATACAATAGAAGAACAAAGAAAAAACAGATTTCTCTAGAAAATAAAAAGTGATCGTATTAAGGTTAATTTTGAACTCGAGTATTTTGAATCAAAATGAAACTCAAAAAGTATGAATGTGTATAAACCATTAAATGTTGTATCCTCGAATGATTTTGAACACAATGTGATATTTATCCAAACTACTATAACTCTACAAGGACAGAAGAGTACCTATACTTATTTGAAAGCGTTAAATTTAAAATTTACAAATGTGCTAAAAAGGAGAAAATATTATAATTATAAAAGTGTATGACGTTTTGTGTGAAAAAATAGGGAAAGATAAAGCATATATATATATATAAGTGCAACATTTATGGACTATCTTTTAGGAAAACTTAGGCTCATCACAGTTCTTTTTATATAAAGATGCATCATCATTTACAACAACTTGGATGTAGTCATGTAGATTATGAGATTAATATGTACACCAATGTTTTAAACTTGTTAAGTCATATATGCTAATATTAGGATAAGAATTGTACATTTCAATATATTAGTGCTAATACAAGTTTTAATTTGAGTGATTTAAATAAGTGAGTAAAGTCAAAATAATTAATTAATTTTTATTTAGAATAATATAAAAAAATGATAAATGTAGAAAAATTACAACTACATATAAAATATAAAATGACAAAGCTGATCTGTGTTCAAAAAGATATGTTTTGACAGATAAAAATAAATTTATGGTAAGATATATTATGTAATATGATAATTATTACATCAATTTTATTTGTACAAAGACTAATAGGCTGATTAAATACTTACATAGTTCGTTGACAAAAACAAATTAACTATTATAAACGAAAATGATAAGATAATCTGTGTTCAGAAAGATGATGTGTATATATAACTGCGTCAAGACAGTTACGTGAATGAACATATATATTAGAACATTAAGAATCAAATAGAAAAGATATAAGCATATGGAGATGAAAAAAATGAGTCATAGTATCGACATATTTAAAGGTTGACTCGATATCTTTAAGCTTCATAACATTATTTTTCTCGAGCTAAGAGAGGAGTCAACTTGTGTGCTACATAGGTCCGTACATTTTATGTCGACATTCTTTCGCCATTCTTTTTTAAAAAGAAAAAAAAAGAAATATTCTTTGTCTTATATCTTTATTCATCTTTTCCATTTTCAATTATTTAATATAGTCTCGTAACTCGTGACGACGTGTCTGAACTAGTATAATTTAACTAAAAAAAAAAACCCAATCAGTAATGAAGAAAACGATTTTTTTTTTCCATAATAGTCGCTCTCGACTACGTTTACGATGCCCACATTGTTCCTTTAAGAACATATATAATAATTTGTAGTGACTATGAAAATCAATACGATTATATATAAGACATATAGATTTCCACTCTAACTTGAGTTCCACAAGAGAAATATATAGATAATATAGTGTTGAAAAATAATTTGAGTAAAAAAACAAAAAAAATTGAGTTCGAATATCAACAAAGAAAAAAAATAAGTTTATCATTTTAATTTCAATCGGAGATTATATAAACCACAAAATTTTAAATTTCTTAGATAGCAAAAGAAACAAATGACAGAAATGCCAAACGAATTCATTTTAATACGTAACCGTGAAAATTAATATTTTCTCCTTTTACAAGATTTAAATTTCATTATCCTATAAGACTATTTAATTTAAATTTTCAACATTTTTTTAGGAGTAACCTAAATCTAGATATTTTTATTTCATATATTAATTAATATCATGAACTGGATAAACAAATATATATATATATATATATTCATTTTTATCTGGTCATAATTTTCTTATTATAGGCAGCCGGTTAATCGTAATCGGACGCTTCGGTCCACGTTGTAGGTCAGTCTGAAAACTTAGCCATGTCAATCATTTCTAACAACAAAAGTTCCTTCAATCTCCATTAGAGATTAAAAAACAACCCAACAAACACTTACAAAAGATTCGGAGAAATTTCCTAGGGATCAATACTCACCATACCTTGGAGTCATATCTCTGAACTCAACATGTGCTACGCATATCTCACTCATGAAAAGCAATCCAAATATCATAGTAACCCCGAACGATCATACATTTTTGTTCAGGATCTCGGTCCTCCATCCAGTCATATGATCTATATTTGATTTAAGCGTTGGAGAATCTTCGTTATGACACCTCTAATCATTTTAAGGATACTTTTTGACCATTTATTCATATATCATTATCTCGAAATTATCTCGAAATCTCTGCCAAATCCACCATGGAGAAGCGAGAAAGATTAGAACTTTCATTACTGGTTGTACTTAGATTCAGCCTAGCACATGATCAAACCCGATCCGGCGAGAAAAGGCATGACCCTAGTTTTAATTATCCTTTCGCGGATTAATCCCCAAGTCGAGGATGCAACTAAAGCTCCGCAACTCATGATGAGTTTGGCCCGATCACATGACAACAACCTCAACCGACCCGATGAAGGACAAATCCTATTTCCTACCTAAACACTAGCTAGTAATATCAAATTATTGCTTTATTAATTATATAAACTGATTACTTCAATTTTGACTTCAGATATAATCAGATTTTTCTCTCATGATTCGTAACCATTGATCAAGTAATAAGTTTAAATACATTGCATACTTCCTAAAAATTATTGAGTTTGAATTATTTTTTCCATCAAAAGATTCGTGAATTAAGATAAAGGGCAGACGAGATACAAAATCATAAGTTGAATATTTTAGGTTTTTGGTTTAAGAAATTCAATATCTTATTAGTGAATGACCAAACAAAAACAAAATATATTAGCACATTTTTATATGATATTAATATACGTATATATAGACATGCGGATACTTCCATTTCCATACCATTCTTCTTATCATCATCAAGAATCCAAATTTTTTTCCTATCCGTTTCATAAAACCCTAATTGTCAAAAGAGAGATGAAGACTAAGAACGTGAAAATCTTACTCTTCTTCTTCTCCATCTCTCTCCTCCTCATCGCCGTCGTCAACGCCGCCGAAGGCCATTCACATGGTGGACCACAATGCGAGTGCTCACACGAAGACGACCATGAAAACAAAGCGGGAGCTCAGAAATACAAGATCGCAGCAATTCCTTCCGTTCTAATCGCCGGCGTAATCGGAGTTCTTTTTCCTTTGTTAGGCAAAGTCTTCCCTTCTTTGCGTCCCGAAACATCTTTCTTCTTCGTCACGAAAGCGTTCGCTGCGGGAGTTATCCTCGCGACCGGATTTATGCACGTCTTGCCTGAGGCTTACGAGATGCTTAACTCGCCCTGTCTCACGTCGGAAGCATGGGAATTCCCGTTCACCGGATTTATTGCAATGATCGCTGCGATCTTGACGCTATCCGTCGATACATTTGCCACTTCGAGTTTCTATAAATCGCATTGCAAAGCGTCAAAGACGATCAACGATGGAGAATCGGGCGAGCCCTCCGTGGACTCTGCCAAAGTCCAAATTCTCCGGACTAGAGTTATTGCACAGGTTTGTTGAGCTCCACGTTTTGACAATCATCATAGCTGTTGCGTTTTTCTAGTTTGAATATTTATTATTTTTCAAATAGAACGTTTTGATATTTTCTTGGCAATATAAATGATTTGATAGAGGAAGATGAATCTGCTATTCAATTTTAGCTGTAGTGATCGATGCGGCTTCGAATTAAACACAATTGCGAATGGAAACACAAAACGTTAATATTTTGAATGAAAATTTAAAGGATGCTTGATAAAAAAGAACAAAATATTGTGTTGTTTATTAAGATAAGCATAAAAAGTCAACAGATAAATGGGGAAAAAAACCTAAACGAGCAAAAAAAAAAAAAAAATGGGATCCATACACACATCTTAAAGAAAATTTTAATGCATTCATTCTCGACTTTAATTATATTATCTTTGTTCAAGAAAAAAATACTACAAGTTCATGCATTTGTGAGAGTTTATTTGTTGTCGACGCGGGTTCATTAGATTCGGACCATGTGAGATTTTATTCTCTAGAGAAATAATCACATGTTATTGAGTACCAAAATTCCAAATAACAACTTTACATATGGTTTAGTGGTTAGCTTTTACACACACAAATATATATCATATTTAAAATATAAATAGTAAACTCCAACTTGAGTTGCATCAAAAATCCTTAAACTAGATCTCACTTTGCGTAAACTTTTTTGTCCGAAATATGATTTTTAAAATAACATGCAGTGTGAATTGTTTGACATTACCTCAGAATTGATATTCTTGTGTGTGTGTTTTTAAAAAACTCTAAAATAGGTGTTGGAGTTGGGAATATTAGTACACTCAGTGGTAATAGGAATATCACTCGGAGCTTCACAGAGTCCAGACGCTGCAAAAGCTCTCTTTATTGCACTAATGTTCCATCAGTGCTTCGAAGGTCTTGGCCTTGGTGGTTGTATTGCTCAGGTATCTTTTCTCTTCTTTTTATTCATTTATTTACTTCTTTATTTTTAGAATTTGAACGAAGTCTTATTTTCATTATGTCAATATCTCCGCTACGTGCGGGTTTTCATTTTTCTTTTGTTCATTTGATTATATTGTTACCAATTAGTTCTGGGCGTTCGGTTCTTAGGTTCGTTTTGGATCAATTTTTTCAATTTTCGGTTAATTCAGGTAGAAGATTTAGTATCCATTCGGATATTTTCATATTTCGATTCGGTTTCGGTTATTTTCGGTTCGATTCCGAATATTTAAAAAAATTTTTTTTGTTAAATTAAATAAATTTTGGTTAAATTTTGACAAATATAACTAAAAATTTAGGATATTTTGGTTATTTTAAGTATTGTGTTTATTTTGGTCTAAAATTAACTAATATTTTCGAGTTTATAATTGTAGTTTTGGGTAATTAGGTTATATAAGTTTAAATATAATTAATATTATGGACATATAATTATATTTCAGGTATTTCGGGTATCTACTCGATTTTCGATTCGGTTCGGTTCGGTTTCGGTTTTTCGGGTATATAAATTTAGATTCCGTTCGAGTATTTTTTTGGTTTCGGTATATATTTTCGGATCGGTTCGGTTCGATTTTTTGGTTCCAGTTATTTTGCCCAGACCTATTACCAATGTGTAATATATTCCATTAAGTAATATTAAAATCACAGTAAAAGCAATCAAATATCTTAAAAAAAATTTGAATTAAAAAAAAAACTTATGATTATCTGTATACTTTTATTCTCTTATTTAATTAAATAAATAAACTAGCAAAACTGTACTCATAATTAAATAAATAAACTAGCAAAAATGTACCCATGATTAAATAATTAAACTAGCATAATATGTATACCTTGGAACAAATTATCACTTTCCAATTATTTCGATATTTCTTGTTGCAGGGAAAATTCAAATGTTTGTCAGTGACAATAATGTCGACGTTCTTCGCAATAACGACTCCAATAGGTATTGTTGTGGGAATGGGAATAGCAAATACGTACGATGAGTCTTCACCAACGGCTCTGATCGTTCAAGGAGTATTGAACGCTGCATCCGCAGGTATTCTCATCTACATGTCTCTCGTGGACCTTCTCGCAGCAGACTTCATGCACCCTAAAATGCAATCCAATACTGGGCTTCAAATCATGGCCCATATTGCTCTCCTTCTTGGTGCTGGCCTCATGTCTCTATTGGCCAAATGGGCTTGATAATTCCTAATTCAACTCTTTCAGTTTTGTTCATGGCCTTTTATGGCGATGGTGAATTCGAATTATGTCTTTTTCCGAATTATTTGTTCTTATTTTTCTACTTTTTTTTTTTTAAATCGCGGGAGTTATAGACGATTTAGTCCATAATCTCCTTCGGTATCCAGAGCCAATTTTTAATTTATTCTGATTTAAAGAAGGTCTTTCCGTCTTAAAAGGAGAATTGAACTTGGAGCACAAGTGAACCAACCCTCTTGTACTACCATTAGATCACCACCATTTTTTTTTTTTTTTTCTACTTTTCAATTATATCTTTCAGGTCTCTCTTTTCTGAACCACTGGGCTACTACATGTATTCATGTTTAACATTATTTCAATTATGTATAATTGATCCATGTCTCAGAAAAGTAATGAGCCTTGATTTGTTGCTTGTGTGATTTGAAATAATCTATTATATATTTGTGTGTTATATCTTACCTTTATCTGAGGAATAGATTATATATAAAAATTTATATGGCCCTGTTCGTGAATGATTGCTGCGATAGCGACTGGCGACCAAAAACAATGTTTTTGTTTCTCTTTCCCTTCTCTTCATTTCTTCTTTAATTTCGGTCGCTGCGACTTGAATCTCAAGAGTCTGGAGTCGCCGGAAAAGCCAGCGACACGACCCAAATCTAAAATAGCGACTGTTGCTAGTTCCTTTATAATCAAATCACCATTGTTGGAAACTCACAGAAAAGAAACTCGAGACGACAAATATTGTGCGATTCTCATCTTTTTCGCTGACCTAATTAATTGAATATTTACAAAATTTATAATTATACTCTTTAAAATACTCATAATTACAAAATTCAGACATTTTAAAACCAGTCGCGGGTGAGAATATGCTCTTACAGCTGATTTACAAATTCATAACCATCAAACTTCAACCTGCTTAGAGGTTTCTTGTGTAGTGCCGTAAACAATAAATTCTTATTTATAATCTATTCCTAAGATAAAGGTAAGATATATCACACAAATATATAATAGATTATTTCAAATCACACAAGTAACAAATCAAGGCTCATTACTTTTCTGGGACATGGATCAATTATACATAATTAAAATAATGTTAAACATGAATACATGTAGATTTACAAAATTCGAACATGATGGTATGAATTTGATGATCTCTTAACAAACCACTAAACCAAATATGCTCCTACTGTCCTACAGCTGATTGGCTTTCATTTTGTTTTTAAACTATTTAGTGAATATATTGGATCGTTACTGGTTTCGACAAAGACAGCATCCCCATGCATGTACACCTAAAATCTCATAGTCCTCTGAGCATTCATGTCTTTACTAAATAAATGCTTTCACTGCGTCGGTTTGTACATTAAACTGTAAAGGGATATTATTCATAAACCTGTGGCATCAGTTTTCATTGATGATATTTTATTAAAACACGACGTTAGTTTTTGGTCGTTATGTTTCATGTAGTTTCTGAAATGAAGCAAATGTTTTTTGCGTCATTACCTTTAAGTCAGTTATAAACGGACATTAGGCTTCCAAAAACATGATGTTAAATTACTCAATTAATGGATATTTCGGGTAACATGAACTCGTTCTCCATCCACTCCCTTGCTCACTGAAATGTATCATTCGGATTTAAATGGGTAACTGCAACTTCTTGTTTTCGAAAAGTTACCAAAAAAATCTGGACAGAATTAACGGGCCTAGTCAGGTAACCGGTTTCGAAGTGGACATGTCTATTGGATTTACTGAATATAAAAACAAAAAAAACTCACTTTAAAAGTACTAAAAAACAACATACGAGAGTTAATTTGATCACAATATATAGAGAAACTATATCCGTAGATATAGAAAATAGTTTTCTTTTCAAAAAGATTTCTAACAGATTCATTAACACAAAGAGTTTTAAAAGACTCATTAACATAATTTAATACAAAGCATTAAATTAAACTTAAAAATTTTAAATGATCCCAGAAAGTAAAAAGTACAACCTAAATGAGCAGAAACGGTTTATTAATTGATCCTCATCACTTTTTTTTTCAGTTAAAAAATTTTCACTATATAAAAAAATCCTAAATCCATCTGTCGCCAAACCCAATAATCACATAAACTATTTAGAGTTTGTTTTGTTTTTTTTTGAATCTATCTTTTTAAGTTTGAAATGATATTCTCTCTATTCCGTCATTGTTACCGTTCCGATGAGGCGGAACGAGAGGAATCATCGACGACTGATCAGCGATTGCTGGCTCCTTACTCAGGGCAACGCTCCTGTGAAGATTCAACACGGTGGCGACCATCTTTGTATCCTATCTTGGAGGACGACGGCGAAAGTGAACGCTCAAAGGCGAAGGTCTCACCCGCACGTACTAAATCAAAGGCCAAAAAGATAGTTTCGTTCAGCTACAAACTCAAGAGAGCATGGTTAGTCCTCTCGAGATGCTTTAGAAAAAGCAAATCCATATTAGACTTCCGCACGTATAGGAAATTATTAATTGAGAACATATATTTGAATCCTCTTTCAATAAATAAATAAAAACCATATATTTCAATTGTGGTTTTTTTTTTTTTTTTTTTTTTTTTTTTTTTTTTTTTTTTTTTTTTATAACAACGACTATATTTTATAATAATTTTCAGATGAAATTTCATCTTTGAGATTAATTGTCATATCGACGAAGCATCTATTGGGTGATCGGTTACATCTGTTAATTAGTGACCTTACATCTATACATTGATCTAACTCTATGAAAATGGATCTAGCGTGATAATGAAGCTACGTCTAGTTAAAATTTTCAAGAAAGAACAATTAGCTAGGTTCAGTGATTGAAAGAAATATGCAAAGAATGATCCATGAGAGAGGCAGTTTCCAAGGAAGTTTTCTGAAATTATAGATATATGTTTATGAATTGCATTTCTTTATTAACCTTTAAATTTGATCAAAAATTTTAAAGAAAAATGAAAACGAATGACCAACCAAAATCATAGACATACTACATTTTGGGCATTCGGGTATCCGAACCCGAATGGATAGTGTTTTACGGGTATCGGGTATGTTCGGGTAAGGAGGTCGAGATCTATTCGGGTATTTCTAAAATTCATTTCGGATTCGGTTATATTTTTTTTTGGGTTCGAGTCGATCCGAGTATGTGTTAAGACCGAAAAATACTCAAAATATTTTCGGGTTCGGGTCGGGTTCGGATTTTTTTTACCCAAATCTACTCAAAATACCCAATATACCCAAAATACTCGAAAAAACTAAAATATTTGTTACTTTTTATCCAAATGTAACCGAAAATACTGGAACTACTAAAAAGTATCTAATATATTCGAGTTTATAATTCTAGTTTTTGTTATTTGAGTTATTATAAGTATAAATATAACTAATAGTTTTAGATATATACTTGTATTTCGGATACATTCGGATACTCACAAGTATTAGATTCAGTTCGGGTTTGGTTCCAGTTTTTCGGATAGAAAAGTTTAAAAACCATTCAGATATTTTTATAAATTGGTTCGAATTCGATTGAATATTTTTTCGAAATTTTAGTTCAGGCATTTGATTCCGATTTTTTTGTCCAGAGCTGCGTACATATTTGTTTGAGAAATAGTGCAATAACCGTTTGGACTCTAAAGAGAAAAGACTATTCCATTAACCTTGGAAGATTTGTCATTTATTTTTTGTTGATAAAAAATATTATTAAATATCTTTTTTTTTGTCTAATAGGAACATTGCAATGTCGACGGATCTTAGAGCCTCGCCGGGGTTGTCTCCTTGTCATGTTATGCGTCGAATTCTATAATTGTCTTCCCCTTCTGCAGTTTGACAGAAAATTGCTTATAATGTAAATTATTTTTACCTTTCATTTTCTTAAAATCATAAAAAAAGAATTGGAGATGCGATTGTCCATGCTCAAGATGTTAAGCATGTTTGAAGTTGAAGAATAATAAAATTATTATTTGATTTTTATGACAGCAAAATCAAAAGAATATATATTTTTTTAATTAATGGGTTTTACGTTTCTCAACTCATTATTATGGCCAGGGCTGAACGTGAGGAAAATATTGACAGTAAATATAAATAATTTTAAATACGTACTTTGAGTTATGTTATATGACAGATTGACATGGACTGAAGAAGATGGAAATTATTTTGACCAAGTTTATTTTGCACATTTAAAATAACGCATCTCATTTGTTATTGTGTTATTCCATTTTGTAAACAATGTTAATCATTTATGATCGATTATTTTTGAAAATGGGATATCATGCTTAATATGTGAATAATTTATCATCGATTTGTAATCCATTTATCTTGCATTGTATGGTATCTCATTTTGCAAGTAGTACTAAGTACTAAAAAATGATTAGTTTGGTGTAAAATAACTTATGGACGTGTTATGTTTTGTTTGTAAAGTTATCAATATCAAAAAGTTTATTGCTTAGTGGTTATACTAATAAATTAAAGCCACTATATCACGTAAAAAACATATAGCATACCATAACTACAGATTCATGTCATGAAAATATAACATGTCAATTTCATGATGACATGTTCTCGAAATATTCCTAAATGAATATATAATATAACACAGTTTAGAACTCTCTATCCACTGTCGTCCATCACTCTCTAATCCTTTACTTTGCTATAATTGCATATTTTGTGTTATGAGAATAATAATAAAAGTTGGATGCATGCTATAATATGATAAATTATGGTAGTCATTTCAAAACTAAACCATAAATTCTAAAATATGAATCTAACCACGACAAAAAATCCATGTTTATCTATAACTGGAAATATGTATGTGTTACATATATGTCATAATTTTAAAACTAAACCTTAAACTATAAACCATAAACTCAAACACAAACAATAAAGGCTGCAAATGGTTGTCTACTTAAATGAAAAAAACTACAAAAATGACAGATTCCTCTCAAAATTTATCATTTGGGATGAAAACCTAAAATGTAATATTCATCTAGCTCATTCCTTGTTAGTTGGAGGAATAAAAAGAGAAAAATGAGGAAACTTTACACCCATTATAAAGAGATGAACAAAATGAATATTATTCATCTCTAGTTATTACTCCAATTGTTATTCATTTCATGATTTTGAAAGACAACCATTAGCACCCAAAGATTATCTACAACTATGAATAGTGAATATCACGTTATAATATATCATATTTTGGAGTTGTGATTTTATGTCAAGAAACTACGAAACGTACTAGCTAGAAAAATATATAACACGAGATGGGTAAAACTGTTGTGCACTCTTCAATTTTTTGTGTTCTCTCTAACTATCACACCCATCGTTTATACTTTTTATGGTGGAAAACATCAAAAGTAAACATTTCATTTTGCTCCCATAAAGTGACATCGAAGATTACAATTTTCTCTCTTTAGTTTCTTTAATTTTCCACCATAAATGTGTTATTTCAAGCAATTTCTCTTGAAGTTATAATTTGATGTACACAAATTTCAAAACATTAACATATAATTCGAACATATTTACTATCTTTATTTGTTACTTCACATTTTCATTAGCTATATCTATCTTTACATTATTGTGTTTATACTTTTTCTTTTGTAAGGGGAAACATAAAAAGATAATTATGTAATTTGACCACTTCTAAATTTTTTTTTTTGGCATTTCGCAAAATGGGAAATACTTTTTGCGGTTTAATAAAGTATAGACGAAGTGACGAAATTTTTCATAATGAAAAACAATATCTTCCATATACGTACACTCAATAGTAATATAGACGTACATATCTTATTATGATTTATGTTTGAATTTAACATATATGTATGCTATATGTCATAGTACGTACATCACATGTATAAAAATATCAGGTTTGTTATTTTAGGTTTTTATTTTGATATATGTATGTATATCATATGTCAAAATATGTAGTATGTACAAGTGTCTTTAAGGGATAACAAGTGGTTTTAAAGAGTTCTTAGGGACATAACCAGAGTACCAGACTTGATGATGCCTTTCAGTCTCTTGTTGGGCAGGCCTTATTTTCTTCAAAGTGTTTGAAAATGTCTTTTGGTTGTCTAGAAGAAGTGGCCCAAAGATATATGTCCTTCATAAAATTGGACTGATGTGACATGACAAAATAAAATCTCTGTTTTGTGGTTTCGAGCTCCCTTAAAATTCCATCCCTCGGTAGTTCTAGCTTGAGCGAAGGAGAAATCAAGAAGAAAGTTGAGTTGTTGGTGCGGATCAGGTCCTAAGAATGTGTACATCTGTCCGAAATGAGTCCATCAATCATACAAAAATAAGCAAACTTTTCCATCACCTATCGCACAGGAAAGGAAATTCATTGCCATATTCCTCAGTTTTAAGAGTTGTTTTCACATAGAAAAACCTTGACTAGTGGGAAAGAGCTTCCAAAAACACTTCTTTCTCAACATACGTAAATAACTTTTTATATCGTAACATAAGTTATTTCGTCTAAATAAGTAGCTAGTGTAGATTTTGGATCGTAAATCATTTATCGTGTACGTACATAGAAATGGTCATTTCGTTTCTATATTATTATCATTCTGTTTTTACTTCCCCAAACGACGTAAATAAAAACTAAAAGATAACTTCGACGTAATTAACTTAAAAGTAAATATATATATATATATATATATATATATATATATTTTGGTTAATTACAAATTTTATCTTTGCATTATTATGTTTATAAGTATAACCTCTATTATAACAAAGGAAGTTCTACATTCAAAAAATGCCTAAATTTATCTTTGTTATCTTCCTATTATTCATCATTAACTGGTATATAATTATAGCTCTTCTCAATTATAAATTTTCCACTTTGACATTTTAAGTAAACTATTGTAAATGAAATTATTGTAACATTAAATTTTAAATGGTAAACTGTTATTATATTTACTATATAAAAGATATTTTTCTTAAAAATAGCATACTATAAATGGCAGATATAGTATTACCTTTTATACCTTTTATATATACTAACAGTGTATATATATATATACACCCAAATCTCTAAATTGTCGAACCAGTATTAACATTATAAGCAATCGAGTTTCAAATGATTTTTTCTCTATTCCGTCGATGTTGCTGCTCCACCACCGCCGTGATTGACCAGCCATCGCCGGTGCCTGACTCAGAAGAGTCCACACCTGACTCAGGAGAGTCCACACCTGACCCAGGAGAGCCCAGACGGTGGAGGCCGACTTTACCTCCGATATTGGAAGGTGACGAAACTGAGAGTGACCACAAAAACGCGAATGTCTCACATGCTTGGTCGTTCAACCAATTAGTGAAGAGGTTCGGATAATTATTAAGTGGTAACAAAAATCCTTTTCTCTATCTTTTTAACTAAAATTTGGACTCTAATCATGGTTATGATATACTTATGTTCAAATATATTAAATCTTAGGTCATTTATACTTTGTTCATGATACTGTATTAAAGATTTGTGTTTTGGTTGTTAGGTCGGAATCTTAAGTGACAGATAGAGCATCGGCAGGATTGGATTTTTGTCCTTTTACATATTGAAGTCTCAGTTTGTCCAAAAAAAAAACATATTGAAGTCTCTAATTTTCTTCTCTTTTACAAATCGAAACAGAATGCTATTGTAATTGTATCGATCGAATGCAGTCCAACAGCGGGAAAACCATTTGTTAAAATAAATTTACATGTCTTTCTTTCTTGCAAAACCAACCAACATGTGACTTTATACTATGTTCTGGACATCGTTCTTGACATTTACCTCGAAGAATCATTATCCCTTTTCTGACCTTCCCCTCATGTTTAATACATCAGCCTGAATCTCATGAGACCTATAACTTACAGACAACTCTCTATCCTTAGATTTTGCTGCAACAATGACTTCATCAAAGCTGAAGGAGTCCCTATACCGTATTTAAGATTTTCTTTAAACTTGTGAGGCAATGAGCTTTTGAGGATAGCTAGCTTGCACATCTTCGGATCTAGTTACACCAAGATTGCTCAGATCTTCTACCAATTTCAGAAAAATCATCAATGTTCACACATCAATTAACTCTAGATTTTTTTCCATCTCAAACGTATAGAACTTGAGTTGCAGATAGATACGATCTTGACATATACAATCTTGTTAAAGTAGAAATCACATCGAGGTTGCAGTTTTGCATAATTAATGATCTTACGTAATACGTAATCACAAACATTCAATATCATCAAGTTTCTAGTCCTCCCATATTTCTATACTTTTACTGGGTTAAGACTAACCTTTGAGTCGTCTTCAGTCAATTTATGTGTTTAACCGGATTCTAGCTTGTTCAGTCTTCGACATTGATTGTGTCTTTATTATCCGTTCATCCTTTTCATCAATATGATACACTTCGATCCGAGTATTTGCCATACAATTTGCAACATGGGGCTATATGATACCACTTACTTCGATTCTTGCATCAATCTAGAACCTAAATCGAATCTTGGATTTCACTAAACACAATCGAAACCGACCAGAACAAAGATGAAACAACTCGTGCTCAAGAACATAAAAAAAAAAATAGAGAAGAGAAGAAGATGAACACACACAAAGTTAAGGGTTAAGATCAATCGGTGTGACTGATCTTAGGGCTCGGCCATAAGAAAATTCAACAATTTATTATCTTAATTTTACACGATCATCGAGAGCTCCACAAATCCGGAGTTTCACGAATCACGGCTAAGAAATCTATCCTAGAAGATAACAACATGAACACGCCTCATAAAAAACCTTATCTCTATTAGTCGGTAAAGACCTAATTTTCAACCAATCCCGGTTCAGTTAGTCTTGGTTCAATGTCACAAAACCATTACTTAACCGTGATTCGGATTCACAACTTAACAATTAGAAACTTAAACAAATTAAATTTAACTATTGCATTAAAAATTTGAATAAAACCAGGATGATGTTCACATGACAAAAGGATGTTCAGTGAATGAGATGATAAACATCTTTAATCATGAAGTACTGTTTGATAGTGTAAATCGTGACTATGTTTATATACATGCCCCACATCTTTAGACATGGTCGATTTTGTGAGTTCCGACTAGCTATTGTTTAGTACTAAAGTTTTCCCATTTTGTCATATAATGTTGTTATAGGCAATATATTCTCTACATAATTACTATGGAATTAAAGAACAGAAATTTTGATTCTTTAACAGAGAAGTGCAGACATTGGCCATGCTTGGTTGGGTTGTTGTATTATGCCCTACTTTTCTTCCTCCCCAACACAAAGAATCCAACCATGTTTACCCAAACCAAATAAATAAACAAAAGCAACCGCAGAAACTAGTATTGTATTATTATTCACTTGAAGCAAGATTAATTTAACAATCGATAAGTTTTATCTAAAGGAAATTGGCCATTCCATATCGACAAAAAGAAGCTTTATTGGCTTCGGTGCCAAAGTGCCACATGCATATCCCAGCTAATCCTATTCCCTGTTTCTTCTTTCTCTACTTTATATATTGTTTAGTCCCCATAATATTCATTTCAATTGTTCTACATAATCCTTTCAGCGCTGGTAAATTTTCGGAGTTTTCACTAGATTCTATCTACATCAAATATCAAATTGTAATAGCTTTATGTCTTTTTGCTAAAGCATACTTCTATAGCAAACAATCGTATTAAATGTAAAACGGAAAAAAGATAGCTTCAAGTCTTTTCACTAAAACTAATAATGGTGATCGAAATTGGAGATTTGCTGTCGGTAGACATTTGAACATTTTTTCTAGAAGACCTATAAAATAATAAATTTTGGATATATGTTAACTGAAATGAATTAATCAAAAAAATAGATAAAGTATCAAATTAAATTTATTTAATAACACTAAAATTTTGTTAAATGGTTTTGAAAATTAAAAAAAATGGTCTTCTATCTAGCTCAATATACAAGAAGATATATATTTTTTATTTTAAATAGTAAATTTTGAAGTAAAAGGATTTCTTTTTTGTAAAATAGTAAATTTAGATAAACTAAATAGTTTCTCTATTAAATAGTTAATAATTATATCAGTACAATTCATTATCATTTTAATTCTTAATTTTAACTTAGCCTATATATATAGTAAGCGATATGTCATGCGACACAATAATGTCTTTGATCAAAATCGTATATTTTCACATCATATTTATCTATATTTAGTCGTTTTATTTTTTTAATTAAAATTTTATGTTTTAGAAATTGATTTAAAATAAAATATTATAATTAAAAATAATATTTATGTTATATTGTTTCCAACCACACATTATTTTAAAAAAATTCTACGATTGGTAATCTAGGAAATAAAATGTTTACAAAAAAAATCATGTTGTATTTTCCCCTTCCATCAAAATTATAATTTTATTATTCTTAAAATTTGATATGATATGGTTAATTATCTAGTGTAATTATATATTAGAATCTTCTTGAATATAAAACGTTATAGGTCTTATTTCCTACTTTTAACTAAAAGAATGAGCCAAAAAAAAAAAAAAAAAACTAAAAGATACAAATATCCAACTAGAGAAATATCTTTTTCTTTCATTTTCTACTTTTTATGTTCTTCTATCTCTTTCCCTCCCTCTTTCTTCCACACCCTCATAACTTTACTCACGACTTTATATATATCATCAACCTATTTTGTCATAAAAGATCATTACTCATTAGACTTTCCACTACCCATTCTCATTCCCTCTTCAACCAACATTCTCTCCCCCTCAGAAAGAAGCTTCTCCTTTTCTTAGTTCGCATTTTTTAAGTTTTATGTGCTCAAAGTGTCTCCATTAAAATTAAATCTTAGTTACTAAAAGAGTTAGAATTAAATGACGAAGATTGGAGGCATTCTTCTTTGTTTAGTCATTGTGGGCTTGGATGTAGCTGCGGCAATCCTCGGAATCCAAGCTGAAGTCGCCCAAAATCAGGTATTATATATACATACACATATACTCTATCAAATTAAATGCTTTTTCCCCCTAATCCATGATGATAATGATGGTTGCATATAGAACCGTCTCAAACTGTTTAGAAGTCATGTGCAAAATTGTTTATTATTTGTCAAAGAACTTTGAATCGGGTTCATATACGAATGGACCCCTTGCACGTGCTAAAAACGGTGTGGTGTTGCATATGTGGATGCAGGTTAAGCACATGAGGCTATGGTTATTTGAGTGCAGAGAACCGAGCCAGGACGCGTTTAGGCTCGGTCTAGGTGCAGCCGCGATATTGGTAATGGCTCATGTCCTGCTCAACTTGGTCGGAGGCTGTCTCTGTATTTGCTCTCAAGACGAGTTTCAAAGATCTTCGTCCTCTAGGCAAATCTCTATGGTTTGTCTTGTCCTCACGTGGTACGTTAATACAAATCTTCTTTGGCACTGATAATTGTTGGCCTAAGTAGAATTATGACACGTGGAACGTGTTGATTGGATGGTGTAATCACAGGATCGTATTCGCCGTTGGATTTGGGAGTATCGTGATTGGGACGATGTCGAACAGCAAGTCAAGATCCTCTTGTGGATTCACACATCACCATTTTCTATCCATTGGAGGGATTTTGTGTTTTGTTCATGCCCTCTTTTGTGTCGCTTATTACGTTTCTGCCACTGCGGCCAAAGACGAAGCTGCTAAGTGACAAAATGGCACGATTAATGATGGAACACAGGTGGGTCCTTGTCCTTGACTATATTCCAATGGTAACTGTGTAACAATTTATGTATAATCATTTAACCTAGTTTCAATTTTATTTCTTTATTTGAATCGTTTCACCAATTTCGAAGTTACTTTTGTAATTTTGAAAGCCGTGTCATTTTGAAAAGAAAAATGGAGAAGCTTTTATGTCACGCTCTGTTGTCGCATGTGGGGCTAAAATGCACTAATAATAGGGACGTTTGGTGGAATCTTGTCTTTGCTTCGATTCTTAAAATTAATTCAGGACTCTTGTTCTCTCTGTTTCACACACACACAGAGTGAATCCTTGTCACGGGAAATTTTGAAATTATCAAAACTTGACTTCTAGACAAATAGAATTATAATACAGAAAGAGTATCAAATGACACTATGGAGTAGGGAATTACACAAAACCTTTTACTATCAGAAGAAGCTCTGGCCTAAAAATCCGACCAAAACAGGAGTTTGTATAAAACTGATTTCTTGTTGTTTAAAATGGTCAAATCCTGTTAAAGCTAATATATTATTTTTGAATTTATTTTTATTTATGTATTGTGTATTTCATGTTCACCCTTAGAGTTTATAAGAAACTAATGCTTCAAACTTAGATCATTAGGATGATATATTTATCTCAAGTTTACATATTTACTCTTGCATATTTATCTCAAATTTACATATTTATCTCAGAAATATTATAAGACTAGAGATTTTTCCCTAAGCATTGTCTAGGACTTCTTCCTCAAGAATGTGCTTCGCAGTAGAGACAGTACACTTTCAAAGGGTCTAATACTCATGTCTGTCTCTGCCACCCATGGAAATGGATCAATTGGTTCTGTTTCTTCCATAAACTTCTCCAATGATTCATTTTTGCTCGATCTTTCCAATGGAAACAGCTTGTGATTGTACTTCTCAGGCTCTGAACAATACTCCTGAAACATAAAACAAACGCAACTTCAAGAAAATGTGAATGAATCTTGAATCAAAGACAGTTCTCTAGGAGGGCTTTTAAGTGCTTACTTGGTTCGCGTGCATTCTTTTCAAGAACATCTTAAACGTTGAGAAATTCGGTTCGCTGAGAAGCTGATCAGATAATCGGAGATATGTGAACCCAAACATCCTCGGTTTACCATCTCGGTTAATCCCATTAGGCCTTGCGTTTAGTATAATCTGGTTATATCCATCTCGATCGAATCTGGGAAGCGCGTTTTCGCCTGCAACTTCAGTCCCTTCTCTCCATCCAGAGCTCAAAACCTTCAAAATTTAAACATTCCCAAAATCAATCTAACATATATACAAAAGCGTGTTATTTACAGTTTCAACTTGCTTACTTGTTGAACAAGTTCTTGAGGTCCACTCTTAGCTTTTGCTGGCTGCTCTGTGTTTTTCATCTCTAGACAAGTGAAATTCAAGATAGCATGATGTCTATGCATCATTTTCGCAATTGCACGATAACCATCTCTGTTTTTGAGATTGTAATAACCCGCCGTAAGTTCTGCAGCATGACTTTCAGATTTGTACCACCAATGGATTCCAGAGACCTGAAAAATCAGCACGACACAACAAACTATAAATCTTGATCATGTTTCTAATGCATATGCATTAACATAAACCCTACAAGATTTGATTTACTTTTGCTGCTAACTTGAGTGTACACCCAAGAAACACTTTATTAGCTTCATCAAGAATCTGATCACCATGGAGAAGTAACTTTCTGGAGTACCATGACAAGAAAAAATTTCCTTCTTCTTTAAGGTAAGTCCCATTCGAGTACTCGAAGAACTCGGTTTCTTCTGGAATATTGTTGTATTCCCCTGCGTTTTCTGGTAGTTTCCATTCCGGATGCCCGATTCTTCTAACTTCTTCTTCATAGTCTGATCTTAAATACTTGTCATAACACTGTGAGGTTGAAAAGACCAAACAACATAAACTTTTAAGCTTTGATTTTTTTTTTCAAACCTGAAGAAATTAAGAGTCTCATCTCGTTTTCCTTACTTGAAATTCTCCAATTCCTGGAAAAACCCATCCTTGAGTCTCACTATAAGAAGGATATCTAAGCTCTCCAGCAGGACCAAGCCCTACTTCAATGTCTATTATGACTCCAGAGCTAATGAAATCTTCCATGTTATCTCTAAAGCTCTTCATGTAGTCTCTGTACATCTAGAAACAGAGCAAAGATTTTATAAATATATACACACGTAATTTTCCGAGGGTTCTGAATTCATGAGTTTTTAATACCTCAACAGCTGTTCTTCCTCTGAAAAGAGACAAGTTATCTACAGAGAGAGACAAACACTCTTTGTTTCTATTACCACTCTTGTTCGTATAGAAGATATCTGGATTCGAATACCCGATGTCGAGCACCCATTTCGGTATCGGGATGTTCACATCGTCTCCTATGTTCCCTCCACATCTATGAAACGACATTATAGCTTGTAGTTTTAGTCCAAAGTTTTGTACGATCTCAAACAATTTTCTGTAAGCACGCCATTGGTATTGCTTTGGACCTTTTGATTCAACGATTCCCCACCATACATCAACCATCACTCCATCTACTTGACTCTGTTTCAGTTTCTTGAGCTGTTTCTTGAGATTCTCTTCGTTTTCAAGAACGTTATCGTTCGTGATGACTCCAAGTTGGAGCATGACGTAGACAGGAACATAGTTGGTCAACATTTTGTCTTCATACGTCGTCATATTGAACTCGGTCGCCTGTGTTTTCATTGTTAAAGATTCAAAAACACAAAACCAGAGAGTTATCTAGAAAAAAAAGCTTAAAGATTCTTGTTATCACTAACCTTTGGCTCTGTTGTAGAAGACGCAGTGGCTTGAGGCGTTCTTAAAGATCTCGCCTGGATTGAGAATCTCCATTGGATTCGGTTTTTGCTTTCTTCAGCTCTAACAAATATCGAAGATCCTTTGTGGAGATTTCTTCCGTTTATCAGATTAGGGTTCATCAATCCTAATACGCTTGTCATGGTACCTTGCACTTGAAGGAACTACGAAAATCCTTTACTGGATCGTTATGATCAAACACAATTGTTTTGTTTTCTATTGTTTTTTTCAGTGATATTTAATTTGCTAATTTTCTGGCGCGTTCGTATGCTATCAACAAAACGTGGCCATGATTTTCTTGCCCAATTTTTTTTTTTGTATTTTTTGTATTTTTGTTTAGTCGTCACGTTTCTATTCTTATTTTGTAATTTCCCGGAAAATAGGGGAATGAATGATCAAATATAATAAATATCTATGAGATATTAGATTTTTATTTTGCTTATGTTGTTATGAGTTATGACCTTATTGGTTGACAATCAAATTTTACAAGCCAAATGATTTACCCACATGGAAACATGGGATCCAATTAGAAGCAACCAGCTACATTCTAAATTCCATGAGTAACAAACATATAGCTCATGAAGATACGATTAAAAAGTGGCTTGCATGCATGTGAAGATAGAACCCACAACATAATTCTTCTATTGCTTCCATCAACACAGCGAGACCCTTCAGACACAAGTGAACCTATCTACCATTGTAGTTTATCAGATGTGGATGACCTAGTTCTGTAATGAAAGTTTCCATCGTTTTATGAATCTGAACTTCTCAGACCTAACATTAAAGCAAACGATTATGAAAACCCCGGAAGATCTATTGATCGCTGGATAATACAAAACACCAGTAATACATATCTCACTATATCCAGGATAATGGGGTATGCAACATTCGATCATCCTCCATGAAGGGTCCAGTTCCTAATGTCAAAACTTTATGCTTCTTAGACACCTCATTTTGTCCTTGATAAATCATCAAGGCCATGGACAATACCTTATATTATTTCTCAATAGGATCATGTCCAAAATAGCTTCTCATCCCAATCCTCCTTATATTCGCTATGGGAAATTTTAAAATGACTGTCTTGTGCTGAGGTTACATATCACCGAAACCGTGTTCTCACGTCCTCTAAAAACCACCACTTATCTCTAGAAAGACCAAGCCGCTTATATGACTACATTTTCCTATAAGACGATATCAAATTTGATAACTTGAGGCTAAAAGAGAAAAGTTCTCATCATCAGGATTTTGAGGCTGAGGTGAGGAGAAATAGAACACCTCGCCGGCGACATTTTGGCAGGTGAACAAGAGCTGCGGGCGAGCAGTAGATCTTGTCAAGAACAACTCCGTGAAATAGGGAAGGCGAGGTATGGAGGCCCAGAGCTCATCTCTCTATAGATTTCGCCGGTGTATCTCGATAATGAGATCAATTGGGATAGGCTCTGAGTTTTCTCAACCATTAAAAGAGGTCTTCGATTGCTTTTTGCATGGGGTGATGGTAAGACGATCCTTAGAAACGTTTTGTCGTCGTCTTGTTATCATGGCATTTAAAAGCATAGAGAGGATCCTTGTACACGAAACACGTCGATATCGACTCTACTCTTCAACGATTTAAACATTTTTTAGGTGAACCAAAAGGCAAATAGAATTAACTGTGATGTGATGCGTTGAGAGGAAGCCCATGTAGCCCAAACTAAGAGCCCGCAAAAGGGGAAATTCCGTTGTGATGTACGTAATTCTTAAAATCTTCAACGTTGACTTTATGAATTTACCTGTCTGTACGATAACTAAACTAAATAATACTAGAAATCTAACTAGCACCGAAAGGAGCAAATACTTATTTTGTAGTGAGAAACTATATTAGAAAAATGGATTTGGTGAAGAAAGAGAGCAATTTTCCTCCTTTTGACCCATGTTCGATTCCAGATCACTTGGTTATTTGGCTTCAGCTCAGATGCTTTATATATGGTGGACTTGCAGAAGTTAGTCAGACGTTTCAGTGAAATCTTATGGACATCCACTTCTAAATCCAAAAAAGCTATATATGAAAATGGATTTCGTAAGCGTAGAGAGCAATTTCCTTTTTTTAGTGTGTTTCTTAGTTAACAAAATTCATCAATCATTATAGTAGGACTGGAAATAAATAAATACTTCGATTTTCTTTTCATTTCTTTGCAATTTTTATTTAAGTGATACTTTGCTTTTAACTCAGTAAAGAAATACTTCAATAAATATGTTTCTTTGCAAGCCTTAGAATTTGTTTCTCTTTTACTTTATTTTTGATGGATGGAAAGAGTAGAATTTATCTTTCAACGAATTTTAGTAAGGAGATGCAGTTATAGAACCTTTGCATTAGTAATTTATCCACAAGCTATTGTAGTGTGGTGCTTCTATCTTCATTTTTTTTTTTCTTTTTGCCAACCTATGGATGCGTAACATATAACTCGCTTGACAAAAAAAAAAGAGTAACATATAACTCATGAAGATACGATTTCAAAAAGTCGGTAATTGTTTCTATAGAGAAGAGAGTACAAAGCAAATAAAATACTTAACTTCGAATAACCATTGCTCACTATAAAGAGTAAACAAGGGAATAAATTATAAGATCCACACAGAAAACAGAAGATAGTCATCCAATACGATCGTGTGATGATGAATTGATGAAAACCAAACAAAGTCTCAAGTTATGAAGTACCTGCAACACTTATATAAGCTCCACACTTTCTACATGGTGTAGAAAGGTTTGAAGTTTACTATACTCATCCGTTCCTTGGGTTTCAACTCTTACGATAGTGTTCCTCTCAAGATTGAAGTAGAAAAGGTAAAAAGGGTCGGGTGGATAGTACGACGACAACACAATCTCATTTGTCCGATTAACTCCAACAAATCTTAATAAGGATTTTCCGACTAAATTCTTCCACGATCGGGGCAGTACATATATATGCTTGGTCCATTCATGTTTTTCAATATCATCTAGAACGCACAACAGAAAACTTAATACATTTTCCACTAATGAAGAAAGGAAATAGATTTTCAGACTGAAGTAGAGCTATTTTACCATTATAGTTTATCAGAGTTCCATACTTCACTGCTCCAATCAAAGTTTCCATTACACTCATAAAGCTGAACTTCTCAGACCTAACGTCAAAGCAAACTATGATATTAGTCTCTGTAGATCTGTTGATAGCTGGATAATACAAAACACCATTGATGGATATCTCATTATCTTGAGAATAATGGGGTATGCCACATTCAATCATTCTCCATGACAGTTTCCCAGTTCCTAATGTTGGAATTTGATGCTTCTCAAAAACCTTGTTTCCTCCATATATAAGTTGGCCAAGACATGGACAATACCTTGAACTTATTTTCGATCGGATCATACCCAAAATAGCTGTCCACCCCAACCCTCCTCGTCTTCACTTTTCGCAAGGTAAAAGATTGTCCCGTACTAAGGTTACATATCACTTGTACCGTTTCCTTCCTTCCCTTTACAGTCCGCTTATCTATAAAACAGACCAAACCACGGATAGGAAAAAATATTCTACACAAAAAAATCAAGGAGAAATGCGTAAGATGCTTGGCAGCTACAGGAGACGAGTTCTCGTTCTCGTCAGGGTTTTGAGACTGAGGTGACGAGAAGAAGAACACCTCACCGTTTTTGTGACAGGCGAACAGAAGCTGCGGTCAAGCAGAAGATTGGTCATGAACAAGTCTATAAAATCTGAACGGCGAAGTATAGATACCCAGAGCTTCGATACACAACGACATATTGCTATAGATTTCGCTGGCAATCTCAAGAAGTCAAGAGTATTTCTCTAATAAGATAAACTGGAATCGACTGTAAGTTTTCTCTTCCATTCGTTGAGGGTTTTGATGGCGTATTACGTCGGATAATGGTAATAGGTTCCTCCGAGTTCGAGACGTAGTTTTGCTGCCAGGTTTTCATGGCGGATATCAGTGACGAATCTAGAAAAATATTTAGGCTGAGATAACATTTATTTATTATTATTTTTTCTCAAAAGTATTACATATACCAAAATATAAAATTTGTGAAAAAAATATGTAGTTCATCAATACATATAATTATTTCTTACAACCTATGTAGGTGTATATAGATATATAATTTTTTTAATTCATTTCCATAAAATATAAACATTTTAGAAATATATCAGTACGCATAATATTTTAATCAATTCATAAAAAATATCAAAACACATTTAAAACTGACTAGTAAGCGGTTCGGAAGAAAGTTGGAGCTAAGTGTTCGTTAAACCAAATGAGGAAATAATTAAATTAGTGTTTATGGTGGAAGAAAAAAGCAATGTCAAAAGAAAAAGATGTGGCAGCGAAGAAACTCGAACCTAGGTATGGGGAAGGTACTGTGAAAGCACGCAACCAATCAGCTCTACAAACTAAATATTTATAGATTTAGTATAGGGCACGTGCTACACTTCCAAGCAACCTAGATCCGCCCCTGACGGATACACTGCGGTAAACCCTAATTTCCTTGTATTGCACGATTTGAAACTTGTTTAAGCTAACCACAGGAGAATAAAGTTTTATGCTAAGTAGAAAAACAGATTGTGTCATGATGGACTAACAGGAAGCCCATGTAGGCCCAAAACTGGGGGCTGTAAAAGGGGGGCTCGTCATATATAGCCTTATTATATTGATGTACTTTTCATTTCAATACATAAATTTAGTTTTACAATTAGAATCAGTTTAATTATACTTCCTTTCTTTCAAAAAATTTTAAATTAGTATGATATAATTTATCAAAAATGTGATGTGGGAGAAGACGAAGCGAAATACAATAAAAACCCAAGGGATAAGGTTGATCAAAAACCGAAATTAGACATACAAATCTTCGGATAATAATTCCATCTAACTAGCTAAATTTGTAATTCCTGTATATGTTGGCTCCAAATGGTATATTAAATAGATGAACTGGAGATATGTACAAAAATGGATGAATTTTGGAGATTGATACAATTTGAAAAGAAATAAAACTTTTAATCAATCCATGTCTTTATAATTTAGATAAGAAGTATCTTGAGCTAAATTTTTTTTTTAGGAGTTGCGAAGAATTTTCTCCATATGAATGATTAAATTAATGTTTTTTTAAAACTCACTTCGGCATTTGGCAACGAAGAATGTTTTAATAGTCAAAAGTCAAGATAAAAGAGAATTCTACTCAAACGCCATGGATAATATATTTAGTGTTGTAGCTAAATAAATTTTTATTCCAATAAAATATCTTTTAATTAACTCAAATGAAAACTGGTATTTTCTATAGTCTAATCAAGAAGGAAATTTTCGAATTTTCTAATCGCAATGCATATACATATCACCGTATGAATATGATATTTCAAATCGAACTTAGAACAATGCCCACTCTCTCAACCTCATGATCCCAAACGTTTGTGTCTTAGGTAAGACACGACATCGAAACAGTAGAGGCCAGTGGTGAGGAGAGGTACGACGCCTGACGGAAGTAAATTGGCCCCAGGGTGATAAACTCCGACACTATGAGCCATCTCCATGTGGAGTTAGCCAAAGTTTAGGCCATGTCTGTGAAAAATATAAATTATATGTTAAAGAATCTTTTCAGAGATATACATTTACGTACCTCATAATTCTAAAAACGAAGGAATTACTTATCATAAAAGAAAAGAAAACTTTTTTCAAAAATGTAAAAATTGTAAAATTGTATCTGCAAATGATGATGATAGGGGTTGTCCTGTTCGTCGTGGTCGGTGCTAAGAAAAAATGTTCATAAACTGTTAGAAAGATGGAAACTTCTTGAAAATGAAAATAAAAACCAAATGAAAGAGAGATACCTGAACTTGAGATGGTACACGTTCGGGATGAGCATTGATGTTCAACGGATGTGTCATTTCTGCATCTCCTAGTAATGATGGTGTCTAACCATTATATATGGTTAATTATTTTATTTATTTTTTCCAATATGGTAGATCCTTTAATTATCTGATTTGTCGATTTTTTAGAAAAAATGTTAGCATTGACTTATCTTTTTTGTCTATCATATTTTCAAATGGGATTTGAAAAATGAAAGCAAAATCTCGTTAACGTTCAAAATTTTAAATAGTACACAAAACCATAGTTTTCAGAAAATACATCTATTTAACTTATTTTTATTGAAATCAATGAATTCGACTATAACCCTCAAGTACATAAAGTTATGATCAAAATTATGAACTACTATTTCTCCATTATTTCAACTAAGTGTACTCTTAAGCTTTTATCTCATATCTTTGTAAAACTTTTTATGCATTTTAATTGGATATTCTTTCACAAGAGAAACAACTAAAAAAATTTTATATACATTACAGTTTAAATTATTATTTGCTACAATAACATTTTTAATATAAAGAATATTACTTCCTCTGTTTCATTTTAAGTAATGTTTAACGTTTTTGTACACAGATTAAGTACATTTTGGTCTAGATCGTGGGACAAAAATGTCTTTGAAGCATGTTTTGTGTGTCTGTATGTAGACCGAGTTCGCTTTCCATTCGTAAAAACAACACACTTTGAAGAGTAAAAAACAATACTTTTAATTTAAACTTTGGAATGTAAAATTTCATATCTAATCAACATATAATTCAAAAATAGATATTAGAAATTGACAAAATTAAAAGTATTATAAACTATAAATTAACTTTTTCTTTTTTTGGTTGGTAATCGGAGTGTATCCTAGACGACTAATTTCCAAAATTTATAGAATTCCAAATTTTCTTGCCATTTAAGGCATTAAAAGTGGCCAAGCGGATTCACGCTGAGGGTAATCGTTCTCTGGTTTGGTCCAACATAACAAAAACTTCTGCAATAGAGCCAAACCACTCAGCGACAAATATTTTGTTTATATTACCTTTCCTTAAGCAAATTTTATATACGATTATGTGTATTTATATAAATTGTAACAATGTAATATTTGAGATTAAGCGGATAATATACAAGGCAAATACTAAATACACAAGAGTGCACCAAAAAAACAACAACACACTGTCTCACATACAACAAAAGAAAGTAAACACAAACAACACTTCCCTCCGCAAACAGATCTCTCTCCACTTAAAAAGAAACACTTAGAACAAATGAAGCATCATAGCGACCATGAATCCAAATCCCAAAACAAGTGTTTTCGCAGCGGAGGAGGAGTCAGCTGGAGTAGCGCCTGCGCCGGCAAGATCGGCCGTCGTGCCAGTTGTACTAGAAGGAAATGTCCCGACGGTTTTGGTGGTTGTGCTGCTAGAGCTACCTGGTGAGCCTGGGAACAACGGAAGAGAAGTCCCCGCTACAGCCGCCGGAGATAGTGCCGGAGAAAGTGCCGGAATGAGAGGTAGAGAGGAGGAAGGAAGTGGAGTAGAAGAAGATGGAGAGAGAACAGGGACGGGGTTAAGAGGTAACAGAGGTTGAATAGGTAGAACAGAAGAAGGTGAAGGCGCGTTTAAAGATGGGACGGTGTTTGGAAGCGGTGCAGTTGGTGCTGCGGTTGCGGTTGCTGTTGGAACAACGTTTACTTCGAGCTTCATCCCTTGGCTACAATGTCCTGGCATTCCACAAATGAAGTACCTAGACAAAATCGATCAAGAACTAATCTATAAATATATTGCTATGTCAATAATATATGGTCCTGATTTGTATGTATAGTATGAACCTTTTTCCAGGAGTAGTGAGAGGAACCAAGGAGTTTCCATTAGCAAACGTTATAAGCGGTTTAACGGCTTGACAGCTGTCGAATTCGGGTTTTGTGACTTCAACGACGTCGTGGAACGCAGCAGGGTAGGAGAAAACTGTTTGAAACAAAACGAAAACAGAGTTTTTGTTTTCAGTCTTTTTATGATGAAACAACGTTTGATATAGAGATTTGTGATTAATTTACCAAGATTGTCTCCGACCGCAAATGTTTGCCCTGCAGCCCAACTTCGAAGACTAGCTCCGACAGTCCAACCACTAGGACCACCAATGGTATGGTCTGTAGCTACTGTTAAACCGATGAGTGTAGTCGCGAGGACCGAGATTATGATCAGCATTTCTCTGGATGCCATTCTCTTCTCTTCTTCTTCTTCTTCTTCTTCTTTTTTTTCTTTTTGGGGGGAAATAATAAGAGAAATAGATCAAAAGATGATGATGTTTGGTGCTTCACATTTGGTGTCAAATGTGTGTATATATAGTGGTTAAAGAAAGAGAAATGATTGAGAAGAATATTTTTTGTGATAAGAGTTGGTAAATTATAAACTTGTGTTTGTCTGTTGAGAGTTAGTATTTTTGTTGGATCAAGTAAAGAACTAATAATAGATCGAGTAAGCTTTATTTTTTTGGTTTTACCTAATCCATTAGAAACCAGACAATGTTCATGGTGCTACACTTGTCCAAAAACTGTTTAGTTGCACCTAAAGCAAGTTCCTTTAATGCTTTATAAGTTTATCTCTTAGAAGAACAGGTGAAGTTTATATTAATCCAAGAGAAATAGTCTATAAGATAATTACACATTTTCCTATACATTATAGACCCATTGTAGTCTCTCTCTCTCTGTAATGGAAGTTACAATTACAGTAGAAGTAACAGAGTACTTTGTATGTGTTGTTATTCAAAACTTTTCGGAACTTGGCACAAAAACAACAAGAACGTTGAGATTTTTATACACCGGGGCTGTGACTATGAGCGAGTAATTTCTCCTGTTCGCTGTTGATATCGTTTTGGAGTGACAGAGGATTAGACTGATGAGAAGTATGCTTCGGATTGTTGATTTTGTACCACACGTTCTCTATACGGAAAAACGCCCATTGGAATCGCCTGTAAATCTCCAAGGCAGTGATGATGAAGACCGTGATGTAGTTGTTACGGAGATGAGCTGATAACTTGTACGTCCATGTCCACCTTAGTACCAGATTGCTTCCGATTACCCAAACATATACCTGCAAAACCGCAAATCCAAGATGATTCAAACACATTTAGCTAGTTATAGATATCAGGCAGTGTGGTTGGAAGATTTGATGAAAACAAGAAACTATATTTTACCCAATGGCGTCCATATAGTAGATGGGAGAAAAGATTTGGTCTGCTGAATTTGAAAATCCGAGTGAAGACACTACAAGTAAGAAAGAGGTAAGAAATCTAAAACTGACAAGTGAATCCAAGATTGGAGAAATCTGTTTTAAATTCACTAAACCTTAGATCCCAATCGCGTAATATATCCCAAAAGAAGGAGAAGAAAGTGTTAGCTAGACCAGAGAGGATCCATGCCGGCTGAATGGAGTAAGTCCATGTATCCGGATCGATAAAATACTTGAGGGCTGAAAGAAAGATGACAGGCACCGCCGTTAAATATTTCCCAGCTGAAAATAAAAGACAGGGGAGATATATTAGAAATCTAGCGAAAGCCATACACAAAAGAACCGATTTTCATTAGAAAAGGAAATGTCTCAGATTTGGGATTATCACCATTGTAGATGTTTGCAATGTCCTTGCTATCTTTGTACTGACGAATGCATTGGAACAGCCGGAAAAGATAAGGTAGAACAAGAACCAAGGGAATTGCAGCAGAATGACTCCCACAAACTGAATCGGCTTCAAACCATGCAATAGTAGCTACCTACAATGAATCCATCAGATTCACTGAATCGGCTTCAAAACATGCAAGAGGGAAACTTACTGACCTGTCGATGGACCATACGACATACTGAACGTTCTATATCCGATAAAACCTGCACACGAAATTTGTTGTTATTCAACAATTGCATTCAACATATGGAGGAAAGATAAAAAAAATTGTGTTACCTTTGACATAGAAGTTAGGATATCAGCTAGAAAGAAGTCCGAAAAAGTCACTGCCTGTTTGTGATACCCCAAATGGAAGTTAGATGATGTAAGCAAGTCTTCAACAGAAACAAATAACAGTATTCCTTTACCTGCACTGGGAAGAGTATTCGCCAAAATGTCCAAAGCAAGTAGTAGCGAGACGACATGTAGAAGATATCGAAAGGGATTATCAGAATAATCACAGCTGAGAAATACAAAACCACCTGGAAAAATCCAAAAGGTTACTCTATTAGCAAATGAATCAAAATCTCTTTAAACCAACTTTAAGAGAAGATGCATCTATTACACTGGTTGAGATGCAGCCAACTTTACGTCTCCGTGTGAGTACAGGTACAGATAGGCAGTCATGCTAGTCAATATAACTGTTGTCATCCACCTGGCACACTGTCATACCGGCTACATAAATGTAATCAAATGAAATATATATATACACAAATGATCTAACTAAGAGAATTGTATACCTTCCATATCTCTCTGTGACTAAGATGATCTGGTCCTAGATAAAAGATTGCTGCATAATCGACTCCAGACCGAGAAAAAACCCACAAATTTACACCCCAGAGCCAGACCATCAGTGTCTGAAAAAATGGAATACATTAGGAAACACACGTAAAGAATTGACTTACTAATTAGAGCGGAAAAGTAACTTACAATGAGAAGGAGAGGGTTATAATACAGAAATGTCTCATAAAAGAACAGTTCTCTTGTGTCTACTCCCATTTTCATTACAGATACCCATCCAATCTGCAAGTTTTTAACATTATTGTATATCACTAAGACTGAAAACTCAAACGATGGCTTCAAATCAAAAGCTAAGATCATTGTTTGCAAGAATAAGAGTTGAAATTCCAACCTTTCCACAAACATAAAGACCACCAATATACAGAGCAACCTGGAGAATCAAGAATGTGAATCTCAAATCAGCTGGATAGATTAGATGATATAAAACAGGACAAAGATTTTGATGATATGATACAATCAGCGAGAATCCATGAAACCAAGCGAGGGAGCTCCTTCCGTGCATCATTAAACATGCTACAAAATCAAACTCTACAGAAAATCTAAACACTTTGAGTAAATGAACAAAACCTTGAGACTTCCAAGGAATATAGGAGTTCGCAATTTCGCAAATGTACTCAGAAGCATACTTGCGCTCTTCAACTCATTTTCTCCTGTCCAATACCGCAAACCATCCAGAAAAGAAAAAAACGAAATCAATCACAATCTTACAATTCTGTCTCTCAAAATCACTAAGCAGAAGTAATTTTTCTGGTAGCCAAAGATAAAGCAAAAAAGAGAAATAGCTAACCAAGATTAGTAACGATGTGTCTACTTCCAGATTTGCGCAAGTGAGGATTATTCACAGGCACAGAGAAGACACCCCCAAACATAGATGCCAAAGACAAAACCTTCAATATACAAAAAAAAGCTTTTATAACCACAACTGTGATTATATTTCTCTATTCCGTTTTGTTCTGAAACCAATCGCAAACAAACGACATCGCTTAAACCTAACTCTTACGAAACTCAACTAAACTAAAGTGTATAATAACCATGAAAGTGAAAGCCTTTCCAACGAAGAAGACAAATGGTACCTTCCAAAACAGGAAACTTTCGCCGACTGCTTACCCTGGAGTCTGGGAAGAACACATCACGCTGCTCTCCACATGAAAACAAATCAAACCCTCTCCAAAACAGGAAACTTTTTTCACCAATTGCTTGCTACTTGAAGAAGGCGTCAACACTGCTCAACATGAACAATTGCATCGAGATGATGATGTTAATCCCAATCGGTACCAAAGACAATAAAAATCTAGCAAACCCATCAAAGATTCAATCTGAATCACAAAAAAAAGTCAATGGATTTTAATTAAAGCGGCCGAGAGACTAAAGACCCTAAATCGGAGATGAGAAGTTAAAACCATCTTTTTGTACTTTAGCGGAAAACTAATAAATAAAAACTCGCATTTAGAAGAAAGCTCTTTAATTTTTCCCCCTTAAACGTTAAAAATGTACATTGCATTGAGTTGAACAATTTACGAGATAGCAAAATCAAATATATTTACGTTGTAAGAATTAAGGAAGACTTGGAAGGCAAACCCAGAAATCTAAGAACAAGCAAATAAAGTCCACCGCTCTTTATGGAGAGAAACGATTTTAGATGGAAAGAGGTCGGAGATAAGGAAACGTTGTGTCCAAAAAAAAGAAAACTTTACAATAATCAATGAAAGCGAGAGAGAGAGAGAGAGAGAGAAACAAATCGAAAGAGTTTTTGTTTTGGTCAACGGCTTATGCAAGTTATTGACTTTAACAACTCTTTTACGTTATCAAGGCAAATCTCCTGGTAATAGTACTCCCTCAATTTCAAAATAAGTGATTTTTAAGATATTTTCACACAAATTAAGAAATCACACAAATTCATAATTTGTTGAGTGTCTCTATGTAAGAAAATCATTTATTATCTAATTCAACCAATGATAAAAAAGACTATAGAATATTATTGGTCAAAAAAAATTAAAAACAAATTAATGTTACATTGAAAAATTAAAAGATCACTTAAAATGAAACAAAAATTTTGATCTAGAAAATTATTTATTTTGAAACAGAGAAAGTATTAGATTTTGTTCATATAAAGTTAAAAAAATATATCGAGAAATGGAAGAATATGACTACAGTCTGTAGCTCCATATAACTATATGAAAATATTTTACAGAAAAATACTTGAAAATAGATATACTTTTAAACAAAAATTACATTAAGCTTTAGGATCTAAATGTGAAGCATGTTTCGTATACCACACAGTGCATTTTTAACTTTAGTCTCCATTTAACAATAATTCTAACAACAGGTAAGGTGTGGTTATTGAATGATTTAAAAATTGAAAATATTATTTGTTCCGCCACTGCGAATCGTGTGCATGTACAAAAGCGAAGAACCGCTTCACATTGTGGTTACGCCTTATTTTCGGTGTTTTTAGGCCTTAGGCCTTAGGGTGTGGTTTCTTTTATTTAATTTATTTTAAAAATCCAAAATTTTCGAAAATTATATAAATTAATTATATTTACTTATATAATTTTTTCAACTAAATATTGATTTGGTCATTCGAATTATTTTTAAAAATTATTAAAATTTGATTATTATTATTATAATAGTTCACAATCTACTTGTCTCGCACCGCTTAATCCACTGTCTATTCTGAACCTAATACTTCAAATTTTTGACAAAGATTAGAACATTATTATAATCATTTTTCACTTAATTAGTTCATGTTTTTAATTTGATTAAAAACTATTTCTCACAAGATTTAACATTAAAAATAAAAAAAATAGAAAAAAATAGTTTGCATTCGGTTTTTTCTTAATAGGTTCAAGATAAAACATTTCTCGTCTATTTTCTAATCATGTTTCGATTAAATAAATAAAATTGTTTAATGATTACATAAAAAAATTATAATGTGGTGATCTAGACCAAAATTTATGTTCTAAAGAATTTGTGAAATAATTGAGTGTTTTTAATATTTAAAATGTCCACGGTAGAGATTAATAATTGAAACCCCAATGTATGATTTATCAATAAAATCTATTAGTGGAAATAATGGAGAAATAGTAGTTCATAATTTTGATAATAACTTGTTGTACTTCGGGGTTATAGTCGAATTCGTTAATTTTGATAAAAAGGAAAAATATGTTTTTTTTTTTTTGAAACTAGAATTTTTAAGTCCCATATGAAACTTTCTACGTGAAGATAAAAAAAAAAAAGTCAATGCAAACACCATGACGTTAGAAAAAAAAAGTCAAAGCCAACTCCATTTTGTTTTGGTCGACGGATTAGATAATGCAGATTACGCAGTCGTATTTAATACTTCTTTTCTGTTTCGGTACTAATGACTCGATTGAAATGGTCTACCATATTGGTGAAAAAGTGATTAACCATACTGACTCAAGATTTTCTATCGGATGTGGTTATTTCCTTTAGTTAATGGTCAACAGAAACTCTCTCTTTCCACAAAAACCTATATAAGCCCTAAGTTTGTACAAACGCAAACACAGGATGACAGGAAACAGAGAGAGCAACTCTGTTTCGAAGGTTGAAGAAGTTAAAGTCCATTACGAATGAAGTCAAGCCTATTACGGATGTGTCTCTACAAAGCCCAAATACAGAATCTAAGATGCCAGCACGTTTCTCTCACTCTCAGGAAACGCATGAAGACAAGAGAGAACTTATTCTGAATAAGGCCATTAAAATTCAAACCTGCAGGAGCAAGAGCATGCTAAAACTGTGGAATATAACAACCACCAAGGGTCGGTCTAAACATTTTTAGTGCTCTAAAGCAAAAAACAATGTTTTTGTTTGTCAAGCAAACATTTGAAAATTTTAAAAATATGTCTAGAAAATAACCATAATATTATTTTAATTATATATATGATCATATGTAGCTGTATAATTTAGTTGTCATGCATGTTTATAAGATAGTAACACTATTAATTTGATTGATAAAATTATATGTGTGTGTGTTTTCAGAATTACACGATTTTTGAAAGTTTCTTTTGTTTGATAAAATTATAGCTGTATAATTGACAATTTTTGAAAGTTTCTTTTGTTTCATACATGCACCTACACATACTTTAGTAAAAAGATAGCGGACTCACATAATCACTTAAAAAATTACATGGCTAAAATTCAATACGTAAGAAAAGCTTGAAAAATCATACAAAATAAACAAACATTTAGTTACAAAAATGAGAGACAATACGTTAATATAATGTGGATGCTTTAAGTAGCCCCTTCCCTTGCTTATGCCATACTACAGTGTTCATTCTATCCTCTACTAATTTTTTTATCGAATATTATTATTCATCGGTTACAATGCTACCAATCAAAACTAATATTGAACCGTATTTTTTTTAAACACTGCTTTCTCCATCCATTAAACTAATAGTGAATGTATAGTCTGCCTACCACCTCTACTCGTTTCGACATTGTTCTTTCCCCGTAGTTATTGTTAAGAAATGATTCTCAGGTCTGATACTTACTTGACTTTAAATTTATATTGATTGTAAGCAAGTCGAAGTAAGTTCCAATTGGGAGTAGAATCAAAGAAAAAACAAAGGAAGTATATTGTTCGGAAAAACTTCGAAAATATGGTGAATAGTAAATACGAGTACGTGAAGTCATTCGAAGTCGAAGACGAAGTTATGTTTCCCAATTTGATAGTCATCCGTATTAATGGCCGTGATTTTTCGAGGTAGAATGTCTCGCACTCAACAAGTGATGGTGTGTTGATTGTGAAACGAGAGGGGTATGTAGTCTGATAGGTTGTTTTGGAAACTTACTTGAATTTATTGTAGCTTCTTTATGAGTAGATAGTGTTTCAGATTGTTCTTTGAACTTTAACATGTGTTCTCATGAATCTATCTATGTGTGTGTGTTTATAGATTGACAATGCCTTCCTTCTGTTTCTTACACCGTTTCACTTTCCGAAATTCACAAGTTTGAGAAGCCTAATGATGAAATGGCACTGAATTTGATGAATTCATGTGCGTCTGCGGTTTTGGAAGAGTATCCTGATATCGTCTTTGCATATGGATACAATGATGAGTACAGTTACCATAGTCACTTGGATTACTTTACTTGTCTTTGTTTTGACTCGTACCTGTATATCTCTTATTCAAGATTCTATTGTTTTCGTATATTCTGTTGCTTTGTATTCAAGAAAACCTCAAAATTCTACCAGAGACGAGCTAGGTATTGATTTGATTTATATTTTCATAGTGAATTGGTATTGTAGGATTTGGGGGATAAGTCGAGTTGTGATTAGTTTTCTTGTGTACGATTTGACCTGTACTTTAATTTTATTTTTCATTTGGTTTCATATGCAGTAAGATTCTGTCTTTGGTAGCCTCATTTTTGTTGTGGTCTATGTAACAAAATGGGAAGAGTTCTTTCCTCACAGAAAATTAGAATATGGTCCTTCCTTCGCTTCAAAAGTTGTAAGTTGTGCATCAGTAGAGGTTCTTCATGCTTACCTTGCGTGTAGACTACATGACTGTAAGACTTTCTGACGTCATCATAATATATGTTCTAGGAAATTTTATCTAGCAAATACATATGATAATCTATACTCTGGATACTTTTAATACTTGTTGGCATTATCTTCTAGAAGTTCTTACAACTGCCATTGTTTTTGTCGCAGGCCATGTCAGTAATCAATATAACACTTGTTTCTGGATGTTAGTAAAAAGTGGAAAGACTTTAAGTGAAACACAGGAGATTCTGAAGGTGTGTTATCTGTGCTTTGATATGACAAACTACGCTGGTTTTACCATGTGAATTATTGAGCACTATGACTAGGCTTTTTGATATAGATGGTACTTATATGGTTCTTCACTGTCACCTGGTTTCATACCTGGTAATCATAGTTCATTGTTCGATCACATTGCTTCTTATTGATACCTGCAGAATACTCAGAAACAACAGAGAAATGAGCTTCTTTTCCAGCAATTTGGTATTAATTATAAAATGCTTCCTGAATCGTTTCGCCAAGGATCCTGCCTTCTCAACACAAAGGTGATCTTTCGATTTTTCTAGCCTTTATGTGCTTGCATTGGTATATGTTGCAAATGTATATAGAAATTTACAGCTTTCAATTGGTAAGCTGAATCTTTATAAAGATTAGTAAGTTCAGTTTGTTAAATGATAGTGCATGTTCAGGTTACAGAAACATTTTACGTAGCTAAAATTTTATATGATCTTCTTTACTTGGTGAAAATGTAGATGTTCTCCTCTCTATATATACCTCAGGTTTAATGTCTATTTCCGATATGTGATACTTTTGCTGACTTTTATTTAGCTGGAAGAAACTGTTAAGCATGATGAGTATGGCAATCCTGTAAAACGATTGAGGAGAAGGGAAGTTTTTAGTGCACTCAGAGAATACTGCTGGAAGGAGGTTTTGAAATGAGCACTGCTCTCTTCACAAGGATCTTGGACATTTTGCAAAAGACATTGGCAAAATTGAACCAGATTATGTTAAGTTATTTCATTTTGAGAACAGACTATTACCTTTAACTTGGGTTGTGGTTAGAATTGATGGCTGCCATTTTCACAAGTAATATGTTTTTGGGTATTTTTACCATTTCATATAGCCTTGTTAGAAAATGTGTCTTGCATGGAAGCCTTAGACTTTTTAAATTTTGTGTTTCCTAGGATTCCGCTGTATTTCGACTTGATACACTTCTGACTGTTATGGTCAGCCTGTCTCTTACATTGCGATTGCTTTTGTGTAGTGCTGTAGATTATGATTCATTAAGTGATGCTAGTATCACTTACAGAGAAGTAGAATCGGTAACTTATAAAAATATAGGAATAGTAGTTGACCGCTTTGGCAAACAAACGTCTGCTTATTGCTTGAACGATTACTTATGTTCTGCTATACGTGAAACTCATAGAGCTTGCTTGGATTTTGATAGATTTTCTGAAGTTCATGAATTTGAGAAGCCAAATGATGAGCAAGCTCTGAAACTTATGAATTCATGTGCAGTGGCTATTCTTGAGGAGTTTCAGGATATTGCCTTTGCCTATGGTGTTAGTGATGAGTACAGGTCAGTAACTCTCGGCCCCTTCAAATCAACTTTACAATTCGTGATATTAATCGAGTTTATCTTTGATTTGCAGCTTTCTTCTGAGAATGAATCTGAGCTTTACAATAGACAGTCAAGGTCAAACATTTTTATATGCCTTAATTTACTATGTTTCAGGATAATTTTATCTGTCTTCCTACAATTATCTTATTCTTTTTCACTTTTGACCATATAACTTTATTCATAATATCTTTTATTGCAGTAAGATAACATCTGCTATTGTATCCTTCTTCACATCTACGTATGTAATGAGATGGGGAGATTTCTTCCATCACAAAGACTGATGTTGGAGCCTTGAAATTTTGAAACATTTTTTTTGTCTCTTGTCAGTTTTGAAGTGTTTTTGTCTGCGCAGAGCTTTCAAACAAACGGTCTGAATTAATTTTACAGAGAAGAATGGAGAAGTTTCAGGAAAGCACATGGAAGAAGAAGAAGAAGAAGAAGAAGAAGTGGTCGTAGACCATTCTAACATTATCGACCAATGTTTCTGGCTTCAACATCCTCACATTCTTAGCTCCTAAAAAAGGTATTCATCGGTACCAAAAAAAATCCAAACCGTAAAACCAAATGAGATTCAGCTCATATTCTCATAAACCAAAGCTGAAATATTAAAAATAATTGAACCGGATGGTTTACTCTTTTCCTTCCACTATATTTTTCCATTATCTTAATATTTATTTCAATTTGGCAGTTGAATACTACAAGAAAGATTGTGTTGTTAATTTTCCTTTGACTGGTAGGAGAAGAAATGTAAAATGTTAGTGCTTTTTTTGTTTTTTTTTTGGTAAAGTAAGATTCGTAATATAGATTGACTAAAATGATAAAAGGGGTAAACAAAATCTCTTCCCAAAAATTTGACTAATATGTTCATTTTTAAGGTAAGTTCATAATTAGTAATAGAATCAAAGAGATTTTATATTATTAAAGAACACAATATTTTATATATTTTGTTCCTTTTTCACCATTTTTTAAAAAAGAAATTAATTAAATAAAAATTAGCCACTGTAAGAGAAGAGAAACTGTAAGCGGTTACATCCGTCGACGATCAGACAATTCTTCTGCCATTGTTATACCTTTGGCATAGCTCGTAACGTTTCCTATCTCTCTCTCTCTCTCTCTCTCTCGTTCCAGACTACATACTCCGCCACTCCTTCCTCGATCCCTGTTGTGTAATGGAGCTGACGAAAACGTCGTTGGAGCCGGAGGTTCAATCTGGAGAGGAATTTGTCCACATCGATGACCCCAAGCCTCCCGGAGATTTTTCGTTAAGCGACAGCGTAGTGAATGTGGAGAAGGAGGAGCTTATAGGAGAGGAAGAACATAGCGACGCCGGTTCAGTGATCACAGGCGACGATTCGATCGGTGATAGTGGTGACGATGATATCTGCGGTGTAGCGAATTATGTTGATTGTGCTGTGGAGACGACGGAGAAGTTGGAACTGCCTGAGGAATTTGTGAAAAGCGTTATGGTTCTAACGTGCGAGTCCACAGTTGATGGTGGATCTTGTGATGTGTACTTGGTTGGCACTGCTCATGTATCACAGGTATCCTCGTTTTCGATCTCGTTGGTTGCATCATTAGAAATTAAAACTGGGATTGGTGCTTGTTCTTGTAATTTGTTGCATAATGATGAAGGATTTTAAAAATGAATAGTTTCATCAAAGATTAGGTAGCCACTGCATTAGGGGTATAATCTTTGCAGGGTTTACGTCAATTGAGTTGCGAAATGTGCCAATGCAGCTAACACTTGCGATTTAGTAAGACATTGTTCAGGTCCGGGGCTTGACATAAGAACATTGTGAAATTGAGGAAGATAGGGACTTTAGCTAGCATTCATAAGCTTTTTTCACATATGCATTTTCTTTGTAGGAATCATGTCGAGAAGTTGAAGCTGTAATCAGCTCCTTGAAACCACAGGTTCTTCTCCTAACAGTTCATTGAAGACTGAAGTGTTATATCTTCATGTTTTTTTGTCCACCTCTTACTTAGTACGTGGCTGATGATTTCAGGTCGTCTTCGTGGAGTTGTGTTCAAGTCGATTGTCTATTCTCAACCCTCAGACTTTGAAGGAGGTTTGCTCTACATAATTCTTATTACATGTCCAATTCAGTTTACTTGACAAGATTGTGCATCATCTTTTGTCAGAAGATGATAAGTGCTACCGGTCTCTCTGTTTATAAATTAACAGAGTAAGGTGCCAAAATTCAATTATTAGAGAATGGCCAAAGTTTTAATCGGAATTTCTAAAGTATGGGCTATGCATCGGAAAACTTTGTCTAGAGAATGTACTTCGCCCTTTTTGTATGCGATCATATAATATCACACATATATATCTATGATTCTAGTTCTTCTATCCATTTTTCTTTACTCTGGCAAGGTGCCATGTTTTTTTTTTCTTTCCAGGAGCCGAATTTAAAGGAAATGATAGACATGTGGAAGAGGAACCACAACCTATTTGGAATACTTTACGGATGGTTTCTTGCAAAGGCATGCTTCCTTGGTTAAGGTTTTCTTTGATTGTAGCTTAAATTTCCATACCAATAATTGACATCGCTTTTTACGTTTAGATCGCCAACAAGCTTGAGGTTTTTCCTGGTGCTGAGTTTCGTGTGGCATTTGAAGAGGCAAACAAATATGGAGGTAAGGTGATTCTTGGCGATCGTCCAGTACAGGTGACTTTGGTGTTCATAGTTTTAAACCTTTCTTATAGGAATGTTATAAACTGCATAGTTTTAAATTGTGTTCCAGTGAGTATTTAATTTCATTCGTATTTGTTGAAGCAGATCACGTTAAAGAGAACATGGGGTAAGATGTCTTTATGGTACAAAATAAAACTTGTGTACAGCATAGTGTTTCAAGCTGTCTTTCTGCCGAAACCTGAGGAACTTGAGAAGATGGTAAAAGTCCTTTGCTTCCTTTTCTCCATTTACGTGATTCAGTAAGTGTAAATATTTAGTGACGATAAAATTGGATGGCTTTAGCTGAAAGACATGAACGATGTGGATATGCTGACATTGGTGATTCAAGAAATGAGCAAGGAATTTCCATCTCTCATGGAGACACTTGTGCATGAGCGAGATAAGTTAGTATTCTATTCCTCTATACAATATACAGTTATCAGATTAATCGACCGTTTTCTCTTTGTTTAATTTCGCATCATCACTAATACTTGTGTTGAATTAGCTGTTAAGGTGCTCCTTTCAAGCTCTTCTTTCTTTAAGTTCTAATTAGCTAATCTTTAAAACATCGAAAAATGTCAACAATATATCTCACTTGGGTATCCTGATTTTTTCCTAATCTTGCATTAAATTATATCTCAGGTACATGGCATCTTTATTGTTGAGAGTTGCAAGTGAGCATAGTTCGGTCGTGGCAGTTGTCGGTAGAGGGCATCTTCAAGGTATCAAGAAGAACTGGAACCAACCTATAAAGGTTAGTAACAAAAAATTTCAGTATACATATTTGGTATTGCAGAGCTAATTCAATAAACAGAGCTAATTTTGTCACCATCATAATGGTATTGCAGGTGAAGGAGCTCTTGGAGTTACCGACAAATGATTCAACTTTTACTTTGAAGAATATTCTAAGATATCTGGTGGTTGTAGTAGCCGGGATAGCCATAATGTCCGGCATGTATCTTACTAAGTAAATAATCTCAAGGTAGAGTGAGTTTCTCATGAGGAGAATAAAACGTAAGCGAAATAACAGATGATGACATAACTTTCAATAACTGTTATAAACTTATGCTGTCATGATTTTATTTATTTATGGTTTTAGGATGAATAATTTTATAAGAGTTGTACAAATCAATTCTTTCCCTTCTCAACTACTTTTTTTTTTTTTTTTAAAACACCTCTAATTCTTATATTGAAATCATAGTTGTCCCATGTCTCATACTCAAATCTTAAGTTCTTAAACCTAAAGATATATCTATTATTCTTATAATTTTCATTTATTTTTTCTATTAATTCCACTAAACTACCCAATCGAATATCATGCCAAATTCAGTTACTATCACGAATAGAACCATAGTGTTATAACAGACGCAAATACACGCACAAAAGACCCAACTAAACATTCAAAAATTATCATGAATATCTTATGCATTTCAACAACTTGCATTCTCCACTGTGTATATATATGTGTGTGTGTATATATATATGTATTATTATTACTATTTTTCTTTTCTTTTCTTTTCTTTTTGTGTGTATATAATATACATTTTGCATTGTGGAATCATAGTTCTTTCTTCCCATAAACATACAAAACACACAATTTTTTAATCTGAAAATATGATAGTGACAATTGTTACATACACCCAAGAATTCACCATGGAAATCAGCGAAAAAGAATCTGTGTTGGAGATCAAGAAACGCTTAGGACAGTTTCTTCAGATCCCAACATCTTCTTTAACTCTCTTCGTCTCTTGTTGGGAACTCATCGACGGTCTCGACATCGAAGATTACCCAATCATCTCTCATGGCACCAGAATCGACCTCACCGTAACTCCCCTTTTCACCGCACCGTCTTTCATTAACCCCGCCGTCAAAAAAATCCACGTCATCGTCAAGTTCCCGTCAAAACAGTTCACCGTCGAAGTAGACAGAACCGAAACGGTAATGGCAACGTGTTTACCTCCCATCTTATAACAGTTTCTGAGTTTTCTTGATTAACAAGATACGAATGTTTTGCAGGTGAGTAGCTTGAAGGACAAGATTCACACTGTGGAGAACACACCGATAAAGCGAATGCAGTTATACTACTCCGGGATCGAGCTAGCCGACGATTATCGAAACCTAAACGAATACGGAATCAGTGAATTCTCAGAGATTGTGGTGTTTCTCAAGTCAATCAACCGTGCCAAAGACGTTGCTCCGGTGAGGAAACTATGTTTCTTGGTGCAGACGTCATCGAGTTTATTCAACGGTGCGAGGATTCCTGTGGAGATTAAGGACACTTGCACCATCTCGGAGATGAGAGAAGGGTTACAAGCTAACAAGACGTTGCCAAGAGACGAGTATATATTCGTACACAAGCAAAGGATTATGCGAGAGAATTGTAGTCTTCGTTGGCATGGTGTTGAAAATGGCGAGACTCTTTTTGTGTTTAAAGGGTCTATTAGTCCTGGTGGGTACTGAGATTAAAAGATTTAAGATTCGTATTCGAATAAGTCCCTCTCAACAACTCATACAATGTAATTTAGGGAAATTGATGGGAGGGTTTAATTGAATTATGCATCTGTAAACATTGATGAAATATAATTAATTTTGAATTGGAGGGTTTAATGTGGTTAAGTAAACAAGAACATGTACGTATTGTCGATGTGTCACAACTCGGATCAAACCTATGTAATGCATGTTGACAAAAAAAGGTACTGAATTTTTTTTTGTTTTTGGACAACGAAAAAAGGTATTGAATAACAACAAATTTTCAATTTGTAGTTAAAAATCATTGAATATCATGATTTATAAAAATTTAAAATATAACACAATGACATGATTAGATTTCAAAATTAAGATCAATACATTTTTATAAATCTTTATATAAATACACTTGTTAATTAATTAATTGATAATACGAATGCCCCGTGAACCCTACAACTTTAAGATGTTACAGTCGGTTTGTTGGGTCTCCAAGAAAGTTGTTGAATATTTCAGCACTTTATTATATAAATTACTAATGTAATGTTTGCTTAAGTATAATCATTTTTATTCTGGATTATAGATAGCATTTTCGTTAACGTATGTAGATAATATTTGGTCAATTAGTTAACAAAGAAATGTGTGTATTGTTATAAAATGAAAGATTGAGAATTAATTGATAGTGCGACTACTAGAGAGAGTAGGTGTGGACCCTATAACTTTAAGATGTTACAATCGGTTTGTTATGTCATTAAAAAAGTCGTCGGATATCTCAACCCTCTATATAGAAATTTACTAATGTAATGTTTATTAAAAGTATATATTTTTTTGTTTTCGAATGTAAAATAACGTTTTTATTAACGAATGTAGAGAATATTTTTTAATTAACAAAAAAATGTGTTTGTTGCTAAAAAGTAAAAAGATTGCTAATTAACTGATAGTGTGACAAGCGGAGTAGGTGAACCCTATAACTTTAAGATGTTATATTCTAGTCGTCGGGTGTTTCACAAACCTATTAAGAATTTTACTAATGTAATGTTTAGTAATGTATCGAATGCAGATAAAAATTTTGTTAACGAATGTAAATTATATTTTCAATTAACATGATTTCTTTTGTTAAGAAAACTAATTAATTGAATTCTCAATGACGGAAATAAATATTTATTCAGATTTAGTATCCGATATTCGGATTCCGCCGAAGCGTCCGATTCATTAACAGGTAAAGTATACGAACCGAAGCCACAGTGGAAGAGGATGAAGAATAATTATTTTCCATGACAAATCTTAATCAACTTATGACCAGTAGGCTTTTCCGGTTAACTGGATTCTCTAGCCGGAAATGGCCAAGTAGATTTGAGAACCAACCACTGTCTCATAGTAAACTTTTGATCTGTTTTTTCTACAGAGAAGAAGAGAAGAAGAGAAGAAACAAAAGAAAATTAGACATAACAAAACCTAAATCAATTTTTTTTATTAAGCTGGTAAGGCAACAAAGACAATGTTTGCTTGTATACCAAGAAAAAATATAACAAAGATAATCACATAAGCAAAACAATGGTTAAAACAAATCTCAAATAATGTCAAGAAACTCTATGTTTCCTCTTTGTTATCTCCTTCTTCACCCTCTCTTGCTTCCTCTTTGACACCATCGTCATCATCCTTTGCTTTTTCTTTATTCTCCTTAGGCCTGGGCAAAATAACCGGAACCGAAACAAAAAAAAATATCCGAACGGAGTCTAAATTTATACAACCAAAAAAATGAGACCGAACCGAAAATTGAATGGGTACCCGAAATACCCGAAATATAATTTTATGTTCATAATATTAATTATATTTAGACTTATATAACCTAATTACCCAAAATTACAATTATAAACTCGAAAATATTAGTTAATTTTATACCAAAATAAACACAATACTTAAAATAACTAAAATATCATAAAACTTTTAGTTATATTTGTCAAAACTTAACCAAATTTTATTACAATTTTTTTTCTTTTTCAAAATATTTTTAACCAAACCGAAATATGAAAATACCCGAATGGATACTAAATTCATCTATCCAAATTAACCGAAAACCGAAAAAACTGACCCGAACCGAAGAACTGAATGCCCAGAGCTAATTCTCCTCCTTCTCTTCTTATTCTTCATCTTCAACTTTATCATCTCTATCTTCTTCTTCACTTTTCATCTCCTTGTCATCCTCCTCCTCGCTGTTTATTTTCTCCTTTTCCTCTTCTACGTTGCCTCTTCTACTCTCTGCGTCCGAAGAAACCTCCTCCATAGGATCATCATCTTCTCCTCCTTCTCGAGATCTCTTTTCCTCAGAAACCAAATCAGGATGCTTAAAGAACAAATACATATGATAATCTTCTCCAACTCCTAAATCTCTAAGCATCATGTCATCTTCATCCTCCATCACCATCCTTCTCTCCTCTTCATCGCCGCCGACAAGTATCAAACGCGTCACCGGTAATTTCACCTCCGCGGCGATCTTCTCCTTCAACTCCTTGACCGTCGCATCCTCACTCACGTCCGTATCTATGAACGTTCCCGTTATTATCTCCACACTCACCTTCATTGTTTGATCTCTCTCCACCAAATTTTATGATTTTGATTGCTAAGACAAATATTCATATCTTCTTTTCTACTGTTTCTTTGTTTTTATTTTGATTTCGGTTTTTGTTTTTTTTTTTTTGGCAATGGTTTTTTTGGTTTCAAGATCTTGCTATGTATGAAAACATGAACTAACCAAACACAACGCATGCAAGTTTCGTTTTCAATTCAATATCAAATATCGGATATTGTGTTTGATTTTATGGAAAGTATCTTGTTTTATTTCAATTTCGCTGCGGATATCTTGCAACTAGATCTTTTTATATATTTTTTGACTAAGTAGAATTCTTCCACAAAATCTATCCTCAAGTTTAGGGAACTAATTAACAAAAAGAAACAAAATTTAGGGAACTATATGATAATTAAATTCATAGATTTATATTAGGGTTCTTCTACTTCTAATTATATGTAAAGATTTTATGAAAAGAAACATATTTAGGGTAATCACTAGTTTTTGTATGCAATCCTCAATAACAAATTTATCCAAACAAACAGAAAAAAAAATATCCTCATAAAATTTTGTCTAACAAGCAAGGATCGTTTCTACTATATATACTCTAATACTCCACTGTTGCGCCCTCCACATTAACAAAGTCGTGATGAGTTCATGAGTTGGGCTTATTAATGGGCTCTTCTCCATATTTCTTAGATGCTTCAATTCACCTTTGATACCGGGGCCCGGGGGCTTATTAAGACCTACCTCACGATATTAAGAGATAAGCATTTTCTGCCATTAATTAAAATTTCAATCAGTTATTGGTAACCTCTGTTGTTTTTAAGCCACCAAATATTCGATATGTAGCAAGGAAGCTGTGTATATATTACCCTATTACACTCGTACATACTTAAATGTACATAGGAGATATACCTACCTATCCAGTGGGTTTAAGATTGGATCCCTAATATGTATGACTTTGAATTAATTCATTTTTAACAGTGTGAATTAATGTCATTAGTTCATTATATAATGAGACTGCAAATTTAGATTAGAAGCAATATGGTTTTATGTTGTAAATGATCTTTTTTCTTAGAGAAAACTACAGTTTTCAAAGCCGTATATAAGAAATTGATTTGCACAACAAAACCATAACATAAAAAGTGATTAAGTAGTGGGTGTGAGTATTGGATGAGACCTATTCAGAATCCTCAAAGCTTAATTGGTTAAACAATATTGTAGCATGCAACTCTGTCTGTTTAAATGAGTTTCATATTCTAAGTAAATGTATATATAATCTATTGTGCTCTAATGTTTGATAATTCGTAATGTAAGTTAGAATCCGGAACATAATGTAGTTTTAATCATAGTTGGCCATAGTGAACAGTTGAAATAGTAAATTCATTCATCTACGCCATGCTTTTTTTGTTTGCCTACGTCATGTTAAGTTTAAATAAACAATTATATAAGGAAACAAATATCAAGAAAAGCTACTTTTGTATTTATGTATCAATAAAAGCTACTTTTGTATTTATATCTTAAAAGATAAGGAAGTTAAAAATTGAAAGGTGTAAATCAAACATTTGTACTACAATGAGCACATGAAACGTACACACATATCACGACGTCAAAGAAAGAAGAAAAAAACGTTTCACATATGACACGTGTACATGCAAGCATGCTTATTCCATGAAGGTGTATAAATCCACAAATTACAGGCTGTCACTTTGTTTAATAAAGACATTAGTGTAATTAAAACAGCTGTTAACAAAAAAAAAAAAAACAATGTTAGGGCCACAAGAAAAGTTAAATGTTAGGGCCACAAACTAATAAACAGTTAATACTTAATAAGCTGTCCGTTACCATTGGAGCGGCAAGCAAAAACTAATTTGGATTCGCAGAATTAACTATTCCAGTTGGGATTAGTTACACTATTGATAAAAGCAAAGAGACTTTTAATATTTAAACCAAAAAGGAGATTCTGGCTATTCAACCAGCTGCTAGCACTATTCACATATATGTATGCATTTATATATTAATAGTCCAAGACTTTTTATCTCCTAATTAGATGGATTTAAATTTGATTTCCTTAAATAATAACCTTATATTGTATTCCTAAGTATGTGAAATATAATGAACAAGAACAACTGTGAAACAAGATAATTATTTTGGTATAAATAAACTACAGCAAACAAAATAATAGAAAGTTACCGGATAATAGAACCAGTTATTTTAAATTATTTTTGAAAATATGAATCATATGGTATTTTCAATTTAGAATATTTATTGTTGTATTTAATCAACTCTTATAATTTAATATGATTTATAATTTTTCTATTTTATATTACTCGAAGTAGCGGATCAATTATTGCTTAATTTCAATGGATCGGATATTTATTTGTTCAATTTCTCATATTAATTAAATTTCTATTTTCAATTATAAATTTAAATAATTATTTTAAGTTTGACTATTATGATTAATTTTTTGGTCAAACTTATTTTAGATGGTAAAATAGTTAAAAAGAATTATATGACCGACGACTAGAATTTATACTTTAAAGTTTTTGTTTTAGCTAGTGTCAGTCGTTACGTCACTATCCATATTTAAACATGTATATTATATATTATTGATAAAAAATAGTTGACTGATGACCAGTTATGTTTAATGATACTTTGGATAATGCATTGACTAAATATTACGGTTACTTAAATAAATTGTACGGATTTTTCATCTATTGATTTTTAAAATATATTTATAAATATTAACAATCGATCTAGTCAATAATAATACTATGAATTTCTTTAAATTTCTTTCCTGTTTTGCTCACTTTATATATTTATAAACGATCGATAGAGTCAATAAAAACATAGATTTGTCGTTTTTGTAATTTATTCTGTTCATCTCATATCTAATAAATATTATTATTGACTAGATCGATTATTATTACACGCCTTCTAACATTCAAAAATTAATTGATGTCAAATATGTAAAATTTATTAGATATAAAACTAAAATAAAAAGAAAGTTAAATAAATGTTATAGATCATTTTCACTATGAATTTTAAATCTTAAAAAGTTAAATAATTTTACATTTTTTCTCCTAGGCTCATACCATATAAACATAATATTTTATAGAAATATTTGTTTCTTAAGAGTACAATTTTTAAAAATGACTCAAATTTAAAATACCAAAAATGGTTAAAAATATTACAATTCACATTGAGACTAAATTTTATTATATTTATCTTTTAATGGGGAAAAACTAAATCTAGCTATTTGCTTATTTAATTAATATTATATAATAATATATAACCGTATATGGAAAACCAATTATATTGTGCCACATGGATCATAAAAGGATAGAAGCATCTTTGTCTTCTCTTTTTTTTATTGTTGTGTTTTTTTTTCGCTTCTCTTTTCTTTGAGCGAGTAGGGTAAAGTAAGTGTCTCCCTGTCTACCTATAAATATGTGTGTATAACCCATTAAATTCACTTGCACTCTCAACACTCTCTCGCCACAAAACCGTTTTGTAAAACCATTAGTCGATTTCCGACCAAGCCTATTTCCTAGCTATAGATACTATCCGAGGGTTGTTTACATTTCTCATCGACAACGTAATATACCTAACATTCATTAACTTTCTCTTTCACCTCAAATATATCTTTGATTTCATCCTTTTTTCATTTGATTAAACGTATACCATTCCATTTTTTATGGTAAAATATCTAGTTATCAAAACCATCTTTGTTGTATCTATCATATACATCAAATGATGAAATGATTCTTATTTATATATCTTGCTGTTGAAACCGTATTTTGTTTTTAGATTTATAACTTTTTTTTCCTTTTCGTTTGTAGAAAAAGAGTGAGACAAAGATGGAGAGACAGATCAAGCTAACAAAGGAACAATAAGCTTAAACAGATTTGATTCTTCTGAGTTTACATAGCCAAAACTTAAAAAAGGTATCGCTGGATTCTCTTCGTTATCCTTTTCATTTTATGTTCTTAATTATGCATCCACGACTCTATATACAGATACATATCTGTGTGTGTGTCCGATTAAATACAACGATGCTAACAAAATAGTGGGAAAAATTTAATACATCACACAAATTTATTCTTTGCTGCTGGTCGGTACATATACGTACATATGATATCATGCCTTTTTTTGTCCCTTCCTCTATAAAAATTTTGATAATATTTTTCTGAAGGAAAAATATAATTTTTTATATAAATAAATTAATTTTAAAATTATTATTTTTGATTAAAATCAAAATATTTTAGTTCTATTCTTTGATCTACTTATGGTCATTTTATTTGCTTTGGGCAAATGAATCCAACAATTCTCTTTTCGTACCTTGTTCTATTATTTGGATCTCTGTAAATTGTGAAACCCTCGAATAAAATATCAAACTTCTAAAAACTTTTTTTGCCTCGATTCATATTTTGACTTTTAAACTAGTCCCGGAGAGTTCATAATGTTGATCTGCTGGTTAAGGCTTTTTTTAATTCATTTATTTTGCAAAAACTTTGGGTTAATTTGATAGTCTATATAAATTCGTTTTTTTGGGGGGTTAATTATTTGTTTTGTCTTTGATATCCACTGGTGGGTCTTTTGATTCCAACAATCACCCTCAATTACTTTTTCTAGTTTTTTTTTGTCTGTTTCTCTTTTATTTATAAGATCTTTTAAGAAGAAAAATTAAAAGAAGAAGATAAAAAGTGGTTTGACTTGGAAAAGCTAACTTTTTGTTGTAATGAATTTAGTGAAAGAGAGAGTGTATGTGTGACTGTGTATGTCCAAAAAAAGCAATCCCAATCTTGGAAAAAATCTTTTTGATTCTTGTACTCAAGAACAAAGGAAAACATAAAGAAACATTTTCCACAAACCCTAATTTCTAGATCTAATGAGTTCTTATCATTTTATATCCCTCTAATATGACTTTAATTTGTAGTAACTCATTTTCGTTTTTTCAACTCTTAGATCTTCCAGAAATCGAAAAAGCAAAAATGTCCGAGCCAAACATGGTACCAGTGGATAACAATGGAGACAATGATAACAACAAAAACAATAACATGAACAATACTGATGGTGGAATTAACAACACAAATGGTGGAATTAACAACCCTAATGGTGGAGCTGATGTTGGAGCTGATGTTGGAGCTGATGTTGGTGCTGATGTTGGTGTTGATGTTGGTGCTGATGTTGGAGCTGATGTTGGTGCTGATGTTGGTGCTGATGTTGGAGCTGAAGAAATCGACAGTGCGAATACTGTAAGTGACAATCACGAAGAAGCATTGGCAAACAATCAAGGTCCTCCTCGTAAGAAAAAACGATACAATCGTCACAGCCAGTTTCAGATTCAGGAGATGGAAGCGTAATTTTCTTCATTTTTTAAGTAACTCAACTTATATCTAGATCACTAATAAATTATATATAATCATTTCACATCTCTCTCTTTTTTTTGTTGTTGAATAGTTTCTTCAGTGAGTGTCCTCACCCAGATGACACACAAAGGAAAGAACTTGCCGGTCAATTGGGTTTAGACCCTCTTCAGATCAAATTCTGGTTCCAGAACAAACGCACCCAACACAAGGTATATAGATATTTAATAAATTTGTTATATCATCTCACAGACATTATATCTAATGTATATATAGACATGACATGAGTTGGTAATTCATTGTATATAACTGTAGATTGGTGATTCCGCATATATATGTTGAATTCGAAATAAAGTTTTAAGATTTTAGGGTTATCTTATTTCGTAAGAGAATATTATAACGTTTTTGAAACGTGTGAAACATACAACGTGTACACACATTAGAGGAAGTGTACATGTGTTTGTATGGAAGCAATTAACACATGTACATTTCTTCCTTTAGTAAAATTCTTTTTCCACTTGAAAACTAAAAAACTTCATTAGATTTGTTGCTTCATATCCAAAGATAATGACTTAGTTGGTTTTTCATTTAATTTGAAATATTATTAAGAACCTTTGTTTTGTTTTGCAGAATCATCTAGAACGTAATGAGAACACAGAACTTCGGGCATTGAACAACAAGCTTAGAGCTGACAACCAACGGTACCGAGAAGCTATTATTCAAGCTTTATGCCCTAAGTGTGGAGGCCAAACTGCAATTGGCGACATGTCTTTCGAAGAACATCATCTTCGTATCCAAAACGCTCGGTTAACGGAAGAGGTACTAGATGTGAACTAGTTTATATATCAATGAAATATAAATGTTTAATGTAAATGTAAATGTTCATAACTTTTCATCAACATTTGCACACACACACTGACCACTCCGGTTAACATAACGAACTACATATATTAGAGAGTTATAATAAATGAAGGATACATATTACATTTCGAAATATTATTAAGCAAGTTGTATTTCATGTTTTTGGGGTTTATAGATCCATCAATTATCCGCTCTGGCGGAAAGGTTAATGGGCAACCCGGTAAGGAGCTATCCCCGTATGTCTCCTCCTATTCATCGTCCTCGACCTTTCGAGTTCGGGATGGGATATACTGGAAGAAATGTGTATGGAAATGGTGGAAACCTCCCAAGGGAAATCACTGGACCGGCAGATGCTGATAAGCCGATCATCATAGAGTTGGCAGTTGGAGCCATGGAGGAGCTAATGGTGATGGCTCAAGTGGGTGAACCACTGTGGATGGGAGGAGTTAATGGCACTAACTTAGCTTTGAACTTGGATGAATACACAAGGACCTTTCGCAAGGGTCTCGGGCCTAGACTTAGCGGGTTTAGAACCGAGGCATCCAGGGAAACCGCGCTGGTGGCAATGAGTCCTACTGGCATTGTTGAGATGCTCATGCAAGAGGTACGTAAATTAATCAATTAAATTATGATCTTAATTAATCCCTTTTAAATATATTAACATATATTATGTGTGTAATTAATGATATGTATTCGCAGAATCTGTGGTCAACAATGTTTGTCGGAATGGTTGGTAGAGCCATGACTCATGAACAAATATTGGCTGATGTTGCTGGAAACTTCAATGGAGCTCTCCAAATCGTAATTCTTCCACTTTTTGCTATTTTATATAATATATGTAAAAAAAGAGTTATAAAACAAAACTGAAACCATATTTGATATAACATAACCAATCTTGTTCTTTATTCATAGATGAGTGCTGAGTATCAAGTGCTTTCCCCGCTAGTCTCGACCCGCCAAAGCTACTTTGTCCGCTACTCTAAACAGCAAGGAGATCATTTGTGGGCGGTGGTCGATGTTTCCATCGACCATCTCCTTCCAAATATCCACCTTCAGTGTCGCCGCCGACCCTCTGGATGTTTGATTCAAGAAATTCCTAGTGGTTACTCCAAGGTATATAACTTATTGTCTCATTATGGTTATTTTGTGTGTGGATCATAGAGTTTTAATGATTATTTTTGTTGGTTTGAAAAAAGGTTACATGGGTTGAACATGTGGAAGTAGATGACAGAGGAGGAGCTCACAACATATTTAAGCACTTAATCTGTACTGGTCAAGCTTTTGGTGCTAACCGCTGGGTTGCAACATTGGAACGCCAGTGCGAGAGGATAGCTAGCATCATGGCTACAGATTTTCAATCTGTAGATTCGGGTGATCACATAAGTATTTATTACTCATTCCCAAATTTGCTTAAAAGAAATGTTTTTTTTTTCTGTTTTTTTTCTCTTAACCATTCTGTGAGTTTTTGTGACATGGTGCAGCGCTAACGAACCATGGAAAGATGAGCATTCTGAAAATAGCTGAGTGGATCGCGAGAAGCTTCTTTGCTGGACTGACCAATTCGATGGGGTCTACATTTTCTGGTGGTGCTGGAGATGATATCAGAGTGATGACAATGAAGAGCCTGAATGATCCAGGAAGGCCTCCCGGTGTCATTCTCAGTGCAGCCACTTCGTTTTGGGTTCCTGTTCCTCCTAAGATTGTCTTTGACTTCCTCAGAGATGAGAGTAATCGAACCAAGGTATACTTATTTAGGACAAGACTTCCTTTTTTTGTCTATGACTTACTTATATAACATGTTTTGAGATATGTATCTGCAGTGGGATGTTCTCTGCAACGGAGGGATTGTGCAGAAGATAGCAGAGATTGCAAATGGGAGAGACAGTAGGAACTGTGCAGCTTTACTCCGGGTAAATACCTAACTTGTGTTTTTTTAAATGCATTCTTTTTTTTTTATCTTTTGGTATGTGACCGATGTTTTTTTTGGGTTACAGAATACAAACACTTGCCAGAACAAGATGATGATAGTCCAAGAGACCTCTACTGATCCAACAGCTTCATTTGTGATCTATGCACCTGTTGATACGGCATCAATAGAGGTTGTTCTCAATGCAGGTGGTGATCCTGACTATGTGGCTCTCCTTCCTTCTGGTTTTGCTATTCTTCCGGATGGTATGGGTCAGCCTGGAGGAAACGGAGGAGGATCACTCCTGACCGTTGGCTTCCAGATGCTGGTTGAAGCAGCTCCTTTGGGTAAGCTGAGTATTAGCTCTGTTGCAACCGTTGAGAATCTGATTCGTACAACCGTGCTGAGGATCAAAGCTTTGTTTCCTTATCAGCCTGCTTGAACCACCCCTATTTGGTAATCTATTGAATCCATTTCATAAACAAACTTAAAAACTTATCTAATACTTGCTACGCAATTAAGGTGCTGATGACGTTTTTGTTGTCTTTTTACAGGAAAGTAAGCTTAATGGAAGATTGAAGAAAGAGAGAGAGTGTTTGTGTTGAAGATCGGTGTTTAGAGTTCATTGGAGAACTTCAAAAAGGGAGGAGTCAAGAACGAACCTCAAAGAGTTTGGTTTTATGAGGTTCGGGATTTGACTTGCCCTGGAATATACCCATTCAAGATGGAAAAAAAAACAAACAACTTTGTTATTTCATTTGAGTCTTTTGTTTCCTTGTCATTATTGGAACCTTTTGTTATTTCAGTTTTCTATTTCCTTGTCATTGTTGGAACCTTTTGTTATTTCAGTTGAGTCTTCTGTTTCCTTGTCATTGTTGGAACCTTTATGGAGTTATTGAGTACTCTTTTTATCTATTTGGGTTTCAAATTTGGTTTTTTTCTATTGGCTTTAAATCTTCTCTAGTATGGATATTTCTTTTGTTGTCAATTTCTGGAGTTTAGTTTATCAAAAGTTCACCCCTTTTCTTCCCAAGACTCTCTCTGTTTTTCAAGATAGATTGCAACAAGTTTTTGGCTGTTGGCTATGGTTTTCGATTGACCAAACCCAACCAGACTAAAAAAATCTGAGCTGCTAAAACCTGTCCTGGGTTGTGATTTGTCAAGACCCAATGTAGACTTCTCAGTGAGGTGAATTGTAAATATCTTCAATTTAACTTCATTTCATTTCAAACAAGAACACACATGATTTTGCCAAAAAACAAGAAGAATCCAGCAGAAAGGTCCAAAATTTTCGCAATAAAAAAGTTGAAAAGCCAAATCCACCTAGAGCAGAAATTATCAGAGAAAAAAGAGACATTTTCACTTGCTGATCTGATCAGTACCTCAAGCACGCTTTCTCCTGGCCAAAACAACGGGTCTCTTGCCAACAGCTCCACCGCTTTTGTTGGATTGAGAGAGAAGACCGCGAAGAAGAGCTAGAATACCAACACCCATGAATGGCACATATATCATCAACAATTTCTCAGATGCCTTCCCTGAACCTATCATCTCTCCCAGTATAGCAGCCTAAAAAGAAATGTGTAGTTAAAAACAGATTCTTCATCACAAGGCATATATACCATAACAGTTCCATAGCAATGAATGCAGAAAGATTCACATTGCAGAACAGTAAGAGAAGTTCATAAGTCTAGTAATTATAATAACCATGAAACTGGTCAACATAGCATAAACTCAAAAAGTCTGTCTCTCATCAACATACAATGTTGTAAATCTGGGGAACCATAATTGCAATTAACAACATGCATTTGGAAACCAAATGAAATCTTGAATCAAGCATAAACAGATCCTTTTAGTCTTCTTTGTAATGGTCAAATTTCATAGATTATACATCATCAATCCAACAAAGAGTTCTCTCATGATACTCATCAAGCTCAGATTCCAGAACAACACCAAAACATACACAACACTTCCTATAAATCTAAGCAGATCAACAAAAATTTCACCCTAAATCAAACACATTATTTCCAATTTCTCTCAGAAAACTCGAGAGCGAGATTAAGATCTAAATGTACCATTGAAGTCACGACGGAAGCTCCGTACACCATGGATGTTGTACCGAACCACGATTTCCCGGCGAGAATAGCGTAGACGTTGACGATCGAGAGCGGCCAAAGAAGCAGAAGCTCGTGCCAGACGAGTCCGACGAGGAAATGCGGCTTCTCCATGGCCAGATAGTCACCAAATTCAGCGATGTACCAGCGATTCAGATCGACGAGAAACGCCGGGAAGATATCGCCGGGAAGACTCATTTGGCCGTCAATGAGCGGCGAAATGACCGCCATGAGAGAAAAGTATAAGAAGAGAACAGCATCGATCAACTTGCAAAATGCTCCCATTTTTTTTTCTCTCCTTCAATGGAGTTTTTTTTTTTTTTTCTCTGCTTTAATCTGTCGTTGTCTCGTTGACCGCGAGAACGACGAAGAAGAAGAAGAAGAAGAAGAAGAGCCGGGCTACTTAATATAATTGGCGAAATCTAAATTAAACCAAACCGGTTTAACAGGCGGCCATTATTCCGGTTCGATTCACTGGTAAATTAGAACACTTCTATTTTTTTTAATTGATTAATCCACGGTCTCTCAAAAACAACTTTTGTCAGCCCTATTCTGAGTGTGGATGACTAAAATAGAACTCATGGACACGTAACGAATGAAGAGAGAGGACTTTAAAAGGCTAAAACGTTCCCTTAGAACAACCATTCCTCTTGATCCATCCTTTTGAGTACCACTTCTCTAGAAAACAGACCAAGCCATGAACAAGACCACTCATTCGACACAGGAAGCATCAAAGGAGAACTTCATATGATAATTGGCGACTAGAGAAGACGAGTTCTCATCATCCGGCTTTTGAGGCTGAGGTGACGAAAAGAAGAAAGAACTCGCCGTATTTTTTGGTAAGCGATCAACAGCTGCGGGGGAGCCAAAGATCTTGTCAAGAACAACTCCGTGAAATCAGGACGGCCAAGTGTGGAGGCCCAGAGCTTCGATACGTAGCGACAACATTTCGCTATAGATTTCTCGCCGGCAACCTCGAGAATATATTGACAATGAGATCAGTTGGGATCGGCAGTGAGTTTTCTCTTTCTCCACCATTAAGTGAGGTCTTCGCTTGCATACTGCGTCGGGAAATGGTTACATTACACCCCCTCCTCAGAGACGTTCTGCCGCCGTGGAGACACTGCTTTAAACCCTAGATTCATCGCCAATTTTGAAATATAGGTTGTAATATGAAAGAGTCGCGCCACTGCAAAAACTCAGTATAGAACTAAACCGCACCGTTAAACCGGCTGTCACTATGATCATTTTACAAAATCCATTCCCTATAAAATATTTGATGATACCCAGAGTTCCATTTTACAATGTTATATATTCATGATTCAGTTCACTTGCTCCTCTTGTGAGATTGATATTGAATTTTTTTGCATTTTTATCTCTGGGATATGTATGGTCCCCATCTTCTAATAAGACCTTATATGTACCTTTCTAAGTAATGTTATAACATCTGTAGTCATTTAAACAAATTGTGTAAGTACCTCTTCGTATCTATCTAACCGCCTCTATGGAGTTTCAGAATGTTTTGATTGCGAATTCTCAGCTGAGCTTTCGCTAGCTTTGAGTTTCTTACTACTCTTCTCCCTGAGCATCTCCTTGATCTCTGTTTCTCTCTTATCAACAACTTTGATCAAATCCTTGAAACTTGCCGCTCTCAAACTTCTCCCTGGTCTAGAAGAACCAGCCTCCTCGCTCGACCGTACCTCATCACTTTCTTCTGGTCTTAACCGTTGGTATTGCCAGAAAACTTTCCAGCAAAAGAGTGTGAGTGCAATGAACCAAACGATCCCACATATTAGGAAGAGTCCCCAGAAACTCTGTACCGAGATTTGATAGTTTTCTGTATCTGAAATCTGCATTGTGCATTCGTGGTCGTAGGTAAGCCATTTCTTGCGGATTTTCTCGAGTTTTCCTTCTTCAGACAGTTGCAAGATCGCAGTCGACATATCCACAGCTAGAGGAGAGTCTCTCTGGAACGCCTGCAAGAATTGAGATCCAATAAGCAAAGTTTTAATAACGACTGATCTTAAAGAACTGAAGTTGGATTTCACATACAAATCCCCAGCCTGTCCGGGTGAATTCCTGTCCAACTGTCCGGAACTTGCAGTTACTGTTTGACAAGAGGGCTTTAATGTAAGGAAGCTCGTCGACAATGGCTGTAACACCACCGCCTCTGGGACCACGTTGAAGAGCAGAGAGATATTCTTCTTCGTCTTTCAGCGGAATGATTCGTGATGGAGCTATGTTAAGTTCATTGACCAGATATTTCCATGCAAAGGTACCGTCTTGGACTCCAATGGGTTCGTTGCTTGTTACTAGAGAGTCCATTCCTTCTATCCGAGATGTTAGCTGTTGAACGGTGAGGATCGAAGTGAGACTCGCCGTGTAGCTTGAGTTGATGATTAGAACCACAAATAACCATACGAGTAGCACAAACCTCCCCAGTGTGCTCACCGTGTTCTCCCCTGTAGATCAAGAAATGACGAAAAATAAACAACTTGAGAGCTTGGTAATACACAAAAAAAACCCGATATTTTCTTCTCTTTGATGTTTCGTAGGATCCAATATGTAATTGTGTACATACTGTGAGAGAAGAACATTGTTGAGAAGCTAAACCTGCAGCGTTGAAGACCAGAAAGAAAGGGGCAAAGCAAAGCTTTAGCGCTTAAGTTTAAACTTATAAATATGAGCTTTGTGTCGATTCACTAATTGTAAGGAACTAACCAGAAGACGGTAATGATTTGACGCCTAGGAGGTCCGCGGAATTCTTCGTTAAAGCGGTGTTCAAGAATCCAAATGACGGCTCCAACAAAGAGAAAAAGGGCGCCTGTCACAGCCCACATCTCTATAGTGAATGGCTTCAAGAACGACCAAGGACTAGACTTGGCCCCCTTCACTGGAGCTACCACCACAAGCCCTGATTCCATAAATGGCTGCGTGAAATCTACAAACTTGGTTCTGTTTGTAATGATTGTAACATCCCCAACAGCTACATCGAAACTCTAGAGACATAGAACAGAAAAAAAATTAGACAGGTTTGTATACTGTTTCATGTACTTGATTGAGTAAATAAAAGAAGAAGTAAGACTCACATTTTCAGCAACTTCACTTATGAGATTGTCATATGAAGGATTTTTCTTCCCGTCCCCGTATAGTATATAAGTACGTGGAACGGGATATGGAAGCAATTGAACCGCAGCTTCAAAAATGTCGATGCAGTATCCTTTAACACCAAGCGGGTTCTTGTCCTTGGAAACATAGTTTTTGTAGCTCACACGGTTAGGCACCCCGATTTTGAGCGGCTTTCCATTGTCAGGGAAAACCCAACCCCGAGGTGGCTTTATTACTTCTCCTGGCCATATGATCTCATTAAGACGTTGGTGTTTTTCAGATGTGTTTGAAAGCTTAGAGTATAATGTCTCTGGAGGCACGACTGAGAAACCTGTATGATTCGACCAGTACCCGACACTCTGTGGACCTGTACTTTTTATGTTTAGAATGTCGTAGGCTGGATTAATCCGGTTTTTCTCTGAATCAAACACGATTTTTCCGGTAAGACCTGTATAATTCATCTCAAGAATGACCTGCAATAACCTCTCTCCTTCATTGAAAATGTTAAGTGTTGATAGCTTAATGCTGCTATCGTTGGTATTCCTCAGATTCGGATCATTAGAGAAAGTCACTGTATTGCCTTGGCTGAAGAAAACGTCGAGAGCACGAGCTACCAACCAAACAGAATCATAAGCATACAGCGCGTAAGAATTGAAGCCATCACCACTACTTGCAGTCTCCTTGGATCTAAGGTTTTTCCATCTTGCTTTAAAACGTCTCTTCGTGTTACTCTCAGGTGTGTAATGACGAAAAGCAACCACTCCTTGCAAGAGATCCATAGCTTTTGGATCCAACGGTTCCATGGAATCCAAAGCTGTAGGAAGCCAATCAGTGGTGATCCAGACATAGCCACTTCCCATCATTCCAAGCGACTTGGCGATAGAGAATATGTTTAAACCCGAATCAGGATTCACATGAACAACAAAGATGCGAGATTCCATCAGATTAACAGAAGCCAATAAGTCACTGATTGAGCTATTATCTGCACCAGGAGTAAATGCAGCCTTGTAAGAGATCTTGGCACGTTTCTTGGCTAAAGCATCGCCTAATACAGATACCCCGTTCCTACCATACTCATCGTCCACAAAGATCGCAACAATTTCTCTCCATCGGAAATAGGATGCAAAATCGGCGATTGCATTCATCTGAAAGTAATCATTCTGTGTGGTACGAAGGAAATAAGGGTACTGAAGGGAAGAAAGAGTCGGGTCTGTTGCTGCAAATGACAAGAGAGGTACATGGAGCTCATTAGCTACATGGGAGATTATGTGACCAATTCCTGAAGATTGTGGACCAATGGCTGCAACCACCTTGTTCTCCATTAGCTGCAAAGCTACACCATAAGAAAACATATCACCAATCTACTTCCTCGTTTCGAAAACGCAATTTATGTGCAAAATGAAGATTTTAACAAGAGGTGTATGAACAAGACCAGCTCTGTAATTTGAATTACCCCATTTACTATCAAACCCAGCTTCATTGGGGCATTTTCTCAAGCAACTTTCAGGCATAACTAACAAGCTATTCCTTTTTAGCTACAGTTTAAGAGAAGTACCTCCCATGGTGCCAACAAATCCACTACAATTTGAGTCCTGGAAGACGATATTGAGCTTGATTCCCCTGAGAATACTCTGATCAGCGTTAACTTCTTCAATGGCCGCCACAAACGCGGGTTTGGCCGCTCTTCCAATGAAAGAATCATAAGTAAACAGAGCTCCAACGTTGACAGAGCTTCGCAAAGAAGAAGAAGAAGAAGAGTTTCTTGAGAAACTTTCTCTACCAGCACCTTCCGTTGGCAAAACCAACAAACCAAAAACACATAGGAGCATAAGTCCCATGGAAACACCTCCCATCATCACGAAAAATCCAATCTTTTAATCGGAAAGGACGGATTTTTACGGGCTCATGAGATACCCATTTGAAAAGTTTCAGAGTTAAAGACAAAAAAAAAAAAATCTGGTTGAAGAAGCATTAACGACCATCAATTTGAACATCAACATCAAGAGAAAAATATATGGGTCAGACAAAAAGACAAAACATTTGGATCGAACCAAGAATCAAAAGACTTAGATTTCTTTTTACATATATGTATGTGTTTGTATATGATTTATCTTGGATTCTGTACCGATCAAGAAACAGAACTGAAACCATCTCAGAGATGGTTCAGAAAGAAAAGAAAAAAAAAACATGGAACTAATAATTAATAATTCAATTCAATGTGTAGAACTCCATGGATGTTGGCAATAAATTAATTGAAAGAAAAAATAAATCAATAAAATAGCAAATAGTGAGTCAGACAAAACAAATTTAAAATAGAAAAGTTCATGAGTTCATACTTCACTGAACGTGGCAATGATTTAATAAAGAATTAATGTGTAAAAATAGACGTACATATGCATCCAAAGTTCCAACTTTTTTTTTTTTTTTTAATTCTGACGAGTTTATATATTCAAATTTGGATGCTTTTGATATTTTGGGTATTCTATTAGTACCAAACCCTATCAGATAAATCCCCAAAGTCAATGCTGTATAACTAACAATTTTTAGCTCTATAATCTATATATAGTTATAATCATGGTAACAATCACTGGCTCTCGCCGGCTTTTTATGTTGCTAAGTTACAATTCTCAAATCTAATGAACAAAGCGATTCGAATATTGACTTACATGTTAGCTCATATCTAATTCCTTATAATTCATATACATGACAGTTTTCTTTCTGTGGAGTGAAATCTACTCATCAATTTCGTGGTACCTCAGTATCAGCTTCGACTTCCACTACATGAGATGGGTTGTTATTAGAGTCATCACTCCTTCTGAACATTCTCTTGATAGCTTCTTCTTTCTCATCCACAAACTCCACGAAATCAAACACCAATTCCCTAAGCCGCATTGTAGGAGAAGCCGACCAAGAAGCACGTGACATCGAGCTTGTCCTCTCCATCCGTCTGTACCGCACAAACTGGCGTATCATCCTGAGAACAAACACCAAAAACGCAGAGACCGTGATTGCAATGCAGACGAGGTACAACCCTTTGAAGCTCTTGAGATGAAGCTGGTTTGGCTCTGGGTTCCAATCTGATTTTTCTGCGCAATTCTTCTTGCATAACCATTTCTTTCGAATCTCTTGCAATTTCCTGGTCTCAGAGAGTTTCAAGATAGCTGTTGACATGTCTATAGCCAGTGGAGAATCTCTCTTAAACGCCTGTTAAACAAAAAAACAAGTTCAAATCTTTTTGTGTTTATTTTCTGATTAAGAGAAACGTGAAAAACGTACTTACAAATCCCCAACCACGGTGCATAAAGGGTTCTCCGACAATTTTGAAGCCTGGTCGTTCTGCTAGAAACAGTTCGATGTAAGGGAGCTCGTCGACAATGGCAGCCACACCTCCCCAATTGGTTGGCCCCAGCTTTAGAGCCTTTTCATACTCCTCGGTCGAGTCAAGTGGGACCAGTCTAGACCGAGCCATGCCAAGACTGTAGGTTAAATACTCTAATGTGAACGTTCCAGCCTGGTATCCGATAGGCACCTCGCTTGCTCGCAAGCTATCGATGCCGGTAATGGCAGAGGGAAGCTGTTGAACTGTGAGGATTGAGGTGAGATTCGCTGTGTAGCTCGCGGTTAGAACCATCAATAGGAAGAGCCATACAATCATCACTAGTCTTGCTAGATTACTTATCGTATCTTCCTCTGTTGACATTACAGGATAAAATAGAAAGACCACTGATATGAGCTGATAGAAAAATCAATACAGAGTCGAATATGTATAAGACAGATTCTTAAATGTAACTCTAAACTTGTTTTTTTTAAAGAAAGATGGATGAGATTAAGGCTACTCACGGTTTCTCTTGAAAAGAGTTGAGAAGCTGAACCTGCAAGGACAAGTCAGACTGGATGTGTCAGATAAAAACTCCAAGAATGAACTATCAATTTCAGTGAGTATTACGAGCTGAACTTACAAGATCATTGTGATGAGTTGTCTTCGGGGTGGCCCTCTGAAATCTTCATTGATGCGATGTTCGAGGATCCAGATGACTACGGCAATAACCAGGAATGAAACTAGAACAACGCACCATAACCGGATGGTGAAGGGTCTCAGAAAGATCCAAGTTGCATTGTCGTCGTTAGCTGGAATCACCACCACGAGGCCTGTGGACGCATATGGCTGCGAAAAATCCACTATTTTGGACCGGCTTGGGACTATTGCAATATCCCCAACAGCTGCATCATATACCTGAAACAAAGGGAAAAACAACAAGGAAATGCCCAACCATTATCTCAGTAAAAGTTACTCTGGGAATGTTCAGTGATCTCTGAGTCTTTCCAAATCAGTTTTGAACGTTTTTAAAGTGGATACTTACGCCATCCGTGACCATTTGAATAAGCTGGTTGTAATTAGGACTTGAATGGCCATTCCCGAATGGCTCAAACATGTAAGGAACACTGTAAGGGACGAACTTCAATGCTTCAATGAAGACGTCGATGCAAAATCCTTGGATCCGATGGCTGCTGTTCTTTTCTTCAGTCACAAACTCGACAAAACTCACTCTTCTCGGGACAACAATCTTCAATGGATCTGCAGAATCTGCAATGATCCAACCACGTGGTTTTTCATGGCCACCGCCAGGCCAGGTTATGTCTCCAAGTTTTTCATCAGAAACAAAGCTAGTCTTCTTCTTCTGTGAATGTCGGGTTTTTGGGACTACAACCGAAAAGCCTCCATATTTCGACCAAAAACCCACAGTATGAACACCGGTTTTGTCTACATTGATGATCTCGTAGTCACAGCCGATGACATTTCGGCCAGAACCAAACTGAACTTGACCGGCTATACCAGTGAAGTTCACCTTCAGAAGTTTCTCAAGTAGTAGCTCCCCGCTGTTGAAAAATTTGATTTTCTCCAGGTGCAGTTTAGTTCCTCGTGCATGAAGTAACTTTTCGGAGTAAGAAAACGTTATGTTGATCCCTTCATTCAGCAACTTCTCGATGCCGTATGCAATCATCCACACTGTATCATAGGCATGTAATGCGTAGGCATTCATTGATCTGTTGCTCTGCAGTTTATGTGTGAATTGTTGCATCTTTACGGATTCTGGGATGTGTTGACAAAGCCCCACTACTCCTTCAAGACGTTTTAGAATACCTTTGTCACTCAAAGAAGAATCTAAGGTAACTGAGAGCCAGTCTGTGGCGAGCCACACGTATTCATGGGTCATCATCTGTAGCTTCTGCGCTATATCAAAAATTCTGAGCAATGGGTCCGGACCAAAATGAAGTATATAAACTCGAGGACCGATGGACTTGGATTTGTTCAAAGCATCAGTAAGGAATTTTTCATCAGAATGCACTGAGAGCGGCACTTTATAGGAAATTCTGGATCTTTTCTTGTACAGTTCATCATCTAGAGCAGCAACTCCATTTCTTCCGAGCTCATCATCTGAGTAAACTGATATCACCTCTTTCCATCCATAAAAATTGATAAGATCCACAAGGGCAGACATTTGGTGGGCATCATTAGGTGTGGTCCGAAGAAAGAAGGGAAATTGGAGGGCAGAGAGTGTTGGATCAGTTGCTGCAAATGAGACAAGAGGAAAGTGGAGCCCTTTGGCAATATCGGACATTGTATGAGCAACAGAGGATGAAATTGGACCGATCATAGCCACTACTTCTTTCTCAAGCAATTCAAAAGCTGCAAAACAATAACCACTGAAACTTAAACCAGACCCAGTGGTAAAACCAAAGTTATAACTCCAATTATGTACAGGACACACATGTTCTAGGAAGGAACAGCCTGTTTGGGTCTGAGGTTTACATTGTTCTATGCATTATTAGCATTTGGAATCCGAAATATGAATCTATAAAAATTGATTCAAAACATAATAGATATGCCAATCATTTCCTACTACCCAAAATGGAAAGATTCTAATCAGGCCATGGAAGAGGGTCACAAGTGTTTGAACACACAAAAAAAAAAAAAGAAGTAGAGAACAGTCACCGTACCTCCTAAGGAGCCACGAAAGACATTGCAGCCAGAGTCCTCCATGAGCAGCCGTAGCTTCGTTCCTTTGAGAACGGTTGGGTCAGCGTTCACATCGGAGACAGCTGCCTCGAGAGCTACTTTTGCAGCTCTTCCGATAAGTGAATCAAAAGCGAAAACAGCACCGATGTTCACCACTTGAGGCCTTTGGCAATCCATTGGAACCACCAGAATGACCACAATCAGTGCCATAATAGCGACAGATGGGTCAATGCCCAGTCCCATGGAGACAATGCAATCAAACTAAGGAACAGTTCAAATACTTTGTGTCGGAACCAGAACCATCTCTTTTAAATCTAGTGGCTTTTCATTCAGCATTGGGGATGAGACGAAAAGAGAACTAATCAAGGTAAAGTTTCCAACTTTGACCTGTAGAATCAGTGTGATTACTGATTAGAAGAAAATCAAATCAAGATCTAAACGAGGAGCAATCACAAGTCGAATCAAATTGAGTAATATAGCTAAAAAAAAAAGGAAACAATGTGGATACGAAAACTTATACACACAAACTAATCCGGAGATGGGCAAAATCTGGAAAAAGAGTTTCTACCAATTCATCAAAGATAACAAGCAAGGCAGCGAAACAGAGCCGGTAAGAGTAAGAAGTAGAGAACGGAATCAAAAGACAAGCTTACGAAACAAGAAATCAGTACAATAGTGAGAGATTCTCTTACCTCTTTGAGCAACCTTCAGATTCTGTGCGGAATATACGCAAACACTTGGCAGGCATAAGTTATAAAAGGGAAATTTTACGACAAAGCAACGAATTTTTAACCGGAGAAGTCAAGAACTAAAAAAAAAAAAAAAAAAAAAAGAGCCCGTGATTGACAGGAGATTCCTAAAGGGAAAAAAAAAAAAAAATTTCTAGAGATCAAATCATGATGCCCAGAAAGCTATCTTCTTCTTCTCGGAACAAATTGAAAACACAGTATAAAGAGAAAGAGAAACGTGTGACTGAAGAGCTTCATTTCAAGTCCTATCCGTAGTCATAGTCTCAGAGCAGCCATTTGTTTGTATTTTTGTTAGCAGTGGGGCCTATTATTATAGGGCCCTACATCTAACGGCCCATTTGGTGAAGTTCAAATTAATTATGATTAGATTACCATATAAATTTTAATAATTGCCATGTGTTAATCATTTGATTTTGATAATCCATCATTTTCATTTCTTTTAAGCTAATTTGTCAATTACAGGTCTTAATCAAGTGTTAATGATTTTTTTTTTTTTATAATTTGAAGTTTTTACTAATTAGGAGGAAAGAGATGTCGCACTTGGCAAGGCAAATAAGGAGTTGGAGTTTTTTTTTTTTTGTCTTCATAAGAGTTTTTAGGCGGCAAAAGATAAAATATTAGTAAAACTGAATGAGATTTTATCAAGATTCATTTAATTAAATTTTATTAAATTACATTTATTTTATCTAGCTATGTCATTTTTTTTTTGAATAGTCATATAATTTTGTTTGATGTGTTTCATGTTAATTGGAGGTTTTAATGAGAAATCTTAATCTAGCAAATATAAAATTGTATAATAGATTAGATTCTAAGTTCTAACTAATTTGCTATGTATATTAATAAAGGTACATATATTGCAATAATAAAGTCTCTTACTATGGGAAATTACAATTTGTGCCCTTAAATTTTGTAAATATTCCGAATTAGGAAGAAAATAAAGAAATGAGATAACTTTGCCTGTCAAAGGTTCTCCTCTCATTAAAAGCCACCTCTTTCTTTCTCTCAACACCTCTCTCTCTCTCTCTCTCTCTCTCTCTCTGCGTCTCTCTTCCCTGTAGTTGAGACGCGAACCACTGAAAAACCCATTGAAAAGTCTCGAGCAAGAACCAACAATGGCGGAACCCAAGAAAACCAAGTACGATCGTCAACTTAGGTATACTCTCTTTCTTCTTCCAAACTCTCTCTCTCTCTCTCTACTTCTCCTCTGTTTCTTTCATCATTCCCCTCAATTTCGCTCAAATTGTGATGATGTTGGGGGGAAAATTCGTAGGATTTGGGGAGAATTAGGTCAAGCGGCTCTTGAAACCGCGAGCATCTGTTTGCTCAATTGTGGCCCAACTGGCTCTGAGGCTCTCAAGAATCTCGTTCTTGGTGGGATCGGAAGTATCACCATTGTTGACGGAACCAAAGTAGAAACTGGCGACCTTGGCAACAATTTCATGGGTAACTTTGTCCTTCTTTATACCTTTGTGTTGCAATGCGTATACAGATTTGGTTCGGTTTGTTGAAATTGATGATTTGTTTATGTTCAGTGGATGCGAAGAGCGTTGGTCAGTCAAAGGCCAAATCTGTGTGTGGCTTTCTTCAGGAGCTTAACGATGCTGTTAAAGCCAACTTTATCGAGGAGAATCCAGATACATTGATATTAAAAGACCCATTTTTCTTCTCTCAGTTCACTCTCGTTGTCGCCACTCAGGTACTTCTCTTTCTTTGAACTGCTCGATTAGATATATTTGCGTGGAAGTTTCAAATAACCATCACCAATGATCATTTCTTTGGGATTAGTAGTCTTTGTTTTCAGATTTTCACAGAGCGTTGCCTTATTAGTTTGCCATGTGTTGATTGTAGTTAGTGGAAGATTCAATGGTGAAGTTAGATAGAATCTGCCGGGAAGCAAATGTCATGTTGGTTTTTGCTCGCTCCTATGGCCTTACTGGGTTTGTTCGCATCAGTGTAAAGGTAAGATTATTGTAGTTGAGTCTTGACTTGAGTGTTGGTCATGGTATGTCTGTTAAGTCATATCTTTTGTTTCCTATCAGGAGCATACTGCTATCGAATCAAAGCCTGATCATTTTCTTGATGATCTCCGCTTGAATAATCCGTGGCCTGAACTGAAGAGGTACTCTGCTTCAATCTTCTCTCACTCATTATGATTTCTTGGCATCCCTTAAACTTTGAATGGGTTTTCATGTTGCACAACTTGCGACCAGTTGATGTAGAATCTTAATTATTCAATGATCTGTAGGTTTGTGGAGACCATTGATCTAAATGTAGCAGATCCCCCTGCTGCCCATAAGCACATTCCTTACATCGTCATTCTTGTCAAGGTGGCTCAAGAATGGGCTCAAACCCATAACAGCAGCCTTCCCTCCACTAGGGAAGAGAAAAACGAGTTTAAGGTATCCTTACTTTTTGTTACTCAGCAAACAGTTAGCAAACTTTACTTGTCTTGTGATTCCTTATATTTGTTTCTCTTATTCCTTGAAACTTTAGGCTTTAGTTAAGTCCAAGATGGTATCAACGGATGAAGATAACTACAAAGAAGCCATTGAAGCCGCTTTCAAAGTTTTTGCTCCTAGAGGAATCAGTAAGTATATATCTCGTCTGGCAATGGTTGAAACTTGACCTTTAAATTTATCTTTTCTGTACTATAGATGCTAAAGTATTGCAATTGGTTGGACAATTGTAACTGTAACAAGAATCAAACGGATAACTATCCTCATGAATCATGATTGATTGCTGATCATTTGTAACAGATCAGGTTAACATTGGATTTCAAAATATGAAGTCAGTTTTCTTAGTAACTACTGGGAAAAATGTCATGAGCTGATTCAAGACATTTTCTTAGTTCAAAAATGTCATGAACTAAAGCTGTTGTTTTTTTTTTGTCCAGGCCAAGATATTCAAGACATTATTAATGATAATTGTGCTGAAGTTGGCCCAAATTCCTCCGATTTTTGGGTAATGGTAGCAGCACTCAAGGTTCGTAACTTGAAAGTCCTCACGTCAAAACACATACTTTCATATTGTTATTCCAAACGTGGAAGGAGTTGAGAACGTTTGCTAGGGTTTTAGTATATCAGATTGTTTCTTTGATCCATGTTAGCTTTTTTTCTGCTTCCCATCGACATTAATGTTTACCCTACTGATTATATGCATCACTTGCAGGAGTTTATTTCAAATGAAGGTGGTGGGGAGGCACCACTTGAAGGTTCCATCCCTGATATGACATCTTCCACAGAGTTAGTTCTCCCATTCTTTCGTTTCAGGGGAGGGATGAAATTCGTTCATAACCTTTATCAGATTATTATATAGCTGTATTGTTTCTTTTGCAGGCACTACATCAATTTGCAGAAAATCTACTATTCCAAAGCTGAAGCTGATTTTCTTTCCATGGAGCAGAGGGTAAAAAACATTCTAGTTAAAGTTGGTCAGGATCCAAGTAGCATCTCAAAGCCAACTATCAAGAGCTTCTGCAAGAATGCAAGAAAACTTAAGGTGAGAATGCTGGAATTTCTTACAATTTGATGTGTACTGTATGATTAAAACCGATTGTGTGTTTTTGAGTAAAGTAAAAGCATTGGGATATGCGCCTTGTAGGTATGCAGATATCGTATGATAGAAGACGAGTTCAGAACTCCTTCTGTAACAGCACTACATAAGTGCTTGGCTGATGAGGAATACAGGTGCAAATGTCTTCATTGAAATTGATCTTTTTCATATGACCACAGAAACTGTGATAACAAAATATTGCTGGAGTATACTTGCAGAACTGAAAAATAATATTACAGTTGCAGCAGTTTGGAGACATGTTGTTAGCTCTTAAGGCTCTTACCACTTTTCTGTTTACTCCTCTTGCAGTAGCGCAATTGGATTTTATATTCTTCTTAGAGCTGTTGATAGATTTGCTGCGACCTATAAGAAGTTTCCTGGACAGTTTGATGATGGGTAAGAGAACACAATCTGGCAAACGTTGATTGTATCCTGAACAATTTTGGCATCGTTAGGCTATTAAAATGTCTCTTTTCTAGCAGATTAATGGACCATGACACATCCCAGTTAAAAACTACTGCCCTGAGTCTTCTTAGCGAAATGGGTTGTGATGGCTATGTGCTTCAGGAAGAACTTTACTATGAGATGTGTAGATTTGGTGCTGGAGAGCTTCACGTGGTTGCTGCGTTCATAGGAGGAATCACATCTCAAGAAGTGATCAAGGTTCGTTTCATATCCCTGTGTCTCTCAAATTGGTCACTAAACATTAACCTCGTTAACGATTTCCCAATGTTTGCAGCTCATCACGAAGCAGTTTGTTCCCATGCCAGGAACTTACATCTTCAATGGCATTGATCACAAGTCTCAGTCTTTGACATTATAGAAGATTCTTAGACACTGGTGGCTGCAGAAGAACTCCAACCTATCTTTTATCCTTGCTTTGAGTTGAAAACTTAAAACCTTTTTTTTAGAACAAGGAACGATTCACCAGTTGGAGTTTTCATTCTTCCATACACCAGACTAACTAGATCTCATTTCTCCATAGAAACAGTTTCGAATTCTTCATGTATATTGATTTTTGAGCCGCGGTTCAAAACCGAAGAGCTCGTGTTGATTGATGGGCAAAGAGCCTTTTTGTATTACTGTTTGGTAAAGCAAAGTTCTGTTATCGTTTCAAAATAGAGGCTTAGACTGCAAATTAATAATCAAAATATTACTTAAACATAGTACACAGGAATACAGAAGAATATAACAAACCACTGATGCGGCTGGGGACAAAAAAAAATCAATCCAGACTCGTTTCCTGGATAATGGACAATCCAAAATTGGCGAAAGAACAAACACGAAACAGAAATAGACTTTCAATTGGCAAGCTACTCTGTAGAGAGTCTCTTTGTGGGATTGTAAACGCTGAATTCGCCAAAATCTCTTCGGCCACTGGCAAAAACAAAAGTCAAACCCTTGTAAAGAACAAGGTCCAAACAAGTTCATTTCAGTCACTTTGATTCTCTAACACCAAAGTTGTTTACTTGTCTTATGTCAACAAGATATGATAAACATCCAGATATCAAATCCTGGAGCGAAAAGCATCTAATCATGGTAGAAACTCAAGTATTTTATGAAATAGAAGATGCAAATGTGGTTTAAAATATTAAGTTTACCTGTGACTAACATTCCAACCACCAGGTAAATGGCGAGGGTGAACAGCATCAACAAACACTTTTCTCCACCTTTGACAGAAATCCCGAACACCATCCTCTCCGTATTCCCTTAGAAGATACTCCACTATCTGTTTCCCGTGCGGGCCATGTCCTAGCAAAGATAGTTTGGAGTTTTGTTGGTGCAACATATTTCCATTACATTGGGTATCATTTAGCTCTGTTGCTCCATCTCCTTCACTTGTACCATCACCACTATCATCAGCAACTGTGCTCCTTTCTACATTCATAATTTCCTCAGAATCTGCAGGAGCCTCCCCACCATTGTTTTCATCTGACAATACAAAGTTGTTTGCATCAGTATATGTTGTGGATATACAACGGATCAACTCTATATCACACTTATCAACCTATACAACTTTCAATGTACCTTGACTAGTATTAATTATATGGTTACCTTTGTTACCGTTTTCTTGTTTGTCCATACAAGCAACCTCTGCAGAATGTTTGAGGGAGACCCCTTTCTTTCTTTCGAGTTTTCTTCTTTCATGAGGGCTCAACCCGATGAGTAAAGCTCTTTCCAAATCTTCTTCAGATATGTCCCGTCCACCATAATACATCTTGACAGTCTATATTCACAATCCAAAGAAACCATCAATAACAGGATACTTGGTTCAAATCAATTGCTTAAAATAATTAGATGATCACATCACTTGCAACAGTTCCTCACGGCGACTTGATGGCATTCTGTTCCCATGTCGCAAGAGCGCCATTGCAGCTGATCTAAGATGTAATGGAGAGACACCTGCATCCTCAGAGTTGACCGTTGATTCATCCTCCATTAAAGAAGACGTCCCTTGTGCTTCTTTTGAATCGAGTACTCTACGAACAAAAAGAGGAATTCCAAATTCCGTAGCGATTTGTTTCTTATACCTCTCTGCAGCAGCATGTGCAACTTCATGACAATCCACACAAAGTAGAACAATATCATGAGATCTATGACTTTTTAGGTGTTCAGGAAAATGAACTCTATAGCACGAAGGTATTATCCGGTAACGTAGATAGTGTTTCCCTTCCCCACATCCAACACATATGTTCCTCTTGGTCTGGATATAAAAATCATTCCCCTCATCTTCTGGACGTCCTTTAGGCTCAAACAAAAGCATTATCGCAGGTGGATTTTCTTCGACTAGCTTTGCAAGTCCACGGTTCAGATACCTGTAAGATATTACAAAGATATATAAATTAGAGATGAGATTCTTGAATCAAAATAATTGATGGAGTACAGATACAACAGTAGATCATCATCTACCTACCATTCAAGTTTTCTTTTATCGCAATAACATAGCAACTGTCCATCATTTGCGTATATTCTACAATTGTGATAAACGGGAGCCTTGCAGGAAAATTTCTTGACAAAAAGATCTCGCGATGCCTTCCAAGTGAATTGCTTGAAGTTCTTATGTCCATTTTGCTTCGGAGCAGAGTGGCTACTTAGCTTTGTCTTGAAGTTCACCAAAAGGGAATAGTTGAAGACAGAAACTGGACATGTTCCATTTGTACCCAAGCATTTATTAAGAACCACCGGTAAGATATCATCCAGCTTAGCCAACTTGTCCAGAATCATTTGATATATGTCATCCAAATGACTACAAATAACAGGATATGGAGACTGAACTGAGGAACTCAAGCTCGGAGAAGACTCTGTAGACAAATCAGTATGAGCTATTGTATCATATATCACTTCGGTTGTAGTTGGATGCTTACAAGCAAGAGCAACTATAGCTTGGTCAGATAACACATATCGCGTGCTTTCATCATGAATCCGTGCCTGAAAAAAAAGAATCATGTTGACTGAAATTACGACAAGAAATCTTGCAGCTACAACATTTTGAACTTGGAATAAGTAAAAAATCAGTAGGGGAATTAACTCACCATTAAGTCTCTCCATGCACAAAGTTTCCTAACAAGCTCCTGAAACTAAAATACGAACATCAACGAAAAGTTTCGATATATAATTGGGTACACATAATGAGGTGAGGGGTAGGCATACTTCTGCGTTCAAGGAGATGGTAGAATTATCTCCGTGTCCGTTTAAATGCCGATAAATTATTGAGGAAGCAGCAGCACTCCCAGGAAAATCTTCGGTTTCTTTCGTGTACAATTGCAAACAGGTCATGTTTGACCGCCTACTAGCCTCGAGTAGAAAACGGAATTTGTCATCGGGGCTAGATGAATCTTCTGATACATTTAATATTTTAGAACTTTGTTGCAAGAATAAAACAACACCGCTCTTAAAAATCAAGTTTTCTTGAACTATAGGTAACAATGTTGCCAGGTTAGCCCTACTTTTCCATCATATACTAAAATGTTTCTCCATAGCAAAGATGCCTACCAGTGGCTAGTTGTTTGAGTTCAGTAGTCAAACTATCTGCAATATAGAGCAGATAGTGTGCATCTGTTCTGGCATATCGCACCATCTCTTTAGACAGAGGACGTTGTCTCCAATCTTCACGCTTCAAGGAAAATGTCAAAGCAAAAGAGTTCAAGTCACCGAGTCAAGCTTCAGCATAGAAAAGAATAAACATGTCCAAAAGACTAGCGTAATGTTAAAGGACTTACCTGCAGCAATTTGTTAGTAGCCACTCCACATACTGCCTCAAGTAAGTATGCAAGTGACCGTTGAGGCTTTGACAACACCTCACATGCCTGATTTATTGCATTTTAGAAAAACCATTTTAGAATACTGCAAACTTCATTCCCACCTTAGTATATAAACAAAAAAATGGGTATATGCATACAACACAATAATAAAGAACACATTTCTCTAAATTGGCCGAGTTAACAGAACACAATTTCTTATATGCTCACTCATTCCAAACGGGTTTCACTCATGCCAAAGCTTAAAATTTAGAGCAGGATATAGACATGTATACCTTGGCAGTATCAAACATATTAACAACATATATGTGGAAGTCTCTTTGAAGCCAGAGAACATCGTTGTCAGCCCCGTGAAACACCTAGATGCACAACCACAGATTAATGTTCGAAAATGCACATAAAAATTTGGGGGATTAAATCATCTTGTCAGAAACATAAAAGTGCTTCATAAGATTTATTCCAAAATATTAAAAAAAAAATCAAAAACAATCAAGTCACAAGATTCTAACATTGAACATCTTCATAGAATAATATACCTTGCAAATATTAGGATCAGAGAAAATAGGACGAAGAATACTCATTGCATCATGTAATGCAATTGTGTCCACCAAAAAGTCTTCCTCGTGTGAAGAAATCTGCAAGTTTCAGAGAGAAAAATAAAAATCCTAACTTCAAAGGTAAAACCGAGTACAACAACCAACGGTTCTAATATATTTAACAAATATAGTTACCTGAATTAGAGCAGTGAAGCCAAGAAATGACCGCAAACTATGTTGCTCAGTATCAACTGCAAAAACTTGTTCTTTTGCCAATATTTCTGCAAGTTCCTTTAACTGTGACTCCGTCTTAACCCACACATATGAATCACTCATTTCCAACGAATACTCTCCCCTCAAAAATCCAAATTCAATCTGAGGATTCTCTAATAAAACATTTATCTCAGATTCATACGGATGATGACCATTGGAAGCTTTCTCTGCATTTGATTTCAATTATAAAAACATTACAAATCAAAATGCACAATCATAACTTGAAAATCAATTCTATTTTTTCGAGAAAGAAACAAAAAAAAAAAAAAAAAAAAAAAAAAAAAACACTGATTTTGAGATTTCTCAATGTAAAACAACAAAACTTGAGATACTGAATCCACCTATGGAGGAAGACGCATCATCGAGCTTCAAGTGTTTGAATCCAGAATAAGAGTTATCCGCAAGTACTCGTTTGAAACCAAACTGCGGCTTCAGCTCGGAATGCAGATAACACGAGCTTAGAGGAGATGTCTGCTTCCTCCGGTGGCGGCGCCGTCGATATTCCGTCACAAACAGAACTGTCACAGCCACCAGAGAGGCTACGGTAATTACGATTTTGACCTTTTCTCTGACGTCCATGTTTTTTTTTGGTCTTATGACCTCAAAAACTGTTCGTTAGTGTTCCCTGAGCAAATCTGCTGCACCTCCGTTTCTCATCGACGATGGCGGCAAAGGTCCCATGAAGATCTTAACACGTGTCTTATTTATAAGCCCGTTAAGATCTTGACACGTGTTTTGACTATGGACTAAACAGGCCCATTGAAAAGTCTTTCCTTGGCCCAAAATTTCTCAAAAAGTCATATAATAAAAAATTCAACGACACCACTTCTCGTGTTCTTTTGTTAGCTTAGAATTGTAGTATATATATTAATTTGTATGGTGTGATTGACCTAATGTTTTACATGACGTATACTCCCAGAAGTCCACCTTCAATCATAAACGTAATTAAAAAAAAAGGCAATTAGAAATATACAAAATAAATGTTTAGTAGTCAGTAGTCACAAATCCAAATAGTGTTCCATTAAAAAATATACAGTATGATTTTTAAAATATCGATTGAGTCAGATATGGTAAGATGGTATATACGACAAAATAATTGTAATTGACAAAGAAGGCATATAATACAGTTTAGGGGATTTGGGACCATTGACAGTGAGTGTGAGAGTTTATGCCAAGTTTTGGGCCTCCCTTGCTATTCTTTATTTATTACTAGCTATGGACTCCATACCGGTTGTAACTTATTCTCAATAAATAATATTAAATCGTTGTAGCAGATAATAAATAATGAGCTAGTCTCAATGCTGCATTTATCAATGCCCACTATCGTGACTACAAATTTCATTATTTACGTCCAAAGTTTGGACTACACAACCTTCGGTCAGCGATACGAAGGTAGTAAATTTTCTAGGTAAGAGCTTTTCTTTTGGTCTGGCATGAGTTTAAAAACAAGTCATCAGATCAAAAGGGTAGTTTTTAAGTCTATAATTTGTCAACTAGTTTTTTATTAGTTTGTAAAATGACAATGAAACTAATTTAAATTAACTAATTTGAAATAATGTAACAAGTTACATATTTTGCTAATTCTTCTTTTATTAATAGAACAAAATATAGATTCTCAAACGGTACTTGTTCGAAACCGAACAGCCATATATACAAACTGAATATGATTCATTTTATAAGATTTGGATGTTTTATTTATAAATATCGTTTGGTTGCAGACCAATAATTATCATTCATACAATGCCGTGTGATCTCTAATTTATAAAATTACAACAACAACAACAACAAAACAACAACAAAAGCTGAAAACAGAAGAGCCGAGCCCGATTGAATTTTTTGGTTGCCAGCAATATAATACAGGTATTCATATTATATCATCTATTTGAAAGAAAAAGATATATTAAAACAACATGTAATTATAATATATAAAAAGGGAGCTCGATATAAACATCGAATTAATTTTATGATCGTTTTTGGTTCTCTAAAAGCGTGGCACATCTACTAAGAATCATCTTTAACAAACTTTGTTTCATCTTTACGTTTCAAATTAATCTCCGACACGATTTTACAATCTTTAAATCACGTAACTTTATTCCAGTTATAGAGCAATTTGGGGAGAACATTGATCTGATTTTCTATTTCAAATCTATGACTTTGATTATTCTTTACAACTTTCATAAAAATCACTAAATGATAAGAGACTACCCTTAATAATATATATTCCCACCATATTTGCAGATCTTTTATTATTTGCCACATCGATCCCACCAGCAGGATTCAAGTTTGACTGAGATCTTCTTGAAAGACTTATAGCTAAAGAAAAGCTTTTCTCGGTAGATAAATCGATGCATAAAGAATGAGATCTCATGGACCTATACGTTCGTGCTAGACTCGAAACAACAACCGTAAAGATGAATGGCGTAATATGTTTTTTTTTGTATTTTTGGTGATCTGTTTTTAATTTGTACATTTTGATTTGGTTAGCTGAAATTGGACAGATTTTATAGTTTCTACGAGTATTAATTTTCAATATGTGCATGCATTTGCCTGGATTGAAAATATAAACTCAGCATCAAATGTCAAAATATGATAGTTATCGTCACACACTCAAAAGAAAATTGCGGTTAGATCTCATATAATCAAGTACCTTTTGACAAAGGAGTATTAACAAGAACCCGGCATATATACATATGGAGATGGCAGCTTTAGGGTTCGTACCAAGACCGGAGAGAGAGAGAGAGAGAGAGAGAGAGAGAGAGAGAGAGAGAGAGAGAGAGAGAGAGAGAGAGAGAGAGAGAGACCAAATAAAACATATAAATTAGGTGTTCCTAAAAAGTTACAAAGTCTCCTCTCTTACAAGCAAAGCACCTAACCTAACCCTTTTAGGCTCTTTACTTACTGAAGTAAATCTATTTTGACCGGCTTAATCCCAATCAAGCTAATATTTAGTTCTTGTTGGGGATTCAGAAACCGGTTAAATTTTCTCCCATTGTATAATTTGACCTGATTAACCTGGGTTTTGTTCAGTAGTACTGTTCACTCGCGCGGTAACTTGCACAACCAAACCGGTATTTTCACATTAATTTCGGTTAGTGATTGGACGTTCCATGATATTGTTTAGTCGAAGCAGGGTTATATCATTACTGATTACACGAAGAAAAAAAACGTACATTTCATTATGATTGTACCGTTGACAGCCTGTGCATATGTTGGTGCGTGTGTACGTTGTAAATACTTAAATGACACTCTATTTTTCTGAATTATTGGTGCATGTGTATCTGTATATAAATACAGTACATGTATAATTTGCATGCACATGTGAATGCATATGTAACGTAACTCACTAGTCACTACTTCACTTCTTGGTATGCGATTTTTATTTTATTATTTTGACTTATTCGTAAATAATCTAATATATATTTAGATACACACACATATATACCAATTGATATGCTTGTGGTAACTCAATTGTTGTTTGTATTATTAAAATATAATGTAAATTTTCTGGCGATACACTACAGACAAATAAATATAAGTGCATAAGAGAAAAAAAAAACATAAAAATATTTGGGGATTCCATAGGCTCCGGAAAACACTTATCAAGGAGAGATCTGAAGCCTTTTTTGTTGGTAGTATAAAATAAATTTGGATAACATTGATCCAATCAAATTTATTTTTCCGTCAGCTTGTTTATATAATTTAAGTAAATTTGAACTGACTCCTAGAAACAGATGCCATGACTCGTGAGCACAAGCATCAATGGAATATTACATGATTTTTTTTCTTATAAAAAATTTCAGTTACATCTCTTTAAAACTACTTTAGAAATGTCCAAAAAATACTGTCTACTGGAGATAAAAGAAATACCTATTGAATGTAATGACTGTCATGTCATGTATCCTCTCGTTGGACAAACGTATGTGTGTTCCCTGGCTGGGACAGATATCCCATAAAATATAAATGATCCAAAAGGTTACAAAATTAAAGTGCCATCAATGTTGGAGATGTCACCTCATTGTTTATTGTTTATGTCATCTTTTCCTAGGTTCCATCACTTTATTTTCTTGGGTCGAAAACGAATCTTAGATTCATATAAGTATAGCTAGTTTATACATTTTACCTTTTACGGCGACGAAAACATGTACCGTACGTTTAAATGGCTATCCATCAATCGAACAAAACAACAAAGCGGATCTTGGAAAAACACAGTCTCTATATCGGGCATGGTATGAATTTGTATTCAAAGGGATGGGATGACGATTTTGATAATCAAATATGCTAAAACTTAGCAAGTGAGATTAAAAACGGCTATGCATGGCATCGCAATCTCATAATGAGCGAGTGATGTATGGTCTTATACATGTATAAACATGTGTGAACTCACAGAAATTACCAAAACAAAACTTACTAGAACCGAAAACTAATAGCAAATATAATATCCAATAAAAAAGTGTATAACTTAAACAACCTCAGAAAAAAATGTTTCGATGATGGATGTATGTAGCGACTTCCAAAACAGACCGAACTATTTGATTATGAGCTCAAGTCATGTGGTATTTGTTTTTCGTTGGATACAAGTTACACAAAGTGAGCAAAAATCATCGTTCTAAACATCATGATGACACGTGGCAGAAACTCGTGACGCCGGATCCACATGCTCTAACTTTAACGCAGTTCCACGTGACGGAAAACGGAAAAGCGTCACATGATTGAGCAGGATCTAACGAATTGACTATCCAATCAGAGAGTGACACATCTCAAATGACAGAACCTTATCACGTGTACTTTATTCCGAACGTCCCCTCTCGCAAGTGCCCTCCCGTCACTCCGTCAGTACCGCTTTTATCTTCTATAACTTCTTTGTTAATGTCTAGATTCCTAGAGATTACATGCTTCTTCTTGTTTTGGTTTTTGTGCGATATTGTATATAACTTGATATTACCAAGCAGAAATAAACATAGCTAGATGAAGTACCCATTCCGGTAGAAACTTCATCAAATTAAGCTTAATCTAAATCGATAATTGTACCTTTTCTTATTAACATTGTTATTCGGGTCAAGTCCGATTGATTAGCGGTGAGTATGCCCCTTGATATAAGTTTTTTCACAATCTCACACCACATACAAAACATTCGAGCCAAAATCCTTAAGTCTTAATGGCCATACACACAACAATCTTTTCAAATTGGAATCGAACATGAAACCTCTCAGAATTTACGCTATAGGATCTGGATCTTCCACTATCCACCACCACACACAGGTTGAAATTATATACTTATTTGTTAAACAAAAGTTTGGAAGACGTTTTTAAAAAATCTTAACTAATATAATAAAAAGAAAACAAATTGGACAAGTACTTATGTAATTATCGTACCAATTTAGTCTCTCTGCAAATTATTTTGTGCAGTAAATGTTAGTTTTTTTTTCATTGAAAATCATGATAATATTTCAAAAATAAATATGTTAAAAATATTGTTTCGTCAAAAAAAGTACATGTTAGTATATAATTTTGTGTAGTTATTATCAGATAGAATGTGCAGTGAATTATTAAAATAAAAGTTTTATCACACTGAATCGAGGGAGTATTAGATCAATTTAAAAGTTAACTATGATATATTATCGTGATCATTTGGTGATATATGAATGAAAAGTGTCGTTAATTACCCAACCAAAAGCTATGCAAACGACTTGGGAATGCATGTGGGTAGTTGCCAATCACTAAATTTCATTGGCCTAGACGCTTTATGTCATGTGTCACATGTTTATACTATTATTTCTCCAGTAAGAAATCATTTGTTTTAGTCAAATAGATGGGTAAAATCATTTCAATGCCGTCTCAATGATTGTTTCTACGTACGGCTAAAACGTAATCAATTGCACTGTATATATGCATGTGTTTGAACTGATACATAGACCACTTATAAACTTTGTTTTCTAAGTCGAATTTATTAGCAATTCTATCTCGAATTAATAATTTGATTTGAAGTTTTATGGAGGGTTATGGAGAATTGGAGAGTATTGACCTAATAATACATAAAATGTTTTTATTTGTTTGTTAAAATTTGTAGTTGTATCTATCTCGGATTTTCCTTCGCTTGAGGAACCGCGACTGATCACTTACTTAGATGGAAGTGAAATATGGATCTGAGAAATTGTGGAGAACCGCCCGATAAATATGGCCACCGTCGACTAGCGTTTCATAAGAAGAAGGGGGATCTGTTTTTTTTTTTTTTTTTTTTCTTCGGTCAGAGGAGAAAGAAAAAAATCATAATCATATCAACAAGTTCTCTACTACCTTAACTGTTCTACACTTATAACATTAGTTTTTTACATGTTCCTAACACATTATATCAATTTAATTTGGCTATGCTGATTTTGTATTGCATAAAATCACGCATCAAAATAACAAAAAATGAAAGTTAAAAGAACGAGATATGTTTAACCTGTTCGTATTTTTTTGTCAACTTATTCTATATTTCATTTTCATCTTTTATTTTATATGGCTCATGCAATTTTCAAATACTATTTTTGATAGTTACAAAGTTTTGTAGTTGGAACTAGAGATGTTAAATAGGGTTTTTCGACCCAGTCCGACCCTGTTTATTTAAACTTTGGTCCTGAATGAGGCATAATTCTTTTTTAACCCTGAAAGTTTGTTTAATATGGTTGAACCCTATTCTGATCATTTCTAACCCTCCAGTTCTTTTTCATATTTAAGAAAAATGTTTTTTCAACAAAATATTTATGTTGATAACACTATTATTTAGTTATCAAATGGAAATACTAGAACATCACATACATATAAATTATAAAATTATAAATAATTTCACTTATCGTTTTTCAAAAGCTTAAATAGCAAAAGCTCATAAATATCATATTACAAATCTAAAAAGCCCATAAATATCATACTACAAATCCAAAAGAAACAGAGCAAATAAAATTTGGCTTCTTCTTTTTTTCGTCACCTCTTCAGCGATTCCATACGTCTTTATTATCATCACATTCTGTATTCATCATAAATCATTTTAATAACACTCACTCACACAAATGGTTAACATCCAAAAACAAGTCAAATTCACTAAATCCAACCTTATCATGTGTTAGAAGCTCCAACTCCTGAGCTACTTGCCATCTTTGTACCATCATTATCTTCATCATCAAAAAGATCTTCAATGTCTCCTACAATTTAATGATATAAATTAGTTCAAAAAAATAATTCATATTAGTTAATAACTTAATATTAAAATTTTACCTTCATTATTTATAAATCTACGTAGCCAATTGCGAGTGCAAATTAATGCTTGAAAAAGAAGAGATCGAAGAGATTGAAGAAAAAAAAATTGTTGTCAGCGTCGTTTTACAATAAAAAAAAGTTTCCATATAATAGAGTGACCCTGTTTTATTCCGAAATTTTTTTATCAAAACCCTATATTAATCCAAAATTCTTTTTATTCAATTATTTATGGTCAAGACTTATATTAACTTTAATGGATCCGGATCAGTTCTAAATTCTGAACTTTATATACATCTCTAGTTGGAACCAATATAATTACAATTAATTTAAGTTAATGGCTTATGCTGCCGACGTAGTTTTCGTTAGAAAAAGACAAAGTCAGTCGTTTCACGTCATTTATTTTGTCAACAACAAATCAAATACTGTTAAATCAAATATTATTCTAGCCACGTAGAAGCTTGCAAGAGTTAAAAAAAATGATCACTTTTTAGAAGAACAAATTTGGATCGAATATGGTCCTCCCTTACTTTTTCTTTAATATTGGAATTAGGTATATCGCCCTTATAACCCAGAGACTTCAGGCTGTAAATGAAAATGATAGTGTAAATAATATATTTTTTTCTGGACATAAAATTTAGTTGAATAACGAATCCTATCAATGTGTGTGCCTTAGAGGATCATGTGTTATCTGCTGAGAAAAGCTGAGGACCACCATGCCCTTTTTCATCAACCTCCTTACTTGTCCTTTATTCTTTCAACCTCTACGTTACACCTCCAACTATATATAGATTTATAAACATTTATTTATGTGATTTCGTAACAAGTAACCAATATAAATGGAAAAGAATGAGATTTTATCACATCACATGATGAATATACCTTTGGATCAAACTACAAGACATGATTTTGAAACTAACACACTCTCAAAACAGTTGGTATGAAATTTTTACTTATGCATGCCACAAAAATATATGTATATTTAATTCTCTCTTAGAAACTTACGATAGTGGGATGATATGCATATTTAATATTAACAACAGTGTAAAAACCACCAAAAAAGGCAAAAGGCAACAATTTGGAAATACTATAGATTTATTATAGCAATAAATTAGTACACATCACTATCGATAGTGGTGTCAGATTTGGTGTCCTAACATCGCATTTATAAATTGATTATATACCTTGAAAGAATCTGAAAACTTGAAATTGCCCAATCATCTCAAAACAGTTTGCTCCTAAATGGTTTTTTACCTTGTATAAACACATTAAACATTTGATAAGAAAGAAATCTCTTAATTAGAAAACTTGAAAAATTAGGTAGCTGTATTTGAAAATTTGAGTCATATGATATGTAAATAAGAAAGACATCAAATGTGATTAAACGAAAAAAAATAGGCATACCATTGTTTTCAAAATTTACACATACATAATAAATTATCTTTTGTTTTAATAAAATAAAATAGCATATAATACTGAAAACGGTTTTGATAGGGATAGTTAGGTAAATTCCCAGAAATGTCAGCCCAGAGTTCGTATAAGTAAACCGGAACGGTTAAGAGTTCGTTCTAATTTCTTCTTCTTCCTTCTCTTCCACTCTTACGTCCCTGCAACTAATTTACAGAGCTGAGATTGAGACACAGAGAGAGAGAGAGAGAGCAAGTATCTCTTTAACATCATCTCTTTAATAGAAAACTCTCGAGTACCACTTCTCTTGTTGTTGTGTCTGTTTCTTTGGGAATCGACCTGGTTTAGGGTTTTGATTCGTCTTATGGAGAGTTAATTGGATTGGAATAGCTACTTTGATTCCTGGGGAATCTTTATATTTTTTTCTGGTTGCTTGAAGGGAAAATATAATGTCGACGAAGATCAAAGGAGAGCTTTTTTTCTCAAGAAGCTTAGTATCTAAGAAATGGACATTTTTACTCTGCTTTGGGAGCTTCTGCTTTGGGATACTCTTCACCGATAGGTATGAATTTTCAAAAAGTTCGAATTTTTTTTTTTCCAAGCTGTTTCTGGAACAGTTTTGAATTTGTTCTCCTTTAGTTTTTTACATGATGCTCTCTTATGGTTTGTTTGTTTCACAGATTCATTGAGGTGTCAAAACAAGTTTCGTGTTTCAATGGGTTTTGATTATTATTTTGTTCAGTTTAACAAATTTACTTTCTGGGTTTTTATAAATTTTCCTCCTTTTGGGTCGTGACTGGTTTAATCACCATTGTTTTGAAGCTCAATGTTTCAGCTTTTGATTCCGATTTCTAAATTCAGTTCTTGAGATCCGATTAGAAGCTGGTTCTAGTCTATTTCTTGACCCTTCGTTACGTAATTTCTACTTTGGTCTGATTGGTAATTTCGTTTCTTGTCATTTGGTTTGATGGAAAAGAATGAGATTTTATCACTCACATGATGAATATATATACCTTTGGATTAAGCTACAAGACATGATTTTGAAACTAACCACTCTCAAAACTTTTGGTATGAAATCTACTGTTGCAGGATGTGGAATATTCCAGAGTCTAAAGACATAGCTCGACCATCCGTAACAGAAGCTGAAAGGTTGAAGCTGATCTCGGAGGGCTGTGGTCCGAAAACTGTGAGTGTAATGTGTTCCTTGTTGAATCCATTTTAGTAAAATTTGGTTGAGTTTGTACAAGGTTTCTTATTAGTGTGTTAATGATCTGATTGGATTGTTTTCTTAGCTCTACCAGAAAGAAGTAAATCGCGATCCGCAGGCTTTGTTTGGAGAGGTTTCCAAGACTCATAACGCTATACAGTAAGCTAAATCTTAAGCTGAAGTGATCCAAATACATTATCTTCTAAAACTTCTTGGTTTTTAAAACGTTCTTGTTTAACTTTTTCAGGACATTGGATAAGACCATTTCAAGCTTAGAAATGGAATTAGCCGCAGCAAGATCAGCACAAGAGTCTTTAATCAATGGTGCTCCTATATCGAATGACATGGAGAAGAAGCAATTACCGGGGAGAAGACGGTATTTGATGGTTGTAGGGATTAACACTGCTTTTAGTAGTCGAAAGAGAAGAGATTCTGTTCGAACAACGTGGATGCCTTCAGGTTCCAACACCACTTTCTAGCTTCATTAGCTTCAATATTGATGATATCAATATGTTACTTGATGGTTGTTTCTGTCGAAAATACTGCTTGTAGGTGAAAAAAGAAAGAAGTTGGAAGAAGAGAAGGGAATTATTATACGGTTTGTGATTGGTCATAGGTGAGAGTCTTCTTAAGTCTTTTAGTATAATGTCAGCTAATCAATCACTATTCTCTTACATAGTTTCTGAGATGAGTCACAATCAGTGTTCTCTGTATATCTGATGTTATTTGTCATTGGTTCTTTAGTGCCACGGCTGGGGGAATTTTAGACCGATCCATTGAAGCAGAAGACAGGAAGCATGGAGATTTCTTGAGATTGGTATATTTTTTTGCTCATATTTGCTCACGCTCTTGATGTCCAAAGTCATTATTATCAGTTTCTTATCTTCATTTGTAATTCACTGCTGCTTTTAACAGGACCATGTTGAAGGATACCTCGAGTTATCAGGCAAAACGAAAACATATTTTTCTACAGCGGTTTCAATGTGGGATGCAGAGTTCTATGTTAAAGTAGATGATGATGTTCATGTAAATATCGGTAAGCTCTACAATCTTCTACCAGATATTGTAAAAGGTCCAGTAAACTTTTTTCTCATTTTGTATGTTGCTATTGCTAATATCAATTGTTATATTGAAATATTCACAGCAACTCTTGGGGAAACTCTTGTTAGGCACAGGAAGAAACATCGAGTCTATATCGGCTGCATGAAATCTGGTCCAGTCCTATCTCAAAAGTATAAATCCAACTCCTCTCACTTTCCTTCTATCTGAATCAGGTTCTCGGTTTTGTTTCACTAATAATTTTGTGTATGGAGCAGAGGAGTAAGATACCACGAGCCCGAGTATTGGAAATTTGGTGAGAATGGAAACAAGTACTTCCGTCACGCTACTGGACAGTTATACGCCATTTCAAGAGACTTGGCTTCTTATATTTCCCTTAATCAGTAAGATACTAAGATTTGAACTTCTTTGTATTGTATTTATGGATCATTCTTCATCTAATTTCTCCTGTTACAAAATGTTTTCAGGCATGTTCTGCACAAGTATGCAAATGAGGATGTTACACTAGGTTCTTGGTTTATCGGGCTTGATGTTACACATATCGATGATAGAAGGCTATGTTGCGGCACTCCTCCTGGTACCTTCTCGGTTTCTCTTCCTTTCCTCAAAATTTTCTAGGCCAGTTTAATAAATTGATGATTATGGAGTGGTAAAAAGTTAAACTTAGTTAGATCTATGCACCTAACTTTAATGGTTTTTTGAAACAAACTTGACCAGAATCTTGATGTAACTGATAATCATATTATATACACTAAATGTGATTCTTGGGGAATTGCAGATTGTGAATGGAAGGCACAAGCAGGAAACATATGTGTAGCTTCATTCGACTGGACCTGCAGCGGTATCTGCAGATCAGCTGATCGGATTAAGGAGGTTCACAGGCGATGCGGTGAACCAGAAAACGCTATTTGGAAAGCCAAATTTTGAGGCCTTCCACAACATATAAATATATAGATCATACAAAGAATTGGTTGTTTTCAAACCCAAACGGTCATCAAATGATGATCACACGGAAAACAATTCTTCTTCATATTCTTTATGGACCAAGATGATATCTTACTTTTGTTGTATATCATAGTTACTTACTTACATAGGAGAGGACTAGAGAGAGATAAGTATGAAGTGAACCTCTTGCAAAGATAGCGTTTGCGTTTGAGAAACGGTTTGCAACTAGCGTTTCCGTTTTAGTGGAAGGGAGCTAGCCGCTGCAGCAAACAGCTAGCTTCTTTCTTTTGTTTTTTTTTGTTGTTGTTGTGGAGTGAAGTAGCTTGTGTTTTTCAGATCAATACAAACTATTATTGTGTAATTAGGGTTTCGATTTTGGATCATGAATAAGAAGATTTTAAGTTTGTATAACTTCTATTTTAAGTAACGAATGTTTTAATATCTTGTCACAAAGAAACAAATATAAAGGAGGTAAAAATAGAACACTGTTTATCAAAGTGGGATCTTTTATTTATTCTGTGTCACAGAGTCTCTGGTTCGATGGTGGTACGGAGATGGCGGAGAAGGCAATTCCGTCAAGTTCTGAGACCGGTTTAGCTGGAGGGACTGAAATTTTGCATTTTTATTCTGCCCACGTAGCTCTCGGACAATGAGGGAGACGAAGCAGGGTCTCATTTCTTACTCGCTGAAAAGGGTCAGATTTTTTTCTCTCTTCCTCCTCTTTTGGTGATTTGGTATGAAGTGGTGAAACATCAAATGTGTTGTGGGTTTTGTTCAGAGGAAGACAAATTTGACGGATTTTTCTAGGTGACAAAAAAAGGGTAACGCTTGAAGAGCAAAATTGAACCAAACAAAAATAAAGTCTTTCTGTCTTTTAATGATTCACGAGAAATTTGATTGGAATTCTTGTGTCTTTATTCCATTTTGGATTCTTCTGTTGATTTTGTATTGGGAATGTGGGCTCTTTGGTTTCTTCACCACCATTTACGTCCTTTGTATTCTTCTAAAAACGTTTATTATTAAGAGTCTCACTTCTCTTTTTTTGAGTTTTCCTCTTAATCACCTTTCCTTGTCCTCTATACAATTGCCTTCGTTGCAAAGTTTGGTTCTGTATCTGTGAGTTAGTACCATTTGCTTGGTATGTTGTTCAATTTAGAAGTTTCTTATGTGATTGTTGTGATCAATAAATGTATAAAGAGTATGGTTTTTAGTAAAAAACTTGTTTGCTCAAAGAAGTAAAGAGCTATAGGGAAGCTAAAATGGAAAAGAAAGTATGGTCATATCGCACTAACATGTGAACCGCTATCCAACAAATAGATAGAAAACAAGCGGTCGGGTTCTTTAGTTTAAAGTCTAGATAAGTATTATTCCTTGGTAGACTCAACAACACTGTTCCACTATTCTAATTAAAGTCTTTGTCCGTTTACTCCTTTGTATTTAAGAAAACTCCTTTTATAGAGATACTTCTCACCACTTTTATCTATCTGCAGGGTTATGATCTAACATCTAGATGATACAAGAGGTGGTCAGGTGAAAAAGATTGAATTTTGATAGGGGGTGTTTTACGACTGAAGCTATGATGGAAACGGGTTTGATTCTGATGCTGTTTCCTTTGATAGTATTGGGATCGTTTGTTTTGAAATGGGTGTTGAAGAGAGTGAATGTTTGGATTTATGAGTCCAAACTTGGTGAGAAAAAACAGTTTCTGCCACCAGGAGATTTGGGATGGCCAATCATAGGCAACATGTGGTCCTTTCTTAGAGCTTTCAAAACATCTGATCCTGAATCATTCATCCGATCATACATCACAAGGTATATATACATCGCTCTCCCTTCTCAAACAATCTCACAAAGTGCTCAGTTTCCAACACTTCTTGCTTTAGTGGAAAATTTGTTTTTGCTCTCTTGCTTCTCCATATCATATGAATTGACAACTTAGACCTACTCTCCGTTTCCTCAATGATGCAGGTATGGGCGTACCGGTATTTATAAAGCACACATGTTTGGGTACCCAAGTATACTAGTAACTACACCAGAGACTTGTCGGCGAGTTCTAACAGATGATGATGCCTTCCACATAGGTTGGCCAAAATCTACCATGAAACTCATTGGCAGGAAGTCCTTTGTTGGTATCTCCTTTGAAGAACACAAGCGGCTCAGGCGTTTGACTTCTGCTCCTGTCAATGGCCCTGAAGCTCTCTCTGTCTACATACAGTACATTGAAGAAACTGTTATTACTGATCTAGAAAAATGGTCCAAAATGGGAGAAATTGAGTTTTTAACTCATTTGCGTAAGCTTACGTTTAAGGTCATTATGTACATATTTCTCAGCAGTGAGAGTGAGCATGTCATGGATGCATTGGAACGGGAATATACCAACCTTAACTATGGAGTTCGAGCTATGGGTATCAATCTTCCGGGGTTTGCTTATCATAGAGCTTTGAAGGTAAACATTAAGCAACCTGTTTTTCCACTTTGATTCCATTTGTACATATCCCTTGGGATTTGAGGATTAGTATCTTCCATTTATACAGGCAAGGAAGAAACTTGTAGCTGCGTTTCAGTCTATTGTGACTAACCGTAGAAACCAAGGGAAGCAGAATGTTTCATCCAATAGAAAAGACATGTTAGATAATCTAATAGATGTTGAAGATGAAAATGGAAGAACTTTAGATGACGAGGAGATTATTGATCTTTTGTTGATGTATCTTAATGCGGGTCATGAATCTTCTGGACACCTCATTATGTGGTCTACCATTTTGCTGCAGGAACACCCTGAGATTCTACAAAAGGCAAAGGTAGATTAGAAGATATGTTTTTTTTTTTTTTCCTTTTCCATTTCAGTTTACAATCTTGAGTTGTAATATGCGTTGTACCATACCATAGGAAGAACAAGAGATGATCGTGAAAAAGAGAGCGCCAGGCCAGAAGTTGACGCTTAAAGAGACACGTGAAATGGAGTATCTTTCTCAGGTCAAGTTTCTGCCTCATTGCAACGTAATTTTTCGTGTTTATAACATTGTATGAGTTGTTAGAGTCTTTTTCTGATGGAAAGAGTTTTTTACCAGGTTATTGATGAGACACTTCGAGTAATAACATTCTCTCTTACGGCCTTCCGGGAAGCAAAGAGTGATGTCCAAATAAACGGTCAGTATACTCATTACCTACATGGAACACGGTAAGTTATCTTAAAACTTTTATATATGATTGATCATGTTTTGTGTTCAGGCTATATCATACCAAAAGGCTGGAAGGTTCTGACTTGGTTTAGGGACGTCCATTTGGACCCTGAGATCTACCCGGATCCAAAGAAATTTGATCCTTCAAGATGGGAGGTATGTAACATTCTACAATTAAACTGTCTTTGTAGTTGTATTTGGTGCATGCAGTCTCTCATATGTCAAAAGTAACCGAACATTGTCTGGTTCATTGTACAGGGATACACACCAAAAGCAGGCACATTCCTTCCTTTTGGTTTAGGAAGCCATCTTTGCCCGGGAAACGATCTTGCCAAGCTTGAGATTTCTATTTTTCTTCATCATTTCCTCCTCAAATACCGGTAAATCCCTCTACATATAACTCAGCTTTCTAATTCTCACTCTGCATATAGCTGCAGGTTGATAATGTTTTGTTCCTGAATGGTGAAATCGCAGGGTGGAACGGAGCAATCCCAGTTGTCCGGTGATGTTCTTACCTCACAATCGACCTAAAGATAATTGCTTGGCTAGAATCACCAAAACAACGCCGTAATCATCTTCAAACTAGTAGACCCCATACCAGATATATAAGCTTCTTCTCAGGTTTCCATTGGCTCCTCTCCTCTTAGAACTCGATCCAAACCGGCTCGGTTTGTGAATTTGGTTTACTAGAAAATATGTATCCATCGTTTGAAGCATTTTTTCAAAGTCATGTTCAAACTTTTTCCTAGTTTAGTTTCAAATTTGGTTATAAAATATAAAGATATAGAAAAGTAAAATCGAAGTTCCTGAAATAGAATCTAGTTTGATTACCATATCAAGGTTAGTGTGAATTTATTAAACTAACATCAAGGTTTGTTCTTTTATTTCGCATTTATTTGCCAAATAATGCATCATTTTATCTCCGCTCTCCCATTATATAAATAGTACTTCTAATACAGGTGGAGAAATTGACTTCTTCAATAAATGTTAAAAACTTAAATATTCAATTTATTGGTATTGAACTATTGACTATTTGAACTAGTATTATATAGTTGTACTTACTTTTCTCGAATTAAAATTATAAGACAAATATTTTGCAAGAATTAAAAAAGATAAAGAGTTTAAAAAGCCCACACAGCCAAGAGTACAACAACACCGTTATCTCCTGTCCACTATCCGAGTTTATACAGAGACAACAAATAGACAGCTCGGACTCTCTTGTACCATTTTGATTTCTTCTTCCTTTTTTCTTCTTCTTCTTAAATTTAGCAACTTTTCACAACACAAATCAAAGGATTAAGAAGATTCTCACAGCAAAAGCCTCAAAATTGATCCGTAATTAGTGCTCAATTTCGTGTGTTTTGCTACATTGGATTCTCACTTTTGCTTTTCTTGTATCGGTTTTGTGAGCCCTGATTTTGTGGGGAAGGCAAAACCAAAAACAAAAAGGTTGGATTTTTTTTTTTCTTTTCCGGTGAGGAAAAAAATGACGACCAGAGGAAGCAGATCGGAGAAAGTTAAGAGAATTTTCCAGCAATTCGACGGGAACCGTGACGGAGGCCTAAGCCGTGAAGAGATGTCGTCTCTCGTCGTAGCTGTAAACCCTAGGGTTAAATTCAGCGACGAGCAAATCAGCGCGATTCTCGACGAAGTGTTTCGAACCTACGCTGAATTCATTGACGGTGATAAAGGTTTGACCTTTGACGGTCTTCTCCGAACTTACGACGACGGAGCTGGAGATGTCGATCGTGATTTCGACGCTTTAGGGATTGAGTTTAACGCCGATGAGATAACAAAGGGTGGCTCTGAAGCTTCGTCTTCTTCGATTACTGACGAGAGAGCTGTTGAGGCGCAGAAGCAGCAGAGAACGGCGGCTTGGGCGGTTTCGCCGAACCATGGTATTGTGTTCGACGAGACGTGGAAGCTTGTTGATGATTTGGAGATTCTTGTGAAGAGATTGAAGTCGAAACAGGAGAAAGTTGGGAAATTGAAAGCGGATAATAATAATAATGTGGATGCGTTTTCTGATGCTGGATGGTCTAGAGAGTTAGGTCCGTCTTCGGATATTTCGGATAAGAGAATCTATTGGGAAGAATCGAGTCACGATTACGCGGTGTTTGTGAAGGAATTAGGAGTGTTGAGAAGTAAAGCTGATGGTGCTAGATCAAGAGAAGAAGCTTTTGATGGACATATGGCGATTGGACGGGTTTTGTATGACCATCAGTTGTTTAAAGAAGCTCTTGTTAGTTTCAAGAGAGCTTGCGAGTTGCAGCCGACGGATGTGAGACCTCATTTCAAAGCTGGGAATTGTCTTTATGTATTGGGGAAGTATAAAGAGTCGAAAGATGAGTTTTTGTTGGCGTTGGATGCTGCGGAATCTGGTGGGAATCAATGGGCTTACTTGCTTCCTCAGATTTATGTTAATCTCGGTATCTCACTTGAAGGTGAAGGTATGGTTTTGAGTGCCTGTGAGTACTATAGAGAGGCTGCGATTCTTTGTCCAACGCATTATAGAGCGTTGAAGCTTCTAGGTAGTGCTCTGTTCGGTGTAGGAGAGTATAGAGCTGCTGTGAAGGCCTTAGAGGAAGCTATATATTTGAAACCGGATTATGCGGATGCGCATTGTGATTTGGCTTCGTCGCTTCATGCCATGGGTGAGGATGAGAGGGCTATTGAGGTTTTCCAGAGAGCTATAGATTTGAAACCTGGTCATGTCGATGCTCTTTATAACCTCGGTGGGCTTTATATGGATTTGGGTAGGTTTCAAAGAGCTTCGGAGATGTACACTAGAGTTTTAGCAGTGTGGCCTAACCATTGGCGGGCTCAGCTCAACAAGGCTGTGTCTTTGTTGGGCGCCGGAGAGACCGAAGAAGCTAAAAGGGCTTTAAAGGAGGCTCTGAAAATGACAAACCGAGCTGAGTTGCACGATGCGATATCTCATCTGAAACAGTTGCAGAAGAAAAAGGTTAAAAACGGAAATAGTGCTAACGAAGAAGGTCCGTTTATTGTTGTGGAACCTTCCAAATTCAAGACAGTAGGCGAGAAGACTACTTTAAGGCCAGATTTAGCCATAGCTCTTCAAATTAGAGCCTTCCAGAGAGTTACAAGGCTATGGAAATGTGATGTTGAAGCATTAAGAAGAGAGATGAGAGACAACAATGTTCCTGTATCTTATTCCGGCAATGGAGGGCCCACAAAATCTATAAGGAGACCAAACTTAGAAGAGATTCTCCGGCGTCTGCTCAATGTCCTGAAACCTGAAACTTTCCAAGGAGCCATTAAGGCCATAAACGAGAAAATCCTCTCGGTGCTCGATGATTCTGGGTCGGGAAGAGTCGATTTGGGAATGTTTTACGCGGTGATTGCTCCTTTATGCGGTGGCCATCCAGACAAAAGGAAACGAGTTGCATTTGATGCACTTCTTTGGAAACCGGCAAACGAAGGAAGCTCTCAGATTACAAAAATGGAAGCCGTCAAATACATCAAACTCTTGAGAGCTATCTACACACCATCACAAGGAATGAGCGAAATGTTGGAAGTTCACGGAGAAACCGATGATACTTCGATGGTAACATATAACCAGTTTCTAGGGATGTACGATGATTCAGAGTGGGGATTTGGTATCATGTCGACTGTTTTTAAGCTCGAAACAAGAGATAGGAATCGACACGGGAACCAGGTCTGCTCAGTTTGTCGGTATCCGATCATCGGGTCTAGATTTAAGGAAGTGAAAACCGGGTTTAGCCTCTGTAACCAATGTTACAGCGAAGGGAAAGTTCCTCCAACGTTTAAGCAGCAGGAGGAATATAAATTTAGAGAATATGGGAGTGAAGCGGAAGCCATGAAAGCTAAGTGTGTTTGTTTTTCAATGCAGTCTCATAAAAAACCAATAGCCACTTGAAAATATCCAAAAGCTTTCTTTTTTTTGTGTAGTATATTTTTCCACAGATCTTGTTGTTACTTAATTTGTAGCTTTTTTGTTTTTTTTTTTTGTTTTAAGTTGTGTGTATAGTTTTGAACTTTTGATGAAGTGTTTGTTTGGTGAGCAACTATGATATCTTTTTGTACTCTAAAAATTGATTACTTTTTCCAAATTATTATTTTTCCACTCAGTTGCAAATTAATATTATTTTGTCAGTGGTCGTGATTCGTGAAAGGAGGAATACTGTATTTATTTTCAGAATGTAATTTCTGACATTTTCAGGCTTGGCCCGAGTCTTCAAAACTAACAAATAGATTTATATAAAGACCTGTGCTGTCAGATTCAGACAAATCCAGTATCTAGAAGACTAGAATTGTCAGATTCAGACAGTTCAGAATCTAGAATTTCCGTAGCATCTCTAGTTGCAAATTGATGCTAATTTTGGAATGAGTCCTTTTTTTAGCCTTTTATATATTAGCGGTACTTTTTTCTTGCATAGTGTTATCTGATTCAGTATATGACATGACATTTTAGAGAATTATCACTATATTTTGAGGAACTTGAGAAGAAGGAAAAACCATATTTTGAGGATCACGTTTTATTTCCTTAGCTTTGGGGTCATCAGGAGTGACATCAATTTATCTAGATATATGGATTTGTAAAGGAGATAAATTAAAAAAATGTAGAGAAGAAATAAAGAGACTTCTGATCTAAGAACTGCAGCGTGATGTCAGAACTCAGATAAGGTGCAAGTACTAAGGAACCTCAGAAAAAATATGTGTGGACTAGTTGCGTTATTATTATCTTCATCTTCATTTTTCTTTCAGGTGCCGAAATTTAAGGAAATTATTTCTTGGAATAGTGTGAAATAATATGCAAATGACATAAGCCAATGGCAGTGGATGCAACTAGTCGTACACTACTTGAGCTTAGCGAAAGGCAAATTCCATTGTTAAAAAAATCTGACATTTTGAATTTGATAGAAAATTTTCTAGTATACAAAGATTATGGACGGCCATTGTAGTAACTCTTAATTGATTGTGACTTGTGAGAATTTAAACTTTAATACTGTATAAGAGGATTGGACAAAAACATCAAATTCAAGATTAGGATTTGCCTCAAAATGAGTAAATAGAATAAAACTATCATTTTAAATCAATATGTTGTCAATTTCACATCTATCTTCAACTTGCGAAACTAATGATCGATTTTCATATTGTGCATGTATTTAGTCACCACATGGTTGTGTCATGTGTGCTTGGATTTGGACAACAAAAGAGGTATTAGATAGTTATATAACTGCAATTATTTTTTTTAAAACATCTTTTGTTCAGCTATAAGTTCGATTTGTACCATGATTTAACAAAAATAAGAAAGCATGTTAACATAAATTTCATAGCACATCCCAAATTGAACACTTTGAAGAAGATTTTACACAACAAAGACAAATTAAGCTCACAATTAGCTTTCTTTTTCCAAATCAAAGAAATGATTTTGCTCATGGGGAGGTCCCAAATTAACAGATTGTAGGCATGTTGCTCCAATAACATGACCCCAACGAGGCCATAGGCTCTACACTGGACGAAGGCGGCACCGTGGCTGGTTCCACCCTGCCGTTACCTTGATGGTTTCCCATAAGAATTGATCCGTTCGGTGGGGGAAGATATGAGGCTTCGTTTTGGACTTCCGTCATCCGGTACCAATCAGGCAGCGGTGTTGTGGTTGAAGGGAAGTTGTTGAGAAGGCTCATCAATAAGTCGTCATCATCATCCACCGTTGCTTTCACCATTGTTGACTCATTGTACTTGTGATTATTAGGGTTTGTTCCTGTTTCGTTGAACCCAAGGTATGTAATATTAAACACTAATTAAAATGAAAGAGTTAATTGGACCTAAGATTCAAAATATATCTTCGATATAATCAAAGAATCAAAGATCCATACTAGATTCTATTTCAACTTGATTACTGATTTCTTATGAAACCTGAAAAATCTATTTGAAATCCGGATTAAACACTTGCACTCGGCTACTATGCAACAAGAATTTGATTATACCAAAAAAATAAATGAAAATAGTTTGAAATATATGTTCTTACCGAATGATGATTGATGAGAAGAGTTTAGATTATCTGTTAACCGATTCTCAAACTCCATCTTCATCCTCTCTTCTTGAACTTTACATAGATGATCCCTAGAGGAAACCCTAACGTCCTTGAAGAGTCCGCCACGAGACAAGGCTTGAGACTCCTCCAAGAGGGCATCAAGCAGTCCACTGTTGCCCGCAGGTGGCTCAAGATGGACACCATTGTCGAGAATAGGATTAGAAGTGAACGAATGGGTCGGTGTTTGGTTTGAAGGAAGCTCTAGGACGGTATTGCCTAGTCCTAAAGGGAAAGAACTCGATCTCATCTCATGATCTCCCATAAGCAATGAACTATAACTCAAAGCATCAATGTCATTCTTATTGTTATTGTTTGTGTCCGAATTCTCAGAGATGAACTCAAGGATGTGGTTGGGATTGGACAACTCGTTGGACGAGGATGATGAGGACAAGGGAAGAGAGAAACCAAACTGGTTATTGTCATTCTCAAGGCTATTGTTGTAAAGAGAGAACATGTGAAAATTCATCGGTGAATCGGGGAGCGGGTTTAGGCCGGGATTAGTAGAGACTAAGGGATCAGGACGCAGCCTTTTCGAAGGTTGAGAAGACGAAGAAGAGAATGAAGACGATGATGGTGAAGTATTAGAAGAATTAGTGTATTGAATCATATTTTGTTGGTTATGTAGATCTTGGTTTTGGAACTGAAAGGAAGTTAGATCAAACTCAAACTCATCATCATTATCAATCCCTTGAGGCTGAATCTCATGAGGGTATAAAGGCAAACCAGCTCTTTGTCTTCTCTTCATCCTTGTGTTCCAATAATTCTTAATCTCGTTGTCTGTTCGTCCAGGTAACTTATATACATCAAAACAAAACAAAAGTTTATAAAATCAAACAAAAACAATAGAGATGCAAGATTAATCATGCCAAGAGAGAGAGAGAGAAAGAGAGATTCAAAGTTCAAACACATTAAATCATGCAAACTGTGTGTTTAATTAGGAAAAACAAAATTGCATATATTAAAAAAAAATTCAAAGCCCTTTTAATTTCTTGAATTGAAGAACCAAAATAAGGAGATTAATTTTTAAAAAAACTTTTAATTATTAAATGAAAGCAAAAAAAACGATTTATGAGAAAACTAACCTGGGAAGCCATACGTGCCCATTTGTTTCCCAGCTTAGCGTGAAGCTCGATGATAATCTTTTCTTCATCAGGAGTAAAAGATCCTTTCTTCAGATTTGGCCGGAGATGATTCGCCCACCGTAGACGGCAACTTTTCCCACAACGGAGCAAACCTGAGTTCTTTTGCACGGCGTTCCAATTACCTTCACCGTGTTTCCTTACGTACTCCGTCAAGATCGCATCCTCTGTGGCCGTCCACGGCCCTTTCTTCAACCCTCTCGCCTCCATCGTCGCCGTCGCCGTCGCCGTCGTCTCTCCAAGACCGTCCATCTTATGAAACACGACGACCCTCCGATCAAGGAGGAAATAAGTATTTTTCTCTCTGTTACTTGATATATACGATGTTTGTATAGGTGTGTATATATGAGTATTTTTGTGTGTTATCGAATTAGATATATAGAGAAAAGGAGGAAAAGGTGAATTTTTTTTTGGGGGTGTTTGGTGTATATCTGGAAGAAATTTAAATTTGTATTTAATTATTACGTAATAATTTGTTGTTATTACGTGCTTTATTTAAACTTTTAATGCCTTGTTTTGTCTTCTTCTCGTCTCTTTGGTCTTTCCTTAGAGAGAAGACAGAGATTTTAAGAAATTACAGAAAGAGTTGATGAGAGAGAGAGGATAATTGTCTGTCTATAGAGAGCTATTGGAGATGATAAAACTTGTGATGAGATAATTATGAGAAATTATGTAATTACTTTATCTTCTACTTTATCACCTCTTAGTGTCTCAATCTTATATTTTGCTATCTATTTGAATCTTCTTTTTTTCTTACAAAGATAGTTTTGTGTTTATAAGTCGTTCTCAACAATCCATAGTAATTAGTCAAAGCCGTTTATCTGATGTTAACAGAGAATCTTATTGAAAATGACTTGTTCCACGTACTAATATACTTATATGAAACATAGGCAAACACTTGAATATGACTAAGCTAAAATATCAAAAACTAAGCCATGGAAGTAACATCTCAAATTGAAGTATATATTTCTTGACAAGATATGATTTAATTTTCTTTTTAGTTGTGAATTGGACATAAATTATACAAAAAAGAAGAAAATAAAAAGGAGAGGAGTGAGCTTCTTTCACGGCCGCGCATTGCATGCCTAATGGAATGGGACGTTCTCTTCAAAGACGCGTTTTTCTCTTATTTACTTGTCTTACTCCTTTTCTTTTTCCCCCACGCCTTTTCTGTCTTTCTTCTTGCTCTTTCTTTTAATAATAATAATAATAATAAATCCTGAAAATAAATAATGTAATGATTTTCTTATTTCTATATTCTAGGATAGAGGAAAATAAAGATAAATCAAAGGTCATTTTATGCGATATTTCATGCAAAATTACGTTGGCATGATCACTTTTCATATGGGCACATTTTTATCATAGGAGTTTGAGTCTTATAAGCAATTACTTTTTTTTAAGAGCAAAATTGCTCTAAAGTGTCAAATTGTATTTGAACACTCCTCTTCAAAGATTCCCTAACTTTTTTTTCAATTGTAGCTCTACTAATTAATGTTAAAGAGTTAATAAAAGTAAATTAATGAAAATTTATTCGTCAAAAAAATTAATGAAAATTAATGTTTATTTTGTCGTATATACATAATGTGTGTTCACGAGTTCAACGCGTCTGTCATTTTTTCTTAAAAAAAATAGATTTCGTTGACGTTGAATGCACTTAAATTTCTTTTTTTCTATTTGAAAAACATTGAGTGATAAATACATGTATTTGGTGAAAAAAAATTGAAGTTTAATTTTTTTAACTAAAATTATTATATTGTTACATAGAAAGATCCGCCTAAAAATTCATTAGTTAGCTAGGAATATGTAATTTCAACAAAAGAGAAGTTCAAACATATTACTATTCATCTTATATGATACGTGTAATATTATACCATGTTAATTGGGACCTATCAAACTTAAATTCAATTTTACTTTATGTTTTTTTCTTCCTATATCAGTTTAATTACCATTAATTGAAGTTTGTATTTTTTTAGACTTGATTATAATTTATAACAGCAAGATTGATCTAAAGTCCCACCAAATTTGTTACATACACATAAGTTAAAGCTCAAAACCTGGTTAATTATATGTAACTCAACTATGAAGAGTGTCGATAACTTGATTAAAATTATAGGGTTATTTAATAATAGTTTCAAGTTTTGACTTATTAATTATGTTGACTTGTAAAACTTATAAAATAATATGGTTTATTTTCTAAAAAATATATATATAATTTACGAGTTAAACGCATCTGACTGACTGTTATTAAACAAATAGATTTGAATGTTGTTAAATGTACTTTAATTGTATATGTTTGGAAAAAATTGAATGTTAAACACATCTAACGAAAGTTTTTTTAAATAAAATGTTACTTAGAAAAATTCGTCTAAAAAAAAAAAAAGATTCGCCTATAAAATTTCACCAATTTTATTTAAGAACATGTATTTTCAATAATAAGAAAGTTCAAACCAACTAAATTTTAATTTATATGATTATATTATGTTAACTGGGAGCTACAAAACTTAAGAATATATATTTTGAGTAACAGTTAAGCTCAAACCTATTACATTTCAGTTTTATAAGATATGTGTAATAGTTTGACACAAAAAGATATGGTATTTGTTAACTGGGATCTATATATAACTTAAAATGAACTTTAGTTTATGTTTTGTTGTTTCCTATATCACTTGAACTACCACTAATTGAAGTTTGTATTTTTCTTAGAATTGATTATAACTAATGGATTGATCTATAGTCCCACCAAGTTAAACTTACATATATCAAGTTAAACTAAAAACATGGTTAATTTATGTATTTATTTCAATTACAATGCGCGTCAGTAGATTTGATTACAACTATCGGACTGTATTAGTTTCCAACTTTGACCTATTAGTGAATTTCAATTTTAATTTAAATAATATGGTTCATTATTTTAAACTTATTTTTGGAACATTTTTATTAGATTGTTGTAACTTGTCATACAATTTCCTCGATTTTGCCCATCCATTGGATTCTTTCACATTAATTTAAGAAGCCTCCCTTGAATTACTTTCCATATATATATCCAGGTTCATTTGACCATAGAAAGTACTAAACATCATTTCTTCATTATTTTAAAATCTAGAAGCTCTAGTTTTTGTACATATAATAGACGTTGCTGGGTAATTTCAGAAGTATGGGTGATTAACTAGATCTATTAGTAAGAAAACGTCGTTGTCCCATTCTTACTAAATATACAATAGAGGAAAATGAAAATTTGGGTCTCTAACTAAATAGGATATGTATTTTTTTAATGGTTATTATTTTTCTATTTTCCATAAAATCTAAATTTGCATCTCCATAATAAAACATAAACTGATAGAGTGATAAGAGTTAGGATTGGAAGAATATTGTATTGACTCTCATAAGAATATATCTTAGAGCTAGCTAGGTACATATTTATAGATAGATACAAATATCTATAAATGATATCTTCAATATCTTCTAGATCCTTCTATATAAACTTATAAACTTCAGTATTACGCAATTTCGAAATTTAAAACAAGCTTAACGATTCACACCAACCGCCATGGAAGACCGTATCCACCACGTAACCTAAATCACACTGGAAACTCCACAAAATCCATCCCTTTTGATTTCACCTTCGAGATACTCTCGATACTTCCGACGAAATCCATCGTCCGATTCCAATCCGTGTCAAAGCTCTAGTTCTCAATCATCCGCAGTAAAGAATTCGTTGACACGTTCTTGACTAGGTCAAAGACACGGCCTCGTCTCCTTTTCACCTTCAAGAACTTTGATTCCCAAAAGCGTTTCATCTACTCAGCTCCTGAACATGACGACGATGAAAAATCCTCTCCAGGCATGGCCAGACACGACATGACGATCTCGGGATTCGTCTGCTACATCAGATCTCCTCCTGTCAACGGGTTCGTCTGCTGCACACGTGGCTCATCGATCGCGGTTTGTAATCCAACCACAAGACAATTAGTGAATTTGCCAGATGTTGAAACCAACGAAAAAGGCATGCACGTACGTCTCGGATGCGATCCAGTGGAAGATCAATACAAAGTGTTGGTTGTGATGATGTTCGAGGGCAGTAGAACAAAATCAAACAGATACATAACAGGAACATTTCGTTTTCACGCTAAGCTCTCAACAAAAAGAGTGGAGAAAGATTGAGAAACACCACTAGCGAAACTTATCGTACTGTCTATGGGGGGATATGTATAGATGGTGCTCTATACTACGGAGTTTCACTCTCATGAATAGTTAGATTCGATGTTAGAACTGAGAAGATGGAATTAATTCAAGCACCCGAACTATCACATATCACGCCAACATACTATTCCACTCTTTTAAATTACTCGAGCGGTGTAGATTATCATTTCAGTCAAGAGATAAGATTTTGGATTCTACAGGGTACTGAGAAACACGAATGGTCGAACACATATGACGTGTGTGCTACCTTGTGATGAGTGGCATGATTTATCCACGGTTACAACATCTATATATAAGCCCTTTAGTGTTTGCTTTTACGATTTTAACAGAGGGATCAAACAAAAAAATAGAGACCGAAGGAATTGACGACGATGAATTTTTGACGTCGTGTTGGGATTGGTAAGCGAACTCATGAGATACTGAGTTTTTCAGGTTACATTGAGAATATTAGGTTCTTGTAAGGAGTTTTCATCGTTTCATTAGCTTTTTTCCATTCAATTTGTTCATGACTTGTTTTGCTGTGTTTTGTGAGTTCTTTTTTTCTTAAATTGGAGAAGAGAAAGTAGCTAATAACTCTTGTTAATCCACCAATAACACTTGATATTTCCAATATCCACACCAAAACATCTATTTCAACAAACTTTGAGATGCAAACTCGGTATCAAAAATTTGTATTAAGGAGGCATTACTTGGCCATTTGGTCGGAGCATGGTCATCTTATCGGTTAGGGTCCTGAGTTCAAGACCAACGCACGTTGTTATTCACCGGATCACCAATCAGTTTTATACTTGGCAATCACATTGGACTTGTGCATGTCCGCGCAAAAAAAAAAAAATCCGGTAAAACCACCACCAGATTTCCGACGATTTTCTTTACAAACACATCTTTTATAATGGATAACAAGAGTAGAACTATTACATGAATATGTACCATCAATTCATCACCATGTGTTTGTGTTGGAAAACCAAATTTGATCTAAACTCTCAACTTCTTCACACTAAAGTTTCTCTCTTTCTTCCTCAAAACACTTCTTCCTTTGGCAAAAGAGATACCTACAACATTTCTTTGATAAAATCAAGGCTAAGTGTGTCCTTAACGATGAGAAACAATCCAAGGAATATCACAAGCATGATCCCTGACGACATTATCCCTTGTTCCACCTCTACAGGAACCTTCCTCCCTCCTCTAACCGCTTCCAACAATATCAACGCCAATGTTCCACCGTCGAGAGCCGGTAATGGCAAGAGATTAATCACCGCAAGGTTAATATTCAGCAACGCTGCGAATTGGTAAAGCCCATCGATGTTTGATCTCGCCACTTCTGCTCCCACTGCAATAATTGCCACAGGACCTGATACTTTACTTGCTGTTTGAGAGAAGTTGAAGAACGTTTGTTTGAGACCGTCCAAAACATTAGACGATAGCCCCATAAACTCCTTTCCCACGAATCTAAATGTCTCCGGAATATTCCTCGGTCTCACCTTAGTGATCCTAACATTTGGAGACAACTGAACACCGATCTTCCCCGTCCCATCAAAGTTCTTATCCGGTGTAACCCGAATATCGAAATCTTTATTCCCTCTCTCGATTTTAAACAACACATCACTCTTCGGGTTTCTTTTAACAATGTCTACAATCTTCGAAACAGCATCAGGCCCGGTTTTAGACAGTTCAGTGCCGTCCACAGCGAGGATTACATCACCCGAAAGCAATCCATCACGAGAAGCAGCAGAAAAGGTTTTAACTTCAGGAACAAGAACACCAGGAAACGCTTCTTGCACAGGCAAACCAACAGATAACACTTGAACAAAGATTATAGCGTAAGCAAAGATCACATTGGCGATAACTCCAGCTGAAACTACAATAGATCTATCTAGAGTTGGTCTGTTCTTAAGAAGATTCTCATCGTCAATAGGAATCTCACTGTCCGGATCATTATCAGGAAAACCAACAAACCCACCTAGAGGAAAAGCCCTAAGTGAGTACTCAACATTGTTGTAATCGAATTTAGCTAGAATCGGACCAAACCCAATTGCGAATTTACTTACATGGATCCCTTGAAGAGAAGCCGCAAGGAAATGACCTGATTCATGGACGACGATGATCGCAGTGAGAACAGCAATAGCTTCAAGAACAGATTCAAAGCTTCCCAAATCAATCCCAGAGATTGCTCTTGCCCTAAAATCAATCCTTTCTACATCTGGGTACCTCTTGTTTCCGAACAAGACTCTGTTTTTGAGACTCTGGTTCGATAAAGCAGAGAGATTTGGGAAAAGATGAGATTTTGAGAGATGGGTTTTGGATCGTCGAGGGAAATAGGATATGGGGTTGTTGAAATTGGAGAGGAAGTGAGGGTTTCGATAAGAAATTGGAGACGAAGAGATGCTTAATAGCATGGTTTCGTGAGAAGTGGAGGTTTTTAGAGGTACGGTGAAATGGTACGATTGGAGCCATTGATAACAGAGAAGAAGAGATAATAATAACGAGTAAACAGAGTCGTGCTTTGGCTTTTTTTGTGTGTATGTGGACGTGATTCAATTCCAACACAACACTAATCTAATCTCTCTCCGAGTATTTTAAAAATAAATGTATATAATATGGGCCTTGTTACATATAATACAAACAGCATTAATTTTGTTCTTCAAAATATTATTGGGTTTTAGAGCCCAAATATATTTGGGATAATTTTTTTTTTTTTTTTTGATATTTTGGGGTAGATGTTTGTGTACAAGTGTTGGGAGACTTAAGAGTAGAACAAGTGTTCAAAAGATGAAATAGAGGAGTTGAAGACCCTGAAAACGAGTAATGATCATTGAATTTTTGGATCTGTCCATTTTGTGCAATGAACAAGATTTTGCAGCGTTTGTCTAATTCGGGTTGGTAGACCGGTTTATATATGGGATCTTTATATAAATTTTTTTAGAAATTATGGATACTCAATATAATTTATAAGAAAAATTATGAAATGTTTGTTGAAATTTATAGAATAATTATATCTATATATACAAATTAGAAAAGTTCGTTTAAGAAATATTTTAGAAATATAAGGTTAATTTATATATTGTGCTTTTTAATTAATAATAGGGATGGGAAATTATTGGAAAATGTTGTGACGATTATTAACGAGTGTTTATTGTTAAGCACCGCTGTATGACTCTGACGTCTCTTTATCTGACCTCTCGAGTCATAAGAATTGCAGATCGGAAATGCTTTTAAATGAAAAAGGACCCCTAACAGTGTAACCAGAGACACATAGCTATAACACGTAACCACTTTTCTTTTTGTTGTTCAAAAATCTCTTTTCAATACTTTTTTCTTTATCTCCAAAGTAACATTTTCGTACAACCAGCAGCTCATCAGGGGGTCCAGAAAATTTTCGAAAAAAATAATTCCGTAAGTGACCAAAAGCATTTTTAAAAAAATTAAGGGAAAGACAATTAGTGATTAGAGGCAAATTAAATAGTAATGGAACAAAATTAATATACAAAATTATATACAATCTTTTCCCCGGAACATGTTACTATTTTATGTAGTCGTATAGTTGATCTAATGCACTCTCAGCAAAACTAAATTAGTATAAAATATGAAAACCTAAACTCTTTAACATTAATTTTAAAAAATTATACGTTGACTTAATAAATACTATTCTTACGATAAAAACCAAATGTCTAGTAAAAATAAATGATAAAATTGTCCAAACTCGTCAAATATATAACCACTATTTTCTTAAATATTACCACTCATTTTTGTGATTGGCGGCTGCAAAATCTTTTAATTAGGAGAAAATAAACATAGTAAAATCAATAAATTAGTTTTACTAAAAGTTGAAAAAGTCATATTATACTCTCATGGAAAATTTAAGTAATTTTGATTTTACAAACGGCTAATTTCATTTTTAGTAGTGAAATATTGTTTAATTGTTAATACATAAATAAACAGTTTATTTTATCAGTACTTTGTTTATAGATTTATTGTAAGCTTGACTAGTCTCTAACTCTCTATAAAAGGTAATATAGCAATCTGGCTTTAAATGGGTAAATAGAAAATACAATATGACAATGTAATTTACGTAAGCAAGTCAAACATCGATTTACTTGTGTCCTTTGTTCTTGCTCAATCTGTATCGATCGATCCTCATGATCTTTGTTAACCAATAAAAAACGACCCTAAAAAAAAAAGGAAAACTAATAACAAAGGAAATCATCAATCTGTTTGTGTTTTAAAAAGATAAAAGGAATATTAAAATAAACAGTAAAAAGAAAAACGACGAGAAGCGCATGAGCCCGATATCTGATCAGCCGCCCATTCACGGACGGGATGACTAGGAGCAATAATTGTGTAGATTTTTAGCCTATAAATTGGACAGTTATAGAAAGAGGAAGATAGGCACACACAAAAATAAAGACTTTTGTAATTTATGTTTCCGAATATGAATTTTATTTCAGCTTTGACTCCGACGTCGACATTGCATGGCGAGTGGATCAAGGTAACTAATTAACTAACTAATTTCATTTACGAAGTTAACTAAATTTCTCACATATTTATAATTCTCTACGAGAAAAATATTAGTATTTAGGTTAAACTGGCTACTGATTACTATGTTGGTGATTAAGTTTTGCATTGCGCCAACTAATATACTCCGTAGTATTCAATGTTTCCGAAACTCACTCTTTATTTACGTAAGAAAAACACTCATTATAAAAATAAGAAAATACATCATTATGGTTTTCATTTTTTTGATAATGAAACTATCATATCGTTTCGTTATTATAATGATTTGGGATGAAAAATATTGTGGTGGTTACTATAGGTGGAGCAGAAAGGAAAGGGGCCAGGATCGAGAAGTTCACACGCCATAGCCGTGGTGGGAGACAAGTTATACTCATTCGGCGGCGAGTTAACACCAAATGTCCCCATCGACAAAGACCTTCATGTCTTTGACCTCAACACTCGCACTTGGTCAATTGCTCCGGCCAGCGGAGACATCCCAAACCTTAGTTGCTTAGGCGTTTGCATGGTGGCCGTTGGATCCATACTCTACGTTTTCGGCGGCCGTGATGCATCCCGAAAGTACAACGGGTTTTACTCGTACGACACGGTGAAGAACGAGTGGAAACTTGTGACTAGGGTCGAAGAAGGACCCGAGGCTCGTAGCTTCCACTCGATGGCTTCGGATGCGAAGAACGTATACTTGTTTGGTGGGGTGAGTAAAACCGTGCGGCTCAAGACGCTAGACGCGTTTAACGTTGCTGATCAAAAGTGGGTTCAGCTACCAACTCCTGGTGATTCTTGCACAGAAAGAGGAGGAGCGGGTCTCGTAGTGGTTCAAGGGAAGATATGGGTGCTTTACGGATTTAATGGGGATGAGTGTGATGATGTTCATTGCTTTGATGTGGATCGAAACAAGTGGACGAAAGTGGAGACTACTGGAGAGAAGCCATGTCCAAGGAGCGTTTTCGCGGCGGCGGCTGTGGGGAAATATGTAATAGTAGTTGGAGGTGAGGTTGAGATGGACCCTCAGGCCCATGTTGGTCCTGGGAAGCTGTGTGATAAAGCTTTCTTGTTGGACACAGAAACGTTGGAGTGGAAGAAACTAGAAGATGGAGGAGGGGAGACGCGACCGGGACCACGTGGTTGGTGTGCATCGACGGCTGCGACTATCAATGGAAAGAAAGGAATGCTGATGTTTGGTGGGAAGGCTCCCACAAACGACCGGTATGATGATCTCTACTTCTACGCGGTGAATAATAATTTTCTTAATGATCTCATCAATGTTTGTGAAGGAATACTGTGATCATATAAGATTTGTGAGAGACTGAGAGTCTATAAGACAGTTGATGATGTCAAGTATAAAATAAAGTGTCTCTCCTTGTGGTTGAATTCATCAAAGTCTGCTTTTTAATTAATTAAGAGTCTGTTGTTGTGGTTTGAAAGTTGTGGTTGAAATCATCAAAGTACTTTATGAAGAGTCTGTTGTATCTTGTTTAATTTCGAAGCTATATATATACATATTATATAATTTTGGTTATGATTTTCCGAGAGATCAACATGAGATATCAGATATAAGACTAAAGACAAAAAGGAAAGTTGGAAATAGTGTTAGGAGATGAGATTGAGAAGGGCCTAATAGACTATCTTGGACGGACCCAATTGACTTAAGGCTTATTGTTTTTCTAATAGACAAAATATATGTTTCAGTTTTTTTGTCTAGTAACTTGTTATATAGTAAGGCTTTTCTGCAAAAATAATCCTCGAAGTCGTGACTTTTGGTAATTGTACCTTCCAACTTACAAAAATGCAAATTAATATCACTAAATCAAAAGTAATCCGCTAAATAACTTTTGTGTGTAAACAAGCGACATATCGGTCACAGAACTTAAAATATTGCATTTTGAAATCTATCCCAAAACCAAACACTATCACTACAAGAAAACAGGAAAAAAGCGACTATACTATTAGTCGCTTAGTAGTCGCTAAATGCAAATTTACGACTATTTAGCGACTAATACATGTAGTCGTAAATCGTTAGTCGGTAAAATTTGTAGTCGTAAAAGTAGTCGCTAAATAAAGATTATTTTACGACTAATAACTGTAGTCGTAAAAGTAGTCGTAAATTAGTCGTAAATATTTACGACTACATTACGACTAGTTTACGATTAAACAGAATGAACAAAAGTAGTCGTTTTGTAGTCGTAAAATTCAGTGACTGAAAAACGACTAATTTACGACTATTTGGCGACTACGTACCAACTGATTTGCCGACTAAGTTTGACGACTAAATCTTACGACTATTTGCTGACTAATTAATTACTAGTTAGCGACTACACAGATGACGAATGTTTTCATTTAATGTATTATTGCTGGGTTTTTAGTACTGAATGTTTTCATTTAATGTATTATTGTTGGGTTTATTTTGAGAGAAAATGACATTTAAAAGAGAAATGATATATTTTAATAATTTGAAACATTATACAAAATACGTATATTACAAAATACATAATGTTAATACACATTTTTGTATTTAAACTTGTGAATTTGAGCTTTAAAATAGTTGACGTCGACTTCATCCTCAACTTGAACTCCTCAGCACACCTTGACCAATTAAGCAAACAAAACGCAGAGATACCTATTAACATCGTTGTAGAGATTGAGCTAGACAAAAGACACAAGGGGAGAATATCAGACAAACAAACAAAATTAATCAGATCTGAAAAGGCAAAGAAATTACATTGGTGACTTAGAGGAAAAATAGCAAGCTTTGTGCTGTACAGTGAGGGAAGAAGAGAGAAAGTGTCTCCTTCTGTAACAAAAAAAAAACAAATTTTTAAGATTCGAAAAGCGAGACAAATAGAGAGACGAAAGGGGTCCGAAGAAAACCTTTGCTCGTCAGAGAGAAGAACAAATCTTTGATTCGACTGATCCTCTAAAGCAGATGCAAAGCAACAATCTCTCTGTTGCAATCATGCTTGAAATGCTTGAAATCGAGAAAACGAGAGAGGTAGAGACGAAAACTTTATCTGAGAAAAGATTGGAGAGCGGCGAACATAAGCGTTAGAGAGAGAGAATTAATTATGCAGAGTGATCGAAGAGTCAATGTATCCTACGGTGTTAGATTGTGCCACGTAATCAATCCGAGTGCTCTCGCCACATTGGCTCTCTTGTAGCCTTTTTTAAAAGCTTCGTAAAATGTTTTATTATTACATTCAGTTTTTTATATTTTATACTAATGAGTATATGATGATAAGTTTTTTATTATGCTAAAAATGCATAATTTTGGAGTTAAAAAAGTTTTTACAAGGAAAACCATTTTTAAAATGATATTGATACTATTTAAATTAAACTAAAGATGAAAAATATTTACTAAACCTATATATATTAGTAAATTGTTATGTATAACCTTTACGTATTTTATGTTTTCTTATGATAAAATAATTTTATTGAAAATTATTTTGTTAATTGACAAATCCGAAAATATGTTAATACCCTAAACTATAGTCTCCAATACCCTAAACCCTAAATTAAAATTTCAAAACTTGACTTTAATACCTTAACAATATTCTCCAATACCCTAAAATTTTAAATTTATTTTGTTAATTGACAAATCCTAAAAATATGTTACAAGGGTGATACCCTAAACCATAGTCTCCAATACCTTAAACCCTAAATTAAAATTTCAAAACTTGACTTTAATCCCTTAACCATATTCTCCAATACCCTAAAATAATTTAATTAAAATTTATTTTGTTAATTGAAAAATCCGAAAAAATGTTACAAGTTAAAACTAATAAATTATAACCATAGAAACGATATACATTTTATAAATTAGCGACTATTTTACGACTAAAGGACAAGCAGGGAAAGATAGTTGCAAAATAGTCTCCAATTTAGCGACTAATATACGACTACATCTGGGAGTCGCAATGTTACGTCTATAACGGGTACACCTACCCCAAGTTGAATAAAACGTGTTTTTTTCATCGGTATGTTACGTCTATTTAGCGACTATATAGTGTCCCGCCGGTGAAGTCGCATAGTAGTCGCTAATTAGGCGACTACATTGCGACTCCCAGATGTAGTCATATATTAGTCGCTAAATTGGCGACTATATTGCGACTATTTTTCCCTACCTGTCCTTTAGTCGTAAAATAGTCGCTAATTTACGACAACATTAGCGACTACAGAATTTAGTCGCAAAATAGCGACTGATATACGACTAAATCTTTGTAGTCGTAAACTAGTCGCTTAATAGTCACTAAGTAGTCGCTAAATTTGGCGACTATATATGTAGTCGCCAATTGTAGTCGGAAATTACCTGTTTTCTTGTAGTGCATGTCGCTTTCTCTTCTAATTTAACAAGTAAAAAGGAGAAAATCAAATCTAGGATTCTTCATTTATTCTCTTCTTCCACATCGAAGTTCATTTTTGTTGCCCAACTCGAAACTCATTTGTAAGTATATTCTCGAATTTTTCTTTAATATCGAAGTTCTTTTCTTAATTGTATGAAATCGAGTTTAAAGTTCTTTGAAGATAGTGACAATGTCCGAAAGTGAAGAGATCTCATAGTCATCTTCACTTCGATCTACCATAAGTCTCGAGGAGAAGGAACTTTAAGACATTGTCACTATCATCAAAGAACTCCAAACTCGATTTCATACAATTAATAAAAGAATTTCGATATTAAAGAAAAATTTGAGAAGATACTTACATATGAACTTCGAGTTGGGCAACAAAGATGAGTTTCAATATGGATAAAGAGAATAAACGAAGAACCTTAGATTTGATTTTCCCTTTTTTATTTGTTAAATTAGAAGAGAAAACGACATGATGTTTGATTTTAGGAAAGATTTCAAAACGCAACGTTTTAAATTATGTGACTAATATAACGTTTGTTTACACACAAAAGTAATTTAACGGATTATTTTTGACTTGATGATATTAACTTATATTTTTTGGAGTTAGGGGTACAGTTGCAAAAACTCGCGACTTGGAATTTTTTTTGCGGAAAATCCTTATAGTAACTTTTTTAATTTTCTCGCTTTGATATCATACTAGAACTTGAACCTCCACGAAACCAGTAAAATATAATTTGATAGCATCGTTAATCAAAATTTAGATCAATCAAAACAATTAACAAACTAATATCTATAACCAGAAAATGAAAATTTTATACAAGAAAAACCTAATATAAACTCAACTTTTTATAATAAGTGATTATTTGTCTTGTGTTGTGAGAACAAAATTGTATATGAAAGAGATGCAACCCACTATTAATTCATCTGCAATATTTTATATACATATTTAAAACACTTTTAAAAGATTGAAACTGGATCTTGTTCGAGTGTTCCACTTGCACATGTTCAAAGACGGTTTTGACTAGACTCTACAAATTTATTATAAATGGTTATTTGTGAAAATTTTGCGACGCCAAGAAATATAAGAAAAAAAATAACTCAATTTGTTTTTAAGACAATAGTAAGAAGATAGATATTTTCAAAGGTTACAAGAAAAAGATCTACGAAATAGATGAAATCTTTTTAAAGATTAGCAGTCAAAATAAACCTACTTTATAGAGATGATACTTTATTTAGTTTAATAAAATAAAAAATGGAGCCACCGTTGCGATGACAATATTGAGAAATGGAATTAAATTATCTGTAGTAAATCAAAATTCTAGTCTAATTATTTTGGTTGAAATGTGAAAGAGATTTTTTTTTTTTTAAAGATATTGGAAAAGAAAAAGAGAGAATCCAAAGAAGCTAATTGAGTTGCAAATTGTAAGGGTTGGTGGGCACGTGATTAACTGGGTTTGAAGTTGAACTGACACACACTGTAATTAATCTACTTTTATACGAAGCTTTGTCGGCTCAAGTGTTACATTTACTGAAACTATTTTTAATTTGCAAATTACACGAAAAACCTACATGAATACAGAATATAATTTCTTGTGGAAGTTCAAACTTTAAAATGGAAGAATCCAACAATAGATTTAATTTTTATTGAAATCTAATGGAAGTTCAAACTTTAAAATGGAAGAATCCAACAATAGATTTAATTTTTATTGAAATCAAATTTTCAGACATAAAATTGTGTATAGATCCAACAATAGACATAAAATTTTTATTGAAATCAAATTTTCACACATAAAATCCAACAATAGACATAAAATTTTCAGATTTAATGTTCAAACTTTAAACATTAATTGAATTAATTATGGATAACAATAATGTTCTAACTAAAAATAATATGGTAGATACAAAATAACATGTATAAGTTTCGAACAATCGATATCAGAAACACTTATACAGTCATTTTCTCTAAATTTTAGTTTAAAAAATAAAAAATAAATGTAAAACTTCAATGAAAATTATGCATGATAGTTGAAAAAAAAACAAATATGCATGATAAAAATTTATGGAAAATGAATGTCTTGGTAAACACTTGGGCTATGGCTCGTGTGTTTTATCTGTGGTAAACTTGCAAAAATTCCTTACCAAAAAACTTTGTTCATTTTTGAAATTAGTCAGATATTTCGGCAAAACTTAGATATCTGAACGCTAATTAAAAAAAAAATCATTGAAACCTTATTTGTGATACATATTGACATTGTTGAGCTATGGAATTTATAAGATTCAATGGTGCGAATTAAGTAATAACAAATTGTACACAATTTAGATAAGAATCAATTAGAAAAAAATCATTTTAATTGTATTTGTTGATTTTACCATTCTGTTTTAAAATTTTTAGATTTGTTATTTTTAAATATCTAAAATCATAATTTTACAATTATGTTTGAGTTTATTTAGTTCTATTTTTTTTTTAGGATTTAGTGTTCGTTATCAAAAATGTATTTTATAAAAACAAATCTACAAATATATTGATTGTAAATTGGTAAAAAATGGCAAATCCATAAAATCTTTAAAAAATGGCAAATTCAAAAAATTTGAGTGACAAAATGGCATTTCCAACAATAATTTCTTTAGATAACTAACTTAAAAAAAAAAAAAATCAATCTAAAACAAGTAGAAACAGCAATCTTTGGAAAAAGGTAGAGAAGATAAGCACTAGCTAAAAGACCTAACACAAGTTGGGTGTAATGGATAAAACAACGTGTCTATTTTGTATATTTATATTTGATTGAACTTGATTGAATTGTAGGTAGGTCATCTTTCCAAAATTCTTACTATTTAAAGTGATTCTTTTTCTTCTTTTGCTATATTACTTTTAATATTTAAGAATACGGTACTAAAAAGTATATAACCTGACTAATGAATAGACCTGGAACTTCTTAATAGGCCATGCTGAAATTTGAGTGGCACAAGAAACTTCTTAACTATAATATTTTAGTTTCTCGTATGAGTTGTTAGCCCATTACATAAGTCTTTTCCTACACGTACTTTAATTTATATTTTGCTTGTATAAGACACATTTTTAGGATACAAATTACAACCATAAAAGTACTAAATTCAGTATGGAACTTGGTATGAAAAAAGTATTTACGTTTTTCCATATGTATTATGAACGGTAATTTTGTTTTTAACAAAGAAAAAACAATCTACAATACAAGAGAAAAGAAATATAGTAAAAGTAATTGAATTTTGTTTATAAAAAACTCATAATTGAAGGAGAAATTAAACTTGTCGCGTCTATAAATAAATCTCGACCCACTTTCTTGTTTTTTCCCTCCTTTCGCTCCTTTGTGGGTGTGCACAAAAAGGCAACCAGGTTCAATGAACCTGGAAGTTCTATGTTCTTGTTTTTATTATATCCATCATCATTCTTCATCATCCGTAAGCATGCTCATCACTATAGTATATTCTATATACCATATATATTTCTATAATTATTTGTTTGCACACCTAACGAAACGAATAACAATCTTTTTGTTTTTTTGAATCTCTTATTTAAACTAAAGTTGAGGTTTGATAGTTATTAGCGACTTATATGTTAACGAAGCTTTGAAATTGCAGAGAATATGGGCTGAGAAAAGAGAGAAATATACATATGTTTCCATGGCTTCTCGGGCGACTCATCACTTCATCATCAGTATCATGGTACGTGTGTTTCTTTGTTCAACTCAACTCATCTCTCATCTCTCATCTCATCTCTCATCTCATCTCTCTCTCTCTTTTTCATCTCTCTCTCTCTCTCTCATCTCATCTTCTCTCTCTCTCTCTCATCTCATCTCTCTCTCTCTCTATATATAAATACACATATATATATATATTTGTATGCACCTTGATCAAATATTTTCCATAATATTGAATGTTGAATTTTAATTTCTTAAAAAATGTGATCGTTAAGAGGTAAAAACGTTTGGTTGCAATTTACTGCCTTGGCTACTTGTTTCCATTAGTTTACTGGAAAACAATACATGCATGCGCATGTTTTTTGGGTAACACACACATGGTACTAAATTTATAAATTAACACACATTCGTTGTTTTATGTGTGTGTGCTAATAATTTCGGAATATTGATGTATTTTAGTCATTATTGGCATTTCACTAACCTCTCTTGGCCGGTTAAGGATCGAGGATGTTTTTTTGTATGGTTTGCAAATGCTATAGTTACCAACTAGACCGGTTAGGATTAAGTTCAGCATTCCTCTCCTCTGATCTAATTACATGTGTTTCTTTGGTCTGACTCATCGATCTCTCTCTCTATATACATACGTATAAATTTTACAATTCTATATACTTGATCAGAGGAGAAGAATGCTAAGTTATCCGGAACGTTCTAGTTGGTAATTTTAAAAATTATGCATGGTCTAATATAAGAAAATGTCTAAATCTAAAGGAAAGTGTATGTTGGTAATATAGTTTATATTTCCTCCATGCAGGATCAAGCTCAAAGAACGGCGTAAATCCGGAGTCAAACATCTTCTCATGACTCACTACAAATATGCTCGAGATGATTGATCGATATGAATATGCGAGAAATTAAGTCAATATGGAACTAACTATAATAAATAATATTACATCGAGAGATTCAAGTATGATATAAAGAAAAAGAAGAGTTCCCCTTTCAAAAACTTCAATCTCTTTTGTAAGAGAGAAAAAAAAAACAAAATTTATAAGTAACTGTTGTCTTGTACTTCATTTTCATCATATTCTATTTTGCATGGACAAACTAAGATTATAGTTGGTTGTAATCTTATTCTTAAGCTGGGCCTCGTTGACACGCATTTATGGGTCCTTTTTAGCGAAAGAAAAAAAAAAAGTTAAAATGATATTATTATGTGTTCAGCTGGAAATTAACCATTCAAAAAGACAGACAGAAAAACAAAAGTTTCCCCTTAATCTGGTTGTGAAATTCATAAAAAGAAAGGATTCTGACTGAAGATTCAAAAGGACGAAGAAACTTGTGTTTGAAGTGTAAAAAATGTTCTTCTTTTGTCACTACAATTTGTAAAACTTTCTTTCTTCATATCTTAATGGTTGGGAGCTACGAGGCTTACCAAAAGCTCAACCGATAAGAAATAATTTATTTTCGCCCTCTTAGCGCTAAACCCTGTACTTAAACCCAAAAACCTATTTGTTTGTGTTAACTGCAGTTATTGTTTCTGTAAACCAAGAATGTCACTGCAACAAGTTTTGTTGTGTCAAAAGAAATAGAGAGGACTTTGTTCATAATGGACTGCAACCAAATCTTTACATGTAAAGTTGAATTGTTTAGTGATACGTCTCACATGACGTCGGTGCCCACAGGATCCACTGAGAAATGAAGAGCTTCTGCCTTTTCTATAAACGGCTCAAATTGAGACCTCCACATCTGAAAGATAGAGTCTCTATTTAATCTCACTTGCATCATATACGAGAAAGATTGAAGAGTTGTATTAGTGTTAAGTAACAAGGTTCCAGTTGATGTTAGTCTTACATCTTTATACTCTCTGCCCTCAATGAAAATCTTCATGGCATCAACTGCGCAGAGTGGTATAAGCAAGAGTGAGAGGATAAATAGAGAGAAAAACAGAGGAATGCACACTGTTTGGAAACTAGGGAAAGTGATTACAGGAACGGAATCGAACTACTGCTGCATGTGTGAATTCCTTACTGCTGTCATTAAAGTTTGAACCTGGACATCGAAAAAATTAAAGCGGCGATTAGATCAATTTGAGGATAGCTATATATGGATCTTATGAATGTCTGAAACAGTTCCAAATGCAAAAAAATTATTCTCCATTGGCACCTTGTGTGGACTGAACAATTAATGATGGAAGAGATGAAGTTAGCTGTGCAAAAGAATCAATTGCATCTTTAATGTTCTTGTCGGAAGCGTTCTTAGCAAAAGTGACCAGAAGAACAAACTCTTCGCCATAGTTGTACTCCTGCCACAGGAATTAACTCGGTCTGTATACATAATTTAACACTAGATAGTAGTAGTAGTAGTAACCCTTTGGCTCCAAAGCTATGGAGCTAAAATGACGATTCGCGACAGCAAAACTCAGAATATGAAATGAGTTGATCATACCTCGCCCTTTCGAAATATTGCAAGGATGTCATCTTTAACCTCTGATTCATAGTCCACATTAGTTAGCCCCTGATACATCAAAACCCGAGAGCAACAAGAACAAAACATCTTAATAGATAAAAAGAAGAAGATGATGATGATGACGCAAAGACAGAGCTAACGAGAGTAATGGCGTTTACATGTAAAGGCATACATGGCAGAATGGTGTTACACGTTCGTTGAGAACTTTCAAGAAGAAAGGGTTCTCATAGAACTTATCGAGGTCTTCCTTTCTCTGGAATCGCATGAAAAGAGCGTGCGTGTAATATTCATTGTTTCTATCACCGATACAACCTGTGAGAGTAAAAATGAACAGAAGATAGAGACTGGTTTTATTAACACGCACAGAGATTTTCTATCTAGATTGGGAGCAAGAATATGAGAGCACTCACCTACAGATATAGCAACAATGCCTCTCATTTGATATTGAGTTGTGTAAAGATAATCAAGCATATCTTTTTCTACCTCCTCAGATAAATCCTCTTTGGCTTTGAGTAAACACACATGCTCCACTACTTTCCTAAGGAACATAATTGCTACATAGATTATAAAATTGCAAACTTTAAACTTTCATAAGGTAAACATAACGTATAGAATCCTAAGTCTACATGCCAAGTTAGAAACTTTCTCCAGAACATTAACACATTAACATTGGCATCAAAAAGAAGAAGGAGCTAAATTTTTTAAAAGTGAACCTTGTCTTGTTCGACTTGGAACTGTCAATATGATCATCAGAAGCGCAAAATGCAACTTTAGGGTTCTTTGTTCGACATTGATGCACAAACACACCTCCATTAGACCCAAATCCTGTCAATTGCAAGAAGAAGAATGTCTAGGTCACAAACGATGTTACGGCATTACTGAAACAGAGGCCAGTTTTCAAATTGATGTGTCACAGATTTGAATTCGCTTCAGACAAATTGGATAGAGCGAGACCGAGCAAATTTTAGCCGAAATCAACAAGCCCGCGACTCGATTTAGTTGAGAAAGATAGAGAATCCGAAACCCAGAATGAAAAACTCAAACTTTACCTCTGGAGAGAATTGGACGAGGGAGAGCTAAAGCTTGATGGATCATTATCGAGTGCGGCGGACCAAGTCTCGCATGGTTGCCTCTTTATCACTTCTCCAATATAGAGAGTGATTTAAGAAGGGAATAAGATTTTTAAGGTTTGTGGTAGTTAATAGTTTTGTTATAAAATCCTTTTTTGCGCCACAAAAATTTGTTTATTTATTATCTATTTGATTTTTTTTTTAAGCTTTGTAATTAATTTCTAGTTTTTCAAAAATAGTTTTAAAATATAACAGCTGATAATTTGATTATTTAAAGGCTCCTAAAATAAATATTTCTAAATCGTATAATTTAATATAAATTATATAATTACAAACTAAACTACTAAAGATATAAAATTATGTTTGACTAAGAATTACAAACTAAACTACTAATTTTGCAACTCATTTCGAAGTATAGGATCGTCAACAATGAGAATAGGAGGGAGACTATCAAAGAAAGGTCGAGATATTGTATTGCATCTTCTGTGGCCACAACTAGCATATCAAACCACTCTTCTAAGCATTGGCAAATAGCACCTTCGGCATTGGCACATCCGATAACTGCAAGCAAAACACGAGATCGTCTCTTAGGGGTGAACATAAACTTCTCGGCAGTGGTCGGAAAATAAATGGTAAATATGTTGAGCATAATATGTTCCTCCGTTTTGGTGATGCGTGAACCTTGATAAGAGCTTATGGCGACATGTCTTCAGGCATTTCGCGGTCAATGTGATCTAAGATCTAGTCAAAGAACAGTCTATTTGGTTTAATCTTATTTTATTTTTTGCATGTTTTGAATTCAGACATTCTAAATTTTCATATGCAAACGATCATTGCAAATTTAAGATTTTTTTTCATTGAATACTACGATTCGATATTTATACTGATCAAAGTTGGTTCAACATTAGGAAAGATATAGGGCTTGATTGATTGATGTTGTAGCTTTAGTTTTTGTGTTGTAGAATTATTTTTGTGTGACTGTAAAATTTCGGCTGTAACTTTTTAAAAATGAAATTTGATTGATAAATATATATTGTATGCAGTTGATTAATATTTTTTATTGAATAAGAAAAATATATTAATATTAATCAATAATATAAGAATTATAACATATTCCATTGTATTTTAAACTTTATACTATCGTAAATAATATATATGTATAATAATAACTATAGTATATGTAACTACAAATATATCTCATATAAAAAAAATTCTAAATTATACACATGTATACAATATTATATATAATTATAAGTATTTTGACATGTATTTTTTTTTAATATATAAAAGGCTTTCAGTTAAAATGCATAAAAGGTAATATACAGATATGATTTTTAGATCATATAGTTTTTAAAAGTAAATATTTTAACATGTATGTTCGTATATATATATATATATATATATATATTATATATTTCAGTTATATATACACGTAGTTATATATATATATATTATTTTGTGTATATATTATATATAGATTTAGATGAAATATGTATGTTTTAATTCTCTTTTTAATGCAAAGTGCAAAAATTGAGTGAGAAAGAAATAGAATGGAAAACATATATATTTTTCTTTCAGTATGAAAAATCTGGTTTTGTTGAATTTGGGCTGTAGCTTTGTAATAATGTCTAAAGCATGATTGGATGCGTTTTAGTGGTGTAGACATATTTTGGGCTACAGCAACTACCAATCATCCCCATATAAGTTTTGAGAAACTAATCTATTGCCTCCAATAATAAGTATATTTCCACAGAGTCATCTCCAAATGAAGAAGTGCTAAGTACGTGACATTAAGTTTAACACCAACAACATCAACACCCGATGCACGATAACTTCAACATCATATCCCCTACCCCAGCAACTTCAACATTTTCGGGGATAACCAAAACCATAGGGAGAACAACATGAAACACATCCTTGACACCCTTAACGGGTACAATTATGGCACCAGCAGGTGGGAGTGGGATGCCGGAAATCTCACAAAATTTTTTACCTTCACGCACCTGACCAAGCACATCACCTACCGTATTACATGCTTCATAACGCTCAAAAGTAAAATTTCAATTGTGCTCATCTTTTGTCTGAGAGGAAAAAACATTGAATAAATTATTGAACTTCTCAACCAATCTGATTGGAAAAGTTGAAGACTTTGAATATATTTTTTCAAAGTTTGTGTATATCTTTTATCGAAGGCTAGTTTTCGATGTAACTTTTTTTTCTATTTGGTTCGATAATGAACAAATCTTCAAATTGTAATAATTTTTGTCTATTAAGGTAGTATGACAAAATAATACTTGAACATAAAATAAAAATATACATTTAAAGATTTTAATTTAATTTTGTAAAATAAAACAGTTGAGTTTATGTCAAGTCCTGATAATTCAAAGTAATTTAATTTTTGAAACAAAACAAAATTTCAACACATAATTGATCCAAAGATTTTTCATTTTCTTTGAATATGAAAACTTTTATACGAAACAAGTCACGATGTACTAAATATTAATTGAACAAATTTTTTTTTTGAAACTAAGGATACATTATATTGTGATATAAATCTAAATTAAAATCGTGCCAAACCAATTATATTGATTTTTAATATTTTTTTATATTTTTTTCAACCCTCAAAAACTTAATCTACAAGATCGATCCCAAAGTCAGATTAGGCATACATGAGTTAATTTTACTTTTCAATTTCCAAAGAGATAAATATACACAGGACATATTATCATCTTTAAAGTTAAGCATTCGTGTAGTAAGTGTCCATACTATTTATGGTTTCGACTTTATCCAAAACGAGTCAAAACCATAAAACAAAAGATTCGTTATTCACCTTCTAAGTAAAAAAGATAACTCTCCAAACATGAACTTACCTTGCAAGCAAAGTATTCTTATCTTCATCTATTATTTCCCATTACTTAACCTTATCTTCACTAAGATTGTTGTTGTCATTATAATGTTTTTAACGATCGGAAGATTCTAAAATGAAACTTAAGACAAGTTTACATAGCTTTACAGCAATTATTTGAAATCTATTGTTGTGTTAAAAAAACAAAATGGTCTAATAGAAAATGAATATATGACTGATCGAACTATTATAATGAAGTTGAAAATTAATTATAATTCGGCATGCATATTTGACAATGAAAATTTTAGAAACTATCAAACTTCGATAATGATCCAATTCTAGACGAAAATGATAGATGAAAATGGATCATTCTGAAGAGAAGATCCAATAGTAATTAACTAATTTATATGAGGTGTCAACTTTTTACACATTCAACTAGTGGAAGCAAAGACTTGATGAATCGTCACATTAATTAGCCTAACGAAGCTTACCAAATTATACAAATGAATATATTACTCGGATCATTTTTTAAGACTCGAAAGGAATCTTTAGGCTTTGTCAAAAACACAAAGTGACCAACCAAACCAACGAACCAATTCGGCCGATTTGGCACTTTTCTACTTTCTTTCCTTCACTTCTCATTTTCCTCACAAGTTTTAAATAATTAGATTTGGTACCATGCCCTATTTTCTAATATGTTAATATCACATCACCCATAACTCTCAATAATATGCCAGTTTATGTAACAAGTTCATTTATTTGTTATATAAATTGAGAAAATTGACATTTGTAAATTTTAACATTAGAAAAAAGGTTATGATTTAATTACATTATTTCCAAGACTAAATTGGCTAGTCAAAATACAAACAGTGAAAAAACATGAGATAGTCAGATTTGAATGTAATAGTTCAACACTTCTCTTTTACAGGCCAACAAACCTTGAAACTCCATATAATTCAACGCTTGTCCAAACTTAAAAAAATTGAGTTTGGTTTATAAAAATCGTGATTTTAATAATATGCATGTGATCAATCGAAGATTCGGAGACTAACAAAGCTACACCGATCTCCCCTAAATTGGAGATCTCACTAATTTCAACCCCTAAGCTTTCTACAATTCACCCAAATGACCCGAAATCAAATTTACAATTCCCCCACCAATACATTTTCACTAATAATCAATTCCTCATGTGACCCACTAATCATTGTTCCTTCACATCTCGCTCTCACCGTAATCCAATCCCCACCCTCCATATCCCATTTGGGCCCATCCAACCCACCAACACATCTCAGCCGTCCAATTCTCTCCGAATAACAGCCCCACAAGCTTAAACGGTCTAGATCTCTCGAATCCTTCTGTAATTCCTCTGTTTCTTCTTCTTCCTCTTCCTCTACTGATCTCCAAAACGTTTGATCTGTCACACTTGTCGGTGAGCTAGAAACCAAACCGGAAACCAAAGCCGGTTCAATGTCCGGTTTAGTTAACAAAAACGGATGGTTTAGGAGTTGTGTCGCTGTCCATCTCTCCTTTGCTTCCCTCTTCAAACACTTTTCCAAAAAATCCTTTGCGTCTTCCGCAAGCAAACAAGGAAGCTCCGGAGTCTCACCAGAATACCCGACCCGATAAAGAACCGAAACCGGATCATCCCTCGAATTCGCCTCTGTCCACGGTGGTGACCCGGTAACCATCTCAATCACGGTACAACCAACCGCCCATATATCATTCTCCTTCCCCTGTTTCTCCCCACGCGCCACCTCCGGAGCCATAAACGCCGGCGTTCCCATTACCGTCAACTCAAATTCCGGGTCAACCCGTTTCGCACACCCGAAATCAGCAATCTTGGCCTCACCTTTCTCCGAAACAACAACGTTACTCCCCTTCACATCGCAATGCACGATACCTTTCGAGTGTATATACTCCAATCCTCTTAGTATCTCGCGCGTGTACTTCACGACCCGAGTCTCGTCGAGTCCGCCTCCGTTTTTTGCCGCCGCGTCGGTCAACGTTCCGTACGTTGCGTACTCCATCAAAAGGTTATACGTAACGACGCCGTTTGACTCTCTCTTGGTTTCTGATCCTCTGTATCCGATCACGTTAGGAAAACTCAACGACGAGAGAATCTCGGCTTCTCTTTGCAAGAACTCTGATCGGTGAAGCTCGGAGGATTTAACCGCGAGGACTTCGTCTGAATTGTGACACGTGGCGGCGTAGACGGTGGCTGTAGAGCCTCGGCCTAAGGTTCTTCCTCTAGTCCATTCCATTTGGAGAAGACTAGAGAGAGTTATAAAAAAAATGTTTTTTTTGTATCTTTGTTTAAACTTGCTTTTTTTTTTTCTCCACTCTGCTTATTCAACAGAAGGTTTATATAATGGGGGACGAATTTTTTTTCTTTAATAGATTTTTTTTTGTTGAGAGTTAGATAGTGTATACTTTTGGTAACATCGAGTTTATCTACCAACGCTAAAATTAAAATTATGAATATAATAACGTATATATGTTCTTGTGTGTACACGTGGATTTCTTTTTGAGGTGGATAACCAAATGTAACCCGTTTTGATTTGATTTTGTTGTTTTTTAATTAAATTCTAAAAGAAACCAAAAAGAGAAAAAATGTGTAGAATATGTGATGTTTCAAGAGTACAAAAATTGAGAAACGTGAGTGAAATATCAACTGACGTGTGACGTGGCAGTGGAACGTATCTGGCGTAAGTTCGTTGAGTATGGTGACGTGGCATTTTTCGTTTTGACGAGCCTGTACTCTTTATATTACAGTCTCTAGAAAGGTGACGTGTCGATATTTGGTTGGTTAAAGAAGCTTTTAGTTTCTGCTCCGACCAGAGTTACGTATATCTCTCGAGCGACGTGTCCATAAGGTGTAGATGCTACGAGGTGGTTTACAATTGGCCTAATGTTTTTTTTTTTTTGATGTAAAGCAAGAAATAATTATTATTATTTTGATTTGTGGTTTCTTATGAGTTTGGTATTGGAAAAAATGAAATTAGTGGAGAGGAGAAGTTGGGCACTTTGGTAGATTTTGATCGATCATCTGCACACTTGGAGCTTTGTAGTTACATTTCGTGATCGTTTATATCTTTTTTTGCATATTTACTTTCTTCAGAATTGTTGCCAAATTTTTTTTTGTTAAAATTATTTTATAAAATATATATAAGTCTTGTCTGGCAATGTTTTTGATCTGTTCTCTATCATATTATCTTTTGTTTTGGTCTATTATTTGTTTATGACAGTTATTATTTTGTGTTTTTTCCTAGCAAAATATAAATAAGATCTTGACAAAAAAAAAAAATTTATAAGTCATTATCATTTTTTTTGGTGCAAGAAATATGAAAAAACTTAAACCCATGGTTATCCAACCAATTAGGAGGTTTGTCGCTTACAAAATAGATATTAAATTTTCTAATCCGAGCAAAACGAGCAAAACAAACAGTTTTGAAATTTGAATAATAGGGAACAAAAGCTAAAACTAAAACCTTTCAAATAAAGAAAAGAAGACACTTAAAGCAAGAGAAATCGCATGTTAATCTTCAACGGACTCTGTAATCTTAAATGAGTGCAAATAAACATACATTATCATTTAGGACCTAATTAAAAAAAAGTTTTCTGGAAAATTATTTTTTTGCTAGTTGTGTAATATTTAAATTTATTTTCCTTAAACAAAATCACTGGCAAGATTTGGGGATATCATTTTTCCATCGGAGACCAAGGGTATAATATCTAACTCTCTAGTTGTTTTCTATAATTTAGTCAACTTGTTTCAGATAGATAATAGACGTTCGTTAAACAAATATTGTGACAAGCATACCAAATTTAACAATAAAATAGATTAAGAAGCTTCTTTTAGTGAAGCGATCGTTTACCCCTTGGAAAGAAAATAAACGAAAGTGAGCGGTGGTTTTAACCACCATTATCGGTTGAGGTTTAAGAAATTAATAAACAATCATTTTCAAATATGATTAGGTCTGTTTTACGGTTCTAACTTACAACTTATATTCAAATTAAAGTCAAGTTCTTAGTTCACATATAGAACCACGACTAATTAGGCTAATGATGATTTTTCTTTCCTCACCTTTCTTTCGTTATTTACACTCCAAATTAGATAGCTAATTCATTATCACTTTATGAACCAATTTAGTCAGAGGAAACATTTAATTGATTAAAGTGCAATATAGCGCGTATCATACTAATTCTATCTGAATTTCCGAATATCAAAATAGTGCAATAAGCTTAGAAAGAATTGGGTGTCAAAACTCATCGTGTAAAATGAAGATTTAGTCCTTACATATCTATTTAGCATTGTTTTGTCTCTAATATTAAACGCTTTCTTTTGCAAAAAGTCAAAAACCTGTCACGACGTCGACTAAAATCTTACATGATCACTAGATTACATGATCAAATGCCTGATTTTGATCATTAGATTACATGATCAGATGTTCCACAAATGCCTCTCAGTAACTTTTTTTTGGCTATTAAAGAAATTACAAACTTTACCCAATGTTTATATGGAAGGGCAACCATAGTGAGTTAATATCTTTATAATTGGTTCTTTTATATATCCTGAATTCGACTTCGATATTAATTTTTCAAAAATTTAACACCGGATATCCATATTTTACAAAAACATACAACTAGTCTAAAGTTAATACATTTTCTGATAAAGAGTTTTCCGCAAACCTACTATGGATAATTATAAACGTTCGGATTGAAATCCATGTGATCATGTAGTCCACACTAAAGTGTTTGCACACAGTGAATTAATCAAACCCGAGTTGTATCATATTTACGTCCGTAGTGCTTCGACTTCAACATGGATCAACTAGTCGTAAGCAACTTGAATGTACTGTTAAGCATATTCTTTTCATAACTGTTATATAGGTTAATTATTATTATTATTTTTACAGAAATATTCTAATGTTGAATCGTGACTCATGCATTTATATTTTTATTTATCGGACAACAAGTATCATTTCCGTGTTGTTTGGTAGGCTTTTCCAGTACATTCGTAAGATATTATAATACTATATATAAAACATTTAAATACGGAAATGTGTAAAACTAATGCGTGTTTGCAACACATGGCATGAAAACAAGGAGGAATGTAAAAGGGCGAGAACGCCTACTTCAAGCAACAGCCTACTCAATTTTAATTATATGCGTATCTAAAAAACTAAAGCTAAAAAAGGTAGAAAGGAAAAAAATGATTACCAAAAAAATGTTTCAGAAAATAAAAGGAAGCACTTATGCAACTTATAGCTTGTGCTGGTTGGCTAACGAAAAGTCGACCATTTCGTACTCGACCTAAATTTTAGTATTTAATTTATACATAACTTTTTTCTCTGTACTAATATATATTTAATTTTTTAAAAATTTAAATTTCATATTCAAATTTACCAAATCATGCAAAATTATATATTCTTTGTCACGATTGCGGATGTAGATGTCACGTTTTTGATGGCGTTAATGACATGGTGGCCACGTCCTTGATGACATCATTGTCACGTTATCATCTTTTTTAAAAAAAATATATATTTATTTTTTTCTCTTCACCTTCTTATTTTTCATGGAACTCTAAATAATTATTTTTTGATGTAAAGATTTAAAATATTCTTTTCGTGACTAATTACCAATATTTAAATCAAATCTAATATTTAAACCGAATTTATAATGCCAAAATTCGTAATTCCTATTTTAAAAGTCTTCAAATCGCTTTAAGTGAATAACATAAACCATACAATGTTATATATTAATCTTTGAAAACATTTTTTACATGTATTGCCATTGGTATAATTATAATTTAAGCACAAAATACAATTTCTTATTAATTGTTATTGACAATTAGGGTTGTTTGGATACATATAAATAGTTGAAATACAAAGACAATATTACCATTCATGAGAAATTGTATTTTGTTCTTAAAATACAACTATTCCAATAACAATACATGTAATTAAGTTCTTTTTTTTGTCTTTAACTTAAATTTGTTTTTTCGATTAATATATAAAATTATTGTAGGGTTTATGTTTTTCGCTGAAAGTGATTTGAAAATTTTTAAAAGAGGAATTGTGAATTTTGGGTTTATAAACTCGGTTTAAGTATTAGATTCGGTTGAAATATTGGTTATAAGTCTCGAAAATAAGATTTTAAATCTTTACATAAAAAAATAATTTTTTCACAGTTCCGTCGGATGATAGTGATGGAGAAGAAAAAAAAAATTATTTTTATTTTTGTTTACAAAGATGATGATGTGGCAACAACGTCATCAAGAACGTGGCAACTACGTTATCAATGTCATCAAGAACGTAACATCTACGTCAGCATCTATGGCAAAGAATGTATGATTTCGCACAATTTGGTAAGTTCAGGTATAAAATTTGAATTTTTTAAAAAATTTGGTATATATTAATACAAAGAAAAATGTTATGTATGAATTGAATACTGATGTTTATATTATATATGAAATGACCGATTTTTCGTTAGCTAACGCATAAACTATACAGACAAGTTATGAGTTTATGATTTGAAATACTGTTATGTAATATTTTAACAAAACAAAAAAATACTGTTATGTAATAATATGAGATAGAAAGTTTACAAAATTATTTAGTTTGATTAGATCTATCATTATGATTCATTAAGCAACTATTATTTTTATATTTGTCTCAACCACAGAAATATATTTATCAATAAAAATTAAAGACAGATCTATTATGCGTGAGAAAAGCAAAATAGACCTCTTTCGTTGCTTCAAAATGTAAACTCTAGATATCAAGAGTAAGACATAAGGAACTTATATTCTCTCTTTTTTAGGAAAAACAAATCTATTTGCTTTCGGATTATAAATTTATGATAATGAATCAATTTCATATGGTCCATATATATATATATATATATATATTCTGGTTCACTTTATTTCAACCGGTTATTGTTTTAAAAATTTATGTAGCTAGTAAAGTTCACATGTTGAAAATTAAACGATTTGCTTACATTACACACTAGTCATCGATGGTACTCAAAACCCGTGGCAATACTTTAGTCATACAATATTTTAGTTTATTATATTCATCCGCAGAATAAGACACCCATCCAATAAAATCCCAAACAATCATCTCCAATGATTAGAAAAATCAATATTAGCAAGATAGTATTTTCTCGGTGTCAATATGGACATCGTTTTAATATTTTTAATATAAATTAATAAAAAAGTTAAATATACTATTATCTATCTACAAAAGTATTCGAGAAATCATGTTCATATTTAAAGTAATTTTGTTTAAAATAAACTAGATATTTATGGTAAAAAGTTAAACTGAAAGTATTAAAACAAACAAACTTTTCTTGAAAGATATTTATACTGAAACAAAAAATGTGATAGTTTTGACAGAATATTGAAAATAATAATAATAATAAACCAGTTATGGTTTGGAGAAATTGAACACGAAGGAATCAAAGCAAACATGAAAATTATAAATTTTTATGGGTTTAAATGTTCTTCATGGTGGGTTTTTTTAAAGAAACATCTTCCAAGGGTGAATATAATTTAAATGACTATCAGTGAATATAATAGTCAAAAAGATATTATTGTTTTAAAACATATTTGTTTCTCACTGCTTTTTGTTGCTTATTGTTTTCGTCTCACTCGCCATTGGCCATGAATCGCGTGGTTCCTTTAGTTCATGCACGTTTTATGGGTTTCTTCTACTAAACATACTAATTTTACAGAATCACAATTTGTCGGTTGATTTGATATTAGTTGTGTATCATTTGTCGGTATGTGATACAAAAGATGTATGGGCAAAACTAAATGACGTATTTTCTTATGTGATGATGTGAACAAAGCTGGGCAGGGTTTAGCGGCCGCTTCAAGTTGTTAACCGACACTACACTTCAAAAACAAGATCAGCACAAGATCTAAATTGTTTATCAGCTGTAACGTGTTTACTATTTAAATCTGTTTCTCATGTAGTACTTATATTTTTATTTAATATTTAAGTTCCAGTTAGTAAAACTTTGAAATCTTGGAATGAAATTGATGAGTAAGGTGTGGAATCCAAAGATTTTGTGAATCCTAATTCCTAATCATATATGTAATTTCATTTCTTATAAGTTGCATGTATTAATCCGTATGCTTATCCTTGATTTGTACCATATATATGGTGTCCATCCTCACTTGCATTATATTTTGATGAATGCTTTTTTAATTAGTTTTTTTTTTCTTTGACTTTGTTTTTTATTAGTTTTTGATAATGCAATGTGAATGGTTTGTAAGAAACCAAAATGTATTTAACTATTTATAAACTCATATGTGTGATTTATTAATTAATTATACATAAATAAAAATTATTTAACTTCCAATTTGGTTGGTTTAGTAGTAAAATTTTTAACTGAAATTACTGTACTGGGACGAAAAATCCTATTCTGTATAAATAATTAGTATATATGTATGAATGAACCTTTTTTTGTCAATATGTAAATTAAATGAAAAAAATGCATGGGAAAACTCTAGCAGAAACACAATTTTGTTTGTATTTTCACCCAAAATGCATACATGTGTTTTACAAAATTAAAATACCATTTTAATTTATAAAAATCAGTGGAATCACGTAAAAAATGTGATCACGCGTTTTATAAATTTGTCGGGCAAAACGCAATTCGTCGATTTCAATCCCAAGGTGCACCTTGCCTTTTCAGGACCAACAAGAACATTATCAATCAAATAGAAGAAACTGAAAGATTACCAACGTCGGAAGCCATAAAACAGGTTTTGTGGAGCTTTGGATACCGAACTGGAATTAAAGTCTTAAACATATAGCTGAAATTAGCTGTTGAACATTTATGCTATTAATCAACGGTTAATCAGATATCGGAGTCAGATCTGAGTCGCTTTAGACTTTAGAGGCTCTCTAATACTACATACATTAATACATACTTTTACAAATACTGTTTGCCGACAAACCAAAAAAAAAATACAAAGACAATGCTGAAACACGTGCTATTGTAAACTATATAAAATCAAATAACGAAAGGACACAATCAGTTAACCTATCATTTTCGCATTCTTGTTGATATGATAAGAGGAGCTAACACTGGCTTAAATTGAGTTCACATTGTCCAAATAATTATATGGATGTTCCCCATGTATTCATAATTGAGTACTTATAAGCTAATAACAGACTTAGCAGTAGCAGTACATGTACACTATCATTTCCTAGTTTTCCGAAATTGTAATTCATTACAAACACAAAGGCGAGACACATCGATATCAGTTCGAATTTATAAAAAAGGTTCGAACATTTCCACATAATACCGACTGACAAGCAAACATACCCTTTTATTTGATTCAGACAAGAGTCCTAAGAGACTTATTATGTCCTTATTTGAGATGACTGGGCATCACAGAAAGATTGGGAACTTGCATGAAGCACTGTCTCAGGGAAGAAGCTTTAAGCCAAGTAATGTTTCATCCAGGAGTTGAAGCGAGACCAAGCAAGCTCCACTGCGGCTTCGTCTTCATCAGAAAGTCCCATGCTCTTCCTTCTGCTCACTCCTTCTGGACTTCTGTTCAAGAACGCATGCCCATTCCCTGGATAGATGTGAACCTCGTGTGCTACTCCCGACACTTTCAGCTGCTCCTCCAGTTTCTTAGCTGCCTATAAAGGTTGTAATAATCCTTGGATTCATGATGGGATCTCAGGTCAAACTTCAGACAATTTGAGATTTAATGTAGGGGTATAATATATGCATACCGTGACGTCAGAAAAACCGACAAAGTTGTCAAGCTCTCCAAAATGGGCCTGAATAGGAGCCTTTGCTTGTGCTGGATCTGCGAGCTCCGAGGAAGGGGTTCCATAAAATCCAACAACAGCGTCCACCTCTGGAACCAAAACAGAGCTAGCTATAGCTAGTGCACCTCCCATACACATTCCAGTCACACCAACCTGTTACCGCGGTTATAATTTATCTGCTTCTTTTAGTAGAACGTTATGAGATCTTAAAGAACTTTGTTCAAGTTTGGCACCTTTTTTGAGCCATTAGCTCTGAGCCAATTAACAGAAGCGCGGATATCTTTGATAGCACCTGGCCAGTCAAGGCCATCCATTAGATGCTGTGCCTCTGCAGTATCCAGACCAACCTTTCCTCGATACAAGCTACAGAAAAGAAGTGTTGTGAGAAGATACTCAAAGAGCCATACTTTTACAAAGTTGAAGTCGCATTCAAAAGAGGTACTCACTCTGGTATAAGGGATTTGAAACCAGGCTCAAGTTGTGAGATTTTAATAGCGTGGTTCTTGATCTCAAAGTCAACACCCCACCATTCTTGAATCACCACAATCCCGGGTGCATCATCTTTACCAACCACATAGGCATCAAAAGTCTGACCAACAGATCACACAATCTATTAAGTTTTTCTTGAGGAAATCAAGCCTATAGAAGAATCATATAGCCAAACCAAATGCATTTTTCACAATCCTTATAATTACGAATCTCTAATGTTCCAGAGAATCTCTAATCCCTTCATTGCCTAAAGGGTTTCAAACAATGTGAGACAATGCCAAAACCTCTGACTAGACACTAACACAAGCAAAGCAGAACAACACAAAAAAAACTCTGACCAGACAACACAAGCAAAAACAATACTAAACCGTTTATCACACACTATACAGATCCTTTAAGAAACCTAAATACCCATTCGTCTCTCTTAATTAACCAATTCGACAACTAAACTCGATAGGACTACGAATATACATAAATGAAATTTACATCACAATCAGGCACTATGTATACGATCAAAGGCTTCTGATCCACACAAAAATGGCACTAATTAGAGAAAAACTCAGGCAGAGAGAGAGAGAGAGAGAGAAGCTTACGGTGTCATCTCTTTGGATCTGGATTTTCTTGAAAGCAGAATCGGCCATTGATCGGAATGATAAGCGAGAAAACGAAGGAGTCGAGGATCTATAGAGAGCATAAGAGAAGAATCTAGAAGATGAAGATGACAGTACTAGTGCTGCACCTAACATTGTTTTGCCCGTCTTGCAGGGAAACAAAACTATTCAGAGTCAACCCCCAAACGTGACTTAAACGACGTCGTAACTTTGGGCGTGAACCTGGGCCGAGTATGATTTTACAAAATATGGGCCCAATTGATCAGAAGTAACATTGTTTTTTGTATTTATTATTTATCGATACAAATATATATATATATATATCTAACTATCTAAGACGATAAATACGTTAAAAATAGTAGCCGTATACGTGGGGAGAGTAATTAAGTCGTATCTCCTCTCCAAAAAAGTCTGCATCGCCTCATCTACGGCTTTGTCTCTTTTCTCCCAATTATTAGCTTATATATCTCTGTATGTATATGTAAAGATGACATGACCAACTTGATTTTGTTTCTGTGAGCTAGATTCGTGGTTTCTCGATCTGATGAAAATGACTCTACGAATTCGTCGTGTTTCTGTTTGGGGTTTTGAAGTCAACTGTGTATATGGAGGTTAATTTTTTGAAAATTTAATAGATAAATACAGCTTACGAAGCAAATATGTAGATAAGTGATATAGGAGGAACAAAAATCATTCACAAAATTTCGACCAAGAGATGTCATCTGTATTAACTATTAAGTTTATTCATATCATTACTTTTATGAAACATATGATTCTCATATAATTTAAGTCTCGTTCCGGGTAAAGGTATATATAGTGCATGTATCAAAAGGCATAGATATCATACATGAGACAAATGAGAGTTCATTACGTATCTTTTCCATTCCTAAAAAGGCGATGCAAAGAAATCATTACGATTTATTGATTTTCTAATTAATTATAATTTTCATTTTATTTTTTTTGTATGACAATGATAGAGAAACGTTACGTGACGAGTGACGACTATTCATCATTCACCACAAAGAGCAAACGAGGTACATAGACAAACTTTATCGTTATCCTAATTTGAACCAGACCACACAAAAACCCATCACAAATAGACAAAGATATACATATACCGAAACACCTAACATTCACGAATTTATATGTGTGTTCGTAAGTAGTAACGTATTCTTAATGAATTGGTTGTTACATTAATAATGTTTAGAATAACGAGCTCATATGAATAATTGATTCGTTGAGAAAGTTGCTTCGTTTTTTTTATTTTTCTAACTATCAGATATGGTATAGAAAAGTAAGCTAGCTTTTTTTACCAAAAAAAAAAGAAAAAGTATGTTAGCTTTCACCTGATGGTAACTTAAGTTCAGTCTAATGGTAAACATCTGTAAGTTAAATTCCAGTTTACGTGAAGAAGTTCATGGATTTTAACGGTGTCAATGTGTATATTTTGGCTTCCGTAAATATATTTACCGAAATTTTTGCAATCTATACATATAGGTTTTATTTATAAATAATTGTTTTTTTTAATTCATGTATCTAAATGACAAACTAGTCCAATTTCATTTGACTATATATGACAAATTTGAAATTTCTCTTTTTCCGTTTTCTTGATAATAGTTTTAACCAAAAAAAAACAAAGAAATCTAGAGCTACTCAATTTTATCTCTTCTCACCGCTCCTTTTTATTAGTAGTAGATATGTATATTAGTGTGTATTTTTTGTTGTCAGAGTACACATTATATATACAAGCACTCAGACGTGACGCATTATTTTATATAACCCATTAGAAAATATCCAAAAACCGCAAGAAAGCTCACAAGAGATCTCCACCAATGACGGATTCAAGTTCTGCTCTTCCTCCTCTTTGCGAAAAGATCTCATACAAAAACTATTTTCAAAGAGCTGTGGATCTCACGATTCTAGGCCTTCTCTTTTCTCTTCTTTTGCACCGAATCCTACTTATGAAACAAAAGGACACCGTATGGGTGGTGGCTTTCCTCTGTGAATCTTTTTTCTCTTTCGTATGGTTGATTATTACCTGCATAAAATGGAGTCCTGCTGCATATAAATCATACCCTGATAGACTTGATGAAAGGTAATACCATTTTTTATATTACAACAATCATATCCATGAAAAGCAATACTCTTATTAAATTTGTATAAAGTCCTAGAATTTATTCCTCACGAAATATCATTCAGTTTCTCTGTTGTCTTTCTACTTTTAGTTGAGCAGTAAACATTCGAAAATATATGAGGTTTTTTGAACTGGCTTAGTAATTATTAATTTCAGGGTTCATGACCTTCCATCGGTAGATATGTTCATGACCACAGCTGATCCGGTTCGGGAGCCGCCAATTCTCGTTGTGAACACGGTGCTTTCGCTGCTAGCCCTGAATTATCCGGCAAACAAACTAGCTTGTTATGTTTCGGACGATGGATGTTCACCTCTCACTTACTTCTCTCTCAAGGAAGCTTCAAAGTTCGCCAAGATTTGGGTTCCGTTCTGCAAGAGATACAATGTTAGAGTTAGAGCTCCTTTCAGATATTTCTTGAACCCTCCGGCCGCAACAGAAAGTTCTGAATTCAGTAAAGACTGGGAATTGATGAAGGTAAAAGAAAAGGGTTTGTTGGAGTTTAAGTTTGATTTTGCATCTGTGTTACAGATTAAATTATTGCATTTACTTCCAAAAAAGAACATTAACTTAGTTTTCCTTCATTATTTGTAATTGTAAATGCAAATGCGGAAGATAAACGAAAATAAACCGTTGATATTTCGAATTTGGGTTTACAAATTCTTCAAAGAATGTTATGAAGTTGTAAGCGCAAATTTAATTCGGATCTTCATAAAAAATATATTTTAAAAAATCAACTAATTAACACAATCACATTTTTGCGTTTAAAGCAGTTGAGAAAAATATCAAGATTTGTTCGTAGCTTTTCGTATTACAGGGAATTTTCTTGAAAATGTGTTATTTTGTGATAATATTAAGAGGGAGTACGAGAAGTTAAGCCGGAAAGTGGAAGAAGCCACCGCAGATTCCAATTGGTTGGATGCAGATGATGACTTCGAAGCTTTCTCAAACACAAAACCAAATGATCATTCAACTATAGTTAAGGTATTAATTTCTACAATTTATCAAAGTAAAAATAATATTTCGAACTATATATAGTCATTTACATAACAAAAAGGTTAATTTTAACAACTACATGAAATCTTTGTTTTATGTGTGTATGTGAAGGTGGTATGGGAGAACAAGGGAGGTGTGGGAGACGAGAAAGAGGTCCCTCATTTTGTATACATTTCAAGAGAGAAACGACTAAATTACCTTCATAATTACAAAGCTGGAGCCATGAACTTTCTGGTTAGTGAATTTTCTCAGACATCTCTCTCTCTCTTTTTTTTCTCTTAAATTTCAAGGAAGGTAAAACAATAAAGGAGACAATGACATCTACTTCCCCTATGACTCACTATCACTCACTTGCTTAATGGGCCCAACCATGTATAGTACAATACGTACCATATGTTCCATGTAGTATAGGGCTGCAATCACTCTTACATTTTGTTGCATGTGACAATCCGTTTTGAAATGAAAGGGTAACCAAGAAGTTCCAAGCCTAGGTGTATACTTTTTTATCAGGCCTCGGAGAGTATAGCATGTTAAGTCCTCTCTGCATTAGCTTGGTCGAACTCTCCCCTTTTGGATAGCCAACTAGTATACCGGTTGAGCTAGCGATATCGGGTGTAACCATACATTGTGTGTAGCTATATTTATGTGTTCATTAAGCATTCGTGCAAAAGTAAACAGTGCTGGTGATATTGCCTTTGAAATTGATATTTTATAATGTGCCACATATCCTAAGACATCATATATGATAAGCCATACTGAACAACTATCAATGATTGTAGATCTTAGTTTTTTTGTTTTGTTTTGTTATAATAATTAAAAATGTGATGATGGAACTTGAGATGAATTTGAACAGGTACGAGTGTCAGGCTTGATGACAAATGCACCATACATGTTGAACGTAGACTGCGACATGTATGCAAATGAAGCAGATGTGGTGCGACAAGCAATGTGTATATTTATGCAAAAATCAATGAATTCAAACCATTGTGCTTTTGTCCAATACCCTCAAGATTTCTATGATTCCAACGCTGATGAACTCACCGTTTTACAATCAGTAAGAGTTCTCTTCCTTACTATTATAATTTGTTTATTTCTAATGTTTATATATAAAATTCATTTAACTCATATGTTTTTTTTTGTTACATCAATCCGTACTCAATCTTTGTTCTTTTTATTTGTTGAAATTAAATTAGTATTTGGGACGAGGAATTGCGGGAATCCAAGGACCACTTTATGCGGGCTCAGGATGCTTCCACACTAGAAGAGTAATATACGGTATTTCTCTAGACGATTTAGAAGATGATGGAAGTCTTTCTTCAGTTGCCACAAGTAAGTACTACTGTCAAAATCATAAAGTGTTTGTTGGCAAATCACGTTTTCATGTATTTCTTCAAAACATTATTATTACTTTTCTTTGATAAAATCTCCAAAACATTATTTAAAAGAAAATCATATGCATATATTATTCATCTAACATACATTTGTAACATTTTATTATTCCATCGTTTTACTATACACATAAATTATATTAAAATTCATATGTCAAATCATTCACTAGCTCTTGTCTTATGTCATTAAGGGAAGTATTTGGCCAAGAATAATTTAGCGAGAGAATTTGGGAATTCTAAAGAGATGGTGAAATCGGTAGTCAATGCATTACAAAGAAAATCAAATCCCCGACACACCCTTACAGACTCTCTAGAAGCGGCTCAAGAAGTGGGACATTGTCACTACGAGCACCAAACCAGCTGGGGCAAAACCGTAATTCTCTTCTCTATTTGATCACTATAGTATTTTACAGAAATAATAATGCCTTTTTTATGGCTAAGAAATTTCGGACCTGTAACCCATAATAATGCGTCGTTGAAAAAAACAACCATAATAATACGTTTGCGCTATCTGATATGTGCAGGTCGGTTGGTTATACGGTTCAACAACGGAAGATGTGCACACAAGTATCGGAATCCATTCGAGAGGGTGGACTAGCTCATATATTTCTCCGGATCCACCGGCGTTTCTTGGGGCTATGCCGCCGGGAGGACCGGAGGCGATGCTCCAACAGCGACGATGGGCGGCAGGAATGCTCGAAATCCTTTTCAACAAACAGAGTCCACTGATCGGAATGTTTTTCCGAAAACTAAGATTCCGACAAAGATTGGCTTATCTTTATGTTCTCATTTGGGGTCTAAGGTCAATCCCTGAGCTCTTCTATTGTCTATTGCCAGCTTATTGCCTACTCCACAACTCTGCCTTATTTCCTAAGGTGACTGTCTTTCTCTCTCATTAGCGAAACTTGAATTTGGGTAATGACACGGCATGACACTAGCACAAACTATTAGATTATTTGTCTCTATCTATATTTATATTTATGTCATAGCCTCCTTATTAGTATAGTTATATTTATATCATATAATTAATTAATTTAGGGTGAAAAGTTTATTGTTTTTTTTTCTTGTCTATGGCTTCAGGGAGTTTATTTAGGTGTAATCATCACACTTGTGGCGATACATTGTCTTTACACTCTATGGGAATTTATGAGCCTTGGCTTTACCGTACAATCGTGGTATGTCTCCCAATCATTTTGGAGGATAAAAACCACTGGTAGCTGGTTATTTAGCATCCTTGATATCATACTCAAGTTTCTTGGAATCTCAAAAACCGTCTTCATTGTCACTAAAAAGATTATGCCCAAGACAAGGTCAGAATCTGGATCCGGAAAATCTCAACGAGAAGATGATTGTCCAAACCAAGATTCCGGTAAATTTGAATTTGATGGCTCGCTATATTTTTTGCCCGGCACATTTATCGTGTTCGTGAATCTAGCCGCTCTAGTCGGTTGTTCGGTGGGTCTACAACGGTTGAGTCATAATCACGGAGGATGTAGTTCGGGTTTGGCTGAGGCTTGTGGATGTGTTTTGGTGGTTATGTTGTTCCTTCCATTTCTAAAGGGCATATTTGAGAAGGGAAAATATGGTATCCCATTGTCTACTCTTTCTAAAGCTGCCTTTTTAGCAGTTTTATTTGTTGTTTTCTCTTTGGGAAAGTAGTATAGTGATATGGGTTTGTTATGCACAAAACGCTAAGTCTATCATGACAGTGTCTCAACTGAATATATGCAATTAGTTTTCTTGATCATTATATATAACGTGCAAAAAATGTTTTCCCAAACTAACGTTGAATTACAGAAGAAAGTTATTCTGACAATGTAGAAGTGGCAATCATTTTCTGGTATTGTAGGGGTTCAGATCGTAGGTGTTCCAAATGTGAGGAAAACGAAGAGACTATAATTCATACACCCTTCTTAGTTCTTACGCCCGCCAACAATTCTATATGCTAATGCTATATATATGCCCAATAAGCCAAAATAAAATTATCCAAAATCTTCAAATTTCTTACTAAAAACTATTCGGTTAGGATTTAACCTGCGGTACACTGCAAGATAAAAATTTAATTTATTGTTCTGTATATAATGATTTACTATTTATAAAATTTTAAAATTCTGATTCAAAGAAAAAATATGTTTCTATTTTTTTTTTGAACTTCTAGTATAAGTACCATAGTTAAATGTTATAAATATCGTTGTTCGGTTGTTGTATTTTTCTGTTAAAATATTTCTCTTTTGATTTTAATGATATATAATTATTTATCATATAAGATATATGATTATCGTATGTTGTGTTTTTTGTCATATTTTCAATCTCTACTATTTTAAGTCTCTGAATCATTATTTTCTTAAAATATATTAGTCCACTTATATTATAATCGAATGTGGATATATTTAATTTATTATACATATATTTATATAACGAAGATAATTTATTTAAGTTATTCTACATTTAATAAAAATATTAGATTGTAATTGAACTATAGTATTTTTAATTAATAATTAATTTCATAGTAACATAATTAATTTATGTATTATAATACCAAAAATTAATTGTATACCCCGATTTCAAATTTCACCAACCCGCTAATTTTTATGCTCTATTAATGTTTGGTGAGAAAAGTTTCTTAAAATTTTTAAAATCTTCATGATACTTTATTTTTTACAACAAAATTTTTAAATCCGTTTTTAAAAATTTGAATCACAACATATGCAAGAAAAAAATCTAGATATTGTTTTTTTGTCAACTAGATATTTATTTATTATATGAAATATGTATTAGTCTAAATGTTTTTAAAATATGATCAAACAAAGATGAGAGGAAAATTTTTAATAAAATCTTCAGAATATCTCTAAATTAATTAAAGAAAATAATTTTGTTGACAAAATTAGAGCAGAGAGATTTAATATTTTCTTAGACAAATGATTTTGATTTTAACTATTTTAATTTCAAAATTATCCTTTCTAATTGCAATTAAAAACATTCTACACATATTTTCAATGGCAATTGAAGTAAATAAATGATTGATTTTGGACAATGTCAAAATATACTTCTCTTTTAATTATATTAAGATGTTTTTATACTGAATATGCAATTTGATTTTATCTTCTGTACAAATTACTTTTGTTTTTAAACTTATTTATTAATAATATTTAATTTTATTTATTATCTAACCAAAATTGTATATAAAATATATTTACTAGGTAATAATTTTTTTACTGACCAATTTGATAATTATTTCTGTCTTTTTGTATATCAAAATTAAAGACACATATTTGTCTATGATATTTAATAGATAATACCTTTGTAAATTTAATAATTAAATAAAAATTAATATATTAAAAATAATTTCTAACAATATGTATACACTATATATAAATAATTCCGTAACTTGCACACCATTTTTTGTTAACAAATTTATGCATTTTACTAGTTAATACTTTAACTTATGAAAATATTTTTTTCACATTTTTTATAAAATTAAATTTTGATTTATAATATAACAACAAATATTTTCTGTCTGAAATATGAATATACTAATAATAGTAAATATTGCAATACATAATTACATAGAAAACCGCAATATTACCGGGTCGAAAAGTGTCCAAACCATGACCATAATCATAAACAGAGAAATTTTAGCTCACTGTAATATACTTCTCAATTAATCTCCTTACACTTGTCTGTGGATAAGATAACTTTATTACAGATTAAGCTCATTTCTCTGGTCAGAATGCAGATTTAGATTTTCTTACAGAAAAAATAATATTTAATCCAAATCCAACAAAACAAATAAAATAATTTTTTTTTCTTTCCATGTAGACTTTCCCTTTGGAAGTATTATTACTTTTTCACATTTACAATTAATACTAGCTTTTCTTTATTTTAACTTAACAAATTAAGTCCACAGAGGGTAATTTTGTGTTTTCACAATTTTAAAGCCATGCGTGCATTGGCCTTGGTCTATATAAGTTCTTCTCCCACTCATCAACTGCCACAACACTCTCAGAGAGAAGACAAATCCAAGAAAACAAATAAAAGAATCGGCGTTGGAGATTTTCTCTGGCCAATCCACGCCGGGAAAAATGGTGAATCTACCGGATTCTTTGTACGAGGACTACAGTAAACTCAAGCTGACTTCGTCCTCCTACGCTTCTTCCTCCTCCGCTCCTCCTCCGCCGGCTTTCGCCGTCGTACCTCGGCCGAGCGTAGAGATGATTTACCAATGGGTCTATGATCTTTATAAACAGAACTCACTCAAGTCTGATTTCGCGCTGCATAATCTCGCCTATGTGAGTGCAAAATACTCTTCTTCCTCTTCGATTCTCTCTATTTTTTTTTTAATATGATTTTTAGTTTGTTCTGTCGTCTCTCTGTTTGATTCAACATGCTCTAGATTCTTTGAGTCCGATGAACTGGTTAGTTTCCGAGAAAGAAGTGTTTGTTTCCGATTAGGAATAATCTTGAGATCTCCGTTTGTTTCTTGCTGCCTAGGTTAACGAATTTATTCCTATATAGCTTTCGTTTTTTTTCCTAGTGTGATCATCAAAAGGAAATGGTTGGAAAATATGATATCATCACAATCTTAAGACTCTCGTTTTCGCCGTCACATGTTAGATTTTGGTCGTATATATCTTAGATCTGGTTGCTTGAGATGGAATGTTCTTGTTTGTGAGTCAATTTGGCCCTTCTTTGTGGATAATCATAATCTTGGAGCCTAGGAGAAACAATCATTTGTCATTCTGTTTCTTTTTTTAATCCGTTTGTCGATTTATCGTTGGATCAGCGTACGCGATTTTTATGTTGGAGATCTTGTTATTTTTCTCATCATAAGAAACATTCAATTGTTATTCATGTTTGCTTGTACCCATTTGATGATTAAAGGCGTTACATCGTCATATAGGCTTTCGCAATGTCCTTAGGTTGAGGAGATCTCACTGTTTTTCTAATGATAAGAATCAGTCAGTTGTTATTCATCTTTTGTTTGTCTACGTTTGAAGATTATCGCCAGTATCTCGTTAGGTCGATTTTTGCGATTTTAGGTTTAGGAGATCTCGCGATTTTTCTCATCATATGAAATATTCAATTGTTATTCCTCTTGTGTTGTTGGCATTATATCGTTTGTCGGCTTTCGCCATTTTTTAGGTTTAGGAAATCTTGCAATCTTTCCTATCGCCATTTCCCAAATTGCTCTATATTTCATGATGTGCTCTCCTTTAGGTTATAAAATTTGTAAGCCTAGATCTTGTTCTTTTGCTCATTCTTCGTTTATTTTCCGCTCGTATCCGGATAGATAAGAATGTGTGTGCTCTAGAATTACAGCGTATCCTGATAGATAAAATTGTGTGTGGTCAAGAATTACAGCGTATCGCGATAGTAATAATGTGTGTGGTCAAGAATTACAGTGTCTAGTTATAAATTTTGATTTACTTTTATGGTATTGCCAATTGCTATGCATTTGAAATCCTCCCTACAAATCAATGCTTTGCAAATATTTTTCCAAATTCGCGGTAGCTAGAAATGATAGCTAATCAAATTTGTGGCCCAATGCAAGTATAGAAATTTATCTCGGTACGACTCGCATATATGGAAAACCAAAATTTCATAATTTGGAAAACCAAAAATTTCGTAATTTGGCATGTTTTGATCTTATCGGTTTTCGAGATCTTATCTTTAGTATTTCTAGATATGCAACATTTGACTATGCATTTGTAGCTGCCAAAAAAAAAAAAAAAATACTATGCTTTGTTGTCCATAAGTTGAGAACTATTTTACTCATACTTAAAATTATAATTTTGGAATGTCATAAACTTATATATTAGTAGGTGAGGACCATTTAAAACATTTTTGGAATGTTAACAACTCATATTATCTCTATCTTTTCTCCAATGGCAGCATAGGAACAATTTTGAGTTCTTGCCGCGTCTGTTATGGGAATCTAATGGTACTGCGTACATGATGTTGCAGGTTAAGTACCAACTACTTTGGTTTCACAGATGACTAATGCTGATTTGTTTTGGCTTTTTAAATAGTTTTTTTTGAAACTCTTGCCATCTTTTGTTGTAAATTTCTCTCTATTTGTAACACTTGCTTTAAATTTCATTTAATCTATGCAGGAGGTTACTGAAGCCTACAGACATCTCGTAGGACACATCTCACTTCCATTTTCCCCTCATTTGAATCCACTTCGAGTGTACAATGTTTTGCTTTTGTTCCAGGTTTTGTTTTGGTCTCACACTTTTCTTCTTTCTTTGTTTAAAAACCATTTTCTTTGATAAATACTTAAGCCTTAATTTTCTTTATGATGTTATCATCCCTTTTCCTGTTACAGAGCATAGCTTATCACCCAGACACAAGAGGAAAGTTTCTTAAGGGTATGGCTTTCTCCTTTGGTGCAACAAACCGTTTTCTCTTCACATTTGCTATATCAATGTTATATCATGTTACATTATCTTTAAAATTTCCTTGCTTATGTTGGTTGTTTGCAGCTAAGATGCCAAACTATTTCTATCCTTTGATGAACATTGGTCTCACCGATAGGTCTTACGAATGCATACGGCTTGCTGCATTGGGTGTCATTGCTCATTTGTTGAAGGTGGTATATACTTAATAAGCATATTGTCTTACAACATATTTGTTTGTGACAAAATGCTTTTGAAGTCTCCACCAAAATAACTTTGAACATCTTACTTCTCTACAGTCACAAGATGGAACTGTTATTCGTTACCTTATGGACTCAGCTGCTGTTGGTCACTGCGTAAACCCCGTTGAGTTTGGCTCTACAGACTCAAAAACAGTAAGTTTCCTTCACCAGATTCTTCTACTCGTTTTGAATATAAATCAGAGAAGAAAGAAAGCATTTGAAAGTAATACTCTTCTTCAGCTTGCTGTATTCATACTTCACAATATTATGTCGACTGATGAGGGGCTTCACTACTGCTGCGTCTTGGCTGATCGGTTCTTCGTCATCGATGATCTCCTTAAGAAGCTGCTCATCTATCTTTCTAACATGACTACACCTTCTCCAATGATGTTCAAATTTGTTGTTGGTTGCTACTCCAAGCTCTCTCAGAAATCCAGGTTTTGTTGCTACACCTTCTGATCTTTTCGATTTTTTATTTTTTTTTACCTAAATTCAAAATGGTTAGGTTTTGTAAAGCAAGCAACAATTTGATTTTTCTGGTATGCATTAGGGCCCGTGATGGATTAAGGCGATACACTCCTGCCTTGCTGTTTGACGGCACCTTCGCCCATTTACTTGCTGTAAGATTGAAATCCTCTGTTTTTGGAATCTGTATGGTTTTTGTTCATGCATAGAACAGTAAAAGATTAACGTGTTTTGTCTTTTCTTTTTTTTTTTTTTTTTTTTGCAGGAGGATTCAGTCACTGAAAACTATTGGAGGCAGCTGGTTCAGAATCTGGAAAACATCAGGAATGAAGTACCGGAGACACTGTTTTCAATGAAGAAATGAAAACACAATGATACACAGCCCCCACAGAGAACAGGTTTACTACGCTACGCGTAACGCCAAGTAATAATAATTCAAAAAAAAAAAAAAAAAACTATGAGAATCGTATGTTGTTGTTCAGTTTAATTTCTTGAGATGACTCTTAATACTCTCTCTCTCTCTCTCTCTCTCTCTCTCTCTCTCTCTCTTTTGGAAATACGTTTCAACGTGATTTCTATCTTCTTTCTATTCCCCTTTTAATTTGCAATTTGATGATTGATATTGTTCATGATTATTATCATATGATTTTCACTTGCAGGAACATAAGGAAACAAAAATATTTGAATAAGTGTATTTAGATCCAAAGCTTCATGTTCTTTAGTGTACATGAAGTTTAAAAGTATAGGATAAAACCTTTCATGTTGAGGTTCCGGAAGATGTGGTTTTGATTCCTTGCGACTTGTGAGACTAGGACTTTTAGAAAAGAGGGAGACCTGAATGCCTAGAGAGGCCATGGAAATAAAAGGTCCCGGTGACATTCCAATGCAGAGGTATTGAAAGGGGTCTTTGAGTTAGCAAAACTAAGCAAAATCATTCAACATCCATAGAAGTATTCTCAGAGGTTTTTGTTTTTCAGTAGAATAAATCCCATTGTCTTGTTCCCAATTCCTATCATGAGTCAAAACGTTTTGCTGCGCCTTATCAGTACCATTGCCAAATAAATTATAGCTTGAAACCAATCCCCAACTTTGGACACATAAAAATTTGAAGAATTTGTCACTTTCAATAATTATGGTTAGTCAATGTGAATGTTTTGGATACCTTAAATGTGTGAACATGCTCCGGGAGATTTTTTTTTTAACTCTTGTATTATTGATATTTGGAAACACATATATTACAAACCAAAAGAGAAAAACAATTGAAAAAGCACCCGTAGGTGTAAGGTGTCATAGCAAGAGATGATACCCTAACAAGTAAAAAACAGAAAAAGTCAGAATGCTATTCAATTATGAAAACCAGAGGAAGTAAAACGAGTAAGTTATTAAAGCATCGCTTCCAAGGAAAGAAGAGAGTTTAGCCATCGAGGCCCACCTCTAACGATATAGGACTGGTATCGGTGATCGTCAGTTACACTGGATGCTATGCGTGATTAGTTGGGATTCTTTGGTGCAAAATAGTCAAAAACATCACGGATTAAAAACTGTAATCATAGTCCACTCACTAAACCATTCAGTTTACTGTATTAACAGTGACTCCTTCACTCACTAAACCAATATTAACTGACATTTTCTTAACTCTTATTATGGTCACTTACCCTAAATAGAAACCTGTTTTATACTTTAGTTTTTTTTTTTAAGGCTAAATTAAATCAAAGTGTTGCTAAGACGACGCAATTACACACAAATAGAACCACCGTCCAAATTCGACTGCAACAGTCAAATCAGAGTTTCTCGAATCCACTCGATTCTCCAATTTCGAACCCAGATCGCCGAATCTCGTATGGCGAAGCACACGGCGGCGCTAAAAGTCGGACTGACACCTCACGGAGGCCTTAGCCGTTTCCGCCTCTTCGCAGCCTCGTCTGACCATCCCCAAAGGTAAATCACAATTGCCCTTGATTGGATCTTGCTTCATCGGCTGCAAAGTTTACTTTTTTTTTTCCTGAGAAAATTAGCAAAGTTGCTACTTTTTCATATTTAGTATTGTTAACTTTCGCAAGTAGGAACGAGTAGTAGTAGTTGGTTTAACTTTTGGTGCCTGAGTTGGTAGATGGCTAGCTTAATTAGGGATTTTGAGTTTGAATCTCTCTGCAGATACAAGAATTGTGTCTCATGAGATTTTGCACAGTTTTTGACAGCGTTTTTGTTCGTCTGATTGTTTGGTTTAATGAGTAATCAATGATCAGTCTATGATATCTGAGGCTACAGTTTGGATCTTAGAGATTTTAAGTTTTCAGGCTACTGATCCTGGTTTATACAAATTTAATTACCAAAGTTTGAGTCTTTGAGGTCTGACTTGTGGTGTGGTTGAGCATCTGGTTTACTTGTTGTATGTGTTGCGTTTTATATGTCTGATCCGGTTTATATGATTCACTCTAATGAATTCATGGAGGTTGTAGATCATATTGTCCACAATGCTTTGTGATCATTGCTTCTTTACTATTTACAAACTTGTTTATTTACTACTAGAGGATCCCCAACTCTTCTTCCTCCTCCTCATTGGTTGTTTTTGTTTTTATAAATCAAAATAATAATATAGTTTTCTTTTACTTTTAATATTGTAGGTTCAATGAACCTTTTGTTCTGTCTGCCCAGATCCAATTCTATCTCCTCCCACTGTCCTTGGAAATTCCAATGCCACCACCACCACCACCAAGTAGACCTTTTTCTATACAATTCTTCTTTTTATTATTCAATAAGTAACCCCCTTCAATTTAGGCTTTGTTTGCAAGGCATTTTCTTTCCTGTAATCTGGGTTTTTGTGGGTCCAACTCTCTCTCTCTCTCTCTCTCTCTCTCTCTCTCTCTTGATTTCAACAACTTGGCAACTTCACTCAATTTCAAGTTCCAAAACAAGAGAGAGAGAGAGATAAAAGAATTATTTATTTGTTTCCATGAGTTGGTTAGGTGATCCTCCAATTCCAATTGGCTATCCATCTATCCTCTTCTTCCATTTATACTCTCAGAAACAACAAATCAAAAGGCAACACAATAATACTGTCTAAATGCTTCTCTACTTTCTCATCACTTGTCTCTCTTTCTTTCTCTTTGCCAAATCTCTATCCCTTCCTCCATGGGCATCTGAAACCAAAACCTTGCTCTCCTTCTACTTCAAGAATCCCTTCATGAACACCCTACATCCGACCAGACACGATCCAGCCTCGCCGGTGCTCAATCAAATGTCGGTCCTTGACCTCCCTGAGCTGGCTCTCGACTGCATTCTTGACCTTCTTCCACCCTCAGGACTCTGCAGCATGGCTAGGGTTTGTAGCTCCTTGAGGGAGAGATGTGTGAGTGATCATCTATGGGAGAAACATCTGAAGACCAAATGGGGGAAAATCCTTGGCCCTGCTGCTCACAGAGAGTGGCAATGCTATATCACTTCCAAATATCGTCTTGATTCTCCACATCACCAGACCAGGCATCTTGGTTTTGCCAAAATCATCTCTCTGATCCGATCTCTCTCATCCGTTTTCCGAGATGATAAACAAAGGAGGGGATATGCATCTTCTCTGCCGCTTGATTCTAGCATGAGCTGCTACCTCTCCCTTGAAACAGGTCGTTTTTGGTTTCCAGCTCAAGTTTACAACCGTGAGGTAACCAATTTATAAACTTAGTTGCTCCATCTAATGCTTTAAAGTACTGAGAGCCTTTTTTTGGTGTAAGAGCAGAATGGGCATGTAGGGTTCATGTTGTCATGCTATGATGCTGAGCTCAGCTATGATACTCACACTGATACTTTCCAAGCCAGGTATAAAATATCTCATGTCCACATTTGACACAAAAAGATTTCTTATTTCTCATCAAAAGTTTACGTTTATTGGGGATTTTAGGTATCCACCACATGGTAGACGAGCAGCTGCGGTGGAAAAGGGTGTGACATGGGATAGACTGAGAGCAGCTCCCATTGATGCATCGCCTCATCATCTCCATGTGTCAGATTCTTTAAAAGAGTTGAAACCTGGAGATCACATCGAGATCCAGTGGAGAAGGAACAAAGAATTCCCATATGGTAAATAATAATCTGTGATGCTTGTGGTTTGAACAGCAATCTGATTCTGAAACAAGTTTGTGTGATGTTGTTGTGTAGGATGGTGGTATGGTGTTGTTGGCCACTTGGAATCCTGTGATGGAGATCTCAACCATTGCCATTGCCATCTTAGCGGTGAGTTCTCAGCTTCATCTTACGTGGTTAAAAAATGGAGTCTTGGTTGGTTGTTTTAGAATTGGCTGTCATATTCTATGCGTTACTCATTGTCTCAGCCTATAAAGTCCATTAAATTCCCAAAACTTAGTTGAAAAGGGTGAACATTGAAGAGAGCCAATTCAAGCGATGCCTTTTCTTGTTAAGATTGGTCCCAAAAAGACAAATGATGATGATGATGGGATATGTCTTGATTTCCCTTGACATTTTGATAAATGTGTGTCTTCAGATGATGTTGAAACCTCTACTTATGTCCTTATCGTTGGAATCTACATTACTAATGGTGGTGGGTCTCAACAATGATTCGTTGTCTCTTTATCACTCCAAAAATCTCTTATTTTCCTCCTTTTGCTGGCACATTGCATGACCACATAAAGTAGAAATCAATTAGAAATAGATAATTTTGGAGATATCTCTCTGCCCACTTGCATCTTGAGTTAACCTAACTCCCCTGTTTTGGTATTGATATTGTGTCAAAAGAGTTTCTGCATTCACATGTTGTACTAAATGGTTAAGTGTTGATGAATGGTATAAACAGAGACGGTAGTGTTGGAATTCAACCAGTACACAGTCGGATCGAGGTGGAGAAGAACGATGATCATGAGAGATCATAAAGAGGAAGGTAACGAGGAAGATGGGTTCTATGGAGGAATCCGAAAGCTAAAGTGTAAAGAAGAGATTGCAATGTGGAAGCACCACTGGCCTTGCTCCATCTTGGAATAGCATATAGAAGCTTTGCTTACACTTGGGGAAAGAGATTACACACCACTGTACGGAGAGTAGGATGTTAAATTTAGACGTGTATTCTCTTTTACCCAATGTATGATTGATCGTGAATTATATGTTGGGATTATAGTCAAAATACGTGAAACTATTGTGTCACTTCGATAAGAGTTAGTTCGATTTGAGAAATATGGTGGTGTATAGGGAATACTTAAATTAATACAATCGATTTGAATCATCAAAGAGCATTTTGATTTTAATCTCGTTGCTGCTTTCTACAATTTGATGTTTTGGTATGCATTTGGGCTTATGATGGATTAAGGCGATACACTCCCGTCTTGCTGTTCTCGACTGCACCTTAGCCAGTTTACTTGCTGTAAGATGAAATCTTCAGGGTGTTTTGTCTGTTTTATGCAGGAGGACGCAGTCGCTGATAACTAATTATTGGAAGCAGCTGATTCAGAATCTGGAAAACAAAAGCAAAGAAGTAGCAGAAACAAGTAAAATTACGAATAGGTTACTTAGATGCAAAGGTATTTGTTCTTTAGTCTAGAGGAAGTTTGAAGAAGAGAATAAAGCCTTTCTGATGTAACTGTTCGGAAGTCCTTGTTTTGCCTTCTTCTTAGTGTTGGTTTTAGCCAATAGGACTTGTAGAAAAGCGACCTGAAGGTGAGAGACCATCGAAATGAAGGTCTAGATGACACTTCTCTACCAATGGCAAAGGGATTATCAGGGGTCCATGAGTTAAGCCAATTCCAGTTGTGGTATTCATAGGTATCTTCTCCGAGGTTTTTTTATTATTTTTGTTTTCCACTGGTTTGCCATAGATAATCTCCAATCCTACCATGAGTCTTTTTCTGCGCCTCATCAGTATCATTGCCAAACAAAATCAGCTTGAAAAGAAACATTTTAAGAACCTGTTGGGTTTTGCATCAAATGACCTGGGAAGGATTATATTTGAAAGTCAGATCCCAATGATAAGGAGAAGAAGAGACAACAAGAAGCTTACCATTGCAGCATTAGTTGCTCCACTCTCAAGAAACCCCTGGCTTACACTAAAGCTTCTCCTGGCCATCTTTTACTTGAAATAAACGAGCAAACAATTCCATCTCCTAACGTAATCAAATAAGCTATAAGACTAGGAGTATCCTCCGTAGACTCATCCTCAACAGTCCACAAACATAAATTCTCTCTACGGAGTATGAAAATTAATGTGTAAAGGTCAAAATACATCACCGAGTAAAAAAATAAAAATAGTCGAACCATTAATCATATTAACTCAAGTCTGAATTTATACAATTTTTTTTATAGTCCCTTACCTAAAATATAGAAACCTGATTTATTTATGGGTTCAGTTGAATTAAACATCACCGACACCAGAATTTGAGTGCAAGAGTCCATCAGAGACTTCAGACCCCAATTCTCCTTGCTGCAAACAGCTAAATCCCAGCTCAAATTTGGAATCTTTTGTAAAAACCAAGATAGATCTTGGGATCTCTCCTATGGCGAAGCACACGGCGGCGTTGAAAGTGGGACTGGCTTTACTGGCCCTGAGCATGATTGGTTACATTCTTGGTCCGCCGCTCTACTGGCACCTCACGGAGGCTTTGGCTGTTTCAGCCACTTCTTGCTCTGCTTGCGTCTGTGATTGCTCTTCGCAGCCTCTTCTCACTATCCCCACAGGTAAATCACAGTTCCCCTTAATTGGATCTTTGCTTGATCGGTTGTAAAGTTTACTGATTTTCCCTGAGGAACTGAGCAAATTTAGTTCCTTTATAGATTTGGTATTGTTAACGATTGGAAGTAGGAATGAGTAGAAGTTTTGTTTTCTTCTGGTGCTTGAGTTGCGAGATCGCATACTTCAGCTTGATTAGGGAGGGATTGAGTTTGAATCTCTATGCAGATATGTTTAGTTGTGTAGATCTACAAGATTTGTGTTGTTTCTCCGATTATTTGGTTTGATAAGTAATCAGTGATCAGTTTATGATATCTGAGGCTACAGTTTGAATCTAGAGATTTCAAGTTTGCAGGCTACTGTTCTTGCTAGTTACCAAGTTTGAGTCTTTGAGGTCTAACTTGTGGTGTGGTTGTGTATCTGGTTTACTTGTTGTGGCGGTCGTGATATCGAGTAGCAGTGTATGCATTGTGTTTTATATATCCGATCCGGCTTATATGATACTTTTTACTTGTTTTCTTTTTATTGCAGGACTCAGCAATGTTTCATTCGCCGGTGAGTTTCTATGACACTGGATTCATCAGTTTTTAAGAGTTCCGATCACTTGCTGTAATCATACTTAGCATTAGATGGTTCCTGTCAATTTCAGAAGTATATTCTTGACTCTATTTTTAGTGTATGAGTCTATTAAGAACGTCTTGTTCTATTTGATGTGCAGATTGTGCAAAGCGTGATCCAGAGGTGAACGAAGACACAGAGAAGAACTACGCCGAACTTTTAACAGAGGAACTGAAGCAACGTGAAGCAGCATCGATGGAGAAACACAAACGAGTAGACACAGGTCTGCTAGAGGCCAAGAAGATAACATCATCTTACCAAAAGGAGGCAGATAAGTGCAACTCAGGTATGGAGACTTGTGAAGAAGCAAGAGAGAAGGCCGAAAAAGCACTTGTGGAGCAGAAGAAGCTGACTTCAATGTGGGAACTAAGAGCTCGTCAGAAAGGATACAGAGATGGAGCCACCAAGTCGACTGTTAAATCCAAAAGCAGCGTTCAGGCTGCTTAAGGACACACCCAATTTTTTGTTTTCTTATCACACGAAAGAGAGTTTGAGGTTCAGTGTAACTGTGAATTTGATTTATACTATTGTATTTTAGTTTTCTGATGGAGATAAATCATTCAGATGGAAATGAAAACATTGTACCAAAACAACAAAGGATTAATGGATTTTGAACAAAGTTACTACACAATCAAGTCATTACATTGAACTACAACACAAACTTATTTTGCGTAGCATTGAGCTCAAGGAGCTCTTGAAACACTTGGTCTCTCTTCACTTTATTTTCAGGCAAGATGTATTGTTAGATCATCCAAGGCTTGAGAGCCAACGAGACTGAGATTGTGCTCATTCGCCAAGTGCAGCAAACAGATGAAACATAGATGTGGTGAGATGTCTTGGGTGGAACCAGCCGCTTGGCAATCATCTGGAAAGCTAGCCAGTAGCTCTTTGAAAGATCTACTTTCAAGTGGTCCTTGTTGGTGTTCCTCATCCTGCCACAATCAAATTCTCTATCAAGTTCATAAGTAATGCTACAAATCAACAGAAGAAGACGCTATACTTGAGCATGTTAGGTTTATTAATTAGGGTGTGGAAGTATATGAAAATGTGCACTAAACATGTATATATCTTGACCAAAGATGGCCAGTGTGAACTACAATTATGTGTCAAGGAACTGATAAGAGAGTTTATCAGAGTGGTCATCGGATAATGCATAAAGAAAGCAGGAACTATGTTTATATTTGTTGAACCTGAATTGGTGGTTGAGGAGATTCCTGAAGACACTCCCAAAGAGTTTCCTTTAGCACTTGCACATCAACTTGTTTTGAAGCTTTATCATATTGGACCTCAATTTTGTTGACCTAAACCATGAATTGTGTAGGAAAATTACAACAATTTTTCTGTTGCAAACCATAGATAGCTACAGCCTTTTGAAATGATTTGTAACCCCATAAAACAATATGCAGATCAAGATTCATACCTGGCGCGGCTGAGAGATTAATGAGTTAGTATCCTCTGCATCACTTTGATCATTTCCATTATCAAATGGACCATCATCATACACATCATCATTTCCCCAGGATTCCACATGCTCATAATCATCATCGTACTGCTGCCTTGTAGTTTCACCTGGAATATGCACATAACAAAACAGGTGGAACATAAGTATTTTTATTTTCAGAATCCCGAAACAGATTTGAACGATAATTTGTTGCAACCATTTTCCTTTGTAAATGAGATTTATATCGGTCAAATAAACAAAGATGCTGGTATGTGCCTCATAAACTGAGAAGGACACCACCAATGATGACTATTTTAATGATTGGAGTTGTTACCTGAGCATTTCCGTCTCCTCCTCCCAAGGCACTGTTACCATCCAGAAGAATTTTTCAGAAGATAGAACACATAATGGAGCAAGAAAAGATAAAAAAAAACACAAGCAAAATAGTGACCGGGTCAGTGTTAGCAAGCTATACCATCACATTCGGTAGTAGAAATAGCTTTATTAGATTCTCAGGTTGATAATGGCAATCCTCTGGAAGCTTTGTTTGACAAGGGCTTCTACTTGCTGGGAGAAGTAACGACTTTGGGTTTTTTGGAGGGGCAAAAATATCAGGCATTTCTACCTCCAAAGCTTTAGTAAAATCTAGTTCAGGCTCCGCTTGCTTTTTTTTCCTGGTTTTCTTCGCTTGTGGAGAGGATTTGTTTTCTGAAGCAGGTTGAACACCTGAACCTGCAAAAAGAGTGCAGAGAATGTAAACCCTCAGAGAAACTAGATAATTAGGAGGACTTATTGCTTGAAACTAGAGATATAAGCTCATACCTTTTACTTTTTGATACTTCCAGTGATCAGGACCTGCCCAAGAATTTTGCTTAGATGAAATTCCCAACGACAAAAAGAGATAGTCATCAACATTCTCAAGTCTATCATCTGAATCCAGGTCTTGCAGTGAGGCTGGTTCAACTTCCTGCAAAGTGATAACATCAGCATCAAATTTTCGATACCAAAGAGAATGCACTGCAAAACAAGTGAACATTAGAAGATGATGGTAAGAACCTCGTGAAAATTTGAATATGCTGGTTCCGCATCATTATGGCCAAAGTTATCATCACCAGCACCAGATTGACCCTCATAATCAAAAGAAGTTCCAAAGTTCTCATATCCTTCATCATCGTCGGCATAGCTAGTTTCATTAGTATGTGATATATCAAATGACCCGGTCGTCTTCTGACCACAAGAAAACGTATCAGGTGGTCTTTGATTTTCTTCATCGAATTGATTGATTATAGCCCGAAGAGATGGTACAATCTCATCCTCCTTTCGCATGTTTAGCACCATTTGCTCCACACATTCTACAAATTTAACGACGACATCAGATAGAATAATGCAATAAAACCTGTACAATGGTAAAGCGAGGCATATCAGCCAATAAAGTCAGACCTTTAGCAAAGGATAGGTCAATTGTTTCTGATTTATCATGCTGATTTGCAGACGAAACAAGCTTTCCAGGGATTTCTTGTGAATCAAATAGAACTTGACACCCTCCATAGACTCCTAAGTTGTTTAGCAGTAGGCCCTTCGCTCCACCTTCATCAAACTGTGCTGAAGTTTGATGATAAAGGGGATCCACTGCAAATGCCACTGAAAGAAAAAAGGACATAACACTATCGTACAGAACTTACTTTTCACAAACTAACAAGGGGAGTTGTGTTAAGTTAAGCAATTACCATCAAACTTCTTCACGTTAAGGGCATCAAAGGATGGTTCCAGTGTTGATAAAGGCGATATCTGCAAGTTCAAAACTCATCAGTAAGTAGTTTCATCTACAATATCCAGAATTGGGATTTCTGTATGAACTACCTTTTTCTCTGTCTGTTTCTTTTGGTTAGTTTCATTTCCTACAGCACCAGCAGCATCCTCGTTATCTAGGTTCATGAAGAAACATCAGAAAAGAACATAAGATATAACTTTACTCACAGTACCTTCTTTAGAAATTAGAGCTAAAGAAACTTAGAAATTTAATATATTGCATAGCCAATAATTGTAGTTCTTCAGCTGTCTCCTTTTCTAATCGATCATCAGTGAATTGAAATTCTCATATAGAAGTCAAACAATAAGAAACATATGCATCTGCGTACCTCATGAATCCCAAGACTAGTTTGGCAAAGCAAATTAACCAAAATCAGTGAATAAACTAAGTGCTAAAGATAAGATAGTTCATTGTGTGTAAGATATCGATACCTCCGCTGTCATCTTGGCCAGCTCGAGTAATTCCACCCAAGACCTTGTAAGCCTCTGAATGAACCGAGTCTACCCTCATTGAGTAAATCTTAACTCCAGCTTCAAGAGTGCAACTTGCCTGCCTTGGACGAACAGAAATATTTCTTAAACATGATTCTGAACTCTGAGTCTTCCTTTTTCGGTTTATTGCGCATTCTTAACAGTCTTACAAGCGTTTTGAAAAAAGCCAAAGAAGAATGAAATCGAAAGCTTACCTTTTGAAAATTGGTCTCTGCATTGTTCTCATCTTCAACTTTAATAATCTCACAAAGATGGTCGATCAAATTCAACTCCCACGTATTCTTTTGATTGATTTTCTGTTTAACACAAAACCCACATAACATAATTTAAAAACCTCCACAAATCCCACTCATATAGGTTTCCAGGCATCAATTCCAAGGACACATAACAAAGATAAAAAAAAAAAAAAAAAAAATTCCCCAAAATCCGTAAGAAATTGCAAGTCTAAACAAAGATTATACTGAAAAAAAGACTAGTTATTCCTCTAAAGCATAAATCTCATCAGAAGCATATATACCCAAGACCAAGTTCTAAGACAAGAAACCTTTACCCAACTTGCTATGGATTATGGAAATAAAGACAAAACGACAGTAGTTGCTTACGTTTTCACTGGCCAATTTGATACAGTTCTGAAACAACTCGAGAATCTGCTGTTTGTCAAAACACGGATCTGACTCCTTCTCAGGCTGTGGTCCACGACCGAAAACAACAGACCTACGACGGCTAGCAGCGGCTCTGGCGGCGCGAGCTTGTTCCCGTTCCAACCTATCATCGTTAGATCCCAAGAAGAAGGGACTCGTCGGAGCCTGAATTCGAGCCGTCGCCGTCGAAGCTGGCCTTTGCTTAGGGTTTGGAGTTAAGGATTCATCCATGACACAAGTTCTGGGCTTGTATATGCTCGGTGAGAGATGGTACGCTTACAGAACGACGAACATGCGTCCGTTGGGGGTTCAACGGAGCTTTGTGGATCGAGAGAGACAATTCAAAGTCATTTGGGAATTAGGGATTTGATTTTGATTTTCCCTCCTCTATGCTATTTTGAATTTTTTTTAGTGACACTGTTGAACGTGAAAATACATAATTACCCCGTCCACGTCATCGCTGTATTTTTTTTTTTTTCCTTCCGTTATAAGGAGCCAGGTCATCGTCAGAAACATTTGAAATATTTTACGTCCGGTCTTGGAATTGACAGATTCGGTTAAAACTTGGTTATGAGCGAACCGGTATAACATATGATTGTGACGATTACTTTTTTCGCCGATGTCAAAGGGTACGTACGAGAAGCAGATAAGAAACTCATAGAAGGTATCTAGAGAGTTAATACATCTGTAGAGATCAGCTTTGAGAATCCATGTCAAAACAGATTTGATATTTTTTCAGTCAAAGAGCACATTCTCTTAAGATAAACCAAGATCAAAGTACTGTGTATTTAAACTGCTTCGCTGGTTTCACTTTCACATGTTAGGATGTCCGAAACCTCCAGCTGGTGGTGGCATGGGCCTAAAACCATTATTAGCCATTGGAGGTGGTGGCGGTGGTAGTGCACCAGATGGAGGAGGTGGTGGCGGTTGACCTTGAGGCGGTGGTGGTGGTGGTGGTGGAAGACCATTGGCTCCAACAGCGGACTGAGGCTTGTTTGGTTCTGGTTTGGTAGGCTTGAAATACACCTGCAGCTGTTTTATTACATTCTTTGTCAGTATTTTAATTAATCCAAACACAAAACTTATCCAATCTCGCAAAAAACAAACTAAGCTATGGGTTTATGAGAATTATGATGGCAAGCACTTACAGTAAACATCTTTGAGTCTGGATCCCAGTGAGAGAAAAACTTTGGGGTTGATTTATCAACCTCTGTGCTAGGAACCTGAAACCGATGTGAAACACAAACATCAATATCAGCAAATAATTCGACTAAGATTTGTTGAGCAACTAGAGATATAATCCCTGATGACTAGTAGAATGTAAATATGTCACGAATAAAGAAAAGAAACATACCTTGAAAGCTATGATTTCATATGGTTCAGCCGCAAATAGAAGGTATTGATATCTCTTGTCATAAGGTTGAACTTTCTGCACACAAAAACAAAAGAAGATAAACTATTCAGAATGGAAGGCCAGTGAAGGAAAAATAAAAGTTTATGAGACACATAGACAAGGGAGTTGTAACACCCACCTGCTCATAAGATGACATGAAACGATGTCTTGGCTTTATGTTGTCCTCTATCTCAGGATATTCAATCTGTAAAACGAAGTTAAGGAGAGAACAGAAACAGTGAGATTCACTGTGAATAAGTCTCTAATGATGATGGATGAAGTTCAACAATAACACTTAGATGCTTACCTGGAACAGAAGAGATCTTTGTTGCAGCTCGGGATCGTACTGCTTTGTAACCCGGTACCCTGGTCTACCAATTTTAACTGCAAGATCATACACCAATCAGTTCCTATTATATCCAATTTCAGGCGTAGGCAGATTTGGTATCAACAATGAGAATAAACCTGTAAGTCAACATAAAACAACTTAATACCTGTTCTGCGAACTGAGACTTTACGCTTGAGTGGCTGCGGCTGTGTAGGAGCTTCCTTTGCCTCCCGAGCAGCTCTCTTTGCCAAGTTGGTCTGATGCCTCTTACCTTGAGTATGGGCCAAGTAGTTTCCTTCGTTGTTATGCAGCGTTAGACATAGTTTACACTCATAGCTTCACAACATAAAACACACCAAAGAGAACAAATCAGTGACATCTAGGAAAAGGAAAAAAACCCTAATTATCAAATCAAACACAAGAACTATATCATGCACACAAATGGATACAATATCAAATACATATATCAGAACAAGAATGTAGATGAACTGCCTAAGTCAAAGTAGCACATTCTAAATCTCCGGTTAATCATCCAAGAATTGAATCTGCTACTCGTGTCTATGCGCGGTGAATACATCGATACAAGAACATATACATAGAAACGCCGTGTAAAGCATACCTTCCAAGATGATTTCGCATGAAATAGGGATCTTTAGCAAGGTCTATGGTTTCAAGAGCAAGACGACGGAGACGCTCGCGGCGATCTATGGCCTCGTTTTGGCCGGAGGCGGCGCCTCCACTACCAGGTTTCGAACCCCATTCTCTATCCATAGCTTCTTATATTTCGATCTCCTTTCACGCTCCCAAATCCTTCTATCGCTCTCTCTCGATTACTGAGACTCTGAGAATTCTCGAAAATTGGCAATTGCGGAGATTTGGTTGGCTACATAGAATTGAAGGATCGAAGGTTGGGCGGTTCATCAGAGACCCTAGTGTGGGCTGATGAGACAGTTTTAGGCCCAATATCTCGGCCCATTAATGCTTTTATATCAAATAAAGAATCCAAATTTGTTCTTTTTATGCTTTTGACTTTTTTTCCTAAAAACATAATTCCATTGTATAATTTTTTCTAATTTCCAGTTTTGATTATTAAATATAGGGAGGATGAAGATTAGTATAACAGTGCCAAACAATGGAGGGAAAATATTATTAGCTCAAAGATTTTGTTTTTCTGTTACATGAATTCATTAGTTTGTTTGACTTTAGATTTCTGTTCTTATTTCAAAAATGCTAAGTAGGAAAATTATTCGTCTTACAAGTAACTTTATCGTTACTGTTTCGTTTTCTTCTTGGAATATTATTGACACAATATTGTTTCATAGTTTTGCATAAGCATAATTTTATTCAAAGCAATCCGTTACCCAACATTTAAGATTTGACCGGCAAGTTATTTCAACACTCAGTTATAACTTTTAATGTAATAAAAAAATCTTTGAAAAAGAAAAGCAAATATTAGTTAAATCATTTTTCAGAGCCTTTTATATATATAAAAAATTAACACAATTTTTCTTGTAAACAAAAATTTTAAAATCTTACGGTTCATAATTTGCTGCGTTGGAAATCAAAACATGTAAGTTAGTTTTCTAGTCATTTATAGGGGAACGCAAACCAATGACATGGTCTACCTTCTCCCCGGAGGTATCATGAATATTGGAGCTGTCTTTCACGATCCCATGTTGAGAGGTAGTTGTCGTAAGATAGTTGGGTTTTTTTTTTTTTTTTTTTTTTTTTTTAGTTTTCTTAAATAACATTGTTTTATATCATGAATTTTTCTATAAAAATAACTAAATCAAATAAATGTTAAAAAATGTGTATTTAAAAAACAATATAGGGATATGTCACTTAATCTTTAATTTAATTCTATGAATTTAAATATATATTTAGAAGATACAATTTTTAGATATTGTAATTTATATATATATATATATATTTGTCGTCTATTACATCATCATTATAGAGATTTGATATAAATCTATTAACGATAAATTTAAACTACGTGCATTATGCGATTATGAAACAAAATATGAATATGTTCGTGCATAAATTTGGGATTTGGTTTTCAAAACCGTTGGAGTTCAATTGTTGAAAAGTAGTTGGATTTGCATCAAGGAAGAAATCGTTAAGGTCTCATGGAACACTGGAAGATGTTTCGTGATAACCATATGAAGAAAAAATTAAAGAATTAAGATATTACGTGGATTTTTTCTCTCTAAAAAGTGATATAATTTCAGGAAAAAGTTCTTATTCCGATAAATAAAATTCCGACTCATCTTTACAAAAAAATTCCCACCCGAATTCAGATATCATATATTTAATTTATGTGGTGGTCTGATTATCAATATGTCGGCTTCTCGTAAGATAGGTTTGACACGCTAAGCTTCCGCCACACGCCATCGGAACGAGTATCCGCGTAAGTAGGTTAGCGCAAGGTTCTTGTAATATCTTCTTGGGAGGTATGATCGTCGCATCTTGTCACCAACTATCCGCATATACGCACACACATGACATGAGTCGTTATGCATTTATTCGATTGAGTATATCTCTCCTGATGGACCGATGGACAAACCACTTCTTCGTGCTGATGCAGAAGATCTTCTCTTGGGGTGCTTCCTTGAATTGTGTTTGGAAAAATTATTCGCATTTTTATATTAATTACAAATCCTTTTATTTTGCAAATGATTTGATTAAAACTATTATATTATATTTATTATAAACTAATTAAATTAAAGTATTTTTTTTTTTCAAGTCACCTAGTCGATGATATATTAGAATGATAGAAATTACTTTAAAAATTATTATTTAATTATCCAATAATCCGATTATATATGAAACAAAATTCATTTCGTTTAAACATGAACATCATTTACTAAAAAATAGCTTTCACTAGAATCAATATCATATCCTTAAGAACCCAGTTATTACAGTAGGGTATGTCTCTCAAACTTAATCCAGTTATTACGTTTCGCCATAACGTGTTACTTCTTCCACAAGAAACAAGGCATTTGATTTTAGGTTTCTTGTTCTCGTGATCATTCATGAAGGTGGGAGCTATTCTTATAGCGAATCATCATTAACGGTTACCACATTATGAGTTAATTATCTACATAGGTCTAAGCAGTCTTTGTCAGATCAGAACACTATATATACAACTATACAAGCATTCATAGACGTGTCGCAGATTTTTATTTAAACTTAGAAACATATCCAAAAAACCGCAACAAAGCTCACAAGAAAGCTCCTCCCATGGCGGATTCTAACTCTTCTCTCCCTTCTCTTTGTGAAAAGATCTCATACAAAAGCTATTTTCGAAGAGCTGCGGATCTCACGATTCTCGGCCTTCTCTTTTCTCTTCTCTTGCACCGAATCCTATATATGAGCCAAAACGACAACGTTTGGCTCGTGGCTTTCCTTTGTGAATCTTGTTTCTCATTCGTATGGCTTCTTACGACCTGCATAAAATGGAGTCCTGCTGAAACTAAACCCCATCCAGATAGACTTGATGAAAGGTATACCAATTTCATATTAAACAGAAATCACATATACAAATATTCTTATTAGCATAGACATATATAATCATATACATGAGAAGCAATATTCTTCTTAAATTTGTATAAAGTCTTAACTAGCTACTACCGAGCTCTTAATTTAATTCTAATAAAGATGTATTATTCATTTCTATGTTATCTTTCTATTTCTTTGACTCCTAGAAATTATTAATTTCAGGATTCATGACCTTCCTTCGGTAGATATCTTCGTGCCCACAGCGGATCCGGTTCGAGAACCTCCGATTATCGTTGTGAACACCGTGCTTTCGCTGTTAGCTATAAATTATCCGACGAATAAACTAGCTTGCTATGTGTCGGACGATGGATGCTCGCCTCTCACTTACTTCTCTCTCAAGGAAGCTTCTAAGTTCGCAAAGATTTGGGTTCCGTTCTGCAAGAAATACAACGTTAGAGTTAGAGCTCCTTTTCGATATTTCTTAAACCCGCTAGCCACAACCGAGGGTTCTGAATTCAGTAGAGATTGGCAAATGACGAAGGTAATGAGTTTGATTGTTATTTGTCGATTGTGTTTGTTTCTTATAAGCAATACAAGAAGTTAGCTTTTTATATGAAATTATTGCGTTTTATTTCATGTTATATATATATATATATATTGAATTTTCTTGATTCTTTTTGTATTAATATAAAGAGGGAGTACGAGAAGTTATGCCGGAAAGTGGAAAATGCCACCGGAGATTCTCATTGGTTGGATACAGACGGTGAATTGGAACCTTTCTCAAACACAAAACCAAATGATCATTCAACTATAGTTAAGGTATCCCTACAACTTTCCCAAAAAAAATAAAAAAATAAACTCTAGCTATAGTTAAGCATATAATAAAAGGGTTAATTATAACAAATTACAAGAACTCTTGTTTTATGTGTGTATGTGAAGGTGATATGGGAAAATAAGGGAGGTGTGGGAGACGAAAAAGAGGTCCCTCATCTTGTATACATTTCAAGAGAGAAAAGACCAAATTACCTTCATCATTACAAAGCTGGAGCCATGAATTTTCTGGTTAGTAAATTTTCTCACTCTTTTAAAGTTTCAGAGTTGAGATCAGAGACTAGTTTTCATTAAGCATACATTTAGATTTAGAGATTAGTTTTCATTATGATTTAGATTCTAATATCTTTTAAATCCAGTAGTTAAGAGTTTGGTTAAAATATGATGATTACTTCCCCTATTACTAACTATCACTTGAGTGATGGATCCAACTAAATATATATAGTGCGTACAATGTTCCATGTAGGTGATATGGCTGCAATCACTTTTTTGACATTTTCATTGCACGTGACATTCCATATTAGTTTTTGAAATGAAAGAGCAACCATATGTTTAGATATATATAGATGTGTTAAATAAGCTTTTGAAATGAAAGAGCAACCAAAAGCTGTTGAGAATTGAGTTCTTGATTAAATCTACAACAAAGAGAAATAAGAAATCAGTGAGAAGAAGATGAAGAAGCAAAGATGAAGCGAAGAAGAAGAGAGGTCAACGACAAGCAAAGAATCAAGTCAGCCAAAAGGGTTTTTGTATTTTGGGCCAAATTAAGTTTAGACAGGCCCAAACCGTAGAAGGTTTTGTGTTGATCTAGTTAAGGTCCAAGAGAAGAATAGGATAACCAAGTCCAAGTTAGAGTCTAAATGAGTTGTTGGGGTTGTTAGGTGTAAGAGAGTTGTTCATGTTTTTGCTTGTAACATTAGTCCAGAAACTAGTGCTAATCATGCCTAGTTGTAGTGGTTAATCTAGAGTCTTGAGTGTGTGAGTGCAAGAGTGTAGCAAGTAGTATAAGAATGTGTATGTGGTGTTGTGTAAGATCTATCCTTGTGATCCGAAATATCAATGTAGAAGGTTAAAGTTATTTCTTCTCTTTCAAGTAGTTTCTGCTTTGTGTTCATACCAAGAAACAAAACAGAGCATAAGAGAGTAAGAGAGAGTGATGTGCTTCTGTTAAAACAGAGCACAAAGAGTGTGAGAGAGTAAACTGACCTCAAAGAGTGAAGAGGTTAGAAATGCAACAAAAGCTGGCCCAAAAACCAATGATGTAGATCTTAGTTGCTTGTAGTTGTTATTTTAATGAAAATGTGATGAGCGTAAGATGAATTTGAACAGGTAAGAGTGTCAGGGTTGATGACAAACGCACCATACATGTTGAACGTAGATTGCGACGTGTATGCAAATGAAGCAGATGTGGTGCGACAAGCAATGTGTGTATTTCTGCAAGGATCATTGAATCCAAACCATTGTGCTTTTGTTCAATACCCTCAAGAGTCCTATGATTTTAACTCCGATACACTCACCGTCTTGCAATCAGTAAGGTCTCTCTTCCTTACTTTTTGCTTATAAGTTTCGATCAATTCAATGTTATTTATCAATCTTGTTTTTTTTTCTTTGTTGAAATTAGTATGTGGGAAAAGGACTTGCGGGAATCCAAGGACCAATATATTTGGGCTCAGGGTGCTTCCACACTAGAAGAGTTATGTACGGTTTATCACCGGACGATGTAGAAGCCAATGGAAGTCTTTCTTCCGTTGCTACAAGTACGAATTAGAAAATCATATTCTTCACAAAGCATTATTTAAAAAATTCCATTAATAATATATTAAAACCAACCTTTAATCGTCTCATGATTGTCTGATTTTTATTTTATATGACATACCATATTGAACATCTTACATTACATTCATAATATTTCTGTTATTCTACTGCTTTACTATGTATACTCAGTTATTCACTATTTCTATATAAAATCATTCACCGATGTTGACTTAATTGTTGTTATATCATTAAGGAGAGCTTTTGGCTGAGGATAGTTTGCGAAGAGGATTTGGGAATTCTAAAGAGATGGTGAAATCGGTGGTCGAGGCATTAAAAAGAAAATCAAATCCCCAACATATCCTTACAAACTCCATAGAAGCGGCTCAAGAAGTGGGACATTGTGACTACGAGTACCAAACCAACTGGGGCAAAACCGTAATTCCCTTCTCAATTAAATCTCTTAAATGAATCTTTATAGTATACAAAATCAAACAATATTATTACAAAATAATAATGAGTTATTTTGGAAAAGTTCCGGATCTATATAATGCATCTTTGTTATATAAAAATCGTGCAGATTGGTTGGCTATACGATTCAATAACTGAAGATCTGAACACGAGTATCGGAATCCATTCGAGAGGTTGGACTAGCTCATACATTTCTCCTGATCCACCTGCGTTTGTTGGATCTATGCCGCCTGAAGGATCGGAGGCGTTGCTCCAGCATCGGCGATGGATGACAGGATCGATCGAAGTCCTTTTCAACAAACAAAGTCCGTTGCTAGGAATGTTTCGTCGTAAATTAAGATTCCGACAGCGATTAGCATATCTTTGCGTTTTCGTTTGTCTAAGGTCAATCCCTGAGCTCTTTTATTGTCTCTTGCCTGCTTATTGTATACTCCACAACTCTGCCTTGTTTCCCAAGGTGACGCTCTCTCTCTCTCTCACTCATTATTAAGGTCAATTTTTTGGGTTTGAATGAAGTTCAATTTACTTTCATATAGTTAACTTAGAGGGAAGAGTTTAATGTTTTTTATTCTTTCTATGTATCTATTCAGGGAGCTTGTCTAGGCATAACAGTTACACTTGTTGGGATGCACTCTCTCTATACTCTATGGGAATTTATGAGCCTTGGCTATTCCGTAAAATCGTGGCTAGTCTCCCAATCACTTTGGAGAATAATAGCCACTAGTAGTTGGTTATTTAGCATCTTTGATATCACTCTCAAGCTTCTTGGAATATCAAAAACGGTGTTCATAATCACTAAAAAGACTATGCGCGAGACCATGTCAGGATCTATGTTTGAACCATCTCAAGGAAAAGATGATGGTCCAAACTCAGACTCACGTAAAGTTGAATTTGATGGCTCACTTTATTTCTTGCCTGGCACATTTATTGTATTGGTGAATCTAGTCGCTCTAGCCGTATTCTCGGTGGGTTATGGTCACGTAGGAGGTAATTCGGGTTTGGCAGAAGCTTGTGGATGTATTTTGGTGGTTATGTTGTTCTTTCCATTTTTAAAGGGTTTGTTTGAGAAGGGAAAATATGGAATCCCATTGTCTACTCTTTGTAAAGCTGCCTTTTTAGCAGTCTTATTTGTTGTTTTCTCTGTGGGAAAGTAGTATAGATATGTGTTTGTTATGCAATTAATTTAACTTTATCATGACATTGCCTCAATTAGTAATGCTATTTACGTATTTATTTATAATTTTTTTGGCGTCCAAATGTTTCCCCGAACAAACTATTAACTAATGTGAAGAAATCTTAAGCTGTGAATTAGAAAAGAAAGTTTTTTCTGAAAACATCAATATACGAATAAAGAGAGCGTTAAACTTATCAATTTGAACACAAATCTTTAAAATATTATTCTCATAAGTCATACATGTAAAAACATGAATAAGAACACACCTGATATGTTTTCTGTATGAACTACTTTTTTCTCTGTCTGTTTCTTTTGGTCAGATATATTTCCCACAGCACTAGCAGCATCCTCGTTAGTTAGAAATATCAGAAAAGAACATAAGATAAAACTTTACTTGCAATACCATCTTTAGATATTAGAGCTAAAGAAAATTAGATATTTAATGCATTGCAATAGCCAATCATTATAGTTTTTCAGTGATTTTATTTTTTCATATAGAAATGAAACAATAAGAAACATATTCATCTACGTACCTCATGAATCCCAAGACTAGTATGGCAAACAAATTGAACCAATATCAGTGGATAAACATCGGCAAACTGAAAAAGATATATGCCGTCTGTTAAAAAGCTTTCACTGTCAACTCTAGACTATCTCCCTTTGATTGAAAAGATTCGTTCAAGGATTGGTTCATGGACAACGCGGTTCCTCTCTTACGCAGGCAGACTACAACTCTTGAAATCAGTTATTACTAGCCTAACCACTTTTTGGATTTCAGCTTTTCGACTACCGAGCTCCTGCATAAAAGAGATTGAGCGACTCTGCTCGGCTTTTCTGTGGTCAGGCCCTGATTTAAATGCAAAGAAGGCGAAGATTGCTTGGAGTGAGGTCATCAAAGAAAAAACAGAGGGAGGGCTGGGCATAAAATCGATTAAAGAGGCGAACAAAGTGAGTTGTTTAAAGTTGATGTGGCGGATTGTGTCTGCTAAATCATCTCTATGGGTCAGTTGGATTCAGAAACACCTTATCCGATCTAGTTCTTTCTAGTCAATAAAAGAAACAACGAGCTTAGGATCCTGGATGTGGAGGAAGATACTCAAATATAGACCACAAGCAAAACTTTTCTCTAAATCGAAAGTTCTTAGCGGCCAATCTACTTCATTTTGGTTCGATGATTGGAGTCCACTTGGTCGGTTGCATGACCATCTCGGAAATCGGGGGTTTATTGACATGGGGATTCAGGCTTCTTCTTTGATCTCTGAAGTACTATTATCTCATCGCCGTCGACGTCACAGGGGGGGTTTTCTAGAAAAAGTTGAGGATGAGATCGCCAAGCTGAGGGCTCGCGGACCAAGTACAGAATCGGATATAGCTCTATGGCGAGATGGAGCTAGTTCATTCCGCCCGATATTTTCGTCGAAACAAACGTGGTTACAAACAAGGCGTACATCACAACGCATCACAACGCATGTCTTGGTTTCGAGGGGTTTGGTTTCGATTCTCAACACCAAAATTCTCTTTTCTTCTTTGGTTGGCTATACATAACAGATTGGCAACGGGCGATAGATTGAGTATGTGGAATCGGGGGGTGAGTTCAAATTGTGTTTTCTGCTCTGCCCCAGAATCTCGAGACCATCTCTTCTTCTCTTGTCGCTATACCCACCTGATTTGGTGGACTCTAACACAGGGGCTACAACATCGTGGATACCTCTCGTCATTCCTAGATATCCTTATGACTCTCTCAGGCTCGACCTACACCAAATCGCATCTGTTCCTTCTCAGGTACACTTTCCAAACATCAATTCATTCCATTTGGGGAGAACGGAATCGACGAAGGCATGGCAAATCACCGAGGTCTGCGTCTCTGATGGTCAAACTCATTGATCGTTTTGTTCGAAATCGAATACTTTCAATAAACTCCAGCAACTATCCTCCACTCGACGATGGGTTTCGTATTTGGTTTAGTTCACGGGCATAACCTTCCCAGTCAAATTATCTTCCTTTCTCTGTTTCGAAATCAATTCTGTGAACGTTGCATTTTTTCACCCAAACGTTTTTTGGTTGAATAAATTTTACATACATACAAAAAAAAAAAAAAAGCTTTCACTGGAAAATTTAACTAAGTGCTAAAGATAAGATCCCAATACAAAGTGACTTATCGGAGCCTGGATTCCAGTCGTCGTCGAAGTTGGCCTCCCGCACAGCTTTCCTTGCCAAGTTGGTCTGATGCCTCTTAATTACCTTGAGTATGCGCCAAGTAATTTCCTTCGTCGTTATGCTGTACACTCAAAGCTGCACAGCATAAAAAAGAGAAAAAAAAAATCAAATTAGTAACGTGAGGGAGAAAAAAAAAACCCTAATTCAGGAAACACCAATCAAATCAACTCAAGAACTATCATGCATAAATGATATAAATACAAGAACATATTCATAGACACACGTTTACACATACCTCCCAAGATGATTTCTCACGAAATAAGGATCTTTCGCAAGGTCTATGGTTTCAAGAGCAAGACGATGACTATTCTTCTTGTAAACGTAAGATTTTTCTTCGTTTCTACTGAAATCAAAATTCTTTGGTTGTTTCATTAAAACGAACATTTTTTTTGTAAACTGCGCTCCCATTATACAGCATTTTATATTAATTTTTTATATTAAATTGTGTCAAAAATATTTTATCTGACCAATATTTTTCTCTGGCCAATATTTTATTTTATATATTAATCGCAAAGTGTAGTATATTAATTAAATCAAAAATATCTGACCATAAGAAAAAATTACAAAAACATTTTCATTTTATTTTGTAATATTTTTGTCAAGACATATCGTATAGATTCTAAACTATTGTATTGTATTTATTACAAAATAATTAAGTATTAGAGTACATTATACATAATTTCATTGCTTTGAAACATGAACATTATTTATTTCTTTTCACTCAAATAAATTTCATCTCCTTAAAAATCCAGCTATTACAGTAGGAGTATATATGTCTCTTACGTAATCCAGTCCTTGAAAATCCAGCTATTACAGTAGGAGTGTGTATGTCATCTCATACGTAGTCCAGTTACTACGTTTCTCCTTAACGTGATACTTTGACTTTTAGGTTTCTTGTTCTCGTGATCATTCACGAAGGTGAAGCTTCCCTTCTTATAGGGAATCATTATTAACTCTTACCACATTAATTAGGAGTTGCCCACATGCATTATATACAAGCATTCATAGACGTGAAGAACCTCTTTATTTATAGATTTCGAAACATATCCAAAAACCACAAGAAAGCTCCTCTCATGGCGGATTCAAGCTTTTCTCTTCCTCCTCTTTGTGAAAGGATCTCATACAAAAGCTATTCTCTAAGAGCTGTGTATCTCACGATTCTCGGCCTTTTCTTTTCTCTTCTCTTGCACCGAATCCAACATATGAAAGAAAACGACAACGTTTGGCTTGTGGCTTTCCTTTGTGAATCTTGTTTCTTATTTGTATGTCTGCTTATTACCTGCCTAAAATGGAGTCCTGCTGAAACTAAACCTTATCCAGATAGACTTGATGAAAGGTACGTACCGTTTTCATTTTACACATATATAATTACATATACAAATATTCTTATTAACCTATATACAGTATTACAGTTATATACATAAAGCAATATTATTATTAAATTTATATAAAGCCCTAGCCAGCTGCTACCTAGCTTTTAGTGTAATTCTCAAGATGTATTATTCATTTTGTATGTTATCTTTATATTTCATTGAATTGGCCTATAAATTATTGTAATTTCAGGGTTCATGACCTTCCTTCGGTAGATATGTTTGTGCCCACGGCAGATCATGATCGGGAGCCGCCAATTATGGTATTGAACACCGTGCTTTCACTGTTAGCTGTAAATTATCCGGCGAATAAACTAGCTTGCTATGTGTCGGACGATGGAGGCTCACCTCTCACTTACTTCTCTCTCAAGGAAGCTTCGAAGTTCGCCAAGATTTGGGTACCTTTCTGCAAGAAATACAACGTTAGAGTTAGAGCTCCTTTTAGATATTTCTTGAACCCTCTAGCCGCAACAGGTGGTTCTGAATTCAGTAAAGACTGGGAAATGACGAAGGTAAAGGCTTTGCTTGTCTTTTTGGGGTATGCGTTTGATTTTGAATTTGTGTTTGAAAACTAAAATATTGCGTCTACTTCCAAAAATGGAACCGTGGTGTGTTGAATTTTGGAAAATGTTGTGCTTTATAAAAATATAAACAACAATTCAACTAATAAACCCGGTCAAGATTTTCTCTTTGCTTTTCGTATTATTGGGAATTATCTTCAAATAGTGTTTTGTATTAATATAAAGAGGGAGTATGAGAAAGTATGCCGGAGAGTGGAAGATGCCACCGAAGATTCCCGTTGGTTGTATACGGAAGAAGACTTTGAAGCTTTCTCAAACACACAACCAAATGATCATTCAACTATAGTTAAGGTATTTCTACAATTAATCAAAGTAAAAATAATAATCTCTAACTATATATATAGTTATGCACATATGACATAACAAAAGGGTTAATTATACCAATGATATGAAATCGTGTTATATTTGTGTATGTAATATATCATCATTTTTAAGTTGTACGTGTCTAATTCATGTGAAGGTGGTGTGGGAGAACGAGGGAGGTGTAGGAGACGAGAAGGAGGTCCCTCAGTTTGTATACATTTCAAGAGAGAAAAGACCAAATTATGTTCATAATCACAAATGTGGAGCCATGAACTTTCTGGTTAATGAATTTTCTCACTCATCTCTCTTTCTCTCCTAAGTTGTACGTCCGTCCGATTAGACCATTACAATATTGGTTGATATTAGAGACTAGTTTTCATTAAACATAAATTTGATCATAATGATTTAGATTCGTCCATCTTATTATGATGTTTTTTTCGATGAAACAATAACAAATCTGAAATTAGTAGGAGTAAGAGATTTGTTAAAAATATGATGACTTCCCCTATTACTAACTATCGATTGATGGGGCCAACTATATGAAATACGTACAATGTTCCATGTGATATTTTTGATGTTCGCATTAATTGTTGAAATGAAAGGGTAGCCATGCATTATGTGTAGGTATATATAAAGATGTGTTAATTAAGCACGATAAAAAAATTAACAACCATATGATGACCTTGCCTTTGAAATTGGTATTTTATAATGTGATACATATATATATATATATATATATATATATATATTATGATCATGAGCCTATGAGTGATCCAGGACTTTGAGAATTGAGACATCATATACGAGAAGCCATATTGAAAACTATCAATGATTATAGATCTTACTTTCTTGTTGTTGTTATACTAATAACAATGTGATGAGCGTAAGATGAATTTAAACAGGCAAGGGTGTCAGGGTTGATGACAAACGCACCATACATATTGAACGTAGACTGCGACATGTATGCCAATGAAGCAGATGTGGTGCGACAAGCAATGTGCATATTTCTGCAAAAATCACTGAATTCAAACCATTGTGCTTTCGTTCAATTCCCTCAAGATTTCTATGATTCTAACACCGACCAACTCACCGTCTTACAATCAGTGCGATTTCTCTTTCTGATTTTCTTATATTTATAATCTTAATAATCTAATGTTATAATTTATCGATCTTGTTTTTCTTTTCCTTGTTGAAATTAGTATTTGGTACGAGGAATTGCGGGAATCCAAGGACCGATGTACGTGGGCACAGGATGCTTCCACGCTAGAAGAGCTATGTACGGTTTATCTCCAGACGATTTAGAAGACGATGGAAGTCTTTCTTCGTTTGCTACAAGTAAGTATCAGAAATTCATAAAGAGATTTTCATATATTACTTCAAAGCGTCATCTAAAACATTTCATTTCTATATTAATTAAACCGACTTTTATCGTCTCATGATTATATATGATGTTTCTTTTACTTAACTCTAATAAAGAATAATAGAACATGTAATGTAATGTAAGCATGATGAAATTCGTACAAAAATATATATACATATATGTATATATATATATATATTATACTCATTTTGTTATTCTACTCTGCTTCTGTTATTTCGTTAAGGGGAGCTTTTGGCTGATGATAATTTAGCAAGAGGGTTTGGGAATTCTAAAGAGATGATGAAATCGGTGGTCGATGCATTACAAAGAAAATCAAATCCCCAAAATACGCTTACAAACTCCATGGAAGCGGCTCAAGAAGTGGGACATTGTGACTACGAGTACCAAACCAACTGGGGCAAAACCGTAATTCCCTTCTCAAATTAATCTGTATAGTCTAAACTAAAATTAAAAACATTATATTACGTAGTTTCAATAATTTTTGGACCTTTACTCATAATTATGCGTTTTTGCTATATATAAATCATGCAGATTGGTTGGTTATATGATTCAGTGGCGGAAGATCTGAACACGAGTATTGGGATCCATTCGAGAGGCTGGACTAGCTCATACGTTTCTCCGGAGTCACCTGCATTTCTTGGATCTACGCCGCCGGGAGGACCTGAGGCGATGCTCCAGCAGCGCCGATGGGCGACAGGATGGATCGAAGTCCTTTTCAACAAACAAAGTCCGTTGCTAGGAATGTTTCGTAGTAAAATAAGATTCCGACAGCGATTAGCTTATCTTTGTGTTACTGTTTGTCTAAGGTCAATCCCTGAGCTCTTTTATTGTCTCTTGCCTGCTTATTGCCTACTCCACAACTCTGCCTTATTTCCCAAGGTGACTCTCTCTTTCGTACACTCATAATAGAGATCTATTTACTTTCATATAATTAATTTGGAAGAATTTTTTATAATGTTGTTATACTTATTCTGTGTGAAATTAGGGACTTTATCTAGGCATAACAATCACACTTGTTGGGATGCACTGTCTCTACACTCTATGGGAATTTATGAGCCTTGGTTATTCCGTACAATCGTGGTATGTCTCCCAATCACTTTGGAGAATAATAGCCACTAGTAGTTGGTTATTTAGCATCGTTGATGTCATACTCAAGCTTCTAGGAATATCGAAAACGGTGTTCTTTATCACTAAAAAGACTTTGCCCAAGACTAGGTGTGGACCATCTCAAGGAGAAGATGATGGTCCAAACTCAGGTAAATTTGAATTTGATGGCTCACTTTATTTCTTGCCTGGCACATTTATTGTGTTGGTGAATTTAGCGGCTTTAGCCGTATTCTCGGTGGGTCTACAACAGTCGAGTTGTAGTCACGGAGGAGGTGGTTCGGGTTTGGCAGAGGCTTGTGGATGTATTTTAGTGGTTATGTTGTTCCTTCCATTTCTAAAAGGTTTGTTTACGAAGGGAAAATATGGCATCCCATTGTCTACTCTTTGTAAAGCTGCCTTTTTAGCAATTGTATTTGTCGTTTTCTCTGTGCAGGGAAAGTAGTATAGTATTTATGTTTTTTTTTTTTTGGCCTGCAAAATGTTTCCCTGAACTAACTATGAACTTATGTGAAGAAATCTTAAATGGTGAATTAGAAAACTGAGTTATTCTGGAAACATCTAAGTACGAATAAACACGGCATTAAACATATCAATTTGAATACAATCTTTAAAACATTCTCCTAAGTCATACATATAAAAACATGAATAAGAACACACAATCAATCGACAGCCTGATATGTTTCTGTACAAAGTACCTTTATCTCTGTTTGTTTCTTTTGATTAGTTTCATTTCCTACAGCACCAGCAGCATCCTTCGTTATCTAGGTTAAGGAATATCAGAAAAGAACATAAGATAAAACTTTACTTGCAGTACCTTCTTTAGAAATAAGAGCTAAAGAAACTTAGAATTTTAACATATGCATAGCCAATCATTATAGTTCTTTAGTGATTCTAACAATTCTCGTATCTGCGTACCTTATGAATCCCAAGACTAGTATGGCAAACCAAATCAACCAAAATCAGTGAATAAACATATATGCTAGCTATACGTCTGTTAAAATCTTTCACTGGGAAATTTAACCAAGTGATAAAGATGAGATCCCAAGACGAAGGGACTTGTCGGAGCCTGGATTCGAGTCGCCGTGGAAGTTGGCCTCCCGCACAGCTTTCCTTGCCAAGTTGGCATGATGCCTCTTACCTTGAGTATTCGCCAAGTAGTTTCCTTCGTCACAGCTGCACAACATAAAAAAAAAAAAAGAAAAAAAAAATCAGATTAGTAACGTGAGGGAGAAAAAATAACCCTAATTCAAGAAACACCAATCAAATCAACTCAAGAACTATGATCATGCATAAATCCAAGAACATATACATAGAAACAAGTATAGGCATACCTTCCAAGATGATTTCTCATGATATAGGGATCTTTCGCAAGGTCTATGGTTTCAAGAGCGAGACGACAAAGACGCTCGCGGTGTTCTAGTTATGGCCTCGTTCTGGCAGGAGGCAGCGACTCCGCTCCCAGGCTTTGAACCCCGATCTGTATCCATAGCTTTCCCAATCTCCTTTCACGCTACGTAATCCTCAATCGCTCTCTCTTTCTTTCTCTCTCGATCGATGGTTGAGAAAATTGGGAAGTTGCGGAGATTTGGTTTTTATATATATAGATGGAAGGTTGGGCGGTTCATTAGAGATCCTAGTGTGGATTGGATTAAAGGGCCAATATCTAGGCCCATGACTGATGCCTGTTAAATCTTTTTTGCTATTGATTTTTTTTTTCCTCCATTGTATAAATCTTTTAACAAAAAAAAAAGTTGTGGATGTATAGTCTAGTTGAAAAATCATGGGTGAGGGCCGAATTCCCAATTTTAATTATGAAAAGTAGGGATTAATATTATGCAGGAATAAAATATAACTATCAAAGATTTTGTTTTCTTACACTGTAGTGTACATTTATTAGTTTGACTTTAGATTTCTGTTCTTATTTCAAATAGCTTAGTAGGAAGATAATTCTTCTTACAAGTTACAAGTAACTTTTATCTTTCTTGTTCCGTTTTCTTCTTGGAATGTTTTTTTCACACAATAGTGCAGCTATTCAAATTGTTTCATCATTTTCTATATGCATATTTTCATTCAAAGCAATCAATTACCCGACATTTTTAATAATACAATATTCGGAAAGTTATTTCACCAGTTAGAAAATTTAAAGTAATCTAAAAAAAATATAAGCAAATACGAACCAATAATATTAGAGCCTTTTATTTCAAGAAAATTAATACAACTTATTGTATTCTCAAAGTTTCTTATAACAAAAAGTTGGGGACCTTGCAGTTAGAGAGTCCATAATTTTTTTACCAGAACTCAACTAATGACATGGTCTACCTTCATCCAAAATATATCATGAATTCACAACTGGTTGAGTTTTCGATTCTGTATATTATTAAGAAACTTCATTTTTGAAGAAAGTAACTAAGAAAAAATAATTTCAAGGAAAAACCTTTGTGGAAAATTGGAAAAACTAAAAGGTGTAGTATGGGTTTGTTCTTCTTTCCATAATTTTTTATGTCTTTCACGATTACATTAATTTAATAACTCCTTATTTGTTATTGCTCAATATTTTTTTTATTAACCAAGAAATTTTAAATCTTTGATTCGTGATCTTTTTGAAACGGATACTAGAACATGGTCAAAATTATTGTTCGATATTTCTCGATTTAAAAATTTTAAACTGTTACATCCAAAATGATAAGATCAGTACTCACCGGCCAATTGTAGCCACACTAGATTTGTTACATTCCCCACATTGAAAAACTTCACAAATTTTCATACAATCGTTAACCTATATATCAGGCAAAAGGACTGCTCAGATAATACAAACTGTTTTTGGCAAACAAAGATAATGCAGTTGTGGTCTTTCAAACAACCACGTTTTCATCCCTCCGTTAACAAATACACACTAATAAATACTAGCAAAATAAACATACAAAATAGGCTCAGACATAATCAGTCGAACCGGTGAATAGACAACAACACTAAACTAAAGTTCGTCTAATGTTGAAATTTGAATGCAATGTTAAACCATGCTCAAACAGCTATCTTTGGCTATATGCCTGTAAAACCTAAAGATTCTATAAAAAAAAAATGCGTTTGAACTTTGAATACACAAAATTTATAAATTGCGGAGTAAAGGTATACTAGAAACCCACCTAGTCCCAAGCTCTACTAAATTTGACAACGTACATTATTGTAATTTATACATTATAAATTCGCCGTATATTAATTCCGGGATATGAATATTGCGTAGAGCAAAATATAGAGTTCTTTTTTTATTTTTAATTAATATGAAATTCGCGTAGAAAAAATGAAGAGTTTTATGAAGTGGACCATCCATGTCCGCACCGCACATGAATAACGCAACATGAATACTGCATATGAAAGTTTGTGCATCGATTAATTCTCATAGTCACAACCATCTCTCTTCTTTAAGGTTTCTTTCCTCCACTGCTTTTCTCTCTTTTCTTTGGTTTAATTTCCTCACCTTTTTAAGAGAAACAAAAAAAATGATTCGGTTTCGTATCCTTTGCCTCTTTGTTCTTCTCTTCACTTTCGTTTTTGCTTTCTCTAAGGTTTCAAGAATCCATGCTGTTGAAAGACGAAGCTTTTCCTCCGGACCTTCTAGAAGAGACAGAGGTTTTTACCCCTCCTATGCCACACATGTCATCGGCGCTGGGGATATTAAGCCGGAAAAGAGAAAGATTCCGACGGGGTCAAACCCTTTACATAACAAGCGCTAAAGAACATGTTTCTTCCTTCGCTGGCAACAGATACAATTTGTTTTCTTATCATCTTTTTATTTCCTCTTGTTTTTAAACTTGGAAAATAATATATGTGAAATGTATATATATAGAAATATATGATATAGATGGTGTATACACACTCCAATATAATGGTGTTGATGTAGAAGTTTTTGAAATAGAGATTTAAGGTTGGGGTATGCATAATTTTGACAGTTCAGATCAATTGTGATTGATCATATGGGTTTCATGTTTGTTGGTATAAGTGTAGGTGTGTAAGTGTATGTCCAATATGTATAGCGAAAAATATGCTTGCTTATATGGTATTTTAACATGTAGTTTTTTGCTTAATTGTAACATATTCTATAGTTAGTCCAGAATAAATATATGGGATATTTATATTATGCATTAGAAATATTATGTTTGGAAGTATGGTTTTAAAGACCTAAGATTTTACGGTTTAAGGAATATTTAAACTCATTTCATCTGTTTCAGAATAAGAAAAAATTTCAATGGCTGTAAGAGTCTGATAGAGTAGTAGCTGAATCCACAGGCTATTTCCTAGCACGTTGGGAGTTAATATCCTCTGCAAATCACGGTTAAATTTTTTCTAGACGTCAATAAAAATAATTTTTTGATAATTAGGTGATCATTAGTAAGCATATGAAATTATGAAGGGTGGGCAAACTGTTGTATTTGTTATAACAAGATTAATTATTACGGGAAAAGATAATCATTATTATAGGTTGATGTTGAAAATTGTGGTTTAATGATTTGGTTTATGGTTGATGGCTTGATGCTGAAAAATGATTCCACTTTGATCAAAACTCGAGTTTTGTCTAAGAAAACTTTGACTCGAGATATTTAAATAAAAACCTAGAGATGTGGTTAATTATCTCATACATATAAAAAAAATGTAGGAAGACACACATGACCAAAAATTTTGCTCCCAATTATTTCCATCACTACTTGTATTTGGTGTTTCGCGCATGCGCATTTGTTTATTCCGCAATAAGAAAAATCAACTTTGATCAACAAAATAATTATGCAGTTGAAAATGGAAAAAGGTATAGTTATTTTCTTGATATCAATTATGGCAGAAGACATTCTAATCCCCAAAAAAGGCAACCCAAAGTCGTATATGTATGTACTGTACGCATATTACAATATACAATGACACTTCGATGGTCAATCACGACTGTAAAAAAGTTATAAATGTCGATTTTTTTTTCTAGTATTGTAATAAACATAAAATTTAAACTAACGAAATAAAGTTGAGAAATATTCTAAAATAGCACTAAAACAAGTTTTGTGGACAAATAAATTTGAGTAAATATTAAAAAATAATAAAATTTAAAATTTAAAAATATAACTAAAAAAAAACACAATATGAAAAGTTTAGTTATTACTTACTATTATATAATGATGTGGCATTGTTAGTGAGAATTAAACCTTCTTGGGGTCGAATTGGGAGAAAAACAAAGTTAAAATTTATTAAAATGACTTTGATTCGAAAGTTTTGGTATAAAATTATAGACATTTAGGGTGCTTGAGCAAAAAACAAATTTATTTGAGTTTTTAGATAATTTTAAAACAATGAGAGCAAAGTTTAAAAATTTAGAAATTGGTGCCTATTTTTGCAAAAACAAATTAAAATTTGGCAGCATGTTTTTGTATCAAATGGGCTCAAAATTTTTGGGGATTCTAAGCCCATGTTTCACCTCGTTGGACTCATGGCCGACTCTGATATCATGTTTTGTTGTGCGGTGTGTAATACGAAAAATTCAGTCCAAAAATACTAACCACCCACACACATAATCCACATTAAAGCAAAATCGAATATGAATAAGAAAAATAATGGATTTAATGATCCGCTAGCCAATAAAGCTTATATACGGAAAAAAACATCGTCAAATTCATTTTTTTTTATGTGCACATATATGATATATCTGCTTATGTAATGTACTTTGTGAAAGTTCTCTATACCAATTTTGTACTCTCTCAGTTTGATATCTAACAAATTATTTGGGGTAACAAATAATGATGTGGCATTGTTAAGTCACCAAGATTAAGGAAGTGAAGGTTGTTGACTAAAGAAGAAAAACTAACTTCAGGAAGTGAAGAGTAGAGTTTAAAATCTTGGGCGTGAGTTTCCTCTGTAGCGAACGTATCATGAACAAAGAAATAGCAACCATGTCTTCTCGCAAACTCTCTCGACTCTTCAACATTGTAACCCAGAATCAGAAATCTCCAGCTTTGATTTCAGACCAAGAAGCAGCCAGGAGAATCACGGCGTACCTGGTGGAGAAATCAAGCATCGGAAAACTTCAATCGAATCCATCACTTCTCTTCAATTTGAATCCAAACGTAACCCGTCTCGTTCTATCAGAACCTACTCTACCCACTCAATCGTGCATCGATTTCTTCAAGTATCTCCGCGAATTCGAATCCAATCTCAAACCCGATCTCACGGCGGTTGTGACTTTGTCTCACCGGTTGTATTCTAACCGGAGGTTCAATGAGATGAGATCCCTTCTGACTTCGGTTGTTAACGACGGGTTTTACGAGCGTCCAGTTGAGTGTTTAGGATCAGCGATGGTTGATAGTGACTTTTCTGAAGAAAAGTTTGAATTTTGTGAAACTTTTTTCGATTTGGTGTTTAGGGTTTATGTAGATAACGCAATGTTTGAAGAGGGTTTAAGGGTTTTCGATTACATGATTAAAAAGGGATTGAGTATCGATGAAAGATCTTGCATTGTGTTTCTAGTTGCGGCGAAGAAACGCCGGAGAATTGATCTCTGTTTGGAACTTTTCCGGCGAATGGTTGATTCTGGAGTGAAGATAACTGTTTATTCATTGACAATTGTGGTTGAAGGGTTATGTATAAGAGGTGAAGTTGAGAAGAGTAAGAAACTGATTAAGGAGTTTTCTGGTAAAGGAATTATACCTCAAGCTTATACTTACAACACTATTATCAATGCTTATGTTAAACAGAGAGACTTCTCTGGTGTAGAAGGGGTTTTGAAGGTGATGAAGAATGATGGTGTGGTATATAATAAGGTTACGTATACGCTTTTGATGGAATTGAGTGTCAAGAATGGGAGAATGAATGATGCGGAGAAGCTGTTTGATGAAATGCGTGAGAGAGGAATAGAATCTGATATCCATGTGTATACGTCGATGATAAGTTGGCATTGCAGAAAGGGGAATATAAAAAGAGCGTTTTTGTTGTTTGATGAATTGACGGAGAAGGGGCTTTCGCCGAGTAGTCATACCTACGGGGCGCTTATCGATGGGGTGTGTAAGGTAGGGGAAATGGGTGCAGCTGAGATATTGATGAACGAGATGCAGAGTAAAGGAGTTAATATCACTCAGGTGGTGTTCAATACGTTGATTAGTGGGTACTGCAGGAAAGGGATGATTGATGAAGCATTAACGATTTATGATGTGATGGAGAAGAAAGGGTTTGAAGCTGATGTTTTCTCTTTGAATACGATTGCTAGCTGTTTGAATAGATTAAAAAGGTACGATGAGGCAAAGCAATGGTTGTTCAGGATGATGGAGGGTGGTGTGAGGCTTAGCACAGTTAGTTATACTAATTTGATGGATGTTTACTGCAAAGAAGGGAACGTTGAGGAGGCAAAGAGGCTATTTGTGGAGATGGGCAGCAAGGAAGTACAGCCGAACGCTATCACATACAATGTGATGATATATGCGTACTGCAAGCAAGGGAAAGTAAAGGAAGCCCGTAAACTTAGGGCTGACATGGAAGCAAAAGGGATGGATCCGGATATATATACCTACACGTCGCTCATACACGGGGAATGTATTGCTGATAACGTGGACGAAGCAATGAGGCTCTTTAGCGAGATGGGGTCGAAGGGTTTGGACCAGAATTCTGTAACATACACGGTGATGATCTTGGGTTTGTCCAAAGCTGGAAAATCAGACGAAGCCTTTGGATTGTACGATGAGATGAAAAGGAAAGGGTATACAATAGATAATAAGGTTTATACCGCACTTGTTGGAAGTATGCATTCACCTGAGACTTAGAACATGATTGTCAAACTAGGATCTGTTTGAGCTGATAAACCCTGTGATCTACCTGTTGATGGTTGAAATTGGTTACTTGAATCAGAACCTTTTCCTGATAGATTATTTGAGAGAGTTGGGGTTTGAATCAGACCTTTGCTATCACTTGGTATCCCCGTGAATCGATCAGGTAACCCATTGATGTCTACGTGCCTAGGTGATATAGTAAATAAAGTTCCATCGAAAGAAGCTTCGTAGAAAAAGAGGCGTCTTAGTGTTTAATAATCAAGATCTCAAATTTCAAGCTGAATACATGTGAAAGAAGCAGAGGCATATGCACTTTAACGACAGATTAAGGAGAAGCTGATACTGAAGCAGCCTCTAGAACCATGTGAACAAAATTCAAGCTTAGATGTTGTTTCTGTGTTTGAATGTATGAGGTACAGAAGCCAGATATATGCAACTTGTGAAGATAGATATAAACTTTTGGTGACGATGTCTTGGAGATGGAAGATTTTGTGAACTTTTAAAAATTAATATGGCACCAAAAAGAGAATTTGAATACTATATAATGCTGAAACTCGCAGCCTGAAAGCCAGTCATGATGAAGGTACCACTGGCTCTATTTTGAGAAATATGAACAGAATCACAACTCATAATCGAGGCCAGCTCCATATTTCCAGGCCTCGAGACGTCTCTTCCATTCGAACTTCGTCTTTGAGGGAAGTCCTTGCAGAGACGGCCTGAGGAATACAACAAAATATCAAAGAGGTTCAGAAAACACAACATCGCTAATGTGGCCAAGTCATGGCAGCAGTCTTAACGAGATTCAGAAATATTTAACCTTATTACTGGATCAATGTATGCAGAGAGGAACGTATACAAGCCCAGCATGAAAAAATGAACAGACCAATCAAGCAGAACTGGTATCCCGACCTGAGGAGAACAGAAAAGAAACAAGATTTCATGAATAACCCAAGAGCATTTTCAATATTTAGCTTCCGTTTTCTGGGTTTCTGGTTCAAATATGCAGCAACGGTTTTCGGATGGAAGACGTTATACGCCTATACCTGTCTGAATATTGACGGAATTATCTGAGGTTTGGTCAGCATGACAAGGCCTAATGTCTTTGCTAGAGGACCAAACTGTATTATATCCTGAAGAAATGGTCTGAGAACTGGATCGCCCAATCTCTACAAGAGAAATATGAAACCATCGCTTAGAAGCTAAAGTTCGAAACATTCATTTCCAGGTTTTTACAAAGGAGGAAGGTGTACTATACCTGCATGCAACTGAAATTTACATGGAGAAGCTCGTTGGTAAAGCCAGGGGAAACATCGAGTTGTTGCTTTGCAGACATTGCTCTTTGAAACAGCCATGATGCACTCAAGTTTGGCTGTCGTTCAAAAGACAAAATGGGCTTCAGTGTAGTTAATGGAAGAGAAGAAAGAATTATAGCTCAGAACCATAAAGCTTTATTACCATATAAGGATTTAGCTTTGATAAGCTGTCGGTGTCCAGAAAATCCCCATTTATTGCTTCATAGATTCCTTTTGATAAGTTAAAGAATAAAATTGTCAGATTTTAGTATACTCTGAAAAACTTCATGATACAAAAGTTATTTAATGTTCATTGAGACATGGAGACAGCAAGTGTACTGTCAAAGACTGAATGTATATACCATTGGACAATCTTCCAAGGTGTCTGGTCAAACTTCCAAAACCCCCAAATGAAACAGGTGACTGAATGCCGCTAGCATCACCAAACTGAGTAAAAATTTGTAAGAAACTTCGATTATTTAGTTTATTAAATTATCAAGCGGCACACTTTTCTTGGAAGGTCATGTATAAAAGAACAAAACCCACCTGTAGAACACGATCAAATGCCGCTTGCAATGGACTGATGACAGGTCCAATCCAACAGGGTTAGATATGTCAGAATGCAGCAGTATTATCGTATGAAACTGGTAAACAGAATTATAATATCAATGATAGAGTTTCAACTTCCATAGATGCTAACAGATGAACTAAAAAAACATTATGAGTAAAAAGTCGTTTATTTATCTGGGAAATGCAGTTTTATGTCAAGGTAGTACCTATTCCGGTAAGTAGGAAAGATTCCGTATACAACTCTCAGTATTTTCAATTCATCAAGAGAGACTCCCTGCGCCAAAAGACATCAGAAAAAGAGAGAAAAGAAAGAAAGAAACTTTATGAAAGATGTGACATAAAATGGAAACTCACTTGGTATTTTGGCATTAATTTCCAGTATTCTTCGAGTAAATCCTCTAAACTCGGAGATGTTGATTGCGGTTCAGTGTAAGTGAACATGTAAGTAGTGCGGTCTAATGAACCAGAGCCAGCCGGGAAGGCCTTCAAGAAACAATAAGCAACTTTATATTAAAACCAATTCTTTGTCGTTATGTGAATTGTGTTAAGATGGGGGAGAAACCATATTTTTTTACCTCCCAAAAGAGTTGTACATTAGAATCAGCAACTTTGGTCACCGATGAACTACTATATATAACGTCGCTTGATGAGTTCTCCTTAAACCCATGAGCACAAGATCCAACAACAAGGCACATCCCATCTGGCTTTCTACCACGTTTGATCTTTTGTAGCCGAATACAGAACAAGAAAAGTATTATAATCAGTAATTTGCAGGAGAAAAATCAGAAATCTAGAAGTATTTGGAGATGAGGATGAGAAAAATGTCATGGGACAACACACACTTTGCTCAAGAAAAGCGAATCAGAAATTTTAAATTTTTGACTACTATAACTAATGCAAATGAAAATGTAAAATTTTATATGCTCTTAGGCCAATAAATGACCTGCTTCAGAATAGGAGAAAAATTTCCCATTGCATCGATGACCAGACGGGAAGATAATATGTCACCTTTAGAAAGTTGCATAACCTGTCAATCACAATTTTCGAACAATTCATATCAATAAGTTAATCCTCTTCTTAGTTACAATGTGGTTTCAAAGAAAGCGCCAGACAACTCACAGCTAAATCATCGTAGATGACGATGCTCGAGAGGCTGCAGTCCTCTAAAATGACTCCACCAAGAGAAATGAAACGTCGTTTCACAGTTTCCACAAGTTTAGCTGGGCTGGTTTGATATACAAAACGGAAAACTGGATCATCACTTTCAGAAGGTAGCAGAACACTTGTGGATTTTTCTTTTCCTATGTATTAGAATAAGAGGAGACAGAACTCACGAAACGCCAAGGTTAAGAATATCTTCAACCCATATATCACCAAGATTCTCGAATCCACATCTGTTCTGCATTTGTTCAATATAACCTTAAGCAACATGATTTTAATAGAGCATAAAGACATTGTTTACTGAAGAGAAGCTTTACCGGATTGAACTTTGCAGCAATTACTTCTTCGATCTCATCTTCTGTTAAAACTCCGACTTCAGTCAACTCCTTCATCTCTTTTCTTGAGATATTCCATTCTTGATCTCTCTAAATCACCACGAAACCAAAAAGCTTTAACAATAGCTTCTCCAACCAGACCTCAACCACAGCATTAACTAATAATAGCTTTACCCCTTTAATTGCATTTCTCTCCACCACAGCGACTCTTAAACCCTTGGCACATAGAGCCGTGGCGAGGAAGATCCCCAAAGTACCCCCACAAACCGTTATGTCAAAGGTTCCGATGAGATTATTCCCCATAGCATAATCTTGAGAGAAACCAGACACCCTAGAAACAATTTGCTGAGTTTCTTGCGGACCTGCAAGATGTTTTGCAAAGACTAACTTTCATCACCACCAAGAAAAAACATTCCTTTATAATCTGAATGGTAACAATTGTTTGTTATTACCTGTTGGTTGAGTACATATGTTGGACCAAATATTGTCAAGTCTCTTCAAGGCATTGTAAGAGTAAGCACCACCAGCACCTCCAGCTTCTCCACCAACAGAAATATTCTCCATTATCTTCTGCATATCGAAATGATTGAACTCATACTCAGCTAAAAAAATCTCATAGAGAAATTAAAAGTGCTTATGCAAATGCCTAAAGGCTCTCAAGATTCAAATACTACAAGAACTAGATAGGAAAAAAGGCAATGAAAATCAGTAGTAAGAGCAAACTTATATCAGTGAGCAACACCATTAATGTAATGATTCCACCACAATGTTACCGCCAAAATCATCTCAATTTCTGGTAAAGTTGGAAACTTTTGTTTTCATATGAAGCAGAAATCACGCCATTAAATTTCATTTTCCCCTAGATGATGATGCGTAATTGAGAGGAATCGTTCATCAAGCAAGCAACTTTTTGGAGCACATTGAAACTTTGCTGAAAGAAATTCATGTAAATTAAAAGCTTGACCTGGGTTCTAGAAGGAGCAGCCACTTGTGTTTGAACGCACACTGTCGTCGAAGCTCTCCCTCTTCCTCGGTTTGTCCGAGCCCTTAATACGGAATTAACGAACCCATTGAACTGTTGAGTTTGCAGAACCACCATGACCTTGAGTTCCAAAAACAAAAAAACTCGGAAATGCTATAAAACCCAGAACGAACTTTTGATAAAACTTGTGAGACAAAACTGGAAAGAATAAGATTGTGTCAGAGAATGTGACACGTTACAGTCTTAACAAAACAAAGACAATTGGGTTACAATAACTCAAAAGAAATGTCTGGTACAAAATTAAAATAAAGCTAAATATTAGGGTCGTTTCTGTAATTTTTATTATATCCTCTACTTCTTTTGTTATTGATTCATCAAATCGGGATCGGATAAGCCTCTGCTTCAGGGTTTTAGGGTTTTTGAAGCGACAAGTAACTCACACTCACACTTCCGAAGGTAAGAAATTCGATTTCGATGCATATAATCTGTCTTATGCTCACTTTTGGTTTTGAAATCGACAACCTTTTTTTTCTTGTCAAGTATAGCTTATTTCTTCAATTTTGGGATGATTTTTCAGTTTATATGTTGATTGGTTAGATCTTCGAATTTTGTGGGATTATGTAATGCCTGGGGTGTATATTTTCACTTTTCCATTCGGAATAGCAAATGGGCATTAGCTGATTTGAATTGTGAGTTTATTATATGTTACGTTGTGTCCTTCCTTGTTTCATATTAAGCTATTGCAAGATGTTAGATGATAAAGCCTTATGCTATACAATAATTCAATTTTTACACTAGACTTTAGATATTCGCCTTCTTTCTCTGTTTCAGGAGTTAACGAACTTTTACATCACAATGTTTCGATATGTGTTATTTAAATTTCACTGTGGATCTCAGGTTTAATTCTCATGAATCTTCTCTTCATTATCCCCAGATCCAAAACTCTGTTTCACAAGATTGGATAGAAAGCAGACATGGCAAGTCTGATAATGACTTCACCATTCCCAGGTTCTATCACTACATGTAAGAAGACGAATAACCTGTCTGTTCAGAGAGCCTTTAGGGTGACATCTATGCAGACAGAGAAACCTTTGGAGGAGCTATACAATGTTAAAGTGGAACGGAAAGTTTCACAGAAACGGTTGGAGGAGCTCGGGGTTTCCAGATGGTCAGTTTGGAAGACAGGGAAGTGCAAATTGCCATGGGATTGGCAGGTGGATCAGTTGGTTTACATAGAAGAAGGAGAGGTTCGAGTTGTTCCCGAAGGAAGCAAGAGGTATATGCAGTTCTTAGCTGGAGATCTTGTTCGGTATCCGAAATGGTTGGAAGCCGATCTTTTCTTTAACGCTCCTTACCGTGAACGGTATTGTTTCAAGGCCTATGGTGATGATGATCGAACTTAGACTTTAAGTTTAGAGCCAAGAAACTTTACACTTGTGTGTTGTTGTAGCCTGATGGATCTTTTTGTGATAATATGAGAAAACAAATTCTCTTTTGTTCTGCATTTGCAATGCTCACTTATAAGTAAACAGAGCAGCTTCAGGCATCTTTCAGAGAGGGATGAAGGAAAGAGATAAAGAATCAAAAAGAAAACTCTCAAAGGAAGGATAACTAAAGAACTTTCATTTGTATACTAGCATTCAAAATATTCAACCAAAAACTTAATCTTTAAACAATCTAAATTCAAAACATATTATGGGTCTCACAATTTGGACAAAACCCCAGTCAACTGAACAAAAAAAGAAAGAAAACCAAGCCAGAATTGCCTGAACTAAAATACTTTTTACTTGTGGCTTAAGCAATAAGCAGAGTATGATTAGGAAGAACGAGAGCTGCTCTCTCCTGAACAGCCTTGGCTGGAGTGGCTAGAATCTCTTGCCGGAGGCGAAGGAGGAACGGGTAATGGTACCTGACCAGATTCACCGGAAGTAGAAGCGCCGCTAGAAAGAGAGTTTCCACGGCCAGATTCTCCTGAAGTAGAGGCGCCGCCGTGGCTGGAATTTGTCGCCTCCGAAGGGACAAGAGCAAAACAGAGTTTTCCTTTTCCAGATCGGAAAGACCAGAGAGGAAAGACGTCGTTTACTTTAAACCTATTAGCAGAAACCACATCTTTCCAACCTTTAAGTAAGACATAAATCCAGTTTCCACTCATCTTCCTCTTCCTCAAATCAAGGGCATGCTTTTTCTGCTTAGGATCCACCAAATCCACACTCACACCGTCTTCACGAAGCTTCATCGCCTTTTCATCTATGTCTCTTGTCTCCTCCTCTGTCAAAAAGTCGGGATTTTTCACTTGCTTAAAAGGGACTGAGAGGCGTGCTTGAAGTTTGTCGAGATCAGTCTTATACAGTTTCTTCATTGAGATCAGCTTCGGATTGTAGCCGTTCTCTTCTCTCCTCATCACGTTCAAAAGCCAGTCCGGTGGAGTCGTTTGAATGGGTTCCACCTCTAAACAACGAACAACTTTGCTTTTCTTGGGACTTCTCTCTTCCACGTCAATGGGACGTTTTTCCTTGGACCGACTTCTAACGCAAGAAGACGGAGAAGATTCAGAATCCAGATTAGGGTTTTGTAGTACTGGTTCCACCTCTAAACCACGAACGATTTTGCGTTTCTTGCGACGTCTCTCTTCCACGTTAATGGAACGACGTTTCTTAGACTGAATGACACAAGATGACTGAGAAGATTCTGAATCCTGATTAGGGTTTTGCAGTACTGGTTCCACGGAAGTAATTGATATATGTTCTAAGAGGCTCTCGAGCCTCTCTCCGATAACTTCGTCCATTATCTCCTCCATAATAATCTGCCCTGAGTAAACCCTAGGTGCCTCCTTTTCCGATTTGTCTTCCATAGCCTCGTACTCTAACGACATGTCGGCCGCACACAACAGTTTAAAGCTTTTGTCTTCGTCATCAGCACCGTACTCTTTGTCCACATCCGACAAAGGTCTCGAAGATGGTTCCACCTCAAAACGACCAACAGTTTGGGGTTTTTCAGGAATCGTTTGCTCGATAATTTCGCAAAATCTCTGCTGAGAAACACTACGATCATCGAATTGCATCATCGTGATCAAATCTCCTGAAGACATAGAACCAAAAAAAAAAATTTAGAAGGAAACTCTTGAGTTCTCCAAACCTAGAAGGGTTAGCTTCGTATGCAAACAACGAAGCTAAATTGGAAAACAGAAGATAGGGTATTAATTCAGGTTCCTATTCTTATTGAGAAATTGATTTTAACAAACCTAAAACGAGAGTCGGTTTGGAGCCTATTTGTTATATTTTGACGAAACTACCCTTATCCAAGAAAAACCTTAAACACTATGGCTTAAGTTTTCATTACTCAAAAAAAAAATCACATGTAAAGAATGCTTCGACTGTCAATAAATAAGATCTCACAGTTAGTTTTTTTTCTTTTCTTATGTTTCCATAATAACATGAGTACGTTGTTTGATATGGAAGTAACTAATTTAATAGTTTCAGCTCCTCTGTTATCAGATCAGAGTTTATACTTTATAGTAACACATAACATGCCGTTATGTTTTTGAGTAGACACACATTCAAAGATCAAACCACACAAAAAATATAAATAAACAAATCAATCCTAAAGGTGTCTGATGCCTCTGAGCCTGTCCTGACCATAGTTCTTGATGAACCACCCCGGCTTGTACATAGCAACAACATGTCCTATTGCCAATCCAAAAAACACTCCTGGCCCATACCCTATTGCCGCTGCTCTCCACTTCAATATTCCTTCTTCTTCTTCTTCTTCGGGATCTTGTGTCGATGGTGCGTCTTTTCTTAAACAGCTTTCTTCAAGAGGAAGACCACATAACCCTGAATTCCCTTCAAATGAGGATTTAGGCTGCCCTATGATTTGTGTCCCTTGTGGTATTCTACCAGTGAGCTGATTATCAGAGACATCTATGTACGCCAAATACGATAGTCTCCCAAGTTCTTGAGGAATTTCCCCTGAAAGTTTGTTCCCTGACAGGTCTAATGACTCGAGCTCAGTCACATTGGCGAAAGACATCGGAATATGTCCAGTGAATGAGTTGTTCGATAAGTTGAGAGCAATCAATGATTTCAAAAGACCAATAGATTCAGGAATCTCTCCTTCGAGGTTGTTGCCAGAGAAATCAATGGCGGAGTAGAAAGTAAGAAGTTTTCCTTGCTCCATGTATAGACCTTTGTATTGCAAATCCAAAGTATCTTCATAGGCAAACCGATCACTCGAATAGTCTCCCATGTATAGCCTCTCTTCATCATTCATCTTGAGAGATGTTGCCCTCCAATTCGCAAAGTAATTTGTTGGTAAACTTCCGGTAAATCTGTTATGCGATATTTCAAGTATCTGGAGCTTGGGAAACGCAAGAGGACCTTGATCATCTGGTGGAGATATAGGACCATGGAATCTGTTTGAACGGAGTGTAAAGACTTTCAAATTTGGCAATGCCTTGAGCCAGAAGGGAAACGAATCATTGATTCTGTTGTGATCCACACTTAGAAACCTTAGGAAAGAGCAATTCAGGAGAGATCTTGGAAGCTTTCCGGTTAGCCGATTGTATCCAACATCAAGTGTCTGTGTCAAAGCACCGCTATAAAAATCGTCGGGAATGTTTCCTTCCAACTTGTTCTTCCGGAGATTCACTATGGTGAAATTACCCATACATGGAGGAATCGAGCCGGTGAAGTTGTTGTAGGATAGATCAAGAAGATCGAGAGCGGTTCGGTTACAGACTGAGAGAGGAATCTCTCCTGTGAAACTATTGTTCCAAGCAGACAAGTGGATGATAGAGACTGGTGGATTAGGGAATGAACCTTTGAAAGAGTTTAAAGCAATATCTAATACCTGCACCGATGAATTGGCTAAAACATGATCCAATGAACCTTTGAAACCGGTGAATGAATTGTTACTAAGATCCAGAGAGACTAAAAGAGGAAGACTCCATAACCAATCAGGAACGTTCCCTTTGATTCTGTTGTTGGAAAGATCTAAATACGATAACTTCTTCAAGGACTTCAAGAATCTGGGGAATTCATTGATTTTGCATCCCGACAAGAGCAAGATCTCCATGTTCTTTGGAAATTCGATGTCTGAATTCACACTCCTTGGTGTTAAACTGTTTCCGGAAAGATCAAGGTATGACAAAGATTGGAGAGAAGAGAAGAGTGTTAAGTCAATTGGATGGCTTATGTTTATGGAAGAGAGGCTGAGATACCGGAGATTAACCAACTTTAAAATATGATCTATGATCTCTGCTTCAAAATGGTTATTCCCAAGCTGTAAAATCTCGAGTTTAGACGAAGAATTAGTGATTTCAAATGAGCCAGTGAGATCATTGTCACTCAAATCAAGATAAGACAAGAAAGGCATGGTGAAGAAAGAAGAAGGTATGGTTCCAGAGAATTGATTAAAAGAAAGGTCTAACTTGGTTAGATTATGTACAAGTACTGGAGCTAAATTACCAGTGAGCTTGTTATGGGAAAGCTGTAATTTGGTTAATTTGGTTAGGTTACGTATTGAAGAAGGAACTTGGCCGAGGAAGCCATTAGAGGAGAGAAGCAAAACCTCTAGATTGTTGAGTTGACCAAAAGCAGAGGATAAGGGAGAAGAATCGAAGTTGTTGAAAGAGAGGTTTAGGTAACGGAGATGACTTAACTCGAAGAGGCTACTGCTTGGTCTGAGAGTGCCACGTAAACATCCACCGGGGAGTTCTAGAACCGTGACCGCACCGGTCGTGTTATCGCAGACCACACCGCGGAAGAAGTTGGTGTCGTCGCTGCAGATGCTGGAGAACGAAAACTCGTTTTTGAAACGTTTAAGGGTTTCGGTTTGGTCGGGACGACATCGGAGAGCAGCGATACAGTGGAGGATGGTAACGAGAGAGAGTATACGCAAAAGCGATTTTGACATTTGGATGGATAAGTGTGAAAATTTTAGGGATTGCAATGGATTTTTTCGTTGGCTTGTGAATTCATCAATCTCTTGTGGCCTTTATATAGTGAAAAAGTGTTGGACTTATTTTCACTAAAGCCAAATAAGAAATGGTGAAGAGAAATGATGGGGTGGGAAAAGCCTAAACCCATGGAATGGAATGGTGGAGATTTTAGTTATCCACTCACCCACTCATGATTTGTTTACAATATGTTATGGAATTGTTTCAAGTCAACAAAAATCCTTATTCTATAAACGTCGATAGTGTTTTGTTAAAAAGAGGAGAGAGCAAAAAACACACCTTTAGATACAAGGAATGAAATCAAAAATTTCCAATAAATCTTCAAGTTTTTTGAGTAAGTTTTTGAGAGTATCGTAGAATTATTGTTAGTATAGAATCGAGTTTCAAGTGCTTGCGAAATCGATTAGTGTGGTTGTATCTTGGGACTCTTGAATCTCAGATTTCTGTCACATTACGGGTGATTCAAAGAATTAAAAAAAAAGTTTCATAACTCACATCTACTTGTTATTTTTATTGTTTATAATTTCGTATATTTTAATCATTTTTCGCAGTGTTGCAATTGTAAACAATGACGGCTTACGCGTGGCTTGTGTTCTTGAAACTCACGAAAGTCATCAAATTATCTTGATATAATATCAGATATTATAATAACATGGCTTATAAAAAAAAAAAAAAAATCGCTTATATTTCTTTACGCGGTGCCTGCATTCCAAAAATTAAATAGTTTTATTTCTATCTTTCTTTGGTCTTTTGTTCAGACGTAAGTGTGCATTGAGCAATTCAATACTTTAATGAAGTAATGAAAATTTTAATATAGCAGGAACGTTTTTAGGAAAAATAAGAAGAGGATTTATGAGTTGTGTGGATAAGATTGAAATTTTTAGACTTTACTATTTTAATTTAATTTACGAAATAAATGAATTAGGGTAACATGTTCATGTTCATGTGGACATTTAAATTGTTTTTATTCGATTTTTTTTTTTGTGTTACGAAAAATTTCACGTGGCTTGAGTTCTTGAAACTCTCAGAAGTTTTTAGATAGATATAGCAGATTGCGTGATGGTTATCCTATTATAATATACATATTATAAAAAAATACGACTTACATTTCTTTCAATGCCATGGTTGGTGACTTGGTGACGCCTCAGCCGAGCTCCAGTTTTGAATATGTAATCATTTATTTTCTTTTTTGGTCTTTAGTTAATTAAACTGAAGTGCTACACAGTCAGCGATTGACTTTGGTTTCTGGTCAACACATAATACATTCCCACTAGTTTTTTTTTTTTTTTTTCGAAACTTCCCACGTAACTAGTTACATTATTATTACAAGGAAGTCGACTCGTGCCGCGCGGATAACATTACTAATTCATTTTTTTATTTTAATTCATTGTTGTGTAAGAAACTTTATATATATATATATATATAATTAGTATTTCAAATTTAGTTTCTTTAGTTCAGTTTTATTTTTACTAATTTACTATATATAGTAATGGATAAACGATAAAGCTACAAATTTATTTCAATTATATTATATATAATATACAATACTTAAGTTTTTAGTATATATTATTTTTAATTTTAAGCATTTTTTGGATTTAACATGACTTAATATATAATATATATTTTTTTTGGGGACAAACATACCTAAAACTAATTTTGCATCTGATAAGTAAAAATTATTTGCGATTGTAATTTATTTTTATTTTTATGGTGATTACATATATAGTAATAAGGGTCATGATAATAATTTATCATAATTTCTATTTAGGATTTCATAGTGATTAAAGCTGTTTTGAAGTTAGGAAGATGAAAGCTACCTAAAGCACTTACATAACTTAATCAATCACTCTACTAACAATTACACTCTTCTCTAACCCCCAAACAAAATTTATAATTTAATTAATACACAAGAACACAAAATTATAATTCAAAAAGTATATGAACCATACAATTTATATACATGTTACTACATCAAAAAAACTAACATTACTCTGAAACATCAAATAATATCATCCAAAGAAATTAAACAGAATATATATATATATATATATATATATATATATCCAAAACAAATTAAAGAAAAACAATTAAAATTAAATTAATTACGGTCAAGCGTTACAATTATACACAATATCCACTATTAAGAATTAAAATAAATTCATTAACTCAATCATTATACTAACAATCAACATGCATTATATTCAAATATCACAAAAAAGCTAATAATTTGATTTATTCATATATATTAATAAATAATAATTAAAACATATAGCACTAGGACGTAATATGGATGATCAATCTAGTATTTATTTATATGTATAATATATTTATTTTTATCAAATGTTTGTAGTTCGGAGACCAGCCCACAGACATACTCCACTAAAACCTATAATTTGCATGGGTTTGCCAGCAAAACCCATCTTTTAACAGATCTATTATTTTTGTTCCATACGAGCTCTGCTGTGGTATTACTTGGGTTAAACCCACATATCATAGACCCGTTTGACACTTTTAGGGAGAGGTGAAAGAACGTAACATTGAAAAAGAAAAGGATTAGGTAATCTCAGTTGTAGGGTAGATTTATTTTCAATTTGAACCGTTGATTTTAAACTATTATTTATTTTAAAATGCTGATTACATCAACAAATTCTAAAAGTAAGTTTGCTATTATATATAGATGATTTTTTATAAAGAAAACGTAACTAGTTATTTTTTTAGTATATATAGATCATTTTTCTTTCTTATGAATTTAATTCGACTTTTTCATGTATGTCAACTTGCATCGGTTATGGAAAAAATGATACTAAATATTTATAATTAGCATCACATAAAATAAGCGATACCAAATATTTTTAAGTTAGCATCAATTATTTATGATTGACGCGAATCCTCATCTTTTAACATCGATTAGTAGTAATGACATTAAACAATTTTTTTTTATCGTTTTTATAAATGATGTTAAATAAATGATGTAAAAAAATTAATTTCTAGTAGTGTCTGCATACGATATATAACAACGCATCATATTCGGTGAATTAATGTCAACAAAGGTTTTTTGTTTTATTTCCTCCGCAGTTAATGTAGAGCATTTAGTATGGCAGTTATATGTCTAACTCTAAAAGAGAGGTAATTAATATGTATATTTAACTATTTTTCTGATAAAATGTTGAACTAATTAATACTTCCTCTATTTCTTATTAATCCAATTTTTAGGATTTTCACACATTAAAAAAACATATTAAAAATTGATTATAATATATTATTTTTTGTGATTTACAATTTTGTTCATCGACTCGTAAAACAGAAAAGATTAAAAAAGAGGCAAGGAACGAATTTTTGGCGTTGAAACAGAAAGAGGATCATAAATCTGAGACTTGTGACGAGAAATATTTTAAGAAAGAGACAAAGACCGATCTAAAGCCGCTCCACTTGAATAGAAGACGTGTCGCTTTGGAGGATGGGACGACGAAGAAGCCACATGAAGATGTTGCCTACGTACTAAGTTCCGGTTCATTGACAAATTAAAGAAGACGAAAATAGAAAAGTAGCTGAAGAACAAAAAAGTGGATGAGATGGTGAAGCTGTTCGAAGCAGCAAAGAAAGCTGCTGATGTGGCCAACGCTAAGGGCGTTCTCTCCGGTAAATTAGAGGCCTCTCGCTGCATTGACGCACTCTCTTTACTCAATGAAAATCAATATTAATCCAAAACCTAAAGAACCCAAGGAGGATGGTGGAGAGGCTTATACAAAGCATAAAGACCGCAAGATTTGCCACGTTGCATCAGCCCTTCTTCACCTTTGGAGACAGAGGATCAGAGAAAAAGGGCGTAAAGAGTATGCGACTAAGACGTTTCATAACAACTCCCATAAAGCTCATTAGATATTTGTGGTCAAGGCTTCATCAGAGAATCTACAAAGATGTGAAGATCATGGCTTGAACAAAAGAAAGTCTCTGGTGGATTCAAAAGGTTGTGAATCATTGTATCAAGAATATAAGTGTGAGGAAGAGATGATATCATTTGTATGCGCGGTTGAGTTTTGAGCAAGTATATTAGTGGGTTTTCGGGATGTCACATTGGAACCTGAACTCGTAAAATTATCTGTGTCTTTACGTTTATCTGCTTTTGTTTTCTTACACACGAGTGATCGAGAGAGAAAGAAGTCGAGAACCAATCATGATGATTGTCTCCAAAACAAAACATTCACAGATACACAGTTCAGATTAAACCTCACAAGAGGGTTAATGATGCTTTAAAATATCATCTTTAATGTGGATTTGGGTATGATTGAATAGTTCAGACGTGAATTTTAATGTTTTGAGATAGGTGAGCTTCTCTCTTCCCCAGTCCCTCAGATATTGAATAGTTCAGACGTGAATTTTAATGTTTTGAGATAGCTGAGCTTCTCTCTTCCCCTGTCCCTCAGATAATCTACGTTCATATTTCCTGCACACGCAATCTACTAATAAAAAATGTTTTACTCATGGACTTGAGTTTCAATTTTTTTGTAACTAAGACTTAACCAAAGGTATATCGCCTGTTAATTTTTGTTTACACAATTGAATCAATTTAAATCGATATATCTAATATTTTAATATTTGTAGTGATAATAAAATAAAAAATAAAGATTTACTTATGTTGTACCATTGAATTAATGATATTTTAAATTTATATTAATGTCGATCCAAACTTGTCTTGACATATAACATGTCCCGCTATATAACATATCTCGCCATATAACATGTCCCGTGGTATTTTAAACTTTTTATAAGTTTAATTAAATATATCAACAGTAATATTTAAAACTTTCTAAAATTTTAAAATTTATTATATCGAATATAATTAAACGGTTCAATTAAATAACCAAATTAGACAGGATACAAATTTTTAAAATTTGGATGCTTCTTAAGTTAATCTTCCTGTTCATTCAAATTCAAATTTGAAAACACATTTTTCTTTCATTAATTGAGTAATATATGTATGTTTTAAAAAATTCAAATCACATGTACAGAAAAAATTTAGATTTTTACTAATATTATGTATTATATGATGATTTAAAGCAATTAAAAAAATTAAACAAAGATAATAGAAAAATTATAAGTTTAAATCTTAACAAAATCTTCTAAATATTTATATCATTAATTGTGAAACAAAATATGAATATTACTAATTTTATAATTAATATTAAAATCTTTTAATTATGTTTGGGTATAAAGATAGTAGAAAATTAATTGTAAGGATTGTTTGAATACATGGATATAAATATTTGTGTATTCCATATTTACCCTTAATGAACTTTTTAATTTGTTCTTGTAATCAATGACATTATATGTAATAACTTATAATACCAAATGTTTTCTTTATAGAATGTACTTAAAAGTATTAATAATGTTGTAAGAATTAGGCTTGGGCAAAAACCCGAAATTCGAACCCGAACCCGAAACAGAAAAACCCGATCTCGATCCGAACCCGTTATTGAGAAATACCCGAATGGATCTTGGTGCCATAATACTTCTGGCTTGGGTAATACCCGAACCGAACCCGAACTCGAACTAGTACCCGAAAAAACCGAAGTTTTAGGTAATTCATATACTTTTGAGTATTTAAGAGAAGTTTAGGTAGTTTTTACTGGTTTTCCGGGTAATTCATATACTTTTGAGTATTTTCAAAAGCTTTGGGTAGTTCTTTTCTGGGGTTTTGGGGTAATTCAAATATTTTAAAGTACTTTCAGATACTTTTGAGTTGTTTTTACGGGGTTTTGGGTAATTCAGATAATTTCGAGTACTTTGAGTAGTTTTTTCCGGGTATAACCGAACCCGAAATGAACCAAATCCGAGAGGTAAAATCCGATCCGAACCGAACATGACCCGAATATATAAAATATTCGAATGGGGGCTAAAAGCCTAAACCCGAAAAATTTAAAAAAATCTGAACAAAATCCAAAACTCAAAAAATTCGAACCGAACCCAAACGGATACCCGAACGATCAAACCGAATCGATTCTAAACTAAGAAGGCCCAAAGCATTTGTAATTTTACGGAAATTTCCTTCAAACCGAATCGATTCTAAACTTCGGTTTACAAACCGAAAACCAAATTTTCAAAAGTTTAGACCTAAACCGAACTGAATCTTCCGAATGTACATCCGTATGTTAGAGATAGAAACAGTAATGGTCAAATATAGATTCTATCAACCATGATCACATGACTTATTGGCTAATGTCATGCATTGGTCAATTATATTAATTTTAACCCATTTTGACCTCCATGGGTCATAGATTTTATCAATTTTTTTTAATTGATAAAAATCCGTACCTAAAGCCGATAGTTCATATTATTAGGAACAATTTGGTCTTATAGTCAAAATCATGTATTTTAAAACTTTAAGCATCCACACTGATATATATGGGTTACATATAAACAAATCTTGAAGAGCTAATAATTTCTGATGTTTGACAACCTTACTTTAAAAATTCAGGAACCTTTCCTTAGAAAATAATTAAATCTAGTGTTACGTTACTACGTACACCTTTTATAGATGTCCAATTAAATCGTGATGGAAGAAATAAAGGAAAATGCAATGAAACCTCTTAATTTAATGACATCTACGCAAATTCAAACATGCATTTATTCCGAATGTCCATCCGTACGTACTACTTTATTACTCCCTCTATTTTAAAAAACTTGTCATTCTAAGTTTATCTTTTTGTTTCAATATATTTGTCATTCTCGTTTTTCAATATAAATTTTGTAAAAAAATCCCAAATATAACCTTAACTAAACTAACACAATATATAAAAATTAAGACAACTAAATATTTAAATTTTAATATAAATCTTACGTTTGAAAATATCAAGAGTCATTTTTCATAATTTGGTAGGTTACCTTTCTCTTTCCAACATAGTCAATATAGTCAATAATTGTTGGAGAATAACTTTTCGTTTCTCTTCAAACTTAAACTATTTAAATTTATACGACTATTGTTTTGAACACTAAAATCATGATCATCACTATTTGCTGAAATGGTATTCAAATCAAACGAATGATTTTTATTGTTTGTAGGTGAAATATTTAGATAAAAGCTACCCATAAAAGATAATCTACTCGTAAAAATTACATGTTAATATATAGAAACGTGAAAAGTTTTGAATTTTAATATTTGTCTCCATTAGCTTTCTTCTTCAATTGTTGTTACTTTGACGTGAAATTTTTTAATTCCCTCCACTTATATTTTTATAGTCAACAAGTCAAAAATATATATATATTTAATTTAGTAAAAGTTGTAAATTATGTATTGAATAGGTAAGAATAGGAAGAGGTTACTACTGTAATGATTAAAAGATAAAATAAAAACAAATGCAGTAGAATTAAGATTATAAATTAATATTATTTGTAAAGTTAAAATAATTAATTTACAAAAAAAATTAATCTACGCTAAAATAATCTAGAACGATAAATATTTTAAAACGGAGAAAATACAAGTTTTATAAGATCCATTGAATTTACAACCTAAGAAAGCAGAAACATTAAATTTAATTAATTAAATATAAGATAACTAAATTAATTACTAAATAATTAAAACGAAACGGTGATAATAAATGAAATAAATAAAAAGGAGAAAAATTAATCGCAGCGTCGTCCCTATATCTCTCTCTCCCTTTCATTTTGTTTCCCCTTGTATTTTGGATCTTTCTTACTTCCGTACACACAAAGCCAAACAAACAAACAACAAACAACAAAAACAAACTGTTCTCTCTCTTTCATCTCGAATTCAAAAATTGAATTTGTGGTTGCGTTAGGGTTTTTTTTCCTTCCTCTTCTTCTTCGCGTCACAAAAACAATGGGACAACAGAATTTGATATACAGCTTCGTGGCTCGTGGGACGGTGATTCTCGCCGAGTATACCGAATTCAAAGGGAATTTTACTTCCGTCGCTGCACAGTGCCTTCAGAAGCTTCCGTCTTCGAATAACAAGTTTACCTATAACTGCGATGGTCATACTTTCAATTACCTCGTCGAAAATGGCTTCAGTGAGTCTCTTCTTCTCGATCTGTTCACACGTAACCATTAGTTTCGGTTTCGCTCTTTTGATGGCGTAGTTTTGGATCTATTTGGTGGACGTAGATGGTAGCTTTTGTATTCGTATTGTAATTGATTGCACTGGATCTTTTCGCGTGTATATTTATGGATCCTTCTGCTTCGGTTAATGCTTATCTGGATCTCTGTTTCTTTGGTGTATGGCTTGTTTGTGACATGGCCTTTGTTGTTTGATTCAAATATGATAACATTAAAGCCATTTTGCTTACATGGAATTCAGAAGCTCCTTTGCTACATCCAAACTAGGATTCAAAATTAAAAACTATATATTTTTGGCATGAAGTGATGTTTGATCCGATTGCATGTGGTTACTGTCTTTAGTTTGCTTTGCCACTTGTGTTTGAAGTAGGTGATATATGATCAATACTCTACAGATTTTTACTTGTAAGCCATATAGGGTGTTTTTTGTAATTCCCATATCTCATATTTGTCCATGGACATGACAAAAGGTTTTCTATATTGTGTGTAGCCTATTGTGTTGTTGCTGTTGAGTCTGTTGGGAGGCAGATTCCAATGGCCTTCTTGGAGCGAGTTAAGGAGGATTTCAACAAGAGATATGGTGGTGGTAAGGCTACCACTGCTCAAGCCAACAGCTTGAACAGAGAGTTTGGGTACTTTAGCTCTACCATCAGAATGCCCATAAAAACTTCAGCTTTTAGGCTCTGTGGATACGATTTTTATACTAGCTTGGTTGTACTGTAGGTCTAAACTGAAGGAGCATATGCAGTACTGTGTGGATCATCCTGAGGAGATCAGCAAACTTGCCAGGGTTAAGGCTCAGGTGACTGAGGTGAAGGGTGTTATGATGGAGAACATTGAGAAGGTGAGATTTGTGTATCCATGACAATCTCAGAATTCTATATCATTAATTTAAGTATATTTGTCGTATCTGGCTTATACTTTCTCTGCCCTTGAGGTAAAAGTGACAAGCTTCTGCGAAACTGAATGAGCTTCATGCAATTCATTTATTTGCAGGTCCTTGACCGTGGTGAGAAAATTGAGCTTCTAGTTGATAAAACTGAGAACCTTCGTTCACAGGTCACTACTTACCATTCACTCAAATGTGTCTGATTCTTTTTAGTTTGGTGAACATAAGCATGAAATGGCTTTCAAGTACTAACGCGCTTATATTTTCAATTCAAACAGGCACAAGATTTCAGAACGCAAGGAACAAAAATGAGAAGAAAGATGTGGTTTGACAACATGAAGATTAAGCTCATAGTCTTCGGTATCATCATTGCCTTGATTCTCATTATCATCCTCTCGGTTTGTCCTGGCTTCAAGTGTACCTAAAACTAGAAAGATTAAGAAGAATATGTTGCAAGATTACCAGCCCCATATTGCTCCGCTCAGCTGATTGGAACTTTTTCCGGTATATGCCGTTCTCTTTCTTTTTGTTTTCGCAGTCTATCTTTACATATCTTTATTTGATTTTGTTAGACAAAAGAAATCCTTTAGGGCATGGATGTTTGGAAAGAGATGTAAAGCTGTTGGGGGTTTGCTTATATATAGATTAGGTCTTTGTGCTCATGGTGATTATGTTTGTAATCTAAAATCTTATGTTGAGTTTTTACTGTTTCCTTCAATTTTCTTATTATTTTTCTTTTGTTGATGTCACCAGCCAAATGAATGAAACCATGATCTCTCAGTTACAATTATGTGTATATAATATATATTGTCTAATGTGTGAAAACAAACTAGCAATGTATAAACCCTAATTTGATCCTCATTTACCTGCGTCTTCCGTTTTTCTCATTAGAAAAGCTGAGATTTATGTGAATATGACTCCTGAGAATCCACCATTCTCACTCCATAGAAAAAAAAAAAAAAAAAAAATTAGATAAAAGATTACACAACAAAGGCAAGGAAATGCTTCAAACAAAACCAACAACTACTTGACAGACATTGAAGAATCAAACTCAAATGGAAACATTCCTAACGGCTTCTGCGCTTATTCAGGCCAATTATCTTGGTGAGCCACTCCGGCTTGTATGAGGCAATGGCTTGTGCTACTGCCAATCCAAACAATATTCCAGATCCATATCCTATTGCCACTGCTTTCCAGCTTAACACTTGTTCCTCTTCGTCGTCGTCGTCGTCTTTATGTTGCTGTGTTGGTGGCGTATGACTCCCAAAACAAGTTTCCTCGAGAGGAAGACCACAAAGCCCTGCATTCCCTTCAAAGGAAGATTTAGGTTGCCCAGTAACTTGTGTTCCTTGTGGTATTTCTCCTTTGAGTTGGTTATGAAATACATTTATGTACGCCAAAAATGAGAGACTCCCTAGCCCATTAGGAATAGTCCCAGAGAGTTGGTTTCTTGACATGTCTAGTGACTCGACCTCCTTAAGATTGGCGAAAGACAGAGGAATATGGCCTGTGAAGGCGTTGTTAGATAAGTTGAGTGCAATCAGTGCCTCCAAGAGACCAATAGATTCAGGAATCTGTCCTTCAAGTCTGTTCCCAGAAAAATCAATGGCGCTGTAGGAGGTGAGGATCATCTGTTGCTCCATGGATAACCCTTTGTATTTCAAATCTATAATATCGGTATATGTGTATTCGACTTTACTAAAAGGATGGTCCTGATATTCCATATATAAACCCTCATCTTGATTCATCATCGTGAGTGACGACGCTGTCCAATTCACAAAGTAAGTTGGTGGCAAGCTTCCAGTAAAATTATTAACAGCTATCTCAAATATCCGCAGCTTTGGAAAGCCAAGAGGACCTTGATGAGGAGGAGATATAGAACCATAGAATTTGTTTGAACGGATGATAAGGACTTGCAAATTCTGTAAAGCCTTGAGCCAGAAAGGAAATGTGTCTTTGATTTTGTTGTTGTCAACAATTAGGAGCCTTAGAGACGAGCAGTTCACAAGAGATCTTGGAAGCTTCCCTGTTAATTGATTGTAGCCGATGTCGAGTGTCCTTAGAGAGGAACCGGCACAAAACGTGTCAGGAATACTTTCTTCCAGGTTGTTCTTCCGGAGATTCACAACTGCCAATTCGCTCAAACATCGAGGAATGGGACCGGTGAAGTTGTTGTAGGCTAGAACAAGAGATGTGAGAAAGCTTCTGTTGCAAATTGAAAGAGGTATCTCTCCCCTGAAACTATTAATAGCCGCAGAGAAGATTTTGATAGATAGTGGTAGATTTGGAAGTGCTCCTTCAAACTTGTTTGAATCCAGAGATAATAACTGCACTGCTGTATTTACTAAAACTTCCGCCGAACCTTGGAAACCTGTGAAAGAATTTTTTCCAATATCCACGTTGCTCAGACGAGGAAGGCTCCATAACCACTCTGGAATCTTCCCTTTGATTCTATTGTTGGATATGTCTATATACTCCAACTTTTGGAGCGTCTTTAAGATGCTTGGGAACTCGCTGATGCCACAGTCCTTCAACAGCAACACTCCCAGGGTCAACGGGATGTATGAATGTGAACTTAAGCTGGCCGGAGATACACTGTTACCGGAAAGATCAAGGTAGAACAAAGATTTGAGAGAGGAGAGGTTTAAGTCGATTGGATAGCTTATGTTTAGAAAAGAAAGGCCGAGACGCTTGAGGTTTATGAGCTTTGAGATAGGCTCCAGGATTTTTCCGTCAAAATGGTTATCCCCAAGGTACATGTACTCGAGTCTAGATGAGGTAGGAACTTCAACAGAACCGGTGAGATTGTTTCCACTCAAATCAAGATAAAACAGGAAAGGCATACTGAGGAGAGAATAAGGGATGGTTCCAGAGAAGTGATTATTGGGAAGTTCGAGAAGCAATAGATTGGTTAGGTTTTGTACAGGTGGGAAACTACCAGTGAGCTTGTTTCCGTCAAGGTACAACCCAGCTAATCGGGTTAGGTTACTAATTGTGGGAGGAACTTGACCGAAGAAGCCGTTAGAGATAAGAGATAAGACCTCTAATTGGTTTAGACTGCCAAATTCGTAAGGGAGTGAGGAACTGAAATTGTTGAAATCTAGCTTAAGGTAACGGAGGTCGTGCAACTCAAAGAGGCTACTGTCCGGATTCAGTGGTCCAGAGAAGTGATTATTGGAAAGGTATAAAAGGGAGAGTTTGCTTAGATTTCGTAGAAGTGGAAAACTACCAGTGAGCTCGTTATGAGAAAGGTCTAAAATAGAAAGCAGGCTTAGGTTACTAAATGAGGAAGGAACCTGGCCAAGGAAGCCATTTGAGGAAAGAAACAAGATCTCTAATTTGTTGAGATTACCAAACTCGGAAAGGAGGGAAGCGGAGGTGAAGTTGTTGTTAGAGAGTTTAAGGTAACGGAGCTGATGAAACCGAAAGAGGCTGCTGTTGGGCTTCAGAGTTCCACTGAGACAGGCCGTGAGCTGTAGCTTTGTAACCCTACCCGTTGAGTTATCGCACCAGACTCCATTCGAGTAGTCACTGTGGTTGCAACCGCGGGTATCAAACTCGTTCTTGAACTTTGTAAAGGCTTGAATCTGGTGTGGACGACAAGCAACGAGACCAACAAGATCAGTTACAATGAACAAGCTTGAAGGGGAGACACAACAGAGTAAGAGTAGCAAGAGAAAATGCAAACGAAGATGCGATTCCGACATGGTCGTCATGAAGAATGATTTTGGTTTAAAGAAAGTGAGAGAGAAGATTGGTATAAATAGATGATAACATTGACGCACAAGTTGACTTGGAAAAAGTTAGAGCTAGTGAAGTCGTTGCATAGGGCCTAGCAGAAAAGTATGGTTAAGTGGCTACCACAAATTCTGGAGCATAATAAATTACCAATTGATATTGACCCTAATCGTGTCACACATAACGTGAGTAAGGGAGAGGGAGTTTTGCTTCGGTGCTTTGAGCTTACCGGAGATAATTGTGTTTAGTAGCTTTTGTGGGCTGACTATTATGGCACATAGTCTATGGGCCTCTTTATTCAAGAAAATATGGAGAGCCTAATAAGAGGACAGAACTTAAAGATCGTAAAATTTAAATTGTGAATGGAGAGACCTGCTTCTATGAGTTTGATTTATTAAAGTTTTTTTAAGTCCAACAAACCCTCAAACCCTCATTTTTTAGGGTCTGAAAAATGCACCCTCAAAATCTTTCTCATATTTTCATTTTAGTTCATATAACTTATATATCTTACAAATAATTCTATTAAATTCAATTATTTCGAATATACCCATATAAATTAAACTACATTAAAATTAATATTAAAATTATTAATATATAAATAACATAACATTTAAAAAACAAATTTTATATATACAACAATAATATTACATTGAGCAATTTATCACAAATTTAAATAACATTACAATAATAAAGAAATACATGAACACACAAAATAAAATAACACAAGAAAGTAAATATACGCCACCGATGACAGTTGAAATGACAGTAAATGAAAATACGCGATTTCAACAATTTTTATCTCGTAATCTACAGATAAAAATAAAAAAATAAATGCACTAATTGATCATATATGGAAACATAATGAAAATAGTTATATTGAGTAATTTTGTATTTTTACATATAATTTTATAATTTATTTTATGTTTCTTTTTTTAATTTATATATAATTTTGTATTATCATGTAAAGTTTTTTTTTTTAGTATTGTTTGATATAGCTTTTTCTAATGTATGTTTTATATTTATTTTTGAAAGTTTTATCATTATAACTAATTATTGTTAATATTGAGGACTATAATGTAAATGCAAAAAGTTTTAGAAATATATTTGAGGGTGTACCATTGGAGTAAATCACCCTCGAATCCTTATTTTGAAGATATGCCACCCTTAAAATGAAGGTCTTTGTTAGAGATGCTGTTAGTGTTACAATTGTAGAGACTAGATTTTGGATAAGTCATATTCATCCAATACTTTTTGAACTTAGTTATTATCAAATACAAAGTTTTATAATCACCATCAAATCAATCATGGTACATATTTAAGTTTGATGTTTTGAAAGTTTTCAAAAAAATAACTAAATATCATTTTATTTACTTACTATTTACCATATTTTCTACTCATCAAAATTTAGCTAATTTCATTTTAACAAGTCTTTGTAAAATCATTTTATTGACAATTCTTACATAAACTTAGCATAACGAAAAACACATTGGATACGTTTGTAGTTCGTAGAGCATACCCATCGGTGATTTCTCACGTGGGTTTTCACCAATTAAAAAATAAAAAAATAATAATAAAGTAAAAGAGAAGTTGAGAAATGCTTCTCAATTGAGAATATGGCACACTATAACAGGTTAGATTGTTTTCTCTGATTTATTATTTAAATAAATAATAAAATTATATGAAAATAATTAAAATAAAATATTTTGAGATACGCAAAGAGTTTCTAGCGATAAAAATGTTTTTAGTGCTTTACAAAGAAGAATTGGCATTGTTTGCATTGTTCGTTGGATTGATTATTAAAACTTCAAAATTGGTGACATGGCAAAGTGATCACGTTATGGTTAAGGTAACAAAAGATCGTTAAACCGAGATGTACGGTGAAGATGTTCTAAAAGAAATGTTAGAAGCAGAGGAATCTAACAAGAACATGATCAAGAAGATGAATCGTTTTTCTTTATTGAATGAAAAATTCTCCATCGGAGTTGGAAGATCATGATCACACTCACAGTTATACAACGTTCTGTAATGGGACAGTGAGTAACTATCCTACCACAAATTCTAGGGCCTAAATTACCAGTTTTGAATCTCTAATTTTGGTGTTCTGATTTGGTTGAGATTTTATGTATGAGTTGTTTGTGAGAAGGCTTTGTTGTTTGAATCAAATATGATAACATTAAGCCTTTATGCTTACATAGAATTCAGAAGTTCCTTTGCTATTGGCAAACAAAAAATCAAAATTATATACCTTTGTCATGAAGTGATGTTTAGAACTTATCATATGGTTATGTCTTTAGCTTGCTTTTGTTGATGGAACAGTTGATGTAGACGTTGTACTAGTTCAGAGTAGTACATGAAGTAGTACATGAAGTAGAACATGAAGTAGAACATGAAGTAGAACAAGAAGTGATACAGGAAACTGAGATGCATAATAGCTGATGAGGAGTTCGAGTACTAGGATGTAAGAGCATTTGTTACATCAGAAAAAGGAAAATTATCTTTGTTTGAAAACAAAAAGAATCATAGAAGCAAAAGAGGAAATTTGCTTGAAGAAATAAGGAAAAAGATAAAAAAGAAAAACCATTTTTAATAGAATTTGAAAACTTTCTCTTATGTGATTAAGAAATCATATTGGCTATATAAGGAGGAGTTGTGCATGTCTTGAAGGGGCAAGGGAGCTTGTGCATAAAGAAAAATCCTAGAGAGCTTTATGAGAGATCATGTGCGATGGAGTATCGCGGTTTGCTGCTTGTGTGATTAAACGTATTTTGTGCATTGGTGTTAACGAACGTGTTGGAGTGCTTTAGTGTCATCTTTGGGTTCGTTGGTGTGACATTCGTGTGACAGTTGTTCCAGAGACTTTGGAGAATTGAAGTCTAGACTCAGAGGGAGTTTAGCTCAAGATTAGGTTATCCTGATGAAATCTAGGCTCAGAGAAAGTTTAGTTAAGGGTAGAGATTATACTTAGGATTTCATGTTATTAAACGGAACGGTAAATCAAGAGGGTTGTGCTTGATTTACGCGTTTGCGAATATGTTGTATTTATTTTCTTGTTCTAGTGACATCGATTTCTGGACATAGTACCGGAGAGTAGAAAAAACCGAATCTCGTTAACAAATTTTGTGTCTCGTTTATTTTCTGTACTTTTAGCTTTTCCTTTTGTATATACAACCATACTCTATAGATTCGTATTTGCAAGCCATATATCTCATATTTATACATGGACCTGACAAAAGAATATCTTTATTGTGTAGCCTATTGTGTTTTTGCTGTTGAATCTGTTGGAAGGCAGCTGGACTGAGTTAAGGAGGATTTTAACAAGAGATATGGTGGTGGTAAGGCTACCACTGCGCAAGCCAACAACTTGAATAGAGCGTTTGGGTAATTTAGCTCTACCATTAGAATGAAAACATAAAAACCTTTTTTCTTTTAGTCTCGGTGGATACGATTTTAACTAGTTTGGTTGTACTGTAGGTCTAAAGTAAAGGAGCACATGCAGTATTTTGCTATACTGAGGAGATTAACAAACTTGCCAAGGTTAAGGCTCAGGTGACTGAGGTGAAGGGGTGTTATGATGGAGAACATTGAGAAGGTCAGTATCGTATTTCCATGTCAATCTCGCAATTGTGTATCATTAACTTGAGGATGTTTGTCATTTTTGGCTTGAATTTTCTCTGCCGTTAAGGTAAAAGTGACACGCTTCTGTGAAACTGAATAAACTTCATATAATTCATTTATATCAGGTCCTTGACCGTGGTGAGAAAATTGAGCTTCTAGTTGACAAGACTGAGAACCTTCGTTCACAAGTTAGTAATTACCTTTTCGCTCACATTTGTCTGAATATTTTGATAAATTTCTTTTTCACCAATTGAAATCATGCCAAAACAAATCAAAGGAAAAACCCTATATACATGCATAAGCATGAAATGGCTTTCCAGTTTTCAGAATTTTATATTTCCAATTCAAATATCTATAAGCACAAAAATGAGAAGAAGAAAGATGTGGTTTGACAACATGAAGATTAAGCTCATAGTCCTCGGTATCATCATTGCCTTGATTCTCATCATCATCCTCTCAGTTTGTCATGGCTTCAAGTGTACCTAAAACGTGAAAGAATAAGAAGAATACGTTGCGAGATTACCAGCCCCATATTGCTCTACTAAGCTGATTCGAATTTGGAACTTCCCCCGGTATATGCCCTTCTTTTTCTTTATCTTTTTTGTGGTCTCTCTTTATATAATTTTTCATTTGATTTTGTTAGGGAAGAGAACGTGAAATATTATTTTTTCTTTATGTTTTTTTTGGTCTCTCTTTATATATATTTTTTCTATATTTTTTTTTGTGATCCTTTAGGGTATGAATGTTTGAAAAGAGATGTAAGCTGTTGGGGTTTGCTCATATATGTAATCTAAAAAATCTTATGTTGAGTTTCTGCTCTCTTCTTCAATCTCTCCATTTTTTTTTCCTTTGTTGATGCTTACAATTATGTATTATTGATCCTCGTTTGCGCAATGAAAAAACTGAGATGTATAATAATATGACTACAAATAATTCACCATTTGAAAAAGAGAAAGAAAAACAAACATTAGATAAAGATCACACAACAAAGACAAGGAAATGCTTCAATACAAAACCAACAACTACTTGACATACATTGAAGGATCAAACTCAAACCGAAACAGTCATAACGGTTTCTGCGCTTATTCGGACCAATTGTCTTCGTGAGCCACTCCGGCTTGTATGAAGCAATGACTTGTGCTATCACCAATCCAAGCAACACTCCAGACCCATATCCTGTTGCCACTGCTTTCCAGCTTAACACCTGTTCCTCTGCGTCGTTTTCTTCTTTAGGCTGCTGTGTTGATGGCGTATTACTCCCAAAGCAAGTTTCCTCCAGAGGGAGACCACAAAGCCCTGCATTGCCTTCAAAGGAAGATTGAGATTGCCCCATGATTTGTGGTCCTTGTGGTATTTCTCCTGTGAGTTGGTTATGAGAGACATTAATGTACTCCAAAAACGAGAGGGTCCCTAGTCCATTAGGAATAGTCCCTGAGAGTTGGTTTCTTGACATGTCTAGTGACTCCAGCCCTGTAAGATTAGCCAAAGAAAGAGGAATATGGCCTGTGAAGACGTTGTTTGATAAGTTGAGTGCAATAAGTGCCTTCAAGAGACCAATGGATTCAGGAATCTGTCCTTCAAGTCTGTTTCCAGAAAAATCAATGGCACTGTAGGAAGTGAGAACTCTCGCTTGCTCCATGTGTAGACCTTTGTATTGCAAGTCTATATGATCTACAAAGGTAGTAGATCCAAATATGCCGTAAGGATCGTTCTCGTGTATCATATATAAACCCCCACCTTGATTCAACATGAGTGATGATGCTTTCCAGTTGACAAAGTAATTTGGTGGCAAGCTCCCAGTAAACCTGTTATCAGCTATCTCAAATATCCGCAACTCTGGAAATCCGAGAGGACCTTGGTGAGGAGGAGAGATAGGACCGTAGAATTTGTTTGAACGAAGGTTAAGGACTTTCAAACTGGATAATGCCTTGAGCCAGAAAGGAAAAGTGTCTTTGATTTTGTTGTTGTCAACGCTTAGAAACCTTAGAGATGAGCAATTGAGAAGAGATCGTGGAAGCTTCCCGGTAAATCGATTGAAACCAACGTCGAGTGTCAATAGAGAGGCACCGACATAGAATACGTCAGGAATACTTCCTTCCAAGTTATTCTCCCGGAGACTCACAATTGCGAAATTACTCAGACATTGAGGAATTGGGCCACTGAAGTTGTTGTAGGATAAATAAAGAACAGTGAGAGAGCTTCGGTTGCAGATTGAAAGAGGTATCTCCCCTGTAAAATTATTATGAGCCACAGACAAGATATTGATAGAGAGTGGTAGATTCGGAAGTGCTCCTTCAAAACTGTTTAGCTCCAAATCTAATATCCGCACTGCTGAATTTAATAAACCTTCCGCCGAACCTTGGAAACCATTGAGCGAATTATTTGCGAAAAACACTGCACTGAGACGAGGAAGGCTCCATAACCACTCAGGGATTTTCCCTTTGATTCTATTGCTGGATAGGTTTATAAGCTCCAACTTCTCAAGGGTCCTTAAGATGTTTGGGAACTTGTTGATGCCGCAGTGCTCCAAGGTCAACATTTGTAGGCTCAACGTTATGTTTCCACCTGAACTTAAACTGGCTTGAGATATTTTGTTTCCGGAAAGATCGAGTGATACCAAAGACTTGAGAGATGAGAAGAGGCTTACGTCAATCGGGTAGCTTGTGTTTAGGAAAGAAAGGTCTAGATATTTGAGGGTGGTGAGCTTTGAGATAGGCTTTAATATTTGTTCTTCAAAATGGTTATTGGCAAGTTCGAGGCACACTAGCTTTGATGAAGAAGAGGAGTTTTGAAATTCAATAGAACCGGTGAGATGGTTCTCATTCAATTTCAAAATTGATAAGAAAGGCATAGTGAGGAAAGAAGAAGGAATGGTTCCCGAGAAGTGATTATGAAACAAAGCTAAAGCGAAGAGCTTGGTTAGATTTTGTACAAGTGGGACACTACCTGTGAGCATGTTTTGATCAAGCCACAACTGTGTCAACCAAGTTAGGTTACTAAATGTGGGGGGAACTTGACCGAATACACCATTGGAGGAAAGACATAAGATCTTTAATTTGTTGAGATTGCCAAATTCGGAAGGGAGTGAGGAACTAAAGTTGTTAAACCCCAGATCAAGGTAACTGAGCTGATACAACTCGAAGAGGCCGCTGCTGGTATTCAGAGTTCCAGAAAAATGATTATAGGCAAGGTCTAAACCTATGAGCTTGCTTAGATTCCGCAAAAGTGGGAAACTACCACTGAGCTCGTTTTGGTTGAGGTCTAATAAGGAAAGCAGGCTTAGGTTACTAAATGAGGAAGGAACTTGGCCGAGGAAGCCATTAGAGGAAAGAGATAAAACCTCTAATTTGTTGAGATTGCCAAACTCGGAAGGGAGTGAAGCGGAGGTGAAGTGGTTTTGAGAGAGATCAAGGTAACGAAGCTGATGAAACCCGAAGAGGGTACTGTTGGGCTTCAAAGTTCCATTGAGACAGTCCCTAAGTTGTAGCTTCGCGACCGCACCCGTTGAGTTATCGCACCAGACTCCATTGAAGTCGTCACTGTGGTTGCAATGACGGGTATCAAACTCGTTCTTGAACTGTGTAAAAGCTTCAATCTGGTGGGGACGACAAGCAGCAAGACCAACAATGGGATCAATGAATCTGGAGGGTATATTTAAGAAGCTTGAAGGAGAGACACAACAGAGTAAGAGTAGCGAGAGAAAAAGCAAACGCATATGCAAAGCCGACATGGTCGTTATGAAATCCTTTTAAGAAGAATGATTTTGGTTTAAGAAAAGTGAGAGGAGATTGGTATTTATAAATAGAGATATGTGGTTTTGCATTGGAGGCAGCACAACTTGACTTAGAAGAAGTTACAGCTACGTGAAGTCTTTGTATTCGGGCTTGTAGAAAGGTTTAGGCAGCTAAAGTGCCACAAATCATGTCGTGATCTCCACGTTAGTTAATATTTCTAACGTATAACTTGGGATTGGAATCATATCAATTTGAAAATCCTCACATATGTACAAAATTACAGAAATAATCTTAGCATAACGACAAACACATGTGATACGTTTGTAGATTGGAGACGTTTGTAGCTCTTAGTGCATTACAAATAAGAATTGCATTGTTTTAATTTGTTTGTGGATTATTCAAACTTCAAAGCTGGTGAACTGGCACAGTAATCACGTTATGGTTTAGTTAACAAAAGATCGTTAAACCGAACAAGAGATTTACGGTGAAGATCGATGATCTAAAATGTAGACAAGGAATGTAAAAGCAGAGAAGACGATTGAGAAGATGGTTGTTTCAAATTTATTTATTGAATGAAAGATTCTCCATCAAGATCCTACCACAATTTATTGATTCATAGGGCATAAAATTCCAATTGGTATTGACCCTAAAAGTGTATCATCGGATAACATGGCCCATAGTCTATGGGGCCTTAATACAAGAAAATTTTAAGAGCCTAAAAGAAGACAAAAGTAAATATGGTAATTATTGGTAAGATTAACTATAACCTATGGATACTCCTAACTTTTAAGATTTAATTTTTGAATTTTTATGTGATACAAGAGTGTGCTCTGTCCCAATAGTGTTACAGTTCTAGAGTGAATTTTGGATAAGACATACTCATCTAAAACTTTTTGAACGTAGATTCCATCAAATACGAAGTTTTATAGCCATTATCAATCACAGTATATATAGTAAAACCTCTATAAATTAATAATATCCGGACTAAGATATTTTATTAATTTACAGAGGTAATAATTTATCGATAAATTAATATTTATACAGAGATTTGTCTAATTTCGTAATTTCTTAAAAAATTTCTAATTACTTACCTTTCAAAACTATGATGAATTTTTTTTCAGGAATTTGATTCATGCCAAAACAAATTAAGGAAAAACCCTTTGTGTATACATGTAAACACATAAACATGAAATGGCTTTCCGGTTTTCACACTTTTATATTTCCAATTCAAATATCTATAGGCACAAGATTTCAGAACGCAAGGAACGAAAATGAGAAGAAAGATGTGGTTCGACAACATGAAGATTAAGCTCATAGTCCTTGCCTCCTTGGTATCATCATTGCCTTGATTCTCATCATCATCCTCTCGCTTTGTCATGGCTTCAAGTGTACCTAAAACTTGAAAGATAAGAGGAATATCTTGCGAGACTACCATCCCCACATTACTCTACTAAGCTGATTAGAACTTCGCCCGGTATATGTCATTCTTTTTTTTTCTGTTTTCGGCGGTCTCACTTTATATAATTTGTTTTCCATTCGATTTTGTTAGGGTATGATGATTCAGTACTGAGAAATGATTCTTTAGGGTATGAATGTTTGGAAGATATTTTAAGCAGTTGGGGTTTGCTTATATATAGAAGATTAGGTTTTTGTGCTGTTGGTGATGCCAATTTTTTTGTAATTTAAAAAATCTAATGTTGATTTTCTTCTGTCTACTTCAATCTTCTCATTTTTTCGCCTTTGTTGATGCTAACCAAATAATGAAACCATGATCTCTCTGTTACAATTATGTATTATGGATCCTCGTTTGCTCCTCAGCCGTTTTTTCATTAGAAAAAACTAAGATGTGTATTAATATGACTACAAAGAGTTCACCATTCTTACTCCATTGAAAAGAAAAAGAAAAACAAACATTTGATAAAGATTACACAACAAACACAAGGAAATGCTTCAATACAAAACCAACAACTACTTGAAAAACATTGAAGGATCAAGCTCAAACCGAAACAGTCCTAACGGTTTCTGCGCTTATTCGGACCAATTGGCTTCGCGAGCCACTCCGGCTTGTATGAAGCAATGACTTGTGCTATTGCCAAACCAACCAACACTCCAGGTCCATATCCTATTGCCACTGCTTTCCAGCTCAACACTTGTTCCTCTTCGTCATCTTCTTCTTTAGGCTGCTGTGTTGGTGGCCTATTACTCTCAAAGCAAGTTTCCTCCAGAGGAAGACCACAAAGCCCTTCATTACCTTCAAAGGAGGATATTGGTTGCCCAGTGATTTGTGTTCCTTGTGGTATTTCACCCTTGAGTTGGTTATGAGACATATTAATGTACTCCAAAAACAAGAGACTCCCGAGTCCATTAGGAATAGTCCCTAAGAGTTGGTTTCTTGACGTGTCGAGTGACTCGAGCTCCTTAAGATTGGCCAAAAACAGAGGAATATGGCTTGTGAAGGCGTTGTTCGATAAGTTGAGCGCAATCAGTGCCTTCAAGAGTCCAATGGACACAAGAATATGTCCTTCAAGTAGGTTTCCAGAAAAATCAATGGTGGCGTAGGAAGTAAGGACCCTCTCATTTTCCATAGATAGACCTTTGTATTGCAAATCTATAGCATCCATATAGGTATAGTGAACTTTGCCGAAAGAATTTTTATCATAGATCATATATAAACCACCATCTTCGTTCATCGTGAGTGATGATACTTTCCAATTGAAAAAGTAACTTGGTGGCAAGCTTCCAGTAAACTTATTATCAGCTATCCCAAATATCCGCAGCTCGGGAAATCCGAGAGGACCTTGATGAGGAGGAGATATATGACCATATAATTTGTTTGAACGGAGGGTAAAGACTTGCAAATTGGGTAAAGCCTTGAGCTAGAAAGGAAACATGTCTTTGATTTTGTTGTTGTCAACGCTTAGAAACTTTAGAGAGGAGCAATTTAGAAGGAACCTTGGAAGCTTTCCAGTTAGTCGATTGTAATCAACGTCGAGTGTTCGTAGAAAGGCACGCGCATAGAAGACGTCAGGAATACTTCCTTCCAAGTTGTTCATCCGGAGATTCAAAAACGTGAAGTTACTCAGACATTGAGGAATTGGACCGGTGAAGTTGTTATAGGATAGATCAAGGACATCAAGCGAGGTTCTGTTGCAGATTGAAAGAGGTATCTCCCCTGTGAAACTATTAGAACACACAGAGAAGACTTTGATAGAGAGTGGTATATTAGGAAGTGCTCCTTCAAACTGTTTGTCTCCAAAACTAATATATGAACTGATGAGTTTACTAAAATATTGGCTGAACCTTCGAAACCGTTGAAATAATTATCTAAAACTTTCACTGAGCTCCGAGGAAGGCTCCATAACCACTCAGGGATTTTCCCTTTGATTCTATTTCCGGATATGTTTATATACTCCAACTTCTGAAGGGACTTTAAGATGTTTGGGAACTCATTTATTCCACAGTACGCCAAGGACAACACTCCCAGGGTCAACGATATGAGTGAATCTGACCTTAAATTGGCCGGAGATATACTGTTTCCGGAAAGATCGAGGGCCGACAAAGATTTGAGAGAGGAGAAGGGTTTAAGTCAATTGGGTAGCTTGTGTTTAGGAAAGAAAGGTAGAGTTTCTTGAGGTTGATGAGCTTTGAGATAGGCTCTATTATTTGTCCTTCAAAATGGTTGTTCCCAAGGACCAAATTCTCTAGCCTTGAAGAAGAAGACGAGTTGGGAGCTTCAATAGAACCGGTGAGATGGTTCTCATTCAAGTTCAGATATGATAAGAAAAGCATACTGAGGAGAGAAGAAGGGATGGCTCCAGAGAATTGATTATAAGAAAGGTCTAGATAGGCGAGCTTAGTTAGATTTTGTACAAGTGGGAAACTACCTGTGAGCTTGTTTTTGCTAAGGTAGATCTCAGTTAACCGGGGTAGGTTACTAAAAGAGGAAGGAGCTTGGCCGAGGAAGCCATTAGAGGAAAGATAAAGGGCCTCTAATTTGTTGAGATTTCCAAATTCGGAAGGGAGTGAGGAACTGAAGTTGTTGTTAGCGAGACTAAGGAAACGAAGGTGGTGCAACTCAAAGAGGCTACTGTTGGGATTCAGAGTTCCAGATAAGTGATTATATGAAAGGTCTAAAACGGAAAGCATGCTTAGGTTACTAAATGAGGAAGGAAATTGGCCGAGGAAGCCATTAGAGGAAAGACCCAAAACCTCTAATTTGTTGAGATCGCCAAACTCGGAAGGGAGTGAAGAGTAGGTGAAGTTGTTGTCTGAGAGAACAAGATAACGGAGTTGATGAAACCTGAAGAGGCTACCGTTAGGCTTCAGAGTTCCACTGAGACAGGCCTTGAGCCGTAGCTTCGTGACCTCACCCGTCGAGTTATTGCACCAGACTCCATTAGAATAGCCACTATGGTTGCAATTAAGGGTATCAAACTCGTTTTTGAACTGCATAAAGGCGTGAATCTGGCTGAGGTGACAAGCAACAAGACTAACAATAGGATTATTTAAAATGAAGAAGCTTGAAGGGGAGACAAAACAGAGTAAGAGTAGCGAGAGAAAATACAAACGCAGATGCGATTCTAACATGTGGTTGTCATGAAAATTTTATAAGTAGAATGAGTTTGCTTAATAAAAAATGTGAGAGAGAAGATTGGTACAAATAAAGATACATGTGGTTTTGCATTGGGCTATGTCACACAGCACAAGTTTGACGTAGAATCAGTTAAAGGCTTAAAGCTAAGTGAAGTCTTTGTGGGGGAAGGAGAAAAGTGCGCCTAAATTAGTTATTTTCTTAACGTATAACATCAGTTTGAAAATTTTCACATATGTTGGATATATTTGTGGATCAGAACAGAAATGTAACTGCAATTATTCGTAATCCTTGTTGTAAACGGAAATAGAACAGTGCAATCTTTATACCTCGTTTGAGACATGAACTGATAAAACTGTGGCATAAAATAAAATATCAAAAAAATAATCAAAGACAAGAACAAGAAGAATACACAGCTTATAAATAAGTACGGCATATCTAATTATATAATTTGTTGAAACTCTATTTCCTCTCTGAATTTTCTTATACTATCATTACGTTTACGAATTTGTGGCCTTACAGTGAAATGGCATTAATCGTGTTTGTGGAATTGGAGATGATTTAGTCAAATTTCAAAAACAGAGACTTCTGCATTGACGCTTTTTCTTTACACACCACTTTCCCTATGACTGTATGAGTCAAGCACGAGGACAACAATGACGAGTTTTTTATTCTTGACAATTTTTTCCTAGTCACCACTTTAAATTTAGAGAGAATTGGATTTGGTTAGACAACAATGTGTATTTTAAACTAAAATACTTTTAAAAAGGAGAAATAATGGAACTTAACTTTTAAATAGCTTCTGATTTTCATTAAATTTTTGTTTTATTTTCTATTTGTTGTTAACTGTTAAAGACGTTTCAGAGTTTGGACAAATTCTCTGTCGTTTGCATCTTTTAGTCTTGCCAAATATGTTGTGATCCTCTGCTTTTTCCCACTTCTCTGTTTGGTGTTTGTATATAGAATCAGGCTTTTTCTTGTCTCCTTTTCACCATCGAGAAGTTGGGAGCAGAAGAAATAGAGATGTATATAAATAAATATGATCACTAAAAGATTCAGCTTTCATATATACTTTAAGAGCGCATGAAATAGAACTGAGCATTGGATTAATAATATATAAGAAAAAACATAAGGAACTGCTTCAGTACAACGCCAACAACTAATTGATAGACATGCAAAGATTAAATGCAAAACCGAAATAATCCTACTTGTTACTAGGTTTGACGAACCACTCCCGCGTGTATGAAGCAATGCCTTGTGCTATTGCAGATCCAAAGAGCATATATATATAGCCACTACTTTCCACTCTTAACACTTCTCTTTATGCCTAGTTTCACGTAAAAAATTAAGTCTTGGTTTCACTCGTTTGAAGGCACTAAGTTGTTGTTATGTAGTTGTCATGTTCTTGGATTTCGAGTATCTACAGGGACAAGTTTTCAGAATTCAAGGAACAAAATAAGAAGAAAGATAACTACAAAACATTAAGTTTTTTTTTTTTTTGGGTACAAACAAAACATTAAGTTTTATTACCATAAAGCACATGAAATAGAACAGAGCAGTATAATAAAGAATAAGAAGAATACGTTGAGAAATTATCAGCGCCATATTGTTCTACTAAGCGGATCGGAATTCAGCCCGGTATATGCCCTTCCTTTTTCATTCTGTTTTCGAGTTCTCTCTTTAAATATTTTCTTCATTCGATTTTGTTAGGGTAAAGAAGAAATATGATGACTCAGTTCTGTAAAATGATCCTTTAATTAGGCTATTAATGTTTGGAAAGAGATGTAAGCTGTTGGGGTTTACTTATATATACATTAGGTCATTGTGCTCATAATAATAATGTTTTTTTTTGGTAATCGAAAATCTAATGTTGAGTTTTTACTGTTTCCTTCAATCTCTTTCTATTTTTATTTTTTCTTGTTGATACTAACCAAATAAATGAAACCACAATCTCTTAGTTACAATTGCTAATGTGTAAAAAAAAAAAAAAACTAACATGATAAAAACCCTAATTTGAGACTCATTTGCCCGCTTCCGCAGTTTTTCTCATTAGAAAAAAAACAGAGACATATATGACTATGACTCCAGAGAATTCACCATTGTTTTTTTTACTCCATAGAAAAAGAAATAACACAAAGCATTAGATAAACATTACACAACAGAAACAAGGAAATGCTTCAATACAAAACCAACAACTTACGTGAGCCACTCCGGCTTGTATGAGGCAATGAGTTGTGCTATTGTCAATCCAATCAACATTCCAGGTCCATATCCTATTGCCACTGCTTTCCAGCTCAACACTTGTTCCTCTTCGTCGTCTTCTCTTTTAGATTGTTGTGTTGGTGGCGTATTATTCCCAAAGCAAGTTTCCTCCAGAGGAAGACCACAAAGCCGTGCATTTCCTTCAAAGGAGGATTTAGGTTGACCAGTGATTTGTGGTCCTTGTGGTATTTCACCTTTGAGTTGGTTATAGGACACATTTATGTACTCCAAAAACGAGAGGCTCCCTAGTCCAATAGGAATAGATCCTGAGAGTTGGTTTCTTGACATGTCGAGTGACTCCAGCTCCTTAAGATTGGGGAAAGACAGAGGAATATGGCCTGTGAAGGCGTTGTTTGATAAGTTGAGTGCAATAAGTGCCTTCAAGAGACCAATGGATTCAGGAATCTGTCCTTCAAGTCTGTTTCCAGAAAAATCAATGGCACTGTAGGAAGTGAGGACGTTCGCTTGCTCCATGTGTAGACATTTGTATTGCAAATCTATAATATTCGTGTATATATATAGTGCACTTGACCGTAAGGATTCTCTTTGTGTGCCATATATAAACTCCCATCTTCATTCATTGATCGTGATAATGGTTTTAATTCACAAAGTAATTTGGTGGCAAGCTTCCAGAAAACTTATTATCAGATATCTCAAATATCTGCAGCTCTGGATACCCAAGAGGACCTTGATGGGGAGGAGAGATAGGACCGTAAAATTTGTTTGAACGGAGGATAAGGACTTGCAAATTCAGGGAAGCCTTGAGCCAGAAAGGAAACGTGTCCTCGATTCTGTTGTTATCAAAGCTTAGAAACGTTAGAGAGGAGCAATTTACAAGAGACTTTGGAAGCTTTCCTGTTTATCGATTGAAGCCAATGTCGAGATTCTGTAGAGAGGAACCGGCACAGAACGCGTCAGGAATCCTTCCTTCCATGTTGTTCTTCCGGAGATTCACAACTGTCAATTTACTTTAACATTGAGGAATTGGACCGGTAAAGTAGTTGTAGGCTAGAACAAGAACATCGAGAGAGCTTCTGTTGCAGATGGAAAGAGGTATCTCTCCCCTGAAACTATTTTTACTCGCACCGAAGAGGTTGATAGAGAGTGGTAGATTAGGAAGTGCACCTTCAAAATTGGTTTCATCCATAAATAATACTCGCACTGCTGAAGTTACTAAAATTTCAGTCGAACCTTCAAATCCATTGAACAGATTATGTGCAATACTCACTGATATCAGACGAGGCCTCCATAACCACTAAGGGATTTTTCCTTTGATACTATTATTGGATAAGATTATAAACTCCAACTTGTGAAAGAGCCTTAAGATGTTTGGGAACTCGCTAATGCCGCAATCCTTCAAAGACAACACTTCCAGAGTCAACGGGATGAGTGAATCTGACCTTAAACTGCCTGGAGATATACTGTTACCGGAAAGATCGAGGGTCGACAAAGATTTGAGAGAGGATAAGAGGTTTAAGTCAACTGGGTAGCTTGTGTTTAGGAAAGAAATATCCAGGTGCTTGAGGTTGATGAGCTTTGAGATGGGCTCTAGGATTTTTCCTTCAAATTGGTTATCCCCAAGGTACATGTTCTCAAGCCTAGATGAGTTAGGAACTTCAATAGAGCCAGTGAGATGGTTTCCATTTATATCAAGATATAATAAGAACAGCATACTGAGGAGAGAAGAAGGGACGGTTCCAGAGAAGTGATTATTAGAAAGTTTTCAGCAGAGAGCTTGGTTAAATTTTGTACAAGTGGGAAACTACCAGTGAGCTTGTTTTGATCAAGGAGCAAATAGGTTAACAAAGTTAGGTTACTAAATGTGGGAGGAACTTGACCGAAGAAGCCATTAGAGGAAAGTCCGAAGGACTCTAATTTGTTGAGATTGCCAAATTCGGAAGGCATTGAGGAACTGAAGTTGTTGTAACCAAGATTAAGGTAACGAAGGTAGTGCAACCTGAAGAGGCTACTATTGGGATTAAGAGTTCCAGAGAAGTAGTTATAAGAAAGCTTTAAAAATGAGATTTTGCTTAGATTACATATAAGTGGGAAACTACCAGTGAGCTTGTTATTGGATAGGTCTAAATGAGAAAGCTGTGATAATGATAACTGATATGTATTGATGAAGTGTAATTACAATATATAGAGTGAGAGAGGAACATATAGGTTTAAGCTAATGACACTTATAACCTTTACATAATTACATTATCTATAAAAGCATGCTTAGGTTATTTCATGAGGAAGGAACTTGGCCGAAGAAGCCATTAAAGGAAAGAGATAAAACCTCTAACTTGTTGAGATTGCCAAACTCGGAAAGGAGTGAAGCGGACGTGAAGTTGTTGTGAGAAAGATCAAGGTAACGAAGCTGATGAAACCCAAAAAGGTTACTGTTGGACTTCAAAGTTCCACTGAGACAAGCCCTGAGTCGTAGCTTCGTGACCACACCCGTAAAATTATCGCACCATACTCCATTTAAATTGTCACTGTGGTTGCAATGGCAGGTATCAAACTCGTTCTTGAATTGCGTAAAAGGTTGGATTTGGTGGGGTGGACAAGCAACAAGAACAACAATGGGATCAGTGATATTGAAGTTTATAGTGAAGAAGCTTGAAGAAGACACACAACAGAGTAAGAGTAGCAAGAGAAAAAGCAAACACAGATGCGCATCCGACATGGTCGTCATCAAAACTTTTTTATATAAGAAGAATGATTTTGGTTTAAGAAAAGTGACAGAAAATTGGTATATATATAATTATAAAGGTATTTGGTTTTGCACTGGAGCACAACTTGACTTAGAATAAGTTAAGCTACGTGAAGTCTTTGCATTCGGGCTTGAAGAAAAGTATGCATAGGTGCCTAAGTGGCTAAGTGCCACACAAACCATGAAGTGAAATCACATATGTTAAAAGTATGTATGGATTGGGCGCGGACGAATTTCCAACCACTTTTTAAAAATAAAAAACAAAAATTTAAAAATTAAAAAGATTAAAAATTTCGACGAATTTTCGACGACCATAGAGTTTCTGAAAAAATATTATGACTAATTTCTGACCAACTTTATTTAATCGGAAATTTTTGATAATTTCGGACTAATGATTTTTCGTCGGAAATTTGTCAAAAATTTGTCGTTATTTTTCCGACCACTGATTTCGTCGGAAATGGTGGTCGAAAATTGACATGTTTTCTTGTAATGCATCAGTTTAAAATTTCTCACATAGGTTCAAAATTACAGAAATAAACTTAAAATAACGACAAACACATTGGATACGTTTGTCAGTTTATGGATTCAGATCAGACTGCTAATCTACGTTGACGACATGATTCTTACTGGCAACAACGATAGAGCATTGAAGTTATTTAAATCTTATCTCTCCTCATGCTTCAAGATGAAAGATTTAGCCCCTTTGAATATTTTTTAGACATTGAAGTATCTCCCAACACAAGTACACTTTGGACATCATCACGGAAACATGGCTGTTGGCTGCGAAACCTGCTTCATTTCCATTGGAACAAAATCATCAGTTAGCTCTATCGAAATACCAAAGCAGAATTCCCTCCCTTGCTCACGTCACGACTCATGCGTGTAGGGTCAATTCAAATATCAATTGGTTAAATTATGCCCTCGAATTTGTGTTATTGAATTAGGCTTTTGTGTTGATAGAGCTAACTAATGGTTTTGTTCCAATGGAAACGAAACCATCAGCTTTTGTGTTGTTGAATTAGTTTTAGTATCTTTTCTGGGCTGAGTTCTATGGCCCATAGTCGATGGACCTTTATTCAAAAATATATTAAGCGTCTTAATGGTAAGATTTAGCTAGATTCGTTGAGTGGGAGATTGCTTCCATGAATTCGATTTAGATAGATTTAACTATAACTTATAGATAACTCATAACTTTTAAGTTTTAATTTGATGAAACTTTAAGTGATACAAGAGTTTGCTGTCTGTCTCAAAAGTTTTGCTCTGTAGAGACTGAATTTGGTTTAAGACATACTCATGTAATACTTTTTGAACTTGGATTAGATTCAAATACAAAGTTTTATAGTTAATACTATCAATCACTATACATATTTAAGTCTGGTGTTTTAATTTTTTGCAAAAGATAATAGAATACCATTTTATTTTACTTATTATTTACCATATTATATACTCTTTAAATTTAGCTAATTAATTTCAGTTTAACAAGTCTTGTAAGATCATTTTCTTGACATTATATATATGTCTGATCAGAGTACGTATAAGATTATGTATTGGAAAGATTAGAGTAAACATGTATATAAACATAAAACAACCACGTAATAACTGAGTCTCTACAATTGCAAAACTTTTGAGAGAGACAGCAAACTTTTGTATCACATAAAAATTCAATAAGTTAAAACCTTAAAGTTATGCGTCTATAAGTTATAGTTAATCTCTAGCTATAGTTTTGACCATAATAAATCATTTATCCAAAACACAAACCACTCAATAACTGTTCACGAAAAGTAAAATAACCATTTTATTAACCGACCAAAGCAGAACATATGGAATCAGCATACAATGCGACTCAAAATAAAAAGAACGACATACACAATTGCTAATGTATCATTTTATTTTGTAATAATTAATTATCATATTTCATTTAATTAAATAATATAACAACGTACGAATGCATGAGCATGAGCCTCATCAGTGATGGCCACCACCACCATATCCTCCTCCAAGTCCTCCTCCACCACCAATGCCTTTACCAAATCCACCACCGGCTCCACCGCCAAATCCTCCTCCACCGCCAAATCCTCCTCCTCCTCCAACACCACCACCGCCTCCAAGTCCTCCTCCAGCACCACCACCATATCCTCCTCCAACACCACCACCGCCTCCAAGTCCTCCTCCAGCACCACCCCCATATCCTCCTCCAGCTCCACCGCCCAATCCACCTCCTCCTCCTAAACCACCACCACCACCTCCGCCTAGACCCCCTCCTCCTCCTAGACCGCCACCGCCTCCTAGACCGCCACCGCCGCCTAAACCTCCACCACCTCCTAGGCCTCCACCGCCTCCTAGACCGCCTCCGCCTCCCAAACCCTTACCAAAACCCTTCTTGTAAATGCCATGTTTGTGGAAGAATGGACGAGGTTTGTGCAAGAATGGACGAGGTTTGTGGAAAAAGTGTTTGTCATCGTTAACCTCAACATTTCCGAACGCAAATTCGGCGACTAGAGCGAATACAAAGATAAACACACACACCTTCCGGGAAATAGATCCCATAATTAAGTGGTTTAATTAATTAACTCCACGAGTTTTATATGATGGATATGAAAGAGAGATCGAAGACAGTTGTGTCAGTGAAGCTTAGTCTTGGCTTGTATATATAGACATATATATCATTGACTCGTGAGTACGTAAAATACATAACCGGTTTTGCTTCTTCTTTTTCTAGGTTTCTTATCAAGTCCGGTTTAGTTTAGTTTCTCTAGAATCCATCTATTGCTTTTTAAAACTGAAAAATTATGCATATGTAGTCTACTTATTTTAAGATTTTTATTGATCGTAACGAATGTTTTGAATGTGGACTAATGTCAATAAACGTTTATGCATTCAGAGTCGAAATGCATGGTTTTGTTATAACCGTGAGGAAAAGTGGGAAACCGGCATCGATTAAACCGGACGTATTAACTTGTAAGAAAGCTAAAAATATAATTGGTTGAGTAAACTTATATTAAATGAGGTTCACCTGTCATTGGACAATTTATTTATGTCTGCCAACTGCCCAGTTGATCTCATCCAACAGAACAAGGAAATGAAATCAATGTGCATTTGAAGAATTGATAATTATATGAAATAAATAATATATATGTATATATGCATTGCACATAAAGTGAATCGTGTATCGTATTTCCGATTAAAAATGGATTATTGTTGAAAATGCTATTTTTTATTCAAATCTTTTGGCTTTATCATTTTTAAAATTTTTGTGGATTTGCCATTTTTTGTCATTTCAAAATCAATACATTTATGAATTTTTTTTATAAAATACATTTTTAATAACAAACACTAAACCTCTAGAGATTGATTGTGAAAAAAACCTGAAATTGACTAATATATATACATTGTTTAATAATTGTTTCATGTTGTTTTGTCAAAAAAAAAATCGGTTCATGTTCTGAAATCTAGACTCATATTCATAGAATGCAATCATGAATCATCAGTTAAATATATTGAATAAAGGTACCAAATCTGGACTAATAGTTCAGCATATGTATATGATCCCTCATAAATCAACCTCCCGTGGATTTATAGGCAAAAAAACAGTGTATTTATCTTTTAGTGTATTTTTAAAAAAGACATATAACTAAATGAATAAATTGTGTCGTTATCAAAAAAACAAAAATTCATAATCGCGGCTGCTTTATTTTCCTTTTATAGTTGAAGGACATGCACTACTATAAAGCCATTAATACTATAAGGGCTCTTTTGCATTATTCAAACCCCCTAAATGTGATCTCATTTAGTGAAAAAGAAGTGATCTCAGTTATTGTACCATTAATGGTTCAAACCAAACACATATTAAACCTTTCATTCTCCAAACTAACAAGGAAAGAAAAACAGATAGGCTTATATCTAGGTGCATCATTTACATAATTTTAGAAAATAAAGTTTGAGGTTGATTGGTCTGAGGCTCTGAGCTGTGAATGTAGATTTTTATTTTAAATTTGGATATTGTTTGGCTGTTATATAGTAATGGTTGGGACTTAAATTTTAAAGTCAACTGTTATTGAATTTTTTTTAAAAGCTTAAGAAGATTAAAATAGTTAATTTTAATTGAGTCTATATGGAGCATGCGATCTTATGATAATTGTCATTAGTTACAAAGCTCGGGACTTATTCTAAAATGTCCATACATGTTTGATATATATATATATATATATATATTCTTTACCTCTTCTCCTCTAGTACTAAACACACAAAAAGATGCAATTGCAATTTAAACCTTACATAAATTTGAGTATCCCTTCTTTTTAAATTCTACCTACATTGACGGTTTCAAACATTAAAAAATTTAAGAAAAGTTTCTGCCCCGTCTTCGAGATTGAAGTCAACGACATGCCCAATAATAGGCCCATTTAAAGTCCAAATATCGAAGCCCGTTAAAAAACATCGAATCCTAAAGCTTACCCAAAAGCATCAAACCAAGCATCTGAAGGTTTTTATTTCTCTGATCTCTCCAAAACTCATCTGATCTCTCTCTCTCTCTTCCAGCTGTTTGATGATCGATTTACTCTTAAGTTACAGCTGAATACAATTCACTGTAATCTCAAGAACCCTAGAATCTTTTTTTTCTTTTTTCTTTTTCTTCAATTGTGATCCGTTAGGTATGAATTCGATTACTTTTCTCTATCAATTCGACGAATTCCCCAAAGTCGTGTTCGCGTAGAAGTAATTTAACCTACTCGATTTCTTTTATAATTTCTCTGTATGTGTAGTCGCACAGCAATGCTTGATCTCTAAATTTACTGGAATTTGAAGATCGAATTAGGGTTCTGATCTACTTGGAATCACTCTGATTTGTTTGGGCTTTATTCAGGTTTGTTTTGTTTATTAAAACAATCGAAAAATTCTGAGTTCAAATCATTTTGTTTTTTGAATGTCGATTTTGACTCAATTTTTATAATCTTTTTAATAGCTCGATCCTGGGCTGAAGCTATGGCGCAGAGTAATTGGGAAGCTGACAAGATGTAAGTGGGTTTTGTATTTAATGAGAGCTTCCCAGATTTATGTATGTTTTTTTCCTTCTTCTTACTTTCATGTTTTTGGGTTTTGTAGGCTTGATGTTTATATATATGATTATTTGGTGAAGAAGAAACTTCATAATACTGCAAAGTCGTTTATGACTGAAGGGAAGGTTTCACCTGATCCAGTTGGTAATTATATACTTTCTTGTTCGACTTTAATCCTTACTTAATTTTTAAGTTTTGTTAGGTAATTGTTTCTTTGTTCTGTCAATCTAGGCTAAGTGATTAATTAACTCTTTGGAATGTTTTTTTTGTTGTGTGAATGATGTAGCAATTGATGCACCTGGAGGGTTTCTTTTTGAGTGGTGGTCTGTGTTCTGGGACATTTTCATTGCGAGGACAAATGAGAAACATTCAGAGGCTGCTGCAGCTTATATTGAGGTGGCTTCCTACTACCATCTGGTGATATGGTCTTTTTTTCTTTTTCTTTAGCTTTCACTTTAATAACTGACCAGTGGCTTTGAAATTTTAGGCACAACAAGGTAAAACAAAGGAGCAGCAGATGCAAATGCAGCAACTGCAGTTGATGCGACAAGCTCAAATGCAGCGTAGAGACCCTAATCACCCTTCTCTTGGGGGTCCAATGAATGCTATTGGTTCTGAAGGGATGATTGGGCAGTCAAATGCTAGTGCTTTGGCTGCAAAAATGTATGAGGAACGTATGAAGCAGCCAAATCCAATGAATTCTGAGACATCCCAACCTCATCTTGATGCAAGGATGGCCCTTCTTAAATCAGCAACAAACCATCATGGGTAAATTGGCGCAGCTTCATTTTTTGCAGTTGTTTTCCCTGTCCTCATACCTCTGATCCCTTGTCGTCCTGTCTTTTTTCTGTCCCAAAACAGTCAGATGGTCCAAGGAAACCATCAAGCAGGTGTTTCGGCAGCGCTGCAGCAAATTCAGTCACGAACTCAGCAGCCCACTGTACCTACTTGAGCACCTTACTTTATGACTGCTCAAATCTTCTAACAGACAAGTCTCCAATCAAATATTTTGGTGTGCATCTGAATCTCTTCTACGTGCAGGAAATTAAAAGTGAAGTTAATCTGGGTACATCTCCAAGACAACTGCCAGTGGATCCTTCTACAGTTTATGGCCAGGGAATTCTGCAATCAAAGCCTGGGATGGGTAGTGCAGGTAAATATAACCAATGTAATGCATACTGGAGTATACGCTCGCCTAAAAGAAAATGGTGGTAAATACTGGTAGCATGCCTTCTATGGCAAATTGACTATGGACTCCAAAATTAACATATCCCTTCCCTGTTATGTGAAAAATTATGATGAATTGCTAATGGCCTCACGAGAACCTTATGTATACAATTTGTTAGATCAGTTCTTATGGTTTTGTGTTTTTTGTTTCATGTGAAGGATTGAACCCTGGAGTGAGTGGTCTTCCTTTAAAGGGATGGCCATTAACTGTAAGTCACTGGGAATCTTCTCAGAATTATTTGTTTGTCATTCCAAGCCCAATTTTTTTTGCTAAGTTTCTTGACAAATGTTACAGGGCATCGAGCAAATTCGACCAGGTTTAGGAGGGCCTCAGGTTCAGAAATCTTTTCTACAAAATCAAAGTCAATTTCAGCTCTCGCCGCAGCAGCAACAACAACAACAGATCTTGGCTCAGGTTCAAGCGCAAGGAAATATGACTAATTCACCCATGTATGGTGACATGGACCCTCGAAGATTTACAGGATTACCTAGAGGAAACCTGAATCCGAAAGATGGCCAACAAAATGCAAATGATGGATCTATAGGGTCCCCAATGCAGTCAAGTTCGTCAAAGGTAAGACTTTTTCTCATATCTCCAAAAAATGCATATCCCTGTTGAATGCAGTGGCATCTGTTGAGCTGCATTCTGTTTCTATCATCTTTTCTCGAGTAGCGGAGAGAACTTTCCACATTAAGCATCTCATTTTTCTCTGTTCCGTTAGTTGGTGAAACTGGATCGTTACGTCTGTCCTTGTATGCATTTTTTCCGATAATTTCTGGTCTATGATATGCTTTAAAATTTTACTCTTTTGGGTATCGTGCGACTGCTATTACCTTTCACTTGAAAAATCTGTAAGATAATGTGTTTGTGTTATCCTAATATAGATCTACGTAGGGATCAGAATTTTGTTTCTTCTTGTTAACCACATGCTCCCAACAATCGAAAAAACTTATCTGCAGTTAATAGCTGTTTGCTGCCAAACGTGGGGACTTCATTGCTTAGATTTATATCAATCAATTTTTTTTTCTTCTGAATTTCCCTTTTTCCGTTGCGTTTTTGTTGGTCTATAGCATATCAGCATGCCGTCAGTACAGCAATCTTCTTCTCAGCAACAAGATCACTTGATATCCCAACAATCACAACAGGTACTTTTATGTTGATCCAATCCCGCAAGTCTTAGTCCCCCCTCAATCATGTGGTTTGGATCAACTTAATATATTCTTCAGTGTCTAAGATGATTGAGCCACAACTTCCTTTTTGTGTCTTTGATAGAACAACCGCAAAAGAAAAGGGCCTTCCTCTTCTGGTCCTGCTAACAGTACGGGGACAGGAAACACTGTTGGCCCATCCAACTCACAGCCGTCGACTCCGTCAACGCATACACCTGTTGATGGAGTTGCTATAACTGGTAACATGCACCATGTGAATAACATGCCAAAAGGACCAATGATGTATGGTTCTGATGGGATCGGTGGTCTTGCATCTTCAGCAAATCAACTGGTATGTTTATTAATTTCTCAGAAGAATGATAACGACAATCTAGTTTTGCCCTAATAACATCTGGATGCAGCATGCAGTTGTGTTGTGTTAAAGGAAGTGCTTTCTTAGCGGCTTTTGTATTTTTTGCATAGTCTATGAGGCCATGTTTCTTTCAGATTTCTTATGACAAGAATTAATAGCTGCAGGATGACATGGAACAGTTTGGAGATGTGGGAGCCCTAGAAGATAATGTAGAATCGTTTTTGTCCCAAGATGAGGGAGATGGAGGAAGCTTGTTTGGCACCCTAAAGCGTAACCCCTCTGAGCATACTGAAACCTCAAAAGGTATTCTAACGTCCCCAAGGATAAACATGCTACTCGTAGATGATATATATACTAACACGGTCCTCTTTCTCGTTTCAGCTTTCAGTTTCAACGAGGTTAGTTCTATAAGAAAAAGTGCCAGTAAGGTCATCTGCTGTAACTTCTCATCTGATGGGAAGTTGTTGGCTAGCGCTGGACATGATAAGAAGGTGCAACATCTTAATTTCTGAGATACGTTTTGCTTATAAACTTGTCCTGACCCTAAAACATCTATAGATCTTTTATAGGTGGGTAAAATTTTGTTTGTTTAAAAACAGATAATGTGGATGCAAATTCTTTTTGTCAGTAGGTATTTATCTGGAACATGGAAACACTACAAGTTGAGAGCACTCCGGAAGAACATGGTCATATCATCACAGATGTTCGCTTCAGACCTAATTCAACTCAACTGGCAACGTCATCGTTTGACAAAACTATCAAGATCTGGGATGCTTCTGATGTATAATAATTTGTCTCTTTTATTTGTTGCCATTTTTCGTGTTCAGCTGTGACTAACTACTACCAATTTCTGCAGCCTGGTTACTTCCTACGAACAATTTCTGGTCATGCTGCACCTGTTATGTCCATTGATTTTCATCCTAAGAAAACCGAGCTTTTATGCTCTTGTGATAGCAACAATGATATTCGCTTTTGGGACATCAACGCTTCTTCCGTTCGTGGTACAAAGGCAAGCCCCTGACCTTTGGTATGGTTTCTCTACGAATTGAACTCTGTTTGCTAATCTTTGAATTTTCCAAGCACAGGGGGCTAGCACGCAAGTACGGTTCCAGCCAAGAACAGGACAATTGTTGGCTGCAGCTTCGGAAAATACTGTGTCAATTTTTGATGTTGAAAGTAATAACAAACGGGTGCACTTTTTTAAGGTAGAGCTGAAGATTATATTTTGATATTTCTGATTCCCCTGGGTCAATCCACATAAAAGACTTGAAGCTTTGTTTTCTACTTTTAATACTTTGATCTTCCAAGTTCAATGTGTTTTCTTGTTGCATCAATTTGGACACATGTTTAAAGAAAGCCAATTCCAATGCTTAGATGGCATAAGTGTGTGTCGTTACTCCTACACCCACCCATGTAAGAAAAAAATCGTGTCTCATGGCTTTATTTACTTTTGATCTGCAGGGACATTCCTCAAATGTACATTCTGTTTGTTGGAGCCCAAGCGGTGAGTTGGTAGCTTCTGTTAGTGAAGACGCTGTAAAATTATGGTCACTGAGTTCAGGAGATTGCGTCCACGAGCTTAGTAACAGTGGAAACAAGTTCCACTCTTGTGTTTTTCACCCTAGCTTTTCCAGTCTCTTGGTCGTTGGTGGCTACCAGGTATAATAATCTATGTCCCCATGTCTCAAACAAATATCTAATATTTGTTTTTATGTTGGCTCGAACAATTTTCAATCTGAGCACCAATCTGTGTCAAACAATATCTAATAGTCTCTATGTTCACTTGCGTGATGAGATGATTTTATTTCTCAGTTGTTTTAACTTTGGTAAACGAATGTGTGACAGACACTGGAGCTGTGGAACACAAAGGAGAACAAATGTATGACGATAGCGGCTCACGAGTGTGTGATCTCTGCCTTGGCTCAGTCGCCTTCGACGGGAATGATAGCGTCTGCAAGTCATGACAAATCCGTAAAGATTTGGAAGTAGAAATATTTCTATGTTCTTCAAAAAAAGAAAAAGAAAAATACCAGAGAGCTCAGGACTTTTTTTGAGTCTAATTCTTTGTTTAATGTTTACATCAATAAGTTGGTTTTTTTTTTAATGGGTTTGTTTATGTCAAAAAGCAAAGGGACTTGTGATAACTCCAATCTTTGTTTTATGATCCTACTTCTTTGGGATTTGTCTTTTCTTTGTTGTTATGATCTTTAGTGTTTAGAGGGAGGGAGTGAGTGAGAGAGAGATGTAAGTAATTTCTCTAGACCGACTAAATTGTTGAATAATTTCTTATAATCAACAAAACGCTTCTAAGGTCTATACACCAGTAAGCTTATAATGACACTTTACTCTAAGATGATGAATACAAAGCTACATCAAGTAAGTTGGAACTTCGAAAGGATGAAGTTTTACCTGCTTAGGCTTTAATTGAGATTCTTTTTTTAATCTCAAGGGTTATTTGTTTTACTTGTTGAACTTTTAACATTTTTAAAATCTAGAGTTCACTTGAGAAAAACTCAAATATTTGATATAAGATATATCGTAAACGGAAATGTGAAACATAAGCAGAAGTAAAAAGCACGGTTACATTTGTGTTCGTGTTACAATTTACAAGCACGTCTAACTTGAAAAACTAAAATAAATGTACTTTTTCTTAAACATGAATTTATTTGTTTTTTGCGTTTTGTAACAGTTGTGGTTGAATGAAACATTAATTTAATTTATCTTGGGTTAGTTTCTCAATCAATACCTACTCATACCTTCTTTATACAATAGTATTAAGATATAAAACACGCCTACTATTATTTTCATATTTTCGAAACTGCTTGAACTTTGATATTCATCTAAATCTTGTTATAAATCAAATCTAGGAGTCAATAGGTTCGGAAGATTCTCAATATGAAATCCCCAAAAAAAAACAATTTAATGCCCTAATTCGAAAGTCTTATACTATTCATTGAATCTCATTAATTTACTCTACTAGAAGGTAGAAGTTGACATTCCAAATTCGTCCAATCTCTCTCTCTCCCTCTACCTCAAACTAGATTTTAAACTTTTTCCTAAACACAAAAATATAACAATTACGATCCTCGAATTAATTCAGGTCGCGTAACCGTTCACTCTTTTCTAGCGTTGTCACACATATATGAACCGAACTAACTCAAGTTTTTTCACCGAAAAAAAGAACATTATTATAAATAACAATATACGTCATCATTCCTATTTATAAATATATCAAAATGATTACACTCAAATTCTGAATTATAAAAATTTCCTAAAAAAATTAAAGTAAAATAGCAAAGTACAGTGTACATTACTCACAGTAGTGAAGAAGCAGCCACCTGAAAACAAAACTAAATATTGTTTTTTTTTAAAAACACAGAAAAAAAAAGAGAGAGAAGAGAGACCCCACAGAGCACTCATCTTCAACCCTAACTCCGATTTCTCTCTCTCACATCTCCCAATCTCTCTCTCTCTCTCTCTCTCTCTCTCTCTCTCTGATGAAAAGCGTCGGAAAATGGGGAAATACATAAGAAAGAGCAAAATCGACGGAGGAGGAGAAGCTTTAATGGATGTTGTTTCACCTTCTTCTTCTTCTTCTTCACTCGGTGTTTTAACTCGAGCTAAATCTTTAGCTCTTCAACAACAACAACAAAAACAACAACAACGCCGTCTTCTTCAAAAACCCTCTTCTTCTGCTTCATCTTTACCACCGACGAAACAGAAGAAGAAGCAAAATCAGAAGCAGCAGCAGATGATGAATGATTGTAGTGGTGGTTCGTATCTTCAGCTACGGAGTCGTCGGCTACAGAAGAAACCTCCAATTGTTGTGATTCGTTCTACTAAACGGAGGAAACAGCAACGGAGGAACGAGACATGCGGGAGAAACCCTAACCCTAGTAATAATCCCCAAATTTTGGATTCGATTGGTGGGTCTTCGATTTGTGGTGATGGGTCTAGGTCTGATTCGGTTTCTGAGAGTCTTGTCTTTGGTCAAGATAAAGAATTGGTTTGTGAAATCAACAAAGATCCTTCCTTTGGGGAAAATTTCTTGGAGATTGAAGAACCAACTCAAAGGTATCATTTTTAATTCCATTTTTTTTTTCTTGAGGGGGGGTTTCATATTTTTATGACAAAATTTTGGTATTGGATTTGAATTTTTCCGTTGGTATTTTGGAAAAAGGAACAATTTTTATATCTTGTATTTTTGTTAAAATTGAAACTGGCGTTTTCGATTATCATTGTTTTTCCGATTTGAAACTTAATGGTTTTTTTTTTTTTTTTTTACCTTCTGTATGATATGATGCCATCTTTTCTTTTATCTGACAACACCAGACTCTTCTCTCTGTTTCCGGGAAAGAAATATATATATATTTATTCATCAAAATGTGTTTCTTTTCTTGGGAAAGTTTTTTTTTTTTCTTTCTTTCTTCCTCTCTACTGACTATTGGTTTTTTCTTCAAGTCTCTTTTATCTGCTTTCATGTAAAAGAATGTTGGATTTGTGTATGAAATGTCTCTGTAACTCTTTAAAGCTTTTATATCTTGGTTAATTTTTGGTATTGTGCAAAGTTTATGTAGTCCTTTCGTCTTATGTTCTTTAAGGTTTTTGTTGCTGTTTGGTAGTTTTCGATGTTAAGATCGATCTAAAGTCGAGATCTTGTATTATGCTGAAGCAATATCCATTGTGAGTTTCTTCTTTGGTTTATGCTTTGTGATCATTGAACCACAAATCAACAAGAAGTTTCTCCTTGTCCTTTTTCAGTTAAACATGATTGGATAAGCTTTACTAACTAAATGCAATAAAGTTTGCTTGCTTTTGCTGCTAATTAAGGAAACATAGTTATGTGCTTTTATCCTTGAGATCCTTGTATGAAAGTAACATATTACTTACTCTCAGCTTCAACAGGACCACAAGGGAATCCACACCATGCAGTTTGATAAGAAAGCCTGAAATCATCACAACCCCGGGATCGTCTACGAACCTTAACATTTGTATAAGTGAAAGCAACCAGAGAGAAGAGAGTTTGTCACGCAGCCATCGTCACCTACCAACTACACCTGAAATGGACGAGTTTTTCTCGGGTGCTGAAGAAGAACAACAAAAGCAATTCATTGAGAAGTATGAGTTTCTTCGCTTGATCTGTTCTGTTCTGCAGTAACTAACCCGTTTGGTTATGAGTTTCCAGTTTGATCTGTTCTGTTCTGCAGTAAGTAAACTCTTTTGGTGTTGTGTCTCTAATGGTCTATCAACTCTTTTTCAGGTACAACTTTGATCCTGTGAACGAACAACCACTACCAGGACGGTTTGAATGGACGAAGGTAGATGATTAGAAACAACAAACAATGGGGGGTTAATAGTTAATACAGAAAATATTAACATTTTCCTGCTAATTATCGGTTTGATCTTATTTCCATCATCCGTTTCTTAACTTTTTCAACATGTAAAGAGCTTAGGAGAAAAACACATGTAGTGTTTTTAAATTGGTGTCTGTAACATAAGTGGCTGAAAAGGGTTTGTGTAACACAGAACTGATACCAATCCTTTTTAAGCCTTAACAGATCACCTTAGTAGTAGTACTAAAGCCATAAGAGAAGGTTTTTAGAAGTAACCCAAAGTCTGTTAGGGTTTAGCGTTTAGGGTTTAGAGTTCTTTCGGTTAATGGTCAGTGTTTTCTTTTATAAAATCCGGTACAGGGGGACTCTGCATTCTCTTATATCTCTTTGTCCTGTAACCATTTTAAAATCTATCCTTTTATGTGTATACATGTACTGATCTAAAACTCTTTTCAATAAAGACTTATCCTTCTCTCTTTTGTTCTCTTACTTCATCTTAAGTTCTTGTTCTTATCATCATCATAATGGTCCATGTGTTGTGTTCTTCAGACATATAACATCACAATGACAGGTAAGTGACACATATCTATACACAAATGTATACTGATAATAGAGAGACAGAGAAGCTGTTCGTTATGGATATGGATAGTGTCTCATAGTGGTCTTTGTTTTGTCTCTGTCTTCTCACTAAAATCAAAAGTGTTAGAAAAAGATTCTCTTTCTCTTTCTCTTTCTCTTGTGTGTGTTTGTTGTGCGAGTCCATTGTACTTTCCACTTTGTGATTTGTGCCCACTATATTATCTTAAATTTGTAATTTGTGGCCACTACATATCATCATCATCATCATCATCATGGTGATCGTCTTTTGATCAATCATGGAAACTTCGTCGCGGCTTTGCTTGTCACAAGATTCGTTTTCTGATTGTATTGATTTGAGTCTGCACACGACATCGTTTTGAAACAGTCCATAGTTGTCAACTTGCCACAGAATCCATTCCAATGTTGCTTAAATGAAATTTATTGCTCTCGAAGTTACAAGTATCGAACTTTTGAGTCTGCGGTTGAGACTTCTTGCGGCCAAAGCGGTGAAGAGGTACAAAAGAGGGTCCCACAGTTGCAGAACAATTTTTGGATTCTTGATATGGTTTAGTGAGCTCAAGTCACTAACTGCCACACACTCTATCAAGTAACTGCCAAAAAAAAAACGTCTCTTTCTCTTTGGAATTCGTAATCTGTTGTTTTTGTTTCTCCTTTTTGCAAAGTTAATTAAGTGTTCTTTCAAGTATTCAAGTTATTACAAAGATCATGGCCTTGTTTAGATCGTTTATTGGTTACTTTTCCTCTCTTAAGATTCATCATTACAAGAGAAGAAAAGCTTGTATGATCTCGCACAATACTAAATTAGACTTTCTAGACAGATCACTCATAAGTCATAACTTCGTTTTCACAATTTGAATTATAGATGAGATGTCATTAGTTGCATAAGGCAAAACCACCAAACAAGACTGTTGTTCATATGCAGTTACACCACAATATATAAGAAATTGTCCAAAACACATTCAAACAACAAAATATGGGAACAGAGACAAGAACAAAGGGAGAGGCTTTGAGATTTGTCTTTTCAAAAGACTTAAATCTTTCTCTCTCTATATATATAAGATATATGGTAGTAATGCTCAGAAAAAAAAGAAGAAGCCTACCCTGATTTGGTGTATGTGCGAATCCCGACAGCTAAACCGAGAATGGCAAGGGGTACGAGGAACTGGAGGATCTTGATAATGAACTCAGAGGTCTTGTCTTGATTGTAGTGAGGCTGTTTAGGAGGTGTGTATTTGACTTTCTTTGGGATTGTTGTCGGATCAATCTCCCCTACGTAGTACTGCTCCATCATTTCTCTTGCGCTCTCGCTGTGACCCACGTCCTCAAAATCACCCGTTGCATCCTTACCTGAAAAGAGAAGAAGGATCAAAACCTATGGATCGATCTCCAGTGAATTTGGCGTTTAAGCATCAAAGCCGGGAGAGCATGGTGATAGCTGTGTTTATACAGACCTGTTGAAGACAAGAGAACGTCATCCCCACCTGGATGGTCTTCAAGGAACTTGGTCACATTGTACACCTGCATTTTTGCAAAAGTTTGAAGTTAGGAAAGGCAAATGAAACCCCAATTATCAAATTTCTCAACTTTGAAAGATTTCTTGTTAAATCAAGAAATTTGAAACATGGGAAAGATCCACCTCTAAGGCTTTATGATTCCAATGTAAGATACAATGGAGCAACAGAAAGAAGAGTTCATAAGGTGCCTAAAAGAAGATATGGTAATGGCGATGTGTCCGTGTGCATATAACTCGAAAAAGCAAACAGTAGGAACAGAAAGAAGGATACATGAAACAATGTACTCTACCAGCAACCATGTTCAGAGACAGACAGATGCTATGCGAGGAACAAACACACCAAAAGGTTTAAAGTTTCAAGCTTTCTTGTGAGAATCTAATGATTTCACAAACCAACCAATGAAGAAAACAAGAATCAAGTTTTCACTATGAAGGGAAACTCAAGGATGTATCTACAGATTCCTTAACAAGTTAATCACAAACCAAAATGACCAATCTTCAGGGCAAACTAGTGATCGACACGTGTCAGTAATCCATCCCAAGAGAGGTCGTTGTAGAAGAAATCAAACATATTTGTTTGGTATAACTCTAAAGGCAATAAGAGCTATTTCAATATTTCTCCATCTTCAATTCAAAACTAGAAAATTTCAATTGATAAACTACAACTTTTTCCACTCTACCCATCTAAAAACATATCATTCAGACTTAGAAATCTGAGAGACTTCGAAAGCTTAATCTCATGCAAACACCAAAAGGGGGAATTTTTAAGCACGAGATCTCTAATTTCAGAGGTGAGAACAAGGAGAAAGAAGAAAGAACCTTTCCATTGATGACAATCCAACAGTCATGAGCTTGATTATGCTCTGAAACTTCTGAAAGTGTGAAGATCTTTGCTTCGTGTCCCATTGTTTCTTTGATTCTTGTCTACCAGAATAACCCACCAAAACCTGACACTGAGATTTTAAGCTAAAAACTTTATACAAGAGCGAGAGAGAGAGAGTTGTTGAGTTAAGACCAATTTGACGAATCAGTTGGAATTCCGGTTTAGTTTGGTTTGTTCACAAAGGAATTGGATTATGAGTTTTGGTGGTATGAATACCGGTTTAGTGAAATAGGATTGTGAATTTATTTATCCTCACATAAATTGTAACTAATCCTTGCTCAATTTTGACATTTTGGTATTCATCTGACCGATTTTGGAAACAATATGTACCAATGTTGAACCGATGTGCTCATTGGTTTGGTATAGTTGCTTTTTCCGGTCGGGTGGGTGGGGTAGGTGGGCAGTGCAAATGTTGCAGTTGTGCTCTAATTCTGCCTTTTTCATTCAAGATCGGTAGGTGAATGATGTGCAATAAATTTAATTATGGTCTAAGAATTATTTTCTCAAAATATTTATTTAATTTTACAGTATTAGATACAATAACAGAAGAAAAATAAATTGGTGCTGCTTCATACCAACTTACCATCTTTATTATGGACTTTTTTTCTTCTCTAACGCTTATATAAAATGTACATATTGGTTCTTAATAAAAAAAGCATATCAAACAAATCATGCTGATTAAACAGAACTAATATAGATTAAGTAGATATAGTGGAACAAGTACGGATTTAGCGGTTCAAAAAAATTGTTTAAATGGTAAAAACGGATCAAGTAGCAGTGCAGATCAAATATTTATATAATATAAAATATAAAAAAGTATACCAAAATGCCAATTTAGATAAAATATTTTACAAACTATTATACATTTTGTAATAAATTATATTCAATAAGTTGTTATAATTTTTTATAATTTTTTCAATTCAGTGTTAAAATATTTACATAATTTTCCTATGATTAACATTATATCGGGTTTGAAGCTTGGTTATATTAACGACACATAAATATAATTAGTACACTATTATTTCATTTTTATTTTTGTTGTCAACAACAAACATTATTTCATACTAAAGTTCGGCTAATAATAAATCGACGTTCTATTCAAGGCCATTATCTGGAGTTGATTTTAACTGATGAACTTTTGATCAACAAAAAAAAAAGGTTTGCAAGTTCCAAGTTTGAACATCGGTGATAGAGAGAAATATATTAGTTATGCTTTCTAGTTTCCGGTCTAAAAATATTATGAGTTCCTGTCCAAAATTTCCCGATGATTAAAAAATTATATGACTTTGATTGGTTGGTAGAATTTTTTTTATAACTTAGGCCTAACATACATGGAACATTGTTTTTGTGTGAGAAGTTTTTCACCTTTTTTTTTCTCTTCCACTAGTCAAAATCGGTGTCAAATGCATCTTTAAAAATTTATTATTAACCAATTTTAAAATTTTGTATTATTATTTTAAAATCGTAAACTTAGTTTTTATTGATCCATATGATGCATGACCAGTTTAAAAGACAAGCAGATTAAACAAAAGATTAGGATCACCAATTTTTAAAAATGTTTTTGAGGACCACATTTTTTATAAAAGTAATAGTTATATTTTTAAGGCCACCAAATCCTTTTTTCTTTACTAAGAAATTGTTGTTAATAAAATATTGATAAAATTTGCACATTTTAAACTAATATTATAAAAAAATTGAATGATAAATATAAAAATGTTCACAATTTTTTTTGATCGGTCACTATTTTCATTGGACTGTGATAAGTTGAAAACATAACTGAAACAAATAGAAAAAAACTTCTCTCTAAGGTTTGTAATTTTATTTTATTCTGAATGGGCAACACAGTTTATTGATATGATGTCATAATTTAGCAATTAGCATAGTCTGGAAACTCCTAAACTTAAAATATATGACCAATAAATTTTGTAAAAGCAATGGGGCTTTGTTGTGAATCCTAAAAATATTTGGGATCCATAAAAAATAACACAAAACTTGAGACTAAATCGTAAGGAAGCTATACATTCGGGGTAGTTTCTAATTTCCTGACTTGTTGGGTAAGTCTCTAAATATTCGTAGTTTGCATCCAAGTCCCTGAATACTTTCTTCTCCCAAATCTCCTTCTTTTATTTTCACTTTCGTCCCATAAAACTCAGAAAACACTCTTTTTCAAATCCAGTAGAGAGATTCAAGACGGGTCTCATCGAAAGTTCGATTCTTTCGTCATCTGATTTACTTTCTCTTAGGGTTTTCAATTTCGATTTAGTGTTCTCCATCAATGGCGACACCCATGGTTAGTTCAGCTGGAGGGTTACTAGCAATGCTCAACGAGCCTCATCCTGCTTTGAAGCTTCATGCCCTCTCTTATCTCAACAATTTGGTTGACCAATTCTGGCCTGAGATCTCCACTAGTGTCCCAATCATGTAATTCTCTTTTAATCCTTTTTTTCCGGTTTGAGATTTAGGGTTTTGTTTTCAAACTTGATCTGTTTTGTTTGCTGGGAAACTCGAGAGAAGATTGTGGGATTTGGATTATTTGATTTTGAGCTCTCGTCGTGCTTAGGTCTTCTCGATTTGGGTATTAAAGTTCAAACTTTTTGGTTGAGACATGGGTAGTTTGTGGCGATGCAGATTTAATGGGTAGGATTAAGAAAGGAAAGTTTTTTCTTTGACATGATTAGCTTTATCTCGTTCTTTAGTGATCTTTTTAGATTATGAATGAGCAATTGATATCCGAGTTTGGCAAATGATTGTTCATGGTAATTACCTGGACATGGTAATGTGCTTTTAAGATGTTCTTTTACTGATATAATGTTGAGGCTTGGATTCCTTTTGCTTCATCATCTTACCTGTTAGTGGTAAATTGTAGAGGCTGTGCTGGTGCAATGCTTAGGTTTTATGATACTATTAGAGTATTAGTTTTTAGATCGTTACAATGGTTTGCACTGCTTGATAGCTTGACTCATGAAATATTTTTGTTTGCAGAGAAAGTTTATATGAAGATGAAGAATTTGATCAGCATCAAAGACAGCTTGCTGCTTTACTGGTCTCTAAGGTGCGATTTAGCGATTGTCAAACTTAAGTTGTGTTTAGTTGCAGATAATATTTGCTATGTTAGTGCATTTGTTATTGTTGCTCTGAGCACTAGTTATTTTTCCCCGTAAGAGCTGGTGGATACTGGTAGAAGTTTGGGGCCGGACCTTTTTTTAATCACGTTATATGATTCAATTACAATATATGTTTTTCTTGATGATCCTGGTTGTATTATCGCAGGTTTTCTATTACTTGGGCGAGCTTAATGATTCGTTGTCTTATGCCCTTGGAGCTGGGCCCTTATTTGATGTTTCAGAGGATTCTGATTATGTTCATACGCTTCTAGGTGAGGATTGAGAAGTTTGCTGATGTTTTTACTCTCTTTATGCTGTTCTCTCTCTGTAGACTCTAGCTAGGGTAACTGTGATTGCAAATTGCTTACCATATCAACTTGACTCAATGCAAGAAAAGCATTTATAGCTTGCACGACTTATTATCTGAAGATGCAGCTTTTGCGTTTTCATTATCTTCAAAGTAGACTTGAAGCTTGCACATCCAGATATTGTTTTTCTGCCTTTTTAAGTAATATAATACTATAAAAAGACAGGATAAGATGATTGATAACTATTTGCGTTTAATAAATTCTGGATGAATACATACTCATCAGATGCTTCTGTTATGTTTTCAGCCAAAGCAATAGATGAATATGCCAGTCTCAGATCAAAGGCAGTTGAGTCAAATGAGATGGTGGACATTGATCCCAGGCTAGAGGCGATTGTTGAAAGAATGCTTGGAAAGTATGGAATGCATATGCATTTAATGCTCTTGTCTTCTTAGTGCTTCAATTGTTCTTACATGGTTTTCCGTCTGCAGATGCATCAGTGATGGGAAGTATCAACAAGCCATGGGCATTGCGATAGAATGCCGGAGATTGGATAAGTTGGAAGAAGCTATCACTAAGAGCGATAATGTTCAGGGAACTTTATCATATTGCATCAATGTTTCGCATTCTTTTGTTAACCGCAGAGAGTATAGACATGAGGTGAGACTGATGGTCTCAGACCTGGGTTAAATAGAAATTTAATGTTCTAATTCTATTGATTGATTAGAACAGTATAGTTTTGCCTCATCTGGGAAATATTGTGATCACTTAGTTTCTATGTTGGATCTTCCAGTACCATGCCTGCAATCTCATGTATGCCAGCATCCTCTATGTCCTAAGCTGTAACTGAAAGTCCTGTTTCAGTTTTCGTGATACCTATTTTAGATGTGTCAATGCCTGAATTAATAACGTTCCTTTTTCTAGGTCTTCTAGTCTAGGCTGTTTAGTTTAGTCTTCATTTGGAAAGGTGATGAAATCCTTGTCTATTCTTTCAGGTGCTTAGTTTACTTGTTAAAGTCTACCAGAAGCTGCCTTCTCCTGATTATTTGAGCATTTGTCAATGCCTCATGTTTTTGGATGAACCGCAAGGTGTTGCAAGCATATTGGAGAAGCTTCTTCGCTCGGAGAGCAAGGATGATGCTTTATTGGCATTGCAAATTGCATTTGATCTTGTAGAGAATGAGCACCAGGCCTTTCTATTGAGTGTTAGAGATCGCCTTCCAGCTCCGAAAACACGTCCTGTAGAAGCAACTCAGGCTGTTGAAACTACTACTGTTCCGAATGAGAACCCTTCGGGGGATGTTCAGATGGCGGATGAAACTCCAGCTCAGACAATTGTGCACGAGACGGATCCAGTTGATGCTACATATGCTGAGAGGTTAACAAAGATTAAAGGAATTTTATCTGGAGAGACATCTATTCAGCTGACGCTTCAGTTTCTCTACAGCCACAACAAGTAAGTTACTGTTGAAGCTTTGATATCTTGAAATAAGATATTTTTTTCTTCTAAAATCGTTTATTCCAGGAAGTAATCATATGCTCCATTGATAATTTTGTCTTTCTGTAGATCGGACCTGCTGATACTGAAGACAATTAAACAGTCTGTAGAGATGCGGAACAGTGTATGCCACAGTGCTACAATATATGCGAATGCCATTATGCATGCTGGAACTACAGTGGACACTTTCCTTAGAGAGAATTTGGTAAATTATTTACTTTCACTCTAATATTTCTGTACGTTTGAGTTTGACTGTCTGTGTGGCTTGGTGTATTTACCTTTCTTTTCACTTTTATTCATTTTTGAATTGACAGGATTGGCTAAGCAGAGCAACCAATTGGGCTAAGTTTAGTGCGACAGCGGGATTAGGTGTTATTCACAGCGGTCACCTGCAACAGGGTAGGTCATTGATGGCTCCATACTTGCCTCAGGGAGGAGCAGGTGGTGGTGGGAGTCCTTATTCCGAAGGAGGTGCTTTATATGCTCTTGGCCTTATTCATGCTAACCATGGCGAGGGAATCAAACAATTTCTACGTGATAGCCTACGCAGCACTAATGTTGAGGTGATTAATTAATATCTTACTTCAATATAGTCTCTCATTTGACCTGGCAGCCTCTTTGTCAGGGTTTTAATATGTATTGGGAAAATATGGATACAGGTCATTCAACATGGAGCTTGCTTAGGTCTTGGCTTGTCAGCTCTCGGGACAGCTGATGAAGAGATATATGATGATGTCAAAAGCGTGCTTTACACTGACAGTGCAGTTGCTGGTGAAGCTGCTGGCATCAGCATGGGTTTATTATTGGTTGGAACTGCTACTGAAAAGGCAAGTGAGATGCTCGCGTATGCTCATGAGACACAGCATGAGAAGATAATAAGGTAACGTAAAGTCTGAAGAATTTTTGGTGAAGAGGGTGCATGGTGTCTTGCTTTAGTATTTCACTAATCAGCATCTGGAATGCGTGTTTAGGGGATTGGCTCTAGGAATAGCTCTTACAGTATATGGTAGAGAAGAAGGAGCAGATACCTTGATTGAGCAGATGACTAGAGATCAGGATCCTATCATTCGTTATGGTGGCATGTATGCATTGGCATTGGCTTACAGTGGAACTGCAAACAACAAGGCAATTCGACAATTGCTGCACTTTGCTGTATCTGATGTCAGTGATGATGTTAGGAGGACTGCTGTTCTGGCACTTGGATTTGTCTTGTACTCTGATCCAGAGCAGGTCAGTTTCTGATGCTTTCTTACTTGCGACCACTAACTTCCATTTCTTTAGTGCTTCCAGTACTTTTGTATTTGCTTACCTTCCCTAATGGATTCCGATGATTGGTTTTTAATTGTAGACTCCCCGTATTGTATCTCTACTTTCTGAGTCGTACAATCCACATGTTCGATATGGTGCGGCTCTTGCAGTGGGTATTTCTTGTGCAGGCACTGGCCTCAGCGAAGCAATATCCTTGTTGGAGCCACTTACATCAGATGTTGTTGACTTTGTTCGTCAAGGTGCTTTGATTGCAATGGCCATGGTGATGGTTCAAATTAGCGAAGCAAGCGATTCTCGTGTTGGAGCATTTAGGTTAGCATAAATCTGTTTTCTTCAGCACTGGGAGGCAGAGAATATCTTGCGAGCCTGAGATTTTATCTATGTTTTGTAGGCGCCAACTTGAGAAGATCATACTCGACAAGCACGAAGATACAATGAGCAAGATGGGAGCGATCCTGGCCTCTGGTATCCTCGATGCTGGTGGTAGGAACGTTACTATAAGACTGCTCTCTAAGACCAAACATGACAAAGTCACTGCTGTTATCGGCCTTGCGGTCTTCAGCCAGTTTTGGTATTGGTACCCACTGATCTATTTCATTAGTTTGGCCTTCTCACCAACCGCTTTTATCGGTTTAAACTACGACCTTAAGGTCCCAAAGTTTGAGTTCATGTCACATGCAAAACCGTCTTTGTTTGAGTACCCAAAACCCACCACGGTTCCTACAGCCAATACCGCCGTCAAACTCCCAACTGCTGTTCTCTCAACCTCAGTTAAAGCCAAAGCTAGGGCTAAGAAAGAAGCAGAGCAGAAAGCTATTGCTGAAAAAACATCCGGTGCCGAAAAGTCTGTCAATGAAAGTGGATCTGGAAAAGGAAAAGCATCAACTGAGAAAGAAGGAGACTCCATGCAGGTAATTTGTCAATTTCTAGCCTCTTCTAATAGCTTCTGTGATTGATTGCCTGATTAGTCTCATAATCACTAGACTTCTAAGGTTTATTCTGTTTTACAATCACACACGTTAGGCATTTTGAATTACAAAGTTAATGAATTCTGAAGGGATGGTTAATATGGGTTTCGGTTAGGGGTTTTCAGTTTTAAGAAAATAGTAACCACCAAATATACTACGGATCGGTTTGGAATGGTTGCAGTTTAAATTCGAGTTCAGGTTTTGGGATGTATTTTTTTGGCAATTCGGTTTATCCAGATTGAACATCCTTACATTCAGTCAGTCTTTTTCGAGTTTAAGTCTTTATCGTGTTTGGACCATCTGTGATTGGAAAGTCTTGTCTCCACGAACTGTTAGGTTGATAGCACAGCAACGGTCGAGAAGAAAGCTGCTGAGCCAGAGCCAGCGTTTGAGATTCTAGTGAACCCAGCTCGAGTAGTCCCAGCTCAAGAGAAATACATAAAGTTACTTGAAGACAGCAGATACGTACCAGTGAAGCTAGCTCCATCGGGTTTTGTTCTTCTCAAAGACTTACGTCAACACGAACCAGAGGTTCTCTCTCTGACCGATGCACCAACTTCAACAGCTTCTCCTGCAACTGGTACAGCAGCGGCTGCACAAGGAACCACGGCCTCGGCTATGGCCGTAGATGACGAGCCACAACCTCCACAAGCCTTTGAATACGCTTCATGATTTTATTCTCTTTTAAAATTAGTGGGAATTTGTTGTTGGTTTCTGTTGAAAGACAAAAAGCAGAGAAAAACAGATCTTTGAAACTTTGAGATACTGCTTCTTGTCATTTGCAATTGGTTTCAAGTTCAACTACGATCTTGTGTTAGGTACTTTTCTTTTTTATTATTATCTAGACTTTAGTGTCATTTTATTTTCATATGGTTCAGTCTTTTAGTGGTACTAGTATGTCTAATTTCTTCTACAAAAAAGATAGTAAAAGACTTTTAACATTATCTTTCTGTCGAATCAAATTTAACCTCTGTGTATATTTGTACTTAACAATTTGCTTTGGTTGGTTCAATTACATAATTAAAAGATCTTTGTGGCCATGACCTACGCGCATATTAAATTTCAAATTAATACTATTGTCATAAAAATACATTTCCGTTTAGACGACGCCAAATATATCAACTAAATGGATAATTGCCCAAGTGTTCTAGGGTCTTTTTTTTTTTTTTTTTTGTCAAAGTGTCTAGGGTCTTTTAAAACATTTGAGTTTGTATCATTATGTAATACCCACTAACCATCTCTATAATTTAAAAATCCTTTACAATATTAGGAATTTAGGACAAGTGGAATGTGTCATTTTATATGACAGACACATGCGGTGTAAGGCATAAATTTAAGTTAAAAGAAAAGAAAAGGAAGGTACATTAACTTATTTGTATTCTTCCTTTATCCATTAAATTGACTTGCTAAGATCATAGCACTTCTATTTAAAACAACTGATACACATAAAAAAAAAAAAATTAAAAATTCTTATCTCCACCAAGTAGAAGAATAATCTTTTATTTTTCTGTAAAATCACTTGACTTTTTATCTTATCTTCACAAAGTAGTACACCTTTCGTTTCTCCATTTCTCTCCATAATCAAGTAACAATGGACAAATTCAATCCAAAAAATAAAAAGATTGTGAGGAAACGAGCTCCAAAGCTTTTGATAGAAATCTTACCAACACCTTTGTTCTCTATGCTCTTTCTGCTTCACATCAATCAAATAGCAACCTATCTCTTTCTGTCCGACAAAGATACCTTAAATATCACTGTGAATGCTAAACAAGGAGGAACAGATACTTGCGACGGAAGGTATGTGTATATGCACAATCTTCCAAGCAGATTCAACGACGATCTGATCAAGAGCTGTGAAGCATACATCGAATTACGCAATAAGTGTAAGTACTTGGTTAACTCTGGTTTCGGTCCACGGATTTTGGAGGACGATCATAACCATACCACTCGAGTCTTAAACATCGAGACCGGTTCTTGGTACTCCACGAACCAATTCATGCTCGAGGTTATATTCCGAGAGAAAATGAGACACTACGAGTGTTTGACCAACGATTCTTCCCTTTCTTCTGCGGTTTTCGTCCCGTTCTATGCTGGATTCGATGTGAGACGCTTTTGGGGATACAGCGTGAAGCTAAGAGACGAACTCAGTGAAGATCTAGCTCAATGGCTTAGGGAGAGACCAGAGTGGAGGAAAATGTACGGAAGAGATCACTTCTTTGTCACGGGACGGGTTGGTCGGGATTTTAGAAGGAATTCTGATCAAGATTCAGATTGGGGAAACAAACTGATGCGGTTGCCTGAATTCGAGAACATAACGATGTTATCAATTGAGACGAATTCTTGGAGCAACGAGTTCGCAGTTCCTTATCCAACTTACTTCCATCCAAAGAGCCGAACCGAGGTTAAGAGGTGGCAGAGGCAAGTGAGGATGACACAGACACGACACTTGTTCTCCTTTGCCGGAGCTAATCGGCCTGAAATGGAGGAATCTATAAGAGGAGAGATTATAAGACAGTGCCTTGAGTCACAAGGAAGATGCAAATTTCTTGATTGTGATACATCAAGTCAAGATTGTAGTGATCCGGTTAAGGTAATGGATATGTTTCAAGATTCGGTTTTCTGTTTACAAACACCAGGAGATACGTCTACTCGGAGATCGACATTTGATTCAATTTTAGCCGGTTGTATACCGGTTTTCTTTAACCCGGACTCCGTCTATAACCAGTACAAGTGGTATTTTCCAAAGGACCATACAAAGTATTCGGTTTACATTTCGGAGAAAGATGTTAAAAATGGGAAGGCTAGTATTGAGAAGTTATTGGCTAGTATTAGTGAAGAGAGGATTTCGAAGATGAGGAATGAAGTTGAGAAGATTATACCAAAGATAATCTATACAAAACCGGGGGAGGTTGGACCGGAAAAGATTGAAGATGCGTTTGAAATTGCAGTGGCTAGGGTTCTTGAGAGAGTTCAAGACGCCACGGATCTAGCAACCACATAAATTTATTAGGGGCAAAATAAAAATTAGAAATATTATAGATTGCAAATTTATAGTTTAGTGATCTATGGTGTTGAAAATTCGTTCGCTTATTACAGACTACAATTATTGAAATTATAGAGTATGAAAAATGAAATCAACCAAGTCACTCGGTGTTCTATTGATTTAAAGATTCATTGTTTTGGTTTTTATGTACTAAAATTCGAGGCTTTTCATTACGATTGCAATCATAGTTGACTATGGTAGATAATCTTTTAAATTTTTACTCGAAGTCGTGTTTTTGTCGTAGGGGTATGATCTTGAATAAAAAAAATAAAGTTTCTATTAGGCTTCGATCGATGTTGTTCCGAAACGGTTCGGTTCAAAAGAAACAAAAATCAAAATGAAGAAATTTTCTTGCAGCCGAATAACCCTTAGCTCTCTAAAGGTGTATATGATGGGTTTGGTAATCTAATATTTGTTTAAACCAAATTAAACCACTTCTTTCACGTTTTTTTTTTTTTTTTAATTAGCCTCTCTACATCGAACCGATATTAATTAATACACTTTCGCTAAAAGAATTGGCGTCAAAAAATTTCAGCTAATTGTGGTAGCAAATTGACAGATACTTGAAATCTTTGTCAATAACACAATTTTCTCATAATAGATAGACAATCTTAACATACCTAATCAGAAAATTAAGAGGAAATTTTATGTTTCTTACCAAAATGTTTTCAAGAAGTTAGCTTGTATTGTTCACTTATACCGAAAAAGGTTAATGCTGAATTATAAATTTCTTTTGCTATTTATATAAATCTTTCAACAAAGGAAATAATCTTCTTACGATCAATATATATAATAGACAAATGGTTTCACAAGACATAATATCTAAAATGGCCATAACTGAAATTGTTTATATAGTGCTTTTTTTTCCTCTAAACTAATCATAAAAATCAAAGACTTGAAATTAAATACGCGTAAATACTTTTGGGTATGCGATCGCTTAGAACGCAAAGAAATTGAAGTTTATTTTAGAATATTATTAGTATATTCTATATAATTATTACGTTTCCTGGTATTCATATTATTTTCCAATTAAATTTGTGTGGAGTACAGTTGGGTAAAAGAGTTGAGATCTCTCCTTGACATATGTGAATCATCTTTGCGTGTCCAAGATGGAAACTTAAAAAAAAAAAGAGAGATGTATGTTGAATATAATCCATTGAATTCAATTCATCATTAATGGTCAAATATCTATTACTTCATTTGGAAAATGTAATTAAAGCCACTAAAACAAAGAAAATGTATCACATTTTTTAATTTTAGATCTCATAAAGTAAAGCAAATGTTTTCTCACAAGTAAAAGAAGATGAAACAAGTTCCAAGGCATTGGGTTGTCATCTCATTTGCGTTTGTGTTCTGTCTTTTCGTTCTGTTTCAAATCATTAAATCAGATTTGATCGAAACAAATCTCCAAATCACTCATCAAGTAAACAACTTCTTCATCTCTATCATTGCTTCTTCACATAATCAAACCCTGAATCTCACCAGAAATGCAAATGAGAGTCATGGAGTCGGAGCGAAACAGCCTGATGAAACAGATACTTGCGCCGGAAGGTACATTTATATGTACGATCTTCCAAGCAAATTCAACGACGACATAATCAAAGAATGTAGTACACTCATCAAATGGTTCGATATGTGTCCATTCATGGTCAATTCCGGGCTTGGTCCACAGGTTTCCAAGTCCGATAACACCACAGCTCGAGTCTTGACTGCGAAAACTGGTTCTTGGTACTCAACGAACCAATTCTTGCTCGGGCTTATCTTCCGAGAGAGAATGAAACACTACGAGTGTTTGACCAACGACTCGTCTCTAGCCTCAGCGATCTACGTCCCCTTCTACGCGGGGTTCGACGTAGGCCGTCATCTTTGGGGATTCAACATAACGGTGAGAGACGAATTGGGGATAAAGCTGGCACAATGGGTGAGAGAGAGACCCGAATGGGGGAAGATGTACGGTCGAGATCACTTCTTCGTAACCGGACGGATCGCTTGGGATTTCAGGAGGGTTCATGATGAAGATTCAGATTGGGGAAGCAAACTGATGCGATTACCCGAATTCGCGAACATGACAATGTTAGCTATCGAAACAACTGCTTGGGCTAACGAATTTGCGGTTCTATATCCGACTTATTTCCATCCAAAGAGCTTAACCGAGATTTGGAGATGGCAGAGGAAAGTGAAGAGTGTGAAGAGGAAATATTTGTTTTCGTTTGTTGGAGGTCCAAGGCCTAAATTGGATGGATCTATAAGGGGAGAGATTATAAAACAATGCCTTGCGTCTCACGGTAAATGCAAATTTCTTAACTGTAATGTTAATGACTGCGATAATCCGGTTAAGATAATGGAGGTGTTTGAAAATTCGGTTTTCTGTTTACAACCTTCGGGAGATTCGTATACTCGGAGATCGATATTTGATTCGATTTTGGCAGGTTGTATACCGGTTTTCTTCAACCCGGGTTCGGGTTATAACCAATATATTTGGTATTTCCCTAAGGATTATACCAAGTACTCGGTTTACATACCAGAGAAAGAAATGAAAAATGGAACGCTTAGTCTCAAGAAGTTTTTGGGTAGGATCGATAAGGAGAGGATTTCGAGGATGAGGAACGAGGTTGCGAAGATTATACCCAAGATAATATACACTAAACCTGGATTGGTTGGACCGGAGAAGATCGAAGATGCGTTTGAGATCGCAGTGGATAGGATTCTTGAGAGGGTATCAATGATGAAGAGGATGATGGAAGAAGGGAAAGATCTTCAGAGTGAGTATTCACAGATAAAGGATTTGAAAAAACTTGAGGTTATATGAAAAAGAATTGGTTAAGAGATTAAACACTGCTTAAGACATTGTTTATGAATGCACAGTCAGTATTTATAGCATGTTGAATCACATTTCTTTCAGATGCTATTTGCGTTCAAACCAAACCCTTGAATACCCTAAGTGCAGTGTCGTGTCTATGAATTTAGAGGCCTTGGACAATATTTAAAAATATAGCCTTCTACAATAACAATTTTAAAAAATTCACCTAAGCTTAAAATTTGTAAAAAAAAAAAAACTATAAAAGCATTAAAAGTAGAAGAAAAACCTCCAACAAATGAACAAGTGTTATTATTGTTACAAATCGAACATTGGGGAATTGACCACTGTAAAACTGAATTGACCAATTAGACTAAAAAGAAAAAAACAGATACACAATTAAAAAACAGATACATGTTTCAAATTAGGCCAAAAAAAAAATGCAACGTCAGACATATAATATTATTCCTCAATTTAGCTCGCACATTTGCATCTAAGAGATTTAGTAAAACTTGACAGGAAGTGGAATTTTGTCTACATCACCAAACCAATCCTTTCCTACCGGTTATCCCAATTCGGACCAATTATTCTGTTTTCTTAAGTTAACTTATATATAAAATAGTACTTGAATGTTAATTTTAATTAAGATACAGAATAATTGGTCGAAAATTGAGATAACCGGTAGGAAAAATTGGTTTGGTACAAACAACTTGGGTTAAAGAAATCATACTTTCCACGAGGAAATCGCACTAGTTGGGCCGAGCGAACGGTGCATAATACTTTACTTAACCCGCTCTTTAGAAAATACCCACCCGTTAAGTGATTCGGGTAATCTCTGACCCGGGAGTCTCTCTCTCTCTCTCTCTCTCTCCTAAAGTAACAAACTTTAAATTTTCTGCAAAATCGAAATTAATATCGCGGAGGACGAATCAACCTGAGAAGCTTTTTCAATCCTACGTATCGATCTCTCATTTCTCCGATTCGTTTCTTGCTTCCATTGAACCAATCATCTCCTCCAGGTGATCGGTGTTTTCAAAATTAGGGTTTTGATTGTTCTAATCCGATCTCTCGGTTCCATTAAGATTGGTGATGAAATTCGAAGGCGTGATATGAAAAGACCTCAAGACTTGATGCCAGAGCTTGCGTTGCGTGGGTTCGGAGACAATTGTTGATGGAAAGAGAATCGGAGCCAAGTTTGTCGGAAAATTCGAGAAGAGGAGATCGAGAAGATGTGAAGGTAATCGAGTGGGAAGAATTCGACCATGAGCTCACGAGGTTATGGAGTCTTTCTTCTGCTCTGAAATTAGCCACAGAGAAGAAGCAAATCCTGCAGCCCAAACTTGAGTCTCTTATTCAGGTTTTTTTCTCTTATTCATGTGTTTTTCTTTTGGGCATGTCTTGTTTTTTGATTAATTTCTTAGTTGGAAAGCATAGATTTTTATTAGTGGGCATTGTCTTAAGGAATGTGAATGACGCTAGCAAGAAACTCATTCTAAGCAAATTTGAGGACCAATGTTATGGCCCTTAATCCAAGCTATTATCGTACAAGTGCCTTTTGTTGTTGCGTCTTAATGTTTTTGATGCACTACTTAGTGTTTCAGACTTTCACTAAATGTTTTTTCTTAGGCATCTGGATTCACAGATGCTTATCTATTACTTTATCTACTCAATGAGCTTTAATTGATTAGCCCGCGGATTAGCGGGCGGCTAAATTTCGGACAGGTTAGTACTGAATCATTGAGACGCACTAATGAACTTGAAGAAATGCGTCAGAGGCTGGAAGCAAAAAAATCGTTGGTAGACAAGACATCTATTGCTTGCAAAGTTACTGAGCAGGATGTTAAAAGGAAAGAGGAGCTTCTTAGCACAGAAGTGAGATCTTTGCTGGTTGGCGGCACAACTCTTTCCATCGCTAAAAGCAAATTACAGGTATTACCTCATTCAATGCAAAATAATCTTCTTAGGAAGACAAATGCATCACTTGTACATCTTCTATTGGGATCTTGGTGTTAAATATTTCAAATTAGTTGTTTCACGACTTAAGTTTTCTTCATTCAACTGTCTCGTAGTTCTATTATGAGTAAATGATTTGATGACAATTGCTTCAAGAAGGCAAACTGATTTTCTGCAGTATATTCTCCATGCTCTGACCAGTGACCAATTGGTGAATCATTGAACCATAGATACTCAATTTTAGCTTTTTTTGTTTTTTCTTTCATAGGAGTCAAACTGCCAATTAGAAGGTGAAAGCGGTTATGCAAATCTAAAGATTGTAACGAATAAGCTGAGAAAGAGGCAACAGTACATGATATCTCAAGTTTCTTTTATCTATCCCTTGAAGATTGAGGCTGGACCTTCACAAGACCAAGAACTGGAATCATTTCCAGGTGGCAGTAGATTAGGTCAGTTGTATAACTTGAGTCTAAGAGCTTATAAGAATTAAGAAGGTAGCCGTTGATGAGAACGAGACCTAACTCCTTAACAAGTTTCAATGCATGCCTTTATCTTTACTTCATTCAGTCTGATATTGATATCAGGACTAACTTTGCCTTTGTTGTTGTAAGTGTTTGGAAAAAGTTCTTAATTGCAACATCTTACCTTCTTGACATGCTTATATCTTATCTATGGCTTTTGTAGGAACTAAGCCTCTGGGTCAAGGATCCGTGAGAATTCTGGGGTTGCCTTTTAGTATGGCTCCGTTTACAAAGATGAGCTTCTTCACCGACAAGAAAGAAGTTCAGAAGTCGGCAACTGCCCTAGGATATGTAGCCCATGTATGTTCCGTTCTCTTTCTCCTTACTGATTTATGCATTAAAGCTTGCTTTATACTTCGACATTTTTTATGCGGACTTAAATCTCTTGGCTTGGTTTTCAGGAATCACTGCCAATGAATTTGAAGATAATAATTTTATGTGGTTTAAATTTCTTGATAGAAAGTTTAATGGCTTCCTGTTTGGTATTTGCAGGCCGTGTCCCTAATAGCTCCTTACTTGAGAGTGCCTATTCGTTATCCTTTGCGCCTTGGTGGTTCCAAAACATACATTCGAGACTATGCACCTTACATTGAGCCTTCATCATTAGACATGTCTCCGGTTTCCACACTTTCCCAAAATTCTAAATTCGTAGAGTTCCCTCTGTTTTTGGATGGTCAAGATACAACACGAGCTGCCTACGCTGTCTTCTTATTAAACAAGGTTAGTTAAAGAAAGTTTTCGTTTTTGTTCCTCTCCCTGATGCTTGAAACAGAACAATGCATAGTTTGCCTCTCCTCTCATCTAATCATAGTCATCATATCACAGAACATCGAGCAACTCTTGAACTTTGTGGGGGAAAATAGTTTAGGACCACGTCAGGTTCTAGCAAACCTCAAGGAGCTAATTCGAATCATCCAATCTCCAGATTATATAGATTTGTGATGATGACCACAATAGTGATGATGATGAAGATATACAAGACTGTTTTCTCCTCTTGTAGATCGATCCATTCCTTCTCACGCAGCTCCAGTGTCTCTTCCTTTTTCTTGAATCATCTCAATTCAAGATACTTTGTGGAGGTAAAAAGGTCAGATTATTTTATTTCGTTAGAGAACGTTTTAGACATGGACCTTCTCTTTAGGATGAGACTCATCTCTCTAAGTGTGATGTTTTTGGTTTGGAGAGACGGACAATCAACGAAAGCAAGCGTAGTCTAATATTATACAGTTCTTTTTAAGTTCTAACAGATGTATTAGTTTTTGTTTTCATTTTTGCCTTTTTTTCTTGTATCATTTGAAATATTGTTTGAATTTGTAAGTTAATAATGGAGCCTGTTGCATGAGTCAGTACAATTTTCAACGTACAAGTTGGAATGTGTAACGTGTGAAGTGATGATTCAAAGGCAACAAAAACAAAAGACCAAGGGTAAAATGGGAAAGTTAATAAAAAAGAAAAAAGAAAAAAGAAAATGGACCAATAAGAGTGTTAGACGAGGATTGTACTTTAATGTTCGCTGAATGCTCTTTTAACTTTCCATCACTTTCTCACCTCTCTTCTCCTCTCTCTCTCTCAACAACAATGGTTAGCTCCTCAGGCACGATCTCTGCTTCTTTTGTATCAAAGAGGTCTCGATCTCCTGAACCACCCCATCAGAAGCTCACTCTCAAGGTCAAGAACCAACAGGTCCATTCTTCTTCTTCTTCTACATTATTTGTTTTCTTTTCGCTTCATCTGACCAAATTTACAAAACTTCATCTTTGCTTTTTTATTCTACAAATTTTTTTCGTTTTTGTAATTTTTTTTTGGATATTTTCAGAAAATTAGTTACAATTGTGTTCCTTAAAAAAAAAAAAACCTCTATATATTTGACAAATTAAAAATAAAATAATTGAAAACGCACATTGGAACAGGGAGCAGAGGATGTATACAAAATTGGAGCTCATGCACATCTTAAGAAACTAATGACTGCTTACTGTGTAAAGAGAAACTTAGATTACAGTTCTGTCCGATTCCTCTACAACAATAAATCCATCAAACCACGACAGACTCCTGCTCAGGTTTTGTTTTTTAAAAACTCTGGTCTCATTTTTAAAGCTTCTGATACTTACTGTTAATTTCAATTTTAATAATTTCCACAGCTGAGGATGGCAGAAGAAGATGAGATCTTGTTGGTCATGGAACTAGGCGGTGGCGGTCCTTACACTCCTTGTTGAGATCTCGCCGGAACGTCTTCAAAATTTTATCCCCGGGAAAAAGAAAAAAAAAGAATAGGCGCTTTTAGGGTTTCTTTATTAGAATTTTTAATATTGACCAATTCGGTTTCTGTTATGTTGAATCTCTAAAATCTGTCTGAACGTTTGTTGTCCAGTTGATTTTGATTCGTAATATTTTAAATTTCGAAGGACATTAAATAATTTTTTTTCTCTCGGTAATAATTGGTCTAAAGAGTTAAAATCTAAGAACCGGAATATTGATAAAGCTTTAACCGGTTAACAATGTAAACCGGAAAATAATTGGAATTGATTTGACTTTCATGTGAATAACCAATTGTCTTTCTCATTTTTATGGTAAAGAGTTTATTATCTTCTTCGCTGCAACAAACAAACATTTATGTAGAAATGGTGGTAAAATGTACAATGAAGTTGTCCTTTATCGTCATTTTAGCTTCTACTGTTACTATCATCGTTCATGGTTTCTCTACGACACTCGACGGTCCGTTTGACCCCGAGACTGCTTTACTCGACCCGAATCTTAGCCCGGTTGCACTCGACTTGCCAGAATCCGACCCGAGTTTTGTAGAACCCAATTCGAAGTTTCAGCCTGAACAGATCTCTGTTTCTCTCTCTTACAGCTTTGACTCCGTCTGGATTTCTTGGGTCACAGGTCCTTTTGACTCTTCCACCTTCTTCTTTCTTTATTTTCTTTCCCTTTACAAAAAAAAAAACAATTTTTACGACAAAAGTCGAAAGATTATTAAATTCTCACAATTTGACTTTTTCACGTTTACAAAAATGTGGAAAGTGGATTAGTTTCGCTTGAAATTGAAAGCATCTGTTTCTAACTTAAACCATCCATCAATAAGCTTTGAGGTTCGTTGTACATAAAGTTTTAATCTTTTTGTGCCAATATCTGGATCTACTTTAGAAGCTTCAACAGTTCTTGTTCCGGTCTGTTACAGCATCAAGATTTTTGTCTTAAAAATTCATCCTTTAAGAAACTATTTGCTTTTCTCTATTTCTGCATTTTTATCTGAGAAGCATGGTTGTTGTATTTATACTACAGGGGAATACCAAATCGGCGAAGACGATTCCGTGCCTCTAAATCCTAATTCTGTGCAAAGCATAGTTCAATACCGTGAATTCAATGTCGTTACTAGAAATAGAAATGCAACAGGTCATTCTATTGTTTATAACCAACAGTATCCTCCTGAGAATGGTCTCAAGAACTATACTTCAGGCATCATCCACCATGCTCAACTCACACGTCTTAAACCAAACACATTGTATCGATACCGATGCGGAGACCCGTCTTTGTCAGCAATGAGCAAAGAGTATTACTTCAGGACAATGCCTAACTCTACATCAGAGAATTACCCGCACAGAATTGCTGTGGCTGGAGACTTGGGTCTTACCTACAACACATCAACAATTTTGAGAAATATTCTTTCTAACCATCCTGATCTTGTGGTTTTAATTGGAGGATTCAGCTACGCCGATACTTATCTCACCAATAACACTAAACTAGATTGTAGTTCTTGTCAATGTGACCATAATGGAACCAGTTTTGATTGTGATTCTTGTAATTCTAGTCGAGAAACTTATCAGCCTCGCTGGGATTATTGGGGAAGGTAAAAGAAGATTCTTCTCTAATGATTGTGAATCCTTTGGTGGTTTTGAACAAATTATTGGGGTTTTGAATTTTGATGACAGGTTCATGGAGCCACTCACGGCTAATGTTCCAACCATGATGGTAGCAGGAGAGCACGAGATTGAGCCGCAGATCGATAATAATTTGACATTTCGTGCATACAGTTCAAGATTCGCATTCCCTTCAAACGAAAGCGGTTCTTTATCACCATTATACTATTCCTTCAACGCGGGAGGAGCTCATTTCATAGTGCTCAATTCATACACACCTTATGATAATTCATGTAAAGTTTCTCCTGGTTTTGATTTTCTTTCTTTAGGTTTAAATTGCATTGAAATATGTTTCCAATTTTGCGAATTGCCTGTTTTTTTCGACAGCTGATCAGTATATTTGGCTGGAAAGCGACCTGAGAAACGTAAACAGATCAGAAACTCCATGGGTGGTTGCAACTTGGAGTCTTCCTTGGTACAGCACATTCAAAGGGCATTACAGAGAAGCTGAATCAATGAGGATGAATCTTGAAGACTTGCTCTATAGCTACCGAGTTGATATCATCTTCAATAGTCAGGTAAGGTGTTGTTCTGTGGAGTGTTCATTTGCTTTTCGGGAATATGTTCTTCACACTAACTTTCCCAGAAACCTGAACTAGGTTGATGCCTATGAGAGATCAAACAGAGTCTATAACTACGCGTTAGACCAATGTGGCCCGTTTTATATATCAACTGGTGCAGGAGGAGCTGGGAAGCTGGAGATTGAGCATGTAGATGACCCAGGAAATTGTCCAGATCCTTCTCAAAACTACTCGTGCAGATCCAGGGGCTTTAACTTCACGTTAGAGCCTGTAAACGATGAGATTTGTCCGGTAAAGCAGCCGGACTATAGCGCATACAGAGAGAGCAGCTTCGGTTTCGGTATGCTAGAAGTAAGTGAGATCTCTCTCTATTCTATATCGCTTGGTGTTCAAGTAACCTACAGTACTGAGATTAGTTCCTTGGGGCAAAATCACAATTTTTGCTTTTTAGGTGAAGAATGAAACGCATGCATTATGGAGCTGGAACCGGAATCAAAACGTGTACTATCTCGCCGCAGACATAATATATGTTGTACGTCAGCCTGATGTGTGCCCAGTATACAACTAAACCAAGTAGTTATACCGATAGATTTTATAACGTTTTACTGTTTATGTAGCCATCATCTGTGGTCTGTAACTAGTCCGGATCTGTTCTTCTTTCTGAACTTCAGAATCAGTATCAAATAACTAGTAGCAATTCTTCATTAACACCGTTCATGTACAATTCTTTATCATATCATAACAAGACTTGTATATAATTTTAAAAACTTGGAAGGTATGAACTTGGCAGAAATAAATTAAAGATACTTAACTTTTCGAACAAGGCAAAATGTTATAACTTATTTTTTTTTAACTCAATTGTCAAGAGAGAGCCAATTCACCAGCACAAACTGTGATGAACGTCAAACCAATCTTGTCCTTTTAACCTGTATTATATAAAGAGAAAAAAACAAAAGATTTCCGGCCTCCAATCCAGGTTCTCAGATTCGTTCGTAAAATAAGATATACGCTTCAGAACGGAGAACTTCTTCCAAAGAAACCCGTACAACCCAAGAATCGCTTGCGTGATACCATATGGATGAGTTAGGTTATTTACTATCAGACTCTCTCCTCTCCTTGTGGCCTCCTCTAATGTAAGCAACATAATGACCTCCTCGCATTGTCCCTAAATGCTCTACTAACCCGGCCAACCTGTAAACCGGCTGGTCTTCTTTGGTCCACCTAAAGGAGAGAGAAAATAAACGATAAGCGGATTTTATGATTGTTCAGACCAAATGTGGCAACTTTACAGGAAGAGATTCGGCTTACTAAGTCTATAGAGAAAATGGGCATTTACCTAGTGTCCATATATTGGCTAAGATCGATGAACTCTTTAAAATCAACATGGCCACTTAACTTGCTTAGCCTGCCTCGAGCATCTTGGCTGAACCTTTTGAGATGTATGGTCAAGACAGGTGGTGCCTTGTTTACAAGTACCCTTTTAGTAGCAGCTCTTTTTACTATCACTTTCTCAGAATCTACTGCCTTGTCTTCCCAGTTTTCACATTCATTGCCATTGGTTGGTTGAGAACTGATGGTTTCTCCAACGAGGATAGGAGTTTCAGCAACAGAAGAAGTAATTGGAGATTGCTTTGTATCGGAATCTCCCAGAATTCCATCATCCATGGCGATTTTTTCTTCCGGAGCAGCTTTATACCTGTTTTCGAGATCTATACAGAATTGCATTAATGAATTGTCTCTACACTCATCAAAAACCGAACTAGCTCCAATTTCATTCACCCATCCGTTGCTCAATCCTTCTTTAGTTTTTCTCTTTTCTCTCAACCGATGGAGTTTTAGGTTCTTCGAACAATTCTCACAATGCCAAGCATTGTCTTCTGACAAAATCTCAGGCTTGGTGAACTGATCCAAACACCTATCTACAGACACTGGTGAATCCGAATCATCAAGAATTGCAGGATCAGAGTCGCTGCTGACAGCAGCATCAGAAACTTTAGCTTTAGATGGCGGTCCAAAAACAGGTCCTTCAGATATCTTAGGGTCGTAATATAAACTCCTAAGAAAGTCAACATAATCTCTGTTTTGTTTATTGTCACCGCGCATGAATGACGAAAAAGCTTCACCCGTACCTCTAAGAAAATCAACATAATCTCTGTTTTGTTTATTGTCACCGCTCATGAATGACGAAAAAGCTTCACCCTTACCTGCCCTAACTGCTTTATCATTACTGCTGACAGCCATAAAACCAGCTTCAGAAACTTCAGATTTTGATATCGGTCGAAAGAAAGGTCCTTTGGATATCTCAGGCTCGTCAAAAAACCTGCTAAAGTCAACATAATCTATTTTTGGTTCATGATCACCGCTCACGAATGACGAGGAACCTTCACCCTCATCTGCGTGAACTGTTTTACTATTACAGGAGATGCCAGGCTCATCAAAAAAATGGTTAAAGTCAACATGATCTTCGATTCGTACATGGTGGCCCCTCACATATGACGAAGCCCCACCTTTACCTTCTGCAACTGTGTTATCATCATAGGATATGTCATCTTTATAAGGCATATACAGAACCTGAGAATCTGCAACCATCAACGGAAGCTCTTCATCAGCGCACAGATTTCCAGATGAAGAACTTTTCCCTAAATCAGGATAACCACCGCAAACACGAGCCTCATCAATCTCTCCGGAAATCCCACTTGCAGATGTGTCTTCATTAGACTGTGTAGCTCGTGCATCTTCTTTATCTGGTACAGTTTTCGGTTTTGCAATTCCATCATTATCATGCATCAGCGTTTCTGTGCTACCTACCAAAGTCTGATTAACTTCTTTAGCCTCGGTTGATGGGGCAGTATCACTAACATCACCTAGCAAAACCAAATCGGTTTCATTGTGAGAGGTTTCTAGTCCAAGAAAATCCGACCAAAATCTATCATGTTCGGTATCAGATTCTGTTGCAATTTCAGAGACCTGCTTATCATCAAGGGCTATAGCAGAAGGGTTCTCTAAGATGGGAACAGTGGAATTGTGATGCGATGCAGGTGTAGCTGACACAACTTCTGAATCTTTGCTGACTGCCCCATTCTTAAGAACCTTCTTTGCCTGAGAAAGGGTTTGTTGCTTTTCAGGAGGAGATTTCTTGGACGGAACAGATAAAGAGAGATCCAAAAAGGATTCGTACACTTTTGAGGAATGCCCACATTCCAAACAAGAAACAGTGCTCGAAATTTCACCTCCAAATACAGAATCTATGAGAGTATGTTTCTGATGTGTAAAACTGTCATCACTATCAGAAACACCAAGCTTTTGCCTCAGGCTTGATTCTTCAATGCTCAAACCGTCCAACAAACACCTTAGCAACTCGTGACTGTCATGCTGCTGATATCCCCTAAATTGGGGAGCCTGAGAACAAACAGAAAGGAAAAAGGCTCTTGGATTTATCGCACTCCTAAAAAAGCCAGCCTCTGATTTTGTTTCGGAAAATAATTTCTTCAAGGTAGAAACGAGAGGCCCGCCACCAGACAGATCCTCTTTCAAGTAGTGCTCACGTAATTGATCCAAAGAGAGAAGGTTCTGCATTACAGAGTTAAAGAAACATGTGTTCCCAAGGTTAATTAAACCTCTTACAGCATAACCATCATCTCTTGCTTCTTCTATACCACCAGTGATACTACCACTTCCTGAACATGAATTTTCAGTTTCAACTGAAGCGGAGGACGTGTTTGAAGATCGTTCTCTAATCAATTTCACAACTTCCAGCAACAAATCTTTCTTCTCACCATTCTTTTCTTTTTCAAAAGGGAGAAGTGATTGGCATGGGAAACACCATCTTAACTGGGGATTTTCACATTGAATCACCAAACGGTGACGCGTCAACCTGATGTGCCGCACAACATGACTGTGAGCTCCAGTTGGCAAACCAACATCTCCACAAACATAATAGCCACATTCCAAGCAAACCCAAATAGCCTTTTTAGCAGACTTCAGGTCAGAAGAAGAAAACCCGTTTTTTCCACTATTAACGCTCCCCTTACTTCCTCTCTTCACGTGCAATCCTTCCTTGCATTCTCCACACTTGATTTGTTGAGAAGATTTGATAACTTTCAACAGCTTATCCAGATTAACACATTTATCAAAATGGACACAAGATTTTTTTTCCGTCATTGTCACAACAACCTCCTCAGTTATCCCCACGCTCAGATTGCTTAGTTACCTTCTTGGAGAACATTGCGGGCCAATTCACACTTGGAGGCTTTTGACCATTCTTTAATCTCTTTCCCATTTGTTACTACTAATCAGAAATATATGAAAAACTGCGTAAAGACCATTATACAGAACCATGTTAGCTTCATCTATATTCTATATAATCAAATCACAGCTTAGCAAATAAACAATGAAGCATTAGATGAAGCAAACAGAGAGATAAACATCCAACAGATAAAGCTCGAAACTTTCACCAGAACACAGATATAAACAGAAAAGGAAACTTATCCACATTCAAATATACACCAAAGCATATAGTAGTAGGAAACGAGAAAATTAACAGGATCAAACACAAATAAGCAAAAACAATCAAATCCTACACTTGTGAAAATCAAACAAACACAAGTAAATTCCAGGATTTTTAAAACACACGCATCACAAAAAAGGTTCCAGATTTTTACGAAAGATACACAAAATTTTGCTTCGTATGTAAGAAATAACCAACAAAGACCCCAAATTCAGAGTTGCAAAATCTTCCAGGGGTCTAAACAACTAAAAAGTTGAGATTTTTTTTTTTTTTTTTATCGAACACAAATCGAAACACTGAATACTAGTAGTCAACTAGACCTTAAACGCAAAAAAACAGATGCTTTTTGAAAGAAGGCTAATGCTTAATCCAAGCTAAAAACCAAAAAAAGCAGAATCCAGATATTTTACCCTTAATTAAACCCACAAAGTAGAAGGATCAAATAGGTTCTGGGGAGATTATTTCACGTGAGAAGGATGGAAGACGAAACGATGTACGCTAACCTAATCTAGGGATTTGTAAGAGAGAGCACAAAAGGGTTTGTCACAAGTTCGTTCTTTCTTTTTTTTTGCCAACGTTGCGAAGGGACACAGAGTCGAGGGAGTATTTATATTCAGTATCTTACTCGGACAAAGAGGGAGGGAGACGAAGAGAGAGCCCAATTCACAAGGGGAAAGGTTAACACACCCAAAAATAAGGAAAAAATATAAATTTATGTAAGTAAAAAGGAAAGTAAATTTTGAGTAGATAAAATCACGAAAGTATTAAAAAACAAAAACAATAACTGAGAAAATTTTCCCCACTTACAACTCATATTAACAAAGAGTAATAATATATATATATATATGTATATATATATATGTATATATATATATATATGTATATATATCTAATGATACCCGAGAAAAATGTGATATTTTCTACAAAAAATAATAATAATCAAATTTACTCCATACAAAACTAAAAGGAAAATAATATATATATTTATATATATACTGTATATAAAAACATATAGAGTTGTCAAAGAAGAGAATATATATATATATATATATTTTTTTTTTTTTTTAAAAAAATCTTCAAAATTTTAATACAAAAGTAGAAACCAAATAAAAAAGTTAAAGGTGGAGTTACCAAATTAATATATGGTGGAGGTTTATTCACAAGAATGATGCGAAGTAAAATCATAAACAAGTTGAATGTGATTCTACGCGTGATTTAGACAATAACACTATATAAAATAGTGTGCTATTTGTTGAAAACATACACAAATGTTATGTTGTTTATTTAGAACAAACGCGATGTCACTATAGAGATATACTCGTATCTTCCAATATGTTAAGATTACATTAGCATATATTGTGTGAATATCTTTATATAGATTCTCTAGTTGTAGTATATATATATGCTGCTTGTAACCTACGATATCAATAAGAGAATAACATTCATCATCTCTTATAGTCACATCTCCTAGACTCCTATTTACGGTTTTATCAATGCGCCATTTTTCAGATAACTTCCATCGCTTAGTTCATATACTTTACATTTAAATGATGAATTATTGGAACTTGGAAAAAAATAAAATAATAACTTTGACATTTTGTTGTTATTTTCTAACAGAGATCTTATATATGTACTGTTTAAACTAACAACAATAATTACAATTGTAAAACAATTTTTTTGCTGGAATTGATAAATAAGGAACCCACCAGAGCAGTTAACTTTATTTAGCAAACCAAACCAATTATTTATATAAGGCACCAACGCAAAATTTGAAATCTAAGAAAGTGATAAATAATAAAAAGTAAGTGAAAACTTATTTAGTTTACTTTGTTCTTTTTCAATATATGGCCATGTTGAAGAAAATATCGGTTGTATACCTCGTTCTACTAATTATTTTTGTTTTTGAGGCGGTTACAATCAAAACGGAGGATGTTATTATAACATATGATTCTATGCGTGTAAATCATGCATGGGGATGTTCTCCAAAATATCCTCAGTTTTGCCAGAAAACTAAGGTAAATCCATATACGAAGCCAATCCCAGGGAACAGTGAAACTCCATAGGGTTGGAATTTTAGAGATATGAAAACACGATTCGGAGTAACATATATCAAAAGATCTCAAAAAAGAAATCAACGAAACGTATCACGGAGAACAAGAGGGCGGAAAATGTAATATTTTATATGGATTAATTAAGATATCTTTATTTTATATTATAATCATATATATATATATATATTATTCATTTTATCCTTTCACATAGATAATATTGCAATTTATATGATAATAAAAGTGTAATTTGATTATTTTTGTTTCACAATTCTGTAAAACAATACATTCTGCAATCATTGATAACAACGATCAATCAATCTAGATTTATATGGTTATACGTACACAATTGTGTGTGTGTATATAGTTTTTTTTAACAGCACATGTATTGTATGGATTTAAATTTGAATGTTGATATATCGATGACATTAACATAAACTACTTGAGTTAATATGTTGACAAAGTGATAATCCTAATCTAGTTGTTTATATAAGTAGGAAAACTTATACCGCGGGTATGTGTAATTTCATTTTAAAATATATGAATATGAACTTTTATGTTTTGAATAAATTATCGTTGCAGTTAAAATAAAGTAATATAAAGAATGGAGAAATCATAAGTTCCATACTATTTTAATGGCATTTTTATATAAATTAAAGCCACCGGAGTTAAACCGAATATTTGTAGACTAGGAGTTTTTGTTTAGAATGTTTGTTAGGTTTTAAACATATTTCATGTACGTACGTATCTTTTTCCCGATAAGTTACGTACGTTTATAGCTTTCAAAGCATTTTTCTTTTTTAATTAGTGACATAAGAAGTTAACAAAAAGCACATCAAATCAATCGCATATACTTGAACTTTTTATGTTAAAAACTTTGCAATTTGCAAGTTTCCATTTCAATTATGGTTTATTAATTATCAAAAAAACAATTATGGTTGACGGATGTTTAAATGACAAAAAAAACTCGGTGTTTCATTTGTTTTAAAAATTAGTCTCCCAATTACAAAAATTACAATTTTGCATACACTCTTTTCATAGTCAATGTACCAGTCAAAACAACTTGAAGACTATCAGACTCTACATGTAAATTTGGTCATCCGCTAGGAGCGTCCAATCCTCTTATAAGTTCGATTTAAATTTGTTGCTTATATACTTTGGACTTTTTTCTTTGATGTTTTAATGCAAATTTAAGTTTATTTTATAATATGTAATTATGCAGCCTCTCGTGGTTGATTGAATTGTTTTGAATTAAATATCAATTAACGATATGTTTTCAAAATAACAAACTTTTTGATTTTCGTACTTTTGCTAAAATATTTTATATTTCAAAAGGAAGAAAATATATTTAGTGATGCATCTCAAAACAATCTTGTGATCCATAATCTACATAGAAGATTATCCATGTAATATACTGGTTTGTGTTAGTATTGTTATAGTGTCATCACCCGAAATAATACAAGTTGTTTTAAAAGAAAAATTAGCAGATGTCAAAACTTGTTCAATATCATTTCTTCAGATTTGCCCATACTTGAAATTTGAAAACCAGATAATACAGAAATGAACATTTCCTTTGTTTATTTTAACTACTTCGCTATATTTAAAAGATAGGCTACATGTGAACTCGTCATAGGAAGCGACCATTAATACTTCATAGTGGCTGCTGGCTTGAAGGAAGTGAGATTCATTGATTCCAGCCACGGCTTCTCCAATACAATCGCCTCGAAGTTTTTGCTTGGGCCGGTGCCGTCATTAGCTGCCACCACAAGCCGGTAATTCACACCAGAGACTAACTGAGACTCGCCGCGAACAACTGACACGAACTTCAGTCCCGATTTGCTCTGTTTGTTATACTCGGAGACCGCAAATTCGCCTATCTCTACGATGTGAGGATCCTTAACGTCGCTGATGGGACTCCAACTGCCGAGCGCAAATACGTGAAGAGGGAGAAGGACGAGAGAGAGGAGAAGAAGGAAGATTACCTTATTCATTTTGTTGTGTAAGAAGCTGGAGAGCTTTTGAGGGCTTTTATAGTAGCGGCTTGCCATGGCATGACTTCCAGATTTCTTGCAAGTTATTCAATTCTGATACTTGGCATAATTAAACTGCGTAAGTGAGGCAAGTTATTGAAATATTGGATAACATTTATGGAAATGTATCAAAAATTTTATTTCAATACACTTAATAACATTAATGGAAATGTAGTCCCAGATTTTGTATTTGCGTTTGTATGCGAGAGAAAAAAAAATTAAATCACATCTTTTAAAATAGAAACTATATTAGTTGGTGAGAACGAATATTTTCATTTTTTATAAAATATTTTTATAAAGTACAAACACAAACTTCAAACGCAAATTTAAGAAAAAAATCAAACTCCTCTAAAAGTCCGTATTTGAATAACAGTTTTCTATCACATTTTTTTTTTTAACATCTGATTCATTCATTCATGTGAAATCTTGTACAAGAGTTGATACATTAAAAGTACATCACTATTAAGCAAATCAAGAAACACATCCACAGATACATAACCGATCATTAAAAAGAACGATAGAGAAGTGAATTTCCACGATGCTTTCAAAATCGAACCATTACTCTCCAACAAATTTAAATTATAAAATCTGTTTTTTTCCCTCAGAGTCAATCTCAAAGTGATGAGATCGTCGTTCTTGGCTATCATCTTTTGGATGAAACTCCATAGTTGTCTAACGTTATTGATGATACTCAATATCTTCTCCTGCATGAATTCGAGTTGTCTCTGTAAATCTGATATTTCTGAATCACATATTCGTCGATGGAAAGACCTAAAAATAGAAAACCATATTAGTTCGTGTGGAAAACGAACAATTTCATTTTTTTAGAAATTATTTTTACAAAGTACAAATACATACTTCAAACTTCTGTTGTCGTTTGGCATTTACGTACGGTACAATTAATGAGTGAATTCTGTTTGAATGTATAAAACTATTATATCAAAAAAAAACACTAAATGTAAATACACACGTAAATGCAAAAAGAAACTGTGTGAAGCCATAATTCAACACAATTTCGTTTCAATATATGTGAAAAATATTTTACTTTGAAAGTAAACTTTTTGTTGATTCCACGTCCATTAATTAAGCCACTACTGAATTTTCAGGGGTGACTGTAAATCCATCGACCAATATTCATATCATAATATTACGAGGAAGAAACCAACTAATTGTACGAGTTAAGAAAACCAATCAAAACATAATTTGGCTGTAATTGGCACAGCTTATTATTTTTGTAACATTCAGAAAAACAAAGTATAATTATGTCTTTATTTTTTATTTGTTAAAGTGTTTCAGTTTTCTTCAAACTGTTCATCGAGTAGCTAGTTTGTTGCAAATTTGCGATGATAACAATCTCTAATAAAACTTTCGATATCTCTTAAGACGTAAAACTAATTTTTAATCTCTTTAGGAAGAAAATAGTAAAATAACAATATCAATATTTTAGAACGATACACCAAATCTGTAAGCCAAATAAAGAAAGAAACATAACAATATTGTCTCACATCTCCCATAATATTTAAAGCTTCATAATCCCTTCATGTGTTCCTCACACAACAACAAAAATCCAATCTTTAATTCTATAGATAAATTTTCTGAGAGTTTTTTTTTTCCTTAATTCAATCAAAAAAAAAAAAGATATGGTTATGTCTAAGAAATTAATTAAGGCTATTATTATATATGTGGCTCTTATTATGGTGTTGTTCGCATTTGCAACACTCAAGGCCAATGCAGAAGATGTGATAATAAGCTACCAAGCTCTCGCTGAAGATCATGCATGGGGATGTAGTCCAAAGTATCCTAGATTATCTTGTCTTAAAGAAAAGGTCAATCCCTAGATTCAAAGATGGGAGTTTAATTTGATCCGAAGTGCGATATTAATTATTATATTTTCCTGTTTCGTTTATAATATCGTTTGTCGAATGTTTTTAGACGATATTAACGTGAAGTCAAAGTTACCGGATAAGTGATCATTAATTTGTATATGTACATGTGTCATATCGTTTCACCAAGTTACAACTTGTAGTGTTTAATTTATTTGATAAACGACAAGAAATTATGTTCAATGTTTTTTATCGAAACTTCGCTTAAATCAGTTCAAACACGTTTAATCGTTTATGTTCAAAGAAAAAGAGACTCATATTTCTAAATTTTCTGCAGTTGCTTACTGTAAAAGTAAAAAAAAAAAAAAAAAACACACAAAACACAATTTTCAACAAGGTTTAGCAGCTGCTTTACGTCCTTGAATACAAATACAACTATAGTATCCAATCTCTCGGTATTACACGACACGAAACTGACAGAGAAAACAACAGAAGTCGTAGTTAATCGCAATCGATCCATCAACTAATAAAATATAAAACATAAGAACAACTAATCATCCCTTTGCATACTTCACAGTCCATTCACGCGCAACTTTCTCGTAAGCTTTTCGGTCTTTCCGGTACAGTCTCACGGCATCATTGCCAACAAAAAACGGTTCCACCGGGTTCGATAAAATCGAACATATAGAAAGCAGTACCAGATTAATGGTCAAGGCCGATGACCATCGTGATCTCAATATATCAACAAAGATTTCTCCTCTTTCGCTTATATTAGGATGAAAAATCTGGACCCAGTAAAAAAACGAAATTTTAAACTGGAAACCAAACATTACCGAACGATTACTTAAACCGGTTATCTAATTTTTGGTTACCTTGGTCTTGAATGTTATCTTGGGTGGTTCATAAGGATATTGGGTTGGGATGTGAACGGAGACGGCGAAGACTCCGTTTTCGTAAGGGCAACCCGCCGGGCCGTTAATGGTAGCTTCCCACCGGAAAATTTTCTCCGGCGAAGGTAACCAAGAGCTTACATGGGCCTTCAGGATGTCATCTTCTTCTTGAAATTCTTTCCACAATCTTTTCTCCGATGATTTTGAGACGGTGGCCGGAGATATTTTACCGGAGTTCCTGGAGGTAAAGAATTTACGAACTTTGAAAATTTTGAAAGACATTATTTTGTTTTTTCTTCCTCTATGTAATCTGTGTTTGAGAGAGAGAGAGAGAGAGAGAGACTTATGTTTTGCTAGCTTATAATTTTCCTCTGTTCGTTACTTAAGCTCATATTTATATTTTTCTTGAGTATTTCTTTTATTTACTTAGAAATTACATGTATTTAATTAGTGCTTTGTCGAATCATTTACAAGAACTTTAAAGAGTTTTAAGAAAACAATGATGTATACGGTGAATGTTATTATTTACATATGGTGGAATCTTGCTAGCTAGAGAGGAATTTTCAAGAACTTTTTTATTTTGACGTCAATTTTATTAAAATAAACATTCATTTTGATTGGTTAAGAATAAAGGAGTCAAGACTTTCTTCTTATTTATTTACTTCTTATTATATTATGTTTTGTTTTTCTTTTAAGTGTTTTGATTTAGTAAACTACTCTTAACTTTAACCTCATGATACAATATTACCCAAGATTACATCAGAACTAAAAAAATCTAAACTAGAAGAATTCTTACATTTCCGAAATCCAAAATCTAATTGACTAAAAACCATGTGTTCAAATCCATATACTATAATAGTTAGGAGTGTTTTAGCAAATAAAAGAGAGTTAGAGGCATTATCGAATGGTTGGTAAAGTAATTTAATGGTAGCCACAACTTGAGTGCACTAATTTAATGGTAGCCACAACTAGTTATTGTATTGCGGATTTAAGTTAAAAAAGCATGTGCGAATGATCAACACGTTTTCATTTTTAAGTAAACACAAAACAGAAACCTTGAAATGACACTTTACTATTAAAATCAATGTGATTATAATATACGTATATAGTGATGTTAATAAGAGAGAGAAACAAGTATAAATAAAGCTGCCTATATGTATATTTATGGCCTAGCTCTGGTCCTTTGGAAGTAATTTGGTTATAGGGTGTCTAAAAATGAACTGCTATTTGTAATATTGTCAGACCAATTATTGCTATCATTTAGACAAATTTAGTTACGGCCAAAAGATAAAATCATATAAAGTAGTCTTATCTCACTCGTAGTCGAGAGAACTGGTTATCTATCTTATAGGTTTCGTATTTCATAAAATATCAATAATTGAGTTCATACTTGGAGCAAATAATCAAAGACGTACGTACTAACTTTAAATAATTTTGACGTGATTCAGTTGATGGTGATTTGTTATTTGACCAAAGTTCGACTATCAGAATTGGATTCGAATACACTTTCTCTATAAACCCTTCCCACCAATGAAGAGTGCCCTGTAAGCCAAGAAAGCTATACAAAGACGTTTTGGAACGCTACGATACGAACCCTAAAGATATCCTTGTAATGGAAGTAACCTATCTAAAACACTATCATGTACATGTGTTTAACCCTGTGTAATAAGGAAGGGTGTCTTCCACAATAACACACTTTTTACAAAATATATTGCAAATTAGACACTTTCTGAAGATGACACACTTTTTCCACTGTACAACAAAAATCAATACCCTTTTACCCTCTAACTAATGGTTAGAAACGAACCAATTATGCGGCGGCCGTGACACAAATCGTTGGTTACTCTTCTACCATTGCCTCTTGTTCCTTTAAAGATATTCACCATCTCTGCTCCGACGATTCACCTTCCTTCCCTTCTTCTCTTTGCCCTACGCCAAAGAACGCTTCTATATCTAATAATATGGAATTTGTGATGCAACATGAAAGGAGAGTCTCCAAATTGCAGGATTGGGCGGATCTTTGAAGACCACACAGCCACAACGCTCGCAACAAGGTCCCAAGTAGAAAGCTTCGTCGGATCTCCTCTCAACCACGCTCGCGATTCAAAGTCATCAAATCAAAGACCCGTATCAAAGTCATCAAATCAAAATTGCGGTTTCTAGATCTGTGTGGGAGTGTTTTTATCTATAATCAATCTCGTTCATCTCTGTTTTGATTCTTTAGGGTTTGTTGACCAGTGATTGAATTTGTGTTCTCTTATCTGTTGCAGGTGGGTTCTGATAGGTTTCAATTTCAAGTCATGTGTTTGTTTAATGGATATGTGTCTACGTTGATGGTTTTGTGGAATCTGTGAATTAGAGAATAAGCTTAGTTTTGTCGATTTCCGTGTTTGGTTGCTTATGCTTGAAATCGTGGAGAGTGAGCAGCTTTAAAGAGTGGCTTATATTCCAGATTTGATTTGTTCATATGAAAGGGTGTTGTGCTATGTACGGCGGTCGACAGAGAAACTCTCCTCCCTTTTCATTCGTTGTAGCCATGTACGGTGGAGGTGGGTTTCTCTTTAAACCCTTGAACTGCTTTGTTGTTTCATCTTTTGAGAATTCTTGAGTTCTTATGTGCAAGATTTTTTTTTTCTTTGGTGGGTTTCTCAGATGAAGTGTCAGCTATTGTGGTTGAGACTTGTAAGGCTGGTTACGCCGGAGTAACTACAAGCTCCATGGTACGTGTTAGTGTAGATATGCCTTAGTCTCTCGTATCTTCAGACTCTTAAGTTTTTTTCTGATGTGCTCACAAGGTTATTGGGGCAGTAGGTGGTTTAAAGAACTCAAGGCTGAACTCGCTCTCCTCCGAGGTACTCAAAACAAGCTCTCTAAAAGCATTTCACTTTGCTATTTGATTTTCTGTAAATTTAAACTATTAATGCTTCTTTGTTCTTCGTGTGTTTGTGTTAGTTTGTTGCAGGTTGAAGCTGATTACATGATGATATCAAAGAAGTTTCAAAGATTAGAGGTCCAAGAGTGTGGAAAATTCACAAGTTTAAATACAAGAATAATTTGAACTTATATTTTAATTATGTATTTTTACTTTGTAATATACGTATTTTGTATCATTGTTTCATATACATATAATAAAATTATGGTATTTTTCTCTTTAAATTTGTCAAATTATCCAAAAACCAAAAAAGAAACCCAGGAAATTGTAATTTCAATACGATTTAGTGTAATAATTAATAGCAAAGTACAATTGCTATTGTTGAATATACGATTGCATATAATAAAGCGCTATATTTGATGAAGACATGATAGCAATGCCAAAAACCGCTATCAAAAGTGGCGGACCTATTATGACGGACGATGATAGAGCGCTTCTTAAAACGCTATTGTATCGTTAGATAGCGTTATCCGGACACTACGTAAGGCCAATATTCTTGTAGTGTGTGGATGAGATGCTATGGCAAAATGGAACTATGTGATCATGTGGATGCAGTGCTATGGATGTGATCATGTGGATGAGGTACTATGGCCAAAAGGAGTTATGCGACCATGTGGATGCAGTGATATGGATGCGATCCTATGGATGAGGTGCTATGGCCAAAAGGAGCTATGCGATCATGTGGATGCAGTGTTATGGATATGATCATGTGGATGAATAATAGTATAGTTCATACAATTAAGGAGGAATAATAGTTTTTGTCTATTTACCGGGTAATACACCGTCTAGACAGAACTTCGTGGACAACAAGGCTCCGTGAACAAGTGGATAAGGGTTCATGGACAACAACGTTCTTCGTGGACATAATTCGTTATAATGGTTGACCTTGTTTAAAAAAATAAAAATAAAGTGGTTGACTTTATCTACAAGTGGAGGTAATACATTCTTTAAAAGAGACGACTAATGTATCCATCCATTTATTTACATAGTGGTATAGTTCATACAATTAAAGAAGAATAATAGTTTTTTGTCTATTTAGCGGGTGTCCATATGGAATACACCGTCTGGACAGAAATTCGTGGACAACAATGCTCTGTGAACAAGTGGACAGGACTTCGTGGACACAATTCGTTATAATGGTTGACCTTGTTTAAAAAAAAAAAAAGTGGTTGACTTTATACAAGTGGAGGTAATACATTCTTTAAGTTTTTTGTCTATTTTCCTCATGGTCTTGGTTTTATCTTTTTCTTAGGAGGTCATCTAAATGATCACTTGTTTTCCCTCTCTTTTGTGGTTTTTTTGGGTTTCCAGATTCAACTAAGTTTCTTTGATCCTGGAATCTCATCCTCAGCTTCAGTGGTTTCATGTTCAGACAGGAGATGTTACTCGAATTTCCAGACATAATCGGGCTGTTCTCCGAACAATTTTTGTTCCTATTCGTTTAAGTATTGTGATGGAAGTGGCACTTCTGGTTACTACATCTCAAATTTCATGTCCTTTGATACTGTTATTACCAGTACCTTGGCTATAAATTCCTCTGCTCCCTTTGTCTTCGGGTAAGATAACAGCAAAAGAATTGTGTGTGTACGTGTGTATATTACATGTCTCATATGTCTTATCTTGCATTTTATAATCCCCTTTCGATAATGATGACTTCATTTGAGAATATGGTGCACTGCCTTCTCTAAAACCTTAATTGATGCTGCATATATGATGACCACTCTTGACTCGTAACTGCATCTTCGGGGGAAGAAAATGTTGGCCAAATGAGAAACAATATTTCTGTTTATCAAAATGCATTCATTAGTTTTTTATCCAAGTAACATCGACTCAGGAAGTACAATATGATCTAACCTCCACTTTATATTTTCTGTTCTGTTTCAACTTTCATAATATGTGATGATTGTCTTCAATATTGACTTACAGGTGTAGCAATTTACACACCGGAGACTTACAAAGGCCTAGGAGAGCAGTAGATGGCATCTTTGGGTTAGGACAAGGGAGTTTATCTGTAATTTCACAGCTTGCTTCACTCTTCTATGATTTTGTTCCAAAACTAGTAAGAGTAGGCAATGATTTCTTCCACTTGATCATTCATCATATTTTAGATTTAACAATTGGTCCAATTAGGAAGCTAGAACCAAATTCTAAAAAATCAGCTCATCGAATATCCCATGAACTTTCAATCACAATAATTTCTCAGGAAAATTCTAGTTCGCCAAGTAATTACTAAGTAGAAATAATCACTTGAAACCTAATGACTATACAGAACAAATTATATGCAAATTTTCCAGATTTGTACCTGAAGCAAACCCTTCGATGAGAATGACACCACCAAGCCCAAGCCATGTGAGAAGAAACTTGTTCTCGTTCCGTCTCTGCTTCGTTGCTCCATATTCACTCATGACCACATGTTTCTACACAGGATAACGATGAATAACTTTTCTCTAGCTGAACACACGCGATTCTGAGATTGGGTATCGAATCTGGGAAATAGTTTCCTCCTTCTTCTTGCTAATTCTGTAATTTATGTTTCAGAGTGGTCTTGATGTCGATGAAAGGAGAGGAGTAAGAGGAGTCCGACAAAGACGGAGAAGAAGAAGACGGTGACTGTGAGGGTTTTTCAACCGATATGTTCGCGACTTGGGGAGATGAGTCTGATGAGGAATTGGAGAAAACCCGAATCAAAGATGGGTTTGATGATAACCTTTGTTGGCGATATGAAGCGCCATGATTTTTGGTTGCTTCGAAGGATTTAGGTCTTTGGGTGTGTGTAAGTGGAAGTGGTGACGATAACAGATCAAAGGAGTATGGAGTTGAGAGAGAAATGAGGGGGAGATGAGAGAGATGAAAAAGATCGAATGAAAAGTAAAAGAGGAGTTAAGGGATATTAGGGTTTGGGAAGATTTGGTTAGTTGTGTTTGAGGGTATAATAGATATTTAACATTATAAAAGTGTGTCAAAATTGAAAAGTGTGTTATAATGAAAGACAACTTTTAAAAAGTGTGCTAGAGTGCAATTGTCTCAATAGGGTAAGGAATATAGAAGAAAAACTGTTTCATCTCTGCTCACCCGCCACAGTTGTTTAACACAATTGTTTTGTTGGTCGCACGCATGCCTCTCTACTCATGGTTACAAGATTATTGGTTATGAATGACGGTAAGAGGTGCTTTTTGTCTCAAAAATTAAGCTACCGTTCTTTCTTTCTTTCTTTTTTTCTTTTTTTTTTTGCCATTGTTGCTACCATTCTTTGAACTTTTGGTTACAGATTTGGCGTTTATTTAGTATTTGTAGATTTGACAATGGAGATTAAAATGTCTAATCCCAAGAACAAAATCATGTTTTTTGGCAATTATCTTATCTACTAGCTAACAACATCGTAAGACCAGCCAGATTACTTTATCTAAACAACACAAGAGATGCCATTTCATGCTTATATAACATTTCGTAGTTTTGCTATTTAGAAACTATTGTTGCTGATCATGTGATTGAATCTGGAAGCAGATACTAGATAGGCTTTTAACCGGTTCGATATATGCATTTTGGAATCTAGCTAGGATTTGTTTGGGGTAAACAAAGTTTCTTACTTCTACTAAGAAAAATATTGTGTCACTCTTTGATGAAATTACGCATTCTTGGAGAGATTGAAGAATGCATGAGGATGGGCAGAGGCGCAGAGCTTAAAACATTGGAAAGGGATAAAACAGCAAATCATTTGAAAACAAAACAGAGTTTAACACAAGGAAGATGTAAAGTTGACGCAAGGTGTTCATACGCACAAAAACCAAAGTCTTTTGACAGAAAAAGGTGAAGGATGACAATAAGAGAGAGACTGGTACCAACCCTGCATCAGCTTGCATCATCAGCTAGTCTCTGTCTCTGTCTCCATTTCATAGTTGTAACCTAGTCCTTGATCAAAACCAACAGTCTCCTCACTGCGCTTCCGCTACACGTTGTAAGGTTCAGCCTTGGTCGATAGGCTTTTCTCCTAGGCTTTCGAAAAGCCATTCGAAGTTTCCTTCAGTACGTAGCATACTTGATGTGAGAACATTGTAACGGATAATACGATACATGTCAAGTTTATAGGAGAAAGCCTCGTCTTCTTCGATGGTTTTTGAGATTACAATCAAATTTAATGATGTAAAAAGAGACGAACGATTTTTCAATGCCCACCAAGAAATGTCCACTATTATACTACAAGTTCTCGCAGATTCAGCCCCTGGAAGTATATATCAACGTAGATCTAGATTATTTAGAGACATATATACAAAAGTATAAACAAAACAAAAAAACAAGTAACGGGGAATCCACCTTGTCGGCGTAAGATGGTGATTCCGGCATCCCTATAGCCGTCGACCAATCGATCCGTAAACTTTTCCTCATAAGCCTTGATTGACAAGTCACCATGATAACCCATCTTGGTTAAAAGGGTGCCGTTTCTGCCTACGGATGAGAGAGTCGGTTAGGGCTGATGAACCTTTAAGTTTCCTAAGAAAGCTCAAATCCCAAGTGGAGAAATTGTGTGGGTTTCCTTGAGTATGAAAAACTATACAGATGGTGTACCGTATGTACATCTCAGGGTTAAGTAATAAGGGAAGAGAAAAGCTTACGTGAATTTTGTACCCATTTCAGAGTGTAACTTCTCCAATGTAGACATGAAGAGATCCCTATTAGCCACCACTTCCTCGTAACTTGCAAGAGAAGATGGGTAAGTCGGGAAGTGCGGTCTGAAGAAATCGTAATTCTCAAGTAGCTTGTGGTAGTGATTGCGCAGTTGATAGGATGCGTTTGTTATTGCTGAAGGAAAGCTAAACTAAAGGTATCCGCCACTTCCCTCAATCTCCTTTCTTCAATCACCTGCAAACTCAACAAGGAATTAAGATCCAAACCTTTTTTTTTTACAGAACACAATGATTAATTCCCATTAATAAGAGCCTGCAAGGAGCCATTCAAAGGAAATTTCATATTTACCTTTTTGATTACACCACAAGAAGTTATCTTGACAAACTCCTTTCCTCCTACGATTGGAACCCTACACTTATCACGATCTGTCAATTGGGTTATATCCAAACATCAAACCTTCGAAGATGAGGCTTATTTGGTAAAAGAAAGACACAAACTTTTGCATACATAAAACTATTGGCAGAGTACAGATACTGAATACTGAAACTAGTAAATCCAAAAAAAACTAACTAAAAGATATGACAAGCTCACATTTCAAACATATATAGTCATTGATAAATAACTAACATTACTCTCGTAGAGAATCGGAATCTTTCCTCTACGGACTGTACATGTAAGGGTTCAGAGCAACAAGATAAAGTTAAGTAACAAGGGAAGAGAAGAAAGAAAGTCCGACATGAATGTTGTACCCATTTGAGAGTGAAACTACTTCAATGTATACATGAAGAGATCCTTGTCAGTCACCACTTTCTCTTAACTTGCAAAAGGAGATGGGTAAGTCCGGCGAGTGTTACTTATCGATACTGAGCTCGGATCAAGATTAGCGCTTGATGTTATGTTCAAAAACCACTAAACTCCTTCTGCGTTCAAAGGCAAAACGTGGAACATGTCATATTCATCAAACAACCGATCCCAACCACACACAATTTTGACAACATCAGAAACAGAGTTTCGAAATCTAAGAAGGGAAACAGTAAATGACGTTTACAAACAAATACACAGATTCAATCAATTTTACAAGATACGTTTCTCTCTCTCCCCAATGTCTCTTTGAACGGATCGGAGATTCTTGAACACAAACCAATAACGAGTGAATTTTCCGATGGATTCAAAGCAGCGACGATTGAAAGATCCCAATTTCAAGGATTCCCGCGGAAACAACAGGAAAATCTCAGAAAAAACAGAGAGAACATAAGAAAAAAATAATCTTAAAGTGTTACTTATTTTCTCACTCTTTCCATTTAATTATGTGTATGTATGAAATATAAATATAAAAATTGATGATCACTTATATATCCGGTAACTTTGACTTCACATTTAAACACCATAAATTTAACTAAACAATATATATGGCCATATGGGCATACAACATTCAACAAACGATATTATAAACGAAACAGAAGAAGCATAAACACTTGGGATCAAACTCCCATGCATCTTTGAAACTAGGGATTGACCCTTTCTTTCTGACAAGATAATCTAGGATACTTTGGACTACATCCCCATGCATGATCTTGAGCGAGAGCTTGGTAGCTTATTATCACATCTTCTGCATTGGTCTTGAGGGTTGCAAATGTGAACAACACCATAATAACTGCCAGATTTATTATAATAGCCTTAATTAATTTCTTAGACATACCCATATCTTTTTTTTTATTACTGAATTAGGAGGAAAAAACACTCAGAAAATCTATCTATAGAAAGATTGGATTTTTGTTGTTGTTGTGTGAGAAACACATGAAGGGATTATGAAGCTTTAAATATTATAGGAGATATATGGGAGACGATATTGTTATGTTTCTTTCTTTTTTTGGCGTACAGATTTGGTGTATCAATCTAAAATATTGATATTGTTATTTTACTATTTTTTTCCTAAAGTGATTAAAAGTTAGTTTCACGTCTTAAGAGTCACCAAAAGTTTTAATGATTTTGTTATCATTGCAAGTTTGCAACAAACTACTCGATGAACAGTTGAAGAAACTGAAGCACTTTTAACTAAAATAAAAAATAAAAACAGAATTATATATACTTTGTTTTTCTGAATGTTACAAAAGCAATAAGCTGTGCCAATTGCAGCCAAATTATGTTTTGATTGGTTTTCTTAACTCGTACAATTAGTTGGTTTCTTTTTAGTTTTTGTTTTCACATATCTTTCATTGATCTCATCTCTCTTTTACACTCTCTTAAATTTTGTATATCACAAGTACCGTCGCGTTTTAGTCTTTGCATATTTTAGAGAAAAAAGTATAATCTTTTAGTTATTTTCTCCCTCTTTCCATTTATGTGCGAATGAAATATAAATTAGTTGATCTTTGATAATGTTGGAGACAAAAATATATTTACAAATTAATTTGCTCTTTCTCGTTTTGTGTATTAAATAAGTTTAAAAATATTTGGTTGTGTGATATCAGAAACGCTGCACGAACTTGTGCAGTAGCCTAAAGACGTGAATTTAATAATTTATTGATATAAAAAAATAACAACCATAATTCTCCTCTATTGTAACTAATTGTGACGTAATTTTGTTAGTTATTTTTAATTTTATTACCATAGTTTGGTTAAAAGGAATAAAACAAACTTTTGGATTCGAATCTCTTTTATTTTTAATCAAAGTGATTCAGTTTTTTTCAACTGGTCATAAAGTTTGTTGCAATGATTTAAAAGCTATAAAACATATCAATAAGCCGTTAAACTAATTTCTAATAACTTTACGGAAAAAACAGTAAAATGACAATATGAATGTTTCAGAAGGATACACCAAATCTGTATGCCAAAAAAAGAAAGAACCGTAACAATATTGTCTCCCATATATCTCCTATAATATTTAAAGCTTCATAATCCCTTCATGTGTTTCTCACACAACAACAACAAAAATCCAATCTGTCTATAGATAATTTTGAGTGTTTTTTTCCCTTAATTCAATCAAAAAAAAGATATGGGTATGTCTAAGAAAAAAGTTAAGGCTATTATTATATATGTGGCACTTATTATGGTGTTCTTCACATTTGCAACACTCAAGACCAATGCAGAAGATGTGATAATAAGCTACCAAGCTCTCGCGCAAGATCATGCATGGGGATGTAGTCCAAAGTATCCTAGATTATCTTGTCTTAAAGAAAGGGTCAATCCCTAGTTTCAAAGATGGGAGTTTGATCCGAAGTGCGATATTATTATATTTTTTTCTATTTCGTTTATAATATCGTTTGTCGAATGTTTTATGTCCAGATTTGTTAGTTAAATTTATGGTGTTTATATGTGAAGTCAAAGTTACCGGATAAGTGATCATTAATTTGTATATGTATGTGTCAAATTACATCATTTGTTATAAATGAAAAGTATAAAGTTTCACCAAGTTACAACTTGTAATGTTTTATTGGATAAACGACAAGAAATTATATACAATTGCAAATTAATTTGCTCTTTCTCTTTCTCATTTTGTATTAAACAAGTTAAATAGTATTTGGTTGTATGATATTATGGATAACAACCAAAATAATAATACGAAAATATTTTTAACAAACACTAAATCAGAAAAGAGACAAAAAGAAATTAAAAAAATACGTCAAGTAACGCTGCTGCTTCATCATCACTAATAGATGAAACAAGCATCGCCGAGCCCACTACTCATATACAAGTTACAGAAGTCACAACAAGTTCTGAGGTTAACCTCCCCACTGAATTTCAAGTAACCACTCAAGCTACAAGCCAAGTGGTTGTCCTACCTTCATCAACTGCTGTCACCACTTCTGAGTTGGAGCTTGGCTCTACCTCTATTGTTACTTCTCCCCTATTGCCTCATTTGGTCTCGGATGCTAACACTCTACCAGCTAAGTCTGATTTTGTACTGTTTAGTAGCGCGGGTAAAGATACTTTGAATGAAGAAGATCAAGGAGTTAACAGCTTCGGATTGTCGGATCAAGACCTGGAGTGTACGGCTCAAAGGATCTTAAGGGAAAGGCCTATCAAACCTACCCAAAAGATTCAAGACATGTGGACGGTGTAGGTCGTGGCAAACGCGGTCGTGGCCGTGGAGGCCGAGGTCCCAAACATTAGCGACTAGTGACATTCATCACTAAGTCTCTCCTTCTTTCTAATAGCTGCTCTCATACAATGTTTATCTGTATGATTTGCTTCTTCTCTACTTTGAAAAACTATACGACCCAAATGTCATATCTGCACTTGTCACTTTTATATTTTTAATGCACAACCAATTATCAAAAAAAAAAAAAAAAAATTTAGTAACGCATGCATGAACTTGTGCAATAGCTTAATACGTGACTTTATATATGAAAAAATAACAACCCTAATTCTCTATTTTTTAATATAAATGATTAAGATTTAGAAAGTTAGAAGCATTTACGCGTTAATTAAATTGTAGTAACTAATTTTGACGTAATTCAGTTGTTAGTTATTTTGTTTTAATTACGATAGCTTGGTTAAAAGGAACAAAATAAACTTGGGTTCTTTTCTGAGTGATTAACCCAATTCTCATCAGTGACAATTGACTTGTGGCCCAAGAAAGCTATACGAAAAACATTGAAACGCTACAACAAACCCTAAAGCCTAAATATATATTGTGCTATATCATGTTTCAAAACCCTGTGTAATAAGGAAAAGAGTAAAAGCAAAACTGTTCTAACTCTGCTCAACGGCCACCTGAGACGTACGTGCTCATTAAGTCATCGGTTATCTCAAATAGGGTTTGGAGGGAATTGTCGCAGTGGCGTGCGTCAATGATTAGCTTCTCATGGTTGTGATCTTCCATTTTCTCCTCAGCTACAGCACGCTTTGTCCTCCACTACGTCCATTCCTTTCTTAACCTATTAAAAATCATACCCTGAGCTTAGAAATCAAGAAAAAACCGTAGATGATTTTCGAGACGTTAATTAAATATTAGAAATGCGGATTTAATGTTGTATGCCACCAAAAAAAAAAAAATGTTGTATGCCACTTTTACATCTCCATTGAGCTTCTCTTGAGTAACTGTGTTGACTGGAGGAGGTTGAGGATACAGAACTCCTCTCAGCTTCTCAGATCCGATTGTAACAGTAACAAGATAACCACTCTGAAATATTCCATCCAACACGCCAGTCACAGGAACTGCACAAAAAGAAGAGACACACAAAGGTTCAACTTTATAAGCGGCAAAAAGATGACAATATATGGCAGAGAAGGTAACGTGTTTCACACATAATATTAATACGAAAACGATGACAATATATGGCAGAGAAGGTACCTTTAATGGTGGAGCAATGTAAATATTATTTGCGTAACGCTGATTTTATTAAACTGGGCCGTAGTTTATAGAATCCAGTCAAAGCCCAATATGACTTAAATCTCCAAAGTCAAAAACATATTTTCATTTCATTTCAATTAATTTATAAGCAAGCGAAGGCAATAACCCCACTTTTTCTAATTTCTACACACACGTTCATAAACCATTTGTCAATAGGAAAACTAATAGCTAGCTATATCAAGTATAAACCACGGCATAATCACATATCTTAAATTTATAAATATATAGTAAATTATACTAATTACTAGCATTGACAAAAAAAAAAATCAAAAATATTAGTTATATTTATTTTTGATAAAAAAAAGTTAAAATTACAAAACTATAAAATAATTAAAACTAAATAATACATCATTATATATATGTCCATTATAACTTTTAAAATTATTTATGTGAATATAACTTTTAAAATTTTAAATTATATATGTGCATTATATCTTTTAAATTGTATATGTACATTGTAGCTTTAAGTTAAATTAGTTAACTAATTTTTAATGCACACTATATATTTTATATGTAACTAATTAACCAACTTAATATTTATTACATTAAAACTATAAAAGTATCACTTGGTTAAATTATATATGTGCATTGTAGCTATAAGTTAAATTAGTTAACTAATCTTTAGCACACATATATTTTATATATGGAACTAATTTAACTAACTTAATCTTTATTACATTAAAATTACAAAACTATCACTTAGTTTAATTATATATATGCATTATTTTAAGTTAAATTAGTTAACTAATTTTTAATGCAAACATATATCTTATATGGAACTAATTTAACTAATTTCATCTTTATCAAATTAAAAAAATTATACATTAAAATCTAAAGTAATAATGTACATATATAATTGACAATGGTGAATTATTTAGTTTTATTTACTTTATAATTTTGTAATTTTATCTTTATTTTTAATAATTGGAATTTATTTTTTTGTCAACCCCGATCTTTAGTAGATTCTAACGACTGGTGTACTGGAATATGATAGTTATAGTGTTGACACCATGTCATATGGTAGTTGGTATATGTGGACATGCAATACATATATTAGTGTAGTTTACTATATATTTGTAAGATTGGAATATATGATCATGCCGTAACCTATACTTGGTGTACCTACCTATCATTTTCCTTTGTCAATAGGAAAGTTTTCACTACAGTTTTCTAAATAAAAAAAATAGCATCCTCAAAGTCAATATTTATATAGGGTTTTTGGCCTTTCTATTAGGAGTGGGCGTTCGGATACGCGTTCGAATTTGGTTCGAATTTTTCGGATTTTTGAATTTTCGAGTTTAGGTTCATAGCGTCCGTTCGGGTATTTTAAACATTCGGATCTAATTTTATCCAAAAGCCAAAATTATCCAAAATTACCCGAAATACCCGAAATTATCCCCAAAATAAAATCCAAAACTATTCAAAATTATCCTAATTACTCGAAAATTCCGGTAAAAAAATCCAAACTACTTAAAAATATCCGAATTAATTGAAAATATTGGTAATAGAACTATCCCAACTATTTAAAATACTAAAAATTAATTAAATAACACAAAACTAGGTAAAAAAAGTTAATAAGTTAGTTAGGTTATTTTTCGGATACTCATTTGGGTTCAGGTTCGGGTCGGAGTTTTTTGGATACCCAAAATTCTAACGTCTAAAAAACGTTCGAATATTTTTAAAGTTTAAATTCAGATTCTGATCGAATTCAGATTCGGATCAACTATTTTAAACCGGGTTCGGTTTGAATCTTCGGATCTCGATATTTTGCCCAGCCCTACTTTCTATATTGCAAAAAGTGAGCTTCAGTCACGGTAAAGCTAATTTTAGTTAGAAGTAGGTGTACGTTTTTATCATCCCGGAACAATATTAAATGTTTTAACTTTTATGAATCAAATTAATAATATGATATTATTTATATATGTGGATAATACACCCACATTTGGCAGACGCATATAATTTGTTGTAGTAGATATATATTATAAAGAAATAAGATTTATAATCAATAATAAATAAATAAAACACTAAGACATCTTCATGTACCATATTGTCAAACATCTTGTACTATCAGGAATTTTTCTGTCTCTTAAGTTTCACCTAATTTTCTTAAGAAGTCTTGTTTTTACCAAGACTCTGATGTTTTTGCTCAGGTACGTTTGTCTGAGAATTATCGATCAATATACATTATTCTCTTTATAATGTGAATTGCTTAAACCAAGATGTGTTACAAATTTGAATCTTTAGTATGACCAAATTAGCCACGAGACTGCATCATCTATACCATTTAGTTTCAAAAATAAAATTTTACTTAGATGTCATCATTAAAACTAAAGAAATCAATAATTCATATATTTGCCTTAATTTTAATTAGATTATTTGTATTCGAAAACTAGTTACACATCTAGAATCGAATATGATAATAGATCAATTTACATTTTTAAAATTTCGATTCGGGTTTAATTTTTAATCAAATAGATCTTTAGACTTTTAATAAATTCAGTATGGTTTACCAACTCATTTTAGTTTTGTGATAAATTTTTTTGGGGTTCGTTTGGATTAATTAGATTCGTTCAGCTTTTTGTTTGTTTGTTTTACAAGACATATTAGTTCAATTTATTTAGATTCATATAAACCTTGTAAGATTTATATATATATATATATATATATCACTTTTGCGAGTACAAGTGAATAATCATGTGTTAAAATACTATAAAGAAATGAAGAGAAACCATATTTGTCAAGATGAGAATCTGTTGGGTGTGGCTAAAAAATGATTGAAAATTAGCATCTTTAATACATTTAAATATATAGTTGAAATAATTGTCCAAAAAGGTCACACTTATTCGGATCAAAGCATGAGTGAGTAGCAGTTGGAACAATTACACTAAGAGATTCCAAAACCATAATCTTCTCATGGGCCGTGAAAATGAAAGCCAAGAAAAAAAATGATACAAAAAAAGGTAGGCCAACGACATCACCCAACCTCTCCAGCCAGTAAATTTATTGCAAAATAAATAAAAGTAAAGAAGCTATAGATACAACATTTACAAACCAACTATATATATAATCTTGAAAGTAACTAATATGAAATTTTGAATCTTCTATTCACCAATCTCTTCCCATTTTCAATATAATTTACACAATGATTATATTTTTAAAAGAGCAAAATTCAAAGAGGGATCACATAAGCTAGTCTATCAGACCCATGCAGAATCGAAGATGTTGTGGTGAATATTAACATGCTTTAACACCTCTAATATTTGTATTTTCTCTGTTTTATTTTAATTTATGATTCTTTTAATGAAATATGAAGCGTTAAACTCGGTAATTAACAAAATAAAAGTTGACTCCAGTTTGTTTACTTCTTATATCGATTACTTATCTTTGAATTTGAAGTAGCAATCTTATCTTTATTAGCTCTTTTTTTTTTAATTGCCGCCCTTATCTTTTTGCATTTATGGTGGCATTATGTCCGTTGCTCAATCCTTTTAAAGTTTTTCAATTTCCAACTGTAAAATTTTGACTTCCCCAGTTACAAAACAATTGATAATTGCAATAAAATAACCAATAATAATTCTAAAGAATATATAAAAATGCTTTAAAAAATCTTTCAATGAAACTCTTCTAAATAGACATTGATCGCGCCATTCGTCGCGGCGACCAAAGCTTTGATTTTCTTATAGTGGCAGTATTTAAAAATATAATATGTTTAAATTGATACAAAAAAAATTCAGATACAGTACTAATCAACTTTTAAATTAGTGAATATGTGAATGCAACAATCAACTTTTGATGCGGCTGTTTATTAATGGCGTTCAATATTCAAAGAGCAAAGTGTACACTACAATTTTTTAAATATTCTTAAATTTCAAATTTGTTAATTTTGGTTTAATTTATATCCGAATAATTCATTAAAATAGAAATTGCTTACCCAGTGATTTTACAAGTCTAAAATGCTAGAAACTGTAAACAGTAAGTTATATAATACATGTGTTGGATAAACAGAAAGTTATCTACGCAGAGCTTAACTATCATTGGAGTGTAATGTAGGACAAAAGTAATTGAATTTGGATCTTAATGCGGTCCTTGTTTCCAAAGAAATACGAATTTTTATTTTATTTTTTGTTAAAAGGTTGGAAATACAAATTGTTGACTTTGGGGTCTTTTCATTTTCATAAATTGTTGATGGAGACACAAACTCGACATGAGTGACGGGCAGATAATCACATGTATTTTGATGTCCAGAAAATAGATGAAACGTCTATGTTGGGGCGGATTTGATTGATAATCCCTTCCATAATATTGAGGGTTTAATCTAAAAATGATAATCATGTTTACTTCTTCTTTTATATGGCTTCCATTTGCTATTATATATCAACATCTTACCCATGTTTGTCTTTCACTTTCCTCCACTCAACTCAAGATCCCTGTGTGCTACGCGCGTATATATCTGTTTTTTACTTTGGTTGATTAACGTTACAATCAGATACAGCAATAGAAACGATGTTGGCGGTAAAACATATTTATGCCGTTACTTTATATTATCACATCATTTTGAGACAGTAAAGTGTAAGTAAGGATACGTGAATTGTAGTATATTTAATTTATTAATTTATATGTAAAAGAGTTTCAGTAAATTACTAAATTTTTATGAAATTAATGAACTAATTTAAAACTTTATGATAATTCTGTTTGTTTTACCAAAATTGTATCTAAATCTCTTATTGTACCTTCTCCTACCAATCAGACTATACAACTAAATCTCCATCTTATAAATGCGTCTACATGCCATCTCATATAACACTTTTCGGTGTCTCTAACTTAACCAACATTTTGACCATTAATTTCTTTTTTTTACCAGTTTGTGTCATTAATAGAATATTTACGGAAAAAAATAAAACTAAGATGAATCAAAATAATTTAATATTTTACAGTAAAACCCCTATAAATTAATATTCGCTAAATTAATAACCATTATAAATTAATTAATTTGTCCAGTTTCGAATTTGATCCGTGTAAAAATTAACAAAATTCAATAAAATAATAAAATCATTTTTTTTGAAAATTTTATGTAAATAAATGGTTTCATTATTATTATAAATAAATAATTATATAAAATTATTTAAATATAGTTAAGAAAATTAAGTAAATATGACTCTAGTGTTATTTTTTTATTTTTAAATTTGCATTTTTGTTGGAACTCATATCTAATCTTTCTTACTCATCAAAAACTTTAGGTATTATTCTCTTGAATTACATCTAAAAATTAAGAAATTTTAGAAAAATATAAATTTTAGCAAAAGTTTCTTATTTTTATTATTTTTTTTAATTATTAAATCAGACAAATCTCTTTATAAATTAATTATTTTACAAATTAATAAAATATTATGATCCCGACATTATTAGTTTATTGAAGTTTTATTGTATATGGTATTATAACTTGGGGTAAAGTTATTTGGTCATAATTCTACATTAAAATCTCACCAGATTTACATAATTCTTCTGAACTACTTGATTGCTGGGAAGAAAACTAATATATCACATATGGTAGATTTACGAAATCTATTTGCGGAAGAAATATGTTCACCTAAAGAATAGTCAAGGTCTATACATCAGTTAAAACCTGTAATTAACGAAAAACAACACAGTGAATAAAACCACTCTTTATAATGGAGGTGGGATGATACCTAATATTTTTATCAATAGAAGTCAGGTTCAAAACGCTACTAAAACATTATTCGCAATCGACTACTCCGAATTAAAATCATCAAATTCAAATTAGCATATAAAACAGACTCCAAAATAGTCTGGACTTCTATAAAATAAATTAACAAAAACAAGTAGTCTCTACAAAAACACAAAAGTATATTGTTTAGACCATTTCATCTGCCTATACATGTGAAAAATATAATTTTATCTAAAGTCTTGAAGACCCATTGGCAAACTAATCCACCGAAATTTTTTCCAAACATCTGAAATTAAAACTAGAGAACCGATCACAAGAACTATATGAATAAAATTAATTACTAACTTAACTATCTTATAACAGTTAAATGTGCTAATAGTAGAACCCAAATACTATCAAATGTGTTAATTCCAGTATAGCATTATATTTGAGAAAAAAAACTACATATACTAGTTGATCGGTGTTGTGACATGTTCTGATTCGCGGACCTAAAAAGTATCTAAATTTAGCACTCCACTAAAACAAGCTCATTATCTTTGTTGGCTGCTTGATTCATAATTTCATACAATAAAAACAGAGCTAAGGAAGTCGCTAATATTGTTGTCATTTTTTTGTTAAAAGGTTTATCATGTTATTATTTTCTCAACTGTCAAATTTTCGTATCATCATAAAAGCTGGACGAAAATGGTCTTACTTCTTATCGATAGATAAATAACACACACATTCAAATGTTGAAAAATAAAAATTTAACCCATCAGATGAAAAACAAATCCAACCTAGAAAACATTAAAAGTAGCGCGTATTTATTTTCAAATGCATTTACACGACCTTGAAACAAAAAGTAAAAACTTAGATTCGAGTTTAGAATTTATATTAGGCAAGAAATAAAAAACAGAAAAATAGAAGAAGACAAAGTTTCGACCGCGTCAATGTTTCTTCTCGACGACACGCTTTCAAAGTCTTCTTCGGGTCTCATTTTTTCCATACGTACACATAAATATAATTTTTATTTTTCGTCTTATATATATACACGTACATATATAATTTCTAAGTTACATAATTTTCCCGAAATCAATGGGTTTAAAAAAAAAAAAATTCTCGTTGAAAAAATCAATTAGAGCTAAGAATAAAACAAAAAGAAAAGAACTTTATACCAAAAAAATGAAGAATCCTGGGCCATGACACATCACCATAAATGACCAAACCCGATGAAAGGGTTTGCTATATTCAAACCACGCGAACCTAATCTTGTTGAAATTAATGCCTCCAATCTTCAAACTATATTTCAAATAATATTTTTATTTTTCAAATCAAATAAACACTACTATTCAAAATAGGATAAAGTTATAAACACTTTAAAGATAAAATATGACATATTTCTAGAAAGAACACACTATAAATAAAACATCCTTGCTGGCAAAAATCCATCACTCAAATCTGGTCAGTCAAATAGATCGCCACAAAAAGTTATAAAAGCATTATCATATCTTCAAATTCATTCACATTTTGATATCTACACATTCACATGGCGCCAATGGTAATGGACCGTCTCTGTTTCGTACTACCGACAGAATCCGGCGAGTTAAAGCCGCAGCCGGTAAAGTCTCCGGCGATGGTTGAGGAAGAGACCAAAGAAGAAGAAGAGGAGAAGAAGAGCCGTGACTGTGGACGTCAAGTCGTGACTTTGATAGGAGATCTATTCCGGCGATTACACAGCTCCAAATTGGTGAAAAGCTTGATTCTTTGTAGTATCAACGAACATAAAGATTCGATTTCAGTGGAGATTAATAAATCTTTCACTGACATGGAAGGTGTTCAGCTCTCCAGCAAAGTCGGTTGCGAGAATCCAAGAATCTTTGGATACTCCGAGCTTTACATCGGAACTAATGGATTCAGCGACGAGTTGATCCTCGGAAGCGGCGGATTCGGCCGTGTTTACAAGGCGGTGTTACCGAGCGACGGAACCACGGTGGCTGTTAAATGCTTGGCGGAGAAGAAAGGAGAGCAGTTCGAGAAAACTTTCGCGGCGGAGCTTGTTGCGGTGGCTCAGCTCCGGCATCGGAATCTTGTGAAACTGAGAGGTTGGTGTCTACACGACGACGAGTTGCTTCTTGTTTACGATTACATGCCTAATCGGAGCTTAGATCGTGTGCTTTTCCGACGACCGGAGATGAACTCTGATTTTAAACCGTTGGATTGGGATCGGAGGGGTAAAATCGTCAGAGGACTCGCCGCCGCGTTGTTCTATCTTCACGAGCAGTTAGAGACTCAGATCATTCACAGAGATGTGAAGACGAGCAACGTGATGTTAGATTCTGAGTTCAACGCTAAACTTGGAGATTTCGGGTTAGCTCGGTGGTTAGAACACAAGATTGATGAAACAGAGCCTGATTCGAGTTACGACTCTGTTTCATCGTTCCGTAACCACCAGTTCCGAGTCGCCGATTCGACTCGGATCGGTGGTACAATCGGGTACTTACCGCCGGAGAGTTTCCGGAAAAAAACAGTCGCCACCGCTAAAACAGACGTTTTCAGCTTCGGTGTTGTGGTTTTAGAGATTGTTTCCGGTAGACGCGCCGTTGATCTTTCCTTCTCTGAAGACAAAATAATTTTGCTTGATTGGGTTAGGAGATTATCCGATAACCGGAAAGTACTCGACGCCGGAGATTCTCGGTTACCAAAAGGATCTTATGAACACTCCGATATGAAGAGAATGATTCATCTTGCTCTGCTCTGTTCGTTAAACAACCCAACGCATCGTCCCAACATCAAATGGGTGATCGGAGCACTTTCCGGCGAATTTTCCGGTAATTTACCGGCGTTACCTTCATTTAAGAGTCATCCTCTTTATATTCCCTTATCTTCTCTAAAATCAACCTCAACTTCGGCGACTACGACGACCACCAGAACAACGACGACCACCACCACCTCCGCAACTAGCTTCAACGCGTCTTCGGAGTCACCACCGCCGTCGTCAAATTACGTTACTGCCCTTGAGGATTCCATTTACCAGACGGCGGAGACTGGAGAGAATCGGTATTTTAATTACAACAGCCGGCGAGTGACGTCATCTAAAGCTTTCGTATTGGACACGCCAAGGGAGATATCGTACAACGACATCGTTTTAGCCACTGATAATTTCTCCGACGCGCGTCGCGTTGCTGAGGTTGATTTCGGTACGGCTTATTACGGTTTACTAAACCAGGACCAGCATATTGTGGTGAAACGTCTCGGTATGACTAAATGTCCGGCGCTTGTAACTCGGTTCTCCACTGAGCTACTTAACCTAGGCCGGCTTCGACACCGTAACCTCGTTATGCTCCGTGGGTGGTGCACCGAACACGGAGAAATGCTTGTAGTGTACGATTATTCTGCGAATCGTATGCTAAGCCATCTTCTTTTCCATAACCACATACCAGGAAACTCTGTTTTGCGATGGAAAATTCGGTACAACGTGATTAAATCGCTTGCTTGCGCTGTACGGTACCTCCATGAGGAATGGGACGAGCAAGTCGTTCACCGAAACATAACTTCTTCAACAATCTTTCTCGACAGAGATATGAACCCGCGGCTCTGCGGATTTGCATTGGCCGAGTTTTTATCGAGAAACGACCAGGCTCATCAAGCTGCAAAGAAGAAGGGATCTGCGCAAGGGATTTTTGGTTATATGGCACCAGAATACATGGAATCAGGCGAGGCAACAACCGCAGCAGATGTATACAGCTTCGGCATGGTGTTACTAGAGATGGTTACAGGTCAGCCGGCAGTAGACTACAAAAGGAAAAAAGAAGATGCTCTTTTGGTGTTGAGAATCCGCGAAGTGGTCAGTAACCGGAAAAAGCTATTGGAAGAGATTGCAGATATTCGTTTAGATGATGTGTATGAGAGGCAAGAAGTGGCGAGGGTATTGCGGTTAGGGTTGGTTTGCACGAGAACCGATCCAAAACTAAGACCTAGCATTAGCCAAGTGGTGAGTATATTGGATGGAAGTGAGAAGTTCTTCAAAGAGGAAGGAGGAAAGGAAGGTGATGTGAGCCGCAAGCAAATGTATGAGTCGTCTATATTGATGATTAGACAAATGCAGGCCCTTGGGATCCATTGAGTAATGTATAGGAGAATTGTTAGGAATGTTTATGTAATCAAATCTGTAATACAAGTATCATTCATGCCACTTTTTTTTTTTTAATTTTTTTTTAAGTTAAGTAAAGAAGATTTTTGGTTCACTTTTAGTTACTCTTGGACGAAAATCATCTAAATAGGATCATTCATTCCACGTATTCTTTTTGTCGTCAAAAATTGTCTTTTTCTTTTATTTCTTAAGACACTTGTGTATCACAGAATTTAATCATTTATAGTTTCATTAAAAAATTATAAATATATAATTCCAAAAAAACATACAGTACAAAAATTGATAAAATTAAGAACACAACACAAATTGATAAAATAATATTACTTTACATTTATAAAATGATGATTTAGACATATGAATATAGAATTAAGCATTACGATCACATCTGATATTCTCTTTACAACCAGTATGGTAATGGTTAACCGGCACTTTGACACATGAGTTGGTGTTCAGGTAGCCGTATGCTGGAATCTTGTCTCTTTCCATCGTTTCGTATCCTAAATGTTTTCTCGTTTCTCACACGACATAAATAATATAATCATCATTGTAGCAAATAGAAAAACAGTATGACTCTTCTTGTATGCAACCATTTTTTTATTTTTTTTTGTAGATTAAATGTAGACCAGTCTGTTAGTTTAAAGATCGTGGTTCTCTAATCTGGATGGAGAGATTATCATGGCTTAAACAATCAAGGATCAAAAATCGACCAAACAATGCCATGTTCGTAAGAATCTAAAAACGAAATGTAAAATTATGATACAAATTAATCAATGAATGGTATGTTGAGTAGGTTTCAAAATTGTATGACTAATTTACTATATTATATTACTTAATTAGTGAGTCAATCATGGTTCAAAACTGTAATTTTTTTTTTTTTGGAATAAATGTAACATTGTATTCACCAAAATAAGTGTTTTTTCAATAAATGCTTTATAGAGATTTAAAGTGATTGAAAAATGTTAAGCTGAAGTTTGAGATCTAAATTCCACGAGTTTGAAACCAATATTAGCTAGGGACAACTGAAAGATAAAGTTTTTGGAATCCACCTGAAGCCAAGGCCTAACATTAATTAGCCAAAGTGGACGAGAAAGGAGGAAAACAAAGTGATGTGAGCCATATAATTTATATGGTTCGTACACGTCCATGATCACACACATGTAGGTGTAAAAGTGTATAAATGCTAGGGATTCATTGAGTAATGTTTATAAAAGTGTATAAATGATATGTATTAAAAATTGCTGGTCTTAGTAGATATTGATCTTATTGCAAGATATGTATCTTAATTTCATTTTTTTATTTGTATTGTAATGTAAATTAGAAAAAGTTTTAAGTTTCACTTTGTAGTCTGCTTGAAAGTTGTCTTTGATTCGCTTTAGACTAACCCGGAATTTCATTTTCATAAACCAAAAAAGTTAGGGTCTATGCATTTTCATAATTAAATCTTATAGAATAAATACTGAGTTGTTATTAAATTTTTTAATCTTAACAGACATATACAGTATATAGTGTAGCATTAGCATGATGTATAATCTAACTCTAACTAACACATAAAGGAAATATACTGTACAATAATCATATGGAGATTTAGAAAATATTTTTTTATTCGAAATTCACAGATTTTACTTCATAGACGAAATTTGACGAACCACTATCGTAAGGTCCGCAAAATACACATTTTACCACTAAATTGTCTCTCAAAATCATGTGCACTAAAACCCATGTTCTAAAATTTCCGTCTAGCTCCGATTACTTCCGGCCTAGTCGTTAGGCTCACCTTATCCGCCACGATTAATGACTAATCCCTTGAAAAAATCAGTCACCCGATTACTCTCCGCTTAATCTGATTACTCCCCGTCTAATCTTGCATACTCCAATTATTTTTAGATTGAAAGTATAAAACAATTTATTTTTTGTTATTCAGACATTTAGATTGAAAGTTTGTGATGTTGTACAATAATTTATGTTCAAAATTTTTATGAAAATCATAAAATTTTGTCTTTAAAATACGTTTTCTATGTGTTTACTGCAATTTTGAAAACAATATTATATAAAAATTTAATTATAATAAATTAATAAAACATTAAAATAGCCTTAAAACTAGTCTTCGATTAATCTCTGATTTTAATGCGATTTTCTGATTAATCTTTAAGTTCAGACCGAGCATCTGATTAGTGCTTAGCAATTTTTTTGAACAAATACTAAACCTATATCAGCTTTAAGTTTAAAATTAAAAATACAATTAAAACCAAACAAACAACTAAGAAGAAACAAAGAAAGAGAAAAAAACTCACGTGACCTCCATGTCTTTTGTTTTTTGGGTCAAAACCTCCATGTTTTTTAAGAACAATATAACAACACCTAAAGAGTTATGACGGTCTTCGTCGTCTTCATCTCCATATTCGACCTTTTTCCAACGGTTATCGTTTCCATGATCTCTTTTAAAAATAGGATCACAAAATTTCTAATGAATAAATTTAACTGTGATCCATAACTCAGTTTAAATACGAAAACTCTAATCTTTTGTTTTTCGAAGATGAGACATTAAGACTTTTAATATGAAAGCTTTTTAACTCCGACCCACTTGGATCGATATCGAAGGCTCTGATACCATTATTTTTATTAACTAAACTATCTATATATTAAAAAATTTAGAAAAATATACACATATATTGCAATAATATTAAAACTTTTGGTGGCAATGGCACTGCTCCTCCCATTAACCACATACGTCCGCCCCTGTATGTGTAGTACATAAAACTATTAAAGTAAAAAGAGTTTACTCTAAATATCTAAAAGAAACGTGATTCATTTTTTAAAGTTTTCTTCATCCATTTATGCCCTAACGACAAACATCTTCAAGAAAACTTTAAGCAATGGTAGCAACACATATTTTTTAGTTTATTAAACAAAATAACATTTACAATTTCTTCTTCGATTTTTAGAATTGTGACAAGGGATGGTCAGTTTTTCGAATTTTTTTTGGGATATTATATTTTTACGAGCAGATGAAATAAAGCAAAAAAAACATTCATATAATTAACATTTACAGAAAAGAATCATAATGATAAACTGTCATTAAACTTTCATTTAGTCATTTAACAATAAAATAATTAATAAATCAATAATACTTCTTTTCTTTTTTTGGTCAATTCAATAAACAATCATAATTCATAATTAAAAATGATGACAATTTAGAAACACGAAGATAAAATTAAACACGACCCGGGACTTCGTCGCTACGATGACATCTGGTAGAATATTCACAACCACGGCGGTAGGAGTTAGCCCGAACTTTGATACACTCCTTTGGATTGTGGAAACTACATCCTGGGATTTTGTCTTTTGATAGAGGTCCAAATCACATCATGGCTCTTCTATATATATGTCTCGTTTCTCCGATTCCACAACATTAATAATATAATTATCAGTGTAGCAAATGAAAAAAAGAGCAAGGCTCTTGTGTGAAGCCATTGTTTTCTTTTTTTCTCTATACTATTTTTGAATTTATTTTGCTACGAAGACAACAAATTGTGATGTTTTGAAATTTATAGTGAGAGAGACTGATAAAAATTTAACACATCAATTAAATCTAAGATGCAAATTACCACAATCGAATGATATATCGATGTAACACTTTAGTATCGAATTCACGAGGAACAATGCTTTAATTCACTAGAAATGCATGTAACTATTCAATCTAAGCAAGATAGGTTTTGATAAAATGGGTAGCAAGACAAATTTAGAAGACTAACAAGATTCAAATGCAAATAAAGTGGAAAATAAGCAAAACGGTTTTAAGCAATAAATAAAAGACTAGTCTTTGGGTTTAGATCATTGACTCGGGTGATTACTAATCAATCCAAGATGTTCTAGGAATCTAACAATGCTAATCCTTTAGTCTTAGAACACTAAAGTAAACTAGTCCACTTCCATAGTACTAATCCTATATTAATCATGCGATTAACAAAGATTTCCATCCGTAATCACTAGACTAATACACATTAATTCCAAGCCTAACTAACCACCTAACACCCTAATCATCAATTTCCATTGGTTAGGAATGCTAAGCAATCACTACGTTCTTTTGGGAATTTCATCGAACACTTTCTTGGTGAAACTTCCTATGATCTAGACTACCTTAATCAAAGACTAATCTACTACTAAGAACACCTAGAGAGTAAGGATCTATTAAAACTAAGCCCTAAACATTTTGAATCAACCAACAACCACCCGAATCTACTAAACCCAAAGGCTCAAAAGATGACTACTCACTATCATAATGAAAACACAAAGATCCATATTGTTTCTTTGAATGATCATTATAAATTAAAGATTAGCAATAAGAAATTAAAAGAAAACAAATTTAGATTTCATAAAAATACTTAAAGTTCATACAAAAAAACTAAAAGGGAAAGAGAGAGGTTCAAAACAAGCATAAGATCCATATTTTTAGGTCTTAAAACACTTATATAGAGAAGGAATGCGAACCGGGTCGATCCGAGACAAACTAGGCCAAACCCGATAAATTGTAAGTGCAAATAGCCTTGTGATCGACCCCTCAATCGACCAAGTGGTCGATCACTCTCTTTACTCCAATCGACCGATCACAGAAACGATTACGGTCACGTCCGCACGCTGTCCAGCCTCCAATCGACAGACCAATCGACCATGTAATCAACCTCCCAATCGACTTACAGGTCGATTGCAGTCCTTACTCCTCTTGATCATCTTTTCTTCACTTCTTCTTGCATCCCACTTTCACTACTTGATCTCTTCTTCAACTCTTGCTTCATTATACTTCTTTTAAGCTCATATTGCTCCATATATCTTCAATTTTTCATGATCCACTCCATGTACCTAAGAAATCCAAATGCTAATGCAAATGCAACACTATATGCTAAAACATGAATGCAAAACAAAGAAAAGTAAGAGAAATGAGGCTTCAAAATCAATAAAAACACAAGATATCAACTTCCTCAAACTTATCTCTTGCTAGTCCTCAAGCAAGCACCAAGAGACAAATCGAGAAAGAAGTGTGAAGGCAGGGATTCATCGCCACGAAATGTCAAAAGAAAGATTCAACCCAAAGTTCTCAAAGATAGTTAAAAGGTGCTTAAAACAAACATCATACTCTTTCGTACTTCTCCATGTTCATCTCAATGCAAGATTCTAGTTCAACTCCTAACTTAAGCAAAACTCATAATCAAACCAAAACATCTCTTTAACATTCATTAAAGTGTTTAGTGTGGTCTCGTAAAGGAAAAGAAAATCGTTCATAATCTGTTTTAGGTAAAGGCCTTTTGAGGTGGTTACAAAAGAGCTTTCTTTGGTGGCTTCCTCTCAATTATAAAGGAATGCTAGACAAATGCAAAATCTATCTAAGAAGGAGAACAATTGACACATACAAAGTATTATCTCTCATTGTTCTACCCATCTTAAGACATAATATCCTAATTTCTACCCTTTTGCACATTCTTTTCCTCTTCTTTTTAACCAAACCACTAGACTCTTTGGTCTTTTTAAATCACAACACCTCATGATCAAACTCTTTTTGTTGCCACCTAGGGAAAACTTTCTTTAACGTTTAGCTCTTTTCTATCTCTTTTCTTTGCTTTTCTTTGTTCCCATTGCTTTTAACTTTGTAAAACTTTTTGGGGAACTAACTTGACATTTTTCTTTCTCTTTTACTTAGAGATTTAGAGTTTCTTAACTTATTCTTTCATTCCTTAGTGACTCCCTTTTTATTCCTTTGATCAAGGCTCTCCAATCGACCGATCACAGGATCGATTACGGTCACGTCCGCACGCTGTCCACCTGCCAATCGACCGACCAATCGACCATGTAATCGACTTTCCAATCGACTTACAGGTCCATTGCAGTCCTTACTCCTCTTGATCATCTTTTCTTCACTTCTTCTTGCATCGCACTTTCACTACTTGATCCCTTCCTCAACTCATGCTTCATTATACTTCCTTTAAGCTCATATTGCTTCATATATCTTCAATTCTTCATGATCCACTCCATGTACCTAAGAAATCCAAATGCTAATGCAGCAACACTATATGCTAAAACATGAATGCAAAACAAAGAAAAGTAAGAGAAATGAGGCTTCAAAATCCATAAAAACACAAGATATAGAGGTGTTTGCTAATTACATAAAGCCAGGTCATAATGTATATTAATAGGGTTTTGCTTATCATTGACAATCTCATTTTTGGTTTGCAGTTTCTTTTGTTATCTGTAATATTTGAAAATCCAGCAAGAATACTTATTTAAGGTTTTTGACCAGGATAACAAATTTCTCTGCTTTATATACAACGACACGGACTAGAAAATTAGTGAGTGATTATTGAATACAATGTTTCAGAAATTTATAGTGAGACAAGGGTTTATTAAGTTATGTTGTTAAATAAGGCCGGGGCATAATATGCATATTTATAGAGTTTACTCGCCATTAACATCTTAATTTTGTTTATAATTTGTTATATTAATTTATTTAAATAGAGAAATAATATTGTTGAAGGTTTTTAAACATGACATTGATTTTATGTTAAAGTTAAACATGACATTTTTAATCACGCTATTAGTACGGTTTATATCCCCACCAAAAGAAGATTAAACAATATATGAAATATATAGTACATTTATATGTAACGCAAAGACAAAAACATTTGCATTTGACACCACTGAGATCTAAATCATTACATCAACTTCGACTGTTTTCGTACATTCTCATACAACAAACTGTACAAGCAGAAATCAGAGATGGTTTCGAGTTTATTGGTTCCAAGTAGTGTTTGGATACAATGATGAACAAAAGCAAACACAATTGTTCAGACTCTGAAAGATAAAAGATCAAAGAAACCTTGTGATGGGACATGTTCTTCTTACTAGTTAATCAACTGTGGTCTCGTGTTTCTTCGAGAACCAGCTATTCATCGTTCTGAGCCGCTTCCCAGTGTGTAAAAACCAAGGTCACTCATGTTTTGAGTCGGGGAACATCGTGCCATAACCGCTAACGTCTTCAAAGTTCCGCTACATGGGTCACTACGAAAAGCAGTATTTGACACTTCGATGAAGCAGCTGTTGCGTCCTTTACAAGCCTGCGGAAGAGAACATTGATTTTTTTCGGATAGTCCATAAAAGTCATATTACGCAATTGGTATGGACCAATTTTAAAGCTATATGTCAACACTTTGTAACCACAATCTTTCTACTAGCTTGCTTAGGATATTAGGATCTTCATAAGTTCTACTTTGGATTATCAAATGGGGTTAGGTTTCCTGTCACCGGATTTTAGTTTCCTTCGTATGTTTGAATCGGTTGCCAATGTTGTAGGCAGAAGTAAGATCTACTTTTAACTAATATAAGTTTACCTCAGAGACGATTGATACCGAGTTGGATGCATGACATTTCCCGATAGAAAACCTGTCGCAGCTACCTCTTGGAGTCCCATAGCTAGCAAATTCTATGGAGGATATTACATGCCCATCTTCACAATGCAGATGCACTTCTGGTGCCACACTGTTTATCGACATCGTTCCATTCATGTAATCTGGTGTAGACCATTTCCGCAAAGGTGGATAATGCGATTCCGAGACTTGACCGCAGAGAATCCCAGCAGTCACTGTCTTAACCGATATCTTAAATGGGTTTCCCCCAGTTTCTTCAAAGAGAACAAGTAGATTACTTGACGGCTTTAACCACGAACGTGGTACATGGTACCTGTATGATACAATGATTTTAGGTCAGTACCATGGGATATAATAGTCATTGCAGGGTTATTGCATGCACTTTACCTGGTTTGTGTAGGCTTTCCACAATTTGTTGTGCACTTATCTGAATTGTAGGCTCCCCGATAATCACAGGCTCTTTCACATCCATCCTTTTGGGAAATGATATTCCAATACCTTCCAATATGGTGTCCATTGACCCAAGCTTGTCCCTTTCCCATACTTTCCAGATCAAGAACAACAGGATCTGTTCCATCAGGGGTGTCGAAGTATGTCTAATTCAACAAGAAAGACAAAGGAACAATGATTGCTTGATTAATGAAAGGCGGTGAATAAAAAAAAGAAATTCTGTTTTCGAAGAAATGAGAAAACAAAATGCCAACATGTTTCACAGATTCACCTTGTACCACATAAAGATCGAAGGTGAAACGTCGGTCTCCAAGGTACTCCACTCAGCTTTTTCATTGTGTTCAACAGTATATATTTTCTCAGCCTCGCCCTTCAATCCCACCTACAACAACCCCCAAACATTCAAATGCTTCCACAATGATCTTCAGATTTCAGATAAAGCGAGATAAAGAAAAAAGAATCCACAAAGATCAACTTTTAAGGATTCTTATGAAAACCATATACACCTTAACTACACCTGATAGGTCCATGACGATTTTGACAGGTCCATATCTCCATTCTTGAATCCAGTAAGCTTCGCTTTGCCTCTAAAACCGGCTCCATCCTTCTCCAAGAAAGCACCATAATTCTGTGCCATGACGTCAAAAATAATCACAATTAGCTGTAAGAGAAGAGGAGAAGATAGGTAGGTACTGTAGTAGATTTTTACCTGCAAACCAACTGTTTGAGTCAACAGAAGTAAATCATTGTTTCCCTGCACAAAACTTACAGGCTGCACCGCCTTCACCCAGTGACCAACAACACTGCCTTTACTTCCATTCAGCAGGAGGAAAAAATTAGCGAAAGATGAGAGAAAACAATTTCTAAGACTTTGTAATTCATGAAAGCAATGTGACCCTCTTGTGTGGATATACATAACGAACCACAAACATGCATAAAAAGCAGGAGAAAATGTTGTAAATTACCTGAGAGTTGTTTGTTAACAAACACACGCAGCACATCCCTCATGCTATCAATTGACACTGTTGGGTTAGCTCCTTTTTTCTTCCAGAACAAGATATCATCCTCAGTTACGGTTAATCTACAATTGGTTGAGAAAGAAGGAAAGCCATTACAGATAAAAGACAAAGAACTAGTAAATGTCATAGATTTCACAGTACTAAATTCCTCTAGAATACTGAACTGGTAAGAGAATACATAAAACATACAATTTCAGATAGTTCAGTCAAATTTTTATGTAAAAGCGTCTTGAATATCTATCTTTAAGAAATTATTTCCCTTGAACGATTGTTGTTAGTTAGATCATGAAATAGATAACTCAGCATAACTACCTTGTCTTATGCCACAGGTAATCAGACCGGTCTTTTGTAACATTCAAATGCTCCAATAATCCTTGGAAAGTGAAATTGTTTTCACCCCATATGCCAATAGGTTCTTTCAGAACCATCCATGATTTTGAGATATAAGAAACATTATCCGGCCTCACGACTTTTTGCAGTATAGACATACTACCTAAAGATGGCCTTGCAGACTCAACCGTTTTAACAGAAGTTTGTGCTCCTACCTGCTCAAGAACAGACAAAAAAAAATAATCTCAAGAATCATCTTGGGTGGCAGTTACTATCTGAAGCAAATAAAAAAGCCAGTTTCCTGATTAAGACAGAAATGTCAAGTTCACAGCAGATGATATTTGAGGGGTGTCACCTTCCTTTCATTGTTATTATTATTATCATGTTGACAAAAAAGGCTGGGGCAGTTTCAAAAATGAAACAATAGAAACAGAACAAGTCCAATCACAGTGACCGCTTTCTAAGAATTCAGTCACAAAGAAGCATAACACTGAATGTGGTAAAGGAATTGTCAGACCACTGGACTAAATTTAAGAAAGACAAACTGCCCACACAAACCTTTCTTCAGAATTGCACAACCAATTACCACTCAAAAGAATTTACAATAGTGGTAGAAATGGAAATCAAACCTTGGCAGTGTTGAAGGCCACATGTCGACAGTCTGGCAATATACTCACTGACCAAGGTGGTAAAGTATATGACTGGCCATTAAATTTCACGTGTGCGGATTTATGCTCATCAATGTTTGCGAGAAATGCAGCGCACACCTTTCTTCCAGTCTCACCATCTCCATGATAAATGTGTGCCTGGACTTTGCGTTATTTACAAGTAAGGATCTGGAATCTTCAGCATATATAATATTAAACCTCATATTCATTCTGAATGGTTATCAAATAACAGCCCAGTATTTTGTTCAGTAGATAAATCATATTTATACGTGCATTTAAACTAGAAATACCTTCTGAAACACCCAATAAATGGCAATGACTACTTTTCTTATATCAGAAGTTCAGAACTAAGTGAAAATTTTGACAGGTAAAGTCGACTAAGATTTAAACCGGCAGGAAATCTATCTAACAGACTGGTCGATTGTAAACTAAATAAGAGTGAGCTCTACTAATGTCACTATATGCAACAAGCATTTAAGAGTAGGATAACACCTCCTGATTTGATCCCAATTTTCTATATTGAGGTGCATCTGCTGCAACAAGGGCAGGTTCACAAAGTTTTATGGCAGCATGAAGATCCTTTAGATGCCCCCATTTCGGCTCACTCCTTAGACCTTAGTATATGACGAACATAATTTCATTAGAAAAATAAGTAACTATGTTTTCCTAGCAATCTGTTTTCCTGCTAGCCTTAGCTTGCACCCACCATATTCATCAAGAGGAGCATCATAATCATAGCTTGTAATGTAGAAAGGGCCACCAGAAGTTTGGCCAAAGTTTGTTCCACCAAAATACTGCAATCATAAAACAGACTCATCAATATATGCAACTCAAACAGATTGAAAGCATTCATTGCTTATCATAGGCATTCTATAATCAACTTGAGCAAAAACAATTTACGTAAGTTGCGTAAATTATCTCCTTCGCCTTTTGAGGGTTCTAAGTGGGATGTAAAGCAAATACTACGGCTTACTAAAACCTACTTTCTCAACTCAAGGAAGAAACCTACGAAACTAATCATTGTGTTTCTGAATATCATTTGTAATCAACAGCAAAGAAATATGAAACAGCAAGATGATGCGGCAGGAGAAAGTGGAAAAGAGAAATAAAAAAGTATAGTGTGTAATTATTGTACCATGTAATAATTTTGAAAGCTTCCTCCGCGCTGATAAAATCTTGCAACTGCAAATGCAAGATCTTCAGCAGGTCTGTGAGGCAAACTTCCACCCCACTTAGTGTACCTTCAAAAAATCAACCTAACATACTCATTTAATCCAAATACCAATTAACATAACAATTAAGGCCAATTGGCCTTGAAACAAAAACTTCAAGAAAACACTTCTTTGATAAGAGCAAAGCTTTGTCAGAGGACTGCGTGACAAAAAACATACCATCCATCCCAATCCTCTGTCCAAAGTACTGGCTTCGTATGCGAATTTGGTTTAAAACCATCACAATAGTATCCGTTGCATGCATCAATCTGAGATCAAAAGAGATTAACAGACCTCAAAAGTCAAAAGGATGGTTTTCAAGAACAAGGAAATTTTCATTATGAATTGAAAGGTAAACCCTTTTAGAAGTCATTATCAGTGACCACAGGTCTGTAAAGACTGCAGTTCAATCTTATTTTAAGAACTCAGAGAAAATCTCTATGAAAATCATCAGCCAGGTGAACAGGATCAGCTACAAATAAAAGCAGAGACATCTTAATGCACAAAAATCAAGTTAGCAACATTACAATATTCTCTGGAGCATCCGTTTGCTTGCACATAACCCACGGAACTCCAGCACCAAGCCCTAGAGCCATGCTAGCTGCCCATTTGACGTAATTTTTTCCCTTCTGCCCGTATGATTTTTCAACATCCCCATATTCATTCTCAATCTGTGTTAAAAAGGTATTTCAGTCCATGACATTCTCATCCAACTAGCTTCATTAATTTTACAACATTCAATTAAGAGGGCTGGTCAGTGCGATGCAAGTTATGTCGGTGAACAAAGAACGCCAGAGACTGCCACCAATATAAGCATAATCATCACTTTTATAGCAAGGCTATAGAAAGATAGAAAGAAAGCTCACTGCTTGGGAAATAAAGTTGAGAAAATACAAAATTCTCATACAACCTGCAGCATGATTACGGGACCTCCTTGCCAGCAGAAGAGCTTTGCTTCTCGCATCAAATCGACAATCTTCGTTACAAACTTCTGCATCTCCTTCTAGAAAATAGCAAACAGAAATAGTATGAGCCTATGATTGTATGTTCGATGATAACAAAGCTAAAACAAAATGTTCAATGATAACAAAGCTAAAACAGAACTTAAAAGTAAAATAACAAAGAAAAGGTGAGATGAGCACTCAAATAAAAAAATGTACCTTAAAAGGTTCATTATCTGTTCGAAACTCTATGCCAGGAATATCACGCAGCCACACTGGGAACCCCCTAACAAGAATTGAAGAGAAAAAGAATAAAGAGAAAGCTGAATAACAAAGAAAATTAATAGACACCAATGGTTGTGAAGAAGAAAATACCCAAAGTTCCACTCAGCACAAACATAAGGACCTATGCGTAGATGGAGATAAAGACCACTTGATCCAATAAGCTTCACAAATTTGACAAGGTCGTATCTTCCTTCAAAGTTATACTGAACAAACCATAGAAAATTAAACATCAAAATGTCCAGTTTTAACTGCTGAGAGATAGCACAAAAATCAATAAAGGACACAGAGAAATATAGCCAAACCTGACCCTTGACAGGCTCATGCCCGTTCCAGAACACATAAGTTTGAATCACATCAGCTCCACCTTCTTTACTCTTTGTGATGAGATCAGACCACATCTGAAAAACCAATTTCAAGTTTATTAAAATATCAGAAATTGTCGAGATACTGAAATGAGAAAGGTCTGTGAAAGAGATAGTTACTTCAGGAGTGGCTCGAGGGTAGTGAATTCCAGCGGAGACGAGCATGCGCCTCTTGCCGGCGATGATTAGAGCCCGATGGTCGTAGCTGACATTGAACGGTTTAAAGAAACTTCCCGAGACAATCGGAAAATACACAAGTAAAGCGATGATCGGTGGCAGTATCCGCCATTGAAGTGAAAAAAATCGAATTGACTCGGCCATTGAAGTAAAGCACATCAAAGTCCACAATTTTTCCTTTTTATGTATCTCCAAGGAAGAAGACGAACTTCCCCAAACTTGTAATCCTTTTTCGGATGATACCCTTGTACTTCTACTAAATGCTAAACTTTCCCCGAAAGTTTATAAAATGAAACATAATCCCAGGGTAAATAAGTGAATTTAAAATTATTTAAATAAGCTTTGTTTATATTTTTAATTTTTATGGGAATGGGTTATCACAAATAATTTGACAGCTGTAACGTAAAAAAACGCGGTTAATGTAGCAACAACAAGATCTTTGTGTGTGTATAATTACGTTCTCCTAGTCTGATTATGATTTTGTTAACGTTAAAATACATGATCTGACGCATTTACCCTCATGACAAAAAAATGGAAATATTGTCTAAACAACGAAATCTCACGGCGTCGTTTTGAGTCTATCTGAGACTTTGCTTCAGTGAAGTTTCTTGGGATATAAGGAAACTTCCTTTTATTTCCTTTTTTCTAAGTCTCTTACAGTCTATATAATAGTGCCAGATACACGATCAAAGCCTCTCTCTATCTTTCCATAATCTGATATCCAAAGTTTTGTGACTTTAACCTTACCTAACGTTGGAACGTTCAACAGAGGAACACTTGAAGAAGAAGAAGATGATGATGAAGATTGCGATTGCAACTGAGAGATCTGATCTTCACCGTTTGGCATATTCTGCGATTAGAGCTGCTAATTCACATAATGTTTCTGATGATGATCGTTGCTTTGATATTCTACGATACATGAAGAGCTTGAATCTCTCGGTCAAATATCTTTGCCATTCTAAAGCGATACTTCCGTTGGCGAGTCTGAGAGATCACGAAAACCCTAAGATACGAATGGAAGCTAACGTCTTGTTCAACTCATGGATGAAGACTCTTTATTCCAGAGGAAGAAACTCTTCTACTTGCAACGAGGCTATTCCCCTGAAACTGAAAAAAGTTGGTGTTGTTAAAGTATGCTCGGAGTTGAAAAGGGAAGAAGATATGCAGGTATCTCATGATATTGCAGCAGAGACTAAGAAAAAAACCGAGGTTTTGGGGATGCAGAAGAAAGAAGATGAGAGATCTAGGGCTCATGAAACCGGAGAGATTAAGCAACTTGATGATTGCAAGTCTTTTGCAGCAAGGCTTCTTCAGACGAAGAAACAGACTCATGAAACCGCCGTAACCAAGCAGAATTTGAAGAAGCCTAATGATTGCAAGTCTTTTGCAGCAAAGTCTATCCAAGCGAAGAAGCAATCAGCTCTACCAATGAAACTTTCTGAAAACCCTAGATTTGAGGCTCATGAAACGGGAGAGATTAAGAAAATTTTGAAGAAGCCTGGCGTTTGCAAGTCTGTTTTACCAACACCAAGAACTCTCCAGAAGAAGAAGCAAACACCTTTGAAAGGTTCTCAAAACCCTAAATATTGTCCAACCTTGAAGAAGAACTCAACGGAGATGTTGGAGCTGTTCGAAATAGCCAAGAAATCAGCTGATGTGGCCAACGCAAAGGGACTTGTCGCGGCTAAAGCAGAGGCATCAATCTGCGTAGACACTCTCTCTTTACTCATGGATTTTCCCATCAGCTCAGCAGCTACTGAAACAAGACGGATCATGGTAAGGCTTGAGAGTCTCACAAAGCATAAAGATCGCAAGATCTGCAATTCCGCATCAGCACTTCTTCACTGTTGGGGACAGAACATTAGAAATCAACGATACTGAGATGATGTGTGTAAAACTCACGGATAGTGTCATCATAGAATCTGCAAAAGACAAGGGTCGGATATTAGTAGGCTTGTTGTGACTTGACAGCTTTGGTTGTTTATTCTTTTGGTAAATTAGAGTAGTGTAGTCACCACTTAAATTCCATTACTCAAAAGCTAACAGTAAGGAAAGTTGTGAGTTGTGAATTATGTGTTAAGGATTTTCACAAATTTATCTTTGTATGGTTCAACTGGAGTGTGTTTTTTCTTTTGTTCCATGAAATTGGAGTTTGATGTGTAAATTTGTTTTCAGTTGTAGTTGAGAGAAAATAGGTCAATACTAAAGTTTTCATTGTTATCTGACATAAACTCAAAAGGATTTCCTTTTTAAGAAAATGAACGGAGCATTTAACTGAACTAAAAATGTTAAAAAAAGCAACAATAATGGAAAAATCTATGAGCTTAATGAAGCTCTTCTCTCTTTTGTTCCCATCGCTATCATCATAAAATCTAAAAAGAGAAAACGAAGTTGATGCCTAAGCAACACAAAAAGAAAAGTCCTTAGTTTCAAATTGAAATTAAGGACACTACCATCGTATATCCTCATCATAATGTATGATGGATCAAACCCCCAATGGTAAAATTCCTTGACATTGGACAAAAACAGATGGATATGGCATATGAAGGCATTGTTCGATAAGTTGAGTACAACCAATGCCCTTCGAAAGACCAAATGGATTCATGCATGAATCAGTCTTTCAAGTCTGTTTCCAGGAAAGATTAGTGGTGCTATAGTAACAAGAAATCTTTATCCATTAAGGACTTCATATATCTGAGTAATTACAAAATGCATCTGCCAAGAAAAAGAAAAAACAAATCAAACCGGAACAGTCCTATTGGAATTCGCCGCCGTCATCTCCGCCGCCGCATCTCCACCGCTCTGTTCCTCATCTTCTCTCGAAATCTCTTCCAAAGACTTGCCTTTGGATTCAGGAACTAACAGAGTAAAAACAATCCCCAAGAAATTAACACCACCAAGCATCAACAACGAGTTCCTAACTCCAATCCCAGGAGGATAACCAGCATCAGTCTTCTCCGAATCCGAACTCTGCGCCGCGTAAAGAAACCCGAACGCTCCAACAATCGCACCCGCCTTACCAGCCGCCGCAGATATCCCATGACAAGTCGATCTCAACCTCGCCGGAAAAATCTCAGCGGGAACAACAAACGTCGTCGCATTAGGTCCAAAATTGGCGAAAAACATCGTCAACGAATACATAACCAAGAAACCAATTCGATTCTCTCTGTTTCTCCAATGATCATAAGGAATCGCTAAAGCGAACATAAAGATCGTCATGAAGATGAATCCCATCAATTGGATGAAGAATCGACCGAGTATATCGATGAACGCGACTGTGAACCAGTATCCAGGGACGGTGCCGCAGAGAGCGATTAGGGTTTGAGCTTTGGAGACGGTGAAGACTTCGTGTATTGCGTTCATTGTTTCGGCGGCGGGGATCCATCCGATTGCGGTGTAGATGTCTTTTTGGAAGAGGTTGCTGCTGTAATAGGCGATGTCGAGGAGGAACCATGTCGTGGTTGTGCCGAGGAGGTGGAGGCCGTGACGGCGAGCGAATTCGGAGGAGAATAAGCCGAAGGAGGAGTTGAGGTTTGATGAAGAAGATGGGTTTGACTGTGCTTCTTCTTCTGCAATTAGATCCACTTGAAGCACCTGTCGTGCAAATAAACAATAGGACTTTTTTTTAATTTACTATCTTTTACATTAATTTGGACTTTTATGGTTTTATAGTTTTGTATAATTATAAAATTGTGGGGGTAAATACGCTTACAATTTTGTAATATCAAGATTTATGTTAAAACAATTTCATGACTGAACTAAAAAAATGTTGCTATAATGACTTTTTCAAATTTTGCTATTTTTCAAATTTTGTTAGTTAAAATATCAAATAAAATGGAAACTACGTGGTTAGAAGTATTTAGTTTGGGAACATACCTTGGACATATCGGAGGCGGCTTGTTTTGTATTCCGGGCAACAAGAGCAGTATAACGAGCAGTTTCCGGCATTTTCATCCGCCAGTAATAAGTGAGTAACGCTGGAATAGCTCCAAACATGAGCACAATCCGCCACACGTAGTCCGCTTGAGGAACGGTAGACCTCACGGGATCAACTTCGTAGGTGGGTGCGTCGAACGCATGGTCGAACGCACTCGAGACGATAAGAGACACGATTCCTCCGGCTAAGATTCCGAAGCCTTGCATAGCGAAGACGGCTGCTATGAAAGCGCCACGTGTCTTCTTGTTGGCGTATTCCGACATGATGGTAGCTGAGAGAGGGTAGTCGCCGCCTATGCCGAAACCGAGCCAGAACCGAAAGAAACAAAGTGTGGCCATTACTCCGTTAGCTGAATGACCGAATGATAGACCCGACCCAAGCGAACATAGTACCATGACCATCAAAGTAATACCTATGTATTTGAATAAACATTTTCTTTAGTGTACCCAAATTATATGGACAGAAGAAACTTTTGTCAACAAATTAACTTTTTGGATATGAAAATTCTTATTTATCGATTTGATTGGTAATCCGCAAATCGGAATAACATTGTAGTTTCACGATTCCGTAGAATTTTACCCTTCTAATAATTATGTGAAACCACGATTTATATAATAGATCATTTGAATATATTATATTTCTATAACGAATATTTTTTAGTTAAATCATAGTTATAGTATTACCAGTCGATTAAATTCGACTGTTTTAGGATATAAACTTCATAATTTTTCGGCAACTAAAAAACTTATATAGATGTTTTAAGGTGTCATATCAGAAAAGTTTTTGAATTCATGGTGTATTACCTTCATGTAACTAATGGAACATTTTCTAATACCAAAAAAATAACTTTTTATTTTTTGCTAAAAGACCAAGAAAATAACAAGATGGTTACCGTAAACTTTCTTGCGGCCGAGCTTGTCACCGAGCCAACCGAAGAAGAGCTGGCCAGCGAGGGTCCCGCAGAAGGCCACACCATTAACAGCGGCAGCAACATTTGGAGGGAGCGTTCCAGGCTTCTTGGAGCCATCAACGTGGTAGTATATGCGGCCGAGGAGCTTGGTGACGAGAGAAATGCTGAAAAGGTCGTACGCATCAGTGAAAAAACCCATACCCGCGATTACAATCGCTGTGAAGTGGTACATCTGCGTTTTGGCCGCGTCCAAAGCGTTCAACACTTCTTTCCCTTTCTTCGCCATGTTTTTTTCTCTGTTGTTCACTCACCTGAGCAAATATTGCCACAACAATTCTTGATCACATAGGCTAGTATTATTTATAAATGTAATTATATAGTCAAGATATTGTGAACATGCATGTGATAATGAGCGCAGTTACCTATGGAAAAGTAAATGTAGTTTATAAGCGATTTGTCAAAGGTTGTCTTTTTCTGAAAGAGTCAAGGAAAAGTATGTGTAAGGCCAAGAACCTAAGATCCCCCTTTTGAAACGTGAGGAATCAATCTACTTAATTAAGCTTGTCTCTGTTTTTATTCTTAAAGTAATTAGTCTAGTTACACTACACAGCATGAAGAGGTAAATTAAACTATTGAAACGCTGAAGTGGAACTGGCGAGAAATCTAGAAACGAAAAGAACATTTTGAAGAATCTATAAGAATATACCTTACAAAAGAGTATTTTAAGTTTGCTTTTGTAGAGTCATTTAATATTTCGACGACTCCATAAATACAATACCTTTTGATGTGGTCGGTTTCTTCTCACACTTTCCCTCCAAATTTCAATTTAATAATTTTAAAAGATGGACAAACGAGAGAGTATATTAATTTTCTCTAGAATTATGTATGATCAGTCTCGGGATTTGGATCAACAGTATTACTGGTAAATTAATTCTAACTTATATTCTTATACTGGTCCGATTAATAACATACGATGATACTATCTCCGTTTCATATTAAGTGTTATTCTAGACTTAAAATTTTATTTCAAAATAAGTGTCGTTTTGTATTTTTAATGTAAATGTTTGATAATATTTCTAATTTTATTTTTACTATTTTAATGTATTGACCAATAAAAAAATGGTATAATATATTAATTTGAGGTAAAACAGAATATTTAATGGTTTTCTTAATAAGTGTGAAAAAATATTAAACGATATTTATAATGAAACAGAGGAAATACAAAACTTTTAATAGGTATAAAGAATGATTAATATAAAGTAGCAGATAAAAAAATAGTGTAAAAAAAAATAAAAATATTTTTTGTATTGTTTTTTAGTATCGTTTTGGTGATTAATTATAACAAAAACGGTACACTTTATAGTGCACTCACCTAATGTCTTATGAACAAGTTTCATTCAGATTGTAATAATTCAATGGTTGAGTTAATGTTCAAGGCTGAAAATCGAGTTTTGAAATTGGATGAAGTTTTTTTTATAATCATTACAAGAGTGTTGACAAAAAAAAAAAATAATAAATAATAATAATTGCAAGAGTGTATATAAATCGTAAAAGTGATACGGTTAAATCTGATCTTTGCGTTCACATTGTTTTCTTCTGTTTTTGCCGTAAAAAAAAGGTGTTCACATCCTTCTCTTTTTTATTTTCAAGATTTTTATGATTTTGGATAATTTTATTTAATAATTAGGTTGAGTCAAACACGTATGTCTGTTCAAGTCAACATTTCTGACTAAATTTATGTTACAAATAACGCCTCACGTATCAAGAGGGCAAATTAGCTAATACACAACAAATATTTTACTACTATTACCCATTAATATATAAACACAACTTAAACAAGTTCTACATATAATCAAATTCAATATATATATATATAAACACACCTTAAACAAGTTCTAAATGTAATCAAGCCAACCCAAACATTACCATGTTGCATCGTTTCCAACGCATGCATTAGATCTTAATCCAAAGTAAAAATATACGATGCAATAAGCAACGTTATACAGGTGTTTAAACACAAACGTAAGCATCAATCCCTTTTTAACTCTGAATACTTTTTATTGATAGAATTTAAATTATACCAAAACCGAAAACTGGAGTAACAAATACGAAAAGAATATCAACATCATTTAGACGCTTGTGAATGCGTAAAGAACCATTAACCTCCAAATTAGACGATCCAAATTAAAACAAAATGTGCTTCAAAGATTGCGTTGACTCTGCAACTCATGCTATTGGTCCACGAAGTTTACCTACAACTACAATTGTTTTAAATCTGATATCTCTAAACACAAGTCAATATTATATTTAAACGGTTTTATTTTCCAACATAATTGAAGGGTATAGTGATTTGTTGATTTGTTCCGTTTGTATTGCTTTTCATTATTTGCTTTCGTCAGCATTTGTATTTTTCCGTTTTGTTTAAGAGGTTTTTTTTTTTAATATTATTCTAGTGTCGAATTGAGTCTTTGTGTGTCTTAGGTAGTCTTAGATTAGGTTGTAGTGTTTTTCATAGTTTTAGACTTTTAGTATCATTTCATATCATTTAGGAGTTTTGAAGTAACAAATAAGTTCAACAAAAATTCAAAATGGCTTATGAACGACCACATGGTGATCGATCCAGCGCTCAGTACATGGTCAACCGACCATGACCCAAAACTAAAGCGAGAAAAGAACTTTTAACCTCGATATTACTAAAGAAAATTTAAACAGTATCCTTGCGCTTCGAGTTTACACGAATGATATTTAAAGATATATCTATATAGCTGTTGACAAAAAAAAAAAAAAAGGTATATCTATATTGCTATACTTGTTTTAGTTAAAACTATCCGAAACTTTTACCTTATAGAAATAAACTTCAGTTTTACAAACACTTTAAAACTTCATAATAAATACTGTATACATTGTTTCGAATATTACATAACATTCCACGCATAAAAATAAAAACTACGAATAGAGGGGGAAAAAACAATCTATATATGATCAAAAATTTTAAAGTAAGAAAGAACACAAAGCTAAAAAACACATAATAGCGCTATAAGTTAACCATCTCAGAAAATTGTTGATTAGTTTTAGAATCATCTACGAGTGTGACGAGAATTCAGAGAACATGTTTCTTACATCACACACACACCTCTGGCTATAAGGTACCTTATGTCATTTCTAAATCAACTGCAAGAATATTCACACAGAAGTCCCTAACTTTATATGCTTACTCGTTCCTGCATTGCTCTCCAAATGGTGGCAGAAGAAGAGCCAACCTTGCCTTGTACCTTGCAATTCTCTTTAACCGCTCTTCTCTCAATCTGAAAACAAAACAAACCAGCAATTTTGTTCACAAAAAAAATATTCAATCTTCAATCACCGAGAAAACCACTTTGCTTTGATTGATATGTTGTGGGACTCACCGAGCACGGACCTTCTTAGCTCGGTCTACATGTCTTTTCAAAAGATCAGATTCTGACAACTGTTTCACAGATTCCTCGTCCTGAAGCTCACCAAAGAGTTGACATAAATAATCAAACTTTTACCCTTCACAATTAGCATTTTAGAAAGGAATCAAAGAAACACAAAACCTCTTTGTCTTCTTCGTGATTTGGTTCTTCAACTGAATCTTTTGACAAACTTGTCTCCATCATATCCACAGGCAAAGGCTTTGGCAAACATGTCATTGTATCATTTCGCTGCTGCTGTAAATAAAGTCATTAATCTTCCAAAGGTACAGTCCATTAATCGTTAATTATGTCAAGAATAGATATATAAAAATCCGAGTGCTACATCATATGCTACAGAGCAAAAGTAGTAATTGATGCGAACCTGAATTCCCTCATGAGCACCATTTCTCAACCAAGATCTACACAATGAATATAGTGAAGCTCCCTCTGTTATTCTAACCTGCAAACACATAAAAAGTAAGCAGTTTCAAACGATAATGCAAAACCAAAAGATAAGGATAAATTATACCTTTCTTTTTCTAACAAGGACCAGAGCATCATCCCGGCTTCTAAACACCATAGAAAAGAAACAGAAACATTACAAAGTTTCTAGAGTAGATTCAAATTAACTATTCATAGAGGAAAAGAAGATTGTACCTAGCCTTCTTATGGCCACTATTGTCTAGAATTGAAGTTGGAGAAGGAGTAACCTAGCAATCAGAAATCCAAAATTTACAAAATGTAACCTCATAGAAAGAACAAAAACAATTTTAAACACTTGCTGAGGTCTAACAGAAGTTTCAACCTTTCCAAATTCATTAGAGACTCAGGTCCATTAACTACAATCACTAAGTCATATAAGCTTTAACATAAACCCTTTCTGTAACCACCACAAGCTTCAACATATGAAACAGACAAAACAAAACCATGGAATTAACAAAAAAGAATCAAACTTTTCAACAACAAGACGATTACTAACCCGAGGTTGCAAGAAGTGAGGAACCCCCTTCATATGACCCGACCCAAGTTGAGGAGATTGCTGATTTTGAGGATGTGCAGCTCTCATGAACTGAATCATAGGATCCAAATTCGACCCAAATTGGCCATGGTGGTATGCATAAACCGGCCGAGGAGGATACCCACCGGGACTACCCACTGGATCAGCGACGGAATTCGAATTCTGTCTTCCGGGTCGGGTCGGAAACCCTCGACCCGAAGAACCAAACGGGTAAATTAGACTGGATGGGTCTGGGCGAGGCTGATGAGCCGAACCAGCAACGGAATTCGAACGCCTAATCGGTAAAGGATGAGTGTAGACGTTTTGATGAGGTTGACGATGAAGCGGAGCTATAGCTCTGTACGACGGAGCTGGTGGTGGAGGTTGAGATGACGGCGTTTTGACTGTGTTAGGTTGTGTCACCGGGGATTCGGATGCGGTGACGATTGGACGCGATACCGCTACAGAGACAGGGGGATTGGGATTGGGATCGGGAGTGGACATTATTCCGGCGGATGGATTTTGATTTCTGAGAAATTTGGGGAAAACAAATTGTAGGCAACGATTCAAATTTGGTAGCTTTAACTTTTTTTGTTTTTTTTTTTCAGGACACGAACTCACTCTTGTAAGTTCTTCTAACTAGGGGTCGGTATTTGATGTATTGGTTCGGTTTTGTCTATTCGGTGTCCGGTTCAATATTATTTAAATAAACATTTTTAAAATGTTAGGGGTTTATTGGTTTATGGATTTTAACTGGTTTATAAATTCAAAGCAAAATTATGTGATATTGGAATATTGATTTTAAAATTATTGTCGAAATCACGTGTTATTCATTCATTAATTTTTAAATACTAGTTAAAATCATATGTTATTCGTTTAATGACTTAATGTTAAATTTCAAAATCCACATTAGATTTTAAATGGATTTGAAAGTGGAAAATAAAAGGATTCAAATTCGTGGGTAAACTATATTATTTCAAAATTTATGTTTGATTTCAAAATTAATTAAAATTTCCAGATTCTATATGAATTTATAAATCTATGAACCAATAACGGACTTTGAAACGACGTTAGCTGCGCTGGAATTAGCCATTCGAAAAATTCTCTTGGACATGGTCAGTCTTCTCCTTCTCTTTGTGATATCCAGGGTTGGGATTGTTTTATGTCTCTTACAAACGAAGAGCATGAAAAGTCAGGAAAAGCTCATGTTCCTAGTCATTGGCTCCGTCTACAATGTACTAGGTTTAGGATTCCACAGGACATCTAACATCCGAGTCACCGGATTCTATAAGGTGTGTGCTACCAGATTCATGAATCTCCATCACATACTAAAGTGTATTGGGATTTTGCTAGTTTTGGTGGGTTTGTGTTTCTCTCAAATTTCATCGAAAAAAATCACAGGTTGAACAAATATGCACTTGCGTTCTATCTCTGGTGTATCTCCATCTCATTATATTGATGAAGCTGTTTGGGCGTGAGGATTATTTCGGGCCTTCAGACACGATTCTAGCGGTTACTGTATTCGTGTTTATCAACTTTCTAAAGGAGAAACAAGGAGATTGGCCGTGGATTTTTCTTTGTTTGGTATTGCTTTCCTCCTTAAATTTTTAACGCATGTGAGGAGGAATATTTAAGTTAAGCGATCTGCGCCTGCGGTTTAAGGATAAGATATCTTCCTACTATTTAACCAGTTTCTATTACTACTCTCTATTTTTAAATGTCAGAATTCGTAAGTTTAGTCTTAGCAATATAAGAATTATTATTTGATTCATTATATCGGTCACAATTTTCGCTAATTCATTTGGTTTTTTGTGAATGCACACCTTGAGGCTTGAGTACTAGTATTACTTGATACAATGATAAAATAATGTCCATGAACATAACAATTGGATGTAAATCCTTTACTATGGATTACGTTTTCACACACTCTAAACTATACGAAATTTGAGAATGCGTAGATTCATTTTTCACTATATTATCAAATTAAAGGGACATGTTTAAATCTTAATTAATATTATATATATATATATATACAAAAAATAAATCGTTTGTACATACAACATATTACACATTTTGTACAAATCTCAGTGCATTTTCTTAGAATTTTTAACGAACAAGAAGTGGAACACTACAAAAAAAATAAGTTTTTGTGTCACTTATTTTATATATTTGCATCAGTTATAATTGATGTAAATTTTTTTTACATCACTTATATAAGTGACTTGGAAGTAGTAATGCAAATAATTTTCATCGGTTGAAATAATTATTTGCATCAGTTATCATAATTGATGTTAATTTTGCATCAATTAAAACAAATGATTTTAGTATTTGTATCAAATTATCAAAATAACATTAATATTTACAACGATTATAATAATTGATGTTAATTGTTTATCAGTTATGAATAACAGATGATAGAACTAATACAATAATATTAAATTAATTTTTAAGAAATAAATATTATTTAATTTTATTAATTAATATAAAATCAAACCATTAAATTCATTTGTTATAATTGTTGCTTATAAAGGTTTACACTTTTTGACACCATGAAAAACACCAATGCCAATCACTATATAAAAAAAAATATGAAGCCTCTTTTTTCAGTGCAAATTAAGTAAATAATTACATCACTTTTTACAACCGATGCTTAGTTTTAAATTAGCATTAGTTGTTATTGATTAAAATTTTGTATCATTGTCTAAATGATGTAAAGTTATATATTTGTATCAATATTGTGAAATGATGCAAATGGATATAGATTTGCATCAATTTTAATGAACTGATGTCACACAAATCAATAATGGCAACGATTACCGCAACTGATGTTAAATTATATTTTTTATATCAATTACAAATAAGTAAATAAATTAGTATCATTAAAAATTTTGACGCAAATTAATTGATGCAACTGATCCTTTTTTGTAGTATATATATATGAAAATGGTAACAAATTTTCTAAAAGTAAATGTATTGATATTTGATATATATGCAGAGCAGAGGGTGATGAACCAGAGCTTGATATGCAGTAAAATGTATATGAAAGTTGAGACAAAAGCACAAGTGGCTATCATGATGATACCCCAATGGTGAGCATTTCTTCGGATTATGATCAGGGTCGGGACAAAACATGTTAGCATATGTATAATGGAAAGGCATAGAGTAATGAGACCAATCATCAACTTGACCGGTAAGTTGGCCCTAGAGTCATTTTTGCTGTACCGTGAAGTGATAATTGATAGGAAGGTAAGAAGTGATGCAAAGGATGTGGAAAGACCTATTCATGCCGAGAGAACAAATATAACAAACCAACCTTTCTTTTCATATTTGGGCAAACAAGTCTTTTTGTCACTTCCTCTGGGAACTGTGAACACACGGTTGCAAAGATGACTGTCATCATCAAGGCTGCCACAAGCATACACGACGCTGATGTATCTTAAAGCCATTTTTCCCTTTCGTCTTTTAAACTCTTATGATCCCTCAAAAAAGCTCATGGGTTGTAAAAGTCTTCATCGTTGTTGTGTTTCCGGAGATCATATAGAACCATATCCTCTACCACTTTGTACCACAAAACTTGTTGTATGCTCATGGATTATATTACGTATTATTTTTGACTTTGCGGGTTAATCTGCATTTTTTGGAAATGGTGGATAAAGTTGGAAAAAATGGTGACTTAGAAAATTTTATTTTGCAGAAAACCTGAAATAGAATAGTTGTGCTCTCTACAACGCCAAACAAAACAACTGTTTTGGTAATTTTCTGCATAAATGAAAGTGTCAATTGTTCAAGTTGCAATTGCAGGAAAGTAGAGACTACCAAAACACAAATTGCCACAAGTTTATCACCGGTAACAACATAGGATCATCAGAAAGCTAAATCTCAACTTCGAGCACCAAAAATTATACACAATGTTGACAATGGCCCATTGCGAAAATAAATAAATAAATGTAACCACCGTAATCCGTGAACAATTTAAGATTGGTACGGTTTGATTTAAAATGTGACCTTAGTTGTAAGAACTTCTAACCCAATAAAATCGCAAATATGGTAATAATGGATTTTGATTATACAGAAAGAAGAACCAGTATTTATCATTCGATGATATGAAAGCCGAGGTCTTGGCCACAGCTCAGAAATGCGTTATACATAACCGCAAAAACCAGATGTGTAAAGTAAGTTTCGGAATCTACATAAAAATACTAGATATGGGTGGGTATATTTAGCAGCACAAAAACAGGGGATGATCATCATCTACAAAAAGATTCAAGATTCTGTAACGGCAATACGAAGCTGCTGTTTCCACAAGAGGAATAAATAGCAATGCGCATCGAGTGAGTTTTAGAAGCCAGCCCATCCAGCAGGTTGAGCTGTTTTCTGGTTATCTCTCATATTTGAGCTCCCATATCTCTGTGAAGTGTTTCCAGAACCCATAGATCTTTGTGTTGCAGAAGCAGAAGTAGCAGATGAAGATGGTGTAGCAGCTCTGAAGGATTCTGTCTCGAAACCCCACGCCTCAAAACCTTGAGTACCTGCAGCAGAAGCCGGTTTACTTCTGGTTCTCACAGACTGATTAATCGTATTATTGTTACCCTTCGATGCAGACTCCATTTTCGCTTCATCACTAAAAGGTTGCCATGTATTTGGATCTGAGCTTCCAGTTGACCAATCAGATCTTTCCTGTTGAAGTTCCCACATAGTTCCTTCCATCTTTTCTCTCTGTTTCATCAAGAACATTAGAATCATAAGATATACATTGATGCAAACTTGTGTATGGGTGTCGAAGCTTAGATGAACAAGAACCAAGATAATACCGATGGAGTTGATGAAATGGAATGCACCCCTGGAGAGGGTTGATTTTGTGAAGAGTCTCTGCTCGGTGATGGTGAGGCAGTTTTGGAGGCAAGTGTTTGTTTGAGATCCTGCAGCTCTTGCCTCTGCGATCTGCAGATAGCAGAAAGCTTTTCAAACTTAGCCGTTATCTCAGCCTTCTCTGAATTTGTTTGCTTCAACTCGTCTTTTAACCTCTCTATCTCAGCTACCAACGCCACTTCTTTTCCAGGTTTATTACCATTATCAAGCTTCGTGGTATCAAAGTCAGCAACAAACGAGTTAAAGGCGTCATCCTTGGACACTCTTGTCCTGTTATTGGTTGCAAGAGGACTTGTTTCCTCCTGAGAAGCCATAGTTTCAAGATCTTTATTTCTTTGCGTACCACGAGCCTCTCCTCTCATAGGACTAGGCTTTTTGGGATGATGACTATCCACACGAACTCTTTCAGATTTAGATGTGTTACTGTTGTGGCTGTTTGGTTCATCAAATTTAGGCATGCTTTTGTTGTCTTCTGATACAACCGAGGTTTTAGCGTGCTGAGTTGCCCAAAAGGCACCAAGCGGTCCTCCACTATCTAATTCTCCAGAAGATGGTGGTGGCGGTGGCGGACTTCTGCGAGGTCCTGAAGAAGATTTATTTGCTGATTTTGATGCACCTGCCAAAATTCACAAGGATCAAGAGAAATCACATCTTTCTTTGAGAAGTTATCCAAACTTGGTTTTCTACACTATACCATCATGGACTCCAGCAAATTGCATTTCAGGTGGTCGATCCGGTAATGACTTCTGTAAATTAGCAGGAAGCTGCTCGTTGACACGAAACCAAATCTGTAGATGGCCATGTTGTTAGAGACATTGCAAGTATCATCAACTGCGAAGGAGCAACGAGTAAGAAGTGATTTTTTACCTGTGTAATATCTGGTCGTTCATCAGGTGAAGCTTGAAGCATATCTTTGATGAGATCCGTAACAAATACACTGTATTTAGGCGATTCTGGAATACGATAATTCCCGTTTAAAATCTGCAGCTTTGATTCTCCATCAAATGCATTTTTGAAATAGCAAATCCGAAACAAGAGACATCCAAGAGCCTAAAATTTTAGAGAAAATAAAAACTTCAGTATCGACCTAACAGATTAATAATCTGGAGAGAAATCGAAAAAGTGTTTCACATGACATACCCATATATCCACCTTCTCGCTTATCATCTCCCTTCGAAAGAGATCCCACATCTATTGCCAATAAAGACATAAATCAAACATCATTTTATCGCTTTTAAAACTCTTATAATCTGCATAGGAGCACCAGTCAAACCTCAGGAGCTCTATATGTTGGTGTTGTGTATTTTCTAATATTATCTTCTTCAATGCCCATCTCTTCTGCTTTTTCGAAAATCTTGTGATTTGTAGAAACGCTTCCAAAATCGCATAATTTCCACTGTCCATCTGAGCTCAATAGAAGATTCTCAGCCTTCAAGTCTCTGTCACCATTAACAACACCAATATAACATCAATTTATATCGCTTGCTAATGTGAAAACGAAAGAACTCTAATAATACAACATGTATACCTGTGAGCAATGCGTGGAGACTGACAATGCATTGCAAAGACAGCATTACAAACATCTCTGAAAATCGTAAGAGCTTGTTTCTCTTCAAAGTAACCAGCCCCTCTATTCTCAAGCACATCCACAAGAGATTTACCGCAAAATTCCATAGCCAAAAGAGCTTCTTTTTTATTCCTCCCCATATCTAAGATACCATGTGCATAGAGTGTGACGACATTAGGATGTCCCTTGAGAGATTTTAGAACAGAGATCTCTTTCATTATGAGTTCAAGCGACTCCTCGTCATTGCATATGATGTGTTTCAAAGCATATTGCTTTGACGCGTGATTTGCATCTTGAGCTAAGTAAACGCTGGAGAAACCTCCTTCCGCAATGACGTTTCTAACTTGAACTTTAAGATTTCCTATTTCGAGATATCGACCTTCAAGACCCGCAGGTTCTTTCTGAGCAAACGGTTTGAACTTCCACATGTTTGAATCAGTGGAAGTAATAAGAATGCTGCATAAGCGTAAAAATCGTTACAAAACCAATAAACTTTGGATAACAAGCTATCAGGATCAATAGGAGATGCCAGGAATTAGATTTATCCTAATGAGATATTCAAATACACAGATCAAACAAAGATAATTATCAAGCACCCAATCTGCTAAACAATTTCTCAGTTAAGAAACCAATCAAATCAAATAGATCTTGTCTTCTATAACCCAATCTGAGAAAACACTCTTTGCTCAATGTTATAGAACTCCATAGAGGGAGCTAAAAGCTGAATCCATTATCAGAGAAACCAGATCAATACACAATAAAATGTAAGAACCTAAGGAGAGACTATTGAAGCAAACATATATTATCTTGAATTGAACTAGATCCTACAAAGAATCTGGCAACTATGGTCAGATATGGTATCAAGTACAAGACTTTATCATCAACCAAAACAATCCAAGTAAATCTACATGAATCCAGCTCAAACCCACTTCACACTGTACCTTTTAATCAGATTCTCAACAAACTTTTTACAAGAGAAGAACACGATGAACACCACTAACGAGTCCAACGATTAACCACTACGATGAAAACAAAAATCTGAAGAATCCCGGATAATCGAGATCTCATCCTCTCCAAAGCTCGGGATTTTAACGAAAAACAGAGAATAAGCAGATCAAATCAAATCCAATCCAGAGAGAGAGAGAGAGAGAGTAAAAAATTGTACCTTTGCAAAAACCCAGATGCTGATCAAACCAAAAAGAGCCAATCCAATCACCAAAAAGTTTTATTACCCAAAAAATCGAAATCACAGTAGCTGCATTAAGATCTGCGTTCGCTTTTGCGTAGAAAGGAGACAACTTTTGAAAGGGCGATTTGGAGAGAGAGATAGAGAGATGAAGAAGAAGAAGAAGAAAGCGGCAAATCCGGGAATAGAAAGGAAAGTGAGATGAGAACATTTTGGTTTGTATAATAGTAAAAGAAGAAGAGAAGCCTAAACGAACGTGGACGTGACCCTCCATACCTATTTCTTATTTGATTATTTCACTTTTGTTGATTGATTTTACATGTATTATTATAACCACCTAATTAGTATTTTTTTCCCTATATATATAATGCGTGTGTACCTTATAAAGTTTGTATTTGTAAATGTTATCCTGCGTTATAAGATACAATTCAGATAACTTTTGTTGCAAATATAGAGATGATTTACAATTTTACACTTTGCTGTTTTGATCTAATTCTAGAATGCCGTTATTATCACAATAGATGTTGGCTATCAATCAAATCGTGACATGTGGGTTTTCGTACTTTCTAGATTACCGGAAACCGACTTTTGTGTCGAGCTTATTCGGGAGACCCTCAAAGATAACATGTGTTGAAGAACTAATGTTCACCACCATTTAGGGAGAAGCATGTACATGATCTCCTGAGTTGGTACGAGAGCCCATCACTATTTTTATCCACCATACATGTTTACTATGATGGCATGTTTTATGGACACTAACCGCGCTAATCTATAGTAAAGAGAGATCATCTTATCTATGTTAACAAAACATCTTATCTATGTTAACAAAAGAGAGATCATCTTATCTAAAAAAATTACTGTATAGGTAAGTTTAAGGTTCTAAATGCCATAATTAACGATTTTAAGTGTTAAAACTCTTAAATAAGCGCTAAAATCACTGATTTATTGATTAATCTCATTGCTCTAGCTCTACCGCAATGTCTCTAGTGATCACGATCTTGCGTTATATGGATACACGTCTATTTAGTTCACAACAGCCGACCTAATAATATTAACTAAAGGAGCAAACGCAAAATGCAGATACCCAAAATTTTGCATGGACAATATACAACTTAGTTCAACCGGTTCTAAGGATATTGTTTCAGTGCTATTAGATCCAAGTTTGAATCAAAGTGCTGTGGGAAGATATGACATATTTTGTGGATCCGTCACATAATCGAAATTTTATGTGAGCATTGGGGCTGGATTAATGGAGCTTAATTTGTCCATAAACTCTCCTCTTCTCCGCTATAGTTTCCATAGCTACTCGATCGTTCCCGTAATCTCTCTCACAATTCGACAATATGCTCCTCTTCTCCGCTTATAATTCTTCAACGTATCTTTTGTTTTGGGTTTTATTTTGGATTTTTATTTTTCTTATTTTATGCCCTTTTGGTGATAGGAGTTGGGTTTTTAGTTTTCCTATATATATAATTTCCTAACGTTTATCGAATCAATTTCCAAGTTAAGCAATGTCAGAATCTTTAGACAAGACGATTGTTTCTAATAATTATAATCAACTTATAGCTTGAAACCTGCTCACTCGATAATAAGTGGATAATTACTATTTGAAATGCAACTTTATGATGAATTGTTTCTGCGTAGGAGTAATTAAATGTGATTAAAATTTACTTGTTCTGCTTCACTTCATCTCATGAAAATTTTCCTTTATCATTGGCTTTATGCACTTCTTAAATTCCTCGAACCAAGCTTTTGTTGCGTCGTCATGCTATGTTTTCTCCCTCATTGCTAGTAGGTTGATGGATCTCTGTCGAAATTTCTTGTTGTGTGGTCACTTGTTTTCTTTGTATCTGAATCATTTGGGTTTTTAGTGATTATTCGTGACTAGATCATCATTCATCGTTCTAGTTAATTATCTTTTTAACCAGGTTGTGACTTGTGAGTTGTGATATCACCTGCGGAGGTCATCCTAGCTTATGCAAAGCTTTTATTGGATGAGACAGAAAAGTCCAGTCTCATATGCATAACCTAATTACCAAAATGTTCTGGTTAATTCGGGTTTGATCCTCGGTATTTCAGTTACATAACACAGCCGCTTAACCGGCTAACCAGGCTGGTCTACGGTGTCTACCATATATAACCAGGCTGGTTGGTTTCTCTCAAAAGATTACCACCAGATTCAAGAAAAACAATCACCTAGCTTTTGCTTTGCTATATTCGGATATTAATTTGTTTTGTCTTTCCGGACAACTCATCTATGTTCTCCTATAAAATGTAGTCCATTGGGACAAAAACCATACCTTGTGGCTTTTTTTAAAGTTCCTAAACTGGTCAACGGTCTCCTTTGTAAATTTCCATCAAAAAAATATAGTCATGTTTCGAACGATTCACAAATAGGGGTTTTGTATATGTGAGTCGTCACTAATTTAATTATGGAACGTTTGAAAAATAGACAACGTTAACGTTGTCCCGGCCGGTTTCTTTTCTGCTCTGCTCCGCGTCTGCATGGCTTCTACCTGGTGGTGAAAATAGAAAACGAAATTGTCATTTTCTTAAATCCACGTTTTTGTTGCCATAAAGTTCCAACATTTGTTCAATTTACAATTAGATGTCGAAATCAGCTGTGGTGATTTTAATAATCGTGAAAATTAATCGGGGTTAATGCCTCCGTAGATAAAACATTAGGTCGAATTGAATGATGAACATATAACTAGAAAACAAAGTAAAAATCATAAATGAGTTTTTATTGAAAGTTAGTTAAGCACACTGAATTACAAATGAGAAAAAGACTAAGCTTATGAATTTGCAAAACAGAAGTGAGTGCAGAAATTTTGTCCTCTTTTGTTGTGGGTTTCTCTAATTATAGTATTCATCCTTCAAAAATGACATTGAATGCCCGATCCGTGGTTAAATGCATTAAGGCGAGCGTGATAGCTTGTCTCTCTGTTCTATTAACTATGTATGCCCCTCGAATGAGCATGATCTTCAAGAATTCTTCCTCCTAATGGGTTTTCATTGGGCTGAAAAATTTGTGAAATCTGACAGAGTACAAGTCTTGAAAAATGGAATCCTACTTACTTGGCCCTTACGTACGTATGTCCTGGATTTCAAACCATCAAGTATAATTCATGAGGTGATAAGACTGAAAAGCTCTGATCTTTATTACGACCGGTATGTATGTTCTCATTGTGTATACAAAAGGCCTTGAAGGGTTATTGTTATATGTGCATCCCACAATCTACATCACTGAGTGATATAGAGAAACAATGAGTTGTCTCGATTATATTTGGCCCGTTTCATGAGTTAGGTTTGTAAGTGCAAGTTTCAGTGGTGATTGAACATAAAATAAAAGTGTTTAGATTACAAAGCTATCGAAACAAAGAAAAAGCTATTTTAGTGAGACGAAATATTAAAAAGGCAATCATTGATGATGTAGACCATGTGATCTACAGAATATAATGATGGAGGTATTGATAGCAGACGTGGATGATGCGTGCAAGTGAATATCTGCAATATTACGAAGATATGAGCAAATCAGAAATAAGGAAGATTTGGAGTGAACCGAATCAAGCAACTAAACCTAGAGGCTTCATCAATTCTATGCATATAAAAGGAGCTGGATGGAGAGCTGCTACATTTAGTCGTTCAATCCAGAAAAAAGAGAAACGTTTTTCTCTGCTTTTTAGAGCGTATAGATTACTCTGTTACGGTGAACAAATGTGTTCATTTGTTAGGTTAGAAATCGTTTAGTCGTAAATTAATAGGATGTTCTTAAGTTGTGTATAAGTCCAATTAAGAGTATATAATCATCTTAAAAATTGCTAATATAGTTGAAACTCGTTGTGCTGAGGTTTGAAGAATTATCGTGTTTGCGTGTCCATCACATTTTTTTCAAGGTTTTTTTGAATCTTATAAAACATATTTGGTTTTAGTTTTTTTGGTTTTTGGTAGGAAAATGTATATCATTGCCTGCTAAACAAGCATTGAAAGATGATTGGAGACTTTGGTTCTATGAAGGACACTTGATGAGGCATCTACTGATCTACTCAAAACTATAAAGTAATTAAGTTTGTTTCAAAGGCCTTATCTTAGTACAATGCTTCTGTGAATCAAAAGGCTTGACGCCAAAACCATGTTGTAAATTTAGATAATGAGTGACAAGCCGATGAGATTTGGCATTTTTTTTTTTTTTTGGCTATAGTGTCAGCCTGTCAGATTTTAAAACGATGCTAAAATTGTAGAGGCGGTTTAAAAACCGATACAAAAACTAGCGCTACTAAAGATTCACCATAAAGTTCAGATTTCTTTGTTAGTGATTTCAGTTTTAACTAGTTATTGTAGATATTTTGTCAAGATGATTTTTCATTGATTATGGGGATTATTCTATATTTCGGTTCAAAAAATTTTGGTTATATAAAATTATAATTAGAATTTGATTCCCCAATTTCATGCGGTTTTTTTTTATTGCAGCGTTAGTAACTACAAAATCAATACAACAAAAACAATAAGTTTTTCTCCTGTAGACACTTCAGTTTTTTTAACTCTTCAGAGTGCGACACCTCGTTAAAAATGAACACTAATCAAAACATAACAAATAATACAACTCAGCTTTGTTCTCCAATACTAATGTTCTCTTCTTCCACGTCACTTTCTTTCTCATCTCAGAAAACCGGTTTCATGTCCAGTGCTTCTAAACTCGGACCTGATCGGGTTGAATCGTGACCCGATAGTATATCCGATTTGAATTTTGTTGCAAAAAATACAATAAAAAATAAGGTTCTCTCATGTGTTGACACATCAGTTTTTTTAACTCTTCAGAGTGTGACACCTCATTAAAAATAAACACTAATCAAAACATAACAAATAATGCAAGTCAGCTTTGTTCTTCAATAATAATGCTTTCTTCTTCCACGTCACTTTCTTTCTCATCTCAGAAAACCGGTTTCACGTCCAGTGCTTCTAAACCCGGACCGGATCGGGTTGAACCATGATCCGGTAGTATATCCGATTTGAGTTTTTTGCAAAATAAAGTATATAGTTGAACCGGAATACCCTAGAAAACCCGCTCAAAATCGGTGATCCAGACAAAATTCAAATCCAACCGGTTTCCGGTTTGAAAAAAAATTCATCGAAGAATAAAGCTGAGACGTTGTCATGATTTTGATTCTTCTCGTTTAAGACGTAATCATGATTTTCAAAGATTAATTTTTAAACAAATTTATAATAATATTGCATATGATGCAAACAATTGGATGAAGACGTGAAGAGGATGAATGGATGGTCAATGGAGGTATACGAAACACAAAGACAATGATTTTTTTTTTAACTTTTTAATATATATTTTTCGTTTATTATTGGTTTTACTAATTAGAATGACAATATTTTCTTATCTTTCAGCAACTTATTTAGTAACATCATTTTTCTCATTAGATATTAGGGTTGGCAAAAGAAAAACTATAGTTATAATTACAAAATCTAACCACATAAAAAAAAATTAATTGCGATAAGTAAAAACTACTAAAATCTAAATAAAGATAGAACATCAAATTCTAATATTTTATTTAGTTATTATAAATTATATTTATATTAAATAAAAAAAAAATATATATCTCGTGGCATAACGCGGGTTTTAATCTAGTGTGGTTAATAAACGAAGTAGATGAAAATTGATGTAAAAAAAGGAAGTAGATGATAATGATGGATCTATGGTTGTAAGAAGATTGGAATATTATAATATTAAAGTTTTGAGCAAGGTATTAGAATATTTTTTTTATCAAAGTTATTAAAATGCACTTCGTGCTCTTTATTTGACAATGACGCTTGAGGAATTCAGAAATTTGATATTTAATAGTAATAATTATTAAAACTTGTAGATAAAATTTGTTTTTGGTTAAATGAGGAAGTTCATTAAGAACCAGTTTCCAAAATAAGTAGTATATTAGTATGCTCTTTTGTAGATAATTTGAAAAAATTTATATTTTGTTGAGAAAAAAGTCAAATAAGATGTACCGCTGCGGTACAAAGTTACCAATCAAAACTATAGTAAAACCTAAATAGAAATTTTTTTTTTTGACACAAATAACCAATTTAGATTAATGGAGCAGGAATGTTTTCTTTAAAGGTGTTTATTCCAGATTTTGATTAGAATTTTGGGTTTGAAGAATAACCAAATGAAAAGTAGATTTGGTATGACCCAGTTTAGTATGATTTGGTTTTATTTAATTTTTAGTAAATAAAACTTTAATTTGTAAGAAAATTGAAAAAGTACTCAATCTTTTCATATTTTTGGTTCATTTTGAATTAAGTTTGGATTTTCGGATATGATGACATATATTTGCTAGGACAAGTATTTTTATACACAAAATACCTTTTTAATTTTGAAAATGATTAGAGCTTATGATGAGTACAAACACCATAACTTATCCTATAACTAAACCCAAGATGTCCCACAAAATATGAGTGCAACACAAGGAAATCACAAATTCCCTTTCACATATAATGCACACTTGAAGCTTCTTTTCTATAAATAGAGCGGACTGGGAAGTAGAAGAAGCATAACACAACACTACTAACATTCACAAGAAAACCACTCACATGGCTACAGCTACTCTCACTCTTTTCCTAGGGTTCTTGGCCCTAACTACCATCCTCAGCTTCAGCGCTGAAGCTAGGCCTCAACCAAGTGATGAGGATCTTGGTATCGTCATTGGACCTCACACTAGCTTCGATGACGAGCTAGGCATGGTGATTGGACCGCATGAAGTCCTAGATGACGAAGACATGGATATGGGCTCCATCGTTGAAACGCATGTCAACCTAGATGATGATGATGTGGGCACCATCATTGGACCCGAGTTCGAGATCCACAGGCATGATTTCCCTAAAGATTTCATCTTTGGGACATCCGTTTCTGCATATCAGGTCAACATACATATAAATAAATACACTTTATATTTACATACATTATTATAACATAGATAGAAGAGTCTTATCATTTTTCGAATTGGTTTGAGTATTAGGTTGAAGGTGCTAAAAAGGGTTCTGGAAGAGGCTTGACCACATGGGATGAATTTACACATATGTTTCCTGGTATAAATCACGGTTTTTTCTCACTTATAAAGTGATTATGAATGCGGAAAATCATGAAAAAGAACATTCCCAATAATACTTAAATTCCTTCATATGATTTTGTTTTCTTGAAAACTTAAACTTATCCCTCTTCATTTATTTTTAGCTTTACAATTTATTTAATTTGACCAAAAATTGAAATATATAACCATTGATGAATATAACTTACTTTTTTTGGTTATAAAGTGATTCTAAATTCTGATGCTAACTATAAAATTAGGGAAACAAAGATAACATATATGAGAATATCATATATTTTACTATTGTGTAGCGTGTATGTATATACATATATATTAGAAATGGTTATATTTAGTTGAAATTCTTGATATTATATATGTTCTCTTCATTTGAAATGTTAATATAAACTTTTATTTTCTTTAGTCTTAAATTCCCATTTTGTTTTACTAAAAGTTTTTTGTATTAATTTAAACCTATCACCATTATTGTGCTATCTTGCAGACAAGGTTGAAAAAGGTGATGATGGAGACCTCGGAGTCGACTTCTATACCCGTTACAAGGTACGTCATTTTTTATTTATTTAATTTTTTTTTTTTTGAAATTTTCGTTATTTTTTCTTATGGGTATGCTTTCATATTTATCAAATGGTAGTCATTTTTTTCATATATATTGAAACGATTGCGCGGGATGTTATACTATAGGATGATATAAAATTAATGAAGGAGTTGAAAACAAATGGCTTCAGATTTTCAATCGCATGGACCAGAGTCTTGCCTTGTAAGTCCATCTCATTCCTTGCAGTTAATTTACCAAACCACATATTATTTCTAACCTAAATTATCTACATTGCAAAGATATAATAATTCTTTTTACTTTTCTAACTCATTGCAAAAATATATATATGTAACATAACATATATACAACTTGCAGATGGAAATATTAAAAAAGGTGTAAACGAGGCGGGAGTTAAGTTCTACAACGATCTTATAGATGAACTTTTAGCCAATGGTTAAACATCTTATAACTTATGATCTCATATTTATCAATCTTAATATTTTTTTTACCTAGTTATTCCAACTAGTATATATATATATATATGGTACACATTTTTTTTTCTTTTAATCGTTTGTAATACAAATTGCCAGGAATACAGCCTGCGGTTACTCTCTTTCACTGGGAATCTCCGCTTGCTCTAGAATTGGACTACGGGGGTTTCCTAAGCGAAAGGATTGTGTAAGTAATTTTGCAGATAAAAAATTCTCAAGATTTCTTCTTGTACTAAGAAAAACTAAATTTCTTCAACTATTGGATTTTCTTAAACAATTTTTAATAAACTTTTGTTGCTAACAAATTAATGTAGAGAGGATTTCCGGGAGTTTGCAAAATTTTGCTTTGAGAAATTTGGAGATAGGGTGAAGAATTGGGCGACATTTAACGAGCCATCGGTATACAGCGTTGCTGGTTACTCGAAAGGTAGGAAAGCGCCAGGACGGTGCTCTTCATGGGAATTCCCGAAATGTCCCACAGGAGATTCATCCATGGAGCCATACACAGTTGCTCATAACCAAATTCTTTCTCATCTTGCTGCTGTTGAAGAATTCCGAAAATGTAAAAAGGTTGGTGTATATATATATATTACTCTCCATATATAGCATAAACCATATACATATCTGGATTGCAAAAACAGTCATCTATATAATCATTCGATTTTTTTTTTGTTATGTTACAATATATTTAGTGCCAAGAGGGAGGAGGGAAAATTGGAATAGTGTTGGTATCTCACTGGTTCGAGCCTAGAGATCCAAATTCTAGTAAAGACGTCGAGGCAGCAAGACGATCCCTCGAGTACCTACTCGGCTGGTGAATTTTTTCTCCCGTGTTTTGTTTATTATGTTTTCGTTGAGATCGATCTTAGTATATATGTACCCATGATTAATTAAAATAATGTTTGATTATACATGTATAAGATGTGACATGTCTTGCTTTCTGAACTACAAATGGGCAGGTTTCTTCGCCCTCTCACATATGGACATTATCCAGCGGAAATGCTACAAGATGTAAACATCCGAATGCCTGAATTTACAGAAGAAGAATCTGAGAAATTAAGAAATTCTTTGGATTTCGTCGGATTAAATTACTATGGAGCATTCTTCTCTACCCCTCTCGCTAGTGTTAATTCATCGCAGCTTAATTATCTGACCGACTTACGTGTAAACTGGACAGGTACTATAACCTTGATCGTTTTCAAAAATATTATTTCAAAATGAAATGATCAGTTTGCCAAACAATATCAATTTAACATTAATTTTATATGAAAACATAATGGTGGCTTTGCTTCTTTTTGGTTCTTGCAGATAACCAAAACCATTCACCACATCTCAAGGTACTCTTAACAATCCCTCGTAAACCAATTGGCATATATTTTTGTTTACATGTACGTATATAATTATAAGTATCTTATATATGCGTATAAACAAAAATGCTGAGCTCCAAAATTAGAAAGTGGGAGGTTTTTAATTTTTTTTTTTTTTTAAGTTCGATTTAACGTACTAACGAAAATAGTCAACTTTGTCGACTAAATTCAAATAAGTATCGACTAAATTCATATAAGTATCTTCTTTTTTCCTAGCAATATAAGTAATCAGTTATAACCTAAATATGTTTTGTTGATTTGCAGTCAACTTCATTGGGAATAGTGATATATCCAGCGGGTTTGCAGAAGCTCTTGAAATATATCAAAGATGAATATATGGACCCAGAGATTTACATTATGGAGAATGGTAACCAATAAACTATATATGTGTGTGCGAATGAGTAATTAGTATGATGATTAGATGGTTTTTGGTAAAGCAATATTCCAATTTATATAAATTGGTAGGGATGGACGAGATCGACAATGGGACCAAAACCGTAACGGAAGCCACTAACGATTACGGGAGGAAAGAATTCATCAAGAGTCACATCTTAGTCATGGGTAAATCCATCAGGTAATATAATACCTAATATTTTTACTTAATTGCTTTTATAATAGCAAAAAGCATACAAACATCTTAGCCCTCTCATATCTCTAAGCGAGTTTTGTCCGAACGAAAAATATCATGCAATTATGTGATGGATGGTTCGCAGGATGGACAAAGTGAGGCTGAAGGGTTACTTCATATGGTCGTTAATGGACAACTTCGAGTGGGAGAAAGGTTATAAAATCAGGTTTGGGCTCTATTACGTCGATTTCAATGACAACATGAAACGATATATGAGGTCATCTGGGAAATGGCTAAGCGAGTTTCTTGATTCCAAAGAGTCTCTCCATAAATGCTACTTTGAGGGCCATCGCGAGAAAGGATTTGCTCCCAAGTTGTTCGACACTGAGTATCTGGATCCTGACAACTTGCGTCTAAAATACAGGAGCGATTTTATGTGAAGAAATAGTGAAAGTATGATATGATCATCTATCTACTCTTTTTGAGTAGAGTCAAGCCTCAGCTAATCATATAGTTTATAATATCTAGTGTACTCAGAATATAAAAAATAAAAGCTGAGATGATAATATCTTTTTTTTTTAATTATTATATATGTGTTTGTGAGTGTTTGTATGCACATACTACTAATGAATAAAATTATGGTGGGATGATTATATATATAAATAATGGGTATCTCTATATTAATATTTGGCTAGTACATATTAGAAAATATTCAAAATCTATCACTTATTTATTCAAATTGTCATTAACATTAAAAATTTGAAAATTATATTAAAATGTATACTAATGTTTATTTTCAGCAGCGGAGGGGACGGTGGTGGTGGTGTTTTTTGCTGATTTGTTTTCAGAAACTTTGTTGTTCAGTTAGCTTAGAACAATCTTTATATTTAGAATAAGGTAACTTTTTATATTGCCACTATCAAATTTGGTATCTGAAAATATGACATAACCTAGGTTGTCTTATCTAAATTGGTTTGTGGTTAGGAAACAAAAACATCGAACGAGCCATTAGATAGAATTTTAATATATTTGGAAGAAGAAGACTTTAATGAGCCAATGTTTGTTAAACACATTGAAGTAATGCTTGAAGAAATGAACCAAATAACATGTTAAAATAACATGTTTTGTATAATCCACTTTATTTTATTACTGACATGAGAAAACATATTGTCTTTTCCTATAGAAAAGGATCAAAATATAAGTTTCAAATGATATCGATGTTGAAGAAGTATATGTGATGGATATAGACAATAGACAGTTACGACAAGAAAAATCTGCTAGATGTAGTCGAATACATCTGCTATAAGAAAATTGAGGTAACTTTGGAGTTCTGTTTCTGCATCAATACGATCATTCTAGTTTCAAACTTAAGAAATCAAGCAAACATTAATAGGATGTGGGTCGTTGACTGCTTCCACTCCTTCATCTTCTTCGGCTAAGAAATCGATTGCGGCTACATAGGAAGTAAGAAATAGAAAGAGAAAAAATAGGTGATCTGACGTTCTCCTGTGGAGAACCAATATTTTGAAAACGCAGGTAAGGCAAGAATAACAAAGTGCAGAAAATAAACGAGACACAAAATTTGTTAACGAGTTTCGATTTTTCTTATTTTTCGGGACCATGTCCAGAAATCGATTTTACTAGAACAAGAAAGCAAATACAATATATTCGCAAACGTGTAAATCAAACACAATCTTCTTGATTCACCGCTCCGTTCAATAACATAAAATTTTAAAGATAATTTCTACCCTTAACTAAACTTCCCTTGAGCCTAGATTTCATCAAGATAACCTAATCTTGTGCTAAACTCCCCCTAAGCCTAGACTTCGATTCTCCAAAATCTCTGGAACAACCGTCACACCAACAAACCAAACAATGACACCAAAGCACTCCAACACGTACGTCAACACCAACGCACATACACGCTTGATCACACAAGCACTCAATTTTCTTTGAGATTTTTATTCTTCTCAATTCACATGCTCATAAGGTCACGTCCCCCTTATATAACAAACAGAAACTTGCGTCTCAAGTTCCTTCAATCAAGACATATTTATTTTTCCCTTAAAGGTAGATATCCTTTTCTCTTCAAGCAAACTTCCCCTTCACTTATATGATTCATTTTGTCTCAAACAAAGATAATTATATTTTTTTCAATTTAACAAACGCTCATACATCCCAGTACTCGAGTTCTTCATCAGCAATTATGCATCTCAGCTTCTTATATCACTTCTTGTACTATTTTGCGACTGGTACAACAAACCCCAAACGACTGCATGAACATATTTATGAGCGTAGAGGGAGCGGCGAAAGCAGAGGAGTAGAAATAATCTGCGGTTGGACGACTTTAAACTAATGAAATCATACACATGATAGGTTAGCACAATGGTTAAACGAAAGCAATAAAATCATAGCTTCAAGGAGCTAGAGTGATTCTAATGAGGATAGACTCAAACTGATTTGAGAATTCAAGGGACACGTTCAGCCAATCACAAGACTTAGTCTTTGAAATTTTTTTAAAGAACCTGAGTTTAGCGGTATCCGGAAAAGAAAAGCGGTTAGTCTTGAAAAAAATTCTACAGAACCTGAGTTTAGCGGTTTCAAGATGAGTAGCTTGTCAAGACTGCAAAATGATGAACTTGGCTAGATTATCTCGGTGATAATGAAGAGTTGATAAGCTTTTACCAGTTGTGGCAATGGAAACTGATGTTGCTATTAATGAGTTTTGATTTTTTAATGAGGACCTTAATACGCTGAAACATGATAGGGAGTTTCCACCGACAGATTAGACCAACTTCAATGGTTTGAGAATCTATGGCACTATCTCAAGGCATAAGGTGGATTAGAGAATTTTTTCGAAATAGAGAGAAAAAAATGTTATTAGAAATTGAGTTTTGTGTTTTGAATTGTGAAATGGGTGAATATTCATTTGGTATATATAAGAAATATTTCAGACAAAAGTTTCGTTGGAAATACATCGCAAACCGCAAAACACGGGAATTTACAAACGCGGGAACATAAAAACCCACAAAATTTCCAACGAATTTCCGACGATTGTATAAAATTTTAGACAAATTTTCGACGACATTTATAAAAAAAAATTAATATTTAAAAAAATTAAAACTAAAAAATAAATATTTTAAAAAAAATTTATATACTTGTCAGAAATTTATCGGAAATTTCCGACAAAAAATTTTATTTTTTAAAATTAAGCATTTGTCTGAAATTCGTCGGAAATTACCATTTTTTAAAAATAAAAAACAAAAATCCAAAAATTAAAATAATTAAAATTTTCGACGAATTTTTTACGATCACGGAGTTTCCGTCGAAATATTTTGACTAATTTCCGACCAACTTTATTTAATCATAAATTTTTGACAATTTTCGACTAATGATTTTTCGTCGGAATTTTGTCGAAAATTTATCGGTATTTTTCCGACCACTGATTTTATCGGAAATAGTGGTCGGCAGTGGTCGAAAATTGGCATGTTTTCTTGTAGTGAAAGCACAAGAGATGTCTGTGATACGTTGTGTTTTTACACGTTTTTGTACATTGTTTTCATTTCGTTTTTGTTTCGTTAGTCTTGTTTTTGTCCGTCTTTGTGTCTTTTTGGTTGTGTTTTGAGTTTTTACAGGTTTTAGAGTACTTTGGAATAAAAGGAGCTGTTTTGGCCAAAAATACACATTTGAGACGCAAGATCATAAACAACTGTCAAATGTTTCGCCACGAATGGAGGACTTTCCACCGTTGGATCTGCCTGCAATTTAATTCATTACATGATACAAGTCTGCTACAACAAATTCAGTAAGAGGAAGAGGTAGCTAATGTTGTGGGAATTGCGGTGGTCGGGGTGGTTTTGCTTAAATTTTTCGTGAAGCTTCCGCTGCTCTATCTACCCGTACTTGGTATCCTCTTAACTCAATTAGCTGTTTATATATCATCAATGTCTGTTTTAAGATTCTAAAACTTTCACAAAATGTATGACTAAAAGTCATAGCTTGTAACCTCTTTATTTTCTGTAGCAAAACCTTTAGAATGAATCCGTCGAAAGTTGGAACTTGCAATGCAAGTTTTTTTCTTTTATCAAATTGATATTTATCTTCATGATATCTTCACACACTCACACTATATATGTATGTAATAGTACGTAGATAAGTTACTCGGAAACTTGATTGATTCGATATTATGATAAATTTACATGATCTTGTGTCTTTTGATTGTACATTTAGGATGTCCCTAATTTTTAATCCACTTTTGTTCCTAGTTACTTAAATTTTTTTTATTTTTTCATAATATAATTTTATGATGCATCCGTGGCCGAAACTTCAAATTAGTGTAACTGATTGCAACGTACGTAAACAGAATAAATAAGCAAACACACAACACACATAAAATATATATATATATATATAGTTATTTTTACACAAGATACATGAATACAAGCAGGTTTCCTTTCTCCAGAGAAACTGTAGCAACGGTCGGTTGAATGCTATTGTGACATACAATACGAGCAACCGATTTGATCCGTCACTTTTTATTTTATTTTTATATAAAGTTGCATGTTTGTATCATGCATTATATCTAATTAAACACACATCTCGATATGAAAATATAAAATAATATGTCTATAATTTCATCAGGAACTATTTATTCTTTTCTTTTTTTATCTTAATCGAATCCATTACTGCGCATCAAAGATTCTCAGTGGTGGAGACTAATAAGAACTCAACACCAACATATATCTGATCATTCACCAGAAATCCCCTTGAAGGATCGTTGAGTTTCTGCAGAGGCATAAACTTGTCATCGCCGCCAATAGCGCGTGATAGTGAATGATCCGGATTATATTGAAACCAACAAATGAACTCTTCATCAAACATATTGGGATTAAAATTAGCAAACGAGTTATATATAATGAAAAGCTTAGGAAAAAAAAGAAGTTAAGTATATATACCTTTTTCAAAGTGTTTTCGATGGAGTTGGTCCAACACTCGCAGTTTATAGACGGCCAATGTAGTTGCCTTTGGACCATTGTTCACGAAATCGGTTGGATTCAAATACAAAGATAACGAATTTCCTTCCCCATCTCCGTATCCTTTTGGGAGCATCACTAGTTTCCTGGTTGAAAGGGAAAACATATGTATAAGATAAATTTTATAACAACACAAATATGTTATCTCTCGGCTTCGGTTTATTTGATGCTTTGGAATTTTCTTATTCAAAATACTTGATATTACACATTTTCAACTTAAAAATTTTATACGCTTTCTAGATTTATCCCTAGAATTTTGTACTATTATCATTAAAAAGTTTATGACTTTTGGCTCTTGGCAAATTATGATAAGTTGGCACCTTGGTCACTGTAAAGATCTCTCCTCTACTTTGAAGATACTGATCGTCCAAGCCACCATTTATCTTTTGTGGAAGGAAAGAAATCTACGCATTCATGGAGGTATAAATTCACTCATCTCCTGAAACTTTGTTCCGCCAAATTGACAGAGTAATCAAGGATGTTCTTCTTGCCTACTGGTATCGCAAACAAGGGACATGTTTTCTTTTCTCATCTCTGAAGTTATTTAAGTTGTGATCCAATTACATTTAGCATCTCTAGTTCTTTCTAATGGCTTTTTATTTAATTAACGGTTATCAATTTTTTTTTTTTTTTGGGATAAATTATCATTAATTATTAAGATGAGATAGTTGAGTCATTTTATATAAAATACGTACGTATTCAACCAAAACATCTTATAAATTAAAGCGAAGAGAATAAATGATTTGCTTACCATCTCCGTGGTCCAACCGTGAACTCGTACGACGAATGAAATTTACTGTTAAAGGAGGAAAATCGTGTGATCTTCCAGGTGAATCTAGAGTTGTTCCGAGGCACCTCGTTAATTTTAAGGTGTTCTGCTGTCCCCTTGGTTCGATAGATATGGGTAACGGGGAAGTTTGGTTGGACATTGGCGATCTCTGCACAGAAAAGCGCTTTGTCGTCCTCAATATACATCTTCAACAGGCTGTCTGATATGAAGCTGACCACCCCAATCCCTTCTTCTCCTTCGAAATCCCCCACCAACCCTTATAATACGACATATGTATATATCTCAATATATCATAATCATCAAAATCTACACCAATAAATACTCTTGCTAAGATCACATAATCATCAAAACATACATTCAGTAGAATGTGCTATATTAAGTAGAGACAGAGAGACCACGCTGAGTTTGAAACTGCATCTGACTTTCAAGTTAGAGCCTATAGACTGTGTGTCAGTTAAATATAGATAAAAGGATATGTAGTCCTCTGTGCTGTCTACCTCCGCTGGCTTAATATTCAAGTACCTATATCGCCAATTTCAAGCCAACAAGAATAGAAATATTAGGATAAACCAAATTACAGAACCGTACGTGTTGGGGCACCAGATTGAATGACTCACCATTTGAGACCAAAAACCTGGAAATAGGATGACACCAACCCTGTAATTTTTCGATTCATAAGCTTAGACATTCCATCAACCAACATGAAGTGAGCGTTTTTGTGTTCCATTTGCTTCGCCTTTATGGTGTCTAGATTGAATATATACATATAGGCAGATAAGCAAGCATATATAGACAGAGGAATGAATTATACTTGTATGTATGCATGCATGTATAAGTAAACGAACCCTCGACTGACGCTGTGTTACCCATTTTGATGATGATTATCGGCTTAAGGGTTCTCTGTTTTTTTTTTTTTTTTTTTTTTTTTAGTCTGTTGGTCTATAATTTGTATCGGAACTAGTGAGAAGTGGTATGATGTCTGTATATATAGGCAAATTCCTAGACAAAGACAACTTATGAATACTGTTGATAGCTAGAAAATCTTCGGTTGGATAGATATCAATCTCCAAGATGTTTGGGATCAGGTTTAGGCCGAAATACCACCAGACCTGTTTGGACTCGACACGAATTTGTATGTCCCAAAAAATTGCGGATATATTCATTTGGAATTACATACTCTCTACATCGGTCCACATAATTTTTATTGTTTCGCTCATATAATTACTTATTTTACTTTAACATAAAAAAAAGTTATTTGTATTAAATACTTTGTCATTAGCAAAAAGTTTACTTTGATAAAAAAAAAAAGTTTATAAGAAAACAAATTATTTTACTTTGTCATTATCAAAAAGTTTTGGGCGTTAGATCTATACCATTTTCAGATTAAGGAACTCCAACAAGTTAAATTAGTTTCTTCTTATCACTTAAATTCAAATTCATGACTTTTAAGACCTATATCCTAATACACCAATTCATTACTATATTAATCCTGAACTAAACTTGACAAATCAAATTTCTTTTTCGTTTCTATTTTTATTTGTTTTATCTAGATGAGGCAAGTGTTTTTGAGTACAACATAGGAGCATGAGAGATACAGATAAAGCACATTTTTTAAGGAGAGTAGCGATCAAACTAAATCGATGTCTGGTTGGATGATGTTTCGGAGAAGCTTAGATTAGCTCTTATGGTGATGTTGATGTCGTGTCTAATGGGATGCGAAGGTCTGGCGGTCTTGTTTTAGAGAGGCTGATTTTGTTCAAGCCAAACATAGTAGAGACTTTCTTGGAGTAGGAGCGGCAGGATGAATTTGCTGTACGTCTTTGAAAATTTTTAGCCAATTGAATGCATCAAGAAGATTTTTGGGGACGTTGTAGTCTGACCTTCAGCATAGGTGGTTCCAGACTGCTTGTGAAGCCTATTAAAAGGAGTACTGCTTTGGGGCGTTACATTGAGAATATAATTTGTACAATATTATTAGTTGTGTTACATCTCCCACTACGTTGCATGTCTACTTTTTCGTAGTTTGTGTTGCTGCCACATTAATTTGGCCAGTCTAGAAATTACAACCTAAAAATTAAAAGAAGTAGATTCCCACTAAGAAATAAAGATGCGATTATATCTAATACGAACCATATACTCCGGTCCCCTCAACACACATTTTTTAATTTATATAGTTTATTCCCACATTATCGAGAATCTATCAACAACAGCGGACACTTTCTAAGACGGTGAGACATATGCGCAGACAGAAGCAACGCAACATCCTCTTCTTTAGCATAGACCAAAGATCAAGGCTCTTTTTATGATAGTTCATAAACGTTTATAGTCACCAGGTAACATAAAATATGGATACCCAAGTAACTTACTCAAAAGTTACGAATCGGAAAGTCTTTAGGCCTTCAACATCTAAACCGACTATTTTATATTATTGGCTAAAATGTGCATATATATTGATGCATCATGCATTAATTTATCGACGCTGACAAAGACATATTGCCTAGTAGATTCCCATATATAACATAGGTAAAAAAGAGTGAGTTACATATCCCATAGGAATCATATGCCCAAAACTACTATATACCATAAAAGATAACTCTCGTATCATCGAGAATCTAACAACAATATTTAGCGGATCATAATAAAAGAGGGAGATATTTGCGCATCAGACATAAATGTGCAATGGACGTGTGAATCATATACCTGCTTAAATGAAACTGTGGGAAAGAATGTGAATAAAATGATGCAGACATATTTCTTTATATCATTTTATTGATATTGGGTATCCTTAATTATTAACTAAGAACAAAATTTCACGAAAATACAGAAACTATCTATTTACACTAAAATATATTAACTTTTTGGATGTCCAAAGAAATATGCGAATTAATTTTGTCTTCCATTATAATACAAAAACTTTTAAATTGTACCTATTTAACACCCACAAGTTTGACGAAAAGTAAATTTTTATTTAGTATTAATTAATTAAACAAAAAAAATGACAACGTTTTAGTATTAATTGCCAGAGAACAAAGGTTTAGATTTAGAATTCTCTGATATTCGTAAATTAATACAGACTATATATATATATATATATATATATATAAACCGTGAGACATTAGGTTACAATACAATAAAAGAATATTTCCATAATAATTCTATAGAAGATATGCTTCAATATACTCCACAATACCCCCCACAAATTGGAGAATACATATTTTCGATGCCCAACTTGACAAGAAAATAACTAAATTCCTTAGCACCAAGAGTTTTTATGATAATGTCTGCAAGTTGTTCATGAGTAGAGACATGTTTGGTTTGAAGAACACGATTTTGAATCTCATCTCATATAAAATGAAAATCAATCTCAATATGCTTCGTTCGCTCGTGAAAGACGGGATCAGCTGCTAAATACAATGCAGACTTGCTGTCACAATATAGGTTCATCAGGCTGAGAGTGAACAATACCAAAATCCCGCATAAATGCTTTAATCCATAGAATTTCCTTAGTTGTCATCAACATAGCACGATATTCGGCTTCCGTAGAAGAAAGAGATACAATATCTTGTTTCTTTGTCTTCTATGAAATCGGAGAGGAACCCAATTGAATAAACCAACTAATAAGTGATTTTCGAGTAAGGGGACAGTCCGTATAATCCGAGTCGCACCAAGCAGTGATCTGAAAATCACAAGTAGAGCTAAAATGAATACCTTGACCCAAAGTCCATTTTATATACCGAACCACACGTAAGACTGCTTCCCAATGTTCTTCTCTAGGACTGTGCATAAACTGAGAGAGGATATGAACACAATAAGCCAAATTGGGACGTGTCACGGCCAAATAAATAAGATGACCTATCAGCCTTCGATTTTTTTCACGATCACGTAAAAATTCAGACGTCGCAAGAGCTAATCTACGATTATGATCTAACGGAAAAGCAACCGGTTTAGCATCCAAGAGACCCACTTCGGAGACAACATCCAACGCATATTTCCGTTGGCAAAGATAAATGCCAGATTCATCACGAATTACTTCAAATCCAAGAAAATACTTTAGAGGACCAAGATCTTTTATGTGAAAACATGATCTTATATAATCTTTAAACTCTTGTATAGCTTTACTATTCTTCCCGGAAATCGCCAAAGTCATCGACATACACAAAGACATTAAGATGAATTCCATTGCATATAGCGAGAAGAAGGAATAATCTGACCTTGACTGAGTGAAACCGTACATCCGCAAAGCATTAGTCAATTTGGAGAACCAACACCAAGAAGCTTGTTTAAGCCCATATAAGGATTTCTTTAATCGATAAATCGCAGTCGAAGAAGAAGAACGAAAACCTGGAGGAAGTTTCATATAAACTTCTTCGTCGAGATCAATATGAAGAAAAGCGTTATGAACATCCATCTGATGCAATTCCCAATTCTTCGCTGCTACAACTTTAAGAAAAATTCAAACAGAAAACATCTTAGCCACATGTGCAAATGTCTCTATATAATCCAAACCTTCTGTTTGTCGATTCCCAAAGAAAACTAACCGGGCTTTGTAGCGTTCAATAGACCCATCTGATCTATATTTAATCGTGAATACCCACACATACATCCAAGTGCTCTCTTCCCCGGAGGCTACTATTCTACATTCTACGTTATCATTCTTCTCTAACGCTATAATCTCGGACCCGGCAGCTCTTTTCCAATTTTCATCCTTAATGGCTTCTGCATATGATCTTGCTTCAGCAATAGCACTTATAGACTCTATGAAATGTATATCAAGTTCAGTGAGATGAGACATAGAGACATAATTAGCCATGGGATACGAAATTTCAAAAGTGTTCGAGGACTGTGTAGCGATCGGTTTAACTGTAGGGCCAACAAAGTCTTTGAAAATTACTGAAGGAGTTTTTTTCCTACAGCCACGTCCTAGTCTTTCAGGAGGAGGAATCGCTGGTCCTGAACTTACCCGAACCATATCATTCACTGGAGCAGAGTCTTGTTGCTCAACATTACTCGGCGAATCAGCTCCAACCAAGTCAGAACTCGTATCAAGACTCGTTATCAGACCGGAGTTTGGGTTTGTCACCAGAGAAGAGGATGAAGACGGCAAAGTATCACCAGACATGTTCTCACAAAAAAAAATTCTGGTTCTACCTCCAAAATTGGTATTGATTTGTCCGGCAAAGTCACTCTTGGTAAAGCAGATGAAGAAAATACTTCTGCAAAAAGAAAAGATGTTTCACAGAAAATCACATCACGTGAAACACTGAATTTATTTGTTTCAAGGTCGTAAACTCTCCACCCTTTCTGGGTTACCGGATACCCAACAAAAATACACCTCCGACTTCGACTAACAGATTTATCCCCTCTGTGAGCCTGATTGTGCACAAAGCAAAGAGACTCAAATACTTTGAGATGATCAAACTTTGGAACTGATTTATGAAGCATCTCATATGGCATTTTCATTTTAAGAATTTGAGATGGTGTTCTATTGATTAAGTAAGCTGCAGCCATTATACATTCTCTCTAAAAAGTGATTGGTAAGTTAGCTTGAAAACGCAAAGCCCGAACAACATTAAACAGATGCCTATGCTTCCGTTCAGCCTTTCCATTATGTTGTGGTGTGCCAACACACGAAATCTCATGTCGAATACCTTGTTCACGAAAAAAATCCTTTAAACACATAAATTTAGAACCATTACCACTACGCACCATCTTAACTTGCCCATAATATTTTATTTCTGTCATAGCAGTAAATTGGCGTAAATATGTAGAAACTTCACTCCTTTCCGTCATCAAAAATAGTCAAACATCGCGAAAATAGTCATCCACAATTGTCAAAAAATAACTAGTACCACTAACTGTTGATGTTCGATATGGTCCTCAAACATCACAGTGAATAAGGTGAAAAATGTATGTAGTTTCATTATCACTTAATCTAAAACAATCTTTTGTTGTTCAGAGCGAAAACAAACTTCACATGCATGATCAGAATCAGAAACAACACTATCATTACTAACACCAGGAATTAAAGCAACAACTTTAACTTTAGATGATGGATGTCCAAGTCTTTGACGCCACACGTCCAACGACACCGTCACCTTCAAAGACATCAAGCCAAGAGACTCCACACTCCGAAAATAATAAAGATCATCATTTTTCTCACCCATCCTAATGAGCATCCGCGAACATTCCTGAATAGCACAAAATCCATCATCAAAGTGAGCAAAGCACTTATTCTGCTTAATCATCTGAAACTTTATGTAATTTGTGGACATCCATTTGGTGAACCTCCCAATTTTTAGCAGCTGCAACACCTAAAAGAGTACGAACTGTAGTCATCTTCACAACCGGAGTAAAGGTCTCATTAAAATATGTCCCTTCTTTTTGGTGATTGCCCATAACGACCAAACGAGTTTGTGACATTTTAGAGTACCATCGGAGTTAAATTTCAGTTTATAGACCCATTTGCTACCGATTGCTTTCTTCCCATGAGGTAAGTCGGTGATATCCCATGTATGATTTTCTTTAAGAGCAGCAATTTCTTTTGCATTGCTTCACACCATTCTTTGATGAGAACATCGTCTTTTTAAAGTGTTTGGGTTCTTTGCTATCGAGAATGGCAACCATAAAGGCTATATGATTTGCTGAAAACCCCAAGTCAGAGAAATAGTCAGAGATGGGATAAAGAACCGTACCAGAAACCGTTGATGAGGAAGTTGAATTGAAGAAACCAGGTGAGAGAACATGAGAGGGTGAATATACATGAGGTGTGACATAATCTTTTAATAGAACCGAAGACCGCTTAACACGATGGCCTTTGCCAAGCAATTCAGGTAAACCCGGAGATATAGACTCGGGTAAAACGGTGGGCATTACTGACACACACGGAGTAGAAGGTAATGGAGTAGAAGATGAGGCATCATCAGATATCGGCATGGTCGTAGTAGGAGAATTTGGGGAGTCCACCACATTTTGATGTGTGGAAGTAGACGATGATTCAACAGGGCCTTGAGGAGCCGTATTAATCAAAGATGGTAAAGAAACAACTTGTGTAAGAGCGACTTCCACCACGAGTATAGGCGGAGACAATGTAGAGAGAGGATAAACCAATCATCATCCACTTGAGTGACAACTCACTGGGGAGTATGCGAAGTCGATTGTTGTGAGATAGAGAAAGGGAAGACATCCTCTTGAAAGTGTACGTCATGACTAGTGAATAACTCCTCTGTTTCTAAATCGTATAAACGCCAAGCTTTCTTCCCATAAGGATAGCCCATGAAAACGCATCGTCGGCTACGCGTAGAGAATTTATCTTTGTCTCGTGAGCGGTGGTGAGCATAACACAAACATCCAAAAGTGTGTAGCATGTCGTATGACAGACATTTACCGAAAAGTAATTCGTATGGAGTTTTGCCTTCAAAACGGAAGAAGGTGTACGATTGATGAGGTGCGTTGTTGTGAGGATACTTTCTCCCCCAAAACTTGATAGGCATATTGCTTTGAAAGAGAAAAGCACGAGCAACGTTGAAGATGTGATGATGTTTACGTTCGACACGACCGTTTTGTTGAGGAGTGTCAACACAAGACGTTTGATGCAAGATTCCGTGTATTTGAAATTACGAAGTGAGACACATAAATTCAGTGCCGTTATTACTACGAAAAGACTTGACTGGTTTCCCGAACTGTCTCTCAGTCATGGTGCAAAAGTTACGGATCAACTGAGACACTTTGGATTTGGCATGCATAAGATAAGTCCAGACGGAGCGAGAGTAATCATCGACGAGTGTAAGAAAATAAACAGCTCCACTTATAGATGGAGTTCGATAAGGACCCCATACGTCACAATGAACTAGAAAAAACAATCTTCAGCTTTATTAATGCTATCATTAAAAACTTCTAATGTTTCTTTAACACGAAAACAAATATCACATCTCTTGATCTCTCCAACAACGCTAGGAGAATGATCACAGTCAGGTAAAGAAAGCAAAACATTAGTAGAGGGATGGTCTATTCTAAGATGTCACAAAACTCCGGATGACGTAGTGTCCGTTGAAGCTTTGTTAACACATGCAGCGACGACCCCGGTAAAATAGTACACTCTCTCACGCTCTTCACCTGCTCCAATCAAAGTTCTCGAAAAATGGTCTTGTAAAAAACACAATGTGTCAGTGAATATGGCAATACCGTTTGTTTTAACAGCTTAGAGACGGAAATCAATGTGCAATTAAAATCTGGAACAAACAACACATCAGTAAGCAAGTAGGAGGAGCTTAAAGGAAGTGTTCCACGCTTCATAGCACAAGACGATGTTCCATCAGGTTTCGTCACGGGGGAAGGAAAGATGTCAATAACATCAACCAAAATAGAACAATCTCGGGTCATATGATGCGAAACCCCTGTATCAATAATAACATTAGTGATACGAGTTTTACCCGACAACTTTTCAGAGGTATGTGTTGAGTCTCTGATTTTGAAGAAGATTGATGAGGTGAGCGATCTGGTCATTGCTACTATCAGACGTGGCTGCGGTATGAGCGTTGTTGACCCGGCCTCGTCCACAACCAGTTCCTTTTGAAGACCGACCACCACGTTGAACAGGTCTTGAACCACCACGATTCAAGTTGTCGTTGTTGTCAGAAGTACGATTTCCACTTTTCTTCTTCTTCTTCCTTCTTACATTTTCATCGATCTGCTCTTCACTCTCGGATTCAACATTGTTTGATCCATCACTGTTGGATCTGTCACTCTTGTCAACACTCCCATTCGCATTCTCTGATTCGGAACCCCCATTGTACTCGACATCATCCTGTTCGTCTCTACAATTTTTAAAAACAATCAACATCATCGTTGTTAACTCTCTGATATTTCTTCACCACTCTCGGAATCAACTAAGCTACACAAATCCAGACAATTCCAACTTCAATAACAAGATATTTACGAGAAATAGAACTTACGACATTTTTTTCTAGGTTAGCGAATGACTCCGACTCAACGACACTTTAGATCCCGACAATTCTCCAATGCAATCACCACCAGAGACGAAGCAGTAGCAGAAGACGACGAATAAGAAGAAGAAAAAGAAGCTATACCACTAGAGACGAAGAAGAAGAAGAAGACGAAAAGAGTCTCGGGGAAGAAGAAGAAGAAGAAGAAAAGAAGAAACCCTAATTTTTTCCCAAATCAATTTTGGTTTTGAGAAAATCGAAACCTCTATATCCAAGAGAAGGTTTCAATTCGGGTTCAAAATTAGTTTTAAGTCAACAGGTTTACTTTAATCGCAATCAGTAAACGCGATTTTATGATTTTAAATCGTAATTAAGAGGATTAATTGAATTTGGTTAATTGGAAAGAATTTTGTAGATTAGATGAAATTATAAAAATTTTAGTTAATTCAAGATGAATTGGATAAAGGCTGAACATACATTAAATAATAATATTGTACATAAGTTTTAAATAATATGAAACGTTTTTGTTTTATATCATCACATTATCGCATCATAACAATCACGAATTTTATATTTGTAATAACGCACATGACTCATAATATAACAAAATTAGATGAATATATTTAAGGCAACATAGCTTACCTTCTTCAAATCACAATCTCTCTCATCAAGCGAAAAAAAAAATATATATATATATATATAATATTTGAAATAGAAAATAATAAGGGAAAAAGAAAGAAAAGTCAAATTAAGGAAAATACAAAAGAATCGAAAAAAATTGAGAAAATAAAATGAAAACGGAAAAAAAAGTGTAAATATATATATAGCCCTATATATAAATGATGAACCATGCATGGACGTCAAGCATATATCCTCATATTGTTGATAACTTTGTAAACATCATCCACGTCATCGTCGTCGTCATCTTTCACCTCCTCCACACACCGCTCATTATCGTCCCGGAAGCTACCCTCGCCGCCACATCCTCCTCTGCTGACGTCAGCAGAACCAGAGTCGACGACTCTCATGAAGAAATTGCATAAGAGAAGTGTTAAGAAGCAACATATAATAAATTCTCTAGATGCAGCCATGGATCAGACACTTATCTCTTGTCTGAAACAAATTACAATATAGGTTAATCGAACTAATTACTTTAAAAGCTTCTGTTCTTTTATATATTATCTTCTTTTGTTATGTTTTTCTCTTATCAATTATGCTTATATAAGAAATGGAATTTACTATTAATGGAGTAGAGTTTTATTTTGAGCTGGTCTTAAGGCTAAGTAACTGTTGCAGTATTTTAATTTTTTTTCTTTTCGTCTTCCCAATAATCACTTCTTTAAATTTTTTAAAATTATTTTCTTCAATTTGGCTATGGGTGTATTCAAATTAAATTATTTAATTTGCAACTAAGTCAGTAAAATGTTTTTTTCCCATGCATCTACATTAAATCATCAGTCTCAATGCTCTAACGCCCAAGCCGGATATGAACCGAACTGTCTCACGACATCTAATTCGTCTATTGTTTATATAGTCACAGAAGTTGATTATATGGTTCATAGAAAAAAATTAAATATGTTGTTCATATTCATGCCGATGTCCGATGTAATAATGTTTCCGATGAAGACTTGGGCCTTGAGCCTAACATTTTATTTGATAGGCCCAATAGTAAAAGTAAAAAAGAAAAGCGTCGTGTCCAATAAAGATCCATCGTCACCGCCAAATCTCTCACCTAATCGGAAAAGAACCTCCGACGAAGACGACCACCGTGCCTCCGTCATGCCGGAGATTGACGCGTTGTTTGAATCGATCAATGTTCGGGACCTTCTCGCTGGACACGATCTCAACGATCCCACAACTCCGTTATCGGCGCCGGATCTCCGCCTTCTCATAAACCGCTTAGAGTCTCATTCTCTACGGATCAAGTCCAAAGTTCAGTCCTACCTCGTCGCTCATCACTCCGATTTCTCAGAGCTCTTCTCGCTTTGTCAAGACGCTGTCTCGAGGACTCGTCTGATCTCCGATGACGTCTCCGATGTCCTACGATTGGTTTCTGACCGTCCGATCGATGTTGAGATTCGTGGAGTAGTGGATGAGATAACCGAGAAGACTAAGGAAGTGAAATTGAAGAGAGAATCGCTTGATTTAGTGAGTGCGATCGTGGGAATTTGTGAGGCATTGCAGGAAACGAAGGAAGCTTTGAAAAACGGAAGTTTCAGATTCGCCGCTGAGAGAATCAGAGAACTGAAAGTTGTATTGAGGATTGGTGAAGAGGAAGATGGAGAACCTGTGGCCTATGCTTTGCTTAGGAAGGAATGGTCTAATTGCTTTGACGAGGTGAGCATGATTTGAATAATGTGAAACCTTACTGTATCTCAGTGACAATGGCTAGATTGGTGTCTATAATCTTCAATATTGCATCCACATTTCGAAGAATCGTGTCTGTGTTTGCAGATTCAAGAGGTGCTTGCCAAGTTCATGGAGAATGCAGTACGTTTCGAGCTAGACCCGAGTAGACTCCGGATTAAGTATCAGCTAAGTGTTGGTGAGACTGCGGGGATCGCTCTTAGTACTGTTCTCGAGGCAATGGAGGTATGAATATATGATTTGACTTGTATATCTGGCGAAAATCATTGCAATTTCAACACTTTATTTTCTGTGTTGAGTCATTTGTTTATTATTTGGCATTCGACTGTTCTGGATTTATTTAGGTGATTGGAATGTTAGACTATGGGCTTGCGAAAGCAGCTGACTCAATCTTCAAGCATGTCATTACCCCAGCTGTAACTCATGCATCTACCTTTACCGCTACTGAGGATTCAAGTAAGACCTCAGGGGAAATAACTGAAGCGAGATTAAGGCTAGAGCAATCCTCCGATCATAAGGTAGCTATTTAACTGGTACAGATGAGGCCTAGAGGAGCCTATGTCCATCTCATGAATTCTTTCTTTTTCTCTAGCCTATAGATTATGTGCTTCTTGTATTTTCTGCATTGGTCTATGTCTTCTGAACCTTTAAATACTTAATCCCCTTGAATGCAGATTGAAGATGTGGATGGAGATGCAATATATTCTGGGATTCTTAAGGTTGTTAAGTTCATTTGCAGTTCCTTGTGCTTTGGAAACGTTACGTGGATCCATTCTTTTGGGAGATTGACATGGCCAAGGATATCAGAGCTGATTATATCTAAATTTCTTTCAAAGGTTTGCTTTTAAAATTCATGTAGTTGTGAAATCATGATGAAATTTTCTTTGGTAGAGAGAGAGTGAGAGAGAGCACTCTTCTCCTTTGTTGTAGTCGATTAAAAGGTTGTTGTTCCCTTTGGGTCAGGTTGTCCCAGAAGATGCTTCAAAACTTGCTGACTTTCAGAAAATTATCGAGCGGACCTCTCAATTTGAAGCAGCTCTAAAGGAATTGAATTTTGTTTCACCATCTGACGCAGAGAGTAGGCTCAGCAAATACGCTGAAGATGTGGAGGTTCATTTTGCATCTAGAAAGAAGATAGAAATCCTAGCAAAAGCAAGAAATTTGCTGTTGCAGTGTAACTTTACAATTCCTCAGGTGGGCTTTGATTATCATCATCATCATCATGTCATATTTACCACATTAACCTTCTCATGTTAAAGATCATGATTGTGAAATCCTTTTCCAGGAAATTGCTTTGAGGAATGCTAATCTTAAGTCTGATGGTGTGGAATCGTTAGATGTGAATTCTTCCAAGCACATCGTTTGCTTACTTTTCTCGTCTGAAAGGTGTGTGGTATCTGAAGCTGCATCTCAACTTATGCTTTTGGTGCATAAGACGCTGGAGGTGGCTCTTTTCAGACTCTGCAATTCAATCTAAGCATTTTCGAGATACGGTTGGGATAATAAACTCATTTTTATACAGGATGTCTGTGTGTCTTCTGCAAGGGTTGCTTCAGAGTTCTACAACGCTGCTAGAGATTCTATCCTTCTATATGAAGCTGTTGTTCCTGTCAAGGTGAGTGAAAAAAATGTTTCAATGAAGATTTAACAAATGAATCAGTCTAGTGACTATCATCACATGAAAATCTCTCACCAATATGCACAAATTCTTATCTTTCTTTTTCCTTACTCTCTCGAATTGTGAAGCTAGAGAAACAACTTGATGGCATCAATCAAGCTGCTGTTCTTCTGCATAACGATTGTTTATTTTTGTTCGAAGAGATACTTGGACTTGCTTTTGAGGTATGAACAATATGTTTTAAGCAAAATAAACCGGTGTTTTGAAACTTCTTTCTTTAGTTAAGAAAGTGTCTTCTTAAGCAGCCTTATTCATTAACAGGTGAAAATTATAATTTTCCCCTTCTGCTGACTATATCATTATTTTGTTCACAGTATCGTGCTAGCTTCCCTAGCTCCATCAAGGAGTATGCAGTATTTGCTGACGTAGCCCCAAGATTTAAACTGATGGCAGAAGAAGTTTTGCAGAAACAAGTTCATCTAGTTATTTCGAGTTTGCGAGAGGTGAATATGTGTGGAGAAAAACTGTGTTTAAAGCTTACAAAGTAATCTTATATGAAGTTTAAATTGTATTAATCTCTCGTCTAACATTTTGTATCTATCATTAGGCTATAGACAGTGCTGATGGATTTCAGAATACTCATCAAATGAAACAATTTGAATCTGCAAAATTTAGCATTGAGCAGGTAAATGCTCAGACTTGAATTTGTTTACTTTATCTAACCTTCTCTCCAATCAATTGTCAGTTTTATCAGGATTGTTTTATAGGTTGTCTTTAGTCTAGAGAAAGTACATATGATATGGGAGCCGGTGTTACGGCCCAAAACTTACAAGCAGAGCATGTGCGTAGTTTTGGAGTCGGTATTTCGCAGAATAGCCAGAGATATTCTTCTTTTAGACGACATGGCTGCTGATGAAACTTTTCAGGTATCTCTTTGCTAGTCGCTTGTGCAATGTTATTGTTTAACTGGCTATTGAATATGGGTTTGCTTATTTATTTTCAGCTACAAAGACTAATTTATCTCATGTTGGAGAATCTATCTTCTTTACTCGGTTCCCTGAGATCTGCAGACGACACTTCTCGTCCTCTTGATGATCTCATACCATCTTTGCGCAAAACCCGTAAACTAGCAGGCATGTCTTTTCTTTCTTTTATATTTCCCTCAGTTTAACGTTAACTCGGCATGGGCTCAGTGAAGTTTTATTTTTGTTTCTCATTTTCCAGAATTATTGGATATGCCTCTCAAGTCTATAACTTCAGCTTGGGAAAGTGGCGAGTTATTTAGTTGCAATTTCACAAGAACAGAGGTACAGTATTTTTAAATCGTTTTACCTCATGAAGACATCCTAATACCCGATAACAGCTTAATCAAAATAGGGATATATGCTTTCGTTTATCGGCATTTCTTTCTGCGCAGTAACTTAGTTTGGTTGTTCTGTCTGCTTGATGTAAAAAATTTCTATAGGTATACTGGATCTTGGTTATTGGTTTTGGAGATTCTGAAAGCTTTGTAATGTACTTGTTGCAGGTACAAGATTTTATCAAAGCTATATTTACAGATTCGCCGCTGAGAAAAGAATGCTTATGGAGGATAGATGACATTAGCCAGTAAATTGAAAATGGTCAATCTTAAAACCCCATTAGAGCTGAGAAGCAGCAAGTTAGCAGAAGAGCCATGAGGTTATAAATGTCAGCTTGTATAATGGACACTCTTGTGTAAGAATATGTAAAGAGAATTTTTAGCTGATGAGTTGAAACTTTTAGTTTTAAAAGCGTGTGCCAGATTTTGTTGTACATGATATTTACATTTGGGCTTAGATTCAAGGGAAACCGCTCTGGGTGCACTCATATTTTTGTCGCAACTTGCAAGCTAATATACTATCCTTTAATGTTAGAAACAAAAAAAAAAAAAAAAAAAAAAAAAAAAAAAAAAAAATCATATTGGTTTGATTTAAATTTGTTCTAAATAAGGTTATTAAGCTGGTTTACAGTTTGGCATTTTTCGGTTTTGGTTTTTATAGGTTTAAAGACAATATCAAATCGGTTTTAGTTTTAAAAATATAACCAACCTATATAATTAATTCTAGAAAATGCTTGCTAAAAGTCACATCTTTTTTGACAATTTTTCTTATGTATAATGTCCACTTATAATCGTTAACAATCATAAAAAAAAAACATTTTAAAAAGTCTATTTTTCGTTTTGGGCATTTTTATTTATAACAATGCTGAGAAATATTTTGGAATGGTTGTACCAGCTAAAGTACGATCCAAACGCTTCGGTTTTCACCTGTTAACTTAGAAATGATCCGAAAAAATTTTAAAAAAATTATCAATTTATTCAGAATTCGAACATTCAAAGCTCAAAAATTGTCTCCGGTTATGGTTTAGCACTTGTACATAACTTTCATTTTAGTAGGTTTTGTTAACTTAAATTTTTTCTCAAAGGAAGGGTCGCATACAAAAGATTTTTGATGAATAAAATTTTGTATTCATTAAAAAAAAAAAAACTTACTCAGAATGGAAAACCTTAAGTAAGAAACAAATTGAGGGTTGAAAAACCGTAACACATGAATTTACATTATAATGTTTGTTTTGTATGAAATTATTTCTAAAATTTGATTTTAAAAAAGAAATAAAAACGTTATGTGTTTAAATACAAACATACAATACAGTTAGTATATCATAAATTAATCAGTAGAAAAGTATTTTAGTCTTATAAATCAACAAAATAATATTAACAAAATTAGTAACACATTGGTAATTTTTCTTAGACTGGCCACATGATTAAATTTTAGCATAATCACACAACGGTCATATAATTAAGGGTCAGAACATTAGAAGATCTTTAGTAGATTTGGTGTATCCTCGAAGAACCTGAGATGACGTCATATATACATATATATATATATATATATATATATATATATATTTAAATACACCACACAAACCCTTCTCTCTTACGTTCACGCTCATTATCTCTCCTCTCGTTCTCTTTCTTTCTTCTTCCCCAGCTTTAGGTTTCTTGCGTACAACGGTACAAAAATCTTCTTTATCCCCTTTTTTCAAATTTCCCCTGTCTTCCAGAGAATCGAAAGAAGATGGATAACTCTGATGATCCTAGGGTTTCACAGTCGAAGAACTTCGAGATGTTGTTATATGTCGCTGCCATGGTTTACCATCAAGAGTACGGTACTCACGACGAAGACAAATCAAAGACCATTGACGAAGAAACAGAGATAGAAGCAAGAATCTTTGGGGATACAGTTCCGAGGAAGAAGAGAATTCACCTATCACCTTCTTCTCGCAAGATGGTAACACCATGGACGCGTGTGATCGAACAACAGAGATCGGAACTACAAAACCCTAATGCGGAATCGGAACCTTCGTCTTCTTCTTGCGTCACCCAGTTCAAGAAACGTCGTCACATTAACATGGAAGAAGGAAGTCGCAAGAAACTCAAACTCGTTGGTGGGCCTTTAGAGGTAGAACCCATACAAACGACTCCACCGGAGTGGCTTTTGAACGTGATGAGGAGAGAAGAGAACGGCTACAATTCAAAGCTGATCTCAACGAGGAAACTGTATAAGACTGATCTCGACAAACTTCAAGGACGTCTCTCAGTCCCTTTTAAGCAAGTGAAAAATCCCGACTTTTTGACAGAGGAGGAGACAAGAATCATAGATGAACAGGCGATGAAGAGTCGCAAAGAAGGTTTGAGTGTTGATTTGGTGGATCCTATGATGAATAAGTATGTCGTTGATCTAAGGAGGTGGATGATGAGTGGAAACTCGTATTATGTCTTTGTTGTTGGTTGGAACGATGTGGTTGCTGCTAATAGGTTTAAGGTTGACGATTTCTTTTCTCTCTGGTCCTTCCGATCTGGAAGAGGTAAACTCTGTTTTGCTCTCGTCCCTCCTACGGCGAGCCACGGCGGCGACGGCGCTTCGACTTCCGGCGAATGTAGCCACGGATGCTCTTCTTTTGACGATCCTGCGCCTCTCTGATCATGCTCTGTTTATCGCCAGAGGGTCACACGTACAAAAAGGATCTACATTTTATGCAATTCTCGATTTTTTTTTGGCATAAAGGTGCAATTTTTCTTAGAAAATGTGATTTGATATTTGTTGCAAAATTTAGGGTTTTTCGTCTTTATCTATTAGGGATTTGAACATATTTATCAGAACATGTTATCTGCTTGTCTGGCCAAAAGAAATAACAAGGTAAAGGGCAAGAACATCTTCATTGAGCCTTTAAAAGCGCTCAACCATGTCACAGGATGAGAATTTCTTGACGATAAAATTAGCAATGGATTTGGCATCTCTTTAGTCTTGGTAATCGATTGGGGGCTTTCCAGAAACAAAGACCTTAATACTTGGCAAAACCTTTAATACCATAATCCTGGACCAGAGAGTTATCACAACCAAATGTTAAAAACAAAACCATTGGGTAAGCGAGAGGCTAAGAAGCTTTGAGCATTACAGTGAGTTAAAAAAGTTTTGTCTTTTATGATTCACAAGTAACGATCACATCTAAAAATAGAAACTTTAGATTACAACTCCATAAGAATTAATAAACTGCAGCAAGAAACAAATTAAGAACACTAGAAACAAACTGTGAGTTACAACACAGTTTCATTGATTTCCGATTGATGTTGAGATTCGTATTGTAGTGGGTGAGATACCCTAAAAAGACTGTGAGGCATTGCAGGAAACGAAGGAAGAAGCTCAGAGAGAGAATCAGAGAACTGAAAATTGTATAGAGAGTGAAGAGGGAAGAAGGAGAAGAATTGAGATAGTGGGCCTGAGGGAAGCCCAAACTTGTATAGATAGATAGCCTAGGGTTATTTACATTGTGCGCCATCGTCTCTTACGCTTTGGTAATAATGTTATTTACTGTGCTTCTTTGATTTGTGTTAACAAAACCACCGAGAGAATGATCAATTGATTGAAGTTTTTATTCCTCTAATCAGAATCTTGTGCCTGCAGATGTGGAGAGACATCATCATCATCGACATCATTTGCCTCGTTTCTTCGATTCGGTAAGAGTTCTTCGAGCAGGACTCTAGATTCGATTTAGACCAATTGTGTTTTTTTTTTCTTTTTTCTTTTTGTCGGGTTTGTTTGAAATCAATCTCTTGCTCTCTCAATTCAGGGTAACCAAGTTTGAGCCTTTCTGATCCTGCCCTCTCCGTCTCGGATCTCTGGATTTTCTTTCTTCGTGTTTTAAGGTGAGATTTCTATACATGTCAATTGCAGTTTTTAACTTTCTCAATTTGCTTGCTCTGTCTTGTTGATTTGGTGACCTTTTTTGAATTTAGTTGATTAGTGCAAGACTACAAGTGATGAAAAGACATAGACAACATTAGCTAATGGCTACGGTCTCTTAGTTGATTGCCTAATACATTGGTCTGTTTCAGTTACTTTTTTTTTAAGAAAGAGACATTAGAATCGAACTTGTTGGGAGATGAGAATGATGACTAATGTCTGGATGAGAATCCCTCTGATGCACTCGTCACAGAATATTCATTGGCTAATGCTTCTTTTACCATGATTTATGATCTATTTTTCATTTGATGCTCCTTGGTAGCTTAATTTAAACCTTACTTTGCAGTGACTACGCATTGTAATCTGCTTGTTTCTTGAAAATGGAACTACAAGATGCTCAGAAAGATGAGAATGAGAAAGCCCCTGAGGCCTCGGTAGTTGAGAATGATAAACTTGCTGGGAAGAATGGGGAAGTGGTGGTTGAAGCTGTGGAAAAAGATGTGAATGAGGTTGTAGAAACCTTTGCTGAAGATAAAAGTAAGGCAGATGACAAGTTTGTTGAAACTTTCGTGGATACCAATCAGGATGTGGCAGCCTTAAAAGTACCGGCAGAGGAAAATAATGCAGAAAATGAGACTGTTGAAGAACCCTCTCTTCTTGCTTCAACAGAAGCAAGTTCTTCTGGAATGAATAAGGCACAGGGATTACAAGCGAAAACTAAAACTGTCAAAAAAGTAAAGAAGCTAGTAAAAAGGAAAATTAAGAAAGGCACTGCTGTTCAGGTGGCTTATGAGGAGAATGCCACTGTAGAACAAGGTAATAAAAGTGTGGAAAACATCAAGGAAGATGAACAAAGTGCAGAGCCTTCTCTTGGCAAAACCGAAAAGGAAACAAAGAAGGTTATAGAGTCTGTTGCAGATTCCCCTCAATGTTCTTCTGGAAAAGACAAAGATTCAGAACCCTCTCTTGCAGGAAATGATATGGAATTTCAGAAAGAATTAGAAGAATTAGCAGTAGCTCCTCAACCTGCAGATGATGTTAAAGTTGTTGACGGTTCTGTAGAAGCCAAAACTGGCTTGGCTGAAGACAAGAGACGCAAAAGGAAGAGACAGAGAAAACAGGTTTTAAGTTCGAACAAGAAACTTAGGAAAGATGTAGTAGCTGCTGCTGATGCAACACAACAAAGAGTGGAAGAGAGGAAAGAGCAGCCTGTTGGCCCTGAGAAAAGAGAAATGGATGGGAATGGGAAAGTAAAGATTGGTGGATTGATCTTCATGTGCAATACAAAAACGAGACCCGATTGTTTTCGGTTCGGTGTAATGGGCGTACAAGAGAAAAGGAAGGATTATGTCATGGATATCAAGCCTGGGCTTAAGCTTTTTCTTTATGACTATGATCTCAAACTCCTCTATGGAATTTTTCAAGCATCCTCTGCGGGTGGGATGAAACTTGAGCGCAATGCTTTTGGTGGATCCTTTCCTGCTCAGGTAACATTGTGTTTCACATGTTTGTTAGCCATTTCATTGACACCTCTTTTCAAAAATGAAAACTTCATTTATACAACTAGTCTAGAAGATGATATGAGGTTTCTTTTGTCGGAGTTTATTTAACTTATAGATCAACTTGGTGTGGTGATATTCTTTGCATTTCAGGTGCGCTTTAAGGTCTTTAGTGATTGCCTACCGTTGCCTGAGAGCAAATTCAAGAAAGCAATCAAGGAGAACTACAACAACAAAAACAAGTTCAAAACAGAATTGACTCATAAGCAGGTAAACCACAGTTTTCATCAATTTCCAAATTTATATCATACTCTTAACGAGTTTTCATCATTCTGCTCTATTCTTCTACTATGGTGTTCTTAAAGGTATTTAAGCTTAAAAAGCTTTTCCGGCCAGCTGCTATCCCTGCACAACTAACCCACACCCAGCCAATCCCTGTTCCTCGTGATGCTGGTAGGAAAAGATCTGATATAGACCGTTATACCCCTAGTAGCAGTAGGACTCACCCGACCCGCACACATGAAAGAAGACATGCTTCTCCTCCTCCACGCAGAGAAGAACAACCGCGTGATTTATATCTTAGTGAAAGGGAGTACAGAACATACGGCTTGAGAAGAGGAGAAACAACCCAGCATTACCCAATTCCGCCTTCTGATTCTTTTTACGCCATTGTCAACCGAGAACGTGTTCATTTGGATTCCTACCGTCCGTCTGATGACCATGATCGTCTTTTGAGACAAGCAGAGATTGAGAGGCATGACCGTAGGGAAGTTCATCTTCTACATTTGCCTGACAGAGACTACCGTCCATCTGTTGACCATGATCGTCTTTTGAGACAAGCAGAGATTGAGAGGCATGACCGTAGGGAAATCCTGGGTCGAAACTCGCCTTACCCACCAGCTTCAGCGGTTGCTCTGGACTCCTACAGGAGAGACCCGTATTATAGTTATGAGTACCATACTGCTGAACGAGCACCAAGGACATACATTGTTTCTCCGAGAAGAGAAGATGATGACCTGTATTCCCGGTATGTTACAGCGGATTCATTGGCCGAGTACTACCGATCATCACGAAGACACCCAAGCATAACTGAATCTGAGCTTCCACCTTCATTAGTAGCATCCCGATATGCTTATTCACGGTCTTTGCCTTATTCTCATCGCTGAATTCAGATTGTGTAATTCTCCTCTCCCTTTGAATTTATCTGATGTTAAGTGTATGTTGGATATGGATACTGAAGAGTTGCTGCAAAAGGGTTCGATTTTAATTTGTTTTTTACTTGATCGTTTACCAATTGGTTTCGGCGAATAATATATATTCTCTCTAATAATAGTGCTAGAACCAATGGAGTAGCTATATAAAGTTATATATACATCTACATATGTTCAATTCAATTCGATTCGGCAAATATATGTTTTCTCTATCAATTACTGCATCGTGCTAGAACCAAAGAGTATAGCACGAATACATCAGAAGTTTTAGACCTAAAGAAAATGATTTGGTCTTGACCTGAAGAATATAAGTCAAAGATTGCCTCGTCGATTACTTTTGTTCTCTAATGCTTTGATTTGTGTCTTATGATTATGATTTCTTATATAATAGGAGAATGTTTTTTTTAATAACTTTACCTCTTACCATGAGTCTTATGACGACAACCATTTGAAAAAGTTTAATGCGATGAACTGTAATATCACTCCACTACAGATTCTCTCTTATGTCATTGTCTATCTAAATCCAAAATCCAGACATGTTCCCATCTCTTGAAATGCTTTTACTCTCTTTTGGAAATAGAAAAAGGTGAAACACATTCAACGGTTCACATCCAAAGGTAGCAAAATCAGGTTAAGACCATTGGATTCTTCACAACTCATCCTTAGAACCAACAGCATCATCACCTCCCATGAGTTCTTCAAGTGAGAATTCATCTTCCTCAATTAGCTCTCCATCTTTTCCATCCCATGCCTTCGTTGTCACGATCTCTGGGGTTCCATTCAAAGGCAAATTTCCTTTTCCACCGGCCCCAGCATCCTTCACAAATTCTCTGATATAACACATACAAAGCTTACATTGTTATAAGAGCGAAAACCACCTGACTTAATCTGAACCATTGTGATCACTAGTTCAACCAAACTTACAAGAGGTGTTGAAGCTCAAAGGCACTTTTAAGAGGAGCATATACTCCTTTCTTCACGTTCATGGCTACCATTGCTGGATAACCGTATCCTCCCACATTAACTCGCTTCTCCAAATCCGGCTGAGTTACAGCCGCCACCCACATAAAACTGCAGACAATATTAAATTTTACATGAGATTGTCATTTTGACTTTTAGGAAATGATAATATCATGAGATGTGCATAAAAAATAACGAGCCTTGTCCAGATGTTCTCAAAGCAAGTCCTAAAACTCCTAAACGAACAAAAAATTGATGTCCTAACACTTATGTAAGATTGTGTTTTGATTCTTAAATGAGACTTTCAGAATATTTCTAAGAGTTTCTACACTTTGTTAATTTTAGGTTCCTAAGAACACTAAAAACTTAGTTTCTTCTCCCCCTTACTGGGGAGGCTCTGAAATCATTGACACTAACCGAGAACAGGACAATGATGCAGCACCGAGGATAGAATTTTTCTTAGTATACCTGTAAGGATGCTTCTTAAACTTCTCTGCAACTGATAATAACATCTCGAGGTACTTGTTCCTTCCTTCAGCTTTGGAGTCAAGAATGTCAGGTAAGAAAGAGATAAAGCAAATAGCAGCAGAACCACACTTCTTTTCCATGACATCCTATACAATCATCATGGAACAAGTGTCAATATCTTGGGTTCGACCTTATAAGTATTTAAGAAACAATGTTAGAGACAAAGCAAAAGATGTGAACATACCGACCCAGTTAGTTCAGTTACTTCAACAGGGCCAGCACTAGATTCCACAAGCTCAGAAGCAAAAGATTCTATCGCCGACGCAGATCTAGCACCCTCGTAAGGATATGGGCTGCTTTTGTCTATACCAAATACCAAAATTGTAGGGAATCCTTGCACTTTGAATCTGCTCATTATCGACTGCAATATAACAATTTTGGTCAGAACTCATCATCGGTAAAATGAAAACAAGAGTTTTGATACAAAGAAAAGGACATTGTGGCAGCTGGTCAGGATTTATGCTTCCAAGGCAAACGGATAAAAACTAGAAATAGGAAGCTAACTTTCATGGTATATTTTCTAAGAAACCAGTAGAATGCTGAGACAGGAAAGAGTCCATAAAAATTATCTCTAATAGACAATTATTTTAAAATGTAAACATATTTTGTGATTACCTGTTCAACATCGCAATTGACATGGCCTAATTTCACCTTCCCCTTCAAATTTTTTGCAGCCTTTTTCCACTCCGGGGCAAGCTTTTTGCAGTGTCCACACCTTTTAGAAGAAAGAAAATATATGTTTTACACCTTGAGATGTACCGAGGAAGTCTGAAGGCATAAACAGTTTATTGGGCCAATAAACACAACTTACCAAGGTGCAAAAAACTCAACGATCCAGAGTTCATTGCTTTTGATGACCAACTCATCAAAATTGCTAGAGTTCAGTTCCACAGATGCACTAGGTTCAGATTTCTTTTCATTAGATCCTCCTCCAGTTGGTTTACTTTTGCCTTCCAAACGGTCACTCAAAAGACCCTTGATCTGGGGAGCAAAAATTAACAGCAATAAGCTTATCTGAAAACAGCTACACGAGACAAATGAATATGACATAATGGCCACTTGAGGTTCTTCAATTACTATTTTACTAGCAACCATGGAAGATGTGGTAGTATTATGTACTTAAGGATGCTGATCCCATATAGATCATCAGCTGCAGCCCTTTGTATTTTGAAAGTTTCACTTTTAAAATAAAACATGCCAAACATATTTAGACAGAATCAGGTCAGTGCTACATCTTTGTGGTACTTAACTTCAAGAAGGTAGAAAGAGTATAAAACCTCTTCTACATAACTATGACATATTTATCAGAACATGTTATCTGCTTGTCTGGCCAAAAATTATAACAAGGTAAAGGTCGTTTGTTGTGGCAAGGATATCTTGATTTGGTCTTTAAAAGCACTCATTCTTGCCGATTGAATAGTTATGTAATGAAGAATCAAGCAGGAGCATGTAACAAACCTGCTTGTAAGCAAAATTAGCAATGGATTTGGCATCCCTGGCTCCTTGGTAATCGATCGGAGGCTTTCCAGGAACAAAGACCTTAATAGTTGGGAAACCTTTGATACCATAATCCTGGACCAGAGAGAGAGAGAGAGTACATTTTCAGTATCACAACCAAACGTTAAAGCCAGAACCATTGGGTAAGCCAAAGCCTAAACTTCGTACATTAGAGTGAGTAAAAAGTTTTTTTTCTTCTTGTAAGATTCACAAGCAACCATTATCGCTGTGTGAGAAGACTCATAATAACATCACAAACCTGCGCGGCAGACTGGTGAGCGTCTGCGTCAATTGCTGCTACAGTAGCAACTCCTTGCAGAATAGTAGCCACTTTCTCCCATGTAGGTGTTAGAGCTTTGCAGTGGCCACACCATGGCGCAAAGAACTCTACCAAAACAACTCCATTAGAATTAAGAACCTGCAGCAAGGAAACAAGTTAAGAAATAAGAACACTAACACAGTTTCACATTAATTCTCATTTCGGTTTACCCAAACAATCAACAAATTGGAACAATCAAAATATCAACTAAACCGGATCTATACACTGCTGAAATTAGAAAGAAAACATTTACACCCAGCTCGTACTCTCTCATCTACAAACTAGATCAATCTTCAACGATGGTTTGAAAAATTAAGAGATCAGAGAGATAACGAGCAGAAACACTCGAAAACTCTTCTCGCAGATTCAACAAGTAAGATATTCTCAGAAACAATCATGTCAAGTGCTGATAGACCAAAAAGATGAAATCGATTCAGCGCCATACCTTGGACTTGAAGTTAGAAGCAGTGAGCTGAACCACAGGCGATGAAGATCCGTAAAGAGCATTACCGAGATCAAAGAATCCAAAACAAAGAGTAAGAAGCGTGAGCAACGTTAATGGTGATTTCATTTTTCTCTTTTTCTTTTCACTTTCTCTAAAATTGTATCCCTTTCTCTTCTCTCTCGCGAAGCAGCAGATTTAAGAACACAGGCTCCGTGGAATTACGTAGGTTAACCTATCATATCGTGACACATCAGCATAAGATGGCCGTCGTTTCGTTACTCTTTCAAGGCAAAGCCTCTGACCCACAGAGAGGGATTCCATTTGTGTTAGATTCCATTTCATGTGGAAAGCCAAAAAAATGAAAAAGAGACGCTAATTTGTATTTTGCATATGGATTTATTTGTCGGTTCACCGGTGTATACAAAACAAATAAAACTTTTTCTAGCTGCTGCATCTAAAATAATCGAATATACAGTTTGATAAAGAAAAATAATGAACTTGAGCATGTGAAAATTGCTAAATGATGTCAAGTTTTATTTAACCAATTCAAAGCACTGTTCTTTTCCTATTTTGTTTCAGCCAAGGGTGTCTCCGAAACCAAAAAAAAAAAAAAAAAAAAAAAAAAACCAAAAAGAGAGAACATTTCCAAGCCCTCCTTCCAAAAAATTAACAAAAAGGCCAGAGAGATCAATTTGAGATCGTTAGATATCCTGAGAGGGAAAGACTCAGCCAGATTGTGATGATGATAATTGATTTTGAGATCATGATCATGATCATGTAGATTTATCAGATGACTCCTGCACTTTTGAGCTGTCCGGTTGTGCAGGATAATCGTCCTGTTTCTCAGTCTCTGAACTTGGATTCTCTGCATCAGGTTTACCATTGGGCAGGGTGGTTGAATCAGAGTGGCTTGGTGGCGATGAGTCCTGCACTTCTGACTTGTCTGCTTGTGCAGGACTATCGTCTTGTTTCTCAGTCTCTGAGCTTTGACTCTCTGCAGCGGGTTTACCATTGGGGAGGGTGGTCGAATCAGAGGGGCTTGGTGGCGATGAGATCCTCAGATGAGTTGAAACAGGTGGAGCATAAGGATAAGGAGTAGGCAGAGAAGACATGGCCATGCCCGTATTGTTATAAGGGTTTAGTGGCATTGAGTGATCAAATTTGCAGCTTGCTCCAAACTTGCAGAATCCGTAAGCCTTGAAGTTACCACATGCTGGTTGTCCCTGAACACAATAAAAGCAGATAAATTAGTGTCACCAAAGCTTTGTTGACGTTAACAAAATAAACAGAACGAGTTGCGGGAATGTTAAGTTGGTAAAAAAAACAAAGAAGGACAAGAGACTTACTGGTCTTACTGGAAGAACAATAGGGTTCAAGAGATTTGGTGGTGATTGTAACAACCTTTCTTTTGGATGACTGTATTTGCAATCATCTCCATATTTACACGTTCCGGTGTTCATAAAAAACCTACATTCAGCTCTTTCAGAAAAACTGTGATGATGTGATGTCACGACCACAGGCACCGATGCACTAGAACTGGAGTCGGGTTGAGTTTTCATATTGTAAATGGGGTTAGATGCAGCCTGCACCACGGTAAAAATAGAGAGAGAATTTCAAGATTAAGACATTCTTTTGCAAAATGGGTATGTTGTAACTTCACAGAGAGAGAATTTATGGTAACTTCACAGAGAGAGAGAGAATGGTTTCTACTTAAGCACTGAGCAAAGATATTAAAGACTTACCATGTAAGTGGCCCAGCCTTGAGGAGGTAGAAGGCCTTGGGAGGGCGCAACCATGAAGGGCATATAGGCCTGAGACTGAGGAACTTGAGGACGTGCCATAGCTCCATATGTTGCAGGAGGCAAAGACACCATTGTCATTCCACTGGCATAAGGAAAACCAACAGACGGAAAGCTGGACACTGCATATGCAGAGTGGCCATTAGGAGGCTGGGGATGAGGATGATGGAATTTGCAGGCAACTCCGAATCGACACAATCCTGTCTGCATGTAATATGGGCATGACTTCTCACCCTGGAGAGAGAAAAAACATATAAAGTTTTCTATCACGTACGAAATTGGTGAATGAAACTCTAATAATAAGCAGGCTATCTGCACAGTGTAATCTTACTTGTCTCATAGGAAAACCGAGAACATTGAACAGCACGGGTCCAGCACCATTCCTGTCCTTTGGGTGGTGATATTTACATGTTAGGCCATACTTACAGGCTCCTGTCTTCAGAAAGTACTGCAACGAAATTGCATACAGAAGAGGAATGTGTTTGTTAAACATCTTTAGAGAAAAGTAAAACAATACGGTGAACCAACTATCCAAACTATTAACACTTTCCAAATAAGGAAACACTCAAGAAAAGATGTGTTTTGCAACATAAATGTCGAATGTAGATTAAGGGTCAATCTTGCACTCAGACTAAAACAGCTGCTCAAACATTTCAGACCAACGCCACAAGAACACAAAATGAGATGATAAGTATAATGTAAGTAGTGCACCTCACAGTCTGGCTGTCCAATCCTCTCGGGCAATTGATCTTTGTAATAAATAACACCCTATAAAATGTTACAAACTGTAAGCTAGAGTAACAGGAAAGTTGCAAGAAGAGTCAGCTATATAAACTTAGTGTCCCACCTGTGGAAGATGAGTAAGAGGATGATTGTATCGACAGGTGTTTCCATAGCCACATTGCCCAGTTCTCAGAAAGAACTGACAATCTCGCTCACCGGGACGATCAGGATATGGACTAGATTGCTCCATATTGTCTTCATTAACTTTCATCCTTTTGAAGGTATCTAAAAATTCATAACACAAAGAACACGAGACATGAACATTATATATCAAAATCGCCAGAAAAACCAAACTGAAATCATAAGAATCCACTTTCGAAGGCCAATAAGACAATGTCAAACTTTAAATCCCACAAAAGAGCAATCAGAATCTAAACTTTATAACAATTTTGAATATATTATCAGAGAACAATATCCCACGATATAAAAAAAACGTGATCTTTAACTTCCATAAACGTTGAAGAAGCATTCAGAATCGATGATCCGACAAGACGAATCCAACAAGATAACTCCAAAAAGACAAATTCGTATTCACCTCCAAAGTTTCGAACTTTGAATGATCAAAACTCTCAAAAATAAATAAAATCACATTGAGACTTGAATGATCAAAAGCAACAACGAAAACTATATGATCTTCAAACACATTACGGAAAACAAACCGTTTATTTGGATCTTTGATGAAAAAAAAAAAAAACAGTAACTACCTTCAATTTTCTCGGGAGATCGAATCGACCCAGTAGAGTTCTGAACCTGCTGCTGAGTTTCGGACATGGCTCGTTATGAAACAAACACAGTCACACAGAGAGACAAAATCAAAAATAAACTCTTTATTCGTCTCTTATGTTCCGTCAGAGACAAAATCGTTTTTGAGTTGTGTCTAAGTAAGAGACGATGATCACAATGATCAAACAACAAATAAAGGAAAACAAATAAGGAAATAAGGATTGTTCCTTTTTACCGATGAAGAACAAATGTGAAAAAACTAAAAAAACGATCTTCTCAAATTTAACTTTTTTTCCCCCAAAGATAGATTTATATCGTTTGAACAAATACAATAAAAAAAAAAAAGACAAATCTCTACCCAAATATTCCGATTGGAATGAAATTTTTCCTTATTCTCTGCTTGGCGATTTCCCTTTTTTTTTTTTCCCAGAATCTGAGATTTTCGTGGGAAAATTTTCGGATCTTCCTTTTTGGTGTTTTTTGCCTTTTTTTCCTCTCCAATGTAATGAGAAGTTTCAATGTGAAAACGAGAAAAAAAAATGAAAATAAAAATGGGATTTAAATAAAATAAAGTAACAGTGATGAGTAATGAGTCTTTGCCCCCTCGTGTACGGATTAATAAATTCTGCCGGTTCACTAGAAATGACGATATTACCCCTATATGTTCCTTCGACTCGTTTGCGCGTGATCTAATTTTCAATGTGCTGGTTCGATCTGAGCCGTCCGATACGAACCTTATGGGACCCGCTCTATTCTCTTCTTCTTTTGGAACCTTATTTAATAAAAACTTTAGATAAAAATTTTCTCTATAAAGAAAGGAAATTATGCTACGCAAAAAATATATAAAAATTATAACATATATGTTAGTTAATCTTAATAGAGTTAATACTGAATTTTCAATTTTAAATATTCAATAAATTATAATATTTGATTTTTTAATAAATAATAACACAACATAGTTTTCTAAAACAATTTCCTTGTAGCATTAAATTCAATAAAATATGGATAAACTTAAAAATTTTCTTTTAATATAAAAGTAAAACCAATAATATTTTTTCTATTTTTCAACATATTCAAATCTTATAAAAATAAAAGTAATTAATTTGTTTGTTTTGCAATAGAATAAATTGTAAACATTTAATATGCAATCACACACCTAATTTGAAAGCAGTTTATTCGCGTATCTAAATGACGGTGTGTGGGTGCGTGGGTCCTTTTCTTAATTATATCTTCTCACTAATATGGAGTATAGATTTCCAACTATATTATGCTGAATGAATAAATGTATTTATTGACTCCTGAGCTCTTGATTTTAAATCATTAAAAGATACTTAATGTTAAACTAAATTGTAGCTAATAGTGTAAACTATTAAAGTTTCAAGTCATTAGACTTACTGTATAACTTTTTATGAAGATAATTATAGCTTAAAGTAAATATTTAAGCTCAAAATATTTGTCAACACCCCAAGATTTATTTTGAGGATAAATAATAAATAATAGAACATATATTTGATTACTTACATCAAGAGATATAAATTATTATCTATAATAATTTTTCTGTCGTCTATTACAATATTGTTATATCTTTTTTACAATATTGTTATATATTTTTTACAGATGATAATTTTATGGATGAATAAATCAAATTTTATGTAGCGCTTGAACTATATACGGGTTTACGAACGACTCCACAACAAACCGTCTTTTACTACAAAAATCTACTGTTTACTACATATTATATAATTCATACATTTGGGAACATATATTTTAAAAAGGAAAAAAGGGGGATGGAGAGAAAAGAATTGATGGGTGTTTTCGTCATTTAGTGTGGAGTAAGGGGTAAAAAGGAAAGCGTGAGCCACACGGTATTTTATTTAATGAGAAAACTAAAAATACTGATTTTATAAGATTAAGGGAGCTTTAATTATAAAATAGTGACTCATACTAAAATGCTCTGGTACGCTAATCTGCGGTTTGGACCAGTTTAATTCTGATGTAGGGCCCACGCTGCTTAATGACCAATATTGTATTCGATTGACCAGTATAATATTTCATGAACCTGTTTAGATCGGTTAATTTAGTTTTGTATCCATCAGTTCGAACACATATCATCTAAATCCTAAGTTCAATAAGCTCTCTTCTGAACTAATACAAATAAATATTATAGTTAAAACAAGAGAAAAAAAAAGTAAAGTAACTAACATTAATCCAAGGAATTAGGTTTAAGAGTTAAATATTACAAATAAATCAAATTTTCCTTTAACTGAATCTTTAAGAACTACGACTACTTTATTTTCTTTAATCGAAATTTGCATTTCAACATTCGCATTTACCAAGCTTTCAATAAATAGATTATGTGTTCCGCTTTTGCATTTCTTAAACGAATTTTGAAAATTATGCGATTTCTATCCAAATTTTTGTTTCTTCTTTATCACGATTCTGATATACTGTTTCGTTTTTTACGAAAAACATTTTGAGCCACGAAAATCTTCTTTACTCAAATAAAATATATATCCACATTTTAATCTGATTATAAAAGATTTTTATATGAATCATAATATGCTATTTATCGTCTTAGCTCTCCATTCTTTCCTTAATTAATTACTTTGGCCACAGTTAAGTCCATTTACCAAGTTTTCTGACTTTTAAATATTTAGGTGACATTTTCTTATTTTTAGCTTAGAATTATCTTAGCATTTTTATTCGACAGTCATTCTTTGCAAATAAACATTCTTCAACCATAGAGATTAAGGAAAGTTACGACGTGCTAGAACATATTTGGTCCGGAACGAGATTTCGAAGACAAGATATACGAGACATAGGTGTTTTATAGATGGTTATTGGAAAAAAAGTGATAAGTATTCATGATTAGGTTGATGTTGTTTACTACCCAATGAGTCAATGTCTAGAATAGGAGCTCCAAATCTGAGAAGAAGACTCACATCCCTACATGCGGAAATGGAACCACTCATCTGGGCGATGAGATGCATGATCGGCCAAGAGAAGAGAGAAGTAGCTTTCTTAACAGACTGCTTTAACCTGGTGAAGATGGTGTCTAATCCTTGCGAATGGCCAGCATTTTCTTCATATCTAGAAGCGATGCAAAGCGACAAAGAGGAATTCAATTATTTTTATTTATCTTTGGTTTCGAGACGGTCAAACGTCCCAGCGGATGTTTTGGCACCAAATGTTCGTACCGAACCGCAACTTATCAAATATGTAAACAATATCCCTCGGCATTTGCTCCGATAAATCAAACAAGACTACATTATTGACACAAAAAAAAAATCTTCAACCAAAAAAAAAATATACACAATCGTTGCTTCGATATCTTCGCTTCTCTCTTTTAAAGATACAAAGAAAACTTAGATCTACTTTGTTCCGGTGACCTTTGATCTTAATTGCATGTCTCAGATTTGCATCGGGAAAGCAATAGTGAGCAAGATCTCTCCTCCGTCAGCAGCGGTGTGGTTACTCTCCCCTTCGATGCAATTGTAGCTCCGATATGGCGGAAGAGAAGTTTTGTTGTCAAAGCCTAATCTCAGTAGAGGACGCTGGTAGGTAAGCAGCGGAGGTTTCTCGCGGCGAAAGTCAATGGGGAGAAGGTGGGTTGCGTTGTTCGTCGTGGTGGTTAGATTTTTTGAGATCTTAGAAAGCGATCGTGGAGTCTGGTTTCCGGGTGCTTGATTGAGCCATCGGCCTCTGAAACTGACGCGATATGCTTCCACCTGACCGGATCGAAGGGTTTCTTAGTTGGGGATAGCCGGATCTGGTGGCGAGGTGAAAAATCTGAGCTTGTCTGGTTACTAGGTAGGGGACCGGTCAACGTTGAACCATGTTGTTGGAGAGTTGATCATTCTGGAAGATCTGTAGCAGGCCAGGTGGTCACCGGCAAGGGAACGATGGCGGAAACCGAGTGCTTTCGTCATTGCTTTTTCGATCCTGCCATGAAGCCGTAGATCTTGCAATCGCTGGTGCTAATGCTTCAGATTCTCCGCTTCTGGTGTTCACGAAGTTCAATCCTAATTTCCGGTTTACCGGTAAAGTTCTCCGATTTCACTATTTTGTAACTATTTTCTTGATGTAAAATGCTCAAACCCAACCTTTTTGGGATAAATATTAATATAATATATATTTTTTAAAAATAGTGATATTTACTTCCCTAAACCATCTTCCTTAGAAATGATCAATCGGCTCCTATAAAAATTATATCATGTGTTCCTTCACGGAGATTCTTTTTATGATGAACGACTACGACTACGACTACGTTCAGCTCCCAACTATTCATAGTCAATATTTTGTTTTTTCCTGACCGGTCGAACGTATTCTGTGTAATCTCTCAACTTTAGTAAATCGTAAGTTTTCTATGAATATCATCACGAGGATTTAGCTATTTTATGGAGACTGATAGTTTGCTTGGGATAAATTATTTACTGATGTGAACCAATGTTAAACAAATGGTACAGACCGACGATTAGTTTTATATTTTTATATTATTTTGTTGTGGATAAACGATCTATTTCTTCTTCGAAAGTTTCACATAGCACAATAACCACACAACTTACACCCTTGTTCTATTTATACATCTATAGAAATTTTTAAATTTATTTCCCCTTAACTTGAAAAATCGAAATCTGTTTCCACATAGATTCAAACTTCATAACCTAGAAACACATGATCATGGTGTACAATTGGTAACTGTTGTCCAGACAACCATTAACCACATAACAACAAAACTAAACCGGATTAACCCAGAATCACCCACAAACTCCTCGCTCTCGAAAGATCCACTCGCTCTCACCTCTCTCCGTGGCAACGCTCGTGATCAGTGTCTCTTCGCGGCTAAATTCTGAGGCCGGTTTCGGCGGTGGCTCGTTGTGGCGTCCCTAGCAACCACGGTGACTCTATTCTCGGTGTTCTTCTCTTCTTCCCAGATAGCTCGGGGAAGGCTTCGGGCTTGGAGTGAGGTTCTCCACGGTAATTTCGTGGTTCGTGGGTTCGTCTCGTGGCGGCATTTTGTTTGCTGATCTCGGTTTTAGCGGTGGTTAGATTTGTCGTCAGCGTTTAAAATTGGATATGGGTGCTCTCAGGAGATCTAAGTCCCCTCTCTGGTTGTTGTCTGGTAGATCTCGGTTTAGTGTCTCGACGGAGTTCAGAGCTTCTGTCTAGTGTGAGCAAGTGTTTGGCTTGTCTATTCGCGGTGTTTCTTCTCCTCTGATCTGCCTTGTTTAGCCTCTGTCCTGAGGAAGTTGTTGTTGTTGTCATCGTGTCTCTTCGTTTGATGCGGTAAGGGTTTGCTCTGCGTGATGCTCCTGTTGGGTCTCGATGTTGAATAGAGGCGGCTGTTTATGATATGTTTCTCACCATGAGGTCATTCTCTCCTTTCGTCTCTCCTAATCGATCAATAGAATTTTCTCACTCTTCGTCTCAAAATCTATTTTTCTTCCGCCGAGTCTCTCACCATCTATTCACGGTCCCTGTTTTCTTGAATCTTTAGATCTCTCCGCCTTCTATCACAATACTGAAGATTTACCTCCGTTCTTCTCCGGTATGCTAACGTGGCGGCGATGAGACTCTCTCCGCCGTAGCTACCAATGAGAGCTCGAATGTCGATGAGTAATCTAGTCGTGTCTTGGGTAATCACCCGGAGGGTTCACTAGCCGCTGGAGAAATTAGAGGAGATGAGTGGATTGATGATGAATTGGTTTGATTCTTTAGTTGGTGAATGTGTAATCAGAAGAGTTCGTTAATGGCGGTGATGAGTCAAACTGTGGAGATCTCTACAACACGGAGGAACGAGAAGAGAAAAAAAGTTTTTTTTCTTTTGGATTTTATATTAATAAGATTCGGTTTGATTTGAGTTTATATGGTTTAGTATCAGATTTAAGTCGTCAACCGAATAAATCAATTTCTATGTGGAAACAGATTTCGATCTTTTAAATTAGAGAAAAATAGATTCGAAATTTTATATTTGTGTGGAAATAAAATAAGGTTATAAATTTGTGTGATTATGGTGCTACGTGAAATAGAAAAAAATAAATCGTTTACCATTTTGTTGTTTTGGGGTAAGTTTCGATTTTAAGGTAACGCACGATATAGAAAACAATTGGATATATAATAATAACATTGAATGCAGTTTGGCAGAATCTACCAAGAGACCCTTTTGCTGTATTGCCATCATTTTTTAATAGAGACAGGACAAGTGTAGACTACAGGTTCGGGTTTACAAATAGGATTATTGTCTTAAAAGCAATCTAACTATATAAATTGAACTCACAAGTTAAGATTTCTTTTTTCTTTCTTTCTTTCTTTTTTGTTAAAGAATATTTTCTTTCTTTCTTTCTTTCTCCTCCGTAAAATTAGAGTTTTTGGAAACAGATTAACCATTACTAAGAAAAAAAAAAATCACAAGCATATAGGTATCTCAATTTGGTTTACTTGTGACATATGCAATGGGAATAGAGAGAGTTGTATTAGTTAATTTTTTATTCTGAATTACGATGATATAGTTAAAATAATAAAAACCAGTTAAGTCAAACCGGCTTTTAGATATTTTCGAGGGACAAAAAAACGCAGACACGATTCGTAAACAGTTCAAAAAAAAAGGAAAATTAAAAAAGGAAAAAAAAATAACAAAGGCTTTGGGACCAAACCAAAGAATTGACTCGTAAACTAGAAGAAAACAAGTTAAGAGAGGTGGGGGCAAAATAGTCAAAAGGAGTTTTGATTCATGCACAAGAAATCTCCTGCAACGCAGCCAGGTAGGGCCCACTTGTGGAGAAAAAAATGGGGTTGAGGGTAATGATCTGGTGATCTTGGGAGCAGTGTAAGAAGCAATGACACTGACCCGTCAAAATTGTGCCACGTAAATAGTTCTGAAAGGTGGTGATTGTCTGTGGTAACGTCCACTTCATTACAAAGTTTTGTAAGTGCACGTGGGTTTGACGCGGTTTGTTAAGACCGGTTTGACCGTTTGAAAGACTTTTACGTCTCGAGTTTTTCTCATCACAAAAAAAAAAAAAAAAATTTATTTGTCTGTCCATTTCTACTTTTACTTCATTACTATTTATTTCATCATGAGTATTTATTTAAGGTGGGAGGACAAAAATTTAAAGATAAAAATAAGATCTAACATAACACTGAACTGTACGCGAGGGTCTTTCTTCTTACTTCTAATGAAACTGTGCGCTAGATGATGATGATCATTTCATATATGCAAAATGATAAACTTCCTCTAAAGAGAGATTGGGTTAGCCTTGAGAGGAAGCATAATTTACTTTATATTTACTTAGCAGAAGAACATGTTGCTTTCGACTTTCTCGTGCAGACGTGGAAGCTCTGGTACTTTCCCGTCCTCCAATATATCTTCAAACTTAGTGAATTGCGCAAATTGAGCTGCTGCGAGATGAGCGTATCGCACTGGAGCCACTGAGAGCATAAAACACACAAACAGAGGACACATTGAATATTGAGTTGTCTAGTATCTGTGGTATAGTAGTAAAAAAGAAATTATCAGAAGAGAGTTTGATTAGGGAGTGTTACCAATCGAAGTTGCAGTTGTGCTACGTTGGTTGCTGGAACAATGATGATTCGAGACAATTAGATCTTAGTGACGGTAAAGCTAAGTTGTCTTTTGTAATTGACATTAGAGAAAGAACTTACACATAGGAGAGAGAATGGATTAGATTCTGCAAGTCATCGGGGGAGAAACCAATCTCATCAAGTAAAACATGGTAATGAGCCGGTCTTGAAGTTCCCTGAGAGATCATAGAGGGAAACATTATGCAGAGTTGATTGTGATAAAGGTGTGAGGAGTGAAGCTTTTGAAAATAAACAAGCGTCAGTTATTTTTGTCTAAACTTACTAATATTCCTGCATGAGCACACATGTAAAAATCGTAGTTTGTCGGGTGTACGATCTTGGTGTCCACGACAGTTCCTGACAAACGGGATTGTTTTTATGATGAAATCGTTCTGGAAAGAAATGGAATCGTAGTGTGACTGATGAACAAGTAAAAAGTATTTTTTACCTGCAGGAACATTTTCAGGACCCTTAGCTTGAAACAACTTGGTGTGGTGGTTCTTCTGAGCCACAATGACAGTGAATTTTGGCACATCAGATTCACCAAGACGTTGATACGCCTGCGCCATGTAAAAAAGGAAGCAAAACTGTTAAATAATATCTTCACTAGAATTTGAATAATAGATTGAAAACAGAATTTGATAGAAGCCAGAACCAGCCATGGGACTTTGAAACAAGACCTTTATAATTTGGTCCACCTCGATGTTCAAGACTTGGTTGAACTGTGATTCACTCACACCATCCCTATCAAATGCCCAAGGTTTGTGTAAGGATAGACTTTTAGATACTGGAGGTTAGACAACAGAGATAAACAGTAAATGTTTTGCTAGTACCTGAAAATGATAATCTGCTTAGGCTTCCTTGCCCTGCTTGTCCGGTAGAACTCTACAAATAGTTCGCTGTTGGAAACAAATAATTAAACATGGAGAAGACACTTAAACATCTTGAGTACGATATCCCACGAGTTGTTGTAATTTAATTAAAAATAAAGCTGATAAACTAGGGTTGACATACTTCATGATACCGTTATCTCCTTTCTCAGTGTTCTCGATAGGTTGGAAGAGCGAATCAATCATCTCCAGACGTGGTGACTGAGTTCTTACAGCTGCCCTATACCTTGAGATTAAGGGCCAGCTTTTTGAACCAACAACCTTGTAGCAGAGGTCGAGAAAGTAAACAGTAAAGAACCAGATCCTAAGAAAACCAGAAACAATGGACATACAAAGGACAAGACACATAACCAATACCGCTGCAACTGAAGGAACATCTGCCCGACCTGGAGACCCATGAGATACATCCATACCCAAAATTAAGGTGGGAATTTTGTTTATCAATGGAATGTTGTAAGAGTACTCTATTCCCAACAGAGAATTGATGCCTCCAAGCTATATTAAGACAGAAGAAAAGAAGTCAATTCACAGAGAACAACACATCAAAAGATATCTCAAGTGTTAGCTTGTTGGTGATATACCTTTGAATTTATCTTCAGAAGTACATTGGTGAGATATTGGTCATTGATCTTGGTAGGGCAGATGCATTGTGTGTGGATCCCTTCTTCAGTGAGGCATATCTTCTTCCAGGGACCTTTATAGTTTGCAATGACCAGTTGAATGAGAGAGTTCAAACTTTAATATCCGCAGGAAAAAGGTGAGATGATACCATAGATGTCAGAAGTTTTCCGTTCTGGCAGGACACAGAGGATAAAATGAGGAGGATCTGGAAATTTTAACTTCATCTTTGCAATCATTTTTTCTACCCTTTCAACAGGACCTGCTTTTTTATACTGTGGATCCTCTTCAACTAGTGCAAAAGGTCGATCAATTTCCTGCGATTTGACAAACCATATTCAGACTCTGTAAATAATCAGACATAGTTCAACACTACACACCATATGAAAATTGGAGAATCTACGAAACCTACAATGCCTTTCCTCATGCCACAGCTTATAAGCTCACGGGAAATGTGACTACTGTCGCATGGAAAAGAAAAGTTGACGACAGCCCAGCTTTTAATAGGTCTTGGTTCTAGAAGCATCTGCAAAGCAAGAAACAAAGGGAGAAAGACTAGTTTGGGAATAACACGTTCAATCCATAAAAACAGAGTAAGGAACCACTTTTAATCCACAATAATGAATATAGTGATGCCCGGAAATCTTTGTAGACAATTACCTTGTTGTTAAAGTTCCACCGTCCGTTGCAAGGTTCAAAATCTTCATTCTTGCCAAACTTCAGCTGTATAGTACAAATGGGGCAATATGGGACTATAATGGGCATGGTAGCTCATATTTTTTATCTGCAAACAAATCATAAACAGGATTTACCATTGGGGGCTTGAGAACCCGGCCTTCAACTCGAGTCATTTGTTTTTCAATGGAAATGCCACATCCAGCCAATAATGGGTCCTTGTCGTAGCAGTATGTATGCATTGCCTACAATTCTAGTCAGTAACAATATCTGCCATCCAAGATAGATAAAGCATCATCCGAGGTCAGAAAACGAAGCTCACATCATTGAGTGTTTTAATTCTCTCTATAGGTTTTTGTCTTGATTTTTCAACAAGTGAAGCTCTTTGCCTCACTGACAATGCTTTTGTATAACGTTGCAGAGATACAAGATTACAAAACTGCAAGAGAAGGATTAGAAATTCAAATATACACACCTCCAGAAGTGAGATAATAGATTAAAAAAAAAAATAACTAAAGGAAAAACTGCTGGAGACATACCTCTAGTGGAATATAGTTGGGGCGATTTGGCTTGCCAACATCAAGGCATGGCAAGTACGCAGAAGAAATAGGCGCTGTGTAAGTTTGCTTGAAATAGTCATACACAGTAATCTCTCTAGTCTGTCCTTCACGTTCACCATCTTTAATCTTCATTGAAAACCTGGAAAACGATGGAGAAAGTTAAGCAAAGGCTGATAAAGGGGACAAAATTTTATACTGAAAGTACAATCATGGGGAACATACAGTTGCTGATTGCATGGTTTCTGACTTAGACCTATAATTTTAAATTCCATGTTACGGTGTGATGCCTTTACCCGCATATGTTTAAGCATTTTCGCGGCCTGCCAAGTTTCAACGAGAAATTCAAAAGCTCAAAACAAAAGCAACCAGGCGTGTTCACTGTTATTGCATTTAAAAGCCAGAACTACCTTAATCCAGTCGATTTGTCGTGGTGACTCAACACTCTGATTGGCTAACAGGAATTTAATAACTGGACCTGGTTCTAAGATCATTGTTGTTGACACATCTGCAAACCATCGCAAAACAACGCAAAACAAAACAGTTTTACGAATTAATTAAACTATCAACAATAAAGACAAGGTTTATGAAAGCTGGAGATGAGAAAGGTATACTGAAAAATACCAATGTTAAGCGAGAGTCCTCCATGGGTTGGACGAAAGCTCGAGTGGAAACCTCGAATACCTTTTACACCTCCTCCAACGTCAAAGGAGTGCCCATCGATATGGAAAAATGCCTGCCTGACCAAAAGGCATCCCCTGCACAATCAACAGTTTTCTATAGTAAGCATCTAGCATGGTCACAAAATGCAAATAGTTGTACATCGATTAGATTTACCAACAAAGTGAAAATATGATGATAAACTTTGTCCATTAGAAATATGATGAAAATATATACTGCACATAAGCAAACAGATAGAAAGATGCACCTTTCAGCTGCTTGCTGCCTCAGTACAGTTTCAAGCACTCTAAGTGCATCCTGAGCACTCTTATCTGGTGTATCAGCTCCTCTCTGAGTGACAAGAACAGTCTTTAACGGTATTTCTGCAGCAAAACGTATCTGAACCTTGTAACTTCTTGGCAAGAAAGAACGTTTTGATCTCTTGCAAGTACCGGAAGGACTACCACCATCAGAGACACCACAATCACTACAAACTTAACAAGACTGTGTTAGAAAGAACATCAACAAGATCTATCTTGCACAACTTGAGAAGATTATATATCAATTCAGATAAGAGGGACATACCGTTTTGAAAATGAACCTTCCAAGATGACTTGAAAGTCAAAATCGTTCTGTGGCAGAGGACCAACAGTATATAAAGTCTTCTCTCCATCATATGCCACCCTTTTACCATCAAGATCAGAAGAGTAAGTCTTGAATAGTTGGTCCATAAGCTTTCTGCCTATTCCTTTCCCATCGACATCATCACCGTTTTCTGTGGTGATACTAACCTGCAAAAAAAGTACAGATATGTGAAACATCTCATACACACACAGACACTGATAAAAATATGCAAAAAGTGACTACTCAATCTTACAGTGTACTGGTAAAATACTACATCCGGCTGTCTCACAGAAACATTGAAGTGATTGGTGCACAATTCTATTGGGTTGCCTGTGGTTCCAACCCCACGTCTAGTTGTGATGGCATAATCTCGATGGCTGGGCTGTTCTGGTTCTATACTTATGGGTGCCAGCGGCAGAGATGAAGATTTCTCCATCCTTCCAGGGGGAAATAATCTGCAAGAGAGAAGACTGGAGGTTGGCTACAGAGTGACAAAAATCAGCCCAAAACACAATGCTCAGAGGACCCAGACAGGAAAAAACACCAAATAAACGAGTAAAAAATCACAAATCATTACATATTACAGCGGACAACATGCCACAAAGTATCTATAAAACATCCTAGATACTTATAATTGGGTAAATCCAAGGAAAGTAAAAACAATCAGCCTCAAACAGTTGATAAAACAGATCAAAGATGAGTCAGTATCCTTGAAATTTCAAAGGAAACACAATAATGGCATAAAGCCTATATCCTGGATGAACCGAGAAGCAGCTCATATCAAGCTCTTCGTTGCAGAAGTTGCAACCAAGAATACTAGACCTGGAACTACTTCTCATTAAAACCCTGGTCAGCTCACTCATCCTCAGATCACTTTACTCTCTGATTTATTAGGGGTTTTTTCCATAAACACGAGGAAGAAAGGTTTTTTGTTTCTGAACACTATCTCGATTTGAGAAGAGAGACGAAAATCGCCATAAGCATCTATAAGAATAAGACCACTCCCAAAGGAAAAAAAAAGCTAAAAACTTTACTACCATTGTCGTTCTGAGATTTATTTTCCTGGGTTTTTTTCCTGCTAAATCGCGAGGAATGGTATTAAACTGTTGGGGAACAAACTTAATTTGAAAAAAATGGCACCTTTACTTGTTCGTCGTGTTCCAAAATTGAGAACATTACACAACCAAAAAAACACATTCGAGTGTGTCATAGAGTAGCATAACAAGATTGTCAAGAGGGAAACAATGCAACCGAAACAATACAACTATCAACAGTGAAATCCAAGCTTCATGCAAATTTTCTCGGAAAGAGAAGACCCAGGAGATAGAAAAACCTAGCTTTCTAATCAACAGCAATAACAACAGCGATTTCTAGTGAGAATTGGTGGACCTTCGAAAGAACTAAGAAGGCGATTTCTAGGGTTCCGGTGAATCAAAGAGCAGCAAAGAGAGAGAAGGATTTAGCTCATTTTCTCTTCTCCGTCAGTCTCTTTGGGTTTCCCAGAAAAAGCAAAAGAATGGGAGGGAACGTTTCGAGTGACGGGAAATTAAATTCTTTCACTTTTCCTGTAATTTTTTATATGGAAATAAATTTGAGAATTGAGATCAAAATTATTAAACCAAAACCCTTCAAAATCAAACTTGGGGGTGTTATTGAATTGAGGTTTTTAATGGATTTGAATTGACTTATGATATTAGTGAATTTTGAAGACCAAGGCATTTACGTAAGGTTTCTAATACATTTAAAAGTCATTACAAATGTATTTGTAGTAATTATTATGGATTTTATATTGTTTTTGAAAGTTATAAAAAAAAAATTGAACGTGGATACTTGAATCCCCAGATAACACTTTAATTATTTAATTAATTAATTACAAGAAATAAATGAGTGATTATATATAATAGATGAACGATTTAGGTAATTATGAACAAATTGTTTAAGTCAGATATTTTCTACGCCTAGATCCGTCGGTTTAAAGCAGAAATATCTCGAGAGTCGAGGAATATAAGTGAAAGTTGCAGAGAAAATAGAGATCTAAGTAATTGTCAATATGATAAGAATTGAGATTTAGAAATAAGAATTTAGAAATTGTCCAGCAAAAGAATCCTATAAATTTCATTCTCTTGAAGGAAAACTAGTCAATCGATAATTGAAAAATTAAATAAAATATGAAGGCGATGAAGAAGAGACAATAAAACCAGTCAACATAGTTCTCTCCAAATGCAAAGAAAGTTTTTGGTGAGAGAGAGAGGAGAGACGAGAGATATTATAAAATACTAGAGAAAAATCTGGTATTTTGTTTGTTCATATTTTATATTAAAAAATACATAAAAATCCATTATAATCCAAATGTAACAAAATCGAGTGAATGTTGAATAACAGTTGTTTTTAATGTATTTTAGAATACATCAAACAAATGCTTAATCCAATAACAGTAGATTTTAATGTATTTTTTCAAATACATAATTGAATAACACTTGATTTTAAAATACATTCAAATCCATTATAAACTTCAATCCAATAACACCCCCTTGGTTGGTTGAGAAATCGCAAGAGATATACTATTTTCGAAGAGACGAACCAAACTAAGTCTCGGTTTCAAGCAATATTCGTTCGATTTCAGATATTTCAAGTAGAGGGATTTAAGACCTATTTAAGTATTTAAAATTTCGGTTCGATTCAGTTTCGGATATTTTCGGTTTGGTTTTGGGTATTCGAAATATTTAAATAACAAAATAGATTATGGTTAAATTTAACAAATATAACTAAAAATTGTTGGATATATTTGTTATTTTGAGTATTTTGTTTATTTTGGTTTAAAAATAACTAATATTTTCGAATTTATAATTATAATTTTGAGTAACTAGACTATATCAAATCTAAATATAATTAATATTTTAAGTCTATAATTATATTTCAGGTATTTCGGATATTCATTCGGTTCGGATTCGATTCCAATTCTTCGGGTATAAAAATTTAGGACTCGTTTAAATATTTTATCTGTTTCGAATTTGGTTCGGTTCTCTTTTATCGGTTCCGGCTATTTTATCTGGATCTAGAACCAACCATCATCGACAAGAATCCATGACTACAATTTCACTAAACCCGTTCAAACCCAAAAATAGGAAACCGGAAAACCCGGCTATTAAATAAACCGGACAATTAACCCGTACCCGCACTTGAAGAAACATCAGCCACACGCGCCAAAACAAGCGCGTAGACAAGAACGTGTATGTTTTGTATCCTCAGAAAAGAACCACCGTGGATCCCACCACACCTCTCAGCCTCACTCCTCCTCCTCCTTCCTTCCTTCCTTCCTTCTTCTTCATCTCCGTCATAATACCCAAACCACTCTTTTCTCACATTCCGATTTCTTAAAAAAAAAAAAACAAAAAAAAGAAGAAATATTTTGAATACATGGAAACGGATCCGCTTGTTCCAGCGGTGAAGCCTGACCCGAGGACATCCTCAGGTGGCGATGGTGCTAATCGTCTTGAAAATGATGATGGTGGAAGCGGTGGAGACGGTGGTTCTGAGATTGGAGCGCCGGATCTGGATAAGGACTTGCTCTGTCCCATTTGTATGCAGATAATTAAAGATGCTTTCCTCACGGCGTGTGGTCATAGTTTCTGCTACATGTGTATCATCACACATCTTAGGAACAAGAGTGATTGTCCCTGTTGTAGCCAACATCTCACCAATAATCAGCTTTACCCTAATTTCTTACTCGATAAGGTTTCTATTTTCTAATTTTGCTCATAATTTGTGTTTGGTGAGTCATTTATGTGCTTTTTATGGGTCGATGATAGTGATGATTTTGTGGTTTTGGTGTCTTAGCTTTTCAATTCAAGTCTGGGTCCTGCTCGTTTAAGTCTTAGCTTGTAATCAACTTCGGTTTTTGTCTTGATTTTTGTGGAATCAAGGAAGCTGCTTAGCTTAGTCTTTAATCGAATGCCAATGAACCATATAATAGATTTTCAAGGGAAATATTCAATGGCATGTCTCTTGAGAACCTGTGTTTTCTTTTGTTACTGAGTTGACGAGGTGATAGATGATGCAGCGATGTTTACTCCATGATAGGAGTTTTTGATAATTCGAAGGAGTGTCTTGCTTTTAATGCGTAGTTTATGGTAGGATTCTGGTTATTTCAGTTGAAAGGAACCAACTTATTGTCTGTCTTACATGCATGTTAAATCATGGACTTGTTTTTTTCTTTACTGAACTTGAAAATAGAAGCGTGGTTAAAGAACAGTTGTATAGTGAAACTATCTATCTCTGGAATGCAGCTTATATTATATGACTTATGTGTAGCTATTGAAGAAAACCTCAGCTCGGCATATGTCAAAAACTGCATCGCCCTTGGATCAGTTTCGGGAAGCGTTACAGAGGGTCGGTTCTTAACAAGCCTTTATTTTCCACTTTTTCCTCTTTAAGTTGGCATTCTCTGATTTATTATTGGACTGAAAAACAATTCTAAGTCATTTCTTATCGATCAAATATTGATTTCCTGCGTTCATCCTTAGACAGGGTTGTGATGTGTCAATCAAGGAAGTTGATAATCTTCTGTCACTTCTTGCGGAAAGGAAGAGAAAAATGGAACAGGAAGAAGCTGAGAGGAACATGCAGATACTGTTGGACTTTTTGCATTGTTTAAGGAAGCAAAAAGTTGATGAACTAAATGAGGTTGGTTTGTCTGGATTATGGATTAGGATTGGGCTACCTATTGATAATTATTCTCGTTGCTCTTCATTCCTTCAGTTTCATACTCTTCCCTGGGTATATATGCTGGAAAGGGAAGAAACTAATAGTTAAAGAAGAAAGCCATAAACCATGTTTCTATCAATAAATCTATCCAACTGTTCATGAGACATAACCCATAAATGTTTAAGATGATTTTTCAGGAACAAACGACTATTATAGAATTCTGTCATTTATGTCTTTTCTATCTTAATGTAGGTGCAAACTGATCTCCAGTATATCAAAGAGGATATAAATGCCGTTGAGAGACATAGAATAGATTTATACCGAGCTAGGGACAGATATTCTGTGAAGTTGCGGATGCTCGGAGATGATCCAAGCACAAGAAATGCATGGCCACATGAGAAGAACCACAGTGGTTTCAACTACAATTCTCTGAGCATAAGAGGAGGAAATTTGTTAGGCAATTATCAAAACAAAAAGGTAGAGGGAAAGGCACAAGGAAGCTCTCATGGGCTACCAAAGAAGGACGCACTGAGTGGGTCAGATTCCCAAAGTTTGAATCAGTCAACTGTCTCAATGGCTAGAAAGAAACGGATCCATGCTCAGGTTTGTTCTTTCTGTCTACTTAACATCTTGAACATGTCTGTTATACTGAAAAGTCTGAAATGATACAAGGACAATGGGATTAAAGTTTCAGATATTTGTCTGTTAAAGAAGAAACATAATTGATAGCATTAGACTCCAGTGATTGGGCTACAATTAGTATCATGCCTAGCCACTCAGCTCTTAGTCAGCTCGAGAATTGAAAGTGGTTGTGGGTAGAATATGAATCTTCTTACGGAAAAGATACCTTCGATTAAGGGTCACATTTTTGGTGGTCTGTATAAAGCCAGTTGGCTTCAGAGAGTGATTGATTTCGCATTGTTTGCATATAAAAGTAGAAATAACGTTCTGGACTTTATATCTATTGCTTAGTGATAGTAGCCGGTTATTGTCTCTGATACTATAGCAACAAAAGTCATTATGTTTTCTAGACACACTAACAGTTCTGTGAATACTATGCAATGGCATCTAGACAATTATAGTAGTTTTCTTCAAAAATCCTGCATGGTCCTTTAATCTACCTGTAACTGCTTGTTGATTGGCTAATTCTGTTAAAGTGTCTTGTCTTGTAGTTCAATGATCTACAAGAATGTTACCTCCAAAAGCGGCGTCAGTTGGTAGACCAACCAAATAGTAAACAAGAAAATGATAAGAGTGTAGTAAGGAGGGAAGGCTATAGCAACGGCCTTGCCGATTTTCAATCTGTGTTGACTACCTTCACTCGCTACAGGTAGAGTAGTGACTGTCCCTTTTCAATTGGTCTAGTCGTACATAAGAGTGTTTTCAAATTTCTCGGATTTTTAATTGCACTCTTTATTCACAGTCGTCTAAGAGTTATAGCAGAAATCCGGCATGGGGATATATTTCATTCAGCCAACATTGTATCAAGGTGAATTTTTCTTTTCCTTGTTCGTTTGATCAGATGACAGATGACGACTAACGAAGAAGAACGTCTTCTAAATGACTGTGTCAGAAAATATCAAAATATACCCTTAAGAAATGTAGAGTCAATTACTACTATGGGATTCGTTGCTGTATAATTCTAAGCCAGTGAATGGTATGAAGATGAATCTACTGACATGGTAGGCAGAAGGTTTTTTGTTATCGGCAGGCCACTTAAGAAGAATTTTCTTAAAGATGGAACATTATGCTCTCCTTATCGATGTCGGAACATATGTTAAAGCTGTTTGCGATCTTTTATATGAAAGTATCTCTTTCTCAATGAAGGGACGAAAGATTTTTCAGTTGCTCCTGGGGCCATTATCTTTCTCTCTCTATGTGCTTGGCTTTATGGTTCTTCAGTAGTTTACATGCTTTATGCTTTGCATGGACCTGTAATGTAATGTACCATCTTGCTGAGATTTGCTGAAGAAGAGGGTGCTGTTCCTTTTCAGCATAGAGTTTGATCGTGATGATGAGCTGTTTGCCACTGCTGGTGTTTCTAGATGTATAAAGGTTTTTGACTTCTCTTCGGTACGTTCATAAATCTTGGAGGGCATTCAGTTACATACTAATTGAATCTTCTTGTCGAACATTATGCTTTTATGATACAGATCATGCATCTCAATTCTAGGAAAGCTTCATTGATAATGAAACTAAGTTATGCTCATGGGAAAATCTAGCTTTGATGCATGATAGCCATTTACACTTTAGTATTGCGTAGAAAAATATAAATCCAAGCTTCTACATAATCAATTTTTGGTTTTAATTTTCTGTCTTATCCAATGGACCACTCTGGACTGGTTGATGATTGGCTGCACACTTTTCAGGTTGTAAATGAACCAGCAGACATGCAGTGTCCGATTGTGGAGATGTCAACTCGGTCTAAACTTAGTTGCTTGAGTTGGAATAAGCATGAGAAAAATCATATAGCAAGCAGTGATTATGAAGGAATAGTAACGGTGTGGGATGTAACTACTAGGCAGGTGAGTATTTCACCCAACTTATCTTAAGATATCATCTCATGAATTGTGCAATGTATCTAAAAATTTATGTGAACAACTGGTGGCAGAGTCTTATGGAGTATGAAGAGCACGAAAAACGTGCCTGGAGTGTTGACTTTTCACGAACAGAACCATCAATGCTCGTATCTGGTAGTGACGATTGCAAGGTATCTCCAGTTTTTTGGTAATCACCTTTTGTCTCGCATTGGGCTCTGTTCATGTAAAAAGACTACTATTTTTAGATATTTTCTAGATCTTATAAATAACCTGGTCACTCACGGATTTTTCTAATTTCTACGATGAACTAAAGAGACATAATGAAACAAAACTGGAGAATCTCCTGCTTGCTCATTAGTACATTTTGTACTCATGACTCTTTTCTACTGCTTCTTAAACTTTTTTGTGAGATGTTCTTTCCAACTTGGGGATTGGTCATATGTTCCCTTGCCTTCATTGAATGTTTGTTGGTTTCTTAAATTTTCAGCAAAGTTTTTCCCCTTAGTGTATCTGTGGTGGCTATACATTAGCAAGCGAACGATACTGGACACTTGTAGTGTAGTAAATCTAACCTTGAACTTCGTAGCTTCATTTGTCCAAATTGAATGGGATGTTATTGAAAATATTTCACTAGCTTATTTAGAAAATCATGTTGGATGTGATTTTGACTAAAGGAAACGATTGTATACACTGGATTTCTAATTCTAGCGGAAACATATTATACCAGTGGGCTCCTTTTAAGTCAATTCGCTACTTGTTAAACCTTAACCATGGATTATTGCATATGTTAAATCATGTCTCATAGATTAGCCAATTGTGCTCTGTGTTTGATCCAGGTTAAAGTTTGGTGCACAAGGCAGGAAGCAAGTGTGCTTAATATTGATATGAAAGCTAACATATGTTGTGTCAAGTACAATCCTGGCTCAAGCAACTACATTGCGGTATATACTTCCATGCCTCAAACACCTTTGCATCTTGCATTTATCCGCTATTCAATATCAAGCTACCACTCATGATCAGCATGACACCATCACACGTCTCTAGATCTAATCTTTAATTAGATAGAGAGACTTAGACGTTTAAGCCTTTTGACTTTTTGCAGGTCGGATCAGCTGATCATCACATCCATTATTACGACCTAAGAAACATAAGCCAACCACTTCATGTCTTCAGTGGACACAAGAAAGCAGTTTCCTATGTTAAATTTTTGTCCAACAACGAGCTCGCTTCTGCATCCACAGATAGTACACTACGCCTATGGGATGTCAAAGACAACTTGCCAGTAAGATTACTGCCTGAGCCAATCATGCTGATTTTGTCCAATAAAAACAAGTCTTGACTATGTTGTTCAATATTACTTTGCGTTTTTTTCAGGTTCGAACCTTCAGAGGACACACTAATGAGAAGAACTTTGTTGGTCTCACGGTAAATAGCGAGTATCTTGCCTGTGGAAGCGAGACAAACGAAGTATATGTATATCACAAGGTTCACAAATCTGACATTTCTGCTTTAACTTTTATCATCTACCATTCATGATTCACAAATCAATCTCTCGTTGCTCAAGTATTTGGAAATGTGACTGATGTGATGCAGGAGATCACGAGACCCGTGACATCGCACAGATTTGGATCACCAGACATGGACGATGCAGAGGAAGAGGCAGGTTCCTACTTTATTAGTGCGGTTTGCTGGAAGAGTGATAGTCCCACGATGCTGACTGCGAATAGTCAAGGAACCATCAAAGTTCTGGTACTCGCTGCGTGATTCTAATAAACATTACAAAAGATTTTATAGCTTCTTGAATCAATAAAAACAGTAAATTTGCCATCTATATGTTATTTAGTGGGAGTTATAGAGATAAAACAATTTGTCTTAAGTAGGGTTCATCATTTGGAAAGCAACTTTGTATTATGATGCTTGACTTCGAACCCTCGAGAAGAATTTGTATCAGAAATGTAGATATATATATATATATATATATATATATATCTTTTTTTTTTTCCGTCATATATATATATATATATATCTTATGATTTCTTAGTTTCTAGTTTTAGTTTCTATAATTAATTTTTATAATCAAAATGCCGTGATGAAAAGTCAAACCTTGGCTTACCTATAAAAGGTCCAGACCCATGCAATAAGTCATAAGTATGTGCATGTAGCAAAATCATTGAGGAAAAATTTCATTTATATGTAAAATCCATGATAATTGACGCTTTTGTGTCATACGAGATATTATACACTTAATTAGTAATTTAACAGCTCTAAACTAACTCGTAAAAAAAATGTGATTGTGTGACACGTTCTCAAAAAATGGTCGTATTAATATTGTAATAGTAATCCTTTTATATTTGGATACGCAACTCGAAATGGCATGAAGTCTACATATGAAGATGCATGCTTTGGGAAGTTTAAAGACCATGGCCAAGCATTTTAGTGTTTTTTTTGTGTGTTTTAATTCTTAAAAACGTTATATACTTCACTTGCTCATCCTAGTCATTATAATTAGGTTAGGTGGCTTAATAAAAGAATTGCTATTTACAAGTTTTTCTAATTCCCTAAGTTACAAGTCTTTGACTTTTGTAACTAAGAAAGATACAAAAGAAGTCAAAAACCTCTTTTGAATGGAAAGAACGACTTTTTCGTAACGAGGGGGACACATGAATGTGTTTCTTCCCCTTAAGCAACCATAGCCATCAAATCCTAGTTTCTTTCTCTTAATTAAATAACTACTTTCATACAACATTTTTTGTTAATTGATACTCTACACTCTTAGAGTCAGTATCTAAAATATTTCTTCTGCATGTTTTGTTTATGTTTTACTTATAATTGCATATAATCTGCATCTCATAAACTCAAAACCACAACTTAATTTTATTATGGTAAGTAATCAGAAATTTGAGAGGAATTATCAAATCTTATATATGAAAGTGAACTGTGGATAAGATGGTATGTATTCTTTGTATATACGTTGTTAATATCTTGAGTTTATATAATTAACTTAATAAAACACATAGTATCAACTATCAAGTCAATGTTCTAAAAGAATATTACTATATTAGCATTCTTATTTTTAGAATATAGTTAGATGGTTACAGCTTTGGATTTTTCGTTGTTATGGTAAAAGCATATCGTTTCACGTTAGCCACATATATTTTCTTTCAAGTTCACATAGTATTATAAATTTATAATACGTATATTATAGAGGAGGAGTCACGCAAGCATATAACTATGAAATCTAAATGTGATGTATTCTTTATTTTTGTTCGTCACTAAACTTAACGAGTTAACGTCAAGTATAGATATATTACCGAGTTAATTAAAACCGTACCTGAAGCTAAATACTTTTTTTATACGAGGTAAATACTTTTTTACTGAGTTAACAAGTTACAAAATAAAATAACACTTCATATTACTCGGTAATAATATAAATAATAATTATTCATGTGTATTTCATATTTAGCATATGTAACTCGTTATTTTTTGTATATATCTATAATAAATAATTTTTTTTGTATATGATAAAACATGATAATGTATAAAGTATGTTGATAAGAATAATCTTATTGGACAAAATTCATATTTAGCACGTTTTATGTAACTCGTTATTTTCTTGTATATGATATAATAAATGAATTAACACAATAAATATGAATATATCATATAAATTATAAACTTATCGCGATACAACATGATTTAACTCGATATCTTTATAAACTTATTGATATATATATTGTTATCATGTCAACCCAATACATAATCATCTAACTCATAATATGTTCTTACTCAGGTATTTGATGAACAATATCATCAAAATCAAATAAAAAATATCGATTTCTATTTAATTATATCGTTAAATGATTTGTTATATGCGGAGGGGCATTTTTATCCAACTTACAAATTGATGAGAAATAAGTAATAATACAAAAATTATGTGTACATTCTTAATTTTTAAGTCCTTTGTGTATATAGATTAATATAACTTTTTAATTTGTTTTCAAAATCAACTATAGTGCCAAAGGAACGTTGTCAAAATATAACATTTCATTAATCTTTTTCCTTTACTTAAGAAAACCTTTAACAAAAAAACAAAAAAAATCAATCAGCGTAGTATAATCTTCATACATTCTTAAGTTAGATATTATTTTTCATATTTGTTTTATTTCCAAAATAGTGCACACGACCAGTGGCGGTAGCAGAAAATTATTTTATCGGGGTCAGAAAAAATACATTAAAAAGTAGTCTATAAACTGTTAAAAAGCTACAATCGAATTCTAAGTTCACTCATGGCTTGAAACTTTTCTATCACTGTTTCATTTGTTACATCTTCAAATAACTTTTTTTCGATAAAACAAACTAGACAATCAATTAAAAACTGATCACCAATGCGATAACTTAATATTGTATTAAATAAATTGGGTTATTATTGATAACTTAATAACTTACTTTATTTTTATTGGGTTACAAACCATTTTAAACATAAGTCCAACTAAGAAACTAAAATAAAACTATGAAGTCATAAAATTTAATGGGGTCAAATATTTTTTTTATATGGGGTCATAATTTTTTTCTTTAAAAGTATAACAAATAAAAAAAAAATTAGTTGGGGTCAGCTGACCCCTCTCCCTTCAAGTGCCTCCGCCACTGCACTGACAAGATATAATACTTGTTCAGTTCTACAAAACTGTTATTGGGGTTGTTTTTTAAAGAAATTAAATGTTCCTCATTATATTAATATATGAATGTATCTATAGATAAACATTTTTTTTTTCTTTTATAGGGTCACTCAATATGGTAAAGGTGAACAATAACTTAACCTATATATGGCTATGACTCATAGCCTATGAGAATATCCATCGACAATGCTATGAAGATTTGAATATATTAAGCACGTCAAAGTTGATTAATTAACTACCACAAAAATAGTAGACGTCAAAAAACAACCCAATAAAAACAATAATTGCCTCTAGACCCTAGTAATCAACCATTAATGGTGGACTTCAATAATTATGAACTCTTCTTCTCTCATTTCACGGCTCTAGTTAACTTAAATAAGGTAAAAATGGTCTTTCTAGCATATAAATTATTTCTTATGCTTCAGTAATGTTTAATTTTTTCATACATATTTATAAATAAAATTTGGAAAAATTACATAAATTATGTAAATTTTTAGTTTATTCTACATTAAACATAATTTATTATCTAAAAAAGACTATATATTCAACCAATAATAAGAAATTCTACATAATAAAAATTGTCACAACAAATAATAATAAAAATTTGCATAGATAATGAAAATCACTTAATTTGAAACAAAAAAAATTATCAAACGTCATTTTAAATTATACGAAGGAAGTATTAATTTCAAAGGTTATGCCCTAGTTTTAGTAGCAGTAATCATTGACATATATAACACCAATATCTTATTTAGGGCTTTTTAAAATAAATAAATAAACCTAAAGTTTGGTAGTAAAAGATAAACAAAACATTGCTGATTATCAAAATCTATTTTAAAACTTTGAGATAATATTAATACTCAATATAAGCTTATGTATTTTTGGTGGTTGACCAAAAATATATATGTATACACACATAATTATATATACCAGCATAAAAATACACAGTCATAAGTTGTAGTAATTACAATAAACCAAATTAGTTTTATATAAATATAAATACAAGCATTTGTAGGAAAATTTTGAAAAATGTCATTTTTATGATATCACTTTTTGAATATACCACTAAAAAGTTGTTCAAAAATTCTATTTTATAACTCGTTTTATAAAATCTTATTAGACCTTAAAAATTCTTATAAAGATTTTATAACATGTATTATAAAAATTTTAATAAACTTTATAAATAATTTTTATAACATAATTTAGAAACATTTATAAATCTGTATTTGTAATATTTTTGAATATTGACAAAAATAAGTGGTGTTTTAAAAAAATGGTATCATAAAAATTATATTTATGAAATTCTCCCGTGTTTCATTTGAATAACAATGGAAGCAAAAACCTAGATATCTAAGAAAATTGGTTCCTTAAGGCTTGAATAAAGTATACTACTTCTCAAGTTTATTTTATTTTATAGAATTAGCAGAATAATGCGATTAGAGCTAAGTTGTCGACAACTCAACCTTTACAAGGAAAAAAAAAAAACGATACCTTCTCGAATTATTATGTAATACATTTGGTGGCTTTACATGGAATATTTGACCACTTGATCCAAATAATCGATTATTATTTGCTTCACTTTTTTTTATTAATTAACTTATTTCGCTATAGTGAGCTTAGATCGATTCTCATCCGCACGAGTTGTTTTCACTTTGTCTCTGCTGAACAGACTCCCATTAATATATAGTATAACTTTCTTGAAAGGTATAAAATCAATATTTTTCATAACCCAAGGATTTGAAATCAGATTCGAAACAAAAAGTTTGGATCATATGAAAGAGTTATTGTATGTATTGTCATTTAATGATGGTGGCTAATTATAATTAAAAAAAAAAATTTAATAGTATGTTACATAGTTCCAGATAGTGATACATTAACTAGTAAGAAAACTTGAACCGTTGGGATTTAAAAAAAAAAAATTGAGAATAATCATTTTTCCTTTTACTTTTTGCCTATTGTTATTCATCTATTAATGTATTATTAATCATTGAAATATTCCAAAATCAAATAAAATCTAAAGATTCCATGATTGTTCACTTGTTTGTGTTAATACACGTATTATATTCATCAGCATTGTTTTTAAGTCCGGTCCAAATAGGTTGATTCGAAAATTTTGACCACGATTTTCACAAATAAAATTGAAATTTACAGTTAAAATAAATTCGTATAATTGACTGATTTGTCTTAAAAAAAAAAAAGGGTAAAATCACTTATTTTACCTTTTACTTAAGATATATATAGGGCAAGATATATTTTAAAATATTTTATTCTCAGCAATAAAAATAAAAAATTGTGCAGCTTTAGATCCATTATCGGATCTATTCGATCTGATGATCTAGCAAATTCCAACTTTTTTTCGGTTAGTGTATTAATTTATGGATTCAGTGATCCAAAAGACAATTAGATACTAATATATCCATTCAAAATCACTAAACTCAGAAAATGTGTGTATATAATTATATATATATATATATCATAAAAATGTTTTTAATGTAAAATAGTAAAACACTATTGGATTGGGATTATCAACTGAAAATTGGACTGGATTATCAATTGAAAAAATTTGATTATCAAAACTACAAATTGTTCATACATATAAATAGTAGGTTTATATCTACTATGAGGATTTATTTTTTTGTAGTTAAGAATTACAAAATAATTAATCATAAATTGCAAATTAAATGAACTTTGTTTTCTCACGTTACAAACTTTCACTATAAATAGAAATAGAAATAATAAATATATACAAACTTTCACTAGAAATAGAAATATATTCGAATACTATTGTATTTTACTATCGATTCACATGGGTAAAGACAAAGAATATATTTAGACATAGAATATATTTTATACGATATGATTTTTAGTCTGCCCTTTTTGTTTGAAGAGAGGTGGGAATGATTGGATCGGCTTCTCATCTCCTCTTCTTCCATAGTGACCAACTTGAGAACCGAAAATATAATTGGAGAGATAGGAATCTTTTGTCATCAAATTCCCACTAACTTATGTTAAGTCATTTAAGTGGAACAAACAATAATTCAAAACTTAAAATAATATTCGTTTACCCAAAACTCTTTTCATTTGACCAATTTAATCCTAAAATTAGTTATCGAGTTGGTAATTACTAATTATATATTCATTCTGACATTCACTATCCAAGTTGTTTTCCAATAAGTAGAAAGTATAGGTCGACATTACCTTCTATTAATTTAATATTTCTAAGGGTGGTTCATAAATTAAAATAGTAGTTAAACTGCTTTTACAAGTAGTTTGAATTTTAAATTAATATTGAATCAATCGTTAAACACTCAAAACTAAGTTGAAAATGTTGTTAATTAAGTATCCGACATTCCAATTGTCTCAGTGAAATGGTAGATAAAACTTCGTAGTTAAATTTTTAATAGTCTGCTAATGGGCGTACAGAACAGTATCCAGTAATAACAAAAATTACTGGAACCTTATTTACTCATATGTACTCGAGTATAGTAATGACATGGTGTTAACAACATTACAACAAGATTTAAGCATCTAAGAATATGGAAAAACGTTATATTTTCCATCAAAATTATCGCATCGTATTAGATAGTATACAAATTATGACTCCATCCCAAATATTTCCGACAAATGTTTCTCAATCTATATCCTCATGAATCAAAAGTTTTATCACTAAATCTCCCCGAATCCATAATTCTCATCTATTTCTCTGTAGATTTGATTTTAATTGGTTTACTGTTTTCTTAACCGACTAACGAAGATACTAAACCAGATTAAACCTAATCTAAACCAATTACAACTAGTTGAACCCGATTGAAGAAAATCTACTCGACCCAATTTTCTTCTTCACCCACCCAACCCGAATCCATTCATGATTTCTTCAATATGAAGCGTGGTCGTGTACATGTGGTGATTCAAACGGTTTCGGCGACTTCCTCAATCTCTTTCTCCATTTCTCCAAATATCTGAATTGACACCTCTCTTTTTGTCCGGTGTCATAATCAGAAAGCATTCCATGTTTATATCAGAAGCGTATCTGCAAATTCCAATAACAAGATTACTAAAACGAAATCAAAATTTTCGACTCGGTATGTCTCGTGAACAATTTAGTAACCTGGACAAAACAGTCTCCTGGGGAAGGACCTCTTCTTCTTCCTCTTCCACAACGTGAACAACTTCCTTAACCGGCGAGAAGTGTAACCAATTCCCATCTTCAATTTCAACCCGATTATTATCAATTTTGCTTCTCTTCTCAGAAGTTGGAGGGACGTCGTCGAGATTGACAATCGGATTAGAGATTAGACTCATGGGTCGTTTACAACCGTTGATATCAATAGATTTCGATTGATGGACATGAGGCTCCTTCTGCGCGACATGTTCTTCTTCTTTTTCTTCATCACCGTCGATTGGGTAAGGGTACAGCGGCTCCTCGAAGTTTAAGTTGTCATTTGATTTTATTTTCTCTCAACAATAGTGGAAATAGCGGTGAGTTACAGAGACGTTGCCGGAGGATGAACATGTTGATCCGAGAATAAAAAATTGGATCGAGTCGGGTTTTAGATTAGGTCGGTTCTAGGTCAATCGGATTTTAATTCGGTTATATTGTGTTTGTGTGGTTTTTTATCGGATTTGGTTTATAAACCGATTAAACACTGATTTATGGGAAAATAGATGAGAATTTTCGATTCGAAGAATCTAGGATGAGAACTATTTTTTGGAAGCATCTGAAATGGATTCATAATTTGAGCTCTATCTAATATGATGCGATACTTCTAGTGGAAAAATAAGAAGTTTTCCTAAGAATATATATAAACTTACTTTTCCTTTGATTAAACTGGTCATGGAAAGAGATCAAAGTTTAAGTTTTTCCAAAAGGACAAGGAAATATAAAATTTAATGATGGTATAAATTATGTGATGTGATATGTTAGTTTTTCAAAATATTCCATACAGAATATTAATCTTCTTATTAGTAGTCTCCAAATTAGCGAGGAAAGGTAAAATTATTCCACTATTGAATTTGCTATAGTTTCTATCAATCACAAAATTTTACGGAATTGCTACTAATGTTAACTGTTTTGTCATTATGTAATATTAGTACCCAAACATTTTTTAGCCGAAGTGTATAATATTTTATCCGTATTACTTTAAGTGATATTTTAAAATTTTTTCGTTTGATTTTTAACTGATTTTCAAATTTCTATATAAAATTAAATGTATTTGAGTTTTTATTATTATTTATATTTTGCAGTATGTTTTTTTTATTGGTTGAATTCAGTTTGCTTAATAATTTTTTATATAAAAGAGGTAACTTAAATGAAAGTTATATGGTTTCTTAATTTGTGTGTATAAACTTTAAACACCACTTAAAATAAAACAGAAATATTGTTATTATACTATACTACGTATGATTTATTTTTATTGCCAATCATAATTTATTTATTTATTATTAAATGTCTCTTTCTATAGGTCTTAGTTTTGTAATTTTATCGCTGGAATCAATAATCCTATCTTTCAAAAATGGTTTGATATATGATGATCCTAGATGTAATTAATGCATCATAATTTACCTGATACAAACCTTTTCTTATATGAGATCTTTGTTTCCGCTCCTGATCCTAGATCTTTGTTCGAATTCCGTTTGGAAATAGAAGTACAAACCTACTTTTATCATTGGTTGGAACAGATCAACAGACTATATATAGATAGATCAACACTCTAAACCTTTTTGGTTATAAATACATACAAATACATGTGCTTTTCATAGTGATTTGCAAAGTTGATAAACATATTTTTCCCAAAGAGAATTTAGTAGATGACAAAAACAATTAATTTAATCACTTATATAGTTATAGGGGATGACAATTTTCTAAGTTACTATTAGCAAATGACAAAGGGATATTTGAAAATAATTTATGAATGAAATTAGCATATGATTTTATTGATTGTGCATTAAAAATACTTTCATTTAGTATTCTCGTATATGACATAATTAAATATGGTAGTAATAAAAAAGACATATTAAATAGTATGTGCACAAAAAAAATCTTAAATAGTAATGTAAGATCATGACATGTAGTCTAATGGTTTATGCTGATATTGTTATTAATTGTGTCACCATGGGGGTTCATAATTCGCGTAACGCATATTAATTTTTAATTACCATTTTTTTTTTTGCAATTTGGTAAATTTTTTTAAAAAAACTTTCGAAATAACTAACCAAACAAAATGCAACAACCAAATGTGAGGTTAAGATTGAAAAAAAAAGGTTCGAAAGGATACAAACTTTATACCAATCCAATAGTATAAGTTTAGCGAAACAACAGCTAAACTAATGTTAAATACGTAACTTTTGAATTATAACAAAAATAGTAAATTGAAACAAATTAGGGTTTTGCTGTACATTCTTAACACGGAAAGCTCTTTACAGTACGTGGAGCCCAGCTCAGCTCGGGACCCAAAACCTTTCCCAAATTTGAAGCATATTCCACAGAATGTGCCTTTTCAATTTCCCCATTAGTTATTTTATATCTATTCTTCTTTTCTTTTTCTTATTTTCTTTTTTTTTTTGTTAAGAAAAAGAGCAAAAACAAAATAAAAACGAAGGAACTAATGTTACTCCATATTTCCAATATTTTCTGTAATGAATAACATAAACTGAATGAACCAATTCTAGAATATACAATCATTATATATTCATATATATATATATATATAGGTTATACAATCATTCTAACTTCATCAACACGATAAAACTGTTAAAATACAATTGTTGAATTGTATGTTTATTAGCTTACGACGATATAATTCAAATTGTAAACAACAAAAGATGCTTTCGTTATTAATTATATATCTCCATATATATATTTTATAATTATTGGCTTTATTTCCATTCATGTACTGATTATTGTGAAGATTGTAGAGACAATATATAACGTGACGTGGATGACAAAATGACTCAAATAACTATAGATTAATTATAAATTCTCGACTATCTAAACATTACAATGGAAACACATTCGATCAGTGGTGGTTTAACAAAACATAAAAGAAGTTTTTCGTTGCGGAGTTCAAACTTCAGTTTATATAAAATGTTGCAGCAAGATGTCAAAAGTTTGAATAATACTATTGTTTTCGTCCGTTAGATATGGTCATATGAATATTGATCTAGTGTTACAATCTTCTTAACGGATCGAATGTAAGATATATGGACCCAAAAAAAAAATCGAGACAATAAAAAACGTTGAACATTTTGCAGCATATTTATTGATTCGGAGCTCATGAGAGTCCATACAATCTTTTTATATATTGTAAATAATGGATTCGATTGGTAACACAAAGTTGTACAAATTTTTTTGCGGTAAACTTTTACGCAATAGTATAAAATTATAAGAAATAGTGGTATACGGAAGCTGTACAGAAAAACTGAAAGTAACGTTTTGGTAACATTTATAGTATCATTTTTATGATTGGTAATTGTCAAAGCGGTATAGGATTACCAATCAAAACCAATATAGATGGACTATTAAAATAGTAGGTGCACATTGCTTATAATTTTTCATATTGTTAATAATAAATTGTTATGACAATATGATAACACTAATACAAATTACTAGATTACACAAAGTTAGGTTATCTTCTATCATTTATAACAATATGTTTTTACATATACATAATAGGCAAAATTAAACAATTAGTGAAAAGAAAGAAAAAAATACGTAACTGTTCGATGTTCACTCTAATAAACAGCGACACTACTAACATCTATATGCATAACTTTAGAAAAGTAAAGAGCGTTTGTAATACAAATGAGTTATGTGAAGTTTGAACGTTTGTAATAAAAGCTCAAAAATAGAAGCAATCGATTAAAAAGTTGAAACTAACAGAATTAAATTGCGATCCTCTATGCAATTGGAGGAAAAGGTTAATTGGTGGAACTTAAGTTAAAAACTTCTTTTTTTCTTATATATATAAGGGGTGTATTATATATATATATAGATGTATCTTTACTTTAAAAATTGAAAGGTAAAATTTGTTAATGTGTTATATCAGTAGCATGAATGTAATTGTTTCACCTCGTTTAGATTTAATACTGATTTCTTAGAATATAAGTGCAGTTCAAACAGTTTTATGATCATGCGAATTACTTCCAAGTTTACCATAAAATCCCACTTTTAAGAAAACGGGTTAGGTGGTTTAAGTGGTTTGGCACTACCACTAATTAAAGCCAACTTTAGTTTCTTAACTAATCCAAATTTTCTTTTTATATAATGTAAATATTGTCATATATAATATTTTTTGGGTTGAAAAAGATTTGTGATTTTCCCAATTAGCTTATTTCTATATTTGTACACTTATATATACGTCTAAGTCGTATCTTCACTTTCACTAGGAGTATTTTTTTATCATTTTCATTTTTCAAAAAATACGAGTTTGCATTGTGCATTATTTAACAAAATAAAATAATTGATTGAAAAAAAATAGTGAAAGCTTCTTGGTCCAGTTTTTCAACAGTTTAAAACTTTTACATTAGATTTGGGATTCGAACCCCAAATAATATATTTTCTTGTAGATTAATAGTGTAAGGCTAATTGGAAGTCATAGAATATTAGGTAAAATCGTATGTCGTGGTCTCGAGTTCATCGTTGGTATGACACATATAAGAATCGTCAGTAGAAAATTAGAGTTTTGTAGGAAAAACTGATCATAAAATTATTCGTAAAATCGGTCATTATAATCACATATATTACATATAGTTAGATATGATAGATTGAACATGATGTTTAATATAATTAGATCAAAATATCTATTAAAAAGAAAAGATTGAAAACAAAGTTGTTCATCTCCTCCAAATGTTCTTTTCTTTTCTTTTTGTTTTCTTTCTCTTTTTCTATCTCTCTAAAAGTCCAACAGCGACAACATAAGTTTCTCTCTCTACAATGGCGTGTCTATATAAAGCAAGGTCGTCGATTCATAACGACCATCTCCATTACTTCTCCATAACTTTTTAAGAAACAAAAAACAAGATAAGATCTTCAGATTCAACACTCCAAGAATTCTCCGAATCGAACTCGTTCTTAGCTCGAGGATGAAACTGATTGAGAAGACGATGAACAAGAACAAGTTTATGACTATGGAGGAGGAGAAAAAAGACGGAGGTGAGGTTTTCCATACGATTGAGGTAGATAAAGTTGACTGGAACAACGTGTCTCCGCCGCCGCCGGCTACTGCACCACTGATAGAGGTTTCCGGCGACGAACTTAACCTGATTCCACCGTTGAACTTCGCGATGGTCGATAACGGTATATTCCGGTCTGGATTCCCGGACTCAGCGAACTTCTCCTTCATCAAGACTCTTGGCCTTCGCTCAATCATGTAAGCTTCCAAGAACTTTGATCAATTGAGTGTGTCCTCTATATATAGAAAACGTTGAATTGTACTGATTTAGGTTTTTGTGTGTTTTGTGTGTGTATGGGAAATGTGTGAAGATCTTTGTGTCCAGAGCCGTATCCTGAGAACAACATGCAGTTCCTCAAATCCAATGGAATTAGTCTTTTCCAATTTGGCATTGAAGGCTCTAAGTCCAAGGTGTGTGTCCATTTTCCTTTTTTTGCACTTTTTGCTACTCTCTGTCCATAAATGTCCATTTATAAATTGCTTGATCACTGCCTTGTTCTGTAATTCTGATTTTGTGGCTTCACGTTGTTGTCAAAACCTCAATTCATAGAGGGAATTCTCAAAATTGAAAGTTCTTATCTCTTGGATATCTTAAATTTGCAGTGTCTGCCTGGATTAGAGAACGAGGTTTGGTTGCATATTTGGAGTTCGAAGCATCAGAAAGAGGGTTCCTATACAAATGGAAATTCGAAAACTTCGGTATTAATCTGAATACTATTTTGAGTTCTAGTCACACTTTGAATTGCTTAATGTTGCCTAGTTGTTCTTTAAGCATTTTTCTCTAGTTTCATGTTTCCTTAGGAGTAGTAATTTGCTTAGGTGTGTTATGATTTAGACTAGAAGAATGGCATTTCATGTATGGATTTTTTTGTCTTGGACTTAAGCATTCAAGAGATTATTCTAATCCATAAATTTATATGACCGCCCAAGAAAAGCGTACACCATTCTTTAATGCTTTATTGAAGTATGCTTTTCTTGGCTATGTCCGTTACCATTGACTCCATGGTCCCACTGTTTGTTTGCTTGCACTTCATCAACTAATACCACTTGGTCCTTTATATAAAAATTATATAATGGGCTGCGTCAAAAGAAATACTGAGCTGCTGCTTGCATACAAGTATTGTCAGAGATCCACTACTCCAAAGTTTTTACTTTCCTTTGTGTTTCTGTTGATACTGTTTTCTTGGTTCATATTAGTTGTGTGCGCACTTTGATGCATGAATGGTATGTTATGTAATCTTAAATTAAAAAGGAAGAAAAAAGTGTTTCTTGTGGTAGTACAAGTTGTAGTTGAAGTAGAAAATGTACCTCAACTTTTTTGGGTTTTGGTGGTGAAAACTTTGTGGATAGTGACTTGTCCACAATGTGTTAATGGTAAAAGTATTCACATATCAACTGGTAGGTATAGCACCTAAACCAAGCTGGAATTAAGTGTGAAAGTAATAGATGGTTGAGTTATATGTCAGTTAATACCTACCTACCTCTTGTTACTTATATTTAATTAGTGGATCATGTTTGGATAAAATGACCTTTCGTTTCAAGGATTTGTTGGTAAGAGAGGGAATAACCAAAAACTTGAGCATATAGTCGTTAACTAGTTATCTTTATCGCAAAGTGTATAGTCTGTAACTTTTTAGATTTCAAACGCGAAGCCAACCAAACATGTTAATTAGTTGAACAACTTGTGATGGGGCGGCTAGTTTGATTTGATCTAGACATCTTTATATTCGAAAAGAGAAGACTACTGAAAGTAAATATAATTGTGCTGATTTGCTGTTTTGGTAGTGTTCGTTCTCTTTCCCACAAAACCAGCCTTGTGTTGTCAATTCTGTTCATATGATAGTTTTTTCAGTTTTGCTTTTTAGACTAAACATGGTAAAGTGGCTTTTAATTATATTCTTCTTAGAATGATTTGACTAGGAGTGTATTGAATATTCCACACTCATATTTTGTTTGTTGTGTCTATCTAGTTTTAAATATGCTTATTTGCTAAGATGCTTTATGTTGGGTGTGACAACTCTCTAGTCTTGATAGGAAATCATTTTCGTTTGCATTATTGGCTGCTTTTGATGGCTCTCTTTGATACTGTGTTTATATTTTTTGCTGTGCCTAACTTTTAATAATAGGAAGATAGAATAATATACTCCACAGCTCTTTTACATGTCTCTAGGGAATAGCCAAAATCAATCTAGTTTTCTAATCAATTTCTGTCTCTAAGAATGAATATAGCCGACACATGAAATGTCTCATCATGATCATAATTTAGATATCTTTTTTCTGGCTTGTGTGTTACTAAAGACTTACCAATGAACTGATAGTGTGATCCTTATTTTTGCAGGAGCCATTTGTAGATATCCTAGATCTTAAAATCCGTGAAGCACTCAGAGTCCTTCTTGGTATAAATCACAGAAGCCCTAAAAAAAGTTAAGAGAATGTTTTGCTTATACATGTCTTCTAATCTTGTCTTCTTTTTAATCCTCAGATGAGAAGAACCATCCACTTTTGATTCATTGCAAACGAGGCAAGGTATGTAAAATTGTAAATATCAAAAGCTATAAAATCCTTAGACGAGTTTCAGTTTCTTGGTTTTTGACTCAACACAATGGTTATGATCATTACAGCATAGAACCGGGTGTCTTGTTGGGTGCATGAGGAAACTCCAGAAATGGTGCTTGACATCGATATTCGACGAGTACCAACGATTTGCAGCGGCTAAAGCTAGAGTTTCGGATCAAAGGTTCATGGAGTTATTCGACGTTTCAAGCTTTAAGCACATTCCAATGTCTTTCTCTTGCTCCAATAGGTAAATGAAACCGAGATAAAGAAGGTTTGATCAGTCGGTCAATCCCTTTTTTCCATAGTTAAATAACAAACTTAAAGGAGGAGAAAAAATCATGAGTTACATATTCTTCTGGTTTTTGTTTTCTTTCCTTTTTCTCCTCAATCAAATAATATCAATAATAATTGGAAGAAGGAAGCAGAATAGATTCCTTTTCTTTTAATTCTTTTGTAAGCTAATAATGTAATGGATCTATGTTCTCGAGTCAGTGTAATCATTTAGCTAGGATAAAATAATTATATATACATTTATATTTATATAAATAGAAACGTTCACTATAATCTCAAGAAAGTCCAAACCATGCCATTGTAATCATGTGCTCATCTTTCTTTCTTTTATGTTCCGAAAATGCAAACCATCGTTTTCTCTCGAGGGTGAATAACCAAATTTCATAAAAAAAATTAGAGATATAGCACATTAAAATGTAAAATAAAGAAAGTAACCATAAAAGTGATAAAATGACAAAAACATCCATCACACCAGACAAGACAGAGTATGATTTTATTTTTATTTTTAATTATTTTGTTTATAATAATTTTTTTTAATGATTACGAAGTTTCGGACAGAGACCAATATTTTCCAGGGCAAAAGCCCATATCATGTAATTTAACTTTTTTTGGAAAGCAGACTCTTCCCGACGTAAATCGAATCCGTGACCTCTTAAGTTCCTACGTTTTCGATAACTCAGAGGTTTAATTACTGAGTTGGTTTATAGTAAAATTTTTACTTACCCCTTTACATATGTTTTGTTACAAAGTTCTTAAAATAAATTAATTTAATTTTGCGATTCTGTTTGAATTTTTTTTTCTAAATATATCATAGGTTAATTTTTTTAAAATGGACATAAATTTTTTAAGAAGTGAATAGTGTTTGTAAGTAAAATTATTTTATACTATATAGGATTACACGAAAAGTAGATGTTGTACTATACTATTTTTAATAAAGCATATGTCAATCAATTTTAACTATAAAATACTAAACTCTAAATCTAAAAGTTTAAACCCAAAACATATGTTTAAAAATATATAAATAAATTTGAAAATTGAAAATTATAATTTTTAGATAAATAAAATAAAATATTAATGTGTTCTATATAGTACAGTGGTGGTGGTAGAGATGGTGATGGTGGTGGTGATGGTAGTGACGATGGTGGCGGTGTTGATAACGGTGGTGGTAGTGATGGTGATGTGGATAATGGTAATGATAGTGGTGGTAGTGATAGTAATGGTGGTGGTGATAATGGTGATGATGTTGGTGGTGGAAAAAAAAATTATGGTTAAAAAAAATGGAGAAAAGAAAAATAAATTGATAGAAAGAGAAAAAAGAGAAAAGATAGGAAATATGAAGAGGATAAAAAAAAGTGTACGTGTGGATAAATATTATCATTAATACATATAATATAAAAAAATATTATAGTTACATGAATAAAATGGTTAGCTAATAAATTATAAAGTTTTGTTGGTTATTCCTCCAAATTTTCCTTTTCTTTTCGGATCAAAAGCGCACTTCATTCAAAAGTTAAACGAATACATTATTTGTATCATGCATCTGTGAAAGAAAAAAAAAATTTGATGGCGACCATTCCGTGTTAGAAATTGTTGTTTACTAGTTACTACTACATGTTTTTGAGATTTGTGTATAAAGACAAATTCGGGGAAATCTTTGCGAAATGTCTTCAACTCTCACTCAGTTCCGGAACTAAATTAGGCTAGTTCTCTGGATTTGCATTGAATCTATCACAAAAGTTTTATCATATTTTATTTTCTCCCATTTTTGTGTGTTTTTTATACATCTTGTTTTGTTATTTATTTGGTCCAATCTTTCCCACAGGATTATTACTTTTTTTTTTTTTTTGTCAACAGCTATAATAGATTGATTCAAATGAACCAATGTACTAGAAAGGTTTATTACGTAAAATAATCGTTATTTTAGAAAAACAAAAGCTTTTGTTGATAGGCGAATTTTTCATAAGTTCCCAAAAATAATTGGAAGAAAATGACAAAATACAAAACAAAACTAAGTTAACCAAACCATCTAAACAGTTTAAACTAAACGACATCAAAATAAAACAACAGTTAGGTTTATTCATCAACTGCAGGATCAGTATCCTCATGGTGATGATAATGTGAAGCTACCACTAGACTAAACTGAATATAAAGACTTTATATAAAGACTTGATGAGTCACTTCCGAGTTTATCCGAGTCCACTCGTTCTTCTCACCATTTCCGACAGGCCACATAAGGTTAATGTGAGTCACGATACCAGTCTGTTCAGCTTCTTCTTCAATCTCGATGTAGCGAACGGTTCGATCTCGTCGTCGGTTGGGTAAAGAAAGTTTCGATTGGCTTCGTTGACTGAAGGAACGCCTCTCACGGCGACGGAACCGAGTCCGGTGTGAAGAATCGAGTTTAACGGAACAGAGTTGTTGAAGTATTTTGCATTACATTTGATGTGAAATTGAACCAATGGATCTGAGAATCACCGAACTGGTTTTTGAATCCGAGGAGGTTATCGATCGAAGTGAACGGAGCCAAGGCGGAACTCCAGAAAGCTCGAGCGGTGGTGGCGTATAGTGAGCCGCAGAGTTGTGGACCGATCCGGTTTAATTTGTTGTAATCGTTAATGACTTGAGAGAAGACGTTACTGTACCATTTAAAGCTATCAACATCATCAATGGTCGAGGATGGTGGCGGGAATAGGGATCTGTCTAGCGTAATCGGAGTTTGGGTGAAAACTCGAAGCGTTCCATAGATCGGAGAAGTCAGGTAAGACCGGAGTGATGTCGGAGTGGCATTTGTGTGCTCAATTGTTCACTGTGTTTCGCCGTCAACTCAACAGTGTTATCTAAAGTTGTTTCCATAACTTTCATGGCTTCCCAAAGGCACTTATCCTTTGTAAAAGCTTTATATCGAAAAACTTACCAATTCTGAGGAGGAAGATACTACGATATTTGCAAGAAGAGTGATTGTGTCACTCCTTTCTTTTCCTATATATAACATCATTTGGCTGATTTGGAACAATTGTTTCTTGGCGACATAAAAGTATAAAACCTATCTATACCCTGAAAACCTATCATATCATTTCGTAAGAAAAAAAATCAAAAGAATTAAGATTTTGGTGTTGACGTCTATGCAAGGTGCAATTTCCTTCTCGTATCATCTCCCTGCGAAAATGATCAAAATCCGATGTGAGAAACGCAGATAAGCCAAACTGATTCCGATAAGAGAAGAACATTGATGACATTGAGAGACAACTTACTGTACGTTGATTGTTCTTAGCAGACTTGCCATGTCTTGAGTCTATAGATTCTGATCTTGTGGTTCGTCCATGTAGTCTCTGGATAAAGTCTTGTATGTGATTATATGTACTGCAAAGAGAAACCAGATCAATAACAAAAAAAATATATGTCGGAAATGGTCGTCCTACAGCAAAGTGTATACGTATGTTAGAATACTTTACCTAAGCCGATGTCTGTTACAGGCAGCAAAGAAGGCCACAAAACCATTCAATATACTCCTGACAGCACGAAAAACCTGGAAAAAAAAAGAAGCAAGACAAACACATTGAGTAATGATCCAAGTTGCAAAGGATTCAGATTCTTTTGATTGTCTTGAAACTGTTTACTGACATGAGAAAAGAGGTCGTTCCAAAGTGTACGCCACATGGAGACTTCATAAGTCTTCACAGCTGCTTGAGAATCTGATGCAAGCTGAAATATGCTGCTCATATACCTCCATAAATCTCCAAGAATATCGAATATGTATGAGAAGGAAAAAGCTAAACAGTTGGCCAATGCAGCAACCACTCTGATCGGTGCATATACCACTTCCCATACGATCCAGAAAAGAGGCAGTAAAACAGTATTTGCTGTAGCATCGAAAAGAAAAACAGATCAGGATAATCATTATATGCTTAAAAGATAAGAATAGTAATGCTCAAGCAGACGGTTAGTTTACTTACTGACGTTCCAAACTAGTGAGGCGATAAACCAAATGGGCAAAAGCACCAACTCTACCACGTCACCAACAAGATTGCAACCAGACTCAATCACTATCCAAACTACTGAAACCAAGCTCACCACTGTTTCTGCCAATGAATTCCATAACGGTAGGAGCATACCAAGAGCGTCTAAGAGAGGATTTACCAGAGGCATTATAAGTGACTGCATAGCACGTGCCATTGTTAGAGCCCACTTGACAGCTTTCTGAAAATTGTGAAGAAACAACATCGTTCCCAAGTACTTTATCCGTGATACCATGTCCCAAGTTTCAATCCAATCAAAGAGTGGCCCGCATAACCGAGCTGCAGTGGCCTTCAGAACGGGAACATTTTTGTACAGGTCATAAAAACCAATCACAACGGTGACGACTGATATCATCACATATAATGCTCTGGCGAAAAGGCACATCCACGGTCGATAAAGATGACAGAAACCGGGATAAGACTGTAGAAACAAGACCCATGAAGGGAGACCAGCTTCAAGTAGAGTAAGCAAGCGTATGTCAGCCATTATAACCTCTCGCAATTTGAAAGGGAGATCACGGTCACCACACCTAACAAGAACTAGAACATCTTTATACTGGGTTGCTTCAATGATGTTCTCACCATCAGGTACATGGCTTTCCCAGTGGTCTACCGAGTTATCCTTTCTTTTGGGTGTTTCCTCCATATAGTCAACTTCAACTCCGGTGCTGATTGCCTTAGTTACTCTTCTTCTCTTGTACGGTCCAGTCAGAGGCGGTGTGTGAGGCTCGTTTTCATCATAGTCTGCAGCAGAATGATTAACGTTGAAGACACTTCTCGAGCAGCAAGGAGAGTCATTTTCAACAGAAAGATTGTCGCTGCCGAGGTTGTCATCATCATCAAAGGGAGAAGTTTTTGAGAATTCCGCTTCAGCGTCATGGAAAACCTCTCCTGCAAGAGTTACAATACTATCAGCTTATTTAAGCAAGTGAGATGTATCACCAACTAAAGCAAAGTTGCCTGATGAAAGGAATGTCAAAGTTAAATCAGATATAATACCTATAGTTGAATTGAGATATTCCCTCAAGCAAGACCTCTCAGCTTTTGATCCAGAGAACCACTGAGACATGCTTTTTACAGCTTGATCGATACTCTCAAACTCCCACCTTCGCATCAACTTAGCTTCTATAGCAAGAGATGTGTCTGTCTACATAAAGATATAAATCAAGTAAGATAAAAGAAAAACACACAATGTCAGACCAAAACAGTGGACAGTTGCAAGGGGTACCTGTAGCTCATTCAAGTAATTGATACCCCTCACGTTGGCCCATTCAATCTCAAACACGATGAAACCATACAAGGTCTTGTGCAGCTGCTTGTTTAGATACAAAGAGCTTTGCAGTTTCTTTGCAGGTAATTTCTTCTTCGAAAAAGTTGTCGCATCTATCAATGAGAACCACTTCTTAAGCTTCTTCGGTTTTTTATTGTTGGGCTGGGAACACGCCTCTTTAGGCTTCTTCTCCTCCTCCTGCTTCTGCTTTTTCTTCTCCCCTCGACCTTTCGTGTTTGCAAAAGGGGAGAGTCTGGACTGCAAACAAAGATAGAAGAGTCACTACATCATATTTTTCACCTGAACAACAAGAAGAAATGTACTTGGAAGCAGCTTTTACAACCTTTGTAACCATAAGTTGCCAGAAATGAGCAGATCTGGTGCCAGGATTCAACCATGGCCGGTTGTCTACCAATATGTAAATCTTTTTACTTTTGTTGCCCAGGAAAATACTGAGATCAGAAAGATATGATTGCAAGTCTCTGAAACAAACGAAAAAAAAAAACAAAGGTTAAGTAGAGAACATCAGGCAAATAAAATGTGACAATGCAGTTAACTCTTTGAAACAAACACACAAACTCAAATTAAGAGCTCTGATGAGAAAAAGAAGCCAAACACGGATGAGATCTAAAACAATCACATTCGTAAAATCCTATTGCCTTCCAGAGAGAACACAATCTCATGAAACTGGACAAGAGAATTGCTTCAACTATATTTCAATTCAGAGGGAGATGTTTAAGACCGCAACACCAAGAACTGATACTACTTCAGATTCAGGAAAGAAATATAAGCCCGGCATCAGAATTCTACAGGCATTCAATTTATATTCAAGATAATGAAAGAAGGAAAGAAAAAAAGAAGCAATTGCTTTAATTACAGAACTTTAATATAAATTGTCAAAACCAAAACAGATCTTGTTTTGTCTAGAAGTACAACCTAGTTTTCCTTTAAAGGTATGGTTGAAAACAAGACATATTATAATGAAAAAAGCAAACACAGAACAGAAAACTATATTGTACTTGTAAACAGGTCACACATGATTCCATATTCATAGGAGATAAACTGCAGAATCATTGATCTCTTGAGTATACAAAAGTTTTGTAATCAAAACATTTAAGAGAGAGAGAGAGAGATGAATTACCCGATCTGGAGACTCGTCAAGGGGAAAACACATTTTGATTCATCACCATTCCCCATCTAAATCCCAATTTTGCACTCTAATTCCCAATTAAATGACCTCAAAATCGCTCAAAATCACTGGACAAAAAAACGAAAGATATAATTCCAGATTATTCGTCATTATCATATACTCTTCAAAAAAAAAAAAAAAAATCCGAATTCTCCACAGAAATTACAAGAGCTTCGCCATGAGAGAAAGAGGTGAAGGCTACTACCGTCGAGATTTCTAGAAAGTTAATGGTAGATTGTAAAAAAGACGACATAAATATATAGGAACATTTGTAAAATTGTTATTACTTAATAGAAGAAAAGGAAACTCTAAATTCTAGGTATAAGGAAGCTAAAACCCGAATGGAAATCGAATCAGTACCGCCCGCCGGCGAACAACAACAACAATAGCCGGAGAAATTGAACCACACGGCGACAAACGGATCAGAGAGAAATCAAAACCACCATTAATGTCGCAACAACAACCGCGAACAAAAGAAAAAAACAGAGCCGATGGTTTATCACCAGAGAAATCAAGAATTTCAAATATGAGAGAGAGAGAGAGAAGAGAGAATTTGGGTTTACTTGGAATGGAAGGAGAAGAGAAGAATATCTCCAAAGAAGACGTCTCAGGGAAAAGAGAAGGGGTAAAAAAGTAAATTCAATAGCCGAAGAAGACGGAGAAAGGGGGTTGCTGTGTTGTTATGACGCCCTCAGGGTCTCGTCGGTTTTTTTATCTTCACCGGAGCACGTCGAAGATAGAGAGAGACGAAGACGAGACAGAAGAGCTTATGGAAGATATATAAACGCGTGGGATAAGGTCCTTCTATAGCAAGCGCGTGTAGTTTTATATTTTCTGAATTTTACATTAAGGTCCTTTAAGATTTGATTTCTCCCAAATAAAAAATAGATCTTTCTTAAATGAGTAATAATAAATGGTATATGTCGGTAATGAATAAAATTTGCATGATGTCAAAATATTTTTGAAACTGTTTAGATTAGATATGGATGGATCATGGATATATATGAATCTTTTTGTTGTATAGAATATATTTGGTAGATTCGATTCTATTGTACTCTTTTCATCTTACAGAAATGAAAATAATGAATAAATAGATTGTTGGCAAAAAAAATTTTTTAAAAAAAGTGAAACAATAAATCGAGAATTTAAGACATGAAAATAGGTGTTGAGGGTGGAAGAAATTGACGGCATGAGAAAGAAGACAATGAAATGACATTTAAGTGTTGTGTAGTGAGTGCTTTGAAAAGTGTATCATCGTCGACATTTAAAGTTGCGAGAAACACGAATTTTCATCACCCTGTGTCGTCGATACATAAATTGCTTGCAGAAATATTTATTCTTTTAGTTTAACTGCACGCATCCGGAAATTAATATATTCTTAAAAATTGAGAAAATAAATTATCTCATTTTTTGGGAAGGAAAGTAATGTAAATTGGGCGAATGCTTTGAACTATTTATTTCACATAAAAATCAAATTATTATTAATTTATAGAAAATTATTTAGCTTTTTATTATGGGATCAATTGAGCTGTCCACGTAATGAAGATGAAAGCAATTAAATAATCAGTTCAACAGAAAAATGTGTTTTTGTTAGCAAAATGGTTTTAATTAACCAATATATGTGCTAAATGATTATAAACAACAGATTAAAAAATAAATAAGAGTATTTTTTCACTGTTCGTATGTATTTTATAAAAATAATTTTAGTTTTAATAGGTAGTCTCGTACTAATGCAGTACATGATTTACTACTTTAATAATTATTAATTACATAAAGAATACTAAAAACGTTATCAAAACTGTTACCTTTTCATTTTTTAAAAGATTTACCATCATTTCTTACTGCTTTTAACTGTTATGGTATTGTTTACCGGTTTTATTTTCCGGGCAATAATATTTGTACCAGTTTTATATTACAGATTCTTAACCAAGTATAACCGCTAAACCGAATATACAAATCTGACACTAAACCAGAGATTGGTCTGATATTTGGGTTTTATGAAAAGAGTTTTTTTAAAGGGACACGCGCTTGTACGCGTGAGGATAAGGGAGTGGGTCAGGACCAAATCAAAATTTGGACGTATGTGATCGATTCTGTTTCGAATACAAAACCACGGAAATATATATATAGAGAGAGAGAGCTCGTGGGTGGGTCCTTTAACGCCGCTTTATAATGTTATCTACTGGAACGAACTCTGGAAGCTACGTAAATTATTGAGAAACCAACGCAAGTGATGTCTCTCTACTCTCAATAAACCTATATATGATGCAATATTACAAATTCACGTTACATACATTATTATAAGTATAAAACAACAAAAATGTGTGTTCCTCCTCATTATGAATTATGAGATCGGTCGAATTGATCAAATCCTTTAATGTATTTTACTCTTCTAAACGAGATATTCCGTTTAGACCAATGCTTTTGTATGCGTACACAAATGACATATTAAAACGTAGTAATACGAGTGGACTTATTTAATGTATCAATTGATGGGGTGGTATTTGTATTATGATATTTGTGTATTTGATAAGAAAATGTATATTAAATTCAACTGGCGTATCTCACAGAATTAAATATTGAATGGGTTGAATTGGAAACCAAGTAATTTTATCATACTAGTCAAGAACGGAGATTAATTCTCATTGTATATTTGATACCTAGTCAATGCACAATTCGATTATGGTGATTGAAGATTCTAAAATTTGTTTTGAGTTTTTTAGTCTAGATGCTGTTCTTACCAAACAAAAAACAAAGAACCGGTAGACGGTAGTTAATCTTTGCCTCTAATAATAGTCTGCCTTCGAAGTTTTCCTAAATACACGATCTACTTTTAAGACCAGACCGGGCTATGTAACTAGGTTGCTAAAATATGCTTAGGTGCGGTTCTCAATTAAAGTTGTCTTAAATTCATGGTCTACACTCTACATTATTTAGACCATACGAGTTAATAAGTGGAACGCATTGTGCCTATGTATTAAATTTAATTTATTTATAGACCCCATCTTAAATTAGATTTAGCATTCTCGACTAAGACAATCCCGACGTCGATGAAATAGTAATTTTTTTCTGCTAGTATCGCCCATGTCACACTTCATAGTTCACAGTTCACACCCCTCATTTCATGAAATTACACTGGTTTCTTGAGATGAAATTAACACTTACAATTCATAGAGATAACTAAACGAAGACATTTAATAACATTGACATTCTTTTCAACATAGGAAAATGATAAAACCTAAATCACTTACTTAATATATATACTTGGAAACCCAAGGTTAACAAAATATACACAGTTAAGCTTCACTCAAAAGATTTTCAAATAGATTCAAATCCATAAAGGACACTATTGTTGATAAATCAAAAGACAATCGATATTAAAAACCTCAAGCAAAGAGAACTGGACAAAAGCAACTGTTTAAATGCTACCCTTTTTTACAGAAGGAGGCCAAGATAGTCTCCGGTTCGAATTGTTATTACCATCTTCTTCTTCTTCTTCTTCTTCATTTTGATCATTGTTTTGTCTCCTTGTGATCTGAACAGCTAAGTCGTCGAAGCTTGACTCTATTCTCCCTTGAGGTGGAGTCACACAATCTGAGTCCCTATGTGTCATTTCGTTACCTCCTGGTGTTGTTGGTAAAGAAACTGCAGAGTTACCTACTCGAAGGTCTTGAAGAGTCGCGAATGATTCTCTCATCGCAGACATGGCCTCAAAGAATCTCGTGCATGACGCTAGTGCCACAGGTATTGGACGCAGCATTTCCTATGAATTTGTGGAAAAACAAAAGGTAAAGAGATTGAGATTATAGCATTTTAAACCAAAATCAATTGTTATGCAACAAATTCCATAAAGTGGCATTTTCTTTCTCTCTTGATGCAAAGAGATTAAAAAGAGAGAAATCTAATTTAAGGCCCTGATGACACAATTGATCTATTTTTCTAGGTTGCAGAGAAAATCCTTCTGAAATGTTTTCTATGAATATATACAGTTTACGCGAGGGTATGGCATAGTGTAACCCAGTACAGAGATTTCCTCTTACTCAACTGAAACGATATGCAACTAAACATGTGGAGTTATGTCGGAAATATGTAATGGTAAAAACCATGATGCGTGTAAATGAGAGTAAAATCATACCCCCCAGACTGATGGAGGTTCTTTAAAGTTTTGGCTCCACTGAAAATCAGACACTGATGCTGTTAAGGCGCCATAATCACTAGCGGCTTTCATTAGCAACTCTGAAAATTGTTTCTGAAAAACAAAGCAGAAAAAAGCCGTTAGAGAGCATCTTCTTTTCCAGTTAAGCAACTTCAGATACGTCAAGTTTAGGATAACCAGAGCAATAAGGTTTAGTTGGTCTTCACAGTTGCAATTACTATTAAATGACATGACGCACCTGATATTCTGCTTCAACTGGAATGCAATCTAGCGAATAAGGTTGTTGGAGACGAGCAATGATGCGATCCTGTTATATTAACAGACAAATGATGTAAGGAGACTTCAAAGGTTGACGAACTGAAGAAAAGATAGGACGGTCTTAGGATGTCCTCAGGAGCTAATGTTTCCAAAACATCTTAAGCAAGAACTCCAGTCTCTCAATTTTCAGAATGATAAAGTAGGTACTGAATAAAAGGGATACTGCTCAACTGCAGAAAAGAGAGATAAATGGAGAGGAAAGATACATAAACAGTGTTTTGTTTTCTACCTTGTTTTGTATAACATCTTTCAATATTTGAGTAATCCTTGACAGAGTCTCGATTTTCTTTTGCATTTCACTCACATGAGTCAAATGTGCCACATTTTTATCATCCTGAAATTCGCCAGCAAAGAAGTTAGAAACAAAGATATAACGATAAGTTATCATACGGCTTTCAGGCAATGCAAATTTGATGATCCATATCTTATTTTCACTTTGGATGAGAAACAAAACCCTGAAAAAGATACCTTCCTCCCTTGAAGCTCGACCTGCAAGTCTGCAATTTTCCTTTGGACAGCAGACAACTCTCTCAGAACCCTTATCAAATCGTCACCTCTTTCGCCATTTGAAGACGCCAAGCTTTGTAATTCTTCCTACATTGGAAAGTGATTGAGCTCATAAGCTCAATTCAATATGCGTTACCGCTTACCACATTGTAAATCGAAGCAAGCTGATTGATATAAAATACAAATTCTTTACAAAATACCATTAATCTTTCTCTAATTCAGGACAAATTCAGATTCAATATATCAAAGCCCAGAGATCAAAGATCTAATTAAAAACATATGGTCTAGAGATTCACATAACTCACAAGCAGCTAAAATTCCCAACTCCTCAGAAACATAACCTCCTTCAAATTACAGATCTTAAGAGGCACTGTTCTGCAAAGTCAATCTAACAGACAACAACCAGAGTACATACTATACTCAGCTAATCGAAGACGAATTTACGATTCAGGTGAGATTTAAATGGATAAGAGAAGTGATTGGTTAATTTACCTGCGAAGGAGGAGGAGCGACGGCGAAACCGAGATCGGAGGCGATGGAGAGAGCATCAGACAATCCGCCGATGCGCCTGATCGGTTTCTTCCCAACCCACGTCGTGTCGCTTCCCATCGACATGTCTCTTCACAAAGCTTTCCGGAGATTAGTTCGACGGTCGCGGATCCAGAACGTTTTCGGGATAATTGATAACCAAATTCAAAAATATTCAAAATTTTTTGCTGATGACATAAATAAAGTAAAAAACTTAAATGGTTTTTGGTGTACATTTTAGTTTTTGCAAAATCTTAAATGGTAACTTGTTTAGTTTTTGGATTTTATATATATTTACTTTTAAAAAACGTTTTTAAGTTATCTATTTTAATTTTTAGTTTTTGTTTTGTGTTTAAAATTTTCTAAAATAATGATAATAAATTTTAATAAGAAATTACAATGATGCAGAAAAAATAAACAAAACAATGATAAAAGAAATAAATAAAAGTTATGGCAAGTCTTGTGGAAAAACCCCATAGAATAGGGTTTTAGTTTTGGATGAAATAGAAAATGGTGAAAATAACATATTTGAAAAACAAATGTCAGGCAATTATGTTAGAAAAAATCCATAAAATTTGTTTTTGGATTCTAAGAAAAAATAAGCAAAATCTCTTAAAATCTGGTTTTTCATCTGGTGTGCGCTTATGATAAGTGGAGAGTTGTAATTCAACCTTCAATTAACCCAAAGCGAATGTATCATAGACCAAAAGATGTAGCTGATCGAATGATCGCCCAAGAAATACTCAGACATGCGATCAAAAAAAGATTTGTTTCTGAACATTTTGATAATTTCGGGAGACTTAGATTTTGGTACGACGCTAGTTATCTTAAAGGCTAACAATTACACTTTGTTTGTAGCTGTTGGCCACGATTCAAGAGCAGGTTTTAGAGCTAAAGGAAAGTTTGTATTCTCTTGGGATGCGATGAAGAATACAAGAGCACATACTATCGAGAGGAATCCTTAGCTATCTATGTTGTTTTTTTCTTTTCTTTTTATTGTGTATTTTTCATTATAAACTGGATATCCTTTTTTCTCTGGTTTTGGTAGGACTTGGTATTAGGCCTTCTGTTCCAGTGATCAAATAAATATTTTTCTATATGACATTGTGTCCAAGTTTTCTTTCTTTAATTATTTCCTACTTCATTTTGAAATGTGTCTCTTGGCATTTACCAATTCCAGCTGCTGCTGGCTTAGAAGCAAGATTTCCTGTAAACCAAAAAAATATATTCTTTTGTTGTTCCATTTTGTTCATCTATTTTACACTTGAAGCGAAATTACTGGTTTTTGCAAAATCAGAAAACCAAAAACTATTTCAAAATCTCCAGTCATTCAAGGCCTAAGTCTTAGAGACATAAACCAATATATTCATTACCAATCAATTTTAGATTGAAACCCATGAAATTTAAATGTGTTTCTCAATCTTAATAAGTAAAAGAGAAAAAGAGATCTTTTTTTTTTGTCAAACAGAAAAAGAGATCTTGATGTGCAAACAATACCAAATTGCCAAGTAATCAAAAAATTGCACAAAGCGACAAAAATAGATTGAATGATACTTAAGCCACAAGCAATGCAATCTCTCGTGCTCACACTCCTTGCCTAGGGCTTAATTAGCTCTTTTTCTAAGGGATGAATTGCAAATCAAAATTCTGCTTTTTAACAATAGATGAATCCATGTAGAAGCAAGAATTAAAAGCAATAAAATTTCCATGACCTTTGTTTATCGAAAATTTTGTTGTCGATCAAAGAGAATTGATTACGAAACATTTATCTCGTATAGGTACCCAAAGAGATGGACCATCGCCCGTCGGTCATGAATGACAATTTCTATACGGTAATAGGAAATCAAGAGGAAGGAGGAACGTACTCGGTCTACAACAACTCGGACATTAAGCTTACGGCACGTTTTTGAAATGTGAAGTCCAAAAAATGTAGGACCGTCGGTGGGAGATTATGAAATCTGAAACGTCTAGAGAGAATATTAATACATATTTCGATATAATAAAGTTTTTCACTTTATACAAAGACTCTTTAATTAGTGAGTATCAAAGATTTGACAGATCTGATCATTAACATATTAGTACTAACTAAAACATTGGGATTTGATTGTTACATTTATTAATTTAATATCATGCATTTAATATTCTGCATTATGGATCACCAATTATTCAGCATGGATTTAAGAGAGAGAGAGAGAGAGAGAGAGAGAGAGAGAGAGAGAGAGAGAGAGAGAGAGAGAGAGAGAAACCACATAGAATTTTCATCGATTGACTCTTGTCATGATATCAATCAGCAAGTAAACCACATAGAATTTTCATCACTCTGAAATATTTATGCAGCCAAAATAAAAACATCAATCAGCAAGTAAACGTGAATTTCAGCGTTTGACTACGTGAAACCATTCTGTTGGTTGGTGATAAATTAACCAGTCGTTGTGAGGAAAATGGGGTGGGGGAAGGGACAGAACAGACAAAAGGTAAAGAGAAGAGTTTTATTACTGTGGTCATATTTAAAGAAGCTATATAAATTACCAATGGTAGCGACTTATTTCGTGAACATGGCGATGATCTAAATTTTGGAGGTTTCAGCAAAGACTAGAGGATTTGTTTTGTGGGTGAAACAAATATACAACATAATTACTACGACAACAACAGTTGAGTTTCTATTCGATTAATGTGGTCCAATATCATACGACAACAACCTTTTTTTTTTTTTTTTTTTTAAAGATTAGAAAGATCATTGTATATGTTGTTAAAAATGGTAATAGATTTTTTCTTTTGATAATGATGGTATCACATTTGGTATATTACATTCGAAAACCTAAACCGTCATTTCCTAATGTAGATTTGAGCTCATAAACAACAACAACAAAAACTCAATCCTTCCCATAAAGGGACATTTACTCACCAGTCACCAAAATAAGCTAACCATATGATGGGGTTAAAAATAAAATCACAGTGCTGTAGTATTATTTAAGTAATAAAGTTAATTGATCTGCTTTAAGTTTTTTTTTCAAATACTATCGTAGTAAGGGTGGAATTGTGTAACTTCGTATGAGCTTGAGTTCGTCGGTGATGTGGTGGCACGAAAAGACACGTGGCGCTCAATCATTTGAAAAGATTTGAGTTTTTTTGGAAGATGGAATGAAGATGGGACCGATCAACGACAACATTATTAAATCCGTAGATTTAAAGTTAATTTGAGCGGGTTGCACGAACCACACCACACACCACACACCACATGGCGAATAGAATTGTTTGTGTAAAGCAAATAATTAATTCAAAATAGTTAAGCCTTATAAGAATGATATCTAACGGCTGTAACATCACAAACAAAACTAAGAGACGTTTAATTTGATTTTAACCAAAAAAGAGAGACGTTTTATTTGTTTTAAATATTTTAATTATGTAAATCTTTTGCGACTCAAGTTGATAGGAAACGCGACCATGTTTTTTTCTACTCACCATGACATAGGAAACGCGACCATGTCAAAAAAAGGAAGCAGAGAAAGACTATTGAATCAGAGGAAAACTGACAACAAGTGATCTGGTTAACGCACCATGACACAACTTATTCATATGAATTTCTTTGTTTTCTCCGCATTAGTTGCCATCTGATTCTGATCTAAAACACTTGAAACTACACTTGGCTTTTTGAAGAAAAAGTTTACTCGAGCTATGTTAAAGTCTTAAATAACGCACTCCGTTTTTAAAAAAGTACAAAAAGAAAAAACATTTTAAAGAATTATTGTTTTGATTTTTAATGTAAATATTATATAAAATATATAACTTAACATCAAATCAACATTAATAAAAACAGATTATAATAGAATACAAAATTTAACTTAATTTTGTAAAGATATAATGAAAGTGTAAAAACGATTTTGGCTGTGAAACAAGAAAATGAATTAGTTTTTCTTTTCTTCTTACAATGTAGATATTAGTTTTGTTTTTCAACAGCTATCGTATAGCTAAACCCTTAACCAAAAAAAATAGCTATTTTATAGTTTTACAGTTAATGATAAACAAATAAAAACATGTTCCCCGTTAACAACATATCAATTTTTACGTCTCCATGCTTACTGGCGCTAATTACCTTTTGGTTACTTAAGTCAAAGTATTTTGACTAAGTTTGTCGGTCGAGCTCGAGGGTAACAAAATGGTGAGGCCTACATCTAAATGTCGGTGCTCGGAAAAAAGATAAACCGCTTAAACCGGTCATCATGAAACTCCAGAAACCTGAATTACTGCGAAATTTATGGTTGTAGGAACTGCACACGTGTAGGTGTCTCTTAGTGGCCATTGTCATACCCCTCAGTTTTTATTAGTGGTGGGCAAACCTATATTAAGACATCCAGCTCGATCTTTAAACCCATTTAAGTTCAACATAATTTTTTTGAATATTTGGTTTAGATATGAATAAATTAATATTCATACTCATACGGATACATATTTGAGTTTAACATCTGTTACTTGAACCATAATATAGTTTTTGTAAACCTTAAATATGATATTTTCCGGAAAAATGAATTTTAGCGTCTACCATTTCAAAACGAATACACAAGTGCTTCATATTAGATTACCAATTCAGCTTTGTGATACTGAATCCAATCACTCAAATATTTGTCATATTTATGGATTAAAATTCACAAAAACAAAAGTATGAATCCACTTGCAAATGATTTAAACACTAAAAATATGTAAATTATAGAGAGAAAATAATAGTGTTTGTATTCAAAGTTCAATGTTTCGATCTCTTTTTTCTTCCATAGGATCACGTATTTATATACGATTCATATTAAAACGGTTATTTAATGTAATAATTCTCTTTAAATGTGTCGGTTTTCATATTGTCTTTATTATAGTAATGTCTCGATTTGAACTCAACCGGACTTATTATGGACCTTTCCACGTTGTGCTCGCACGTAATCTGCTTTGCGTTTCGTCTCGTTCATGCGAATTCTTTGGTGGATTCTCCGAGGTCTATCACATCGCTCATGCGAGTTTCTTAGCGGGTCTTCCGAGCTCTAACACTTCGGCAACGCACTACCTAGTCATGGTAGTCGTGGGTTCTCTGATATTAATTGATATTTTGACGTGAAAATTGATGTAGACATATTTTCTCGGGTTCTGCACCTTTGGTTCGAGATACGACACCAACAAACTTGATATTCCTAACGGTTTAAGATAATATGTCGGAATAGTGTTATAACTATTTTTGTATAAACTATGGACTTTAAAAATTATTTTATATAATTAGTTTCAAAAAATCGTTGTAGGAGACTCGATGTCAGTAACTAGAATGTGTTGTTCTAATTATCTACCAAAAAAATGTTTTCAAGGTCAAAATTTTGAATGTCGGTAACAAAAAAAGATTAATTAACTAAAATCTTAGAGATGAAATTAATTACGAGATTAAAGTCAATAACTTTTTGATTGCAAAACAAAATAGACTAAACTGTTTCGTGAGAACTAATCAATTTTTTTTAATGTTATATAAGTGTATACGGTTAAAATTTGTAACACTGCAGCCAAAACCAAAGTTTTATTTAAGAAACTGTTCACGATTCTCTTGCCTAACACAGCAGCCTTAACGAATACTAGTAACGATTCTCTGCCTAGCAATGACATTGTACGGTTCCGAAAATTCCTTCGTCTTCTCATCACAATTAATTAGTCTATTAATTAATTGGACCGTTTCATGGAAACTTGTAATAATTATAAAATATAATTAGACAGAGAAACTAATAAGACACAAAATGGGCCAAATCATCCTCTTTAACTATTACACTATGGACAACTGACTTCTCTCTTTATACTTTTTTAAAATTCCACAAGATCGCTAAATAAGTTGAAATTATTGTAACCTTTTGAAAAAAAAATTGAAATCATTAGGAAAAGTATCATAAAACACCCTCCTCTAAAATACTTTATATGCACCTTTTGCATTAAATCGCATTATAAGTCGCCCAGATTAGCAAAACAAAAGCAATAACTAGCTGCATAAATTACGGCCATTACCACTATGTGGAAAAAGCAAAAGTCTCCACATTTCCTCATGTGAAATATTTTACATTAAAAACAAAAAAAAAGTTACAAACAAAAAAAGAAGAAAAGAAAAAAGTCACGTCATCTCTTCTCTCTCTCTCTCTCCCCTCCACTCCTCCAGAGAGCTTTCAAATATCCCTCTCCTGCGAGAGCAGAGAAAAAGAGAGAGACTAGTGAGAGAGTCCATCGCTTTCTCTCTCTCTCTCTTCATCTCCAACAAAGATCTTCTAAAAAATTGCTGTGATGAATCACCGACACAAGCAATGTCATTTTCTCCTTCTTCTTCTGATCACTATCTTCTCCGCCGCGTTGGTCGGTGTGTCGTCGGAGACAGACGTCGGAGGATTCGACTACGGTGAGGCATTGTCTAAAAGTTTACTCTACTTTGAAGCTCAGAGATCAGGTCGACTTCCGTACAACCAGAGAGTGACGTGGCGTGATCACTCCGGTCTCACCGACGGTCTTGAACAAGGGGTATGTTTTCTACTATTACAAACTCAAATTATTTTATTTTATCAATTTATTATCTTTTGAAAAAATTCAAACTAATTTTACTTTACTGAATTTTAAAAAGAGAGTTGAGAAAATCTCTCTGATTAATACATTTAAAGCTAATTAATTTTGAGATTTATTGTACAATTAATACTGAAATTAGTTTGAAAGATATTTAATTAATTAAAAATGTAATAGATAATTTAATATTGAAATTAATTGTTGGTTTTATATAGTGATGTGACTTTAATTTAAAATTTTTGGTTATAAAGGTGGATTTAGTGGGAGGATATCACGACGCCGGAGACCATGTTAAATTTGGACTTCCGATGGCTTTCACAGTGACGATGTTGTCGTGGAGTGTAATAGAGTACGGTGATTCACTCGCTTCCACCGGCGAGTTATCTCACGCGCTTGAAGCCATCAAATGGGGAACAGACTACTTCATCAAGGCTCATACAAGCCCAAATGTCTTATGGGCCGAAGTAGGCGACGGAGACACTGACCACTACTGTTGGCAAAGACCGGAGGACATGACGACTTCACGGCGAGCTTTTAAGATCGACGAGAACAATCCGGGATCAGACATCGCCGGAGAAACCGCCGCGGCTATGGCGGCAGCTTCAATTGTTTTCCGTTCAACAAATCCACATTACTCTCACCTTCTCTTGCACCATGCTCAACAAGTACATACCTCATTTTAATTTAATTTTATTTTATTTATGTTACAGTTGGAACCGACATTTTATTTAATTTTAGTTATGGTTATGGTTTTGGTTGTAGTTGTTTGAGTTTGGAGACAAGTACAGAGGAAAATACGATGAGAGTTTAAAAGTTGTGAAAAGTTATTATGCCTCAGTGAGTGGGTACATGGACGAGCTTTTATGGGGTGCCACGTGGCTTTATCGAGCCACCGACAATGAGCACTATATAAGTTATGTGGTTGACATGGCTCACCAACTCGGTGGCCTTTCTTGGGCCATGTCCGAGTTTAGCTGGGACGTCAAGTTCGCCGGTGTCCAACTCCTCGCTTCCATGGTTAGTACTTAAATATTATTCCTTTTTTTTTTTTTTTTTTTGGTAAAGTGAAATCTTTATAGCACTAACCTCTTATTAGTCCAATTTAAGATTTAAGTAGAATCTTTTTATTGCCTTATGTGAAGTGATTATCAAGTTTTAACATTCTCACGTTGAATTACCAAAAGTAAGGTATTCCCCACCCCACGATACATACAACAACTATTCAAATATTTCTCTTTGTATGCAACGAATTAAATGAAATACTTTAAAACTAAATATTATTAGTACCATTTTTTAAAAAAGTTAGTTATGAAGCAGAAACAGAACTACAGGTCACGTGCTTCTGTTCCTCTAAGCGGGTACGTCTCTTTAAATGGTTCTGTTGTACGGCACGTGATTCTAAACCTACTTGATAAACCAGCTATCTTATGCATAAATTAGTCAACGAAATTTACTCGAGTTTTAAGCACCAACACTATTATATTTTTATTTACCACAAAAAAGGAAAAAAATATTTGTTGTTTTAAATCAGAATTACATTTATAGGGCCTAAATAGTGTAAACCTAAGAACAGCAGTGAAAGTAAAACTAAAAATTTTATGTTTTTTTTTTAAAAACAATAATAGAAACCACCAGTCAATTTGGGTTTAAAGGCAAAATATGAGTAGATTGCTGTATTTCTTATCATATTCGTTTTTCAAATGAACATTAACTTATTTTTCTTTTAAATTTATTTATGGTTCATTTTTCAGTTGCTAAAAGAAGAAAAGCACAAGCAACATTCTAAAGTCCTACAACAATACAAATCAAAGGCGGATCATTACCTATGCTCAATCCTCAACAAGAACATCAACAGCACAAACGTCCAGCGAACTCCGGCAGGTTTACTCTACGTCCGTCAATGGAACAATATGCAATACGTATCCACCGCATCTTTCCTCCTAACCGTATATTCCGATCATCTCCGAAAATCAAACACCGATCTCGAGTGTCACGAAGGAACCGTAACTCCTGACGAGATGCTCGGATTTGCGAAATCCCAAATCGATTACATTTTAGGATCGAATCCAATGGAAACAAGTTATCTAGTCGGGTACGGTCCAAAATACCCGACTAAGGTTCATCATAGAGGCGCGTCGATCGCTTCTTTCAAAGAACACAAAGGGTTCATTGGATGTACGCAAGGATATGATAATTGGTACGGACGGTCCGAGCCTAATCCGAGTGTTTTAGTCGGGGCTTTGGTCGGAGGACCCGATCACCAAGATGAGTTCGATGACCGGAGGGATAATTACGTGCAAACAGAGGCTTGTACGTATAATACTGCCCCTTTGGTAGGTGTGTTTGCGAGACTCATAGAGCTTGAGGAACAAAAACTTGAGGAAGAAGATGTGAGCTTGGTTGCAACTTATAAGAGATAGTTTTTTCTCTTACAAAATCAATACAAAAAAAAAAGTGGTTTTATTTTTCACCCATTTTGCCATTTCTATATTGTTGGAGTTTTTCTTCTCAACAATTTTTTTTGTTTTTAAATAAAAAAGTGTGTATAAATATTTAATTATTAATATAAATTAAAGGTTTTTAGTCGATTTGATTCGTTTTAGAAGTTAGAACGGTATCTTCTTCTGCTTGACTCTGTTATTTAGTTTACTGTTAATTACCTTTTGGCCCCTGGCGTTTTATACGATGTCGTTTTAGCCTGCATTATAAACGACGCTGTTTTATACAAGAAAATCTTTCGTCTTCTTGGCAAAATTACAAGTCCCGCCCAAACTGGAGATGACGACGATGATTGATCCGGTGAAACGAATCTGCGATGAACTTGGAGTGTGTAGAGAAGAAGCACTCTGTTACCTCGACGGATTCCAATGGAATTTGGATTCGGCGATGAAGGCTTGCCGCAGCCAAAACTTGCCGTTGCCGTCGTCACTCACGGTTGAATATTCGTCGGTGAACGAGAAATCAGCGTCGAAACCGCCGTTAAGTATAGATTCTCGTCCGAGTTTGAATCCGCCGGATGAAAAATGGAGAAATCGACGTATCGAACTATTTTGCGAAACGGCTGCTGGAGCGAACCTAGAAGAGGCATACGCTTACCTCGCGCGCAGCAATTGGAATGTAGACCTAGCCGTTGGCTATTTCATGGACGAGTTCCGTCCAACGCCGCTTCAAAAGAAGCAACGTACGACGAAGACTGCGCAGTCGTATCTGAAACCACTCAAGATCGGGAGCTCTTCTTCTGAGTATGGATTGGTTTCGTAAACGTGTTTAGGGTTTTCTTTTTGATTCGAATTCTCTTCTGGGGAATTTCTTGATTTAGGGTTTAGTGTATTCGTTTGAATGTTCATATCTGAATCTTTTTCGCCATTTTCTTACTTTTACAGTTCGATGGAGGTTGACTCGACAGGAGAACATATCCCTGAAGCTATACCTCTATTGGCGTCATCTCAAGTGAAGGTAGTATAATCTTCTCTTTCTCTGCACTATATGGCTATTTTCTTGAGATGTGTTTTGATTATGCAAATGAATTGGGAATCTTAGTTTTAGATATGGATATAGCAAACTATTATCTATTTGATGGTCTTTCTTTGGATTGGCCTTCTCTGTTTTTTTTCTTAAAAAAAAAAAAGAATGGAACTCAATGTTGATGCATACACTGCTTGCATTTCTCCATTCATATTCAAAATATCCAGGAAGGAAGTGTTTGGCCGCCGATGGATACTTGTGTTGATCGAGGTTGCTATGAAACCAAAGTGTCTCGAGAAGAAGCACTCTATTACCTTGAGGGATTCAAGTGGAATTTGGATCCGGCTATGGAGGCTCGCCGCAGAAAAACCTTGCCGGGGGTTTCGGTGAGCGAGGAAGCTGCTGAGGCGCCGTCGAATTCGCCAGAGCAACCGTCTCATATTAAAAGAGAGAAAGCAATCTCTTCATTCTGCGACGTGGTTGGTGGAGCAACTAGAGAGGAAGCAATCTATTCCCATAAACGCTGCAATTGGAATGTAGACCAAGCCGTCGGCTATTACATAGACGGGTTCTCAGAGGATGAATTGTCCGCGGCAATGGCTATGAGTTTGACGGAGAACAGAGGTCTGCCTATTTCATCTGTGGGATTACCTTCACAACCGCAGTTTCAGGCTTCACTTGGTTACTTGAAAGAAGGCGAAATAGGAAGCTCTTCTAGGTGATTCTCTTTTCTTTCTTCTTGTTCTCCTTCTTTTTACTTGCGATTTTGTCTCCATGAAGAAGTAGGGAATAGTCCCGTAGATGTTGGTTTATGGAGTATGCTTAGTAGGTATCTCTCTCCTGTCCTTTCAGGATTGCTAAACTTCCATATCTGAATCTTGTTTTTTTACGCCATTCGCTTACTTGTACAGTTCGATGGAGGTTGATCCGGCCGAGTCAGAAAGGTCGCTCAAAGAGGCTGGTGAAGAAAACGCCGCAGTAGCTATTCCTGGAATGGCGTCGTCTCAAGTGGATGTATGTAACTTTCTCTTCCTCTGCACTTTCTTACTATGGGCTTGCTTGTTTTCTCGAACTGTGTTTGCTAAAAGCTAAGCTCAAAACAGAAGCAGGCAATGTGGATCATAGTTTTACATAAGGAGTTAACATTCTATTATGTCTTGATGGTCTTTCTTTGGCTTGGCTTTATCTGTTTTCTTAAGATAGTTAAAAAAAAGGGGAACTCAACATTGATATATAGTACAGCTAGCATTTCTCAATTTTCTCTTCTTTTTGTTTTGTCTTAACTTTAAGGGTAAGGCTGTTGAGGAAGATTCAAGCACGGAGACATTCCCTGATCCTGTTGCCATCCAGAGAGGATCATTGCGGGGCCTCGAGCTGCGCGGACTACTATTAGAATAACTATCGCCTTGGCCGATGGTGGGTCCGAAAGAACGGTAAATATTCCTTTTAGATCAAACATAACCCTCACAGACATCCGCGATGCCGTTGTCGAGCTAACACCAGATAACGACAGAGACTACTACTTTTTTCAATCTATAACCGTACACGAAATTTCTACTGGTGGTTCTACAACTCTCCTCCAGCTCTACCCTAATCCGTAGCTTTGGTTTTGTACAGTTTCAATTGATTGGAGAGAGAGAGAGAGAGAGAGAGAGAGAGAGAGAGAGAGAGAGAGAGAGAGAGAGATATGTATATGACTTTAGAAATGATTCTTGCCTTGTATAGAAGGAAAAAAATTAGAACAGAGCAGCTTCGTTCTTGTTTTTTGAGATAAGGAATGGATAAGGAGAGAGTTCTTATAGCTTCGATTCTGATATAGTTTCGATCGATTAATGAAACATTGAGATATCTGAAACAGCCTTCTTCCTTTTTATCACTTTTCTGTTATTCCAATCGTCTTCGAAAATCAAACACCAATCTCTAGTGCGATCAAGGAACCGTAACATCCGAAGAGATGCTCGGATATATGAAATCTCAAATCGACTACATTTTAGGACCGAATCCGATAAAAAACAAGTTATATAGTGGGATACGGTACAAAATATCCGACTAGAGTTCTTCATAGAGGTGCATTGACCGCTTCTTATAAAGAACACATGGTTCATTGGATGCACTCAAGGATATGATAATTGGTACAGACGGTCCGACCCTAATCTGAGTGTTTTAGTCGGGGCTTTGGTTGGAGGACCGGATCACCAAAATGATTTTGTTGACCGGAGGGATCATTACGTGCATACCGAGGCTTGCGCGTATAATAGTGCTCCTTTAGTCGGTTTTTCCCCAAACTTATACAGCTTGAGGAGCATAAACTTGAAGAAGAATATGTGATAAGCTTGGTTGCAACTTATAAGAGATAGGTTTTTCTTTTTTTTTAAAAAACCGAATACAAAACAAAATAAAATGTGGTTCTACAGTTTTTATCGAGTGAAAATTGTGTATACATTTTTAATTAATCAACACATATATATATTAGAGTTTTTTAGTTGATTTTATTTTGCTCATATTTTTTTTAATAATTAAAAGGTTCTGAATCTAGGCCCGTACATCCTCTCAGGCCGGAGACCATAACATTTTATATGGTTCTTTTCCAAGTGTCACTCGAACCAACCAACGACTTTGCCTGAGATATTTTACTAGATGAGCTATTGACACTTATTACCAGATGAGCTATTTGATCTCTTCTTGCCTTTGTTTATAGTTTATTGTTATTGAATTACTTATTATATTTTATTTTTGGATTTATTCATCAAATCTTCTTATAAGGTATAAGTAAGATAAACATCCAAAAAAAAAACATAGGATAACAATGTTTTTTTTTTGTTTGTTAACATATGATAATTCATTTTGCAACTTGAAATAATAGTTTTTATATACTTTCAATTTATATGAACCGATAGTCTGTTTATTTAAAAAGCTGCAATGAGATGATTGCATTTCTCATTGATGCGGCTTTGGTTTACATACCAATCAGCTACCTCATTGATGCACAAAAAAATTTGGGGGGTCGACTTCAAATAGCTAATTATCTAGAAATACTTCTCAGATTATTCTTTGTAGATTTCACTTTGATTAATCCGTTTTATTTTTATTTTTTTGCTTTGGCGTATGCTGCTTCCTATATCTTGTTTTCTGGTTTTTCCCTCGTTATATGGTAGAGATTGCTCAGGTTGCGGCTATTGTGTTCGGGTTTTGTACCCTTTTTTGTGATATCTTATATACACCAGTAAATTTTACGTACGTTTTGTTTCATTCGGTTTATCCATCAGGGCTGGTGGTCAATAGGATTGTGGACGTCGAAATTTATCGATCTGACATTCATCATGGTTTTCTTACGAATTGGCGAGGACTTTGATGCCATCACGATCAGAGAATTCCGACTTGCATGAAGATGTATCTAAAACTCTTGAGAAGAACTGAAGAAAACAATATAATTAATTAAAGAAAAGTTGCCGAAACTAAGTTTTAGTTACAAGTTAATGTCAACAACAACAAAACTTCGTCGTGGGTACGTTTCTTTTACTGAATGATTCCTCATGACCTACTTAGTCATTGTGAATGAAATGCATATATGTCGTTTTTTAACTTTCATATGAAATCAACCACATCTTTCTTTACAAGATCTAGAAGATGTATATTTTACAATTTTTTTTCCAGAAATTTAGAAAAGGAAATTTTGGCGTTTGCACAAAACTTTCTGATTATTACAAAATCGTGGAACTATCATTAAACATAAAACCAAAACCAAAACCAAAATTGGTAACCCAACAAAATAAAAGATAAACCATAATAGTATAATTTAACGGGTACATCAAATCAAGGACAAGGAGAGCTTTCGATTATAGGAATAAAGTGTGTGATTGCGGTAACACATGATGGTTGGTCATATAACCATTTCAAGGAGAAGATAGGATGACTTCTAGTATGCATGAAATAAGGTAATAGACTAAGAGTGAAAAATTAAAGCCAGAAGCATACCAATTATAGAGAGCATATACTTATATGGATTATCCAAAACAAATGCACTTCATCCCACCGGTTTAATTAGGCACCAACCTAATATAGATTAGAGGATAATCTCTATAAATTAATATTTTGATAAATCAAAACATTTTCTCGGTCTCAAATTATTTTTTGGGATCAATTAGTATATTTATGAATTAATAACTCTATAAATAAATAAAACATCATACATCTAACATTATTAATTTATAAAGGTTTTATATAGCTAAAATTCTATATTGCAATGATTCATTGTGAAAATTATTCCCTCGATAGTGACTTGCATTATTTATCACCAACAAGAAGATACATAGATGTATGTGTTCAGGTTTCATGTTTTGTCGACCAATCTTGCTTTTACAAGATCAACAGGATAGATGCTGAATCTGATTTAGAGATTTTTTTCATATAGGATTGTAGTGTGTGTGGAAACTTCAATAAAATGACAAATTCTTGAAACATATTTCGGTTTACGGATAAAAAAAATCATAAAAACTAATTACATAAAGAATACAACACTTATAAATAGTAACACCCGAAGAGAAGCTCAAATTTGCGAAATCTCAAATTGTCTATCTTGCGAAACCGATGAAAACAAGTTATCTATCTTGTTGAATACGGCCCAAAATATCCGACTAGGGTTCATCATAGAGGCGCGTGGATCACTTCATTATAAAGAACACAAAGGGACCGTTCAAGGATAAGGTAGTCGGTACAGCCGGTCCGAGCCGAATCCAAGTGTTTTAGTTGGGGTTTTGGTTGGAGGACCGGAGCATATGGATCACCGGGATGATTTAGTCGACCGTAGGGATGATTACGTTCAAACCATGGCTTGTACGTAGGATACTGCCCCTTTGGTCGGCGTGTTTGCAAGACTTATAGAGCGTTAGGAGCAGAAACTTGAAGAACAAAATGTGAGCTTGGTTTCAAGTTGCAACTTATAAGAGAGAGTTTTTTGGAAAAAAAAAAATCAATACAGAAAAAAAGATGGTTTATTTTTGCACCCATTTTGCCATTTCTATATGTATATATATTGTTGCTCAGCAATTTATTATTTTTATCGAGTGAAAAGTGTGTATAAATATGAATTATCAGTATATAGAGTAAAGTTTTATAGTTGATTTTTATTAGTTGGAAGCTAGAACGGCGCTGGAATCTAGAAACGGTCTCCTCTTGCCTGTGTTAACTGTTATTCTTATTTACCATTTCACCCTCGCGTTTAGTAGATGTGATTGAGTTACACGACGTCGTCTTAGACTTATATAAACGACGCAGTGTTATCAAGAAAATTTATCATTCGTCGTCGTCTTGACAAAAAGATTCTGAAAAAGTTGGAAAGTCCCGCCCAAATTGACGACGACGATGGCTGATCCGTCGGCACTGAACCAAATCTGCAATGAACTTGGAGGCTCTCGAGAAGAAGCACTCTTTTACCTCGAAGGATTCGATTGGAATCTGGTTTCGGCTATGGAAGCTTGCCGCATCAAAACCTTGCCTCTCGCCAAGGTTAAGTCTTCGCCGGCGGTTTCAGTTACCGAGCAATCCACGGCGGCGATCAATTCACGTCAGAATTCGAATCAGGTCCCGTCGACACCACCAAGAACGATCAATCCACGTCGGAGTTCGAATCAGAATCCGCCCAAGGAGCTATCATCTGAAGTGAAGAAAGAACGCATCGATCAATTCCGAGAATTTTCTTATGGAATGTCTCTACAAGAAGTCGTTACTTTTCTTGATCGCTTCAATTGGGATGTAGAGATAGCCGTGAACCATTACTTTCACCAGCGAGATCCTCAGTATAGTACGTCAGACTACGAGGAGGATGATGATCGTCCGGCGATTGATCAGTCGTATTTGCAGCGGTTCCCAGAGGATTATATTCCGATGATTGGGGTTTCGAATTTGGAAGGGTTCTCACAAGATGAAACATCGGCGGCGTTGGCTGTGGAGACGATGCAGCATAGAGGTCCTCCTCTTCCATCATTACATTTACCTTCACTTTCTCAGTTTCATGCTTCAGTTGGTTATCAAATCGGGAGCTCTTCTTCTTCTTCTGGGTAAATTTCCTTTCTTTTTTTCTTGTGATTTCTTGATTTAGGGTTTAGTTGATTCTAATTTTGTTTTTTTTGTTCCACCATTTGTTTACTTGTACAGTTTGATGAACGTTGATGTGGCTGAGACAGGAGGTTTACACGATGTACCTATAATGTCTTCATCTCAAGTGCAGGTACTAATCCTCTCTTTCTCAAAATGTGTGTTGTAAGATCAAAACAGAACCTTGGAATGAAAGATTGGGAATCTTAGTTTTCTCTCTTGATGGCTCTTTCTTTGGCTTTGCACTTCTTTGTTTTCTTAAGATAAGTTTATGAAGAAGTGAACTCGATGTTTTGCACACAGATTGTGTTCTATTTTAGAGAAAACGAAATTTCATTCAGACTCGATCTTTCTCCATGTTTTAACGGCATACAACTGTTTGTATTTTCTCCATTCAGATTCAGGAAAGTAGCAGTCCTGCTCAAATCAGGGAAGACCCCCCTCCGCCATATAAGATTGATAGGATCTGCAATGAAACTGGAGTGTGTCGAGATGAAGCACACTATTACCTCCAAGGATTCGATTGGGATTTGGCTTCGGCCATGGAGGCTTGCCGCAACAAAACCTTGCCTCCCCTCAAGGTTAAATCTTTGCCAGGGCTTTCGGTGAATGAGATATCCGCGGCGCCCGAGTGTGAGCCGCCAACATCGGGGCCACTGGTGATCAATTCACGTCGGATTTCGAATGAGATGCGGATTCAGCCAGAGCAACTACCGCCAAAGAAAGAGGAACTATTGTCTGAATCGAAGGCCGGAAACATCAAGCAATTCTGCGATGTGACCAGAGTGCCTCCAGAATTCGCAGCCGCTTACCTCGTTCGATGCAATTGGAATGTAATGGAAGCCATCAACTATTTCATGGAAGAGTCGCAGCCTATCTTAGGGGATGATCCTTCGACGATGTGGCAGTCAAGTTCACAGTGGGCATCAGAGGGTGATCGTTCAACAACTGGGTGCTCAGAGGATGTAACATCGAAGGCATTGACTTCAGAGAACATGTGTCCGCCTGTTCCACTGATGGGATTACCTTCACAATCACAGTTTCAGGCTTCCGGGAGCTCTTCTTCTAGGTGACTTCCCGATTATACTTAGTATGAGTCTCTCTGCTGTTATATCAAGATCTCTGAACATCCTTGTCTGAATATTTTATTTTTCCGCCATTCACCTACTTGTACAGTTTGATGAACGTTGACCCGACCGAGACAGAAGAGTCACTCAAAGAAGCTAGTGATGAAAGTGTCCCCGTAGCTATTCCTCCAATGGCATCATCTCAAGTGGATGTAACATTCCTTCTCTTCCTCTGCACTATTTACTATATAGTCTTGCTACTATCTCGAATTGTGTTAGCCTGAAAGCCAAGCTTAAAGTAGAACCTGGCAATGAAGAAAAGAGATCTTAGTTTTATATATCTCCTGATGGTGTTACTTTGGATTGACCTTCTCTGTTTTTTCCATTTTCCCTTCTGAGCATTGAGTTTTGTCATCATAATATGTCAGGGAAAATTGAAGGGTAAGGCTGTTGAGGAAGATTCAAGCACGGAGGCCGCGCAAGCTGCGCCGAATACTATTACAATAGATATCACATTTCACGATAGGACAGTGGCAAATATACCTTTTAGATTAGACCAAACCGTCAGAGACATCCGCAATGTCATTGAAGCGCTAAGACCAGATGACAGCAGAGACTACTATTTCGTGTCTGAATATGGAGAAGAGTACAAGGATTTGAATACAACGGTCGAAAAAGTTTCTAAAAATGCTACAAGTGTCATTCAGGTCTACCCCACTCCGTAGCTTTGGTTTTATACAGTTTCCATTGATTGATGAAACAGAGAGATAGGGAGAGAGGAGAGAGAGCAATGTATATGACTTTAGAAAGGATTCTTGCCTTGTGTAGAAAGGAATGGATAAGGAGAGAGTTCTTATAGCTTTGGTTATGTACAGTTGTTACTGCGATTTATGAAACATAGAGACAACTGAAACTACTGTTGTTCCTTTTTATTACGTTGCTCTGCTTTTCCCTCTCGTATCCTCTGTTTCTTCATTATACTTTACAAAACAGAGCAGCTTCTTACTTTTTTGGACAGAGCATTGGAGAAGAAGCGATGGTAATTGAAACCTAGTTTGCCTTTCCAGATGCCATCATCTTCCCAGCTCTGCCATTTTTCTTGTTCGGTTTTTCTCATTCATTCTATTTCATAAGATTTATCCAACTACCAAAAAATTCACCGTTCTTACTTTATTGAAATCGAAATAGAACAAAGCTTCTCATAAAGATACGATAAACATAAGGAAACGCTTCATTAGCAAACCAGCAACGACTTGATATAGACATTTACAAATCAAATGTAAAACCAAGTCAATCTTAACGAGTTCTGCGCTTTTCAGGAACAATAATTTTGACGAACAACTTTGGCTTGTATGAAGAAATGAGTTGTGCTATTGCCAATCCAAACAACACTCCAAGAACATATCCTATAGCCACTGCTTTCCAGTTTCAACACCTCTCCTTCGTCTTCTTGTTCCTCTTCTTCTTCTTCGTCTCCTTCTTCGTCGTCTTCTTCGAGAGAGAGAGGAAGACCACAACAAAGCCCTGCATTTTCTTCAAAGGAGGATTTAGATTGCCCAGTAATCTATGGCCCTTGTGGTATTTCACCCTTGAGTTGGTTGTGAGACACATTTATGTACGCCAAAAACGAGAGGGTTCCAAGTCCATTAGGAATAGTCCCTGAGAGTTGGTTTCTTGATATGTCTAGTGACTCCAGCTCCTTAATATTGGCGAAAGACAGAGGAATATGGTCTGTGAAGGCGTTGTTTGATAAATTGAGTGCAATAAATGCCTTCAAAAGACCAATGGATTCAGGAATCTGTCATTCAAGTCTGTTTCCAGAAAAATCAATGGCAGCAGAAGAAGTAAGGACCCTCTCTTGCTCCATGTGTAGACCTTTGTATCGTATATCTATAATATCTGTATAGGTGTAGTGAACTGAACTATAAGCATTCTTCGTATACACCATATATAATCCGCCATTTTCATTCATTGTGAGAGATGATGCTTTCCAATTCACAGAGTAAGTTGGTGGCAAGCTTCCAGTAAACTTATATCAACTATCTTAAATATCCGCAGCTCTGGAAACCCGAGAGGACCTTGATGAGGAGGAAATATAGGACCATAGAATTTGTTTAAACGAAGAGTAAGGACTTGCAAATTCGGTAAAGCCTTGAGGCAGAAAGGAAATGTTTCTTTGATGTTGTTGTGGTCCAGGCTTAGAAACTCTAGAGAGGAGCAATTTAGAAGAGACCTTGGAAGCTTTCCGGTTAGTTGATTGTAGCCAACATCGAGGGTCGGTAGAGAGGCACCAGCATAGAATTCGTCAGGAATACTCCCTTCCAGGTTGTTCCTCCGGAGATTCACAAACATGAACTTACTCAGACATTGAGGAATTGGACCGGTGAAGTTGTTGTTGGATAGATCAAGAATTGTGAGAGATGTTCTGTTGCAGATTGAAAGAGGTATCTCTCCTGTGAAATTATTTGTATTTGCATGCAAAACGTTGATAGAGAGTGGAAGAGTAGGAAGTGCTCCTTCGAAATTGATTGAACCCAACATTAAAATCCCCACTGATGAATTTACTAAAACTTCTGCCGAACCTTCGAAACCAGTGAACGAGTTATTAATTCACGTAGCTTATCTGAGGAAGGCTCCATAACCACTCATGTATTTTTCCTTTAATTTGATTACTTGTTATGTCTATAAGAATCAAGTTTTGAAGATGTTTTAAGATGTTCGGGAACTCGCCGATGCCGCATAGTGACAAGACCATGTATTCTGTGCTCAACTGGATGTATGAATCTGAACTTAAACTGGCTTGAGATATACTATTACCAGAAAGAGCGAGGGATGACAAATATTTGAGAGAGGAGAAGAGGTTTAAGTCAATTGGGTAGCTTATATTTAGAAAAGAAAGGTCGAGAGGCTTGAGGTTGATGAGCTTTGAGATAGGTTCTAGGATGTTTCCTTCAAATTGGTTATGCCCAAGGTACCTGTTCTCGAGCCTAGATGAGGTAGAGGAGTTAAAACTTCAATAGAAACGGAGAGATAGTTGTCACGCAGAGTTGATAAGAAAGGCAAAGTGAGGAGGTAAGAATGAATGCTTCCCGAAAAGTGATTATCACAAAGTCCTTGATAGGAGAGCTTAGTTAGATTTTGTACAAGTGGGAAACTACCGGTGAGTTTATTATAATGAAGGTACAACTCCGTTAACCGGGTAAGGTTACTAATTGTGGGATGAACTTGACCAGAAAAGCCATTAGAGGAAAGAGATAAGAACTCTAATTTGTTGAGATTGCCAAATTCGGAAGGGAGTGAGGAACTGAAGTTGTTGAAAGCGAGATTAAGGATATGGAGGTGGTGCAACCCAAAGAGGCTACTGTTGGGATTCAGAGGCCCAGAGAAGTGATTATAGGAAAGGTCTAAACCTGCGAGCTTGCTTAGATTTTGCACAAGCGGGAAACTACCCAAGAGATCATTATGAGAAATGTCTAAAAAGGAAAGTTGACTTAAGTTATTAAATGAGGAAGGAACTTGACCAAAGAAGCCACTAGATGAAAGAAACAAGACCTCTAATTTGTCGAGATTGCCGAACTCGGAAGGGAGCAAAGCAGTTGTGAAGTTGCTTCGACTAAGATCAACATAACGAAGTTGATGAAACCCAAAAAGGCTACTGTTGGGCTTTAGAATTCCACTGAGACAAGCCCTGAGTCGTAGCTCCGTGACCGCACCTGTAGAGTTATCGCACCAGACTCCATTAGAGTAGTCACTGTGGTTGCAACGGCGGATATCAAACTCGTTCTTGAACTGCATAAAGGCTTCAATCTGGTGGGGACGACAAGCAACAAGACCAACAACCGGAACTTTTACAACGAACAAGCTTGAAGGGGAGACACAACAGATCGAGTAAGAGTAGCAAGAGAAAATGCAAAAGCAGAAGCGATTAAAATATGGTCGTCATGTAGGAGAAAGATTTTGGTTTAAGGAAAGTGAGAGAGAAGATTGGTATAAATAAATGATATGCGGTTTTGCTTTGGAGCAGAAGTTGACTTAGAAGAAGTTAGAGATAAGTGAAGTCTTTGAATGGGCTTGGAGACAAGTTTGGCCAAGTGGTTTATGTGCTTCTCAAGTCTCAAATCATGAAATGTGAATATGAAATGCATGGGACACAATTTCTTTCCAATGCATGTAACATGTTTTCTTGGAGTGAAAAGGGCCGAATTTAATTCCTAAACGACAAGGACGTCGTGGAAAATGTGTTATCTGACGAGTAAAAGGAAATATTATTCTAAACAAACCCAATTATGAACAGATCGCAAAGAGGCTATGTTTATTAGTATTACATTCTTCTGGTCTGAACATAATATCGTTAACGTTGAAACATTTGATCAGATGAATATGCCTAGGGACCACGTTGAGTGTGTGTGTGTGTGGAAAACAAGATTGACTAGATTTTTTTTTTGTCGTAACTTAAGAACCTAAAGAAGAGGAAATATTTAGTCTCAACAAACTGCATCTAGCGACGAAGATACGTAGTTTTCAGTCCATTTTCTTAGTAGAGTGTGAATGAAATCAAAACGTTACTTGGGACCCAAGAAAACACAGAAAAAGAAACTTCCTTTTGTTTCTTGTTTTTTTACGCTCAGTATGATCTCTCCGTCACACCTCAGTCTCAGTCTCGGTCCCTCTCTCTCAGGCATCTTCTTCATTAGGAAACAGATCGCTTTGAAGGAATGGGTCATTTTTAATGAACTGTAAGAAAATTAATAGTGTGCAAATGAACAAATCCAATGGGATTACAATTAGAATTACATCTATTGTGTTGTTAGTAGACTTGGATCAAACTATAGCCATAATTTATGTTGGTGATCCTAGAAGTCTCTTGCAAACGGGCTGACCCAACTCTGTTCTACTTCATGTAGCTTTGGTTTTGCACAGAAAACTCAAGGATTCTTGCCTTGTAGTAATGGAAAATAGTACATAGCAGATTCATACTTGTTTTGAGACAAGTAAAAGAAAGTTCTCATAGCTTTGATTCTCTTACAGTTACTGCGATTGATAGAACATAAAGAAAGTTCTCATAGTTTTGAAACAACTGTTGTTTATTTGTATCCCTTTGCTCTGTTATCCCTCTCATGTCCTTATTCCTCTGTTTCTTCATTTTTACTTACAAAACAGAGAAGCTTCTAAATGAACTGAAATAGATTTAGTACCAATGCAAAGTTAGCAAATCCAATGATGAAAATAACAAGGAAGGATTTACCTTCTTTGGGATTACATACAAGCAGCGCCGGCTCTTAGCATGTGCTAAGTGTGCTAATGCACATGGTCCACTTTTTTTTCTGCCAATTTTTATACATAAGTTAAGGCCTTTTAAATTAAAATATTTTATAGTTTTGCACAGGGTCAATTGTATTAACGAGACGGGCCTGCATACAAGAGCTTGTGCCTTGTGGTGTTAGTACGTACATTGCTGCTCTGATCCTAATATATAACGTTAAAGTTCACAATTTGATCCAGAAGCAGAGAGATGGAGAATCGTTGTGTAAAAAAAAACGAAGGAAATTGAGTATTGATTCAATTTCTTTACATTCAAGGAAACTCATTTGTAGCAAACTTAAAATTGATAAATTTACAGTTATTTTTTTTCTCATTATTCCCATTGACCATTGTAAATCATGGCCGGTAGATCACAGCTGTTGAATCAAACCCCCCAACGGTTTTGATTTTCTACTTTACAAAAAAGAGCGTATCCTATAGCCACTGCTTTCCAGTTCAACACCTCTCCTTCTTCTTCTTCTTCTTCTTCTTCTTCTTCTTCTTCTTCTTCTTCTTCTTCTTCTTCTTCTTCTTCTTCTTCTTCTTCTTCTTCTTCTTCTTCTTCTTCTTCTTCTTCTTCTTCTCACTAGACTCGAAGCAACTTTGTTCTAGAGGAAGACCACAAAGCCCTGCATTCCCATCAAAGGAGGATTTAGGTTGTCCAATAATTTGTGTTCCTTTTGGTATTTCACCTTTGAGCTGGTTATGAGACACATTTATGTATGCCAAAAACGAGAGGCTCCCTAGTCCATTAGGAATAGTCCCTGAGAGTTTGTTTCTTGAAAGGTCTAATGACTCGAGCTCCGTAAGATTTTCCAAAGACAGAGGAATATGGCCTGTAAATGCGTTGTTCGATAAGTTGAGCACAATCAATGCCTTCAAGAGACCAATAGATTCAGGAATTTGTCCTTCAAATCTGTTTCCAGAAAAATCAATGGCGCCTAAGGAAGTGAGCACCTTTGTTTGCTCCATAAACAAACCTTTGTTTTGCAAATCTATAACATCTTCATATATATAATATAGTAAACATTCTTGTAAGCTTCCTTGTTGTATACCATATATATACTCCCATCTTCATTCATCTTGAGTGATAATGCTTTCCAATTCACGAAGTAGCTTGGTGGCAAACTTCCACCAAAACTGTTATGTGATATATCAAGTATCCGCAGCTCTAGAAACCCCAGAGGACCTTGATCAGAAGGAGATATAGGACCATAGAATTTGTTTGAACTGAGGGTAAGAACTTGCAAATTCGGTAACGCCTTGAGCCAAAAAGGAAATGTGTCTTTGATTCTGTTGCTGTCAATGCTTAGAAACTGAAGAAAAGAGCAATTTACAGGAGACCTTGGAAGCTTTCCGGTCAGTCGATTGTAGCCAATGTCAAGTGTTTGTATAGATGCACCAACATAGAACATGTCCGGGATACGTCCTTCCAAGTTGTTCTTCCGGAGTTTCACTATCCTAAAGTTACTCAGGCATTGAGGAATTGGACCGGTGAAGTTATTGTAGGATAGAATAAGAAGCGTGAAAGAGCTGCGGTTGCATGTTGAAAACGGTATGTTCCCGGTGAAACTATTGTTTCGTGCATTCAAGAGGTTTATAAAGCGTGGTGGATTAGGAAATGGTCCTTTAAAATGATTTGATGCCAAGCTTAATATCTGCACTGATGAATTTACTAAAACCTCTGCTGAAGAACCTTCGAAACCATTGAGAGAATTATCAGCAAGCCTCACCACGATCAGATGCGGAAGGGTCCAGAACCACTCAGGGACTTTCCCTTTGATTTTATTGTGAGAAATGTCAATAAGCTCCAAGTTATGAAGGGTCTTCAAGAAATTTGGGAATTCGCCTAGGTCGCAACCTGACAAAACTAATCTCTCTATGTTTAGTGGGAAGTGTGAATATGAACGTAAACTAGCCGCTGATATACTATTACCGGAAAGATCAACGTTCAACAAAGATTCAAGAGAAGAGAAGAGGTCTAAGTCAATTAGGTAACTTATATTTAGGAAAGAAAGATCAAGATTTTTGAGGGTGATGAACTTTAAGACGGCCTCTAAGATTTGTCCATCAAAATGGTTATTCCCAAGGTATAGGGTTTCAAGCCTTGATGAAGAAGTGGAGTTTGGAACTTCAACTGAACCGGTGAGATGGTTTTCACTCAATTCAAGATATGACAAAAAAGGCATGGAGAGCAGAGAAGAAGGGATGGTTCCGGAGAAGTGATTATGAGAAAGGTCCAGAAATGAGAGCTTGGTTAGATTACATACATGTGGGAAACTACCGATGAGCTCGTTATGGGAAATGTTCAAATCGGTTAGCATGCTTAGGTTACTAATTGAGGAAGGGACTTGACCGATGAAGCCATTAGAGGAAAGAGACAAGATCACTAATCTGTTGAGATTGCCGAATCCGGAAGGGAGTGAAGAGGAGGTGAAGTTGTTGTGAGAGAGATCAAGCGAACGGAGCTGATGCAGTCTGAAGAGGCTACTGTTGGGCTTGAGGATTCCATTGAGACAGCCACTTGGGAGATGGAGCTTCGTGACTGCACCTGTCGTGTTATCGCACAGGACTCCGTTGAAGTAGTCACTGTGGTTGCAACCGCGGGAATCAAACTCGTTCTTGAACTCCATAAGGGCTTGAATCTGGTCAGGGCGACAAGCAGCAAGTCCAGAAACAAGAGAATCAATCATTAAGACGCTTGAAACGAAGACAAAACAAAGTAAGAGTACCGAGAGAAAATGCAAACGCAGACATGATGACATCATGAAAACGTTTTTAAGAAGAATAATATTCTTTAAACAAAGACACAGAGAACATTGGGTCTATAACTCTATATATATATATATCCATGTTCAGCGAAGACTTGGAACTTACTAAAAATCTTGGTAGTGGGGATTGAAGAAAATTATGTCTAAAGAGCCAGCCAACCAGATCAATGAAATAAAATCTCTAAACGTATAATTTTTGTTATATTTAGATCAGTTTGAACCATCTATCACACTCAGTAGCGTTACAGTTAGAGAAATGACATTAATTAGTCTATCTACGGATTGGAGAAGACTTGGTCAAATTTTCAGAGACATTTAATTTAATTTGATTTGGGCGAAAAGACATTAGTCAAATTTCAAAGCGGTTACGTGGTAAAGAGTGTGACGCATTCTTTTTGGAGTGAAGGACCTTAAAAAAAAATGATAAAAGGTTTTGAGTAAAGACTTTATCCCACTCATCTGTTTCTTGTTTGTAGATTAGATACAACAAGACCTTGAGGGAGAAGAAACAGAGTTTCACCACACATGCATTATAGAAAAGGAAATAGAACAAAGCATAAGATAAAGATACAAAAAGAAGAAAAAATACAAGGAACTGCTTCACTACATAACCAATCAACTACTTGGGAAACATTCAAAGATCAAATTAAACGACAAAATAGAAACAATCCTAATGGTTTTTGCTCCTATCTGGACCAATTATCTTGACAAGCCACTTCGGCTTGTATGAAGCAATGACTTGTGCTATTGCTAATCCAAACAACAGTCCAGGCTTATATCCTATAACCACTGCTTTCCAGTTCAACACTTGTTCCTCTTTTTCTTCGTCTTCTTCCTTAGGTTGTTGTTGTTGGTGGCGCATTACTCCCCAAGCAAGTCTCCTCCAAAGGAAGACCACAAAGCCCTGCATTCCCTTCAAAGGAGGATTCAGGTTGCCCAATAATCTGTGTTCCTTGAGGTATTTCACCCTTGAGTTTGTTGTGAGACACCTTTATGTACGTACGCCAAAAACGAGAGTGTCTTGAGTACACTAGGAATAGTCCCTGAGAGTTTGTTACTTGACAAGTCTAGTGACTCGAGTTTCATAAGATTGGCGAAAGTTAGAGGAATATGGCATGTGAAGGCGTTATTCGATAAGTTGAGTGCAATCAGTGCCTTCAAGAGACCAATGGAGGAAGGAATTTGGCCAAGGAAGCCATTAGAGGAAAGAGACAAGACCTCTAATCTATTGTGGTTTCCAAACTCCGAAGGGAGTGAAGAGGAGGTGAAATTGTTGTAAGAGAGATCAAGGGAACGAAGCTGATGCAGCCTAAAGAGGCTACTGTTGGGCAGCAGAGTTCCACTGAGACAGGCCGTGAGCCGTAGCTTTTTGACCACACCCGTCGAGTTATCACACCATACTCCATTAGAATAGTCACTATGGTTGCAACCACGAGTATCAAACTCGTTCTTGAACAGCGTAAAGGCTTGAATCTGGCGGGGACGACAAGCGACAAGACCAACAACAGGATTTTTTATAGTAAAAGTGCTTGGCTCGGAGACACAAGATAGTAAGTTCACCAAGAGAAAACTCAAAAGCGCACATTACGGCTGTAAACTTGTAAGATGAAAAATATTGGTGAAGCAAAGAGAAAGAGAAGATTGGGTATAGATATAGTTTGGCAATGGAGCTGTCACTAATCTTATAGATAGAGATGTGCACCGATAAATCATTGTTAAGTCCTGCCGTCTTGTTACTGGCGTTCACTGAGAGTCTTCCTAGTGATATCTTAACTTGGATAAATTACTAAAAAGTTTTCGTAGTGGGTGAACTATGGAGAAAACCCAAATGCACTTTATGTTCAAAATCCACTTAGCATGACTAAAGAGAAGTAGCAGCATTGACTTTTGCTTTGATTTGTTTAGCAGTTGGGGAAGACATCAGTCGAAATTCAAACCTGTAGAAGTGGCAAAGTGATCACGTTAACAAAAGATGACTAAACCGGAGTGTATAGGGTGCTTGTTCAAAACAATACACTGCAGATTCTGGGGAAGCGAATCTTAATCAGAACAAAATGTGAGTGCAATTATTCGTAATCCTGCTGGAAATTACAGGGATGTTTATTATAAAACCGTTGAGCAAAGATTGGTGGTCTCAACGTGAAGCCAGCACGGGAATCTGATTTAGTATCCCTTAAGAGTCTAAACACACTCTTCTTCAAGGTATAGATATCAAAAGCCAGATCAAAGAAAATAAGGAAACAACAAGGATTGGTCTATTTAGCGGCTTCAAGTGCAGATGCTCCAGAGATAATCTCGATAAGTTCTGTTGTAATGGAAGCTTGACGAGTCCTGTTGTAAGTGAGGGTGAGACGGTCAAGCATTTCTCCTGCGTTTCTGCTGGAGCTGTCCATGGCAGACATTCTTGCTCCCATCTCACTACACGCATTCTCCAAAACCGCATTGAACATCACCTAGTAGAGTTTACGTAAACAGCCAAAATGTTATGTTTCTTTCTATGCTGAAATACCATAAATCAAGTTAATCTCTTGGTTACTTACACAAGAGAATTGGAACTCGGCCAGATTCTGCAATATTTCTCCCTTTGTTTCACCACCTTCAATCTCATATGAGTCGAGCTCACCAAGTTTTCCTCCAATTTCAGACTCCTTCTCAATAATCTTTCAATGCAAAAAACACACATATTTAATCAAGTTTTATAGTTAAAGCAGAATGTGAAATACGAAGCACAAATCATAGATCCTGAGACATTTGACAGTTGTGACTTACCTCTGGTGACAAAACAGTGGACACAGTTGGTAGAAATGCGACAACCGAATGGAACTTGTTGTAGACAATGCGTAAAGCATCAAATTCAACGTTCTTCAGGATGTCATCTGCTAGAACTGAGACCTGAAGAAGCAAGTAAACATAAGGAACACTAAAGACAACAATTACATAGCCCGAGAACGAATAGATTGGAGGAGAGCAAGTAATGCTCCTAACTATTAGCAATTATGACCTACCTGAGCATAATTGAGTGGGTTCTTATTCAGCTCTGTTACAGAGAGGACAATGTCGTTCTTTGAGTCACGAAACATTATAGCCTTTGCTTTCTCTCCAACAATAACAAACTGAACTTCCTTTTCAGGACCTGCAATGATATAAGAATTAATATCAGATATGGTAATGTAGGAAAACTAAACAACGGAACCATCAATAATGCTTTCAAAACATACCAGAATTCAATTTGTACAGAGCCCTGCTCACTTTAACAACAGTGGAGTTAATTCCACCACAGAGACCCTTGTCAGAAGATAGAGTGACCACCACACTCTTCTTTACATCAATGCCTGGTTTTTCCATCAAGTAACGCTAGAAATCAGAAACACATCCAAAAGAACAACACAGAGATAGCAAGAGGATGGATATCCAAGAATATAGTAAGAGCGAAAAATTGTTCGTCATCATCAATACCAATGCAAGCCATGAGATGATCATTGATACTAGTATAAAGTGATTAAAAAAGAACTACTCTTTATTGACAACCATACTGGGATTATCTCCTAGAAGTGCAGTAAATGGCTGCCAAAGTCCACGGGAGTTCTCAGCTCTGCCTTGAACTGCTCTAAGCTTGGAAGCAGCAACCATCTTCATTGCCTTTGTGATCTTTTGGATGTTTTTAACACTCTTCATACGGTTACGCACTGCACAGAGAATACATGTACAGCAATTCATGGAGATATTAGAACATGTTAGATTCTTAGAACACAATCCAAACTAGGTAAAACAAATGTCCAATTATCAGCTTTGACTTACCCACTTGAGTTGAGATAGATCGAACTCCAAGAAGTCCCTCCTCCCTACAAACCAAATACAAGTTTAGTCCTCATCATCCTATATTTCATCTAATCAACACACAATGACACCCAAAAAAAAAATTAAACTGGATAGATATTGGCAAACGAAACGCCAAGAATGAACAAAAGTTTAACAGGTGGAAACTGATTAAATCTGCCAAGCTTATACAACATATCACAAAGTTTCTGCTACGAGGCAAATCAAATTCGTCTTGCAAATAGGAAACTAAGATTCAACGAAACGAGCTTTACACGACATTTCGAGTCTCAAAACTCCAAATAGAACAACACAAACATCTCACTCAATAGAGCTCCCGAGTCAAACAAACCGATTCGATTAATTCTCGTCAATCCGAATTTCAAGGAAACGAAAATGCTGTAACCCTAAACGATCATTCATCAAAATAATGAAAACATCAACGACTCAATCAAACCAAACGATTTCAAATTCAGAACGGCATCATAGAAGAGCATCGAAATGTTGTGCTTATACGCAAGGACAAGAACCAAGGAGAAAAAGAGATCTCACTGGTCAGAAGAGAGAGGAGATCGGATGGCAGCGATTGGGCGAGCAGCGATTGAAGGGAGGAGACGCCTCCCTTCGCGACGGAAAACAGCCATTGCCATTGATTAAAGGATTGATCGGTAAAACAACAAAACCTAGCTCCGGCGAATTTTCTCAGATCGGATTACAGAGATTCGAGAGAAATGACTGCTTTGGCTAAATCAAGGGCTTCTTTGTTTCTCACAGACTGCACAGTTTTCACGACGTCGTTTTGACTTTATTACCAAATTTTCCCCTGAAATAAATCGGGCCGAATAGAGGCTAATACTAATATTTCTTCGGCCCATTTTGTAAGGCCCAAAGTTTGGTTCAGCATTGCATCTCCTCAGTTTATCTTATCACAACGACGTCATGCTTCTTGTTTCCTTTGAAAAATTTGATCATGTCTTCTCCAATCTATAAACAAATTAATGCGAGCTGTTTTGTAACGCAACAAACTCATAAATGTAATACTGGAAAATTCCAAGAGAAGATAAAACTTTCACCAACCAAACTATTAATTATTGAAAGGCCCACTTATTAATTTTTTTCTGTATCTGGAAACCAAAATTCATTAAGTACTACTATACAACAAGATAGTATTAAACATAATTGTCATCGTCATATTACCGTCCGATAGGTACGTTGGTTTCTCTTGTTGCTAAATTAAGTGTGAAACGTACTTGTACTTGTAATTCAAACTGATTCTGAAGCCAAAGTCAAATGTAAGTCAAGAGTCATAGAGATGTCCACGTGGAATTTACTTCATGAACTATGTGACTCGCAGACATTCCACGTGGCATTAGACCCCGCACATTTATTATTTTATGAAAGGCGGCTTAATATAACATATATATAGCAAATCTTTGTTATGTCTCTTTTTGGTTCAATCATTTCCTCAACTTGTTCTATATCAAACACCATGTCGATACTCTTACTCTACTGCATCGCCTTCGCTTCAAGCTTCTTGACAATCAATGCTCTTGCTTGTCGTCCAGATCAGATCCAAGCTCTAATGCAATTCAAGAACGAGTTTGAATCCGACGGTTGCAACCGCAGTGACTACTTTAACGGAGTCCAATGTGATAACGTGACTGGTGCGGTTACAAAGCTACAGCTCCCAAGTGGTTGCTTCACTGGAACTCTCAAACCCAACAGTAGTCTCTTCGAGTTGCATCAGCTTCGCTACCTTAATCTCTCTCACAACAACTTCACTTCCTCTTCACTCCCTTCTGAATTCAGCAATCTCAAAAGAATAGAGGTTCTGTCTCTTGCCTCTAGTAGCTTTACTGGTCAAGTTCCTTCCTCAGTTAGTAACCTAGTCCTTCTTACCCATTTAAACCTTTCTCATAATGAGCTCACTGGTAGTTTCCCACTTGTAAGAAATCTAACAAAGCTCTCAGTTTTAGACTTTTCTTACAATCATTTCTCAGGAACCGTACCTTCTGATTTACTACCCACTTTACCTTTCTTGACATATCTTGATTTGAAAAAGAATCAGCTCACTGGTTCTATCCAAGTTCCCAACGCTTTTTCTTCATCTAGGCTAGTGCATTTGTCCCTTGGGTATAACCAGTTTGAAGGACAAATCCTAGAGCCTGTCTCAAAGCTCATCAACCTCAACTATCTTGACCTTTCTTCCCTAAACATAAGTTACCCAGTTGACTTACGCATATTCTCTCCTCTCAAATCTTTGTTGGTCTTTGATATTCGTAAAAATAGGTTATTACCAGCCAGTTTAAGTTCAGATTCAGACATTCCATTGAGCTTAGAAAGCTTGGTTTTGGTGCAGTGCGACATTATCAAGTTTCCAAACATCTTAAAGACCCTTCAAAACTTAAAGCATATAGACATTTCCAACAATCTAATCAAAGGGAAAGTACCTGAGTGGTTATGGAAACTTCCTCGTCTTAGCATAGTGAATCTTGTTAACAATTCTTTTACCGGTTTCGAAGGTTCTTCAGAAGTTTTACTTAATTCATCAGTGCAGTTACTAGATATTGCCTATAACTCCATGACAGGAGAGTTTCCTATTCCACCACTCAATTCTATCTACTTGTCTGCGTGGAACAATAGTTTCACAGGGAACATACCTCTCTCAATTTGCAACCGAAGCTCTCTTGTCGTCCTTGATCTATCCTACAACAACTTCACCGGTCCAATTCCTCAATGTCTGAGTAACTTAAAAGTAGTGAATCTCAGGAAGAATAGCTTGGAAGGAAGTATACCTGACGAGTTCTATAGCGGTGCTTCGACAAATACGCTTGACGTTGGCTACAATCGACTAACCGGGAAGCTTCCAAAATCGCTATTAAATTGCTCCTTTCTGAAGTTTCTGAGTGTTGACAACAACAGAATTGAAGACATGTTTCCTTTCTGGCTGAAGGCTCTACCCAATTTGCACGTCTTTACTCTCCGTTCAAACAGATTCTTCGGCCATCTCTCTCCTCCTGATCGAGGTCCTCTTGCGTTTCCCGAGCTGCGGATACTTGAATTGTCAGATAACAGCTTTACCGGAAGCTTGCCACCAAGTTTCTTTGTTAACTGGAAAGCATCATCACTCAAGATAGATGAAGATGGGCGTATGTATATGGGAGACTACAAGAATGCTTATTATATCTACGAAGATACTTTGGATTTGCAATACAAAGGTCTATTCATGGAGCAGGGGAAAGTCCTTACTTCCTACAGCACCATTGATTTCTCTGGAAACAAACTTGAAGGACAGATTCCTGAGTCCATTGGTCTCTTGAAAGAATTGATTGCGCTCAACTTATCGAACAACGCCTTCACAGGCCATATTCCTTCATCTTTGGCAAATGTTTCGGAGCTCGAGTCACTAGACCTGTCAAAAAACCAACTATCAGGAAACATTCCTAGAGAACTCGGGAGCCTTTCGTTTTTGGCGTACATAAGTGTGGCTCATAACCAACTCAACGGTGAAATACCACAAGGACCACAGTTTAGTGGGCAAGCTGAATCATCATTTGAAGGGAATGTAGGTCTATGTGGTCTTCCACTCCAAGGAAGTTGCTTTGCACCACCAACACAACAGCCTAAGGAAGAAGTCGAAGAAGAAGAGGACGAATTGTTAAACTGGAAAGCAGTGATTATAGGGTATTGGCCTGGACTGTTGTTTGGATTGGTAATAGCACACGTTATTGCTTCATACAAGCCGAAGTGGTTTGTCAAGATAGTTGGTCCAGATAAGGGCAAGGAAGTAGATCCAGTTAGATTGTTTATGACTCTGGATTCAAGATGGGACAGTTTTAATAATAAGGATAGTGTAGAACAAGAAAGTGATATGAAAATATAGTATGTGGTAATGTGGATATGTTGTTACCTGATGTAAGAAAGAGGTTTTACTAGTTTCTGTAACTTTTGGTTTCCCTTTATTAAAATCTCTCTTTTGGCTGATAATGTCCTGGTGTATGTCTTGGCATATTGTTGAGAAAGAGGCTTACGATATACTGTTTTGGTTCTTCTCTAATTCGTGAACTAACTCGAGCTGAAGTTTCTTTAACGCACGAACGCCATTGTTTCAGCTTCCTGTAAAAACAAACTGGATCAAGTGAACATAAGAGAGACAGAGCTTATATGATTATACAGGTCTCTAGAATTCAATCTCAGACCAGACACTCAAGAGATCGCTTTTTTAAATGTAAATGCTACCACTCATCACTGACACAAATCAGTTTAACGTGAATAAATAAATTGTATATCATATATAAGAGGACTTGCCAAAGTTAACAATCTGCTTACACTTTGAACTAATACTCTCAGATAACAGAGAGAGAAAGTATGCACAATTCAAACATTGTTTACAGTAAAATTTTTGAGTAGTGGAAGATAGAAAGTGGTGAGTACTCACAAATCTGTCAAGAATAAACAACCAACGTTGTCAGTCAGTAGTTTCCCTCCTTAGTCACCAGCCCTGCCAACTGGTATCGTCATCTTTGCAGATCCTTTATTGAACTGAAAGCCTTGACTCAAAACTTGGCGTTGTTGATCTGTGATGCTCTCTGCCTCCCAATGCTGAAAAAGTGTTGATGCATAAGTGCAGATTCTACAGTAGTTCCTTGTGCTCAAGCCTCTCCATGATCTGCCTTGTTTCTGTAGCTGTTGGACTGGTAGAGAAACTCATGAGTCTACACAGAGAGATATAATTTGAAACAAGAAAAAAATCAACGAGTAAAGATACCATTCAGAGAGAGCTAAAACCCTAAAATATCAATCCAAGAGTTGCTAAACCCCTAAATCCTTCAATAGATTAATCTCATTTCATGATTCTGTCAAAACTAATTGACCTTGAGTTGTTGTTGTTTTTAAACAAAGAAAATTAGCATCCCAAAATTGAAAAACCACCTGGAGCTCCTTGATTCAGGAAGCCTCCACCAAAAGGTCGACGGGAGTGACGGTGATCGCAATAGCTCAGCCGTCGTCGCGTCATAAAATCTCCTACTCGATTTGTTTCATCAGAGGAGGACTTTACCGAAATATAACAATCTGGTTCATTAATTATGTATTACCGGTTTGAATGTAAACCGAAGTGTAGTTTTTGGTTTTAAATTGGTTTACCTACCGCTGGTTTAGCTTTTACGTGCTGGTGCTGGTGCAGCTTCACCTTCCTTTTCACTTTAATTAGGTCACACGAATTGTACAAACAAACACAAAGAGATCTAATTTTTCACAATCTCTTTTTCGAAAATTGATATTTTTTTCTATTACTTCACAAGCTCAAGCATTAACCTCGCAGTTATTATTATTTTGTTTTTTTTTTTAACAGTTCTTGTGCTTGACAGATAGGGAAATTGATAACGCACAGAGATGTCTCTGTTTTTTAAAGTTTGACAAACGTCTTCTCCAATCCACAAACAAAATCAATACCAAATCTTATCCGGAAGACATTAAAGGTTACCAACTGTTTAACCAAGACTTCTCCAACCCACAAACAAAATTTAATGCCATTTTATTGTAAGGCCACAAATTCTTAAATTTAATAGCACAAGAAAGTTCAAAGAGAAGTATTAAGTTTCAACAAACTTTAGAAACTAGTCATGCCTCATTTATTTGCTGTGAATTCCTGTCTTTGTTAACTCTTTTTTCCATTTTTAAATAAGTAATTAAATATAGTATAACTTGGTGAAGTCATTATTTTTGCAGAATAATAACAGAGAGAGAAGCAGAGCCATGGGATAAAGCAAGAATGTATTGTATTTAAGTCATAAACATCCATCATTGATAATGATAGCTCTCTGATGGAGACAAAGACATCACTTAGCTCTATCTTCTTATAATTCAAGTTTTGATCGGAAAACATTTTCTCCAATGCAAAACACATGCTATGTTCATTTATACCAATCTTCTCCATCTCTTTGCTTAAAAGATATTATTCTTCTTAAAAAATTTCATGACGACCATAGTATCGGTACTCTTACTGTTTTCAGTCTTTGCTTCAAGCTTCATTCTTGTAGTTGGACTTGCTGGCTGTCGTCCCGACCAGATTCAAGCCCTAACACAGTTCAAAAACGAGTTTGATTCCAACGACTGCAACCAAACTGACTACTTCAATGGAGTCCGGTGCGATAACACGACGGGTGTGGTCACAAAGCTACAACTCCCAAGTGGTTGCCTTCGTGGAACTTTAAAGCCCAACAGTAGCCTCTTCGGCTTGCATCATCTACGTTACCTTAATCTCTCTAATAACAACTTCACCTCTGCTTCGCTCCCTTCTGCATTTGGAAATCTCAACCAATTGGAGGTCTTGTATCTTTCCTCTAATGGCTTTCTAGGTCAAGTTCCTTCCTCATTTAGTAACCTTAGCCAGCTTTACATTTTAGACCTTTCACATAATGAGCTTACGGGTAGTTTCCCATTTGTACAAAATCTAACCAAGCTCTCCATTTTAGAGCTTTCCTATAATCACTTCTCTGGCGCCATCCCTTCTCTCCTCAATTTGCCTTTCTTATCATCTCTTGATCTGCGTGAAAACTATCTCAATGGTTCTATTGAGGTTCCTAACTCCTCTACCTCATCTAGGCTCGAGTTCATGTACCTTGGGGATAACCATTTTGAAGGACAAATCCTAGAGCCTATCTCAAAGTTGACCACCCTCAAACATCTCAGCCTCTCTTCCCTAAACATAAGCTACCCAATTGACTTAAACCTCTTCTCCTCTCTCAAATCTTTGGTGAGGCTTGATCTTTCCGATAATAGTTTATTGGCTACTAGTATAAGTTCAGATTCCAACATCCCACTGAACTTGGAGGATCTGGTCTTGTTGCGCTGCGGTCTCATTGAGTTCCCAAACATCTTAAAGAACCTTAGGAAATTGGAGCATATAGACCTTTCCAACAATAAGATAAAAGGGAAAGTCCCTGAGTGGTTGTGGAACCTTCCTCGTCTGCGCAGAGTAAATCTTTTTAACAATTTTTTCACCGATTTAGAAGGTTCGGAGGAAGTTTTAGAGAACTCATCGGTGAGGTTTTTAGATTTGGCTTATAACCATTTTCGAGGACCATTTCCTAAGCCACCACTCTTTATCAACCTCTTATCTGCATGGAACAATAGTTTCACAGGGAACATACCTTTTGCAACCTGCAACCGAAGCTCTCTTGCTGTTCTTGATCTATCCTACAACAACTTAACGGGTCCAATTCCTCGATGTTTGAGTAATTTGCAAGAGTCTCTCCTTGTAGTGAACCTCCGGAAAAACAACTTGGAAGGAAGTCTTCCAAATATGTTCTCTGATGGTGCCTTGCTTCGGACACTTGACGTTGGCTACAATCAATTAACGAGGAAGCTTCCAAGGTCTCTTCTGAATTGCTCCTCGCTAAGGTTTGTAAGTCTGGACCACAACAGAATCAAAGACACATTTCCTTTCTGGCTCAAGGCTTTGACTGATTTACAAGCGCTTACCCTCCGTTCAAACAAATTCTATGGCCCTATATCTCGTCCTGATCAAGGTCCTCTTGCGTTTCCCAAGCTGCGCATACTTGAAATATCAGATAACAACTTTACAGGAAGCTTGCCACCAAATTACTTCATGAATTGGGAAGCATCATCACTCCAGATGAATGAAGATGGGAGAATCTATATGGGAGACTACAACAATCCTTACTATATCTATGAAGATACCGTGGATTTGCAATACAAAGGTCTATTCATGGAGCAAGGAAAAGTTCTTACTTCCTATGCCACCATTGATTTTTCTAGGAACAAACTTGAAGGACAGATTCCCGAATCCATTGGTCTTTTGAAGGCATTGATTGCACTCAACTTATCAAACAACGCATTCACAGGCCATATTCCTGTGTCTTTGGCAAACGTTATGGAGCTGGAATCACTAGACCTCTCAAGAAACCAACTGTCGGGGAATATTCCTAAAGAACTCGGAAGCCTCTCCTTTTTGGCGTACATAAGCGTGGCTCATAACCAACTCATGGGTGAAATACCACAAGGAACACAAATCACAGGGCAACCTAAATCCTCCTTTGAAGGGAATGCAGGGCTTTGTGGTCTTCCTTTGAAGGAGACTTGCTTTAGGAGTAAAGCGCCACCAACACAACAACCTAAGGAAGAAGACGAAGAAAAAGAGGAACAAGTGTTGAGCTGGAAAGCAGTGGTTATAGGGTATTGGCCTGGACTGTTGTTTGGATTGGTAATAGCACACGTTATTGCTTCATACAAGCCGAAGTGGTTTGTCAAGATAGTTGGTCCGGATAAGTGCCAGGAAGTAGATCCAGTTAGATTGTTTATGACTCTGGATTCAAGATGGGACAGTTTTAATAATAAGAATAACGTAGAACAAGAAAGTGATATGTAAATGTAGTATGTGGATATGTCCTGATGTAAGAAAGAGGTTTTACTAGTTTCTGTAACTTTGGGTTACCTTCATTAAGATCTCTCTTTTGGCTGATAATGTCCTGACGAATGTCTTGGTATATTGTTGAGAAAGAGGCTTACGAAATACTGTTTTGGTTCTTCTCTGATTCGTGAACTAACTCGAGCTGAAGTTTCTTTAACGGACGGCGTCATCTTCCAGCATCCTGTTAACACAAACTTGATCAAGTGAACATAAGAGAGTCAGAGACTATTACCAGTCTCAAGAATTCATTGTTATACCAGACATTCATGAGATCCCTCTTTCGAGTGCAAATGGCACCACCCACCGCTAATACAAATCAGTTTAATGTGAATAAACATATTTGTATATCATAAGACGACTTACCAAATATACAATCTGCTTCACAATTTGAACTAATTTTCTCACATAAGAAAGAAATAAACTGTGCACATGAAAACTCTCTCAAGTATTGTCTCTCTTATAACTGAAATTAATCCTTACAGATCAAACTCCAATCTCATGAATTCTCATAAATTGGTTCAAAGGAGACAAACCAAGAGTAGAGCCGTGCCTAAAAGGTAACAAAAAAAGCATTTGTCTCAGGCCCCTAAAATATATAAACATTTTAGGGCCCCCAAATTGAGAAATATGTTGTATTATAATGGTTTTCGAGGCCCCTAAAATTCGCCAATTACCCAGGTTCGATTTATTGATTTTTTTTTTCTTTTTAATTAGGCTTTTAAAAAGGAAACTCATAATTGACAAACAAAAATGAAAATCGAAATACAAGAAAGAAAAACGAGATATGATCTCAAACCGAATATGAAATCAGAAATTCCAAATAAAAAAGAATTAAATAAGTTTTGTGAGTTTATAAACAAATTCATGGTTTGGGTTTAACAAAGAAAAATATATTAAAAATCCCAATTAGTTTTAGATCTGCTATTCGTCGTCTTTTAAAGTATTTTGGATCTTTTTTGTCAATCGCTGCACCGTTTGTCTTTTTTTTTCCACTGGCGTTGTTACCATCTTTTTTTTAACCGTTGATGTTTTAGTTTTTTTTTAAAATTATTGTTTTCTTTTGAATACTTTATATCATTTTGAAATGATATTTATAAAAAAAATATTGGAAAACTTCCTTTTTTTTTTTACTCGCCTTAGGCCCCTATAAACCTGGGCACGGCACTGACCAAGAGAGATATATTTTCAGATGAGAGATTGTGAAAATTCTTACATATTCACAACTTACGCATTCCTTACAGATAAAAATTTTAGTAGTGGGAAGTACAAAGTGGTGAGTAAAGCTGTCAAGAATAAACAACTAACGTTGTCACTCAGTAGTTTCCTTCCTTACTCACCATTAGTGATGTTAATATGGGTAAGCCCACCCCATTTAAACCCACTCCATTTAAGCCTAACTCCATTTAACCTTAAATCCATATAAACCCATTTAAGTTTGAACCCAATTAACCCTGCCCATTTAAATTCTCTTGACCCATTTAAACTCATATATTATTGCTTTGCTGTAAACATTTAACTAATTATTAATTAATTCATTAAATTTAATTGATAAATAATGATATAATTATACATATTATTTTGCAAAACATGAAAAAATATTTTTGGTAATAAAGTACAAATTTAAAGTTTTGGCGGGAAACACAATTTTGCGGTTTGGCGGAAAAACACGATTTTGCGGTTTTTGCAGAAAAACACGGTTTTGCGGTTTTGGCGGAAAAACACGGTTTTGTGAGAATATTTTTGGGTGATAAACACACATTTTTGCAGTTTTGCCAGAAAAATGTGGTTTTATGGTTTTTGCGGAAAACACGATTTTGTGGTTTTGGCGGGAAAACGCGGTTTTGGCGGAAAAATGTGGTTCTGTGATAATATTTTTGGGGTGATAAAACGCACTTTTGCAGTTTTGGCAGGAAACACACAATTTCACGGTTTTGGCGGGAAAACGCGATTTTGTGAGAATATTTTTTGGGTGATAAATCGCACTTTTGCAGTTTTGGTGGGAAACACAAAATTTTGCGGTTTTGGCGTGAAAACACGGTTTTGCGGTTTTGGCGGAAAAACACGGTTTTGCGGTTTTGGCGGGAAAACGCGGTTTTGTGAGAATTTTTTTTTGGGTGATAAAACGCAATTTTGCAGTTTTGCCGAAAAATGTGATTTTACGGTTTTGGCGGGAAAACACGGTTTTGCGGTTTGTCCAAAAAAAACACGATTTTGAAGAAAATATTTTTTGGTGATAAAAAACGCGATTTTACGGTTTTAGTAGGAAACACGGTATTGCGGTTTTGACTAGATTATCCTTATTAAATATTTAATAATATTTTGTATTTTTTGTTATTAAGATTTAAATTGGTACAATGGGTACCCATTTATTTGTGTTAAAATCCATTTAATAAATAGGGCTAATTGGGGTAACCCATTTAACCCCATTTATTTTTTTTTCAAAAATGGGTTTAAACGAGCTTATTATCATAAGTCAGAGTTCTATACCCAAATTAACATCACTAGTTACCATCCAACTGGTTTCATCGTCTTTGCGGATCCATTAGTGAAGCCTTGACTGAAATCTTGGTGTCATGCTCTGCCTCCAATGCTGAAGAAGTGCAGATTCTGCTGGTCCTTGTGCTCAAACCTCTCCATGGTCTGCCTTGTTTATGTAGCGGTTGAATTTACAGGGAGACTCATGAGTCTACCACAAAGAAATCAATGCCATTTATTTCATTGGAAAGCACTAAGACTACCAAATTTTTGACCAAGTCTTCTCCAATCCATAAACAAATTAACGCCACTTATCTGTACTCTTAAAAACTAATAGTATAAGAAAAAATCAGTGAGAAGATATAATTTCAACAAACTATTTAATCTCTGTGCATATTTTTGTTAGTTGTTTGCTTTTTGTATCTGTAGTGTGCTTGATACAAAAATCAACAAGTAGACAGCAAAAAAAAAAAAAAAAAACCTATACTATCAATCCGAGTAGCTAAACCCTAGAATCCAATTCAACGAATTGATTTCGTTTCATGATTGTGTCAAGACTAATTTGACCCTGGAGTTGGTGTTCTTAACTAAATCAGCGTTTGAATAAAACAAAGAGAATTAGCGAACCCAAAAAAATGAAAGAGCATTTATTCTTCACGAGAAAATATGCGAAAATGAAATCACCTAGAAGGTCCTTGATTTCGGATGCCTACACCAAAACTGAGAGTGACTGTGATCGCAATCGCTCCGCCGTTATCGCGTCATAAAATCTCCTTTTCGACTTGTTTCATAAGAGGACTTCAACCAAATCTAACAATCCGGTTTTTACGTTATGCATACCGGTTTCATATAAATCTAAATGTGGTCTTTGGTCTAAATTGGTTTACGTACTGCAGGTTTAGTTTAATGATGGTTCTAATCGTAAACGTTTGAGTTTCCAACACATCCATAGTTCATTTTGTTGTAAGCTATGACTCTCTGTTCTAAGTTTTGTCTTTTTTATTTTATTCCTATAAGATGATTTCTTTGGAGAAAATAAGTAATTTATTGGTAAACACACGAAACATGAAACCAGCATACAGAAAAACAAAAAACAAAAAACGAAACGGATAAGATGATGACGGATCATATAGTATCACGACTCGACCCTCCCTTATTGCATCACACACACACAAAAATATTAACAAGAGAACAGTCATCATCATCGAACAGCGTTTACGCAGAGTCAACTCCATAAAAGAAGAGATCACCAAACCGGTCATTGGTTTGAGCTTTCCCACCAAACATCACCAGTCCTTTCTTAGCATCAATGGTCCCTGTGGTGGACGCAGACCATCCTCTGATACTCGGGGTCTCTTCCTCATCACCAACTTATCAAGCTTCTCCCACTTCAACGTCTCTGTATCCAACGCAAAAGTCCCACCACTCAATTGACCCGGACCCTCGTGAGCTTTTGGGTCCATCGCAATCTCACCTCCAAAGATCACAATGTTTTTCCCAACAACCGCACTAGCGAACACACTCCTGGCGCAAGGCTTCTCACCGAACGTTTCCACTTTTGTCCAATTGTCTTGAACATGATTGTAGCAATGAACATCATCTACTTCACATCCGTTGAATCCATACACAACCCATATCTTCCCTTGCACCACTTCGAGCCCGGCTCCTCCTCTTATGCTAAAGGAATCTCCCGGGGTCGAACACTTTACCCACTTGTGATCAACGATGTTGTAAGCGTCTAGTGTATTGAGCCGAACCGTAGCACTTACTCCACCGAAAACGTATACGTTGTTCTCATCGGCTGCCATCGAGTGGAAGCTACGAGGAGTGGGTCCTTGTTCGAGCGGAGTTAGCAATTTCCACTCGTTCTTGGTCGTGTCAAACGAGTAGAAGCCGTTGTATTTGCGTGAAACGTCTCGGCCTCCAAAGATATAGAGGCTCGATCCAATTGACACCATACGGACACCTAAGCAAGAGAGGTATGGTATGTCTCCGGTGGCTGGAGAGATAGACCAAGTCCGGGTCTCGAGGTCAAAGACGTAAAGGTGTTTGTCTATGGGCTGATTTGGTGTGAGCTCACCACCAAAGGAGTAAATCTTGTTTCCTACCTGTGCTATGTCATGTGAGCATCTTGGCCCTGGACCCTCTCCTTTTTGCTCCATCTTATATATAGATAAATAATATCTGTTAGTTTTATTTTCTTAAGAGATTTAGCATCCATAATGGTGGAATTATTCTGCGATTCTTTTAAGATTAATATGGATTTCCAATAAACTAAGTGTTTTTTTTTTCCCTCTTATTTCGTTTTTTTTCTTTTTGTCATTTTCCTACGTGATTGACTATGTTGTTATCAGTCAAAAACTAAATTGGCCGTATGGTTTAAAAATCCTTTTTATGTTGGTCTAAGAGATTACTAATACCTTTATCCACTTTCCACGCAATTTTGGAGTGGACGGCGAAGAAATATGGGCTCCAAGTGAGTGCAAAACATCGGTGGAACGTCCGTGAAACCCAACGATTTTGCCACCTTGGAGGACAAACTTTGTCCCGGAGACAATTCCAAACGGCTGAGAAGTTTTGCCTTTATAAGTCTTGAATGTAAGAGCCGAGATGATTTCTTTTGTTGTTACCCCAAAAACTTTCTCATGATAACCTTCCACGTATATGATGTAGTCATCCGCATCAACCTCAAACTACAAAGAGAATTCTCAATGAGGAAACCAATAAACAATCTCAACATGCATAGATAAATTTATATTAGTACCTCCTCAGCTCCTAGCAAAGTCTTCTTCCCACGTTCATCTCCAACAACCACTTGAGAACCATTGACATACTCAAACTTGACGAAGGCTATACCATCTTCGCCTTGCCCTACGTATACTTTTCTAACACTGTCGAAAGCACCATCATCCCATACATCTCCTATCTCACCACCCCTTGCTTCCACTTTTTGCGCCATGTCTTTTGCTTGCGTGTTGGTCAAATCTTAGGAACATTACCTGTAACTACGAATATAACCAAATCTTATAAAAACTACAATCATATAAGAGAGAGGGATATAGATGTGGGGAGAGCTTACCTGAGAAGAAAACTAACGATTGTTGCATACTTGCATTGATCCACTTTGGAAAATTGCATGGTTATTTATTGACCCATATATGGATGATACACGGTCAACGTTTTGGACTTAGAATTTGGTTTTTGGCCCGGGACAAACGATAGATAAATACCAATATTGTAATTAAATATAAAGTATTATAATTATTATCATTTTACTAAGCATTATCATCTTAAAAATTCATTATGCCTTTTTTATAATTCGAACCAAGAAATGTTTGAGAAATCTATATATATAATGGAAGAGTTTTCTTTCCTTTTAAGGTGTCCACATCATCCGTTAAACATCCAATAACAAAAAAAACAGGTCATTAAATAATTAATGATCATAACTATTGTTTTTTTAATGATCATTACTTAAATAAAATTATTAATGACCACTACTTAAATTGTTAATGATAAACTAATAAGGAGAGTGAACGTTAAAAAAAAAAAACTGAGCTTAAAAAAAGAGTTAACGAGTGATAAAAAGTACAAGTTAATGAACAATATGTTTTTGGAGAGTTATTCCTCTTCCTAAAATACTCATTTAAGTAAACCAATTTTTACACTAAAATATATTATAAATTTTCAAATTTAAAAATATTGTAATAATATTCAAAAAATTTAAAATATTTTGTTGGCAATAATATTATATTTAAGAATTAATATTTTAGAATGAAAACAAGTTTAATTTATATTTTGAAATTGAATTTATATTGTATTTCCAAAATTCTGTGAAATGTGAAAGATCATACCTCTGCATTTAAATAAATAAATAAGTGTATATATATATATATATAGTGATTGATTTTATTATCAATTTCTCTATTATTATGGGTAATTCTCCTAAATACCACTAACATGAGGTTTTTTCAAAAATATCATTATTAGTTTTATTTCTCAAAAATACCAGTAAACATATTTTCTAAAAATACCGTAAAACTAAAGCTAAACTTTAAATATTCAAAACTAAAACCTAAACCCTAAAAACTAAACCATAAACCCAAAATACTAAATCCAAACCCAAAATTTTAAATTATAAACTCTTGAAAATTATCTTTAGTGCTTGTGGTATTTGTGAATTAAAAAGATTTGTAGTCGTATTTTTGGAAAAAAATATATAATGATGGTACTTTTGGAACAAAAATTCATTTTCATGGTATTTTAGGGTATTTTTCTATTACTATTTTAAGCAATAGTGATTATTTTATAAACACAAATACTATCATAATATAAAACCATGTCATTAAATATATATATAAAAAAATATCATTTCCATTATTCCAATGTGAGATATTTGCTTATTTATAAAATTACAAGAATTACAAACTCTTCGACCTAATTACTTTGAACTCTCATTTTTCACTCAAATTAACTTTGATTTTGACATGTAAATACACTATCTTGTAGTGTTCATTACAAAGATTCCAAAAATTCCAAAATCCGGTTATTTCGGTGATGGATTTTACCAGAAAATTTGCCGAAAATTTGGCCAGAACCACTTTTGTCAAAATTGAGTTCCAACAAAAACTGCCAAAGAAATTGAGAAGCAGAACATTTTAAGAAGTGCATAAGTGAAGCTGAAGGTTCACCTTTTTAAGAATACTCTACTTGAGACATAAAATTTGAATAATGTATAGTAACTTTACTTTATCTAGTGTTTTAAAAGTTAATTTTATCTGGTGTAAAAAAAATAGTTAACATTATCTTTATATGTAATCGTTGTTTATCGAACTTTATGTATTTAAGATTGAATCTTAATTTTAGAGTTTCATCAATAAAGTAGTCGTCGAATATTATTTTTTGCTTCTCCTCTTTTCTCTTCGCCACTATTCGGTGCTTCCCCACCAAATCTAGTTCTTAAGCTCGGATATAACACCAACTAGTGCAAAAAATCTAAACTAACCTTATCTAATTTTTTTTTTGTTTGGTCTAATTTATTGTGTTTATTGAATTTAGTTTAACTTTTTTCAGTCAATCTCAATAGTAAGATTGGTTGTTTCATCAACCTCTTATCAAATTGGTGAGACTGATTTTGACAGAAACTTTTTTGGGTTTCACCATCAATGACAAAAAATCACATCTATCAAGCAAAATAGTTTACGATTAGTTGTAATCAAGTCTATATCTTATAAAATTCAAATGATTATATTTATATTAAATGTATCATATTATTAATATTATAAAAACTAAAATTCCGTGCAATGCACAACGTGCGGGGATATACATTTAGTAGTATTAAATAGAGAAGAAAAAATGTTAGAAAAAGCATAAAATATTTTTACTTTGTCACATGGAATGAAAAATTACAAAATTTCTATCATTAATAAATGTCCCAGATTAGTTACAGACAAGTAAAACTAATATTTAAATATTCATTATATTGGAAAACAAATTTAACTTAATAAAGAAAAATATCGAGTTGATAAGAAAAAGAAAATGAGAAATTGCTTCTAATTAAAGAATAGGAAAAATGATTTCCTTCTGAAAAAATATATATATTGTCCAAATATAGTGAAATAAACGGCCAATCAATTTAAATTTGGAAAAATTATTTGCGGTAAAATTGTTTCGTTTTTGTTTTAAGGGGGCACATAGATTAAGCTATTTGAGGTAACTTTACATAAAATCTGGAAACCGTGGCAACTGGCCCCTCTTTCACTCATGTAGATCCGCACATTCATACACGTCGACGTATTTCTTGACGTATTTTACTTACTCGTGAGTCGCCAGGGATCAAAATATTATCTGTTGACGGTATGAATGATGAATATCCATGCATGCGTATATATTGCTAATTGTTGCCGATAAGAATAATGTGTACACGTTGACGTATTTTGTTTTGCGTTTGGTATTTAAATGTCTATCAAGTAGTTCATGTTTTTGTAATAAAGCATCATACATCAAACACGTATTTTTCATCAGATTTCCTTTACCAATGATTAAAGACTCTGGTAGATAAAATCAGAATTTACAAACTAATTCAGACATGGCTAAACCCTAAAATATCAATCCGAATTGCTAAAACCCTAAACCCTCGAATCCATTTCAACAGATTGATTTCTTAATTTTTTTTTCATAATTTTTTCAAAACTAATTGACCTTGAGTTGGTGTTCTTAACTAAATCAGAGTTTGAATTTTTTTTTAAAGAGAGTTAGCGAACCCAAAAAAGGAAAGAGCACTTACAAGAGAATTCGATTCTCCTTTCTTATTTTTTTTTTAATGTGACACGAATTCGATTATTCTTGCTTATGGAAATCACGAGGAAAAAAACACAAAGAAAAATTATTGGAGCTCCTTGATTTCGCAAGCCGCCTCCACCAAAACTTCGACAAGAGTTGCGGTGATCATAACTGCTCTGCTGTTGTTGTGTGATAAAGGGGATGTTCATTTGGCAGTTGCCGACTAACAACCGCGACCAATCGCTGATCGTTTGGGTCTCGCAGCAACTACTACATCGCATCAATGACCAACATTTTTAATCGTTTATTTATTCAGTAACACGTTTAAAAATCTGGCAACAAATCGCAGTGAGTTTAAAACGAACAACAAAATATGTTCGTTGCAATCAGTTACATTAGAGAATTTTACGAAATATAACAATCTGGTTCATTAAATTATGTATTAGTGTATTACCTGTTTGAATGTAAACCGAAGTGTACTTATGGTCTAAATTAGTCTTACTAACTACTCCTTTAGCTTCTTTTTGTTTTTTATAACTTAGTGCTGGTCCAGCTTCTCTTTACTTAGGTTCCATATCATGATACTTTTCTGTCTCTCAATTATAAGTTATAACCGACACTCGCCCTATCAAAATAAAAATCCAATTTGGACCCAAAAAAACCCAAAAGAAGATAAAACTCCAATTGGACCCAAAAACAGAAGAAGATAAAACTCCAATCTTACAAGAAATACGTATTATGTCTTTAGTGATGGAAATTAAATAAATCTTCAAATAATTAAATATATTTTTTAATATGCAGTCTTTCTGCCCAATTGATAAGGGAAACTGGTAAGTCAAAGAGATGTCTCTATTTTTAAAAGAAACAATTGGGGAAGTAGACACTTTTTGAGAAAGTAATTTGGAAAATATGTAGTTTGACTAATATATTTAGAGAATAATACTTTTCTCTCTTTACTCTAATACATCTCTCTCTCGAATAGAAATTTTTATAAGATGATTAACTTAACCCTCATTTTCTTTTTATGTGCATATATAAAGATCCCACAAAAAATATTTGTACAATCCTACTATCATCTTTTTTTCTCTATTAAATTATTTTAATTTAATTTTGTTATAAATTTCCAGAAATAATATTTTTGTTACCACAATAACATATTAATATTTTTTCTTGCGAATTTAAAGAGTCTAATTTTGTTATATTTTACGAAAATGTAATTTTTTTGTTTTATCTCAATACGACGGTGTACGAAATAATATAAAAAAATGGTGTACAACGATAGTATATGATAATAATATTAAAAGTAATATACAATGATGAAGTAAAATGTGGTGTACATGATATTGATGGTGTGTATGAAACAACGAGATAGTGGGTCACACCATAAAAAGTAGTGTATGTGATAATTATTTTGTTCAATCTCAACCCGACGGTGTACGTGATAATGTAAAATATGATGTACTGCGATAATATAAATAGTAATGTAAAATAATGATGTAAGAAGTAGTATACGAGGTATGGCGGTGTAGAAGGTAGTGTACAAACGACAATCTATAATAGTGTACAACTACATAATATGGTGATGTATGATGATGTTGTAAATGTGGTGTACATGATATTGATGGTGTACATGAAACGACGAGAGAGTGGGTTGCATCATACACCACCTCGTGCGACGTCTACATCACCGTACACCTTCACATGTATTGTACACTATTTTCGTCGGTGTACTTGATAGTTTATGAAATAATATACAAACATCAGTGTACGAGATGATATGATGTACGAATGTTAGTGTACAAAATAATTATTAAATGACAGCGTACGAGATTGATAGACGAAATGTACAAATCTTGGTGTACATTACGAAGAATGTACAAACTATTATTTCAATTTAGTGGTGTACATGATGATGTACACCATCAAGTTTAATTTAACTATATATACTATCATGTACATCATTATATTGAGTATAAATTCTTGTTTACATTATCACCATGGTTGTACGAATATTTTGAATAATTATTACTTTAATTTATAAGTACGAGACAAGTCAGTGTACTTGATGGTTTATGAGATATCGTTGTACGTGATGATTTGGTGTACAAGTGTTAGACAAAACGATGTTTTAAATGATGGTGTACGAGATTGGTGACAGAAAAATATACATTGCATGTGTATTATTATTTGAAAATTCTAATTTTGCCTTTAGAAAAAATAAGATTTTATTTGTTTTAAATAAAAGAAAAGGAAATTCATAAATAAAATTTAAAAAAAAAACAATAAATAAAATAGGAAATTAATTTGAAACGACATCGTGATCCTTCTCCCAAATTGCCCAGAATTCGTCCTCTCTTTCCTCGCCGATTCTTTCCGTGGCTCAAATTCTAAATTCCAAATTTATCATCACCGAATCTCGCTACGTCGAGAAAATCAAATCCCTCCAAACAGATGACGGAGCCATAATTGTTTGCACCGACGATGACGAATCCGTCTCGATCCCTTAAGGCTGACTCCGATTCAGTGAGTTGACTTATTAAAACAAGATAAACATCACTAATTTAGTGGAGATTTTACCAGACGACGTGGTGGCTCTTCCTTACTCCTCCAGCATGACAGGTTTACCAACCTGTGAAAAATTATGAAGAACTAAACCAGAAACCGAGAATAGCAAAGGCCATTTCCCCGAACTGATTTAGGAGCTCGAGCCTGAGGAGGCAATTTGTAACCATCGTCTCCAAATTCTAAGACTTTATGCGACCATTTTTTGGATGCATAACACAATGATGTTATTGCCACACGCGAGAAGTAATAGATAAAACTCACCATTTGAAGATAAGAAATAAAAACCATAAGACTTTATTTACAGAAATTACAATTCACAAATCGGTAATATTTGAGTTTAGAATTCTTTCCCATAAGTGAAAATTTTGGGTATTGAAATTGCATTAGAAGCACAACAAAAAGGATTTCAAATCAAATATGATAAACCTAAAACCAAGAGTGGTTAAGGGAAAACATAATCCAAAATTGGATCTCTAGCTTTCAATTTTTTTCACTGTCTCAATGGATCTCTAGTTTCTCTACTTAAAAACTTTAACACTATTCCACGATCGATTACATCAGTCATGGCTCATAGAACGAGAAATAGATGGGAGAACAGCTTAATTGTCATCGGCGAAAAGCTTATCCCGATCATCGCCGAAGAAATATTTTCGATGAGATAATTATTGTTTTTCCTGTTTTATTTTTTTTATTTTTTACTTTGTTTTAAACAAAGATAAATTTATTCAGTTTTAAGGGCAAATTTAGAATTTCAAATAATATTACATATGCGATGTATAAAACTTACAACATTTAAAAATTAGAGTATTAATCGATGCTAATTAATTAAACGAGATATTATTCTGGAAATGGAAAAAACTCATGTATTATTTATCTAAATAAAAAATAGATGGGATATTTTTTGAAAATTTTCCCACTTTTCAAACCAAAAATACATATTTTCTAATATCTTTTAAAAAAGTGTGTACTTTACCATCTTAATTTTAAAAAATTTGACGTAATTAAGTCTTCTCAAATCTACTAACAAATCAATACCTAACCTAATTTGTAAGGCATTAAAGATTAAAGGTTACCTACTCTTTAAAATTTGACCAAGTCTTCTCCAATCCACAATCAAAATTAATGCCATTTAATTGTAATAGTACGAAAAAATCAAAGAGGAAAATGAAGTTTCATCAAATTAGAGCACTTGGGAGGAGTTGCTATTTTCTTAGTTAAAAAATCTTTTGTTATTGTTGTTGTTTTCTTAATTACAGTTTATAAGCAATGGAGGCTCCAAGAACAGATCATCAAATCTTTTTATACGTCTCTTTTTGGTTAAATAATAATATCAAACTTTTGAATCAAAACCATGTGGCGATCGTGTTTGCGTTTGCGTTTTCTCTCTATACTCTTACACTTAGCTTCGAGCTTGGTTGTCGTCCCGACCAGATTCAAGCCCTTGTGCAATTCAAGAACGAGTTTGATTCCCGCAGTTGCAATCAAACTGACTACTTCAACACAGTCCGGTGCGATAACACGACGGGTGCGGTCACGAAGCTACAACTCCCAAGTGGCTGTCTCAGTGGCATTCTCAAGCCCAACAGTAGCCTCTTCGAGTTGTATCAGCTCCGTTACCTTAATCTCTCTCACAACAATTTCATCTCTTCTTCACTGCCTTCCGAGTTTGGTATTCTCAACAGATTAGAGGTCTTGTCTCTTTCCTCTAACGGCTTCATCGGCAAAGTTCCTTCAACATTTAGTAATCTAAGTCGGCTTTACTTGTTAGACCTTTCCCAAAACCAGCTCACTGGTAGTTTCCCACTTGTTCAAAATCTAACCAACCTCTCCATTTTAGGTCTTTCCAATAACCATTTCTCTGGAGTCATCCCTTCTTCACTCCTCACTATGCCTATCTTATCATATCTTAATCTCAACAACAATCATCTCACAGATCCGATTGAAGTTCCTAACTCATCTACTTCATCTCGGCTTGAAACTCTGCAACTTGAGAATAACCCTTTTGAAGGAAAAATCCTAGAGCATATCTCAAACTTCACCACCCTTAAATATCTCTACCTTTCTTACCTAAACATAAGCAACCCAATTGACTTAAGGCTTTTGTTCACTCTCAAATCTTTGTTGATACTTGGTCTTTCCGGTAATAGTTTACTGGAAACTAGTAAACATTCAGATTCAACATCCCATTGAACTTGAAAAAAATGGGCTTGTCGGGTTGTGGCATTAGTCAGTTCCCAAACTTCTTAAAAAGCCTTAAGAAATTGGAGAATATAGACCTTTCCAACAATAAAATCAAAGGGAAAGTCCCTGAGTGGTTCTGGAATCTTCCTCGCCTGAGCTTAGTGAATCTTTTTAATAATTCTTTCACCGATTTAGAAGGTTCAGAAGAAGTTTTAGTGAATTCATCGGTGAGGATTTTAGAATTGGCTTATAACCATTTTAAAGGAACATTTCCTAAACCACCACTATCTATAAAGTGCTTATCTGCATGGAACAATAGTTTCACAGGGAACATACCTCTTGCAACCTGCAACCGAAGCTCTCTTGTTGTTCTTGATCCATCCTACAACAACTTAACCGGTCCAATTCCTCAATGTTTGAGTAATTTCCATGAGTCTCTCCTTGTAGTGAACCTCCGGAAGAACAACTTGGAAGGAAGTCTTCCAGATATGTTTTCTGATGGTGCCTTGCTTCGGACATTTGACGTTGGCTACAATCAATTAACGGAGAAGCTTCCAAGTTCTCTTCTGAATTGCTCCTCGCTAAAGTTTGTAAGTCTGGACCACAACATAATCAAAGACATGTTTCCTTTCTGGCTCAAGGCTTTGCCTAATTTACCCTTACCCTCCGTTCAAACAAATTCTATGGCACTATAACTCTTCCTGATCAAAGTTCTCTTGAGTGCCTCTCTTCAGACACTCGACGCTGGCTTCAATCGAATATCTGGGACGCTTCCAAGATCTCTTCTAAACTGCTCTTCTCTAGAGTTTCTAAGTGTTGACAACAACAAAATTGAAGACACATTTCCTTTCTGCCTCAAGGCTTTACCGAATTTGCAAGTTCTTATTTTCCGTTCAAACAAATTTTATGGTCCTATATCTCCTCCTCATCAAGGTCCTCTCAGATTTCCTGAGCTGCAGGTACTTGAGATAGCTGATAATAAGTTTACTGGAACCTTGCCACCAAGTTACTTTGTGAATTGGAAAACATCACCACTCACGATGAATGACGATGGGGATTTATATATGGTATATAAGAATAAGGCATACGGTATAGATTCGTATGTGTATAGGGATACTATAGATTTGAAATACAAAGGGCTATCCATGGAGCAACAGATGATCGTCACCTCCTACAGCGCCATTGATTTTTCTGGGAACAGACTTGAAGGACAGATTCCTGAATCTATTGGTCTCTTGGAGGCACTGATTGCACTCAACTTATCAAACAATGCCTATACATGCCATATTCCTCTTGTCTTTGGCCAACGCTACGGAACTGGAGTCACTAGATTTGTCAAGAAACCAACTCTCAGGGACTATTCCTAATGGACTAGGGACCCTCTCGTTTTTGGAGTACATAAATGTGTCTCATAACCAACTCCTGGGTGAAATACCACAAGGAACACAAATTTCTGGGCAACCAAAATCTGCCTTTGAAGGGAATGCACGGCTTTGTGGTCTTCCTTTGGAGGAAACTTGCGCTGGAAAGAATGCAAGGCCAACACGACAACCTAAGGAAGAAGACAAAGAAGAGGAGCAAGTGATGAACTGGAAAGCAGTGGAAATAGGGTATGGGACTGGACTTCTGCTTGGATTGGCAATAGGTCAAGTCATTGCTTCATACAAGCCGGAGTGGCTTGTCAAGATAATTGGTCCATATAAACGGAGGAACCGTTAGGATTGTTTCGGTTTTGCGTTTGATCTCTGAATGCATGTCAAGTCGTGGTTGGTCTTGTAATGAAGTAGTTTCTTCTCTGATAATGTAAGAATGATGAATTTTCAGTAGTTATATTCATATACATATATATTTCTTCTCCTCCCAACTTTTATGGGATCAAAGGCGGACATGGAAAAGCTTGATGTATATACGAACACGAAACAGAGGAGTGGGAAAAATCAGAGAATCCCACACATAATCTTTGATCTTTTGCCTCTCGGATTAGCTTAACTTGATGTATCTCTTTGCCACGGATCTCATATTCAGATTGGTTGTAGCTGCCTTGCGTTATGCCCGGTGTGGTTGGACATAAGCAGAGGAAACAGAAACCATTGTCAATGATTTGGACAACAGAGAAATATGTGAAACTGGAAATCAAAATAAGTAAAGATATATAAAGAGAGAGAGCATATAGTCTCCTTTTGAGTTGCTTGGGTTCAAAACAAACCAAAAAAAAGAATCTTCAATTTTCCTTTAATCCCTTCATTCACGGAACAATATTTTGTTTGACGGAACATCATATTGTTTACCTTAATTTATCAAAAAATTTACAGATCAAACTCCAATTTCATTGATTCTCAGTTCTCACAAACAGAAGAAAAACACAAAGAGAGAATGAAAATCCTTAATATATATTCACAACTCATGACATTCCTTACTGTTAGCTTTTGAGTAATGTAATTTAAGTGGTGACTACACTACTCTAATTTATCCAACGAATAGGCAACCAACGTAGTCAAGTCACAACTCACAAGCATACTAATTTCATTCCTTTGTTTATTGAAGATTCTCTGGTGACATTAGCCTTGAGTTTTACGGCACTCTCTGAGTTCTTGATCTCTGATGCTCTGCCTCCAACAGTGAAGAAGTGCTGATGCAGAATTGCATATTTTTCTGTTTTTGTGCTTAGTAAGATGCTCAAGCCTCACCATGATCCTCCTTGTTTCAGTAGCTGTTGAGCTGATGGGGATTTCCATGAGTAAAGCGAGAGTGTCTACGCAGATTGATGTCTCTTCTTCAGCCGCGAGAAGTCCCTTTGCGTTGGCCACATCAGCTGATTTCTTGGCGATTTCGAACAGCTCCAACGTCTCCGTTGGGTTCTTCTTCAAGGCTGGACAACTTTTAGGGTTTTCAGATACTTTCACAGGCGGCTGCTTCTTCAACTTGAGCGGCCTTGATTTTGCAGGAACAGACTTGCAAACGTCAGGCTTCTTCAAATTTTGCTTAATCTCTCCCGTTCCATGAGCCCCAGATCTAGGGTTTTTTAAAAATTTCATAGGTCGAGCCGATTGCTTCTTCGTCTGGATAGTCCTCGCTGTAAAATACTTGCAGTCATCAATTTGTTTAATCTCTCCAGTTTCACGAGTCTTAGATCTCTCATCTTCGTTCTTCGTCATCCCAAAAAACTCAGTTTTTTTCTTAGTCTCCTCTGCCGCAATATCATGAGAGAGCTGATGTTCTTTCTTCTTCAACTCCGAACATGGTTTAACAACATTAGATTTATTCAGATTTAAGGGAAGAGCTTTGTTGCAAGTAGGAGTGTCTCTTCCGGTGGAAGAAAGAACCCAGGAGTTGAACAAAACGTGAGCTTCCATTCCTATCTAATTAGGGTTTCACTCTCTCAAAATTTGGATATCGAATTATGGAAAGAGAGAGAGAGGGTCTCAGATATAATATAGAACGTAGAGAGTAGAGACCTAACAAAAAAGGAAACAAAAGGAAGTTTCCTTGACTCCCACTCAACGACACAACGTCGTCAGAAATTAGATTTCCATTTTTCTTGTCAAGTCCCGCGATGGGCAAATCTGTCAGATCATGTATTTCAACGTTAAAACAATCAGGATCAACAAGGGTAATTTCGTCATATACATTAATTTTTAAAATCCTCTGTTTTGTAAGACGGTATTGTTTCAGTTCTCTGTAACAGTAAGTATCAAAAGCTAAGGTTGAACTAAAGCAAGAATTGATCTTTTACAACATAATACACAAACCAAAATCACATTTACAAAAAAATATATAGACTTAAAAAAATCCTCTCAGTATTACATTCTGATCCAAATTTACACAGAGATTCCTCCACTGCCTGAGACATCATCTGGAGGACTGATGGTGATCCAAAGCAGCGACACGGTAATCGACACAAGCCCGGACCAAACATAAACAATCGTTGGAACCTTTCCTCTTCGACCCATCAATCCTTTAGCAAACGGATACATATGAGTTAAGACCCATAAACTAAAGAATGTTCCTCCCAACAACTTGCCCCATTGCGGAATCACACTGTATATCGTCCTCGAAGCTCCAATCACAATAGCAACAAGGTTCACTACGATGATTGTAAGCGGCATGATGAACAAGCCCGTCCATTTCACAATGTAAAGATCCGCAAAGATGTCGTCTTCATCTTCTCCTGCGGATTTCGATGTCAGGGTGAAGGAGATTTCGATTCCGGCTATTACTTTGAGCAAACCTTGGACGACTGCTGCGAGATGAGCACTTGTGCCTCCGATTAACCAAAACTGTTCATTTCTCCACCATTCTTCCAGTTCGATTCCCGACCATTTGACCTCGAGGAGTGAGATTAGGGTTAGTGTTACGGTGATGCAGAGAAGGTATGAGAGGAAGTGTATATCGAGGCTCTGGACGATGAATTTTCCACTAAAGAGACAGAGAGCAGGGAGGAAGCAATAGACGACCAAGAAGATAGAGGTGAAAGGGTAGATCCCGACGTTGAGGTAGGCGACTCGCTGGAGAAACTTGAGCCGTCTGGTCGCGAACATGGCGTTGTTCTTAGAGAAGAAGATTTCTACAGAGCCTGTCGCCCAACGGAGAACTTGATGGAGACGGTCAGTGAGATTGATTGGAGCTGTGCCACGGAAAGCGTCACGTTTTGTGATGCAGTAAATGGACCGCCAACCGCGGTTATGCATACGGTAACCCGTCACCACATCTTCAGTGACCGACCCGTAAATCCATCCGATTCTATCTCCCCATTCGGTATTGTCTTCATACCTAAAAGCCAAATTAAACTCTACAGATTTAACTACTTAACCGTTTATACTAACATGGCATATCTATTGTTCCAAATCATTACCAGCAAGAAATGACAGCGATGGCTTCAGCCACGGTTGGAGCATCAAGGGGAGGTCGTGGCAGGAGCAGAGCACCAGGTGGTCTTCCGTTTTTAACCGACATGTGATCTGCTAGAGGCCGTCCTTGGTACTCTGCAACCGGAATAGTGTCTGTAAACATGGTTGAATTACCAAACTTTTTGGGCAGACCAAGATCTGGATCATCGTTAAGAGGCTGTGTATCGGACTCTAAATCAGACGCTTGGGACGTTTGGGATGCTTGGGACTGAGTCCGGACATGCATAGCTGGAGCCTTTTCCTGACCAAACACGCCTGAGTACTCATTGGCTCGAGGTGGGTTGAATCCATAGAGAGCATACCTTCGGAACATACACCCTGTTCCCACATAGACGGGACCTTGTAACCCATCTAGTGCTCTCATGTTACCTGTTTCAGAACCGAACAATGTTTAAGCTATGGTGGCTTGTGACATAAGCATTACAAATTTGTTGTAACTGAAACTCAATTGAACAACTCACCGTCGAAGAAGACTGTATTGTGATTTGCATATCGATCGGATGGGTCGATTCCTTCGAACCGTTGTGGAAACTGAATATAACAAATCCTGTCACCACCTCGGTCCATCATGAAACACATTCCTTCTTTGATAGCTTTGGAGTTGTAGATGTAGTGATCACAGTCCAGATTGAGGATGAACGCGCCATTGGATAGTATGGCTGAAGCTCTGACCATACCATTCATGGCACCGGCTTTCTTGTTGTGGTCAAAACCTGGACGTTTCTCACGCGAGACATATGCAAACATAGGTACGCGAATATCAATCCCTGTGAAATCCAGCGCGCCTTCATTAGGTTCGCCCATCACCGGTTCAAGCTCAGGCACTTTGCTCATGATCTACAAAATTAGGTTAAGTTTGACAAGTTTTCATGGTTTTATTTGAAATCATTGAAGTTGATGGTTCATACCTGTAGAATTCCGGCGTGGTCTCCTTTTGAATGATCAGGTTTGGGTTCAAACCATGTGCCTGGCCAGTGCGTACCATCAGCCATCCACGTTGCTTTTACCACCTCAACCCCATCTGGCGGCAATACGCCCCCATTTTTCTCTCGGACAATCCGCTTTTCCTTGAGCTCTTCTCTCAAGTTGAATTGTTCAGCTCTTTTCTTGATTTGTTCTGGAAGACCATTGATCCTGACCTTGAATTCGTCATACTCACGCTTGATCCAACGGCGATCTTTGACGAAATCTGGCCTTTTCTTGTTTTTTGTCGGGTCCTTTTTCAGGTTAAAGTAACTATCTGGGTTCCTTGGCTCTATATCATGTTTTCTGCAAAATGGCACCCAATACTGCAAACAAAATTCAAAAGCCATATCAACTGTTGCCATCATCTATTAGATTAGTTAAGAAAAAGGGAGAGAAAGCGATAATGAAACCTCAGCAAAACGAACAGCTTCAGCCATGGCTTCAAAGGTGAGAATTGCACCACCATCGTCTGAAATGTAGGCAGAAAGCTTCTCGATTGGATAATCCACGGCAAGGATTGAGAGAAGGGTGTTTGCGGTGACTAAAGGCGGTTCTTTTTCTGGGTCAGCCGTGGAAACAAACACATCAACACCGGGAAGATCAGAGCGACCAGTGGGATTTGATGGAGAGGACTGCTCAAACTTGTCATGCAAGGCAGCAAGGTCCGTGGCTCTGTTTATAGGGTTTAGCTTCGGAAGAATGTCAAGAATCCAAGAGAAAGCGAACCAAATCTCGCACACTATCGACAGTCCCCATAGCCACATTGCATCCTCATTAGGATTCGTAATACGCCACCAGAGGAAGAAGAAGACTACCACAAGACGAAACACGATTAGTAACCTGAAACAAGGGGGCAAAATTGTAAGATTTTGATGTTCTGTAATAGAAACTAAAAGAAGAAGAAGAAAATCTTGAGGGGTTAAATGTGAACAAACAATCACCTGTAGGGACTAAGAACTTTGGCCGGGACCTTAACTTTCCTCGTGAGAGGCTTCCATGGCTTGTCTAAGAAATCGGACTTGCTAACGCCACCATCATAGGTATCATCCTCTTCTGACCAAAACGCGTTTCCAATACCGTATTTTCCTTTAGATTCAAACAACCATCTATTATGATCGAAATCTCCCGTCTGGCTCCTCAACAACATTGATTTGTTATTCGATTTCATAACAGATAATCTCCTCTCCAGCTTATTCCCCATCTTAGGCCCGTCTCCTCCTCCTCCACCGCGGTTTGCATCACCTTTTGACTCCGAGGTGGACCCGGAGGAGCCAGCAGGTTGGTTGTCAGGTGTTGGAGGCATGAGAACGGTGTAATTGATGTAATCATTTTGGCCGGAGTAATCGCCAGAGACATCCATGTCATCGTCACGGGAGAGGCTAACAATGCGACCACTGGACGTCCGGCGACCAAACTTCACGGCTTGTGGAGGCCGGCTTAAAGAGGAAGATTGTGAATTTAAGGTCTTCTTGGGTGGACTTGAAGCCATTACAATTATGGAATTTTCTTGTTTTGGGTCGTTTGGTTTCTTCAGCGAGAAACTGAACCCATTTCTTTAACAAACCTGATTTAGGAAAATAGAAAAGAAAAAATAAACAGAGGAATGTGTGAAAAGGTTAAGAGGGAAATGTAGACAGGTTCAGAATTTCAACGGTTAATAGATCCTTTCTATTATAAGTAAAAACTTAAAATTGAAATCTTTGAAATTCTGAAATCTCCTTTCTTTGTGCTGAGCCTCTCTCTCTCTTCTCTACGTGCAAAATTATTTCAATGAAGGTTAAAAGATTGTGAGCAATCTAGAGATATCAAATCAGCAAACACGATAACTAAGATAAACAACAACAACAAAAAAACACTCACACTCTCGGAAACAATACCAGACTATATTTTATTTAGAAACCATTGAAATTTCAAATAGGAGTGATCAGAAACAATACCGAAGCGGATTCAAAAGTTCACAGGTTTTGATTAATCGCAGCAATGCGGCGGATCGAGTTTAACCCAGCGCACGATGGACCGGCGTCGGAGATTTTCCGACATAACAACCGCGAAATCAGCCGGAGGTGGCTCCAAAGTCGTTTCGATTTCTGTAGTCGAAAACCTGAATCTCCAAAGTCGTTTCGATTTCTGTGTTCGACATGGCTAACAAATCGAAAACAATCCAAAATTTCACAAAATTTCCCATTAGAAGAATCGAAAAAGAGGCTACGATTCCGGAAATTGGGGAAGCAGAAGAAAAAGGTTTGAGCAAAATTTGAAATTGCAGCAACGGAAGAGTGATTTCGACGACCAAAAATTGTAAATGGTAAAACCCTCGATGAACTAATCCGGTCAAACCAAACCGGGTTAAATACCCCAATTCCTATGAACCGGCTAGACTATTTTGAACTATATGATCATCGTCACAGCAATTTGCAAGAAAAGCCTCTTAAACAGACGAAAGCAATTACTAATTACCAAAATCTGGTCTAAATAATGGTTCGCAAGAATTAGTCAGTACCAGCAATAGCAATGTTGCAATTTTATCGAATATTCATACATATATGTAAATATATGGCCTATACAAAACCAATTTCAAGAAGTACAATCTACGAAGAAACATAGCATGAGAATTTAGAAACCACAAAAAGAAAGCAGCACAACGAACTGAATGAGGATGTTCTCGGAGATCTTTGGAAGCACGGATGGTGGTAGATAACCCTGGGAAGAGATGCTCCAGACTTATTTACCACAGTTGAATCCTCCGCAAACCGAGAGGATGATGATGAGAATCAAGGCAATGATGATTGCAAGAACAATCAGTTTTATCTTCATGTTCTGAAACCACATCTTTCTTCTCATTTGAGTTCCTTGTGTTCTGAAATCTTGCGCCTGTGACAGTTTCGATTAAAAGTTAGAAAACACAAGACAACAACAATAAGATAGAGCAACACCTCAAGCATGTCTGTGTGTATGGACTTGGAACCATTTGCCTAAGAGAACTAACCTGTGAGCGAAGGTTTTCGGTTTTGTCCACCAAAAGCTCAATTTTCTCACCACGGTCAAGAACCTGCAAATGAATAAGTTCCACAATGTATAAACGATTTATAAAAGCAAAATACGTCTTTACAACCAAGAATTGGGCATTTCCCCAAAGCAACCAAAAGAGTGTGGTACTTTAGTGACTTAGTCATACCAGCTGAATTCTATTGAAAATAGGTTAGACAATAAAATTACATCAGCAAACAAAACAGGTCAGAGTCGAACCTTCTCAATGTTTTCCATCATGACACCTTTAACTTCAGACACTTGCGCTTTCACCTTAGCAAGCTTGCTAATCTCATCAGGATGATCCATACAATACTGCATGTGCTCTTTCAGTTTTGACCTTTAGAGCAGCCAAAAAGCAGTCTGTCAATGACTATGCCCATGAATAATACAAACTTCTCAATACCAATCAAAGAGATCAAAAAATAAGTACCCAAATTCTTTATTCAAGCTGTTTGCTTGAGCAGTAGCAGCCTTCCCACCACCATATCTCTTGTTAAAATCCTCCTTAACTCGTTCCAAAAAAGCCATAGGAATCTGCCTCCCAGCAGAATCAACTGCAACAACACAATAGGCTGTACAAACGATAACAAAACTGTTAGTTTCTAACCCCATATTGAGAGATAAAGCAGAAGATTCACCAATATATCGCTCACAAGAAAGTTAACAGTACAATAAAGAGAGACCATATCCACCATCAACATCACCCAAAACCTAATCAGGTTTAGTAAGACAGAGCTACATAAGGAACTCAAAACACTAATGCAATTTTTTCTCAAGCGATACATCAACAAATTTCCCAAACAACTCTCACAACAATTATAAAACTGTATTTTCATGACAATCAAAACCAGCCAAAAACACCATGAAATCACAAGCTACACGCAAATAAGCGAAGCGCAGAATCATAGATCCAGAACAAGGATTGCTATAATTCGATAACAGATCCACCAAACAAATCATATATTAGATCTAACATCAATTAATTTTCACAACGCCATAAATTATACCAAACATAAGAACTATGCTCAATTAGGTAAAAAATCTAACTCAAAACAATGAATAAATCGCACTTAACCACCCAAGAAAAAACCTAACCAAATCAAAACACAAACACATCACGAACATAGATCGAGCGATATTTTGACTCACTGAATCCATTTTCGACGAGGTAATTGAAGGTATGACCATCGCAGTTGTAGGTAAACTTGTTGTTCGAAGAAGGAAGCTTCTGAAGGCACTGAGCAGCGATGGATGTGAAATTGCCTTTGAAATCGGTGAACTCAACGAGGATTACCGTACCGCGAGCGACGAAACTGTAGATCAACGATTGTTGCGCCATTTTCTTTTTCCTCAGAAAAACGACGCGAATCCGATTTGATTAAACGGAACTCGATCTCAGAGATTTATATCGGCAAGCACGAAGAAAGCTTAGAGATCTAGAAGACTTAACGCTGAAACGCGTAGAGAATCGAGGACTAAGTGGGAGAGAGAGAATAAAAGGAGAAGACGGTGAAAAAGAGAAGCGTAGGAGAAAGCTAACGTAATTGAACAAGAAAAAATCAAAAAATCAAACCCTTGAATTTTAAAGGACTAAAAAGTAAAATTTCAGAAAGATGTAGTCAGGCTGTGCAATTTCGAAATCTTGAAGTGAAGGGTCTAAAAGCAAATTTTGGAAATTGTAAGCAACTTGTGGGGTTCTTAAAAGTTGGTGATGTTGGTGTAATGGTATTTTGATAGTTTCAACCTATTTTATCAGCGAAATTTGAATTTGGATAAGCTAGTTTGAACTTTGACCTTTGAATAATTGGGTGGTACTAGTTCCTATATTATCTAAACTCTATTCAAATTTTATAACTAATTATTTTTAAAAGTCATCAAAACTTTTATTACATTGGGTCGGATAATAATTTCAGAAATTTTGTACAAAAATTTTGTATATTTGGATTTCTCTAGTTTAAATAGGATACTGTCGATATTTTCAAAGTTGTGGGAAAGTTGAAATGTCTAGTCATAATTAAATGATAATCTACATGCATCCCATGTCCACTCCTATTAATTCAATTATATTGTTCTTGGTTGACTAATATATACAGCACCTGAATTAGACTAAATCATTTTTAAAAAGTTAAAATTGTATAGTCTGTTTTTTTTATAATTTGCCACTTTATTATGCACATCACATAGTATAGTACCATAAAATGCAAAACTTTGGAGGATTGGTTTAACCCAAAGCGAAACGAAGAATGAATGTGTTATTTCAGTTGCCACTTGTGAGGAGCAAACAAAACAAGAGAACGTTTATTCACTCAATAACTATTTTTCAGTACATCGGTAGGTTACATCATTTCTTATCGATTGGTTTGAGTGAGATAAAAGAAAAGAACATGGGGGTGAGAGAGGTGATCAATTTACAAATCCATGAGGTATCTGAACAATTTGTTTGAACTTGACCGCAAAAATGCTTTGCGACGTGATCAGTTTTTACTCGTCAAGACTCAAGAGATATCTATTGGTGAAAAAGGATGACAATTTCTTAATGAGGTTAATTTATTCCAACTCTCTAGGACATGTCCCCGGTTCAGAGTCTCATGCCTCGAAAGACTTACATATTGTAAAACAATAACTAGAATTGTGAATGTGAATGAAAAAACTAAATAAAGTAAAACACACCAACCGAAAAAAAGACAAACTAAAGAAGAAGAAGAAAAAATGAGAGGATTTATGTTTTAATTCGTGAAGCGGTAACATTCTGTAGCGGCAGTGCAACCTCGTCGGTATGTGTTATCCGGTTTATCCGGTTTACCATCTGGTTTGGCTGGTCTGTTGTGCTTCAGTGCATCGTAGTTTATATATCTCGACGCTTTAAGAATCCTACGGCTCACATCCATGCCTGATTTCATCTTCATGATCTCTTTTTCATCTCCACCGTCCATGCAATTGTCACATTTTACCGGACGAGATCCGACAACCAACACTGGAAACAAAGCCGCAGAGATGATCACGGCGATGATCAAGAGCTTCATGTAATTCATCATCGAGACTTTCAAGAGAGTGTAAATGGAGACTTGAGAGTAGTTGTTGATTTGTTTACGTTTTAATGATCTGTAATGAAACACTTGGTTAATCTACATTTTTATAAAGGTTCATTTTTTTGTAGGTTCATCGAATATTTGACCAGATTCTTACTCGAAAAAGAAAAATCAAAATTAATCCGTCAAATATTCGATGAACCATGTAATAAGAAATGAATACGGTGCCATAAAAGATGAAACTACGAATAAATGATTCACTTGACTTGCTTTGCTCCATATATAGTTGAAAGTCAGTCAATTCGCATAATTAATTGGTCAAAAACTCAATAATGATTTCCATATATGATACATTGATGGTTCAATAAAACTAAGGGGAGTGTATATAACAAAACTGAAAGGATGCATTGAAACATGGTTTAATTATTTGGAGGGATTTCAGATTTGGTGCAACTCTTAACATATTTTATTGGTGATTGGGCAAGATTTCTCTACAGGATGTTTTTGGTGACATAAGAACTTACTGCTGTTATAAGTTACAACGTCTCTTAAGTCTTAAGATATCAAAACATGTATGTTACTATTACGAAAATGATATTGCTAATTCCAAATTGAAAAAGGCGTATTCTTTATTAGATTGGAAGAGGAACTACAAAATAATAAGAAATATTTCCAGAAAATAAAACACACTTGTATCACTGAATAATGTAATGTTATACAAAAGGGAAAAAGAAAATGGGGTGAGAGAGGCTCGAACTCTCGACCTCAGGATCACTCAGTAGCTATGAGACCTACGCGCTAGCCAACTGCGCCACCACCCCATTTGTTGTTGGTAATATTATTTTACTTTAATCTACTGCAATCATCAAACACCAACAAAAGTCAAAATTCTTGACTTTACGAAAGTTTGACATATCCATTGAAATCTAAAAGTTGTTGCCAGCTCAAAATTCTAAAATTTCTAGAAGCAACAACTGAAATTCGAGAAGAACAATATTCTTAATACATAAAAAGATTTAAAGATTATCCCCCTTCACGTAAAAAATACTAAACACGACCTGGTCAAGAAGAACACAAGACTCGGGCATACATTGGTTGTGTGCTTTATTCAAAACTATAATAATATCTGAAGAAAGGGAAAAGTGGGCCAGAAGAGAGAGGTGAGATCAAATATGTGGAGAGGTGAAGAAAGGGTTTTGGTACATCGTGATCTCTAGCGAGCGTCCTTGGACAAAAGGCCTTGCGCTTCCACTTTCCTAGCGTTGCGAAGCTCATCAACTCCATCTCCTCTCTCAAATACAGCCGCTGCACCCATCCCCGTCCCTGCCAGAATTTACCAATCAACAAACCCATCCCCCAAAAACATATTCAGACACCAAATTCACGATGAAATGTGAGAGAGAGAAGCATACCAATGCACATAGACACTACTCCAAAACGACAATCTTTTCCACGGCGTTTCATCTCGTGCAACAAAGTAGCAACGCAACGTGCTCCTGTGAAATTTTTAACAAGCATTAGCTACTATTCATAAGCGTTTTATACTCATATGGAGACAATGGAAACACTGATAAGCTTTGATGACAGCTCTTGGTCTCTTAGCTATATATCTACTGTACCTAGCCTAGGACTGACTGCAGCAAGTTAGAGCTGCTGTGAGTTAGTTAAAGAGCCGTTAGTGGTTTATAAAGATATATCTCGGAAGAATAGTTTTTGCTGTGGATTTCCTAAGGTTTGGTTGAGAGTCTCTCATTCATCAAGTCTCTACGGTTTGGTGAATTGGAATATAAGTATTAACAGTTTTACAGCTCTCTTCTTATCAGATATACCTGTAGCGCCCAATGGATGTCCTATGGCCAATGCGCCTCCATTGACATTGATTTTCTCTGGGTCAAGTCCCAATTTGTTACGGCAATAAACAAACTGAGATGCAAATGCCTGAACACACAAGGATCAAAACCAAGGTTATCATCAGAATGTGCAAGAAAAGATATGTGGTAAGAAGATCATCGAAGTGTTTGCTATTTACCTCGTTGATCTCAAACAAGTCGATGTCATCGAGTTCTAAACCAGCCGCTTTAACTGCAGCAGGAATGGCAACTGCTGGACCGATACCCATGATTGCTGGGTCAACACCAACTGCAGCAAATGTCCTGCAATATGTCCAATAGTGTGCTACTTAGGAAAAGCCAAATACAGAAAGAACAATGTATGTTCTCCAGATATTAGCATATCTGTGTAAAATGGAAATCACAAGCATCTGCAGTTTTTGGTTTTCAGACTTCTACCGTCGTAGTATCAGCAATTATCACCCACCTGAATACACCAAGAACAGGAAGTCCTTTTTGCATTGCAACACTTCTCTTCATGAGGAGAACAGCTCCTGCACCATCACTTACTTGGCTGGAATTTCCTGTTTGAGACATGACAAATGAAGTAACAGATTCAAAATTTTGATCAAAAGGACTGTGTTCTCCGCAATGAAACAATTGATTCAGGAAAAGTACCAGCAGTTGTGGTGCCATCCTTCTTAAACACTGGCTTCAGCTTCCCAAGAGTAGCAAGGGTTGTGCTTGGTCGGATCCCATCGTCAACAGAAACTGTAATGGGTTTCTCATCACCTGTCTTCGGGTCAACAAGCTGAAATATAAAACACAAGTTATTGACTATCATAAGATCATGAATGAAGTTCAGTAACTAATGCACTAGTAGAAGTCTTAAATGTTACAGTTGTTGTATGGAGGATCTGGGAAATACCTTGGTCTTAACAGGAATGATCTCATCCTTAAATTTACCAGAAGCAGTAGCAGCAGCTGCCTTTCTGTGCGAGTCAACCTAGCAATATGACTCGATAACTTAGGATCAGGAGATCAAAAGTTATGGGTTATCTAAAGTACAACCATACTGAAAAAAGTTCAGTTGGCTTACAGCAGCTTGATCTTGCTCCTGCCTTGAGACACCAAAGCGTTGAGCTACATTTTCTGAAGTAACACCCATAGGAAGAAGACAATTCTGTGCTTGTTCAAACTTCTTCACCTGCAATAGCATAATATGTATTATAATGCACTATAAACTTTACAGAGCCAGTTAAAAACTCCAGAGAAGAGAGAATTTAAGAGACAGTACCGCTGGGTTGACTGACCCTTCCCATGCCATTGGATTGGCAGTCATGGACTCCAACCCAGCCCCGATACCTGCATCCAATATATAGTCAGCTAAGGTCTCTATAAAAGAAAAGGACAATGGCGTAATCAAAGACGGTTATTCACTAACCAATGTCATAAAATCCAGCTTTAATGGCAGCGGCTACGTCAGCAACAGCCTGAAGCCCAGATGAGCACTGTCTATTCACAGTTCTGACGGCCACGGTTTCTGCCAAAGGACATAACAGGATGAGCATAAAGCAAATAGAAACAAAAGATTTTAATCACCGTACTGTACATAAAAGAAACATACCAGGAAAACCAGCATAGAACGCAGACATCCTGCATTCACTGGCTCTCTGAGATCCAGGTGCCAAAACAGTACCCACTACAATGTCACCTACTTCACTTGGGTTTAGATTCGTCTTCTCAATCAATGCCTATGAAAAGGAAGAACTATATATAAATAGAAGTAGAAAGGATATAACAACAGGATAGAAAAGATAGCGACAGACCCTCAAAACAGGTGCAAGCAAATCATCCGGATAAGTATCCTTGAAGTTTCCACGTTTCGACTTGCATAGTGGAGTCCTATGAGCCCTGCAGCGGATCAAAAAGCATGAAGTTTGTCAGAAAAAGACCAGAAGTCTTCATAAGTTGTTGAAAAACCAAATAGTAAAAGAGAAAAAGCATAAGAGATGGGACTTACGCGACAATCACAACATCATCACCATAGAGAGAGGTCCTCTGATAGGCAGCACTGTCCCCAGCCAAACAAGCAGAAGCCTGATATAAGTTGGAAAGAACACATTACAAAGATGATACGTAGTAGTCGAAAATAAAGCTTTGACTTCTAAAACGAACACTATCAAATTCAACCCGATCAAACAAGAATCAAAATACAAAAAGAAGAAGATATCTATCCCAATCCAGTGAAACAAAATCCAAGTCTTAAAATTCGTTCTTACTCGAAGCTGAAGCTCAATTTTTATTTTTGTTTCTAGCTCAAAGGAATATATGTACAGCGAATCGAATCATGATTTAGCAGCAAAATCAAAATCCAAAATTCAATACAAAAGAATCCAGATCAAGAACGATCCGGAATCACCAGACTATAACAAACACAAGAGAAGACAACCTAGAGATCGCGATAGATCGAGAGAGAGGGAGAGAAAAAGCTTACGGAGAGAGAAGCCTCGAAATTGTGAGAGGAAGAAGAAGAAGGTCGGAGATGTTCAAGAAGAACCCGTTGTCTCTCGATCGCTTTCTCCATTATTTTCCGATAAAGTTTGGATCTGTTTTTTTTTCACAGGAAGGATTTGTTCTACACGGAAACTCTACACTCCTCGGTCCTTTGGGTTTGATCATTTTATAAGGAAGATAGCTCTCACCGCTTTGCCCGTTCCTTGGAAAATAATAATAATAATCCTAAATAAAGAAATTAAAAATATCTTTTTTCGTAATATTTATTTTGCTTAAAAGGACCAAAACTTTCATTTGGACACAAGTTCTTTTATCTTTTTTTTTTTTTTCATTTTTTGACAGTGACAGAAGTGCTTATCTCTATAGTACTATAGTAGTATCCCAAATCAAATAGTTTTATTAGCCTGTGACCTTACTCTAACAAAGTAACAATGATCTTTAATATGTTGGCACTGATCAGAAATTTGTTAATTTCATTTTTTTTTTTTTTTTAATATAACAAAAATTGGTTTGGTGATTTGTTTGATGATAGACAAGCTGAGTATGAGAGAAGAAGAAGAAGAAGATAAGATTAGGCGTGACGTTTGCCCCCGCCCGTTTTGGGCTCTTTGAAGTGCGTGCCGTGTTTTCATTTCGATCTTCCTTCACTTTCTTATAATTTATACGATGACTCCAAATTCTTTTTTTTTTTCAAACGACCCCAGATCATTTTGCTAACTTCATTTACACCTTTAAGTTATAATTATATCTAAAAGAACCCTCTTCATCGTCATTTTCCCTACTTGTATATTTTCTCCGATATACCAACGCAAAGTTTAAGTCCAAATGGTGATAGTTTACAATACAAAAAGCTCTGGTTTAAACAAAACGGAAGCAAATGTGGTTGCAGAAGTATGCGAAAGCAACAGTTTATATAACTAGGAGTTTTTCTTCTTCTTCTTCTTCTTCATCTCTGTTTCTTATGCCTTGCTCGAGTGTCGATCTTGTCACACGTAAGCACTAAGAGTGCCTTCGCAGACCAAACGAGCTACAAGAGTTTGGCAACACAGTTTATAATTACTAGTGTTATTATATGGTTTGTACAATTGGTATAACGATTCGAAGCGGATATGATCGGAGAACCAAAACAACCTCGAGGAACTTTGTAGTTTTGCTATGTGTCGGACCAGAAATGATATCTAACACAATCTCGTTTACAACTTAGGAGGGTCATTTAAAACACAATGGAGAGATTTACATTGAAGAAGAACAAATTAAACAAAAGTGTAAGTGAGCTTTACATTTTGCTTGTCTCGCGGTTGTGACGAAAAACTTGACGTTCGTAATTTCTTCGCATCTAGGTTGTCCATTTAGCCTGATATTGGTTCTTACATATGACATGTCCATTTCTGATTTATTTTTTAAAATCTTAACATTGTTTTCCAATCTTATTTTATTGGTTGTGATTTAAATAGAGTTTTAATGACTTTTAAAACAAATAACTAAAAATAAAATTTTTTGATTTAAAAGATTGCCAAAGAGTTTTGTATATTTCTCCAGAAAACTCTTGCATATTTTCCAAATAACTTTTGCATGTTTTCAAAAATTCTAATCATTTCCATTAAATTTCACCATCTTCCACCTCTACCTGCCATCTTCATCTGTTTTATCTAATTGGAATTATGACGATTTGTGTCGTCTGTTTCGAATCTCTTGTATGAACATCACCGACATATCTGCCTCTCACGTCGTTGGAATTTCTTTCACCGGAAAACGTTTTCGTGGCTATATATTCTCAGAGGTTGACTCGCTTGTCTACCTACGTCGTCTTAACCTCCATGAAAATGAGGTTTACGTAAACAATATGACAATTTTTCTATTTTGATGATACTTTCATGATTTTATTCTATGAAAAAAGTGTAAAATCATAAACCAATAACATAATAATTTAATTTATTAACAATCAGATATTCTTTTGTTTAAGTTGAATAACACAAAAATTTTATTGACTTTATAAATGTATGAATCTAATAACTCCAGATTTATGAAGATTTTAGATTACTTTTTACAAATAAAAAACTAATAACACCAAACTTTAACAGAGTTTAAAAAAATCTTAATTGAATAACAAAAGATTCTTCGTAACATTTTAAGTCATTAAAACTCTATTTAAATCATAAACCAATAACACCCCCTAATTTAAGTTGGCAAAATAATATATACAAAGAAGAGAAAAAGTTATAAAAAATGTCAATTTTCTTAGTATACTTACAATTATATCCTTATCTTATTACATTCGTTAAATCATATTTATGTTTTTTGTAAAGAAAAAAGGTTAACTAAGAAAATTGACAATTTTTATAATTTTGTCTCTTCTTTGCATAGATTTTTTTTCCTAACTCAAAATTTATTAGATAAAAAGATAAATGCATCTTATATTGGACAGATACAGCATCCATTATGGGGTAAACATATATACTCCCTTATCTTATATTCTGTCATATTAAAAAAATTAATAATACATACACATGTAAAGTATATATTTCGTATCTATGCTGAAATATATATTTATTCCAACACATCATTTAATAAATCATAAAAATATACACGTGTAACTGTAAACTATAATGTGATGTAGCAGGTTATACAGTCATAATATAATCTAACATTCATCATATTCCACCTTAGGTCTATATAGATTCATGAAAAAAAAGAAATGGAAAGAGAAAGAATCCTACATTTATCTCAATTTATTAGTTACTACTCACACAAAATAATCTTATTCCTTCTTAATAAAATCCTTGCATAATTTTTTTAATAAGTAGGTTTCCATATGGATGCTAGTAAAGATTGTGTTTCCCATATTTGTTAAATAAATGCATATATTCTTATCTTGTAACCCTATATATATAAGAAGCCTAAACGCTTTCTTTTCCTTCATCCAAGAAAGGTTTAACAAAAGAAAGAAGAGAGAATGGCGTCTAGGTTTCTGATCTTGTGTGTGTTGTCTCTCTTCTTCGTCCTCGCCGCTTCGACGAAGTACTATCCCGGCCAAGCAAAAGTCTTTGACGTCAGAAACTACGGTGCATACGGCGACAGCAAAAGAGATAACGCTTTTGCGTTTACAAAGGCGTGGAACGAAGCTTGTCAATGGAGTAGTGGAAGATCAACGGTCTATATTCCTCCCGGAATATTCTATCTCCGTCAAGTAACGTTCACTGGTCCTTGCAAAAACTCTATTACTGTTATGATCAAAGGAACTTTATTAGCTCCTCGGAATCCTAACTTCATCAAACAAGATGAATGGATACTTTTCAAGTACGTCGATAATCTCACCGTTACTGGCGGCGGGTTACTTGACGGTCAAGGATCTTACTCTTGGCCTCTCAATGATTGTAACAAAAACCCTAATTGTCGTCCACTAGCTATGAACATTGGGTTTGCGTTCGTTAAATTCTCGAGGATTAATGGTCTAAGATCTATCAACAGCAAAATGGGACATTTCAACTTCTTCTCCGTCGAGGATTTTAACATTACCGGCGTTACCATCACTGCTCCCGGAGATAGCCCTAATACCGACGGAATCAAGATCGGGAAATCTAACCATATGAATATCTACAACGTCACTATTGGAACGGGTGACGATTGTATTGCAATCCTTGACGGAACCACCAATTTGGATATCTCTGATGTCAGGTAACTAACTATAACTCTTAACTCAATCTCACTAGCTGAAAACAAACAAACCTTAGGGTGCAAATTCTTGCATTGAAATTAACGAAAGAAATAAAAATGAAGATTTTTGAAATAAAGAAGATAATTAGAGGAAATAAAATTTGGTTTATTCTCTTCCTATTTAGTGGAGGATTTGTTTTCTTAAATTTCTTTTCTTTGTTAGTATAACAAACCTTGAATGAGTTAAATATTTTATTTTACATTTTAATCTTTCTTCTGAAAGTTTTTTCCCTAAAAATGCAACCATTTGTAATCTAGCTAACCTTGTGATCAAAAGTTCACATTATAATAAAAACAAAAAAAAAACTAACTCTAGTTCATAAAATTTAGAACCTCGTTAGCTAGCTTACATTTTATTTACTTAATTGTCATATATAAGGAAACACTAAAGTTCTAAGTTATTTAAACTATAAGATATGATATGACAATAGTCTCGAATATTTTTTATGTATTTCTAATATTGATCTCTTCCAACACCAGGTGCGGACCAGGGCACGGGATTAGTGTCGGGAGCCTCGGGAGATATAAAGAGGAGAAGAACGTCCAGGGCTTAACCGTCAGAAACTCGGTTCTCAACGGTACAACTGACGGTTTACGTATCAAGACATGGGCTAAGTCCGTATCGCAGATTTCGGTTTCGAATTTCTTGTACGAGAATATCCAAATGATCAATGTTGGAAACCCTATCGTCATTGATCAGCAGTATTGTCCACACGGACAATGTGATAGTCCTGGAAAGTATGCTTCTCATGTTCAGATCAAAGACGTGAAATATAACAATATTTGGGGAACTTCGACGAGCAAAGAGGCTTTGAAGATGAAATGTAGTAAAACGTTTCCTTGTCAGAAGGTTGAGCTCTCGAATATCAACTTCAAGTACATTGGACGCGACGGATTAGTCACGGCGTTGTGTGAGAACGTTGGTGGTTCGATTCGTGGCAAGATTGTGCCTGCAGACTGCCAGCTTTGATCTTTTATTAGTCATTGGTTACTGGATTTTTAGATTTTATCGATAATTTTTTTAGGACTAGGTTTTTTCGATGCAATACTGAAGCTAATAAAACCTAATTAAACATCCAAATAAATTTGGGATGTGAATGGTTTGCTGCGGTATAAACGCATCATTTTAGGAAACGAAAAAAAAAGAGTTGGTCTAATTTAGATCTCGACCCACCTTTTTATTCATTTATAGTAATATATATTTTCTGTTTTACGAAAAAAAAATCTTGTAATTATTATTCACCAATTATTTGTTCAAATAATTATGATTCTTTATTAAATTTTAAATTTTCATGGTGAAATTTTAATTAAGTATATTTTAAAAATCCCGAAATTTCATTATAATTTTATATTTCTCACGAGATATTAAACTCTTATACTAATCAACATAATAAAATGATCGATACAATGTATTTTGTGGACAATAAGACATGATTTCGAAGGGGAAAAAATATCCGTGATTTGATTCCAAAAGCAGTTGATCTTTAGTGGATTAAAAATAGAAGCAGCATATTTGTTCTTTCCATAGATATATTTTTTTTTTGGTAGTCAAATATTCTTTCCATTTTTTTATTACTATTTACACAAATATTTCTTGCTCAAAAAAATTTCTATTTTTAGTTATTTTCCATATAAATATAATAATAAATATATTTTTAAGTCAAACTGAAATATAAATTTTTTATACTGGATATCATAACTCATAAGAATTTAAAGATATCACATTAAGAGAGGATAATGGTGAGATTACCCATGGTATGAAGTCTAACAAATGAATGTTAGCGAATTGTATTATTTTATTTTATTTGTCAACGCTAACGAATTATCTTGAAAACTTTATTTTAAAACTTCATTGAAGTTTATTATAGTTTGCACCTTTGTGTAGAGGTGACAGTAACATATGGCCATATGGGTAAGGTTCATGTTTGTTTACTTTTACCTCCACTCTCTTTGTGATGCCGGTTTAATCCTAATACATTTTGAATTCTCCATTTTTTTTCTATTCTTTTGTGTTAGTGTGTCGTTACTAAGAACAAAATTTTCTAATGTTGATTTCAATCCAGTCTATACGATGAATGATTTATACGCCTTTTCCTCAAATGATCTCGTTCTTCTATGATGACTATACAAATCATATTTAATCTATACATAAGCAAGTTAAGAAAAGACCCTTTTCACGGCGGCGCCGGTGGAGGTAAATCACCGCACGTGGTGGACACGATTACTTTTCCGGCACGTTCTCCGGACTCTATAAGCATCAACACTACTTCTCTCATCGTCGGTCGTTCTGACGGCGAAGATTTCGTACAGAGGACTGCAATTTTCGTCACTGTGATCATGTGATTAAGAATCACATCGTCCTCTACCTTTGTTAAATAAGGATCGAGGATTTCAGATGTTAGAGAATGATCTCTGATATGGTTTCTTGTCCACGTAGCAAGATCACCCCCTTGCTCCAACGGCTGAACCGGAGCTTTTCCGGTTAACAATTCGAGAAGAACAACTCCGAAGCTGTAGATATCGCATTTCTCTGTTACTTTCATCGTGTATGCATACTCTGCAAAAAAAGGTTTCAGTAAGATTAAGTTCGGTAAACTCAGAATCTTAGCTCGAGATTTATTGGCTTTTTCAAACATACCGGGAGCGATGTAACCGTAGGATCCAGCGACTGCTGAGACGGATTTCGACTGAGGCATGTCGATGACTTTAGCCAACCCGAAATCTCCAACATGAGCTTCGAAATTCTCATCGAGGAGAATGTTATTAGATTTTATGTCGCGGTGAATGATTCTCGGTTTACAATCATGATGCAAGTAAGCAAGACCTTCCGCTGCACCGAGTGCGATTGCAAACCGAGTCGGCCAATCCATGCTATGCGATTTCCCTCCGTGAAGTAACTCGCCGAGGCTTCCCCGAGACATATATTCGTAGAGCAAGAGGTTCGAGTTTGATCCTTGGTGGTAACAGAAACTGTAGAGCCTGACGATGTTCCTGTGACGGATTTTGCCTAGTGTTAGAATCTCGGCGCGGAAACTGTTATCCGTGTTGTTGTTGTTGCCTTCTCTGTTGGATTCTAGTTTTTTAACTGCTATGGTTTTACCCGAAGGCATAACCGCTTTGTAAACCGTTCCGCAAGCGCCTTTACCGACAATGTAGCTATCATGGAAGCCTTTTGTTGCTTCCAAAATGTCCTTGACTGTGAATCGTTCTTTCGGGACAAAGTAAATGTCGGATTCTTGAAAAAAGGGTTCCTTGTCGTGCACATAAGGAGCCTTTGTTTCCACAGGATTTCTTAGGAAATGAACGACAATAGCTATGAGTAAAAGAGAGATACCGCCGATGACTGAAGACACGATGATGATGATTCTTCCGCGACGAGCAGAACCCGCTTTTAGAGATGAAAGGTTAGGCCATGCGGACTGGTTAGGGTCACAGCTTCTCAAATGGCCGCCACAGAGTCCTTTGTTTCCGAGAAAACTGGTTAGAGTCATGTTTTGAAAGAGCTGCGTATGCGGAAGCGGTCCGGTGAGGTTGTTGTAGGAAAAGTTGCAGCCGAGTAAACTGGATAAGTTCTCGAATGTCGTCGGGATTTCGCCGCTCAGATGGTTGTTGTTCAGATAAAGGTACATTAGCAGATAAAGATTCCCGAGCTCGGGAGGTATTTCACCACTGAAATCATTGTAGCTCAGGTTCATTGCAATCTGCAGACTCGAGAGTAAACCGAGTTGAGGCGGTATACTTCCTGAAAACAAGTTTCTTCCCATCTGTAGCTCAGTTAGATGCGTAAGGTTTCCAATGGTAAATGGTATGTTGCCAGAGAATCTATTTTCTGAGAGTCTGAGGATCTCGAGCTGATGAAGGCTTCCAAGCTCGCAAGGCAAAGAACCGATGAAACTGTTCCGGCTCAAGTCAAGTCGTTGAAGCATCTTACAGTTGGCTATTTCAGAGGGGATTGGTCCGGTGAGAGAGTTTGAGGAAACGTTAAATGTTACCAGGTTGGAGAGTTTACCGATTTCTTTGGGTAGACTTGAGGAAAACTGGTTAGCTGCAAGATGAAGTCTTTGCAGCTTCTGGCAAGTGCCTATCTCAGGAGGTAGCGGTCCGCTAAACCGGTTTTGATCCAACTCTATAGCAGAAAGGTTGACAAGCTTGCATAACTCGGTCGGGAACTGACCCGTGAGTCGGTTTCCAACAACACGAAGCTGCAGCAGCGATTTGCATCTCAATACACCTGGTGGAATGTTTCCAAATATTCGGTTAGACCCGAGATTCAACAGAATGAGATTAGATTGTTGACAGATAAAAGGCGGTATTTTTCCCGAAAGTTGGTTTTCTGAGAAATCGACAACCCACAGAGGACTGTACAAACCAAGACCTTGAGGGATTACACCGCTGAGGGAATTGTGGAAAAGCTGAAGTTGGCGCATAGACGTAAGATTCTGGAAATCAGGTGGAATAGGACCGGTTAAGGAATTGATGGAGAGATCGAGTTTCGCCAAATTCCTCAACCTACTGAGCTCATTTGGTATGATTCCAGTTAACTTGTTCTGAAACAAATACAATAGCCTCAACTCACTGATCTTGCTCAGCTCAACAGGAATCTCACCAGTCAACAGATTCTCCGAGAAATCGATTTCCATCACTTTAGAAAGATTTCCGAGCTCCTTTGGGATTGTCCCATTTAACTGGTTTTGGTACAGATAGAGCTTCTTCAAGGACTTCATGTTACCAACTTCTGATGGTATCGGTCCAACCAATGAGTTACCGTATAAAGCCAGAGTCTCAAGACGTGTTAAATGTCCAATCTCTTTTGGAATGGACCCGGAAAACTTGTTCTGCCACAGAATCACCTCCTGAAGTTTTTCAAGCATCCCAATTTCCTTAGGAAGCTCTCCAGAAATGAAATTCTGCGCAAGACCGAGCAACTTCAAGTTAAGGCATTTACCGATTTCAGCAGGTATATTCCCATTGAAATCGTTCTGCCCGGCTCGAAATGTCGTCAACTTGTTGAGATTTCCTATAGAACGAGGTAATGGACCGGTCAAGTTGTTAGTAAAAGCCACAAGCTCTTCCAAATTGTATAAATCACCAATCTCCTCCGGCAAAGGACCTGAAAGCTTGTTATTGCAAATGTTAAAACTTCTCAACTGCGTTAACTTCCGAATCTCAACTGGAATAGAACCACCGAACTGGTTATTATTCAAAAACATAACCTCCAGCTTCGAACAGTTTCCAATCTCCCGGGGAATCTCTCCGGTTAACCCGTTATATGCGAGGTTAAGATAGACCAAGTTAACTAAACCGCCAATGCTCGGGCTCAATATCCCAGAGAGATTCATAGAACTCAAATCAAGAGATGTCACCACCAGATTACTATTACTACTGCCCTGTGAGCTGCAATTCACACCTATCCAATTACACGGCGTCTCGTCAATGTCGTTCCAATTGTGCAAACGATTCAACGAATCTTGAAATCCTCTGTTCTTCAACTCCAAGAGGAACTGACCATCGCTGTTTAAACACTCTGAAGTCCAAATCAGAAATGTCAAGAGAAACAAAACCCCACAAAACATAGATTTTGATTCTGTCTTAAACTCAGAGATCCACCAACCAATTGATCTTCTCAACTTCATTCTTGTATTTATAATAATTCTCAACACCTGCAAAATACAGAAGATTCACATTTCCTTCCCACCAAAGTGGAAAAATCAAATCTTTCCAATATAACAGAGACGCTAAAATGCAAAACTCAGAGCTTTGAGCAGCAAAAACTAACCCTAACATTAGATCTATGATTGGTTATGAATTTTTTTAGTAGAGATACAGAGAAAGGAAGATTAGGTTTTAATGAACTTGGATCTGAAGAAAGTACCAAAATAGGTTTGAAGTATTCAAATTTACCAGCTCAAAAACCAAAACTTTCAGTTAATTTAAATGAATGTAAATGAGAATGAATACGAGAAGCATACCAATGTGAATCCATAGACGAACCCACCAAGGAAGTAGCCGACACCCAGAAATTTTTCTTGACAACTAAAACTGCAAAAGAAAAAGGAGGAATCTTTAAGAAACGAACTAAAAGAATGAAAAGATGATTAGGCATTAAATGTCAAAGCTTTTAGATTTATTACTTTGTGCACTTGGGTTGACAAATGAAATGAGAATATCACATAAACTTTCTCTTTCGATTCCTCAGATAAATTTTCAGTGATTTGATAGAATGAGATCAAAATCTACTGTTCTGGAATCAAAGAAAAGATCATGGTTTGATCTGGAATCAAGCAGAATCAGAAACCCAAAAGGTGAAAAAAAAAAAAGGAACTTTAAATCCAATAACTTTTAGTACCTCTCCACAATCCCAAGAATTTAAAAGGGAGAAACTCAGAAAAGGAAAGAAAAAGTGAAGAGAAAGAGAGAGATAAGTGATGAGAATCAATTAGTGTATATTCCAATAAGGATTTGATTATGGGAAAGAGATAAGTAAGTTTTTTTGCTTTGGCTTGAAGTTCTAATGGCCGACAAGCACGCCTTCTTCTCTCTCTTTCTCTCTTATAGTGTGAGAAGCTTGTGTATGCCTTGTGGGTTTTTTCAGCTTTTTTTTTTTTTTTTTTTTTTTTGCCCATTTTCTTCAGTGCCAAGAACATCAATTTTCTAATTGAAAAGGAAGTTGTGGAGACAAAAAAAGTAGAAGAGAGTGGCAAACTTTTTTAGTCCAAAGGAAAGTGAGAGAATTTTTATTTTATTTCTCTGCAAAAATCTTTTCCCAGGATAAACTTTTGGAGATTTACCGATTGTGACAGCCTAGGTTCTGATTATTTAGACCGGATGATAAAAAAAATCATAACAAACAAAATTCTCAGACTTGGGGCGGTGATTGGGATGAGACTTTGAAAATGTGAAGTCTTTAATTTTTTTTAAGAGTTTAAAGTTCAATTTTTTCAAACAGTTTTTTTTTTTTGTATTTTAACAGCCCTAAAAGTTTTGTTAACCATAAGAGTAAACAAGGGGAATGAGTTTGTAAATTGGTTTTTAGCTTTTGGTTTTTGGATTTTAGTTTTTGGTTTTAAAATTTTTGGTTTTTGGTTTTTGGTTTTTGGTTTTTTAAAGATTTTATCAAATGAAAAAAAAAAATTGAAAAAAGAATGTAAACATTCACATGGAGAAAAAAACCAATATAAAAGAGTTTTTAGTTTTTCTTTGGAAATAAGTTAAATCTCTCAAAAAGTAGATTTCTTATTTTTTAGAAAAACTAATTTTGTAAAATCCTGAATGGCTATAAAATAGATTTTTGGAAAATCAAAAACTAAAAACCACTTAAAAACTACTAAACATTCGAGATGTTTCCAAACTCTATACATCTATAATTTATTGTCACATAAGTTTAAATCGACAAGTCTTGACGAAGCAATAGATCGGGCATATATTGCTTCGATCCATTCATGACCTTCTTATATGTTCTATCTCTTTAATACGATCAGCTGGTCTTTTTTTTTTTGAAAAATAAAATTATTCCTCAATTTCTATATTTTTCGTAGAATCCAGAAAGAAACAAATTTTTATGTAGAAGTGTACCTTTGGATCATAAGTATCCCACATATAAAATTTACTAAGAAATTTCGGTCTCTTTAATTAACTACAATGTGAGAATAGTTTAAGTCAAATTCAATGGTGCAAGACTGAAAGTCAAAGTCATACGTTGATAAAATTAAGTTTTTGTTTAAATTATTTATTAATTTCCCAAGAAACATTTTCGATTAATTCCAATTAATAGTCTTTTAAATTTAATTTTGTCAATTTGAAATTCCAATTAGTCTTATTCGATCCAGAAATATGGTTATTTTTAGAGCAATCGCTTTGAATTAAAGTAACTATGAAAAATATAAATTGACCAAAAGTATTTGCTTTAAATTTTCAAAGTATTTGTTTGATACGCTGCCGTAATAACTATTAAGACAATATGATGTGACTGGGAATACGGGTCCAACGGGACGATCATGGGTACAAAACTGTTCAATGAAAGGGACTAGGTCATCAGATATCACCGTCTGATGTTGGAATTACTTAACTATTTCTTATTGTCAACGGAAACACAGAACTAAACAAATTATAAATCAAGTTTTTTTCCTTTATCCTTGATTTGAAACTGAAAACAGAAACTTAAAATGAATTTAGTCAAGCTTTTGTTTGTTTCAACTCTAACTTCAGAAAGTGATAAACACTAAACTATATAATATAAACACATTAGGAGGTTCATGTTGCTTGACACGCAATGATTAAATTATAAGAACAGAAAGGGCCTTTACTCTCCACGGGGACCCCAAAAACCTTTTTCGATAATATTTTGGTATAAGTAAATAACATTTTACATTATAGTTGTTAGATTTTTCCCACTGGTTAGAACAAAATCAAAGGCGGCAAATTTAAATATCAAATATGAAACATTAACAAAGCCAAGTGTTACTTTCTTAACATGTGCATGATAGTTTGTATGTATCGATCGGTAGATAGGTCAAATGAATCTTCCCAGTGAGTATCTTTTATGTTAACTAATATTTTACTTGCGACAATTGAAAGACTTCAATTTAGGAGTGACTATATATACCAACCGATAAAAAATTTGATAAATCCAACTGATAACATGATAATTATTGGTTTGAGGTCTAAACAGGATCGTGTGGAATAGGTATGAGCATAATACCTAGACCTGAGGATCCGATCCGAATCCGAACCAAAAATCTGATCCGAATCAAAAACCAAAATTTTAAAATATTCGAACAAATTTTAAATTTCAAGACCCGAAAATCTAAATCCGAACCCGAACTCAAATGGGTACCCAAACATACTCAAAAATCGAAATATAAGTACATACTAATAATAGATTAGTAATGTTTATACTTGTAATAACTCAAGTGTCTAAAATATTCGAGTTTTTCAGGTATTTTGGATATTTTCGGATATTTCAGTTATTTTTGGGTAGATTCAGATAAAAATACTCAATTTTTGGATATTTTGAATATTTTCAAATAATTTGGATATATTCAAATACAAAATTTTTGATTTTTGGATACTTGGCTAAACCCGAACTCGACCTCAAATTTTAAAATACTCGAACAGATTCTACACTTCTAAACCTAAAATACCCAAATTTAAAATATCTGACCCAAACCCGATCCGAATATCCAAATACGCAAGCCTAATCCGAAAATAAATCTTCCGAAAATTACATTTAAATCATAAACAACATATTTTGTAAACACAAATATTAGTCTAAAACGGATGACGTATTTGGATTGTATATTTGATAGTTGGCATATCAAAAATTTCTTTTATTAATTTGTCATGTGACATAAGATTTATCTCTTTTGTGAGTTGGTCCATAGCCACTATGACTACATGTATATCCAATCAAGTCAGTTAGGTGATATTTGACATTATTTAAATGTTCGGCCAAATTGAGAAGATATGCACTAGGAGGCTAGCTACTCTCTACGTTACATTGGTCACGCTTCCCTTACCCTTCCCCTTCTCTCTTTTTTCTTAATATATTTAAGATCAAAATATTCTGCTTCTTTTGAATTGAATTGGCCACTTCAACAAGTTAGGTATAGAATATTTTGATGTAAAATCGTTTGCTTTTCCTAACAAAATCTTAGTACCAAACTTTTATGTCATTATATATATCGGTTGTGATATAAGATACCTATGAAAATGTATATTTATTATAAACTTTCAATAAGACCCGTGATATTCTTGTAATCGTCGTTTGATAGTAGAAGAAACTCATGGCAATTGATCTTAGCAATCAAATCTAGCCCATGATACAAAATGTCTTTATAGTCTTATATACTAGTTGCATAAACAAATAAACAATTGTAGTTTGGTGGTTAAATAGATTTGATTTAATTGATGCTAACTTCAGTCCGGCTTTCCACATATATATTCGTGAACCAAAAAAAGAATAACGCGTCGTATTTTTACAAGATCGAGTGACTCTTTTTAAATGTTTGAGAAATTTGAATTACATGTTAAAATAATTTCTTAGATACAATAGCTTGTAACGGAGACATACGTATTATAAGTATTAAAGGAATCAAAATAATCTCACATAAGCATCAATCCCAAGATAAAACTTTAAATGTTATCGAATCTCAAACAATACGAGTCATTAAACAAAACTTGTTTTCACTACAAGAGTCCAACGATTACGCAGCGTTGTATTTTATAGAAATATAATAATAACAATATAATTAATGATATTAAAAATTAACAATAATTTATGTTAAATGTTAGTTATAAGAAGCAATATGGTTAATCAAGTTATTGGGAGTTTTCTTAGAACATCTTAGTCGAAGTTGCTTAGAAGCTCTCGGAGATTAGAGATCTGCCAAGCTTTGACTCAACATGCGTCAATAAGTTAAGATTTTCATTGTTATATAAAATACTTTTTGATGAGCGCATCGCCCACTTGTTTTTCTTATTACACTTCATAAACAAGTATGATTTTCTAGAAAACTGAGAAGAAAATTGTATATTGTTTAGATTCTAATCAACACGAATCTTAAGTATATATACATATATATTACCCATCATATAAGATAATATCATTGGAAAACAATTATTATAGCTATATATACATCAATAAACGGATATGCTTTGTATTTGATTGTATTCGAAAAATATAGAATGGTTGATCCATGCATGATGCATCTAATCTACGATGACTTGTGCATTATTTTAATACAACACCGTATTCAATTTCTTGTTAATAATCATTCAACGTTGTGTTTAAATTAACAACCATAAGTCCATAACTAGTTTGCTCCATCCATTCTCTATGTGCAAAGTCATTCGAAGTCTAAGGCTTTGAATAACAATGTGTGAAGCAGTACAGATTTAGATGCGAGACGGACGAATTAGTATCAAAATTTAGATATTTATCCAGAACTTAATTCAAATACCAATGAATATATACATATACACGGATATATAATGTTCCTATATACATATACATATACTGATACACACGTTTTATGGTACGTCTCTCTGTAGGATCCACAAGCGTGTGAACGGTAGATATGGTGGATAATGAAACCCATGTCACCTCCAATCCCATTTTTTTCCACTATACTATTTGTAACCATATGACTTGTTAAAGACTCCATCATTCAATAACACTGTATTTGTTGTATCTACAGAATTTATTTCACCATTCTTTTTATTTCTTTATTTTTATTGGTTTCTACAACGGTAGAGTCACAAATAATGAAATTTTGGGTGATTAATTTATTAATTTATCTGATTATTCTCTTGATTTCCCTACGTGGAGCCATATATATAAGTTTGTCAAAACTCATAACGTAATCCTGAAGTTAGAACTATTTCCATTAGAACGGTAACTTGCAATTTTTTTATATTGTATTACATATTTATATGTGTTGTCTTTTGTGTTGTGACTTGTGAGAGAGTGAGAGAACCCAAAAAAAAAATGTAAATGATAAATAACTGTATGAACCTTGTGGGCTTTTTAACAATTACTGATAAGCCCATACTATTTCGTAAACCTTAAGCCCATATATCTGCAGATTTCGATCGAAGTGAAAACGAACGGTTGAAATTTCGTCACGTCACCGTCAACATTATCAGAAGTCAGAACCCATAAGTCCTTTACCAGATTGGTCAGATTTTGCGGAACTGAGTGGCCATGGAACTGGTGGCTCTTCCGATCCACCACCGTACGGCTCCGACGAATTTTCCACCACATAAAACCGGGAATTCAGTATTTAATCGGATTGGACAAGCTCTACGATTCAGCAATGTTAGAATGAGAAAGCCGGTGTATTTAGGAACGATCTTATCGGAGAAATCTAGAGCAAGAACACTAACGACGGCGGAAGCACTTTCCGGCGGCGGAGTTTCGCTTCCGCCGCTGGATTTGACGGAGGCTAATATCCATCTGGTACTATCCGAAGCTCGTATCGAGGTAAGCATTTTTCTAACCATTTTTGGCTAATTCTCAATTGGTACGGGAGAGATTCAGAACCGGTATTCAATTTAACCGAATTGCACCAACGTTTCTGGTTCGGTTTACTTCCTGCTTGGTTGTTTGTTTAGATGGAAACCGAAACGAACCGGTTCTAGCTCGTTTACAACGAGAGAGATTGTGTTCTGTATGAAAGAACAGAGCATTGTTGCTTGCAGAAGAAACAATCTTTAGTTTGTTTTCGGTTCTTAACAGAACCAAACTAAAGATTCTTCTTCTATAAATAGTTTCGAATTTGTGAATCTTTGAATCGTAAATCATGTTTTGGTTATGTACGGCAGCTTGCACAACTGTTCGACTCATCGGTTGGGATAACAGGACAAGTAGAGTTAGTGGAACTAGACGGACCATTCGTTAAGATAAGTTTAAGAGGCAAGTTTTGGCACACACGTGCAATGGTTCTAGCTCGAATTGGGAACTACTTGAAACAGAGGATCCCTGAGATTTTGGAGGTTGAGATTGAAGATGAGAAGCAACTCGATGATAGTCCTGCAAATTTCTAAACTTTTCCATTTGTCCATTTGGAAATATTTATCGAATCTTTCTTGCTGCTTAATGTGACTTGATGATGCTTATGAGGTGTTGAAAACTCTGTGAGTACCTAAAATCGATTTGTAGCAAACTATACATTGTTTCTATTAGCCCAAAAGACTAGCAATATTTTTTGTAATAACTAATAATATACAGTGGATAATTACTACATAAATGAATATTTGATTAGGTTTAGCCTTTCTTTTTTATATTTCCTCTTTGTATAGTTTCCTTGTTTTGCATTAGGTTTAGCCTTTTAGTTGTGTATAAAATAATATATTGGCCTTATGGTCTAAGAAATACAAGTCGAATGTTTTCAAAGAAATTTAGAAAAACCTTTACAAAACAGAACTTGCTACTCGGGTCGGGGAGGCGAATCTCAGTGGCAAACTGGTCGGAGCTTAACTTCGATGTTCTAGAATTGATTCTGGAACGTTTGAGCATCATCAATCATCTCAGAGCTCGATGCGTTTGCAAGAATTGGTGCAGAGTTGGTCAACAAATCACTTTAACAGAGAAGTTTCCGTGGATGATTATCTTCCCATCCATAAGAACTGAGAGCCGTTCATATCAATTGTTCAATCCTCAAGAAGGTAGATTTTACAACTTCAAGAATCTCGTTGATGACTTCTATTCTAGCCGATGTATCGCGACTTCGGGAAACTGGCTTTTAATGTTTGACTTTGGATCAAATTTCTATGTTTTGAATATTTTCACAACATGTAAGCGACCTCTGTATCCATGGGGTGCTTAAGAATCATATACTTTTATGTAAAAACTTGAACAAACTCTTAACAAGCTGAAACAGGATAGGTTAGTAAGGTTTGCTAGTAATTCAAGGATTTGATTCCAGGGCTAAAGTTATTTTAAGTTTGTAATATCATAAACATGCGCTGCAGAAAAAATGGTTGAAACTTCAGCACAATGTGAGTTTTTGGAGGCTAATCTGCTTCTAGTGGTTTATTGTGATTATATGGAGAATTTGGCTCCTTAAAACAAGTCTGACAAAGTCAAAATGAATGGTTCTGATAGCAGATGTTACTCAATCGTGTTGGCTACACTCCTAAGATCAGCCACAGAGAGCTGGTAGAAATGGCAGAGCACCGGAAGGAATTGGAGAAGATGACAAAACCCGTCCTTGATACTCTAAGAAGCTACCAGGATTTACCTCCGGTAATCTTCATCTCTGGTTCTCCAAGACTTTATATAACTCATTTGATCTGCAATATCAATCTCCTCTTTGTTATTGGTCATTGCTAGTCCCGGTTCACAGTAGATTGCTTGCTCATTTCTTTAAACAGGACAAAGCTCTGGCTGCACTAGCAATCGAAGACAAGAAAAGACAGTTTGCATCTGCGGAAAAGTATCTTGAAGAAGTATTACAATCAGCCCTTGAGACAAGCGATGAGTGATCGATATAAAACCAGAAAATATTCTGTTTTGGGGTATATAAACGTGCAACTTGTGTTTGCTACCAAATAGCCGAGCAGAAGATAAGAAAATTTGAGAGGCTACGCATTGCTTTGTAACCTTACCCTTTTACTCTCATTGTTTTGATATCTCAAGCTGAGAGATGTAATGCAACAATGTTTTTAATGCAACGATCTGATTTTAAAATCATAACTAGAGGCTAGAGCAAACCTATCCACAGCTGAGAAACATATACACAACACCAACAGAAATTCAAAAAGAAAACCTAAAGTGACAAGTTGTCTCGTAACTGAAGAGGAGAGAAGTGGAACCAAGTAGGCAATGGAGAGAGTGAAGAGGGGAGAAGTGAAAACCAAGGAAGCTGCAAAGGAAGATTTTTTTAAACTCTAGTTTGCAGATCCTCTTGTTCGTTCAGTTTAGCTTTCAGTTGTTCCATACGGGGCTTTGTTTCAGCTGCAGCTTCTTTTAGAAGTGAGGTTTTACTTGTAAAACGATACCATGGATTTCACCGAGGCTCTCATTCTGGGCATTCTGCGTTATTCATAGTCAAGCAGACGTTGAAACCTAGTAAGCGACCTCTGTATCCATGGCTGGTACTTTTCCCGGAAAACTTTTCCGTCTCGAAACCGTCCAAGAAGCTGTTCACTACGTTGTCTGTCACGGAATCTTGTAAGCTGTTCGATCCTATAGAAGGAAAGACTTACAAGACAAGATATCTCGGAGACAAATTACCCGAGAGCCGGAGCCTTGCGAGTTACGGTAACTGGTTACTGATGTTGAATCCGAGTCTTGATTTCTCCGTCTTAAACGTGTTTACCGGCGAGAGAATCAATCTTCCGTCTCTATCACTTCGAGGTGAAGTGAGATTCTAAAGAAAAGACGATGGTGGATTCCTCCTCGAACACTTTTGGTTACATCGTGAGACGATCATCAACAGCTATATCGAGACGGCTGTCTTGTGGATTGATGAGAAAACGAAGGATCTTGTTGTGTGTTGGATTTACAAGGATCAGTACTTGTTCTCATTCAAGAAAGGAGATGATTCTTGGTGGCATCTTGAAGACACAAAGTGTTTAGCTATGGCTTACAAGGACCAAAAGCTCTGTGTTTATACCTCTGATCATCACATCAATATTCTTGATTACTCTGGTGATATCCCGGAAGAGATCATCGAAGAAAACCCGTATTTGAATCATCCGTTTTACTATGATCCGCAACCGTGGGAATACATTTGGAAAAGGAGATTAACGATCACGACTTCAGGAGATGTTCTAATCATTCTAAGATTAAAAGAATGCTTTGATAACCAAGAGAAGCGTTTGTTCTATATCTTTAAGATGAATCTTCAAGCCGACGAATGGGAACGACTAGATTCGCTGGGCAATGAGATGTTGGTTTTTGGTGATGGGTTCACATTAGCATGGCATCAGCTAACGAACATATTCGTGGAGGAGTCATCTATTTCGTTGCTGATGATGATGTTTGGCCGCCTCAGACCCATAATGTCCTTCAAAGTAGTACTGGTGCTTTTGATCTTGCAACAACCAAAATAAGATGGTCTCTACCTTATTATTACTTGTCCAACATTCGCTGGTTTGTTCCAGGATCTGATAAAAAATGATCGACCACGGTTCCTTTTTAGTTGCCAGTTTTTTTTTTTTTTTTTTTTTTTTTTTTTTAATTCATTTTATTACTCTTTGATGTCTTGCTTACATACATCAACAACTGCAATTAAGCAGAGTTTCAAGAATCATAGAATCTATATGACTTTGTATATCTTCAATATAGTTGAAGTACAACTCAAGAATCTTTTCTTTTGCCCTTACTTCACCAAAGGTTGTACATTGGATTATGTTCTTAATGGAATCACATTAAGTAAAAAAAAAAATGAATGAACTTGCTAAGAAAAACTTTATAAAGAATGGAAATTCAAAAAATTTGAGCAAGGTGACTTCATCTATCTCTCTGCTCACTTCAGCTGTTGTTGGCTGAGGTTATTCAATGAACTCTAGGCTGTCTCACAGTAGGATAAATCAGCTTCCAAACTGTATTAAAATCCATAAAACCCCCAAAATCAAAATAAGAAATGACTCTCTCATTTAATTAGAGTTTCTGGTAGATCATTATAACTTACGGTATGTCGCTGCGGCAAACCACTCATTCACTATCTTCACCCATGTGTAGTCTACCAAACATCAATGCTCCATCTGTATGGATACAAATTCATAGTCATGATCTGAAGTTTGTTGCAGTCTAGGGCAGAGCCTTTTGTGCGTAGTCACGAATGAACAAATTCAATTAAGCGCATATATTTATGATCATGAAGATTGTTCCGTAGACATAACGATCTCTGAAAGACCTATTATTCTCGTGATAGTAAAAGAGACTCTTATCTTATGTTCTATTTCCTTTATGAATTCATCAAGCTGAGCAGCCTCTTAAGTCACCAGGACTGATCTGCAAGCAATGATCTCACCCGTTGATCATTCATTGCCATAACCTACAAGAAAATGTGAGCGATTTGATTTGGATAGATGATATTGAACAAACTTTAAAAGGTTCAACATGAGATTCGGCCCAATATCCCAAGGCCCAAACATCTTAGTTTTATTTGCTTATCCCTAAACCAAACCCTAATTTATTTCACTTTTCGTATACGCTACCGTGATCATTTTGAAGAGACGACAATGTCTGAAAATAATGATTGGTCAAATCTTTGTCCCGATCTCTTGCGATTGATCTTCAAAAGCTTAAACACTAAGGATTTTCATCGAACAAAGACCGTTTGTTCAAACTGGTACGTCGTTTCCGCAACATGTAAGCAAACTCTGTATCCATGGCGAATTCTATTTAGAAAGAACTCTAGTTTGTTATTCGATCCCGAAGATGACGACAAGATACGAGAGTTCGAACATCCCGAACTCGACTTATCAGACTTGTCCAAAACTAAAACCTATTGTATCGCTATCTCCAGCAATTGGCTCCTGGTGGCAGATCTTCGTCTAAATTTTAATCTTTTGAACGTGTTTACACGGGAAAAGATCGATCTCCCACCTCTGGAGTTATCGTTTGTCGGATTCGAACAAGATGACGACTTAGACGAGTGGGAATACTACATCGAGCGTACGGACATCATATCAGCTGTTTTGTGGATTAACGAGAGAACAAGGGAGTATGTAGTCGCTTGGGTTTACAAACGAAATTTCTTGTTCACATTCAAGAAAGGCGATGAAGCATGGTGTAGGAATCTTCAAGGCACAAAGTGTAGCGATATAGCGTTTAAGGATTATAAACTTTACGTGTTTACTCTTGATAACTACATCAAGATTCTTGATTTCTCTGGAGATTCCCCTAGAGAATTCCTCGAAAACCCGTATCTTAATCATCGGTTCAGCTTCGATATGGCACCTACGGAATGCATTTGGAAAAGGAGAGTACTGATCACGAACTCGGGAGAGGTTCTGGTCATTCAGAGCTCAAGATTGTACAAAGAGAAGTATTTGTTTCAAATATTTAAGATGAATCTCGAGAGTGGGAAATGGGAAAGAGCAGATTCTCTTGGAGATCAGATGTTGATCTTTGGTCATGGAGTCGCTGTAAGAACATCTGTCGATGATGGTGGTTCCATCTTTTTTGTTGAAGATTATCTTTGGCCAGATCAAAAATATTGCGGTGTGTTCCATCTTGCGACAAGTACAATCACATGGGCTAAACCAGTAGGTGATAGTCTTTCGGAGACTCGGGATGGTTTTTTCCTGGATATGCTTAAAGTCTTAGTACCAGTTCCTGAAACAGAGCCAAGTTGACTTTGGATATTTTTATTAATTTTATCAAGTATTGTTTAGTAGACTATTTTTATTTATTTATTGTTGTTGCAGATTTAACATGATATTTGCTTGGGGATATTCGTAATCGTGGTTTAGTCGTTGATGAAGTTTGTGTTTTTAAGCGCAATCTTTTCAAGGATAAGTAACACCAATCCTAACTTACGAATCCTCTAAAGCTCATGATAGGTTGGGTATTAACAACAAGAAAAAGGAGCTATAACATATCTAGGATTACTAGAATGTTTAAGAAATTATAAGATTCAGGAACTGTAATTAATTAGATTCAATGTCTTAGGCATGGAATTCTTGATTTTCATAGCTGAGATTGAGTGTAAAACTTACCCTGAATGTTTCGGAATCAATCCCGGTTAAGAATATTGCAGAAAACACAGTAGTAACCAACAGTTGATATATCCACATAGAAATGTACAACACTTTTTTGTATTACCTTTGTTTTCTTTAATCATGAGGAATCATGATGAATTGATGAATTGGATAACACTTACAAGTACCAAAAAAATATCCTGCAACCATAGAATGGTGTGAGATTTATTTATTTTACTTTCTATTACCCAAATCATTTTTCCTACATATATACAAGAGATATACGATCATATGCTTTTTAGCCATATATATATATATATATACACACACACATTTTTATGATTTTATCTTGCATAGATGACATGAAGACTAAAATCATTTTGTTTAAATTATATTGCATATCTAAATAGGGATTTCTGTTTGTTATAGAAGACGCATTATTATTTATAGCCATCTATGATATAATTAAATATTGATAAAAAAATTTTTGACTAATAATGAAAAGAAACGAGAAAACTTTACGTACAGAGAAAGATTTACAAGGAGAAAAAACTATCCTACAAACGGAAAAGAAGTTCATGATATTTCATGAGTTTGCAATTTTGCATATGTTAGAGCGATTAAATGTTAATATTAAAGGTTAGAGAGAAAGAGAGTTCCTTGTAAGGAGGTTGAGAGATTAGATTATTGAGAGAGAGACTTGTAAGTTCTCTAATTAAAAGTTTTTTGTAAGTTATACTTTTAAAAGAATAATCTAATTGAAGTTTTTAAAGGAAAACTCTATTCTTTTGATCAATCTAGTAATTCTCACAATTACATGTTGGAATTGTTATTGAAAAGACGAGAAAGGTGAATTGTTTTCAGAATAAGAGTGTTTGAAAGTAGAATTCTGAAAAACTAGTTTGTTGATCGGATAATGAACTTGCTCCCATGAGCTCTGCATATTTATAAGCTCGTAATATAATTGTTGAAAAGGGAATTACCTATTCTATAAAGTAAAAGCTAATTAATTTCTAAATTAAAGAATAATTATCTATTCTAATAATGCTAATTGATAAACGAGACTTTTCCTTTTTCATTGTTCATGTGTTTGGCACATATCTCATTAATCATCTTCTTCTATTTCGTTGGATATGTGGCCACCATTTTCAATCCCTAGATTCACCTATTCTTCATTCTCCATCAAAGACAAGCTTACTCCAACATTACAGTGTTTGTTCTTTCTTTCCGTGCTTCTGTTTCAAATTCAAAATTGAGACTTTTTAATTTAAAAGGGGGAAAAAAAACACATGGTTTCTCTTGCAAATTGTTAAAGTTTGAGGTATGTACTTTTGTCAATCCTGATTTCACAAGTTGGAAGAGACAAGACAAGTTCATATACATCGCGAGTTACGGTATCTGGTTACTAATGTTTGACTCCTCGTATCTATTTTTCCGTCTTAAACGTGTTTACCGGTGAGAAAATCAATCTTCCATCTCTATCACTCCAAGGAGATAAAGTGAGATTCCAAAGAAAAGACGATGGCGGAGTCTTCCTCGAACACCCTCCTAAGGATCGTGAGACTATATATCATCAACAGGTTTATCAAGACGGCTGGCTTACAAAAACAACAAGCTTTGTGTTTATATGTCATGTTCATATTATGTACCAGATGATTTCTTTTAATTTTATTTTTTTTTGGTAAAATGTACCAGATGATTGCTTAGATACACCCACATTTGCAATTAAGCACAGTTTCAAGAATCAAAAAAATCTAAATCTATTGTATCTCATCAATCTAGTTGAAGAAGTCAAGAATCTTTTCTTTTTGCCCTGACTTCACCAAAGGTTGTACATTGTACATTCGATTATGTTTATAATGAAATCACATTAAGGTAAGAATGAATGAACTTGATAAGAACAACTTTATAAAGAATGACTCCTCAATGATTCTGTATTAACTTCAAAACTTCTAGCAATGTCAGGTCATTTTCACTTCATCCATCTATCTGTCCACTTCTGCTGTTGTTGGCTGAGGTTGTTCATGAACTCTAGGCTGTCTTACAATAGGAGCAATCAACTTCCAAACTGTATTCAAATCCAGAAAACCAAAAATCAATAAACTAAAAAAGGGCATTAAGAGGCTTAATTGGTATAAGAGATTTGATTGTTTAACTTTATATTTTGTTTAGAGGCATCTGTTAGATCAAGAACGGAAAACAACTAAATATTTTAACTTACGGTAAATCGCTGCGGCAAACCACTCGTTCACTATCTTCACCCATGTGCTTGTCCACCCAACATCAATGCTCCATCTGTGTGTTACAAAATAAATACTACAATTTCATACTCATGATTCAGAGTTTTCTTGTTTCAGATGGGAATATGCAGATGGGAATTTTTCCTTACTTCCGAGCTGAATGTGAAAGGTTCCAGCTGATAAACAACATAGCAAAGTACATTGTTCCTAAGGAGAACACAAGGTGGAAGAATCCATAGCTGTATAGTATATCTTCTTCTTCTTTAGCTTCATCTTTACGGTACTCGAACTGTAACAAAGATCTAATGTTTGTGACAGAAAAATATTGATTTTCAAGCTGAGATTGAATGTAAACTTACCCTGAAGGATTCTGAATCGATCCCGGTTGAGAATGTTGCCATCACAATGGCGCCTATAGCTATAAGGAAACTCTGAACAAAGGGAAAAGAACAAAAAGAAAGTTAGATTAATTCTAAGTAAGCAAGAACTCAAGAAGAGGCTTTGAGCTCTTACCAATATCGTAATCCAATCAGTATGACCGTTTTGAGTATGCGCATTGCATTTCTTATGTGATAGTTCGCTGATACAAAACTTGTACGTTAGTAATGCTTTGAAGAACTAAGCAAACAAAAGTCAAATATTGGTTTTCTCTTTACCTTCTGATCGCATACCAACATAGGAAGACAATGTAGGAAGCCATAATCCCGGAAGACAAAAGTCCTCTATTCTTCACCTTTAATGCAAAGCATCAGAACTCAAAGCAAAGATGAATTATTGTGTTACCATCAAGCAAAACTTAGAAAATGTACCTTTAAATGCAATGACATAACCATCATAACGATTAGAAGAACAACAGTCCATGAGATGAAGAACATATTGAGGACACAAGCAGTAGAAGCTGCATAAAAGTAGTACATCACTGCGATCGCGCAAACAGAACCAATGTAGAAAACTGTTGACATGACCAAACCAAAAGAGCAGCTGCAGAAAACACAGTATTAACCAACAGGTGATATATCCACATGGAGACAACGCTTTTGTAATGACTGATACTTGCTTACCTTGGCTTACTTTGGTCATGTGGCATCCAATAGTTATTCCACCATGTGATGAATTCGATAACACTTACAAGTTGAAGACCAAGAAATATCCTGCAACCATAGAAATGGTATGAAATCATGTGTTTCTCTATCATTTATAAGAGAGAAAATTGAAAGATGATTTTACCCTGCACCAACACGCGCGATTTCCCCTGTAAGAAAAACATCATTGTCATGATCCAAACCGATCAGATTAAATGGAAAAGATTATAGAGCTATAATGAGACATAAACGTACCGTAAATTTGGATGTAAAGCTGAGGTATGAAGAAAGAAGCTACCATGGCTAAAACCAGAAGAAAAAACTTGAAGATCCAATTATCCGAGTGCCAACTGTTTTGAGCTTCGTGGAGTTTCATTGTGTTCCATGTTGAGAGGAACATAATAAGGAAAAATATCTTCATTGTTAAGGATAAGCAAAACCTATATAACATACAAATTACATATTCAATCAGCAAAAGATTTCATTTTTCAGGATACGAAACATCCTAGACTCACGCGGAGTACTCCAAGCGTATGGAAACAATGACTTCCTTCTGGTCCGCAACTACTGACATCTGCATTGATGATTTCAACTTAAAGTATCTATCTTTAAATTCAACATTAGATATATCTCAAAAGATTTATGACTTTTACATGGAAGCAAGGCTAGAGCCTTTTGTGCGTAGTCTCGGATGAACCAAGCGCATAGGTTTGTAATCAAGAAGATGGTTCCGTAGACATAACGAGCTCTCAAGGACTTGTTTTTCTCTTGGTAGTAATAGAGACTCCTCTGTTCTATTTCCCTTATGAGTTCATCTAGATGAGCAGCCTCTAAATCACCAGGACTGATCTGCAATGATCTCGTCCATGTAGCAGCTTCTGCTGATCCATTCATTGCCAAAAACCTACAAGAAATTGAAATTGAAAAACCAGAAAGTACTGAAAAATGTAGAGAACATTGTTTCTTTTGAATGCTACTTGAACCAATGTTGCACTACACAGAATTCTAAGAACTAAAGATCTCTTGTCTAAATCAATTCAATTTTTTTTCTCTAACATTATGAGCGATTAGATTTGAATTGATGGCATAGAACGAACTCTAAATAAAAGGTCTACATTTTAGCTGCAAATGTACATGTAAAATATCGATTTTTAAGAAAGTTTTCATGTCAAAAGGCTCCAAACCAGAGCCACTTTGCCCTAAAAACAGTCCATATCACACAACCAATAGATAAGACAATCGAAAGCATTAAACTTTCGTGAAAGTTTTTTCTCTATTTAGGTAATGTTGCTCGTTTTTAGCGTTTTTTTCTTTTCTTTTTTTTTATTGTGGCCAAGAACACTATTATCAGAGACATTTTTATTCAGAAATATATGGCAATTGATGTCTCTCTAACACAACCCAATTTCGCCTAGCGACTAACAAAATCTCTAGAATCTAAAGGGCAAGAACAATGACATAAAATTTTACATGTCAAAAAGGAAACTCCAAAGCAGAGAATCAGACCCATTATCAGTAATCAAGAAAAAAGAACTTAAATATCCGGTTAAAAATCTGACCTTATTTTTGGCTCTGGCTGGAATTTTGCTATGTAAAATTAGACACTGAAGCTAGGGAATGAGAAGAAAGCGAAGGAAGAAGAAGACAAAAGCTTGAGAGTTGAAGTGTGAGTTCAATGTTCTCACACGACAATCACGCAGAGAGAGTAAAGAAGAAAGCAGCGGTTCGAAAACTCGATTTAAAATAAAACACATGCTTTGGTGTGTGATTCTATGTTACGATTTCATTGTACTGACTTGTTGTGCACTTCTGTTTCTAGCCGTACGATTTGATGACCTCTATCTTCATTTGCTTGGACTTATTATATTAATTATCTCCAAATGTAGTAAGGAATTCTGAATGAATAATTTTAATTCAGAGACACATGTTGGACTTCCGCTTGAGTGTTCGGTTTTATGTTTAATGATTTTAATCACATCACATGAAACTTGCTAATTGAGAACTTTGTACATTGTAAAATTTAACAATAAAATAAGAAGAAACATTCCCCGAGCACGAGGAAATGTTTTACAATGGACAGCCACGTCGTGTTTGTGGATAAATAAACAAACAAATAACGTGGAACTTTCTTAAAGTAAATCCATGATTACTTGTGGTTTAACTAGGAGTTTTGGAAGTGTGTAATCAACCGAGACACTAAATTTTCTTGCCTAAACAGATATAGTATTCTCGTTAAGCGAATTCATCATCAACCTCTAAATTCTTCATTCGCTCTCTATATTACTACTTTATTTATCCTAAAACAATTTGAATAGGGACATGAACTAGAAGTTTACGACCATTATTAAGTTTCATTTGATTTTGTCATATAGTTCAGTGGATTTATACTAATCTTTTATCTTACACGGAATTTCGAACACATGGGACATGGAGAGTTTGACCAAATCAAATCAACTCTCTTCATCCTGTTTAACCAAGCTGTAATCAATCCGAAAAATATTAAATTAATCACAATTACGGTTTCCTTGATTATGGTTTAATGCTATAAGTAGGGCATATTATGGTAATGGTACGGGGACAAGGACGTGAAGACAAAAAGAGTTTGGTTAATAATCTTGACTTTTTTTGGGGAAAGGTATGTCTGGGGACCCAATCATAATCTTAATTCACCACGCGATTTTTGGACCGTGTTAAGTAGATTTGCTTTCTTTTTCGGGTAACATAAATTAATCACTAATCAGCTTTTATCGTTTGTTTCGTTCTATGACTAATCACTGTTGTTACTTCTTGTAAAATCTTTTCCATTTTTATTTGAAATAAAAGTCTGTCAATTTGAACCACATATAAACAGCTAAATAATTGTGTTAATAAGATGTAATTATAAGGATTTGGTGAAAGTTGGCAAGAATTAGAAATCTCTATATCCGCAACCTCCTTGAAGTTTCGCTGAACTCTCTAATCTGAAGAATTTTGGAAGAAGTTAACTAAAAGAATTCATGAACCAAGAAAAAATCCTTTTCTTCAAAATATTTTATAAATCGATTGTGAAATCATGGAAAAATCTGAAGGTCTAACAACAGATTCCAAAGAAACCTAGTTAGGGTTTATAGTTCTTCTCAGAAACCCATTCCTCCCATACCGCCCATGCCACCACCCATACCCGGAGACGCGTCCTTCTCTTTCGTTGGAATCTCAGTCACAACTGCTTCCGTTGTTGTCAACAAAGACGAGACACTAACCAATAGAATAAAGAACGAAAAAAGATTAGCAAAAACATTGCAATAAACTACAAAATTTGACGACAAATTTTCAAACTTTGTCTACCTTGCAGCATCAACCAATGCGGTTCTGATCACTTTCAAAGGATCGATAATACCAGACTTTACCATGTCGACATATTCTCCTGAAAGTAAATGCGAAAGAAGCTAGTTCAGATTTCGGAATATAGGGAAATAACAAGGTGGACCAATAACTATAGAAAGTGAATTCTCTAATGCATGTAAGAGTGTAACCTTTGGCAGCATCATAACCAAGGTCAGGATTATCTTGCTCCAAAAGCTTGCCTACGATAACTGCACCCTCGACTCCAGCATTGGAAGCAATCGTGTAAACAGGTGTCTGCATCAAAGAAATATTTTGCGTGTAAGATTCTAGAAGCTGTTTATGCTAGGGAGGATGAACAATGTGATGAGAGAAACACCTTGAGAGCGTTTTGAATGATTTGAACACCAATTTTCTGATCAAAGTTAGCTGTGGAAAGCTTCTCAAGTTCTTTCGAAGCATACAAAAGAGCAACACCACCACCTGTAATACACACAAAGTAATGTAATTCTCATGCAATTTTTTTTTTCAGGAACTCAAGCAAACTTTGTTTTAGAGTTTTGAGATAGTTTTTACCTGGAACAATACCCTCTTCTACGGCTGCTTTAGTAGCATTTAGAGCATCCGTTACTCTATCTTTCTTTTCGCTAACTTCTGTCTCACTTGCTCCTCCAATCTAAAAACCCATGTGAGTAATCTCGACGTTAGTAAACTAATAATGCATTAATAGCCTCTTTCTTATTCTGATGTTCACAAGAGGTGTACATTACCTTTAGTACAGCAACACCACCCGAAAGCTTAGCCAACCTTTCTTGCAACTTCTCCTTGTCATAATCAGACGTGGTCGCTTCAACCATGGATCGTATCTGGGTGATTTATTAAAATTTAAAACATATTAAACATTCTTACCAGTTGGAAAAAGGGTAAGGTATATAACACTGAACCACTAGATGATGAAAAAGCGAAAAGCAGACTAACCTGTTCACATCGTTCCCCAATTGCTTTCTTGTCACCAGCCCCATCGAGAACAACAGTATCATCTTTGGATACAGTTATCTGTTAACAAATGAAAATCAAGTTATATAAATGTATCAGAAGGTACAAGGGAGAAAGAGAGAAAGCACAAGGAATTGGACCAAACGAACCTTCTTGCAGTTTCCAAACATACTGAGGTCAATGTTGTCGAGATTCATACCTAACTCTTCTGTTATTACCTACAATGCGGAATCACCAACGACACATTATAGCTCATGCAATTAGTGTGGGTGTGATTGTCTTGGCAGATAATAAAAAAAGAAACATGGGCATGCCTGGGCTCCAGTGAGGGCAGCTAGATCATGTAAATTGGCCGTTCGGTTCTCTCCAAAACCAGGGGCCTTCACAGCACAGACCTGTAACGCAATACCATTCACATCAATCCAAGCAAATTAAATTCTAATAAGACGTAGTAAAAGAAGGCATATAGCAAAAGGCTGAAAAGAAAAACCTTGATTCCAGCACGAAGTTTGTTCAGAATTAGGGTGGCAAGAGCATCGCTCTCCACATCCTCAGCAACAATCAGCAGCGGCCTTTGCTTCTGAAAAATGGCAGTGAAAATAAAATTCGATTTTCAGATACAAAGTAACCTAATGAATATCAGATATTATTGACAGTGAAGAAATCGCCAAATTGTTTATACCTTGAGGGCCAGTTCTAAGACTTTCACCATAGCGTTTATGTTGGAAATTTTCTTCTCGTGGATAAGAATGAGAGGATCTTCTAGTTCCTGCAACCCATATCCATGCAGAACAAATCAAATGCGAAGTTCCTTAAATTGATAAAGCAACAAGGTGGGAATCCTTACACATTTTTGGGTTTTCGGGTTTGTTATGAAGTACGGGGAGATGTATCCCCTGTCAATCTTCATACCCTCAACAACTTCCAGCTCATTAAACAAGGTTTTGCCATCCTGAATCAAGAGATGATAACATTGGCCACCTTAAGGAATAAGAAAAATAATTTGACATTTAGGGATCAAATTCAACTCACTTGAATGGTGATCACTCCCTCTTTGCCAACAGTTTCCATAGCTTTTGCAATCAGTTCACCAATTTCTCTATCTCCATTAGCTGATATTGTTCCAACTTGGGCGATTTCTTCAGAAGTGCTAATCATGCGTGCTCGACTCTGCAAGTTCGTCACAACAGTATCAACTGCCAGTTTGATACCACGTCTTAGGTCCATCGCATTCATTCCAGCGGCAACTGATTTACAACCTTCCGTGAAAATAGCTCGAGTAAGAACAGTAGCACATGTTGTTCCTGTAAAGCATACCATATTTTTTGTCAGATACAATAACAAAGAGTAATATGAGTAAATAAGAGACTAACAACCCAACTACCAAAAACAGAAAAAAACATTTTAATACAATGAAAGGGAACACTTACCATCACCAGCTACGTCATTTGTGGCGTTAGCAACCTGTTTGACAAGACTGGCACCAACGTTCTTAACTCTGTCCTTGAACTCGATGCTCTTGGCAACAGTCACACCATCTTTTGTCACCTTCGGTGCACCCCAGCTTTGTTCAATGATGACATTACGACCCTTAAAAGATAAGGAAATTTAGAAAATGGTTTTAGACTGTGGTATCAGACAGTTTGAGGGTAACAAAACAGACAATTGTTGATAATTGTCAATAGGGCATTTCTTAACTAGATTCACTTACAATCTGAAACATAATTTGATTACCTTGGGTCCCATAGTGACTTTAACAGCATCAGCAAGATCCTCGACACCCTTAAGCATTAAAGCCCGAGCTTCAACACCGAACCTTATGTCTTTTGCAGCATAATTCCTAGTAGAATTGAGCCTGCTTCCAATCTAAAAATACACATAATGCACATCAGTACATTACCCACAAACGACTAAAAACAGCATAACCAAATACAAAAGGAAGAACATGAACCTGGCTTGTACACTTTCTGGCAATCCTGTTGAAACAAAGAAAGATAAATAAATGAAAAGCAACTTTCAAAGTACACAGGGAATGGAAGATGCTACAGTCTCCGAGGGCAAAAGAAAGTTTCAATTCAATCCGATTTGTTGCCTAACATGTTGATCATAAATTCGGAAAATCAGAACTAAAAAACTCATCTTTTACCGATCCGATCTCCGAGGAAGCAAACGGAAACGAAATCATGAAAAAAAAAAAGCAGAGCATTCAAATCGCATCCACAATTAAAAACCCATAAAGCCGACTAGATCTACCTAGCTTTTGAAGCAACGTTGGTGACAAGCCGATACATGGTGATAGATTCTCGCTCAACCGAGAAGATTACAATTGCTTCGGAGCAGATCGAACTAAAGAAGCTAACTTGACAAATTCTCACTCGTCGAAGATTCAATAAGCAGGAGGGTTTAGGGTTTTACGTTTTCTCCACGCTCATTTGCTGCCTCCGATTTGGATCCGGTTCGAGTTTTGACCCGGTCCTTTAGATTATGGGCCTTATAAAGCCCAGTTCATTATTACAGTAAGGACACTTTTAAAATTGATTTTTTCCCCTTTCACTATACATACATTTCTGATTGTCTTTCTCAGAAGAATCCCTAGAACACTTGGATTAGCGAATCAGAGATCGATTTGGGGATCAAATCTGTGCTCCATCGAGGTTGAAGATGACGGAGGCGATGATAAGGAAGAAGCCAGGAATGGCGAGTGTGAAGGATATGCCGTTGCTTCAGGATGGTCCACCACCGGGTGGGTTCGCGCCGGTTCGATATGCTCGCCGGATCTCCAACACGGGACCAAGCGCCATGGCTATTTTCCTTACCGTTTCCGGTGCTTTTGCTTGGGGCATGTACCAAGTCGGTCAGGGCAACAAAATCCGTAGGTAATCAGAAACGAGAGATTTGTGAATAGCTCTCGACTCACATTTCACTTTTGCTTCTCTATCGGGTTTTCCTGGAGTTTGAGGTTGGTTAGGCTCTTCTCTGTTGTGAAATTTTTGAGTAATTTGGGATTGAATCTAGACAATTCCTGGGTACGAAGAACCTCAGATGCTTTAAAATTTGTGTAGTTAGTCTGAAAGTGGTGTTAATTTAACCCATTTAATATAGCTTATCAACGATCCCTTGAGCTGTGGTGAAGAAAGCAATCTAATTGCAGGATGATACTAGTTACTTGGATCTTGGTTTTTAGGTGGTTAGATTATGAGTTATTTAGCTTTGATTAGCGTAGTTTACAACTGGTTAGACAACAGAGTGTTATCCTTCTTGGTTTGTACATCCTCTAATAGTCTTGTATGGTTAGAATCTCAATTGCATAATGATGACCAAAAAGTGTCAAAATGAGCAGTATATATCAACATCAAAGTTTTAATTAAGATTGCTGTGATGATTAGGGCGTTGAAGGAAGAGAAATACGCTGCCCGTAGAGCAATTCTACCCATTCTTCAAGCAGAAGAAGATGAAAGGTAGAGAAAAGCAAAAAAAGTTCTGTTTTTGTTTCCAGAAACGCATTAATATTCAGCTAAGAAATTAAATCCCCATTGTGTTGATTGATTGTAAATAGGTTTGTTTCTGAGTGGAAGAAGTATCTAGAGTATGAGGCGGATGTGATGAAGGATGTTCCTGGATGGAAAGTTGGTGAAAACGTGTATAACTCGGGTCGTTGGATGCCTCCAGCTACTGGAGAGCTTCGTCCTGATGTCTGGTAATATCAATGGCTCCTTTTGATGATGATGGATGAATGTTGTCTAAGCATTTTTATTTTGGTTTGTTATCTCTCTTTTTCCATCGTATAATAAGAGAACTGATACATACACAGCTCATGTATTGGCACTGAGGAAACCCGATTTGATTTTCTGTTTTTTACCTCATTCACATATTTCTGTCATTGACGAAATCAGTTTCAGACACATGTCTTGTTCATATATTTTGTTTAAACTAATCAAGTTTTAAACTTTCTAGATCGGCTCTAAGTTCATATATCTACAAATATAAGCACAATTAATCAAACACCTTTACCAACAAAAGATAAGTTGAAATGTAAAAGAATGCGTTAAATACATGGAAAGCCACATCCTCCTTACAACAAAAGAAACCCAAACACATTTCACAGTTATTTCCTATTTGGGAGTGGGCTTATCTCTGATTTTCACATCACAAAACACTAGTCAATCCTCTCTTCTGTCCCCTTTTCTCGTATATGTTTTTATATGTAAATAGTAAAAATCAAAAGTGTGAAATACAACGACGGTGACGAGCAGCAACAGTTTTGATCTGTTGCTTAGTTTCTTCTTTCCAGCAATTAGCAATATCGTGAGCCACACTCATCGCATCAAGCGAAGCACCTGAGAGTCCTCTTCTCGTGAACCCAACTGCATACAATCCAGCCTCCCCTTTCCACCCTTTTGGAAACGGGTTTTTCTCTATCCCAATCTCTGCCAAGTCGTTGTCCTTCACAACAATAAACCAACGACCAAACAACATATTAGTATTTTATCAAACTTCCCTCAACTGTCATTAACGGTATTTGATCGTTCTAATGATTGATCTAAGATAAATATTTTTGTCTGTACCTTAAGCCATGAAGGCACATTGCTTCTGTAACCAGTAGCAAGGACAACGGAATCAATCTCGAGGACTCGACCATCCACGAGTTCGACCTTTCCCGGACCAAACTTAGCGATTCCCGGGACGATTTTAATCTTTCCCGATTTGATTTTTGAAAAGGCTCCGATGTCTAGCACAGGAGTTTTACCTGCGGTGCTCTTCAGCTCAAACGGTCCAATTTTAGTCCTCTTGAGCCCGTACTTATCGGTGTTCCCCAGAAGTAACCTTGTGAGAACGAGCAGAGTCTTGTCCACGAGCCAAACTGGCATCCATTTCATCATTGATACACCTAACTCGAACGTCGACTTCCCAAGAATCTCTCTCGGTAATACATGAACCTGATCGATCAGATAAAACAAACAAGGAAAAACAGAGTATAACTGTCAGATGCTCTGTTTTAGAACAGAGGACCTACAAAGTATCAGATGCTCTGTTTTTCCTAACTTAGTGGATTTAATTTACTGAATTTTTACTTACAGAGCTACGAACGACCATTGATGGGCTTGCATCGTGGTTGCATAGATCGAGAGAGACTTCCATGCCGGAGTTTCCACATCCGACTACCAGAACTCGTTTTCCACGGTACCTCTCGCCGGATTTATAATCACCAGCATGAAGAACATCACCACCAAAATCTTCTAAACCCTGAAACTCTGGCACCACTTTCTCAGCATTCTCTCCCGTCGCCACCACCAGCCACCTGCAAATATACTCGAACCCACAGTAACCGAGCAGCTCGCATCTCAAAACAGTCTGGACCCGCCACAGCCCAAACCTCTTGTCATACTTAGCTGACTGGACAGTCTCATTGAACTTCGGGCGGAGATCAAAGTGGGTTGCGTAGGACTCAAGGTACTCAATAAACTGGTACTTCGTTGGATACTCCGGGAAATCCTCCGGGAAGGGTAGATTTGGTAATTGACAGAATTGCTTAGGGAGATGAAGCTTGAGACGATCATAGGTTCTGTTTTGCCACAGAGAGGCTATGCAGTTTGCCCGCTCGAGGATTATAAACGGAACTTCTTGGCGTTTCAGGTCGGCGGCGACAGCTAGGCCTGATGGGCCAGCACCGACGATGACCGGCCCATTCACCCAGATGCAACGACGGGAGAAAATGTCCTCAGGCTGAAGCATACTTGAGATGTTGACACAGCTTGTGTTACTGTTATTACACATCTTATTGGGAGCTTTTAGTGTTATTTATACTTACTTTTAGGACAAGAAAAGATGTAATGATGATAGATGGGGATTTGGTTTGTGTCTTGTTTGGATTGAGGAGAAATGGTTTAAATAGAGAAGAGCTTTAAGCAATTTGGAATTTTGTTTTTGGAAAATTATTTCTCAAGATTATTAATTGATTATTTTACTCATTTAATTTAACTTATAAATGTTCAAATGATTGGCTTGCAGCGGCATTTATTAATTATTATAAGCTATATATAAACCGATCAACACTTGAATATACATATATCGGATTATAAGAATGAAATTGGCACTTATAGAAAAGTGTTTGCCTAAATTATATTACATTGAGGCTAATGACTTGTGTTAAAATCATCGTTATGTCCTAATGGTTTGTGTTAAATTCGACCAAAACATGTATCCTAATGATTTATGTTAGAACAGTCGTTGTCTCACCACCAGGATGCACACTCGCATATTATATGTTGTTAAAAATAATTTATAGAACAATTAAACAATCATATGTATAACCGGTTGAACTACCAACATTTCAATTTAATAAAGATCGAGATTTCACTTGGCATGATTTGTAAATTGTTATATGAGAAATATTTATAATCCGGTCTTTGAGAAAAGGGAGCAGGCATTCTAAAAAAAAGAGAGGATCATGAAAGGGTCCATTTGGGTTTTCTATCGCTTCTTCATGAAAATGACCTCTACTTATGATTTGAATTAAACATGAAACCGATCGAGGGTTTTAATCAATCCGGTCATTAGACGCAAAGTGTTTGGTCGGAAGAAGAACATCATAGTAAAGTTTTTTTTGGGTTAAAATATCATACTCCAAGTTAAAACCATTTTTTCTGTGCTAAGATAAACTGTTAATCTTATAAATTTGGAATGTTTTAAGAAGATCTACATCGATCAATGCACAAACCAAATCTAGGGTTAGATACGCATGAGGCTGAAAGGGAAAGGTGAGATATATTCACGTGCTGGAGTGTAAAATTTGGGTCTTCATGTTTAATTAATTTGGTCAATTCATCTTTGTTTTTTCCCTGTTGTTGTTGAAATCAGTCAATTCCTCTTTTATCGCAGCGATGAAATGTCAGTGCATATTGGTTCAACAATTCTACACAATAATTCCTCTTGCTATTATTGTTTTCCTTGTAAATTAATGTTTGGCACTTTTGATCTCTATTTTAGATCATCCAAACAAACTCTATGTATTTGTGTATGTGTCTGTGAAAATATGCATTGCAATCCACACAGAAAAAAGTGAAATGGCCCCCAAGATCAGTGAAACTTGGAGAGTTTTATTTGAATGTCCAGTACGAGTAGAGTTTAATAAGGACTTTCGTCAAAAAACAAAAAAAAGGATATTTCTGTAAATATTTTTATATACCCTAATCATTGTATTTTAAAACAATTTTTTATCACGCATCTAGTCATCATAAAATCGATTTTTTTGCCCGTAGAAATAACCAACACCCCCATTAGTAAACCACATAAATCTGTAATTTTTAATGTTTTCTGACTATCATTTTGTATCCGTCATAACTTCTTACTATTCACAGATTGATCAGTTCGGATATGATAATTTTCTCCAATCTATTATAAAGTATTCACATCGATAATATGGAACCGTGTTGTGTAAGAAACTAATCATCATGATTTACGGAAACAATATTTATTCAGGAAACCTCGATCGAGAGAGTGATATATGTAGTGGAGTTGAATCGGGCAAAGATTTTTCTCACCAAAATCTAGGGTGCCTTTTTAAGTTTAATACTATAAGGAAAATGTGTATAGATGCATGCATCTGACGTGCCCTGGCCTTAATAATAGTTTTAGTTTCATACATGAACTTTAGATTTAGTTGATAATTATGAAATTCATGGCTTGGGATGACGATATTATTCATCCTATCGATGAGTAGTTCTATTTTAATTTTTGAAGTAATAAAACTAAAAGAGTTTCCCACATGATGTTAAGCCACTAACATCGAGTAAACAAAGCTACTAACAACCTAGATTTAATAAAACTATCGCATACTAAAGTCGTTTAAACGTTCATCTATGTGTTATATATAAACAACTTACAATATACCATTTCAAGAAGAAAAAAAACCTTTTTAAGAGAACTAATACAATCGTAATTTGACTCCAGTTAAAATAATTTTGATTCAGTTACAAAAGAAAATTATCTGCTAAAAGCTACATATATATCGTTTTTTAAAGAGATATATCGTTTTTTGACTCCAGTTGAAATGTAATAGTACTCGAAAATGTAATAGTACTCGGTTTACAAGTTTGGTTCGCAACGAGAGTTTAATTTTCTTTCATCGTTTATTCAGTGTGGTTTTTAAAATTTTAAACTAAAGTCGCATTAATTGTATCTCGGGTTTTGTTGAATATATTTTTACATTCATACAAAAAGAAAGAAAATGCAGTCAATAATACGAGTATTTGCATGAAACGGCCAACCCATTCTTTTTCATCATATACACAAACTCAAACAAACATATTGGTCAAATCAAGAGGTGAGAATATGCATACACTAAATTATAGCCGATCATTGAACATATTATAGCGTTTGAAATGAACGATTATACTTTTTTTGTTCCTAATAAATTGATGTTTTAGATTTTTTTCTTGTTCTTAAAAATTAGAAACCTAAAATGATTCTCCTACTTGATGTTTTCTCCACATACTATGCTATGTAATGTTTATCTTTCCACCAAAAATAACTCCTAAATTAATTCATAATTAAATATTTATTTTGTCTTAATATATGTAAAAACCCCAAAACATCAATCTATTATCAACATAGGAAGTATACTTTAAACCAAAACAACGAGAACCCAACAACAATTATTTTCGTCCAAAGTAGTGTAGTTTGTGCTATGAATCTTATGAGCCGAAGGTCACGGATTCTAAATGCCCAAAGGATCAATTATTGGTAAAAAAGGGATTTCCATAGGATTTGTATATATGGCCATTATTCTTTTATTTTCTGACAATAATCAGTCAGATTCTGCTATAATCAGCTTCTCTTAACCAGGTATCTTGAATCTCTTGATTAAATAAATCTAGTTAATTAAGAGAGCCAAACCCCATGTTACTATTTTCAATTTAGTTCATTATTAAGCAACCTGATTTCATGCACTAGTTAGTAACACAATACGTTTTATTTCTCTACTGATTTTATGCTTCGAATATCAAATGGGTAACATGAAAATATTCCAAAACTAGCATCTCTCTTCATTTCTCTACATATGTGGATTACGGCTTGTTTGACCAACATATTATTGAATGGTTGCAAATTAGTTAGCCTTACAAATTACTACGTTATCAATAGTTAAAGGCTAATATACTCAAAATTTACACTAAGCGTGATCATAAAAATCCATGGAATTGGTGAACGTACAATATCTAACTAAATTGGTGGTAATCGTTATAGGTAATTTAATATTGGAGCGGAACTAATTTTTCCGTTTTGACATCGTAGAATGACCATTAACATTTTGTGAAATTCTATAGACTTCTATTGGAAAATTAATTGGTAATCAAAAAGATAAGTATCATATTATATTTATTTGTAATCTATTAATCTTGTAAGATTTTAGTTTTAAATACTGAAAAATACTCATCTGATCAACTCATAAATACTTTTCTTTGGATATGAAACATCGATATCTAAAGACGACAGAATATAGTTTCATATTTAGAGAAATGATAAGATAGTATAGTTTTTATTAACAATAAAACAGATAATATAGTTTTCATTCATATGTGACGTCGAGCGGCTTAACTGTGAGGAAATCAAAATTGAAAGAAAAACACTTGGTTTACAATATTTGTTAGGAAAAAAATCATAGCACAAACACATTTATAGATATACGTAATGTATGCATGTATGTTATAGAATGGAGAAAAAGGACAAGAGGAAGAGAGGATGATAAATGCAAACAAACCTCCATAAGTGTAATAACTGAAAGGGTATGGGAAGACCATGTGATCAGATTCATATGTTTCTCTTTGATACGCTCTCCTTCTCAGTGCTCAGTGTCAGACTCAGACTCATCAGGTGTTTTCATCATTCCATCTATAGGTCGAAGTTGTGGAAAAATAAAAATAGAAATAGAGTAATCCTTCAGTTACCATTTTAAAAAAAAACAATATCACAGCTTTTTAAATAATCTTTTTAAATATCAAAACGTTCCATACACATGTGGTTTAGAAAATAATTATTTAAAAACCAGTACATATATATAATAATTATATTATACATATCTCGTTGCGTCACTATCCGAGTTAAACATGTATAATACATGTTGTTGTTTACAAAAAAATCTATAACAAACAACGACAACTTTTTTCATTTTAGATTTTCTAAAAAATGTTGCATTTTTAGGAAAAAAACCAAAAATAACTCTAAATTATTATAGGAAATGAAAGGATTGTGGTTTTTTCTTTTCTTCTCTTTTTTGTTTAAAATGAAATAAAATATTAATGTGTGTGTTTTGGTAGTCTGATATAGTGTGATACGCTCTTTGGGGTCAGACAAAGTAGTAAAAAATCTATCATCAGACATATCATTCTTCAATTTATGTCTCACATTCGCATAAGAGAACAATCGTCGGAGTCAATGATATCCGGCCATGAATCAGTCCATTTCTTAGCACATCGTAGCAAGAGCCCAGTGTTGTTGCGTGCGATATGGGCAATCGGTTTCATATGCCTTGTATCCATCAGAATTTTAATACTGATACCGTTTTCTCTCACGGTATTTGGAGTATCTTTCGAACGTTTTTCAAAGATTTGGACTCAAAGAGAGTACCAAACTAAATCAGACTCATAAAATCCTTCAACTGATCTGATCCATGGATGCCTGGATTATTATTATCTTCAATACTTGTCAATTTAGTACCCCTTTTTTCGATTGATGTATTAAAATTCAGTTTTAGGAAAATAGAAAATGATCCATCGCAAGGCCAATTATGAATCTCTGACACATTAAGGGACTAAGGGTGTCTCCAATTCTCCCAAAAATAAGGTTACAAAACTGATTTCTAATGTTTGTTCTACATAAAGAAGTTTCTTACCCTACAATTAAAATATCAGCTGGCTTAACCTAACCACCTCTCTGAAGATAAGGAACGTATAAGAATCAAAACAAAAGAAGAGAGCAAGCCCTACACTTGACCTCAAAATGCTCTCTTAAAGCCTAGACGACGAAACCAATCAAGATTCTACAAACCGTAAAACTGTGCAAGGGATTATTACTATACAATACATAAATAGTCAGAATCAAATAGGTCTCAAGTCCTTCAGAAAGTGGAAGTTAGGGTTATCAGCGAGTTCCACAGCTGGTTTTACATTGGCAAAGTCTTTTTCTTGCATACAGTTGGAGATTTCATCGGCTGCAAAGGGAATGCTGAGTTTCACAAAGACAATATTCAAGAGGTTATGGTGATGTTGTTTGAACAATTTCGAGAAATTTTACGCCGTATTCTGAGATTTCAATACCTGGAATCATTGTCTAACAAAAACGAACGACTGTCTTCGTCTTCATCTGTAATTAGAAGTTTCAAGCTGGAAATCACCTGCACCCATAGAAATATGAAGCCGATATAGAGATTTGGATAAATGTATTTTGGTTTATTTGAGAGCTATACAGAGCAAACGTACGTCTGGAGATACATTCTGATCCTCATTATCATCAATTTTGCAGAGGGTGCATATTCTATACAATTGCTGAGTACTAAGAGCCTGAGAAGATAAAATAGAAATAGAAAGATCAGAAGCATTTTCCAGGCATGTTTTATAATATCTGAATGCTTTTTTTTTAAATCAGAGAAGCAGAGCGTAGTTACCGGGCAGAGGTTAGTTGTAAGATCATCATATGTAACTGTGGACTTCTGTTCTGTAACCTGGAAGAGGAATCCGATGATATATTCAGGAAAAAAGAAAGAGGAAAGAGTGTTGTAATGTTAGTAAAGTTGATGTAATTTGGTTCATGAGAAACAGACCAGGAGCACCACGGCTTGTCTTGTGTGTTTGAGTTCATCCCATGAAGATCCTACAAACTGCATTCAGGAGAATTTAAAAATTGACAAGTGAAATCAAGTGATTGAAAGTTTGAAACTGTTTGGTTACCACAATCAATTAAGAAAACTAAACTTACCTCTTCAGTTGCCTGGCTACACCATGACTCTAGTTCATTTAACCAGGCATTCACCTTCTTGCCCATGATGAATGTGCAGCATTCACGTTGCAGAAGGCTGCATTAGTTAGATTACGGCTTTAAGTATATTGGCTGATGGTGAGTTAGGTGATTTTCACTCCGTTAAAGTTTGATGGGGGAATGTAAATAGTTTACCTGTTAAAGAGTTGAACGTTGATGTCTTGGAATGTTTGACTGAAAATCTTCTGAGCGAGAAACAGAGGAACCTGAAGGAAGAAGTTTGTCAGAGGGGAAATCTAGGAGTAAACAGAAGCAAACACAATCATTAATCCTCGAATACAGAAAAGCTCTAACGTAATTTTTCTTCAATGTGCCGAGAAGCCGATTCAAAAGATCTATGACGTCTTGCCAAGTTTTCGTGGGTGAATTCTCTTCAGATGGTTTTGCCGGTGAATTCTCTGCGGATGGCTTTGCCAGTGGATCCTGTGGATTCTCTTCGGATAGCTTTGCCTGTGAGTTCTCTTCAGATGGATTTGCTGTTGAATTATCTTCAGACAGTTTTGCTAGTGAATTATCTTCAGACAGCTTTGCTGGTGAATAATCTTCAGACAGCTTTGCCGGTGGATTTTCTTCAGATGGCTTTTCTGGTGAATTCTGTTCAGATGACTCAGCTGATAAAGTCTCTGCAGAGGACTCATGTGATGAATCTTTCAGTCCCTGATCCATTAGTTGAGGACTAATAAGTGAGATGACCCTATCTTGCAGAGCTCATGATCTTAAAGTTTTGATTTATTTTGAAGGAAACCATAAATAGGTCTACCTGAATGCAGGATGAAAGCATGGGTGCGAGTTCTCTCTTCACATTCTCTTGAAATATTCCATAAATAGTTTCAATGTAGGCTGTAAGCTGCTGCTTGAAAAGTAAAGCAGGATATCGAGCATCTACTTGTTGCACTACGTCACCTGAAAGGCTGGCCGAGGAGGGTGAACGGAAACCCTAAAACATATAGAAGTCATATTAGAGGAAGTCCCACAAGACCCAGAAACTCTTAGTTAAAGCTTTATGGCCATTAGTATACTAAAGGTATTCTTAGAGTCGATAAACTGGATTCTGTTACCTGTGTCATCCTCCCAAAAAATGAAGTTGGCTGAGGAGGTTTCTTCGGACTTGCACCAGTTGTGCTATGGGATTTCAAGCTTCTTTGAAGCAAGAACAGTAGCGTAGATGTGTTTGTTAGCCAATAAGCCAAATTGTTATCATCTTCTGGGTTCTGAAAGTAGACAGAACGCAAAGCATGATGACATAATGTCAATTTTCAATCTAACTCTCAAGTCTAAGCCGCCTCAGGAAAATTATGAAATGATATCTAAGCTTTCATGTTTCTTATTGTCAGATTATCTGATAAGTATTTTCTCATACTTCCATTGATTCTTTGACCATAAATACTACAAAGCGACTAATATGTAAACTTCAGGTTACCTCTATAGCAGAACCAAAGACAGGAACAATACGGTCAAAGACACTGGTTTTCTCTGCTTCGAATAGTTTCCAGTGTATGAGACATTTGTATATTGTAAATGCTGCAACAGGCTTTCCGTGGCTGAAACCAACATTTTGTGAAACACTTTTGAGAAGGACGTCAACAAATTCCTGCATCATAACAACATGACATAAGTAATTAACCAATGCAAACAAGTATCACAGTATTATGACTGATGTTTACATGGGGTTGTTGTTCAATCTGAGATCGTCTAAAAGACATTGTCCCGAACCTTCTTGATGGTATAGGAGCAAATGATTCCTGTAAGAAAGAAATTTCTATTATAAAGCTCTAGTAACAAAAGATTGCGAAGATGATTAAGTGTAAACAAGAACAGTTCATCTAATTTTTCACTTACATGATGCCCGTTCTCCACTGGCTGCAAGGGGTACGTGAAAAGGAAGAGGTCAAGACTTTTTCTGAAAAAAAAGATCTATATAAAGAATATGAGAGATTGCATAGAGGAATTTTACCGGCGGTCTTGTAAATGACACCTGAGGTGACATTTTCCGGGAAGCTGAATTAAACAGCGCTTGCTGCCGAAGAACTTTGTCTTCTTGTTCCATGTCAGAGACCTTTTCCTGGAGCCTAAAGACAAGAGTGTAATGCATATGTAGTAACTGTTGAACATTTAGCAAAGAAAAGATAGAAGATTGAAACTTTGGACAAAGAGAGAATGTGAATCAATAACCTTTGCATAGATGTTTTTAACTCGATTAGTTTTGTCTCTGTGTCTATAACCTGCTTAAGCCTCTCTTCACAAAGTCTACTTGCTTCCTCATACTTCTTCTCCGTTTTCTTTATTTTCGTTTCCAGCAAATCTACCAGATCCTGTGGAATTTCAGTAGAATTTAGAGAGGCATAATCCACAAACTTTTAATGGAGAAGAATACATTTTGTGGAAAAGTTACATATAAATCTTTGTTTTCAGCAGCAAGCTTGTTGGTAATTTCATTATCAACCGAAACATCCTCTGCTAATCTTTCTTCTTTCAGCATGTGTGTCCCTTCATTTTGCTCTTTTGATGAACCATTCCCATCATTTTCACTATTTTCCTTCTCTAATGAACTCACAAGTGCCTGAGAAGTGTCATATCAGATCAATGAGAAAAACAAACCCGAAAACACTAAGAGGTGCATGAGTTGAGCTACATCCCTACAGCTTTACCTTGAGACGTTCATTCTCAGCTGCAAGATTACTCAGAATCTCATAATCAGATGAAGCACTTTCTTTCAACTGATCTGAGATGTTTGAGCTTGTTTCGTCGTGTTTTCGATTTAATGCATCAATTTTCTTCTCCAGTGTACTGACCAATGCCTACGAAATGTTGTCCTTGATAAGATATCAATTATCGAGAGAAAACATTGAAATCTCAAATGGACCTCTTTTGCCACGAATTGGGAGCGTGTGTCAAATATCAATATCAAGAAACCCTACCTTCAATTGTTGATTTTCAGCTTCGAGTTTGATGATTACACCTTGGTCAATGATGGGAACCTCCTGTTTTACTCGCTCTTCACTTAGCTTACTTATTTCTTCATATTTGGTCTCGGATTCATCAATTTTCCTCTGTAACGAGCTCACCAAATCCTTAGAAGTTAGAAAGAAAATGAATAAGACAGAGCAACCATGATCAAATCTTTAAATATTTATAAATCTGTAGCCTTCAACCCATAAACGGAAGAATACCAAAGAGCAAAAGGTTTCTATCTAATATCTTTATGACCTTACCTTGAGCTGTTCATTTTCTGCAGCAAGATCATTCGTCATCTCCAACTCCTTAGCAAGTTCTTCAAATTCTAGTTGCATGTCTTGTAAAGCAGACTGCAATTTCAAAATCTCCTCACTTTTGGTTTCTTGAGTTTCCCCGAGCTGAAGTTTCATGTCATTTAAAGCTGACCGCAACTCTTCGACTTCTTGAGTTTTGGTTTCCTCAAGCTCCATCTGCATCAGTAGTCAAATTAGATGCCTCATACAGAAAAGAGAAACAGCAACAAGATCTAGTATTATGGTTTAAGAAAATATCAATATTCAGTGTGGCAAGTTGTGTGTGATGTGTACCCTCATCTCTTTCTCAAGCTCTAAGCATGAATTGAGTTCTTCCACTTCCTTTTCTAGCTTAGTCTTAGCGTCTTGAAGGGCTCCTGTTTCCTTAGCGGCCTGGAAGACAAAGACATCTTAGGAATCTCCGCATACATATGATCCAATGAATTTGTAATAAAACTGATTATATCACTTCAAAATTAGAATTATCATCAACTTGCGTTCTCAAAAGAGGACCTTAAAAGATACGAAAATACTGATAGAATTTTCCAATCTACAATTATACAAGTTTTCAACATCTTGATGACAATCATGTTGATGATTCATGTACATCTCATTGAAGGTAGAATCGTATAAATTAGGTTTAGAGAAACTAAGAGCTTCCATTGTTAGTTACGAAAGAATGTCACCATTTTAAGCTTCCGCAATTCTCGGCGTGCAACTTTCACTCTCCAGCTACATTGAGTGGTAATAGCTGCTTCCTTCGTTCTCAAATACAGCCGTCGACACAAACATCTTCTGATTTGACTCTGTGGAATCAGTAACTTAGATGTTATTGTACTCAAACAAATTCAAGTATTTGACATCTTTACGATACGAAAAAGGAGAGATCTTATTATCAATATGAGGTTTTAAACTTGCTTGAATAATGATTGCCGCTTTTCTCTTCTTCCTGTATTGAAGTTCAACTCGAGCAGCCATTGCACGCAACCCAGTCTGAATAGAAATAGCTGAAACACACAACTTTCTAAAGGTTGTCTGACATATATATGTCCGCGCCTGCTTCTGAATTCTCACAGAAGCAGCTTCTCTTCTCGTGGCCTCAAACTGAGCGCGTGCAATACGTCCTGCAATCAGTTGGGAGAAGCTTAATAAAACATGAAACTATATTTGAAGCCAACGATCTTCCCGACCTGGAACCGCATACAATATGAATTACCTCTACAAAAGGCTTGGATTTCAGTTGAAGCAGACTGCAACAGCAGATATTTTTTGCGAGATTGATGTGTAAGGACTTTTCTCTGTATAATCCTTGCTGAATGGCCAAGAACTTCCGCTCGGTGAGCATCCAGTTCTGCCATTTGACCTGCCCTAAGAAACACCTTTGTCTTCCCTATCTGTGATTTAAAAAATAAACGTAGTTACCGAATTCATCAAACTTCTCATGGCATATGAACAAGAAGTAAAGCCCATATAAGAGTCTTGTGCAGTGTAACCATGAAACATATCTGAAGTAAAATTGCCAGTACCGTTTATATGTTTGGAAAACAATATATAAACGCAGCAATCCAGAAACTGTATGATAAGAATATGAAAACGCACCTGAAAACCTTTAAGGTCAACTTTTGCTAGTAGCTTTTTGCAAGCGTCGACTTCATCAAAGCTATAAACATAAAGGCCAGAGGGCAAAGGTTTATATGAGTCTAATACCTTGACGTCTATTTAGCATTAAACAAAGTATTTAATTGCAAAACTTAAGTATTGGTAAATCTACCTACTATTCGTAGCCTCTGGAGCCAAAATTCGAAACCTGGTTAAAAATTCATTGAAAGGCTTTCTAGTAGGATACCCAGCACAACTAATCCTAATGGCTTCCATGACCCCCTGAGGTCAGAAAGGGATGTTTCACAACATCATGTAAAGGCCGAATAATTATAGCAGTTGCAAAACGAGAAGTATATGGTTCTCTGAAACATTAAGCTTACCCCACACCTAAGTTGATGCAGAACATTAACGTTCTCAAATATTTCCGGCTTAAGAACGTTATTTGGTTTAACACAACGTATATAGTGTGGCTCTGTGGTGTTCAACGTCTCAAGCAGAGATTGTAGTTGTTGCTATATTTTAGTACATGGTTAGAATCGATGTATAAAATAAGCAGAATTTGTTGAATTTAACATCATACCTTGAATTGGGAGCCTATTGATGAGAACTTTGATGTTTTGGAGGATTCCTCTCGCGATTTTGGGAACAACGATGAGACAAAGGAACAATCTGACGAGTTCATGAGAGATTGATGTTCTCCAACAACATAATCTTTGTTCTTGTCCAAAAAAAGTTCAGTCTGATAGGTGACCTGAAATTGAACAAGTACACAGTCATCACACCAAGTTAACATTTTTTTCATTACTTCAAGACAAACATCATAAGCACACACTTCTGAGGTAATTTAAATCACTAACATCACCAGCATAATGGCAGATGGTAAAGTCGGTACGAGCCAATTTTGGCTTGGTAAAACGCTTGTGGTTAGTAAATGTCTGGTATAGCTTTTGCGCAAGTGTTTCATGTGTTGATCTTGGAAACATACTGTAGAGGCAAACACAAACTCAGCAACTTATTGAAGAAATATAGAAGAAATTAATGAAGAAAGAAATTGAGGTTTTGATACATTACCAAGCCTCATCGAGAAGGGCAATAATGCCACCAGGTTTCTGGCATGATATACTTATGTATTAGGTACTGGAAATCAATAAAAATGTCTGAAACTGGAACTACTAGAAAATGGATTAAAGGTTCCAACACCACTCAGTGTGCTACTACTTACCTTTTCTATAAGATCAAGGACATCCTCATTATCAATGAACTCTATGTAACTCCAGTCAATCTCTTCTTTAGTATATTCTTCTTGCTCCATCTTGAACACATGCTGTAGAAGAGAGGAACATATGCATGAATATAGATCAGCATAAATTTAGATCAACCAAGAATCAAAACTCTGAAAAAAGCATCAGTCTTCAACCTGATTGAAATGCTGTTGCAGCTTCTCGTTTGTCAGGTTTATACAAAACTGTTCAAAACTGCAAAAAGTTTGTGAAAGGATAAAGACAACGTTGGAATTGTAACAAGAGCTTTAAAACTGCTATCAATTGAACCTCATAACTGCTAGAAAGAACCAATAATGAGAATATTAATACTGTCCCAAAACACAAAAGATGTCTCTAGCTAAGTAACTAAGAAATTTTACAATATACCATCTGCTCAGTGTTTGAAGAAGAATACATCAGAGAGCATATATAAAAGAAGCAACACAAGAAGCGTACCGGTTAAGCACCTGTTTGTCTTGAAACTCTCGAATCCATAAATATCCAGGACTCCAATTATGTATTTAGAACTTGGGTCTTGGCCAATGGAATTATTGATCTTAGTCACAAGCCTGAGAGCAATAAATTTGTAAACTATCAAAAATTTATATCCAGATATTGATAATAAGCCCTTTGGAAAAGAGTCCGTTATTGTTAACCTACCAATCGAACAATTTAGAATATACAATCTTAGCAAGAGCATCTCTGCTTAGTGCTGCACTACCGGGATCAAGAGGCTTTGTAATGCTTTCACCACGAGTCACCATCACCCTATTGCACAATGAGTTCTCAAGAGCTTTCTCATCACACCTACCAAAAAAGAGCAATCAGGGTTCTACCTCCCCTCGACAAGAAATATGTTATCCGAAAACACAGAATAGTAAAGCATATACATGAAAAGTTCTGCAGCCACTTTTAGATGGAACCGGGATTTATCGTCCTTAGGTTCTGCAGCATCTGATTCGTCGCCCTTTGCAAATTCGATGTTTCCTAGATGAAGGATAGCAGCAACTATCCGGAAGATTGCATCCTACGATAATAAAATGTAAGAAGAGTGGTCCTCATTACTGATCATGTAAATGAATAACTAGAAAGTACCTGTTCTTCAGGACTAATCCCAACAACGCCCATCGCTTTCCTCGTAGCTAGGTATTCCATGGAATCATCAAGTGCATCCAATGCGTAGCAATTCGATTGATTTAGGTAGTGAAATGTGCTCGGTTTCCCTAACTTATACCGCTCAGTTTCCTGAAATCTCATAGCAGAAGCTAATTTTGTCAGTATGAATTTCATATAAGGTCAAGCAATGGACATGCAGAACCTTCATATGTTCGACCTAATGTAACCATACAAGGGACCATGTTTACCTGTTCTGGCGCAGCGCAAAGCATGTAAAAGCAATGATAGTTTCTTTCAGGATCAGAAACTTGACAAACTCGTGACCTCTCCAGCAAATATGTTCTAATAGCAGCTCCTGAGATTCTTCCCATATGATTGAACTGAATCTCCACAAATTTACCAAAACGACTGCAATATGAGATTTGCCTATATATGTCAAGTTTTGACTTCAAGAAAATACATAAAGTGGAAAAATCAAGAAATGTGAATGACATTCCACCTTGAATTATTGTTTCTGACGGTTTTTGCATTACCAAAAGCTTCTAAAACTGGATTTGACTGCATAACAGGAACATAATACAAGAAGAATAAGAAGATATCTACAGAGAGAAACTCAGTGAGTCTATCTTTAGTAAGAATGTAGATGCGTTTTAAACAGCTATCTACCTCCAAAACTTGCTGCTCTACAGATCGTCCTTCACTCTCAGCTTTTCCACCCATGTATGCAAGATATTGCATGAGCATCTTTGTGCTCTCTGTCTTCCCAGCACCGCTTTCTCCACTCACCAAGATCGCCTGGCTTACCCCCTCATTGATCATTTTTCTATATTATATTCTTGATGATTGTGAGGCCCAAAAAAAAAAAAGATAGTGCAACATTAGTTGAAGTTTCATCTACGCAACAGAAGATTACCTGTATGCAGAATCAGCAACTGCAAAAGGATGTGGGCTTAACTCGCCAAAATCTGTGCCCTTATATTGCTCCATTATCTCATTTCCATATAGGTGGGGTAATCTTTTAAAGGGATTCACAGCTATTAGTATGTTCCCTGTGTATGTCTGTAACCATCAAGAACAAATTAGCTTGCTACAGAGACATGAGAAAACCATATTGATGATATAGCTATAATCGTGCAGAAACCTTAAGATCAAAGGAATGATATGAGTAAAAGAAAGAAGTAATTTCCAGCCATACGATGGTAGAGAAGCTAATGAAAGAATTCATAAGTGGGTAAAATGAAAGAAGGAAAACTGACAAGGGTTACATGCTGAAGCGTACATATATTTCATTTGCGTTGTATCTGGATTTTAGATTGAGAAGAACTCCTGGTTCATGCAAATATGCAAGCTTTGTCATGTCGTCCACGCCAAGTTGAGGAAACTCAGGATCCTTGGGGTAGACAGCATTAACCTTTGCCACAACCTACAAACAAATGCATCACAAATATAAGCAAATTATGCTCACTAGTCACTACCAATCTTCATGTACCTTAAGAACTAAAAAAATCTCAAGTCTAATAGCTAGTAATATAGAATCCTTTAGGAATCAAGAACAGAAGAAGGCGGTGTGAGCTACATCTAACAGATGGTCTCGTTGCTTTTGAGAAAAGGGACTAACCGTCTTGGTTTGGCAATTAACTTTGATCTCTTCACCGTTAGCTTCCAATACTTGTCCATCTAGCCAGGCTTCATCTGGATCTTCCACCCAGACATGTGACCCCACAGTTACCTTCACTGAAGCCTGATTAAAGTAGAATATATTACAAAAAAACTGTGTCAAGCTTTCAATAAAATTTAAGGGGGATATAAAAATGAGCTTCAAACCAATTTCATATATAGCAATTATGGAGAACACGGAGAAATCGCACGCAATGCAGATAAGAGAAGAGAGGTTCGTACCATTATCACGGCCAAATCTGGTCAGATTTTCCTAGAAACGATCCCGAATGAAGATTTCCAACGGGAGAAACATTAGAAAAAATCCCTGGGAACCCAATCAGAAGGTGTTTCCACACCATGGATCCAAACGATAAATCAAACACAAAACGTTTCGCTCTCTCCAAGGTTCAAAATCTCTGATCGACGTAAAAAAATAAAAATGCGGAAGATTAAAGGATACATTCACGTTTTGCGGACGAAATTTCAAATTTCTCCTCCAACGGTAGCAGAGACGTTAAACCCTTCGGCTTTACCCTTTCCAGTGATTCGCTGTAGATTTATTTTTGCAGAGAAAAATTTTCTCTCCTGGTTTGTTTTTGCTTTTTCCTTGTTTGATGCTTCGTCTCGTCTCTCTCCCCCCTGGTTTCTGGAAAAAAGGAAGGAGAGAGCAGAGAATCCACGTAGGCGTGTCAGGTCAGACATTTAGCTTTGTGATTCCGAAATTACCCTTATACGTAAACCGGAATTCGATTCGACTATTTCTCGTGAACCAATCCGGTTTATGGTATTAGATTTCAATGGAGGAGATGATGTCAACGTGGCGCAAGTTGAGTGAGGAGAATAATTTTGGTTCTCCTCGCCAGACGTTCGTTAATGGCGGATAGTAGAGGAGCTCTTCAGCTTCTTCGTCCATCGTCACCGCGAATGTCTATTTTCCTTAGCTTCTCAAACCTCCACTTATGGCGATTCCAAAACCCTATATTATCCCCCTCCGATTCTCGTCATCTCTATTTCTCTTCCTCACGCTCTACAGTAGATTTGGTGATGGTAGTTCCTCGATTCAGATATAAAATCTGCGCCGTCACGGAGGAAAGTGGTGGGTATGGACGGACGGAAAGAGGGAAAAGGGGCAGGAAACGGCGGGAGCTTTGGGAGGAACTCTTTGAAGATAATGTTGAAGACGACGATGATAATGATGATGGTGGTGGTGGTGGTTTTGACCTGTGGAAGATCTTAGAGGAAATTGTAGATAATGTTTGGATTTTAAAGGTAATTTAGTTTTCATTCGAATTTGCTGGTTGAATTAGGAATCTACTACTGGTAATTCAAAATGTCAATTGTTTAAAGTTATCAAAATTGGTCACTGGTAATAGGTTATGGAGAGATCAGTCAATATTGAACATTTAATCGTTTTGCAGTGAATCTGAACTAGTTTTGATTTCAAATGAGATGGATACTTGAAAAATGTTCATACTTTAAGGGTGGTACTGGTACATGTAAATAAACCAAGATAGTGTTCTTTCTGCTCAAAGCTAAGAGAATTGGCTTGTTGATCTATACCTCCATTATATTTTTGCATCACCAGAGAACAGATTAAGGTCTCTTTTTGTTGGTGTGTAATTTTTACCATATGGTTCTTTGTCACTTTGTAGGCATTCAGATCGTATGGATATCTCCTCCCGTTCATCATCTTATCGCTTTTTCTCAGCACCGGACCTAAAGCTTTGCTCGTGTCACTAGCCGTAGCCATCGGGCCATCATTGTTATTTTATGCGTTCCAGAAATTGATTGGGTGGGATAAACGTAGGAGAACATCGATGGCAAATCAATTTGGGATAGAGGAGGAAGAGGAAGAAGTGGAGAGGAGAAGGAGCAGGGTTCGATACAACCCATCAATGGTTAGAAACAATGTCAATGGCCGCCGTAGTTCAGCTGAAATGCCTTCTAACTTCGGTGGGTGGGACGAGTTAGACGGGCGTTGGACATTTCCCGAGCAGCCAACAAGCGAACCGAAGAGGAAACCGTTAAGGAAGAGGAAGAAAGTAAGAAGAGAAAAAGCAGCAGAACCATTGTTGTTGAGATTATTAGTGTCTTTGTTTCCATTCTTAAGCTCTTACACAAACATGCTCAAGTGAAAACCGAAGAACATTTCCCTTAAACCGAAAACAAACCCAAGTTGTTGTTCACAAATCAAACCGAACCGAAATTTGGTTAAAAATAGAGAGAATGGTTAATTATGAACCGTTTAAACAAAAACGTATGTGCCTCAATTTCAGTTTCAGCTTTACCATTTATTTTCCATGACTTTCCTCTTATCAAGATCATTTATTTCGCTCACTCTCAGACCTTATTGTTCGATTTCTATGGCGAATTTAACGACGAACGCTAAAGCTCGCCTCAGAGGCGTTGTATTCGATATGGACGGAACCCTAACGGTTCCGGTCATCGATTTCGCAGCAATGTATAGAGCTGTTCTTGGTGAAGATGCGTACAAGCGAATCAAAGCAGAGAGCCCTTCTGGAATTGATATTCTGCACCATATTGAGTCGTGGAGCCCTGATAAACAGCAGAAGGCTTATGAGATTATTGCCGATTATGAGAAACAGGGAATAGATAAGCTCCAAATCATGCCTGGTACGGATTCATCCACTTGAATTTTTTTTTTTTGAGTTTGTGTTTGTGCTAAGGAAGTGTTAGGGATTTGGGTTTTGGTCTATTAATCTGTCGTAAAATAAATTGAGAGCTTTTTCCCCAAGAATGGATTAAAGATTGAGAATTTCGAAGTTGGTAGAGTTGCAATTGAGAAAGACTGCAATTTCAAGGCTGAAAAATAAAGTGAACATTTGTTCAGAATGAATCTTGATGTGTACAAGACTTTCCTGTCTATGGAGGTTTGACTTATTTTGTCTTTTGAGAACTTTCCTTAGAGCCCCACATCACGATTTGTGATTTTACTTTCCTGGTCATTGACTTTATGCTGTTGAGTACCATAAGATGATTTAGCAGTTGAAAATCTAGATAGCACATTAAGATTAACTGAAGATGAACTAGTACCATTTTTCTTCGGTGGTTAGAGGTTTAATTCTCTTCTAATAAGCGATCAACTGTGTTGCAGGTGCTGCTGAACTATGTGGCTTTCTTGATTCCAAAAAGATAAAGTCGGTTTTCAGATTCTTCTATCGATAATGTTTGTGTTTGATTTTTTCCTGATAACCATACTAAATGCTAGAAGATAACCAACTGTTGTTACATTTTTTATATACTTTGTAGGAGGGGCCTAATTACACGCAATGTTCAGAAGGCAATCGACATCTTCCATCAACGTTTTGAGGTAAGCATGTTGAAGCTCTAAGACAAATATTAAAATTGAAGACATTTTGACAAATCTGTCCAACCAGCTGCCTGATCGGTTTTGCTGGGTTGCTTTGTTTATCCAAGAAAAGAAATCTGAGGCAGTTCTTTACCATTATTTTTCATTGTATAGGTTATCTTTTCACCAGCACTAGGTAGAGAGTTTCGTCCATATAAACCAAACCCAGACCCGCTGTTACATATATGTTCTGCATGGGACATCCAACCAAATGAAGTCATGATGGTTGGTGACAGCTTAAAAGATGATGTGAGTGGCAGACACATGATGACAAGCCTTAGGTCAACCCTTTCTGCATAGCAAATCGATAAGCAATGCCAGAAGAAGGTCCGTGTTTACGCCCATTAAAGACACTTAAACACCAGACCTTCTTATGCCATTGCTTAAAGATTTTTTATGTGGAAAGGATGCCTATTCCAACTCTCAGACTATTTCTTCACATGTTGACTGAAGATTACAATTGGTAATCGATCTTTGTTTACTCGATTCTGCAGATAGCATGTGGGAAACGAGCTGGAGCCTTTACTTGTTTGCTAGATGAAACTGGAAGGTATGGACCAGATGATTTTTCCGTCTCCGGTCTGGAACCTGATTTTAAGGTTGATTCCTTGTCCAAAATTCAGAACCTATTGGAGACGAACTTCGATCTGAACCCATAAGTGTTTTTCTTTTCTCCAAGTTCCTCATGTTGTAGCTCAGTGACCAAAGTAGTTTCCTACTCAACACTGTGTCTGCTCAGGATAGCCATAAATGTCAAATCACAAAGTTCTATTCACTCTCTATCTTAAGTTGCACAATTGTGTCCCTGCACTGTCCCTAGCGAGCATGTGTGTGAGGGCAAATATTGTTCTGATAAATCCAAAACTTCAATTTTTTTTTTGATGTCATCTCAAGTGTCTGGATCTGATTTTTAGTAAGCCTTCCAACTATTATAGATCTACAATCACAGGTAAGCCCATAATATTATTCTTTTTCATTCAGAGTGAACTGTGATCTTGCTATGTAAAAAAGACTTCTCAATCGCTATTAGTGTTTATACAAGGAACCAAAGAACGCATATATCTTCAAGAAGGTCCCAGTGGGGTCTTGTTGCTTCCTTAGCGTCTGGTTAGCACAGTTAGATCATGAAAATGTCTGTGTAGAATGATACAAACAAAACAATTCTATTTGACCGTGATCTAATGCCATATTCCCAAAATAATGGCGATTACGAATAAGATCAACAAGGTAAAGTTGCCTCCAGGAAGAACCCATGACCTGCAAAATCAGAAGGTTTTGGTTTCATATCAATCCCAAAGATAGTTGAAATGAAGAAACAGAGGCCTACAGAAAATGTTTTGTGTTGTAGGGTAAGAAGTTTACCTGAGCTTCTTTCTGGACTGTTGAATATAAGCCATTGCAGGAGGCAGGACACCAAAGAGAAAACAGTTTGCATAAACACCAGCAAAATCCAGTGCTCTCGAAAACGTTGAGGGAAAGAATGTTGCAATTAGAGCTGGAACTCCAAGTACAAACAGCATCACTACTGCTTCGAATCCGTCATGAGCTCTTACTGGTTCACTATATGAAACTCTCCCATAAGTTCTCTTATTACCCTCCTTCGATGAGAAACTTACCAACCCGATTCTTCCATTTCCATTTGATTGCTTAGACAAAAGCTTCCATGTATCGAGGAGCTGTTTCGGGAAGCTAACAGCGTATCCGATTAAACTGGTAGCTAAGGCTGAGAAAGCAAAGCCTTGAACAGCAGATAAAGCAGAAGGGTTCACAGATAGAAGAAGAGAGATTGGGTCAATGGATGAAGAAGGTACAGCAGGCACAGTGATTCTTGCAAGCCCCAAAACAATTAGATTCCAAGACAACACCATAGCCAATGGCACAACACCGCCTACAAGAATGGCTCTCCGAGCATCTGAAAAGGAATCCCCAGCGAGATTGCATATGAAAGGAGTGATGACATGAAACCCTAGTGTCAGTACCATAACAGGAACCGCGGGCAAAACCGTCGAGAATTTCCAACATGATTGACCAAATGAGGCTAACACATTGGACCTAGCCACAGATAAACCAATGGCCACAAGTGAAGTTATAGAGAAGAGCATGAGGAAGCAGAGACCCCTGTTGGTGAAATCAATGGCATCGAAAGGGAAAAACCCGATCAAGATTCCGGAAACTAGAGGGAATATAGCATTGGCCAAGAATGGATTCATGGAAGGAAACCATTGAGACACAATGGAGCCAATACCGGAGACACAAGCAACCATCAAAGAGAAACTCAGTGAAGCATACACAAAAGCCACAAAAACTCCAAATTTGTTCCCAAACGATTTAGTTGCAAGCCCTGTGAAGCTAACCTCTGCTGCATTGTCTTCTTCCATTGCTGCAAAGCTGAGCTCAGCCACGAGAAGAATAGAAGAGATGACGTAAACCCAAGAACAAAGTAAAGCAATGGTCGATGGGATTGAACCAGATCTGATAGTTGCAGCTGGGAGGCCGAGCATTCCGGGACCCACGGCGGTTCCGATGATCAAACTAACGGCAGCCCAGAAACTCTTTCCCTTCTTATTTTCGTGGGTAATCTCCAAGTCATCGATTTTCTGTAAAGTTTCCGACTTTTCATCATTGGTGAACTCAGAAGAAACAATAGTTGACTGAGGTTCATCATGCTCTCTGCATTTGACAACTAAAGGTGAGTAGAGAGAGCCATTCTGGGAAATGGGTTTCCGATAATCTATAGTAAATTGCATTGGAGGCGAACTCCGAATATGAAGAAAGTCGGAAAACTTGGGAAAACCCCGGCGAGAAGAGAGCGTACGAAGAAGGGCATTTTGGGGGAAAAGAATGGATTTTGAAAGAGAATGGGGTTGGCCAAAAGGAAGAGCCATTGATGCAATGTGCGAGATTCTCTGTCAAGTGGACCTGATTTGATTTTGTTGGTATGAAAGTTTTGGAATTCTTAAGGATGTGTGTGAAGAAGATACCTCTTTAGTCTTTAGGGCTTTGTCTAATAAACCAGAAATGTGGGATTAACCAAAAGGATTGGATTGGTTTAGAAACATATCAAACATACAGTACATTATCCATGCCTTTGATTGGAGTCGTCTAACCATTGGATTGATTACCATTTGCCCCACAGAGCACAACTAATAATTATTATGCCTACCATCTCAGTTATCAAAATGAAAATACTATTATGCTACCATTTCATGTAAATAGAAATGCCTTTTGCCAAATCAATAGTGAGTTGCAAAAAAAAACAGAGAATGAAAGGATGAACATATGCCAAATATATTAACTAGAACTTAACTTAGAATTCAAAAAATGTCGGTAAACAACCAAACTTTAGAGGCAGCAGCAGCAGATTTGGCCTTCTCCTTGTTCAGTTCAACTTTGAATTCCAACAAAGTCAGCTCCATATTTCTGACCCGTTCCTCCAATTCTTGGATCTGGAGACCACCAGCGACTGCTTTCTTCCTCTCCAAGGAAACCTCCTCAAGCTCTGTCTTTAACCAATCCAGCTTGAAGCCCGCTTCCGTTAGCTCACTCAACTCGTTGTGAGCGTTGCTTAGCTCAGTCTCAGAGAAGCTCTGAGGCGGCTTGCGCAGTATCTCGATGAGACCAAGGAGAAGATTCATGTATGATGTTTTCACCCATTTACTCTTTGGTCTGAAATTTACTGCAATGTCTAGGTGTTCATGAAAATCCAGTTCACCGAGGGAGCCTGTCAAAATAAGGATGTAACTAATTATGTTAACCAGATCCAATCCTAGTATGTATCTTGTGTGGTTTTCGATTCATCATAAACACAAACCAACCAAGAGGTTGTAGATTATGAGATATCTGGTTATCTAAATAAGAAAAAGACCGCAGGAGTTTCCTAAGAAAAAGGAAGAAAGATTGAAACCTTAAGTTTCTAAAAAGGAAAAAATAAATATGAAGCTAAAAATAGATAAATACTAGGGGGGGGGGGGGGGGGGGGGGGGGGGGGGATGTGTGTTGTTGTTTTCAAAATTATGGTTTGTAAGCGCATGTCCTTCTCCAAAATCTTGCTTTTGAGGGTTGGGAGAGAGTAGAAGAGAAATATCAAATTTTCCCTTCAAAAACATCTCCTCTATGCATTTCAATATTCTTCGTTCAAGTGTTTTTTCTTGGATGTGACATGTTTCTTGTGGAACAAGGCAATTCTTTTTTTATGTAAAATTCATGGCGACAGATTCGTTCATCCAGTTAAATCCAATTTCCATTAGCCGTACCCGCTTCGACATCCGAGAATTTTACGGCATAAGTCCTAAAGGCATCTCTTCTGTGTGCTGCATTAGCCCAAGATTGATATCTCGCAACCATTTCAGCCCGAGAACACTGATCTCCGGCAACTATGATAACATATTGTTTCCCAAGAAAAAGACCCCCGCGATTGTCCGATGTCAGGTTAGGTCAAAATTACTAATCTTTTCTTTGATCGGAATAAATAGTTTTCTTGAATTGTTTAATCCAGACAAGTCTTGGGATCGGAAGGAACCAAAAATGGTGGGAGAAGGAACTGAAACCGAACATGAAGTCGGTGACATCACCGGAAGATCTTGTCGGCTCTTTACTTAACGCCGGAGATAAACTTGTCGTTGTTGATTTCTTCTCGCCCAGTTGTGGTGGCTGCAAATCTCTTCATCCCAAGGTAAGCCGGTCTCGAAACTAATGAACCGGAAACAGTTTTTTTACACGGAAGACCTTAAAAAAAAAAAACTCTTTACCGGATTAAGCAATAACTATTTGTAGACGATCCAAATTATGTAGTAAATTGACTTCAAGTGTTATTATAGGATTGAATCAAAATTAACTCAAGTTATGTAGACATTGTGGGTTACTTTAGATATAAGAAAAGCTCGAATTTCGTATCTTGGATTTTATATTTCTATCGTAAATGTGATTTGGATATATATATTTCAGATATGTAAAACTGCAGAGAAGAATCCGGAAGTAGAGTTTCTACAAGTGAATTATGAAGAACATAGAAGTTTATGTCAAAGTCTTAACGTTCATGTTCTTCCCTTCTTCCGCTTCTACCGCGGTTCTTCGGGCCGCGTTTGCAGCTTCAGTTGTACTAATGCCACGGTACGACTACGTACATACGATTTTGATTTGTTTTTTTTTCCCATAAACATCTCAGTTTTGCATTCGTATTTGCATTTATGTTTCTATCTAGTATTTTTTCATTCAATTAATTGTAAACATAAACGCTAACACACAGGCAGAATGAGGAATTTTTAAATGTAAAACATAATCTCATATGAACATAAAAGTTGCATTTGTAAAAATCAAAACCTAACTCATTAATTAAACATGAATTGCACGTTTTGGTTTTTTGCAGATAAAGAAATTCAAGGAGGCATTGGAGAGGCATGGGAGGGAGCAATGTAGCATTGGAAAACCAAAGGGGCTTGAGGAGAAAGAACTAATCGCCATGGCTGCAAATAAAGACTTATCTTTCGATTATAAACCCAAATCGAATGGAGAAATCCAAGAGCAAAAAGAAAAAGATATATTTCTCCCGAAGTCTCCAACTTCGGATAAAGAAAAAGAAGTAGAACATTCTCTACTAGTTAGTCCTGCAGGAATGGTGTAACACTCCGGTTTCAGGAAATATGGTGGTGCATGCGGAGAGGTTTAAAAGAATTGATTTGGCCACCTATGTCACCAAAGTGCACTTATTTTTTCGGTCAACTGTCCTGAGAAAACTCCACAGTTAAGCGTGTTTGCGCTGGAGTAATTTCAGGATGGGTGACTTTCCGGGAAGTGATTGTCGGTACTGTGCGAGTGAGGACAAAACACGGGGAAAGATCACGTGGTGATTTGTATGGTCTGTAAACAAGTTTTTAAAGCCTCCCGGACGTAGCGTACCGACCGACAGGGCAAGGATGGGCCCACGGGCCGAGAGTGGACGTGAGGCCCATTAAAAGGTGGCGGTCGGGGCGTTACAAATGGTCTAGCATTATTGTTTTATTTGCGTGAGAGACACAATATAGAGTAGTCATTTGGATATGTCTATAATGTAGTGCAGGTTCATTTGGGGAATATTGTTGTGTTAAAGTTTGTTATTTGGAAAATATTATTTTGTTAAAGATTAAAGGGAAAAAGACTAGAGTAACCCAAATTAAATTAAAGGTTTAATTACTAGAGTATCTCATAAAGTTTAAAGGTTCGTTGAATTATTTTTATGTCTAAAATACCTTTTTGTTTTGTAAGAAAAAAATATTACAAAAATGCCATTAAAATTTAATTACAGCGTGGTAAAAAGTTCCATTTTATTATAAAAAACCAATCGTTATTTTACTTAAATTTGTCGGTATAATTGCGACATATTTATTTTTCCACGACAGACTTATTCGTCCATGACAGACTTACTTGTCTACGATAGATTTTCTTCGCCAGACTTTTTTGGTCCCACAGACTTATTTGAATATGGTTACGACATATTTATAATTTGTATTAGATTTATTTTCCTCGACAGACTTATTTTATGATGACACCACAAACTTTCATAATTTGTGACAGATTTATTATAATGTGTGGCAGATTTGTTTTTTCAGTGGCGTCAGACTTATACTTTTCGATAAAAATTTGTCGCACTGTAACAAATTTGTTCATGGAAAAATAATTACTAGAATGACATCTAATGCTAACAAATTTCTTTTAGGTAATGATATATTTGTTTAATATTAACAAAAATCTGGCGTTTTATATCATATTTGTTAAAGAAAAAAAAATTGCTAGAATGACCTATAGTTGGAACATATGTGTTTTATGTCATGACAGATTTGTTTTATGTTATGACAAATTTATTTTAGGTTTACAAAAATCTGGCGTTTGATAGCAGGTTTGTTAAAGAAAAAAAAGGAAATTGCTCCAATGACCTATATAGTGACAACAGACTTGTTTTATGTTATGAAATATTTGTATTTTGATTCATATGATGACAGATTTATTGTTGTCATATGGTGGCTGATTTTTAAAGTATAATTTTTTTTCAATGGTTACAGACTTTGATTGACAGATTTGTTTTGAAACTTTATAATCAGTTTACGACAGACTTAAATTTCATGTCTTAGTTTTTTAGGTTATGCCATATTTGTTTCAGGAAATTGGGTTCACCTTATTACGACAAACTTATTATTATATACGTGGCAAACTTATTTATAGTAATTGACATATTTGCCATTTAAAATATTAAATGTACATGAATGCAATTCTAGAATTTTAGCCTCCAGTAACGGTTACTTCTTCTTTCTTTCTCTCCAACGTCGCAACTGGTTTCATACATCTTTGATAATTTGTTTCCTTTTTGGTTCATATTCGACTTCATCAATGTTTTCCTTTTGGGTACATCTCTTTATTCTTGGCTTTGGATCACTCTTGCTCTTTGGATTTTTTATCACATTTTTGGGTTCTATAAACGATGTCACAAAACAAAGAGACTTGACTGGATATGAATCAGGAGATTCTCGTATGTGCAATTGGATCTTTGAGAAAAACAGATGGTTGTTTGTTGTTGATAATAGTAGGGGTTGTCGAATTCTAGAAGGTAACCGTCAAACCAGTTATGATGATTGCATTCGAATGGTATATGATGATTACGGGCTGGATAACAGAGTATGTGATGTTGTGTTGAGATACAAGATTTCGAAGATGTTGTTGTAGAAATTACCGGGTGATACACCACCTGTTATTATTGGTAATTCTCGACAGTTTTACGCTTTTTTGGGACAATTGAAGAGGGATACAGTTCGACTTTGTGTTGAAGTGAAGAAGATATTAAATGTTGAATCGAAACAAAAAGGCAAGAAACGAAAATAATTTGGTTAAAGAATATATTGATTTGGCCAACGAAAATGAAGATGAAGACATTGACGATGATGATAGCATATTCGATTACTGTGACGATTTTGACGGAACAAACTCTGATGATGAGAATTTTATCTTGTATAGAATTCCACTAGAAGAAGAAAAAAAAAACCAAAATTGCTAATGAAGAAGGATCACCGGCGTCTGTGGATGCTCTCCTCGAAGTGGTAGTGGCAAACAGAAAAGACTATGATTCTTTTTATTGGCCAAAGAAAGAAATGGTGGATTTTTTTTTCCACTAAAAAATTGTAAACTGTGTTCGATTGATTTTGTTTTTTTTTTCTGCCTATTTCTATTTTTATTTTCTGCTTATTTATTTTCATTTTATATTGAATTGAAATGGCATATAGTCCAAAAACAGATTTTTGGTTTTTATACAAAAATGTTGGGTCATTCTAATAATTTTTATCTGTCAAAGTAGGTAAATTCTAGAAGATTAAATCGTATTGTATAATTTAAATCCATTATTAATAATAAAATAATGTATGTTGTCATGTTGTTGGAAAGAAAGGAGTAGTGTAACACTAACACATGTCCAATTTATACGTGTCGAAATTATATGAAATTGTGAGTGAGATGTGATATTTTCAAAAAATAAGTTAAAGTAAGGCACACAATCGAATCAGAAAGGTCATGGTTTCGAGGAGTTTATGTAAGAATGGGATCCACTCGTATCTTACAAACACCAGACAGTCCGTGAAGTGGGTCCCATGAAAACAAAGTTAACGAACACTAATAATCTCAAGCGCTTTAACGATAATTATACTCTTAAGGAACTCATTGGTAGTTGTTTAATTATTGTTTGTTTCTTATCACTCTTCTAGATTTTTCTCTATTCAAAATCATTTATTTTCTATATTTTTTAATTAAAATACTGGAAAATTGACAAAAATCTTATTCCGTATCAATTCTCTAGATAGAAGAAATTTCTCTCTATAAACAACACAATTACATATGTAAACACACATACTTCTAAAGTTTGTGTTAATGTAATGGTCAGCAAATTATTATTATTGTGGCTACTTTTGTTTTCTTGTATCTGGTTTTCTTAATAAACGACCCGTGAATCTCTCTCCTCTTTTCACTCTCTTCCCTCTCTTTTAAATTTTTTTCCCCAGATTTTGAATCCCTGACTCAAAACAAAAAAAAACAAAGCTTAAGAAGTCATTACGGAATCATGAACAATCCATTACTATCCATATCAAACCCAGTAAAGCTCTTTAAACCACCAATTCCGTACCGAGTAAGCCTAAACACAGCAGCCATTAACAGGGAACAGAAGCAGCAAAGCAAAACCCTTGTCGTGAAATCCAAGTCCAACACAAGGTCAACAACATTGACCAGTAGTGTCTCGGTGGTTAGAAGGAGAAACAACAATGGTGGTGGTGAAACGACTGCGTTTAGGAAAGAGGGTAGAGATAAAGGAGAAGTGGTTTTGTTGTGTGCTTTAGGGTATTGGGTTCAAGGGTCAAGGTGTTTCCCATGGCTTGCACTTAACTTTCATATGTCTCATTGCCTTAACCTCAACCCATCGACGCTTCAGCTTGTGCAGTACACTGCTAGTCTTCCCATGGTGGCTAAGCCCCTCTATGGAGTTCTCTCGGATGTTTTCTACATTGGTGGTGCTCGTAGAGTTCCTTACATCTCCATTGGAGGTTAGTTTGCTTTTCTCCAACTGTCATGAAAAAAGGGTCTCTTTCTTATCTTTTTATCTGCTCCACTTTTGTCCAATTTAGTGTGTTGTTTCAGTGCTTTTGCAGGGTGTAGCATGGGGTTCATTGGCGATATTCCCGGATGCTCGAGAAGTTCTTCCTTTACTTATGGCATTTGTTCTGCTTAGTAACCTTGGAGCATCCATTGCTGACGTTGCTAAAGACGCACTTGTTGCGGAATACGGTTTAAGATATCAAGTGAATGGTCTTCAATCTTATGCGCTTATGGCTTCAGCGGTTGGAGGGATCCTTGGGAACTTGCTCGGTGGATATTTCTTGCTTAAGACACCTCCTAGAATCTTGTTTCTCGCTTTTACAGCTTTGTTGTCGCTTCAGCTCATTGTTTCTCTAGCCTCTAAAGAAGAATCCGTTAGCTTGCCACGGATAAGAAAAGTAAGTCCAGAGACAAGCTCGGTTTTGGGGATCGTAAAGAAACAGTTTTTGGATCTTATGGGAATTGTTCAGGCAGATGAAATCTGCCAGCCTTTAACTTGGGTAGTAGCTTCTATTGCGATGGTGCCTCTTCTCTCGGGATCAGTCTTCTGCTACCAAACTCAAGTTCTAAACCTTGATCCTTCTCTTATTGGTATGTCAAAGGTTATTGGACAGTTGATGCTTCTCTGTTTAACCGTGGTTTATGAGCGTTACTGGAAGACACTTCCCATGAGGCCGTTGATCCATATCGTGCAACTCCTCTACGCCTTTTCAATACTCTTCGATTATATCTTGGTGAAGCAAATAAATCTCGCGTTCCGGATCTCAAACACGGCTTTCGTGCTCTGTTTTTCTAGTGCAGCGGAAACCCTTGCACAGTTCAAAATTCTTCCTTTCTCTGTTTTGCTAGCAAATACGTGCCCTGGAGGCTGCGAAGGATCCATCACCTCATTCCTTGCTTCAACTCTGTGTTTATCATCAGTTGTTAGTGGAGTCGCTGGAGTTGGAATGGTTAATATGATCGGGATTAAATCGACGAATTACGCAAACCTGCCTGCAGGAATTCTCATACAGTCTTTGGCAGCTTTGGTGCCATTGTGGTTTATTCACTATGTTCCAATATCAGAGCCTGGTTTTGAGAAAGAAGGAAAGTGTTGAGATTGACTCCTTTGATTGCTCCTGAAAAAGGCAAAGACAGCAAGAATCAGAAGATAGTTGATGAGAAGCAGAAGAATTAGAAGAAGAAGAAGAAGAAGAAGAAGAAGAGTTCGACGAAGAAGAAATCGGACAAGAAGATGTTGAAGTCAATAAGAGAAATAGAGAAGTCAACTAAGGGAAGTTGGGCTTGTTTTTTGTATTGTGGTAATGGGGAGATTATTAGGCCCAACCAGTTAATTATGTTTGCGTCTTAGTCTAAGGATGATGCCAAGTGTCTAAGGGGAGTAAAACAAGGAGTTAAGAGTCCCAACTCCCAAGAGAAGTAGAGTGGCTACTAGCAAGGTGGCTGGTGTGAGTCCTAGGTCTAGGGGTGTGGTCTAAAGCACTAGAAGTAAGGTCTAAGGTATGAGTACAAGTATGTGTAGAATGTTGTATAAGAATGGGTGTTATAAGATGGAAAAGTAATGGATGAGAATGAAGATGTTTTAAAAGAAAAACGTTTTATACAAAAACAGAGAAAGAGAGAAAACAAAACCTGAGAGAAAGAGAGAATTCCAACAGAAAGAGAGCTTCGAGTAAGAAAAGCCGAAGGAATAGACGTGTAGGGGAAGTCATAGGTCAGGATGTTTTTTTCTTACCGTCGAGAAAGAGAAACATAAACAAGAATCAATCTGAGTTACAGTTAGAGATAGTTTCTTCAGCTGCTATAGTGAGATGAAAGATTTCAGATGTGGCAATCAATCTCATTGTCTCTAGGGACCAAGAGGATGGATACTGATGTTGTCATGGATGGATGATACTAGATTGTCAAGAATCTGATAAATCTAATCAAAGCATCGATGAAAAAAGCAATGTTTTCTTTTCAGTCCACACCAATCTTGCTGCAGCAACTCAGCAACATTCATCGTTCTTGGTATGGATACATGAGATCTTATTTGTTCACACCAAATGTGCCTTTTATAGCGGTGGTTATCGTTTACCGCAGATGTCCAAGCGCCTCATTTGTTCAACATTATTGGTACGTGTTACATGCAGAGGAGACCCGACATATAGTTCAAGTAACAAAATATATATATACTTTTAATCAGACTTTGAGGATATTAGACTGATCTTTTATCACAAAAAAAAATACTCAATTTAGCTAAAACAATTAATTGGTCAAAATTCGTTTCGATAGTGTTTACGAATAATGTTTTGGTAAATCGGCTCGCTATGGAAAATGGTCGATGTTGGTAAGTCGGGTTGCTATGGAAAATAACCAAAGGTGTCATACGAGATCATCTTCTGACAGGATACGGTTGGAACTGGTTCATTGCGGAAAGCCAATGCACATAACATCTCGTACTAGAATAAGACATGAAAAAGGTTCCACGTGGTTAGGTTTCATTTGAGAAATTTTGGTGAATTTTAAGAAAATTCGTAAATCTCCAATATCTATGAGAGCTGCGCATGAATAATATCATAAATTTCAAGAATATTAGGATTTGAATTTAAGTCTAGGTTAGAGCATTTTGAAATAGTAATGAAATTGGTATGTTATTTTGTAAACGTTTTACCGGTTTTTATAGCAAATTGGAATTGAATAAGAAAAATAAAGGCAATTAGAAATTTCAGTGGCTGAGATTAAATATTCCACTGATCTTGTGGTTGTGATTTAAGGAGCCTAGAGGATTAGGTGTCATTTAAGGGCTTAATGGTTTTGCTGTTTTGCTTTTGCATGAAGGGATAAGTCAAAAACTATTATTCTTGCTTCGTTTTGTATAGTTGATTTCTCTATTTAAGAGCAACTCTGACTTCTTTCTAGCTTCATTACTCGAAATCCTCTCTTCCTCCTTGACTCTTCCACCTCCGATCACCTCTCATTGCCATCGATTTGCCTAAACTACCATAACCAGCTTTTCTCCTCCTCTCTCGAGTCTTTCTCTTCCTCTTTAATTTAAATAACGTTCAATAAGTTTGACCATCCATCATGTTTCTATATCATGTAATTAAGACACGATAACAGTTAGGGAAGATGAGAAATCATCATCGGAATCCCTTTCAACTCGTCAAAGTTCACTCTTCTGGTAAGATTTCTAACATACATCTCACGTCTAAACCATCCTCTAGAGCTTATAGATCATATTATAATATTTTCAACATTAAAATATGGGTGGAAGCCATAGATTCCAAGTTTATCAGACCACTTTGGTTTTTGCTGATCAACGACGGTCAATGGGCAAGTCATACTGTCAAATTTTTATAGTAGGTTTCCGAATACACCGACTTTCTCTCCTAGTCTAAATAGGATCCTAGGAATCTATTGTTAACCTCAATTTTTAAGATTTTGATTTGAACACCTAGGTGAGCCTGGTCAAAAAGGTTTTAGTCTAAAAGAATATAAATTGCTTTATATATATATATATATATATATATATATATATATATATATATATTCGATAACAGATTTAAATTTCAGTAAATTGGTATAATCACTTTCAAAGATTTCATATATCAATATAAGAAAATTTATACATGTATTTAGATCAACCGCAAGTATAAGAAAATGTATATGTATATTTTATGCTATAAATTTTTTTATCACTTTTGAGTAAAAGTATATATTTTATAACACAAACGAATATACACTTCCTTATACTGATATATGAAATCTTTAAAAGTAATTATATCATTATAAATAAATTTTATATTATTTTATGTTATAATATATTTTTTTAACATACTTATATACGTAGCATATCTTGATTCATCATTTTTCTTAGAGGAAAAAATGACATCCAAAGATCTCATATATTAATATAAGGAAACATATATTTTTATGAATATATCTATATATCTATGATATAAATTTTTTTTATTTATTTTAAAATAGAAAACATTTTGTAAGATTAAAAATACATTTCCTTATATTGGTATATGAAATCTTTCAAAATGAAATTTTCTCTTTTAAAAAAGTGACGAATCAAGACATGCCACATATAGAATTATGTTATAAAAATATTTTCTAACATAGAAATATACATTACCTTTTTATTGATATATGAAATCTATGGAAGATTTCAATTTTGAAATAACTCAATCTTGAATACTCATAGATTTAGAGTTGTTTGTAATCCATGATAGCTGATTTGATCTACTTCACATGTATATAAGAGAAGTTTTGAGTATTCAACATTGAGTTATTTTGAAGTATCTCTTTCTATTTAACTAATGTGAAATAAACAAAATGGAGGAATAGTATTTAATGCAATTTATTTTATATTTTAGAAATATTTAAAAAGAAATAAAAGATATTGCATTTATTGTTTAGCTTTATTGTTAAGGTTCATTTTAACAATTTGTTTTTTAATTAATGTTACCAATTTAAATAATATTTAAAAACCACACAATAAATGCATCAAAATTTGAAAAGAAAAATAAAAAATGCTGAAAATTGTTAATATATAGAAAATGTTAATCTTTCCATTTCTATTATGTAATTACTTATGAAACAATGTCTTTTTCATAAAAAGCTGTGCAAATGAATGTAGTATTGACACATGCATTCTTTGTAAAACTTATTTCTTAAATAATAGATAGGGTATATGAATTTCATATTTTACTAAAGGATGCTTTGATTTTGTATGAACTATTAGATGATATTTTCTTTGGTTATCACATAATTAACCAAGATATAAAATAAATTCTTAGAACAGTTTGAAAAATATATTTAAAATACGATAATTTATTTTAGAACAATATTACACTATTGAGAATTCTCACTATCGTATTTTTAAAAATATAATTTCAAAATAATTTGTTAAAAAGTGACACAAAAATATATGATAAATGTGAATTGTACTATCGTAAAAACAAATATTTTATATATTAATTGAAAAGTATATTTCAGAGTATAACCATAAAAATTTAAAGAAATTACCGAAAATGACACTATAATTAAATATAATATCATTTTAGTATATATTTTGATATTTTTCTTTAAGTTAAATATAAATGTATATTTCCTTTTTCGCTCGGAATAAAATATCCTAAATATTTTTTTTCAACTTCTTTCAGTTTACACGAATATTTTTTCCGAGCAAAAAAAGGAAATATACATTTATATTTAAATTAAATTAATATCCTTAAAAGATATTGTATTTATTCTAATGTTATTTTTGGTACTTTTCTTAAAATTTTAGGGTTTTAATCTGAAATATATTTCTCAATAAATATACACAAGTTTTTTTTATGACAGTACAATTTACATTTATAGTTTTTGAACTATTATCATGAATTTAACGTGGACGGTTGAGATTAAAGTTTAAAAAAAAAAATTCTTAAAAAGATATTGCCATTTCCTCTATAAATACATGATTCTCGTCAATTATCAAAGCATCTAAAACTCGTAAGCAAAGAGAGAAAAACCAAAACTTTCTGCAAAGATCTTGCCTTCTCGTTTCTCGTAGTGTAAATACAAGAAGAATTCACTTTTTTCTCAGTATCTCTTGTTTCTCGTAGTGTAAATGTAAAAACGGATAAACTAGCACGAAAAGCTCGCACTAAACCGCTTTATATAACATATGTAAATAATATCCCTCGAAGCTGGCTATGTTGAGCTAATCTATCAAAGTTGTTGACAAAAAAAAGATCTTGCCTTCTCTTAACACATTTAACTAGCAGAGGAAATGAGGTATTCTCCGAACCTTTATTTACAATTTTATTAGTTATCATTTATGATGAATTCCGATCTTAAAATTCATATATATATATATATATTAATGTTAAAAATATTGATTTGAATATAAAACTAATCCGTGAAAAATATTTTATTACAAAATCTAAAAGACAATTTTCCAAAACTTTGTCCCTATCCATATCGATATGGATTTTTGCGGATGGAAATAGATGACATCTTTTAACTTTTTCTAATATTTAGTTGTTCTTAATTGTAACCCTTATTATTACAAGATCTTTGATGTCGTGGTTTTATCCATAAAATAATGGTTATAACCCCAAAATAACGAAGAGAAAAAATAGAGTACCGGCCGCTGTAAATTATGATTTTTAACCATAAGAAGATGGAGAAAGTTAGTATAATTTTACAATTTTATCCTTTTTTTAAATGAAGATAAACCAAAAGTTACATATTGGGTTCAAGCCCATCAATATCACGTTTTAAATCACCCAATCACATTATAATTTTTTTTTTAAATAAATAAATATTGGGTTCAAGCCCATTAATACCATGATTTAAACGACCGTGTCACATTAAAATATATTTTTATAATAAAACATTTTTAACAACAAAAAACATTAAAATATTTAAATTGGATGAAGACACATAAATAAAACGAATAAAACATTTATAAGATCTATGTCTCTGTTCTAAAAAACATCTATAAAAACTAATTTGAAATAACATTGACAAAATTTGTAAATACACAGTGGAAACACTCCTTTTTCGTATTAACAAATATTTTATTACAAAATATCTAAAACATATTTCAGAGATCTGTCCATAGAGGCATTTGCGGATGGAAATAGATGACATCTTTTATAATTTCTAAAATTTAGTATATATTAGTTGTAAGCAGGTGTATTATTATAAGATCTTCGATGTTGTGGTTTTAACCGTAAAACCCCAAAATAACGAAGAGAAAGCCATAGAAGCGGCGCCGCTGGAAACTAGGGTTTTTCAACTATGAGAAGATGGAAGAAATTAGTATAATTTTACAATTTTATCCTTTTTAAAATGAATATTAAACCAAACACTGCATATTGGATTCAAGCCCATCAATATCACGTTTTAAACTAGTCTTATCATATTATAACTTAAAACTTTCAAATAAATATTGGGTTTAAGCCCATCAGTATCACGTTTTAAACTACATTGTCACATAACAATTTGTTTCCTTGATAAATTATTTTTGTCAACGAAAACATTATGCAGATTTCAATTAAATGAAGACACATGAATAAAACTAGCATAAACCATTTTAAGATACATGTCTATGTTCAATAAAACATCTATAAAATGAATTTAGAACTATAATAACAAAATTTGTAAACACACAAAGGAAAAACTCCTTTTTGTATTTTTGAAAGTATTTAAATTAAAATTACAAATAGATTTAAGATTTTGTCAAGTATATATATATATATATATATATATATATATATATATATCTGTTTTTGGAAAAGAAGTTTTGTCAAATATTTCAAAATTATTCGTTCATTCTGTTGTAACATCTTTTTCATTTGTAATCAATCTCTGCCTATTATTGCACGAATTAATTACAAATGAACTAACCCAATTTTGAAATTCTTATATTTTTTTCCAAACAGGAACAGTTCCGTGGACAAGTTGAGACAGCCTCGAAGCAATGCAAGCACGCTAAGACCGGGTCCGAATCGTGACCCGAATAGTTTCCGGACTCGGAGCCCGGGTGTTGTTTCTGTCTTGGGTTCATTGGAAAGGATGAGTACAGTGATGCCATTTCCTGACCTCAACCTGATGCCGGATTCTCAATCGTCGACCGCCGGAACCATAGCCGGAGACACTGTAGTCACCGGAAAGCTAGAAGTTAAGGCCGAGCCAATTGAGGAGTGGCAAACTCCAGTGTCGTCATCCTCCGATCAATCAGCAAGTAACGATCATCTCATCGCCGAGTTTATACGTATCTCCGAGCTCTTCCGTTCCGCATTCAAGCCGCGGCGGGTCGAAGGATTAGACGGAGTCTCCGTATACGGATTGGAGGCCGGTGCGATCGTTGCTATACCGGATGAAGATAACCGGGAATTGATTGAACCGCCTCCGGGATTTGGGGATAACCGAGTCTCCTCCGCCGTTGTCTCGCCTCCTCCTCCTCCTCCGAAATTCAAGAGACCGACAGAGCTGGCGAGAGTTGCAATTCTAGGTCATGATCAACGGAAGCAACTCCGACAAGTCATGAAACGAACTCGGATGACTTATGAGTCTCTTCGGGTTCATCTAATGGCGGATTCATCTCTTGTTGGTCGCCGGCGTAAACCGAGGAGCGATACCGACGCTGCGAAGATGATGAGGAGGCTTGGATTGTGGCTAAACCAAGATAAGCATATCGTTGGTTCAGTCCCTGGTATTGAGATAGGCGATACATTCTTCTATCGCATGGAATTGTGTCTCGTGGGCTTACACGCCCAGCCGCAAGCTGGAATTGACTGTTTAACGGCTGAACGGAGCCCCACTAAAGAGCCTATAGCTACCAGCATTATTGTCTCAGGTGGTTATGAGGATGATGAAGATAAAGGAGAAGTTATAGTTTATACTGGTCACGGTGGGCAGGATAGGCAACACAAGCAGTGTCAGGACCAGAAGCTAGAAGGTGGGAATCTGGGAATGGAGAGGAGTATGCACTATGGCATCGAGGTACGGGTGATTAGAGGTATTAAGTATGAGAACAGTATAAGCTCGAAGGTGTATGTCTATGACGGTTTGTATAGGATTGTGGATTGCTGGTTTGCTGTGGGGAAGTCTGGGTATGGGGTGTTTAAATTTAGGTTAGTTAGAATGGAAGGGCAACCAATGATGGGCAGTGCGGTAATGAGGTTTACACAAACACTTAGAAGGGAGCTGTTGGAGGTTAAGCCAAGGGGGTATGTTAGCTTAGACATTTCTAACAAGAAGGAGAATGTCCCCGTGTATCTATTTAATGACATAGATGGTGATCAAGAACCGAGACACTATGAGTACATTACAAAGTCTATCTTTCCTCCTGGAATTTTTGGTCAAGGGGGGATCAACAGGACTGGCTGTGATTGTACTAACTCCTGTACAGATGATTGTCTCTGTGCAAGGAAGAACGGTGGTGAGTTTGCATATGATGATAACGGGCATCTATTGAGAGGAAAGCATGTGGTATTTGAATGTGGGGAATTCTGCAAGTGTGGTCCGGGCTGTAAGAGCCGTGTGACTCAAAAGGGATTGAGGAATAGGCTAGAGGTTTTCAGATCGAAGGAAACCGGTTGGGGTGTCAGGACACTCGATCTAATTGCAGCTGGTGCGTTCATATGCGAATATGCAGGTGTTGTTGTCACAAGACATCAAGCTGAGATTCTGTCAATGAATGGGGATGTTATGGTCTATCCTGGTCGCTTCACAGACCAATGGGGTAACTGGGGTGATTTATCTCAAGTATACCCGGATTATGTTAGGCCGAATTACCCATCTCTCCCTCCACTGGATTTCGCAATGGATGTGTCAAAGATGAGGAACGTGGCTTGCTACATTAGTCACAGCAAAGAACCGAATGTGATGGTGCAGTTTGTGCTGTATGACCATAACCATCTCATGTTCCCCCGCATCATGCTATTTGCGCTGGAGAACATCTCACCGTTGGCCGAGCTAAGCCTGGACTATGGCTTGGCTGATGAAGTCAACGGGAAGCTGGCCATCTGCAACTAGTTTACAAATATTGTTTATGTGCTATAGCTTGAGGTAAATTTTCATCATAATGTTGTTATATCCTTGGTCTCTCTGTCTTGCTCCTATGGCATTAATCTGTTACAACATTGATGCAGATGGAGAAAATTTTGAGAAAGCCTTTCTCTGCTCGTTTGTTGTTATGTCGTCCCACCTTTCTGTGAAGGAAGAACGGGAGGCATGGTCGGAGAGAGTTATGCATCCATTTTGGGGTGGTAAAAACTTCTCTTTGTCAAATGTAACCTTTGTTCTGTTATTAATGTACTGAAATTTTTTGTATGTTTCTCTTGTCGCTCATTTGATGGAGCTTAAAGCTGAAAAAAAAAATGAAATAGCAAATCAACAAAACATTCTGTAAAGAATTTTTGTATAAAGGCTTTTGAAGTTGTTTATTCATTTATCTTTAAAAGTTTGCTTTTTATTCTGCAAATTGATCAGTATCATCACAATTTGTAAACACATCCATTTATCTCATCAGATCTTTTGAGAGTGTTGTTTGGAGATCGTTGAAAGGATGTGATTTCAAAGATTGGTAATTAGAAACCAGCCTCCAAAATATATTATTTTTGATAAGCTAAGAACCTTCTTGGAACTATGTGTCTCAGACTAAGTCTCAGAGTCAAACTTGCTCCGCTTTTGCCTTAATTGGTGACATGAAACCAATTAAGGCACCTTCATTACTCTTCTAACAAAAGGAAGAAAAAAAACATATCTTTACTTTAAAAAGTTAACCATAAGAAATGGTTCAGTTGTGAATAAAATAAGGAATAGCTACCAGAGTCTCTCTTTGTTTATTAATTTTATACACAACGAAGAAGAAGAAGAAGAAGCTAAACCAGAATTAATACCAGGACTACATTTCGGTTTACACAACCGGTATATCAAAATATAACTAAACCGAATTGTTAATATGTCCGATAACGGCGGAGCGAGTGCGACCACCGTCACCTCGTCGAAGTTTCGGTGGAGGAATCCGAAATATCAAGAACCTCCAGGTTTGTGCTTAGTTTCTCTCGATTTCAATAGCAAGAACAATCCAATTCTCCTGTGAATATGCCCTTTCGGATTTTGGATTTAGGGATTGAAACAACTCGGATTGATCTTCTAGGGTTTAGGTCCGTCTAAAGTTTGTAGATTCTGTCTTTGATCCATGACGTTTCCGTCTTCCACTACTTGTGCAGCTTGAGGAATGCTGACCTTGGCTGGGATTGAAAATGAAATTGGAGAAGCTGGTGAAGAGAGTATCTTTGATATAATATGATGCTTGATTACAAAACACAAAACCAGACAAAAATCTTAATGGTTTCTTCGCTTATCCGGACCAATTATCTTAACAAGCCACTCCGGCTTGTATAAAGCTATAACATGCCCTAATATCAATCCAAACAACAGTCCTGGTACACATCCTATTACCACTGCTTTCCAGTTTAATATTTCTTCTTCTTCTTCTTGCTCTGGTTGTTGTATTGGTGGTGCGTTAGTCCTGAAGCAACTTTGTTTGAGAGGAAGACCACAAAGCCCTGCATTCCCTTCAAAGGAGGATTGTGGTTGCCCAGTGATTTGTGTTCCTTGTGGTATTTCACCCGTGAGTTGGTTATGAGACACATTTATGTACGCCAAAAACGAGAGGGTCTTGAGTCCATTAGGAATAGTCCCTGAGAGTTGGTTTCTTGACAGGTCTAGTGACTGGAGCGCCTTAAGATTTTCCAAAGATAGAGGAATATGGCTTGTGAAACCGTTGTTTGATAAGTTGAGTGCAATCAGTGCCTTCAAGACACCGATAGATTCAGGAATCTGTCCTTCGAATCTGTTTCCAGAAAAGTCAATGTTGCTGTAGAAAGTAAGGACCTTTTTGTGCTCCATGAATAGACCTTTGTATTGCAAATCTGTGGTATCTTCATAGTTATACTCAGGGTTGTTGTAGTCTCCCATATAGATTCTCCCATTTGTATTCATCTGGAGTGATGATGCTTTCCAATTCACGAAGTAATTTGGTGGCAAGCTTCCTGTAAAGTTGTTATCTGATATTTCAAGTATGCGCAGCTCGGGAAACGCAAGGGGACCTTGACCAGGAAGATATATAGGGCCATAAAATTTGTTTGAACGGAGTGTAAGGACTTGCAAATGAGGCAAAGCCTTGAGCCAGAAAGGAAATGTGTCTTCGATTCTGTTGTTGTCAACATTTAGAAACTTTAGAGAGGAGCAATTCAGAAGAGACCTCGGAAGCTTCCCAGTTAGTCGATTGTAACCAACATCCAGTGACCGAAGCAAGGCACCATCATCGAATATGTCTGGAAGACTTCCCTCCAAGTTGTTCTTTCGGAGATTCAGAGCAGTGAGAGAGCTTCGGAATTTACTCAGACATTGAGGAATTGAACCGGTGAAGTTGTTGTAAGATAGATCAAGAGCAGAAAGAGAGCTTCGGTTGCAGATTGTAAGAGGTATGTTCCCTGTGAAGCTATTGTTCCATGCAGATAAGAGGTTGAGAGCGTGTGGTGGTTTAGGAAATAGTCCTGTAAACTTGTTTACAGCCAAATCTAATAACCTCACTGATGAATGCACTAAAACTTCCTCCGAACCTTCAAAACCTGTGAAAGAATTATTGGAAATAGTCACTATGCTCAGACGAGGAAGGTTCCAAAACCACTCAGGGACTTTTCCTTTGATTCTATTGTGGGAAATGTCTATAAGCTCCAAGTTGCGAAGGCTCTTTAAGAAGTTTGGGAACTGACTGATGCCACAACCCGACAAGGCCAGATTTTTCAAGTTCAAGTTCAATGGGATGTCTGGATATGAACCTAAACTGGCAGGTGATAACTGATTTCCGGATAATCGAAGGTTCAACAAAGATTTGAGAGAGGAGAATAGCCTTAAGTCAATTGGGTGGCTTATGTTTAGGGAAGCAAGATCGAGATCTGCGAGGGTGATATACGTAGAGATAGGCCCTAGGATTTGTGCTTCAAATGGGTTATTCGCAAGGCGTAGGTTCAATAGCCTAGATGAAAAAGAGGAGTTTGGAACGTCAATAGGACCGGTGAGATGGTTTTCGGTCAAATCAAGTGTTGACAAGAAAGGCAGTGTAAGCAGAGAAGAAGGGATGTTTCCAGATATGTGATTATAGGAAAGGCCTAAAACGGAAAGCTTGGTTAGATTCTGTACAAGTGGAAAACTACCGATGAGCTCGTTATAGGTAAGGTCTAAAAAGGCAAGCATGCTTAGGTTACTAATTGAGGAAGGGACTTGACCGATGAAGCCATCAGTGGAAAGAGCCAAAACCTCTAGTCTGTTGAGATTGCCAAATTCAGAAGGGATTGAAGAGGAACTGAAATTGTTGAAAGAGAGATCAAGCGAACGGAGATGATGCAGCCCGAAGAGGCTACTGTTGGGCTTAAGGATTCCAGTGAGACAGCCACGTGGGAGCTGTAGCTTTATGACCATGCCCGTCACGTTATCGCACCGTACTCCATTGAAGTAGTCAATTTGGTTGCAATCGCGGGAATCAAACTCGTTCTTGAACTGCGTTAGGGCTTGAATCTGGTCAGCGCGGCAAGCAGCAAGTCCAAGAGCATCAATCATAACGAAGGTTGAAGCAAAGACACAACAAAGTAAGAGTACCAAGAGAAAATGCATACGCAGACATGACATGGTAATCATGAAAGCTTTTTTAAGAAGAATAATATTCTTTAAGCAAAGAGACGGACAAGAGTTTTAGTATGATGTAAAATAAATAAAATACGTGTAAAATATGTGGTTGTAATATCGTAGAAGAATAATATCTTATAGCATGTTCGGGCGAAGACTTTTAGGCTTGTAGGTAGTTAGGTTTGGATTAGTTGATACGTGTTAGATTCACACTCGGTAGCGTAACTGTGAGGGAAATGGCATTAATCAGTTTATATATTGGAGAAGACTTGTTCAACTTTCTAGAGAGATGGTCTGTTGTAGCCTTTACTGGCTTATAAAGAATAAGTAAACTTAATTTAAGATTGCGGCAGAGACTAGGATTTTGGGTTAAAGAATAATTAAGACATGGTCATCTTAAAAGTTTGCCTTTTTATTATGGAAATTGATCAGTGTCATCATATTTTGTATACACAGCCATTAATCTGATCTGATCTTTTGAGAGTGTTGTCAATTTCTTGAGCCGTTTGGAGATCGTCATAAGGATGTGATTTCAGGACTAAAGCATTCATTGAAACATTGCCTCCATTACATAAGTCAACTATAGAGAAAGAGACTATAATTCAAACATTGATGGTTGGAAACCAGCCTCCAAAATAGATCATTATTGATAAACTGACTGCTTAATACTAAAGATTCAATCAGAGTACAATATTAAGTAAACTAAAAGCTTTTTGGAACTCTGTGTCTTCAGTCTAAGTTTGTTTGATTTGTTCAAGTGAAAGTGAAGTGTGTTTCTCCTTTGTGTTTTATAAACAACGAAGAAGAAGAAGAAGCTAAACCAGAGAATTGTGTAAATTAATTTAAGAGTTTTAGACCAAGACTACATTTCGGTTTACCGTCAACCGGTATACATAATTCAACTATACCAGATTGCTATATTTGGTCAAGTCCTCTTGCGATCACCGTCACTCTAGTCGATTTTTTGGTGAAGGCTTCGGAAATTAAGTACCTCTAGGTGATTTCATAAACAAGAATGATCGAATCCTCTTCTGTAAAGTTAGGACATGAAGTAGAAGACAGACTCTCTCTTTGTTGGATTCTCTGTCATTTGCCATTGTTTAATCCATTTTCTCATTGAAAAAAATATTCATCTGTTGTTGACTTTCATGACAACACCTTGTTTTTGATCCATGACTCGAGGAGCGACACTGACCTGGCTGAGATTGTAAATGAATCAGGAAAAGCTGGTGAAGAGTATGTCTTTTATACAATATGATGATACTTGATTACATACACATGAACTACTTGACAGAGTATCCAAAGATCAAACCCAAGAACCAAGCAACTCTTAACGGTTTCTGCCCTTATCCGGACCAATTATCTTGAGGAGCCAGTCCGGCTTGTATAAAGCAATGGCATGTCCTATTGCCAATCCAAACAATAGTCCAGGCCCATACCCCATTGCTACTGCTTTCCAGCTCAACACTTCTTCTTCTTCTGTGTCATCTTCGTGTTTTTCTTCTAGTGTTGGAAAGCAAGTTTCCTGGAGAGGAAGACCACAGAGCCCTGCATTCCCTGCAAAGGAGGATATAGGTTGCCCACTAATCTGTGTCCCTTTTGGTATTGCCCCCATGAGTTTGTTATGAGAGGCATTTATGTACGCCAGAAACGAGAGGGTCCCGAGTTCTTGAGGAATTTTCCCCGAGAGTTTGTTTCGGGATAGGTCTAGTGACTCGAGCTCGGTAACATTGGCAAAAGATTGTTAGCAAGATTCACCTCACTGAGACGTGGAAGAATCCAGAACCATCCAGGCACCTTCCCTTTGATTTTATTCTTGGAAATGTCTAAATATTCCAAGTCTTGAAGTGTATTTAATAATTTCGGGAACTCTCGGATGTTGCAGTCCGTCAAAAATAAGTTTTGCAGAGTCAATGGGATCCCTGAATCTGAGCTTAAACTGGCCTGTGATATACTATTACCGGAGAGATCAAGTTGCACCAAAAATTTAAGAGAGGAGAGGATTCTAATGTTAATTGGGTAGCTTATGTTTATGAAAGAAAGGTCAAGATCTTTGAGGGTGAAGAGATTTGAGATAGGTTCTAGGATTTTTCCGTCAAATTGGTTATACCCAAGGAGTAGATGCTCGAGCATAGATGACAAAGAGGAGTTGGGAACTTCAATAGGACCGGTGAAATGGTTTCCACGTAGATCAACATATGACAAGAAAGGCATACTGAGGAGATAAGAAGGGATGGTTCCACAGAAGTTATTATTGACAAGTGCTATAGCGGAAAGCTTGGTTAGATTATGTACAGGTGGGAAATTACCGGTGAGTTCATTTTCATCAAGACCTAAAACGGAAAGCTGGCTGAGGTTACTAATTGAGGAAGGTACTTGGCCAAGGAAGCCGTTAAAGGAAAGAAGCAAGACCTCTAATCTATTGAGTTTTTCGAATCCGGAAAGGAATGAAGAGGAGGTGAAGTCGTTGTGAGCGAGACTAAGGTAACGGAGATTATGTAACCCAAAGAGGCTACTGTTGGGACTCAGAGCTCAAGAGAACTGATTATCGAAAAGCCCTATATAAGATAGCTTGCTTAGATTCTGTACAGGTGGAAAACTACCGGTGAGCTCGTTTTGGGAATGGTCTAAATAGGAAAGCTGGCTTAGGTTACTAAATGAGGAAGGAACTTGACCAATGAAACCATTAGAGGAAAGAGATAAAACCTCCATCTATTTGAGATTGCCCAAACCGGAAGGGCGTGAAGAGGAGGTGAAGTCGTTAGAGAGATTAAGGTAACTTAGATGGTGCAGTCCGAAGAGGCTACTGTTGGCTTCAGAGTTCCACCGAGGCAGCCACTTGGGAGTTGTAGTTTGTTGACCACACCAGTCACGTTATTGCACCGGACACCATTAACATAGTCTATGTGGTTGCAACCGATGGAATCAAACTCGTTCATGAATTGCATAACGGCTTGAATCTGATCGGGACGGCAAGCAGAAAGACCAGTAACAAGAGCATCTATCGTTAAGAAGCTTGAATAAACAAACGCAGACCCGACATGGTCGTCGTGAAAACTTTTAAGAAGACTGATATGATATCTTTAAACAAAAGACAGAAGATTGGTCTATATATATATTCATGCTCAGCGAAGACTTGGAGCTTACTAAAAGTCTTGGTAGTGGGGATTGGAGAAAATGATGTCTAAGAGCCAATTAGATCATGAAGTGAAATCCACGTTAATGTTTCTATAATTATATTTCTAGAGTAAAATTTGTATTAGAATCAAATCAGTCTGAATCATCTAACATGCGTTCACCACTAGCTTAAGTGCTTCACAAAAATGGCACTAATCTCTACTGATATTTTCAAAGAAGAAATCGCATTGACTTAAAAAAGAAGACATTGTTCATACAGTGTTTCAAAGCAGGTGACGTGGCAGAGTGACAAAGATTGAACGTCCTTGTGGGACAGTGTGATACCTATTCTTATAGAGTGAACTGAATACCGTATCATTCTCTCTTGGGCCGAAATGAATTCTCGGGGAATTTTGGTAGTCCCGATGAAAACGACGTCGCAGGAGGATTCATTTTCTGACAAATAAATAAAAATGAAGGGGAGAAACAATCTAATATTAAACTGGATTCTAGGATTTAAGGACAAATCTAATAACTTGACTAATGAATTCAATAAAACTGTTGACAAAGCTTTCTAAACCGTTGAGAGAATTGTTACCAAGACTCACAAAGCTTAGATGAGGAAGACTTCATAGCCACTCGTGGACTTTTCCCTTGATTTATTGTGGCAAATGTCTATAAGCTTTAAGTCTTAGAAGAGTTTTTAAGATGTTTGAGAACTCGCTCATGCCGTAGCCCGATAATAAAAAGCTCTCATTGCAAGAAAATTAGAGTGGTCTGTATTCCTCTACGCTCAGCTCATTGTTCGGCACAAGATGCGGCTCCAGTTGCGGTTGTCTAGGATTATGAGTTTGAGGCGGTGTGGTCGCTGAAGTCCCGATAAGTGTTCGGAGAAGAAGGTTTATGGATTCCTGAAGGGACTCAACCTTCGCTGCGAGGTTGGTTACCTCCCCAGCAAGATCGTTAAACATTCCGTTCATGTCCACGGGCTCTGTCTCCATATGAAGTTGACACGGAAGATAAGTAGAGACCAATTGCGACGACTCGTGAACATTGTCTGAACTGAACTGGTGTCCTTCAACGACCGCTACATCTAATAGAACCGGAAAAGCCGTTGTGGCTGTGGAACCCTGTTGGCGAGCGATCTCGGGGTCCAAATCGATGTCAGAGTTGGGACTCAAATTTTGAGTCGCGAAGCTCTGCTCCTCCTCCTCAACGAAACCCTGAGTATAGTTGTCGACATAGGTCTCACTTGCCCGCATGTGATTCGGGCAAACCAAAGCCAGGATCGACGGTATTACACTGTCAGTAGTTTCGACCTACAAACAGGAACATTTTAAATTGTAGGTAATATATATATAACGTAAATTTGATTTAAAACAGACGTAGAAATCTAATAAACTCGAATCATTAAAACGTACCATCTCGTGCCGGATCTTAGGAAACGACTTCGAACCAGCAGTGTGGCGATGCAGCCAATGGCCACGTCTTTTATATTTGAGTAGTTTTTTCCTACAAAGTACGAAACTTCTTGGAGAGAGTCACAGTGATTAACAGTGCTAATACAAATCTCAGAGAGTTGGTTTTAACAAAACAAAAGAGATAAAAAGGAGAAAAAAACAGATACCAAAAAAATCGCATCTTCTTGGAGAAGAAGAAGAAGAAGGAATCAACTTAGATCTAGGTTTTAATATTTATTTCTTAGAGATGGCCATCGCCAAGATTTCACCAGCAACGCCAAGGTTTCACCACCAAAGGCTTGTAAGTGACAGGTTAGTGTAATCCCTTATGTTTAACTAACTGTAAGGGATATTTTGAGTTGTTAATACATTTATTATTTTCACCATATCTTTGATATTTGTTTTTTAATGTTTCTGAAAACATATTTGATCTAAATGCTTATGATAGTAGAAATTGACGAGAAAAAGTATCCACAAGTGACATAGTTTCTTGGATCAATAAGAGCAAACTCATAAACAAAACAAAAAAAACTTAAGACGATACTATTAGATAAGCGCTTCAAATATTTACAGTGTAGTAAAAAGAAATAAAGAGCATTCTCTTCGATCCATAGTATATGGTGAAATCGCAACCGAAAATTAAAAGACAGCCAAGAATAAGCCTAAAGAAAACCCAAAAAAAAAAAAAAAAAAAAAAAAAAAAAAAACCATTAGAAGAACCCAGAGAAAACACAAACTGGATTTAAGATCAATCTAGCTTATGCTTCTTCTTCTTTATGCTTGCTTCAGAAGTATCTCAGACTTGCAAAAAGCCAAAATATAAAACCTGTAACAGCGTATTGTCGAAAAGAGATCTAAACCGGCTGGTTTCTAAGTCTCTCGTTCGGTTCTTGATGTCTTGCAGCTGCATATATTAAACATGTTTCAGTCCAACCTTTTCTTTCCAACTTTTCAACAAACAATAAGAGAAATCAAGACAAGATGATAGTCTACATACCGAGTCCATTAGCTTCAGAGGTTTTCATCACCCGAAGCCTTTTCACCGAGGTGATGAACATTCTGAAAGATAAAGATGGAAACAGATTAGATCATATGAAAATTCATCAGATTTTAAGTGATAATGACCTCATGGTTTTTGGATCTATTACCTCCATGGAACATCACCAACAAGCATCCAATCTCCTTCCTTATCTTCATATGTAAGTACAAACTCGGACGATCCATCTAAAAGCCTCAAGGGTTTAGTGAACTGACCAGTTAACCCGATGGTACCCGGATTAGTGCGAAAGAACATATCTTCTAGTGTTTGCGCCATATTCTCGTAAGAAGAATGAGCATTCAAATCCACTTTTCTTCCGATAGCAACTCCATCCATGTTCACCTTAATAAACCCAACCTGCACTTTCCCATTCACTTTCTTTGTCACATCTTTAGGCTCCTCATCATTCACTTTCTTCTTACCTGCTTCTTCTTCTTCTTCTCTTGCCGACTTTGTAGCTTGGTTATTAACCAAACTGTTCATCCTATGTGACCCAATAGGAGGCCATCCCACAACTTGACTGCTAGAAACAAAGTAAACATGACTCAGGACTTGTGGATATCCAAATGAATCAAGAACAATTTCAAGAACAGATTCAGCTGTTCAAGATTCCTAATTCCAAAAACAGAGCCCTTCTTCCTAAATAACTCAGATCAAGTACACACTAATTGGTTCTGAATAATTGAGCTTTAGCCTTTAGCAAAATAAGAATCTTTAAGAAACGCCTGAACAAACTCTGTTCTAGGCAATTTCACATCACGCAAAGGAACAAACACTAAAAAGATATATCTTTGAAACCAAAAAGCTTAAAAAGACGAACCTTGAACGAGGAGGAGATGCACCAGCGTGAGAAGCAGAATCAGCAGCTCGTTTAGAGCCAACAGAAGGAAAATCCTTAGCCGTCAAAAGCCTCCCACGCTCACCCCACGCGCCGCCACCACCTGATTTACCAATCTTTACCGCCGTTCCACCGCCGAGACTGAGCCCTAAACCGAGCTCAAGCTCACTCTCACCTTTCCCCATCTCAAGTTCAGTAATCATCAGAGACCACAACAAGAACAAAAACCCACAAAAAGAAAGAGCCCTAGAATCCAAAATCCACCCAAAAGAGAGAGTTTTTTGAAAGTCAAGAAGGCAGAGAAAGCAAAGCAAAGAAAAAACCTGGGAAAGGAGACAAAGAAAGAGAGAGAGAAGGAAACAAGAAAACAAACAAACAGAAAGAGACAGAGAGAGGATTTTAAGGGTTTCTTGAAATCTGAAAGAGAGAGTTTGAAGAATTGAAGAAGAAGGAGAGAGATAGAGAGAGGATTAGGTGGTGGAGAGTGTGATGAGAAGCGTAGGACCCATATGTCTGGTAGTGGCCATACCAACAACTAGAAATGCCATTCTTCTCTTCTTTAAACTCCTTTCTCTCTTACTTTATTATTTCTAATTAAATTATTAAAATATCTTTTAACTTTTCTTCCCGACATTATCAAACTTGTCGTGCTCTCGTTTGCGTTATTGTTTTCTCCTGTGCTTAAAATATGATAAACAAAACCAAAACAAATCTTATTAAACTATATATTAAAAACTAGTTGTTTGTGTTGTGTTGTGTTGTGTATTTGTGGAAAGGTTTGTTTTTACGTCACACTTTCTTTTCTATTTTTGCAAGAATTTGTATTCGTTTCGATGATTGCTATATGCACTTAGCTATGCTTTGTATCATGTTCATCATAGCAACAAAACTGCTATTTATGTGAATAATGAATATGTGTATAGCTAAATGCCAGTTTTGAAAAAAGTGGGTATAATTTTGGATTACTACTGGAATATATGAAGATAGTGGATATACAACTGTTAAAATTTTGATTGGAATGACTAATCATTTTGTTTCAAAAATTATATTAATCCTAAATTAATCTGTCATCAACTATTTTATTATCGTTTGAACTTAAAGATTGTTATTAATATCAGTGTATATGTATCTTATGAAAAATTATTTTGGATTTGAATATTTAGGAAAATACCGATATATATAACATTTTTATTGACATGATATCTTTACTTCACTAATCAAATTAGTTTCAATTTAATATTCATGTGCTTCAACAAGTCATTAAATAATGTATATGCCCCTTCCTTTTTCTTTTTCTTTTGTTTTTTTTTCGTGGAGGACTATGATGGGTTTCTAATAAAGTGAGAACAAATTTGGTTTTAATCATAGGAATTATTAAATAAATAGTGGTGATGAGATTATTCATCATCATGTTTCTCGATATGCTATGATGATCCTTTGAAAACTTTTTCAATCGCAATTGATGTGTGGAAATTTCTCTTTTGATCAAAATCATGACTAAATGAGAACATTGTATTTTCTTATTCTATTGATGGATTTGTTATAATTAAAAGATTTAGTAATTTCGACGATCTAAATATTAGATAATCACAAATATACACACATCTAGATATTTATTTATTAATCACATAAATTTATTAAACTGTAATTACTTAACTCATATATTTTAACCAACGAAACTATTTTTAAATTTTTAAAATAACTTTAATCAATCATGCTATTAACATTTAATCACTAACCCATAGCTTATTGTAACATATGTTTGTTGTAAACTCGTGATCGTCTCACTCAATGGCATACGAATGTCTTTGTTCCATGTATTACAAGTTTGGAATCACGCTAGCACCTAATTTTCGAATGTATTTTTGTTCCCTCCATATGGTTTCTACTCACTAGGAAGTTCATACAACAATCGGAAAAATTGTCTTTTTCGATCCCAATAATTCGTAAGTGCATTTTTCAACATGTACAAACACATAATGCTAATTTCAGTCCAAATTTTCAAAAAATTTAAATTACATACTTAAACTTACCATTTGCTCAATTTAGAATCTTCGTTAACAGATGTTAGTCAACCATTATGGATGCTGACTTAGTTAACACGTATGCGATGAGATAGCATTAAAACGACGTCGTTTTGCAGTTTAAAATTTAATTTTTTAAAAAATTTGTAAGACCCAAGAATCGAATACATGACCATGGACACATTTAAAGATACCCATTACCACCTGAGTTATAGTCAACTTAAAAAAATTACAATCATTTATAGTTATATACATATAAAACGATAATATGTATATAAATATATATGTATCTTCTATTTATATTTATATACAAGTACACATTATTTATTTCTATACTTTTACTAAAAACGTTAATATATATAATATATACAATTACACATATCATATATATATATGTAGAAGCCTTGTCTATATATATATATATATATATAACATGTATATATATGTTATAATATCATTACTCTTTATAATGTATTTATAATATATATATAATTTTATATTTATATATATATTATACTAACTTTTACTAAAACGTTAATATATATAATTTATATAAATAAATATATATATATATGTGTAGTTGTATATAAATATAAATTAAAGATACATATATATTAATATACATATTAAGTTTTATATGTATATAAGTATAAATGATTATATATTTGTAGATGTTGATTATAACTCAAGTGGTATTAGGTATTTTTAAATGTGACCAAGATCAGGAGTTCAATTCTCGGATCTTACAAATTTTTAAACAAATTAAATTCCAAACAGCAAAACGACGTCGTCTTAACGTTTCAGTTGGGTCACCTCTAAACTCTAAACCCTAATGTCACTTCATCGCATACGGGTCAGTTGAATCAACATCTGTAACATTTAACTAAAATCTGTTAGTGATAATTTTAAATTAGGCATAAAATAAAAAGTTTGGATATATAATTTAATTATTTTAAATGTTGGAGTTAAAATTAACACTACATATTTGTACAGATTAGAAAACACGCTTTACAAATTGAAAAAAAAAACCTTTTCGCTACAACAACCTACATCAACTCTTGCAGAGGTTAACGACTTTGCAGATTCCATGCAGTTTCAAATCTCCCGGTTCAAAGGTCATAAAACTTTTCTTACATGCTAAAATTTATTAGTATAACACCAACAAAATTTGCGAATTTTGGCAGACAAGTTATCTATTGTGGAAGCTATCAGGCCGTCAATTGTCATACTATTCGAAGTTGGTTAATTTCGCTTTCGTTTAAAGATTTAGATTCATCTTCTTTTCTTCTACGATTTTTTTTTCCTGCAAAATTTTATTTTGGTTGTATTTTGCAACAATAGTAACGGTCTTTTTTTTTATATAAAGTCAATAGTAACGGTCTTACCAGGTGAAGTTCAACAAATCATTATATGCTTTCTTTTAAGAGTTTAAAATGAATATATTAGATTGTTATAAAGTTTACTGAAATAAATATGTTGAAATTTCACAGTATGAAGATACAGTAATATTTCACAAAACCAAAAAAGAATTACAACTGTTTTTATTTTCTTTTTCTTAGAAGAAACTCAGGACACCTGAGAACCTCTTCAGACTTCAAAGCGACTTATTCTCTCGGTTCCAAGTACTACCAGTTAGTCAATATCAAATATTTGATTCTATGTTTTTCACGTTATCTACGTTTGTTCTAGAATTGCGTGTAATTTTAATATTCGCTTTTTTCCTACTACTTATTTTGCAATTTTATTCACTTCTTAGTTTTCATTTTTCTTGGGCTATCTGTGTCGTTCCTTTATAGGACAAAAGGCACGAACATTGCTTTAACTATAAAGTCGAAACCCAAGTGGGCTGTGGGGTTATCTAAAAAGGTAAAATACGAAAATACTAGATTATAAGGAACAGTTATTTATAAATCTATCATATACTATATTATTTGATGAATGTTGTTAAAAAAAAAATTATCTAATCAATTAGAGAGAATTTCAGTAACTCAACGGGTATATCACATGGCCAAAAATCGGTAAGATTCTTAATTAGAGAGAACATTTTCGCTATTACCAAAAGTTGGTAAAATTCTGAATTCGAACACCAAAAATAAAAAAGAAATTACATAACATGTTTTGGTGCTTGGTATAAAAAATTTATTAGTCTAAAGTCTAGACCCGAAACTTTTCGGTTAAAACAAATGAAAACAAAAGTTTGAGAGAATTGATGTCTTAAGGTTTACTACTACAAGCGTTAACAAAGCCGATATCGGGTAGAACCTAGAGAAGCATCAGCTTCTGGCCTTCGACATTATAGTGGTAGAAAGGGTCATCGGTTTGAATACCCACTTAAAACTGTTGAATTTTATGTCTTTTACTTTTCAAATTTTTAGAACCGGCGCTGAATATTGATATTGTATTTAGGGGTTGAGTGCTTAAAGATTAGGTTAACAGACACTGGATATATAATAACAGTTTAAATTAAGACGGAATATTGAAATTATTTTTGAGATTTTAAAACACTAAGAAAGTCAAATGCATAAACAAAAAGCTAGGCATACGAGAATAAGAAACAAGAAACAAAAACTTAGTAACAATTACTAACAAGATAAGTAACCAAAAAACTAAGGAATGCAAACAAAGAAATTATATAAATTCAAAATGAATAAAGCATTGGATCATGTGGCTTTAATATATATGAAAGCAATGAACAAGAACAAATCATGACATAAGGTGTTTCATTAGGCATAAACCTAGAGCATGGAACACTTATTAATGACTAATCCATTTTCGCTGCACCAATCTACATGTTAATTACCTAATTTGCTAAATTCTTATTTGAAAATTAATTAAATAATTAATAAACATCAATAACTAAGTCCATTAAACACAATTCACCTTCACTTCAGCTCTCATCGTGTAAGAACAAATTTTTTAATATTAGAAAACAGCGTATCTCCGAAAAAATAAAGCTTAGATCTAAATGCTCAAAAAGTGGTTTAATTTAAAAAATAATGTAACTCGAGATGTGAGTTTTTCTCATTTGCTATTCGTGAATTGAATGTAAAGGAAAAGTGATACATTCTATTATTTTGTAAAGCTTTTTCAACATCCTGAATTTCAAATCGATTTAGTTCGTGTATATTTCAACGAATCAAAAGAATCAAAGTTCTATATGTAACGAATTAAAATTGATCAAATGTACCGTGAATTGTGTTTGTCTCTTGAGAACATGCAGCAAGTTGAGAGTCAATATCATTTGGAATCATAAGGAAAAGACAAAAGCAGATTCATGATATATAATTGTAATCAAATGTTGAGCATAAATGATGGAGATGACTTCACGCTTGTAAATATATATATATATATATATATTGATAAAGTATAAACGTTCTAAAATTGTAACATATATGACATTCCAAATGACTTTTCACGCTTGTAAGATATAAATATATATATATATATATATATATATTTGTTTGATTTTACTGATCTTATATTATTAACATTCCGACTGTAACATATGACTATTCTAAGAAATAAAAATATGATAAGGTGTTAGTTTGTAAGAGGATTGTATTCTGTAAAGTAAGATATTAAGCATTAATCATGCTTTTAGAAAGTGATAAATTGTTAATACTTTCATATAATACTCTTTTATAGGCTTAAATCAATATGCAGAAAAGCTAGTGTTTTTATTAGGATCATAACATTCGGCTTAGAAAATTTTCAGTCAAGACTTAGAGATTAAATTAATATTGTCGATATTAATATGCTTTAAATCCTATCATAGATACTCTTTTTCTATCCTTATCTTTGTTGTATACTAAAACCAACATGTTGTGTTTTTGTGATTTTTTTAATCTTTTCATTTCATTTCCACAATAAAAAATGAAAAGAATTGTTTATATATATAACAAAGTAAAAGGAAGACGACTTATTTCCCTCTCAGAACTATCATATCGAATCAGGTCCACACTAAAGTATGAACTCGCTTTATATATCTCTCAGAAAATACTTGTAGATCTATTTATCTCCAAAACGAAAGTTCTATATCTAAATCCCCATAAATTTATACTTCTCATTTAATTACCTACAGATATTGGTTATAGTCGGTTTATTGTTTACTTAACCATCTAACTAATTTACTAAACCGAATTAGAAACCCAAATCGAAAATTACAACCCGATTTCACCCCAATTACAACCCGATTTGTACCCAAACAAACCCGATTTCGATAACCCATTTGGATAATCGTAAAATCTCTTTTCCCATCTAAGAACCCTAGAAATCGATAACCCCAATTCGAGTTAAGAATTCCGCGAATCGAGATGGCTCTAGTCCCACGAGAAGTACAAGCGACGGATGATTATGATGAAGAAGTAGAGGATCGAGATGAGTTTCACATTGCGAGGCTTGCAGAAGCTTTTACGAATGAAGAAGAATCAATCCGTCATGACCAGTATGAGAGTGACGAGGATGAAGAAGAAGCTGGTAGAAAGAAAGATACAAACTTCAGACGAGGTGATGGTTCCTTGTTTAAAAATCAGACGTTCTACAATGGAGTTGCTTTCAAGGAGGCTGTTACAGATTATGTGCTCAAAACCGGTTATAATCTGAAACAGTACATGTATGATAGGGATAAAATTGGTTTTAAATGTGTTGACTGCAAGGATTGTGAATGACAAGTATATGTTTCATCTCTTCCAAATGATGCAATGTGGAGGATTATGATCTTAGTGGATAAGCATAGTTGCATTCCTAATGGGGAGTGTGAGATGTTTAAGGTTCCAGTGATAGCTAGGTTGTTTGTTGATAAGATTAGAGACAAACCAGAGCTTTACATGCCTTTAATGATTGAAGAAACTATCAAGGAACAATGGAAGATCTCGGTTAGTAGGCATCAATGTCAAGCAGCAAGGAATAAGGGATACAAATGGATAGAGTTGGAGTATGATTTGCAATTTGCACGTCTCCGGAATTATGGAGCTGAGATCTTAAATGCAAATGAGAATTCGGTTGTGGTAATAGATTCGGTGAAGAATGATGAGGGGAAGGATTTGTTCAATAGGTTTTATGTGTGTTTTGATGTACTTAGAAGAACATGGAAAACACACATGTAGGTCACTAATAGGAGTTGATGGGTGCTTCTTAAAAGAGAATATTAAGGGTCAATTGCTTGTTGCTTTAGGAAGAGATGCTGATAATGCTATTTATCCTATAGCATGGAAGGTGGTTCAAGTTGAGAACACTGAAAATTGGGTATGGTTTGTGAAGAGGTTGAAGATTGATTTGGGGCTAAACGATGGTGATGGATACATAATGGTCTCCGATAGGCAAAAGAGATTAATAAAGGTGGTTGAGTTGGAGTTACCGAAGATAGAGCATAGAATGTGTGTTAGACACATTTATGCAAACTTGAAGAAGAATCATGCTTCTAAAAAATAAATGAAGTCAATGATTTGGAACTTGGCATGGAGATACAATGAAGCACAATTTCAGCAGAATTTGGAGAAGCTATTTGCATATGACACTACGGTTTACAATGATGTCTTGAAGTCAAATATGAGGAGTTGGTATAGGGCATTCTATAAGATAGGCATGTGTTGTGAGGATGTTGAAAACAATTCCACAGAGTCATTTAACAAGACAATTAACAAGGCAAGAGAGAAGCCATTTGTGGCTATGTTAGAGTGTATAAGAAGACTTGCTATGGTGATGATTGCCAAGAGGTCTGCTATTTCGCATGATCATAAAGGTAAAAAGCATATCTTCTTTCATGTTTCAGGTTTTTTAGTTATCTGAGTTTTTAATCATGTTGTAGGCTCTTCTGTTTCATGTTTCAGAATTTAGAATTTAGGAGTTGTTTCGGTTTGGGATTTGCCTACTGCTTCTGATTTTGTTCATGTTTTGCTGTCTAATGCGACAGAATCAGCTCCAAAAGCTGAATCACCATTTAAACATACGGATTTTGTGAGAGAATGACATGTTTATATTTTTATTATCAGGGATATGTACTTCATATGTGACAGAATTCCTTGCAACTGAGCATAAGAAGGCTGAAGTGTGTCAAGTGAGTTCCAGCACCAATGGAATGTTTGAAGTAAGTCTGAGTGGAGACACTCACAGAGTAAGCTTGTAGAGGTATACTTGTACATGCATGAAGTTTCAGATTTGTGGCATTCCCTGTGAACACACTTATGGAGTGATATTGAAGAAGAAGCTTGTTGCTGAAGATTTTGTGTGTCAATGGTTCCGCACAGACATGTGGAAGAAGAATTACACAGATGGAGTTATTCTACAAAGAGGAGCTCGATTTTGGCCTTCTACAGAAGGTGATAATGTACATGTGCCACCAGCACCAGCACAACTGGTAGAAAGAAGGTAACTAAGACTGACAAAAAGAGGAAGAGAGGTGTGAATGAGTCTTCAACCAAGAAGCAACCAAAACATAAGAAGAGAATCATGCATTGTGGAATCTGTGGGACAGCTGATCATAATTCTAGGTTCCACAAGAAAAATAATGCAACACAGGTTTGGCATTATGGGGTTTGCAATCTTATGTCTCCATGTCTGGTTTTTTTTTGTGGTTTATGATTCTCATGGTCAGTTTTATTGTAGGCATCTGGAGCTTCTCAGATTGAATCTTCTCAAGGCTATATCACTCAACCTTAGGCAGCATGAATGGAATGAAGCAGAAGCTTAAGTAGGACTAATTCAGTTTTTTGTATGGAATGAAGCAGAAGCTTAAGTAAAACTAATTCAGTTTTTGAGTGGTTATGCGGGTTCAAATTGGTTTCATATCGGGTTTCATATCGGGTTTGTGTGGTTTTCCCTCGGGTTTAGTTCGTATACCGATTAAACCCAGATCTATGAAGATTTAGATATAGAACTTTCGATTCGGGGATAAATAGATCGAAGTCATATTTTGATGTGGAACTGATTCGATATAATACTTTTAAAAGGGAAATAGATCATCTTCCCCAAAGTAAATGATATTTGAAGCCATATAAGATTATCTTTATCCTAATATTTGATTTCTCATTACCTGAAAAAGGATAAACATGATCTTAATTTGTAGGATTAGCTATTTCACACAACCCAACTTGCCAATATAGTATTCTGAATTATTAGCATGGTCGGTACACATTTTACGGTCGGTACACATTTTACAACAATCTTTTACGAAAAGAAAGTTACAACTTTTGTATTAATTTTTTACACTAGTTAAACGAATTTGTTGCTTTCCGTTAATATATAAACGAAGTTAGACACACAAATTTAGATATATTTAAAAAATGGAAATCTATTGCACTCTTATAATGTATGTGTCAACTTATCTTGTGAGATAATACGAAGCTCAAAGTATTGTTTATTTGTATATATAACTAGAACAACTTCAAACATGTTTACCTAAAATAACACATTGCCGGTTTAATAATTTTCAATGATTCAATAGGCTCTTTTTAATATTTTAAACATATATATATATATCGTATTTATAATAAATAGTTTTAACAAAAATATGTTAAATTCTACGTATTTAAATATTTTGGTGTATCATGTGGACAATTGGACTAACACGATTACATGATACATCTATAGTTAAGTGTTTTATGAGTAAGCAGAAAAAAAAAAACTCAGAATTTGAATAGTAATATTCTGGAACGATGGACAGTATAAAATAACCATATTACATGCAAAACAGTAGAATGACAATTCTCTTTATTTATATCACTAAATTGATGAAATGACAAAACAGTTGTATATAATCAGTAGAATCATTTCACTGTTCTAAATTTTACCAAGTTACCAACAGGCAATAGGATCCGCGAAAATACGTGAGTGCTAGAAAATGTTGTGACGAAAGTAAATAAAAATGGTTGTGAAAGGAGGAAAAAGGCTGTCGTTTTAGGGGGACAAAACGACAAGGGCGCGTGGATCAAACCAAATTTTTAATATTAAAAACGACACGTTGTTCAATGTTCTTTGCGGACCACCCGGATGTTATACCTGTTTAGTGCAAGACACAAATCCCCTTTTTCGCGCCTCTCTATTACTGCTGCTCTCACGCGCCTTTTCCCCATGTTCTTACACGCGCTTTTTTTAATCTCATAAGTTGAATAAACTATACGTATAAGTGACAATTAATTGATTTAAATTCAAAATTATAAAAGAATCCATCAAAAGTGATCTTATTTTTCTTTCATCGCTCACCGTGATCACATTTCTATTGGATTACACAAAGCAACACACTTGTCGTATTCAGAAAAAATAGTAAACGAGACAAAACTGAAAACAATAAGAAATAACGGTAAAATATAACTGCTAACAAAAATATAATAAAAATAAAAAAGAACGACAAAAAATAAAAATATCATTTTTAATATGGTTTCTAAAATTATTAATTGTTAAAATACATATTCCAGCTACATGAAATTAGTAATAAGTAATCAAAATCATCATTGGTTTGATAGAAAAATTATCAAATAACCGAATAGCCAAAAAAAAAAAACTATAACTTCTATATAAAATTTATAAGACTCAAAAATATAGATTATAAAATATAAATGGATTGATAGCATCTTAGTTTCTCTACTAATTTTTGACACATCCAAAATATATAAAATAAAAAATAAAACTTAAAAAAATTAATATTAATAAACATGCAAAATAAAATATAAATAGCGGAATCACATCAAATTACCATACATTTTCATCTCATATTCTTTCTTTTTAATATTTTGTATGTATATTTGCTCCTTTGTCAATGACAATTTCAAGAGTATTATAAAAGATATTCACAAATATTTTCATTCACAAACCAAATATAATAAAAGAATATTGGTCGGTCTAAAATTTGAAAATATAAAATAATAATCACAAATAACTCAAATCATCAGTAGAGCCCAAGCGAGGCAAACGCCCAGACCCACCTTTCTTCTTCGACCCGTCAGGATCCGACCCGCCTCCACACACGAATGTGCACTCCACACCGCACAGATTACTAAAACACGAGAAAAGTCCGTTACCTCCTTCAGTGTGACGGCGGTTATGCTTCTTCTTCACCGCCGGCGTTTTCTTCCTCGAGCTTTTTCCTCCACCTGCGTTTGCAACAACAATCGCGCCGCTTCCTACATCGCTGCTTTGATGACTCGATCCGAGATCGTAAAGCGGCGGAAGCTCCGTTCGCCACCGCTCGAGTTTCGATCGGAGACCTTCGATGTTGCTGTCGTCGTCTAAGCTCCATTCGCTGAGAATCGAACTCTCTGTTTCGTTAGCTTGCGATCTCTCTTTCGCCATCTTCTGCGCTACTTCTGATGGCGACGGACCTAATTCGGATTCGGTTAAAATCGGCCGTCCTGCTAAATTAGATCTCATCGGAGTACCGAACTGTAGAGGCGATTTCATCGGTGTAGCCATGTAGTTAGATCGAATCGGAGTTGATCCGACGATGTTGGATCGTAACGGAGTTGAACCGAGGATGTTAGATCTCCTTGGAGTAGATCCAACGCCGACGGATCTCATCGGACTAGATGTAATCATGTTGGATCTGATCGGAGTTGACGCGACGATGTTTGATCTCAACGGTGTTCCGTGCCTCGACAAATACGGTGAAGCGCGGCTGCTGGTGTGGTCGTAGTCTCTAGGCGGTCTTGGTTTCTCGATCATTGGTGTAGATCTTCTCGGAGTTTTGCGTGAACGATAAGGTGACTCTTCGTATTTCTCGTGTCTCTCACTTCTTGGCCGCATCACATTGTGGCTCTCTCTTGGTGATTGATCTATGAAATCAGGCTCGTATGAATCGTATCTCTGACTTGGGATCTTAGGGGATTGATAAGGATGCACATAATCGGTAGCATCGGAATCTGACGTCGTCGAATCGTGTCCCGACGTCGTAGGTACAGTTTCCGATTCGCTGCTCATCAACGCGCTTACTGGCTTCCTGTTATCCACACGGCTCCGTTCAGCTCTGCTTAGAAGATCGGAAACAACCATTGAGCTTGTATCGCTTCTCGTACGGCGGAGCATCGGTGGTCTCGAGACTACGGATTGGTACTGTTTTGAAGATGGAGATTGTGGATTCTTTGAGCTTCCTTTGAAGCTATTAAGATGCAAATTCTGCAAATGTGGATCTTCTTCTCCAAGCAAATCTCTGTAACCAACTGCAGATGAGTCCATATTCGTGTAAAGTGGCATACTACGCATTGATCCGTCAAGTATTCCTACACCGATGTTTAATATTCCCTGAGGACGACCTGATGGTCGGCGAACTTGAAGCGCCACAAATCGCATTCCGGGAGGCGATGTACGGCGATATTCGTCGTTGCTTCGGTATCCAGGTCGACGATTTGGAGGGATTAGGTTGCTTATGAGGACACGGATTGTGCCGACGTGAACATCACGGAACCAATGCAAGGCGTAGATTTCGACGACGACAGCTGAAGTATCAGCGTAGATGAAATCCTCGCTGACTCGGAAGACGAACTTGTCGTTCCAAGTTGGGTTTGCACCGCCGGTGTAATCTACGCGGGTGGTGAGTTTGCGCTCGGAGTGAACCCAAGCCACCGCGTAGGTCTTCATTTTACGTGAGACAGGAGCTAGATCCTGAGCAGAGATTATGTTGAGCTCTAGTAATTGGAAAGGAGGAAACATCGACATTGTTGTGGACACAATCAATGTGTGTTATTCTTCCTCTTTTTTGGTAAAAAAAAAATAGTGTGTAATTCAAATCAGTCACATTTGATGGAATTAGGAGAATTGAAAGAGCTATGGAATTGAAATGTCGAATTCTTGATTAGCCCCCTAAGGAGTGAACGATTCTCCATTGGATAGATCATCTTGATTGTTATTCGTTTGGTGGCAAATCTCCGAATGGTATGGATAAGGTATTGGCCATTGCTTCCTATCTCTTATTTTTTCCATGTTTTTATTAACCTTTGAAGCAGAGAGAGGAGAGAGAGAGAGAGAAGAACGAGAGTCAATCTTAGGTTCCATATTTGGGTTGTGTTGTGGAGAAAGAGTAAATTAGGGGTAATGTGATCATCTTTTAGTAGATTTTTTAAAGTTTGCTATATTAGGAGTTAATAGGATCAAATTGTCAATTCTTAGAGATATTTTCAGCGATATCAGATATGAATACTCTTTATGCACAACGATACAATAGACACCAGAGGCTAATTGTTTTCTGGCAAAGTGGTTCACAGATCATTTATGAAGTCTTTTTTTGTTGTGGCTATTAGGGTAAGGCGAGGTTTCATCTATATCACAAAGCTGGATTTATTTATTCGTGTGTTATTAATGGGCTTTCTGATTCGTAGCCCAAATTGAGTCAGTCATGGGTCAAATCCGAAGTCATTATAATGTGCGTCTGGTTAGGGTCGAGTTTTACTGTCTCACTCTCTCTCTCTGTCTCTTTCTCTCTCGTGATCGTGTGAGAGCTTTGTTCTGTTTCTTGGTAATGGCCTGTACAGCTATATCCTAATTTCGTAAGTTCCTGTTATACACAGTATATAGTAGTTCGTCTATTAAAGTAACAAATGGACCACCCTATGCCCATCTCATAATATGCAATTAAATGCCAAAACAATTACTACAAGATTCATCAAAACTTGTGCAGAGAGTATTGATGTTTGATCCCAAAAGGTAAATTGAGTATCAATTTTCGCTATTACTACACTTCTCCATGAAATCGCATGAATAATGTAATATAGAAAGAATTACATCAGTTTCACTCGAGACCACATGATATTACGATCATAAACAGCATACACATACATAACCCATGATGTAAAACTTTCATATTTCTAAAGATTAAAAAGCACACGATTATTTTCTGTAAAATAAGATTTGAATAATGCAAATTGTCACAATAATACAAAACGCGGTGGAATCCTACTCATTTACAAGAAACAAAATAGACAAATAAAAATTGCCACGTTGTTATATCAATAAAGTAACTTATCAAACGAGATTTTGATAAAAAAAAAAAAAAAAAAAAAAAAAAAAAAAAAAAAAAAAATGTACCAAAAACAAGTTGGCAGAAAAAAACAAGTTGACAGAAACTCAAAAAGCAACTTAACAGTCTAGAAAACAAAATATCATTAAAACATACGAAAAGAATACTGTATAACGTTATTTGAACATAATATGCGATGGTCAAAATAGTAACCTGCTGCAATATAATGTAGAATCTACTACAATCACATGATCCATAGTAAATAATTGCTAGTATAGATATAGTAAGTAAATTAATATCGGTTTGAGATTTAGCCATTTTTTAAATTAGCTTATGTTTTTTTTTTAAAGCTGGAAACTAAGACAAAATACTCAAGGAACTTCAGATGATAAAAATCATTTACATTTTTTAAAAAACAAATTGGAGTACTTGTCGCTCTTCTAACATATTTTAATGGTCCCAGCTCTCTCTCCATCCATCCCATCACAATTTCCATCTACCAAAAATATTAAAAATAGAGTAACAATTTCAAGAAATTTAAAAATCGTGAATTAATTGCATGCACCTCGGAGTTCACATTAACTTTTGCCTCTATTTCGGGTTTGGATTCATTTTGTTGTCTTCATCCTATTTACTTTCAATAATCTGCCAAGAAAAAAACATTAAATAATTAGACAATCAATTTTGCCTTTGTTCTTCTTCTCCTCCACATATGCATGTGTATGCCTATAGACAAATGCATTCACTTTCATTTTGTATACTAAAATGTGTGTGAAGATTTGGAATATCAGATAGAATCTTACAACCAAATCCTCGAAATCAATCTGCTCAAATTAGAAAGAGAATATCAATAATACGTTGCATGCGTATGTACTACGTATGAATGTGTAGACTGTAGTGCTTAAATACGTGCATGAATGTAGAAGTATACGTGTATGCATGTGACATTGTCTATAGGGAAGCAGAGAGAAAAACAATATAAATATATGTATGTACCGTCATATTTCTTCTTCATCAAGTTTTTGACGAAAAGCAAACAAATGACAAGAAATCCAACAGCAGCTGTTCCTCCTACTATTATTGCCACCGTTTTGCCTGTTGTTCCTGTTTTTTTTCCCCATCAAAACCATTTAATCATCACTTTTCTTCATAACAATATATATATATATTGAATTTACTAACTTTCATTTCCTAAAGTTTACACTATCTTTTTTTTTTATTCTGCTATTAGTAAGTATAAACTCAGAAGAGTAATTGTTACGAAATGGTAGCAAATTAGAATGTTGAAAAAGAAAAAAAAAACAATATTTATTTTGGAAAAAGAAAAAAAATCTCAATTGGAGCCTGAAAACGAAAGAACAAGTCTCACACTGAAGCCTTTTTTGAATTAAAGTGAGAAGATAGTCATATTTTATAATCAAATAAATAAATATTTAATTCAACATCGAATCATTTCAAACAAAAAATAACACTTTTTCAAGATTTTCCAGCAAATTTAGAACTTTGATTCCAATAATTATCGGAAAAAAAAATTTAAAAGGAACAGAGTAAAAAAAAAAAATCGAAATTTTCACCTGAAGAAGACGAAGAAGAAGAACCCGAAGAGCCAAAGCTAGGATAAGGGGAAGACCTCTTGGGAACACCATTTGGGTAGAAACTATAAGCGATAAAACACTTATGGAGATAAATCTGACCAGATATTGAGCTTCCACACTCGACTTGAGCTCTCTGTAACGCGTTTTTTATGCAACCACTACAATCTGAATCGCCAACATCACCTTCGCATTGTCCTAAAACGTAAACAGATTCGTATGTCGTTGCGTAGAAGCCGTGTCCTTGAACGACGCCGTTTTGCATTACCCCAAACGCTGTGTCTCTCCTCTGCTCGAATCCTGTCCGGGCGATGTTCTTCTTCCCACATGTCTTGAATAACATCTCCATCCCTAAGGAATAATTTTAAACCGGATTAAAATTATTCAGTCTCGGTTCGGTTTTATGTTGAACCAAATTAATCCGACAATTAAAGAGTTTCTCTGTTTATCTCATAACCGACCTCTTTACTGGCTATTTAATCCCGGTTTGGTCTAACCAAAACAAAAAAATCCAATCTTTCTTTTTACTATTTAACCTAGAAAACCATATGCTTAGTTTCAAATTTGTGAAAACCGGTTCACTGATAAACCTATAATTGAAAATTTGAAATCCCCTATAAACCAAAACCGATCACTTTACCTGTTTTGGTTTAACTAAAACGAAAAAATAGTAAATAAAAACCAAATCTTTTCACTGATGAACAACCGTAGAAACCTGATGCTTAATCCGGTTCACTGAATTCCGGTTCAACTAACCAAAATTATTATAAAAAAAAAGGTATTACCTGAAATTTGGGCAAAGCCAGAGATTTCATAGAGAAGATAACAGCCGGAGAGCTGAACCCTAGCGGCAATGGTTTTGCCACAGAGCTTACCAGAGAGAACAGGAAGACGACTAACACAGTTGTAACAGTCGTTGTTGCTTAAATCTCCTCTACACTGGAAAAGACCAGTGATGCTGGTTTGGCTCGTTGTTCCAGTAGTGGTTTTGTAGAATCTTGTTTTCGTTGATTGAGAGACCAGTGAGCCATACATTGCAGAGAGAGCTTGTGAGTATAGACCAGATGGATCTGAGAATTTCTGTCTCGCACAACCTTTGTAGATTAGGTTGGTGTACTCTGGTGAACCTGATTTTGCTAGCTTGAGATCTGAGAACAGAGCCATGGAGATTATGATGATGATGTAAAGTGACAAGAGATGCTTCAGTGAAGAAAAACCCATTTTTTTTGTTTTTGTGGAAGAAGAAGAAGAAGAAACTTTGGGATGAAATCAAAACATTGATTTGGTGTTGTCTTTGTTGTAGAGAGTTTAAGTGGAGAAGAAGAGATTTTTTGAGGTTGTTTACTAATGTTTTGGAGGAGAGATTTTATGGGAATTTTGAGATATGGGTATAATGAGAAAGATTGAATCTTTTTTTTTGTGTTGGAATTTAACTTTTTCTTGGGTTTTATGAAATTCTGTGTTTGGTGGCTCAGTAAAAGCTCTTTATTTTGCTTCTTCTGGGGTTTTCTGAATTTGGTTTTAATGGTGAAAGAGAGATTTTTCTAGAGGCTGTGGATGACGACCACTCTTTTCTCTCTCTCTCTCTCTTTCTCTAGAGATGTGGAAAAAAATAGGATTAGGATAGAGCATAGAGAAGGAGCGCAATTTGTTTTCTTTTATATTTTAATAAACAATCAAACACTCCGTTCTTCGGCCACCACTGACCAGTCTAAACACAGTACAGTGAGTTTGGTGTAGTCTTTCAGTAAATCCAAATACCATTATTGATTAATTAAGTTTCACTAACGCTGCTAATCTAAGAACTAGCCTTTTTTTTTTTATCCAAAGGAAATTCATGTCTACTAAAAAATGAAACCAAAGAGTAGCTAATCATAAATTCATTCTCAATACACTTTAAGCTTAGTTTCTGTATTTTGTAGTTGTAGACTGTGTACATAGACCATTTTTTTATTTTTTGTTATAACTCAAGAAAGAATCGCATGTCGCACAAAATAAATTAAATCGCAGACAGAGAAACAGAAACATTCTTCAGAATTTCTAAGAAACACGTGGTTATTTTCAATCTTGGTCACAAAAAAAAAAACAGAAAAGGGCATAATTTGTTGATCTTGATACCACCAAACATAAAACACTCTTTTCATGAAACTAACTAATCATGGAAATGTAAAAGGAATCTGACCAAGTACAGTCAAACTTTTCTTTTACATTTTTAATTGACATTTTAATTTAGTCCATCATTTCTGACTAGCACCTTTACTAATTTTTACTTGTAAGAGTCTTCGTTATTATATTTTATCAAGCGTGATGATTAAATCTTACGGAGACCAGAAGATGTCATTGTTGGAATATGGATGGGAAAATAGCAGCAAATAAGCAAACCCACCTTTGTCTAACACAGAGCAAACAGTACCAAATCTGGTTTAACCCGATCGGTTTAGGCACTACAGTAATGCCTTAATTTGATTTAGCTTCGATCATTGGCAACAGAAAGAACACATTTGCTATTTGGTACAGATTTTGAAGGTACACAGATAGATTAGAAGAGCCTATAAGATAGAGAAATGGAGTAAGAAAACTCAAGTGAGGGCGAGTGGAATTTCAACAAGTACCGAAGAAGATCACCATCACAACTCACTAACGACCCCCGCCGAAGAAATTCTCCCTATGGGTGCAAATACCGTAAGATACAACACAAGTTGATAGATTCGAGGGAGATGAACATTTGGAATTTGCTGAATTGGTTTTTACGGATTCTTCATGAGTCTTACGCAGAATCATCATCGGCGTTGGCTTTTTCGTTACCAGGAAGACCAAATATCCGTAGGTTATGGTCCATCGAACCAACTGCAACGTATTGTGCATCTGAACCAAACTTCACACACGTAGCTTTACCTGCAAGTATAAGGGTTTTGGAATTAGGAACATTATCGCTATGTGACCATTGAAGGAGTTAGGTAAGGGATTTTACCAGTGCCAGAGAGATCTGGGAGTGTCTTGATAAGGTTCCATTCAGCTTTCACACTCGCCGTCTGGTATACTCTGCAGCCAAAACACAAATACATTTTGTTGAATTAGATAAACCCAACATGCAGGTTATCGAGCTTCGTCTCTTTGAATATTTTCTTTAACTGAACTTCGATGCTTTGATCAACTATTTTCAAATGTGTACTCACCTGATATCTGATGCAGCAATACCGAGATAAGATCCGCTACGGTCAAACTCCACTGCACCAAAAAAAGGGTATCCTCATTCAAGCTAATTTTATACATGGAGATTTCTCTATCAACAAAACGACTGAAGCGGATATGGTAGTTTTATACCAGAGTTTGCATCTGCAGACAAAAATGACTTGAAGTTCCTTAATTTTCGCAGGTCCCACAACCTAACACCATCCTTGGCAGCAGTCTGTTCATTCCCAGAACAAAAAGAAAATCATTCATGTAAGCAGAACATTAGTTGTATTCTCCCTTCTCCTAGTTTGTTCAAAGTACTTACTGCGAGGAAATAACCATTTTCAGAGAAAGATATAGCCGTAACTTCCCCAGTGTGTCCATCAAACTTCGCCACATTTGCCTATTATCCAACAGAAAAAGAAACTATAATGAAGAACACAGTACGTAGTTAGTGATTTTAAGAGGCAATATAGTCTGGAAGGGCATAGAATTTACCTGACTTTTAACATCCCAAATCTTAACAACAGACTGAGAAGTACCGGTTCCGAGAATGAGACCATCGGGATGAAAAGCAGCAGCCGTGTAATCCACCTTCTCTGAATCATCCGATACCTGAATGAACACAAGAAATATAAAAATAGCTCATATCAGGAAAGGAACTCGTACTCTAAACAAGGATTAGCTGATATGACAATGCTTATGAAGAAATTATAATCCAAACAATTGTTTCTCGTGAATATAAATAACCATTTATGTGATAGCATACAGGCAAAGCTAGAAAGGAAGACAGGTAATAGTTAATTTTTAAATGAGAGGATTTAGGTACCTGTGCAAGGCATAAGCCAGTGGACAGATCGTAGAAGCACCATGTACTGTCAAGAGATGCCGACACAAAATATTTATTTGTGGGATGCACAGTTACAGCTCGCACCTGAAAAAAGCATCATTGCCAACAGTTATACGAATAAAAAAAGTGTAACGGAATATAAGAGGTCTTCCAATTCATCCTTACCTCTGCAGAGTGATCATTCACCGTATGCCCACAAGCATAATTCCCATCCCCAGAATCTCGCCAGATACGGACTGTCTGCAAAGTCACTAAATTAGTAATAAAAAGATACCTATCAAACAATTGGTGATGTATATCCTCTGAGAAATTGAACAGAGTATCCAACAAATCACAGAGATTTCTGGTGTGAGTGATCAAATCGTCTTTCATAACTGGCAGCGAACCAAAGCTTTTCAAAGATAGCATCATGACATCTACAGAATAGGATTTCATGGCTACTTGTCATCTTTTCACACTTAAACATATGTATATGCCAGCTACTACTTTACAAAACAAAGGCAATACACAATGTGGAATTACAAATTTCCTACAGAACTAATGACCAAGCACTATTCATACAAAAACTGAAACTACGGAAATAAAGTCTGTAAACGTATCTTAAGTTACCTTGTCAGCAGAAGCAGTCAAAACAAGATCAGTGCCACCTACAAACTTTACGCTTGTTACCTACAAAAGGGTAAACACATATCAAGCACGGAGCTACAAAAAAAAAGTAAAACAAAATCTAAGGCAAAAAGTTAGGAACCTTCTTCGAGTGACCAGTCAGTGTTGACAAGATTTGTCCAGAAGGGCGATCAAAGAGAACAGCAGTTGCATCAACTCCTCCAGTAGCAATGACATCCTGATGACCAAATTACAAAGAAATACAGTGCTGAGAGGTAAATTTTTGCAACTAGTGTAGTGGAATATCAAAAGAAATGCAAAAAATCACTGGTCGTAAGCCAAACATCACATGGCATATTGGTACGAAGAGGCAAATAAAAATATTATGCAAAAAAATACGGAACAATGATATGACCATTCCCCAACCAAGGACTCAAGGCTGTATACTAATATTTTATAAATAGAAGTTTGCCAGTCGGCTATCACATGCTAGGCAGTGACTTCCAAAAACAGAGGAAAATAAGAATAAAGTGCTGTGATAAGAAAACGTCTGATGAGAAACCTTAAAATGTAGAATGTCCATCGAACAAATGCCTGGTTTGTTGGTCTTGTGAAGTGGGTGGCTTGATAGCTGAGTGAACCTCTCCAAAGCATCTATTGAAGCCAGTGTTTGAGGAATCTACAGAAAATGGATAAAATTATCAAGGTAGCAGAAACCAACGCAAGAAAAAAAACCCAAGACCAGGCAGGAGGCAGCAACATGTTCCTGTTAAGTTTCAGACACATACTAGGATCTAAATAGATGTATTGACTTCTAAAAAGAAGAAAAGAATACATAAAAGTAGCAAGTCGTCAAGTCTTGCCTTCTAACTTTCAAATGCATGTTCAAAGATAGATGGGAATCTATATACAGTACCTGTCGCTTTTTGCGCTTCTGGGAAAGAGCAGCGTTACAATCCGTCAATTCCGTGATAATTTCAGCTGAAATTCCAGGACACAATTTCTTCGCATCCGGACCCAGTTCTTCATCACCAGCAGCTATTATACAACAAAAGAGCATAGTAACATGTTACAAGAGGGAAAACTAAATAGCCAATTGAGTAAAAAGTATACAATCATACCTCGTTTACCATTACTCAGAGCAGCATTAGCTGTCACAGCTTCTGGGGCCGCAGGTATATGTCTTTCAACTTCTGCAAGCAATTGGCGTGCTTCATCTCTTTCTTTTTTAAGTCTAGCAATCACACGACAAGCAGAATCATGCTGCAAACAGAAGGTTAAATTATCCCATTAATAGACCAAACACACTTAAAAGATGAAACGGTTGAGGAAAATAAAACTAAGGTACATGATAAAAATTAATTGACCATGGCACCTCATAAAGTGGTGGCACAAACACACAACCGAAATTACCTGATACAAGGCATGACTTAGCTCTTGCCTTGCAGTATGTAGTTGTTGCTCCAGTGCAAAATTTGATAGCATCAAACCGTCCCATTCCTGGAAGTGCAAAACAGATAAACTTCTCACGCAATTACTTTGTATAACTCAACCTAACTAATGAACAATTTCTCTTGACTATCACTCAGAAAACAAGCAGATTGATCAGCGTAATAACTGTGCTAAAGAGTAGACACCAATATGTTCAGTTAACCAAATCTTGTATAACCAACCCTGGACAATTTATTCTAAGCCGATCAACAAAACTCTACATGACCAACAGCGGAAACAGGGGGAAAGTTTTCATTGTGAACTTCCCATAAAAAAAAGAAGCACAAAGCCAAGAGAAAAGGTAGGAACAAGCTGCAAAATATTAAAAGCTTACATTCTGAAACGTTCCGAGCAATCCAGGGATGCTAGCTGTATGCAATGTTTTCGGCTTTATGATCTACACAATGGTCAAAGAAATTAAAACAGCTTCAACGAATTTCGTCAACAGTTCTCCGCATCAAATAATTAAGGAAATTGTACTACCTTCCCAGTTTTGATGGGAACAATGTCATCAATGGTAAGAGGTTCTCCAGTAACCGGGCACTTCCCATAATCCTACAGGGGGAAAGAATTTATAAGAAATCATTACCGAGTGGAATGATAATCTAAAAGAGCTCTCCTTGGATATATATTGTTGACAAAATACACACCAACATGTTATCCAGAAACTTGAAGCTACAGAATCAATGATTGAAATTTATGCATTCATCTGGCTAATAACAATCTTGTAAGTTCCCACACGAGTATAAAACCAGGTGCATTGAGAAATCTAAGAGAGAAAAATTGTACCCAAAATTCGAATCTGACTAGTCCCCAAAAGTACAAATCACTGAATCTCACTAGTAAACCAACCGAACATCACTCAAATTGCTAGAAATCTTCCGGTGAGAACAGAAAACGAGGCAATATTAGTAATTGACAGTGCCCGAATCAGAGGGTTAAGCTCCAAGCTTACCGATATATGCCTTTCGATTAATCGTCTCTCGAAGAGCAAGCCTGACTTCGTCGAAACCACTGGCTCATCGGGAACTTCTCCAGAAACTATAAGAACCACAGTGCGGATTACAAGAAAACCCTAAATCGGCATATAGAGAAAAAAGAGAGAGAGGCGAGTAAAAGCTTTACTTGCACAGTTCATCGTAGATTGAACGAGTAATACGACGAAGTATGAGCAATCAGGTCGACGTAGAAATCCCAGTGAAGTGGGGCAGAGCTAGGGTTTTATCTTCTCCGGTCCGCCGCTACAAAAGCAAAATCGCGGAAGCCGGGAAAATTGTTGAAGCGAGAGAGAAGACGATTTTAACACTCTCAGTTGATGAGATATTAGGTATTCAATTGGGCCTTTAACGTTTACTATATTATATTTGGGCTTTTACTTCGATCCAACCCTGAAACGACAACATTTTGTTCAATATGTAAAACTGTCAGCGTAACTCGGGGAAAATGTTATATATGTTTGAAGATGAATTTTGTCATATAGTTGGTCTTTCATATGCAAGTACAGAGTATTAAATTATATTGCTATTGTTTTATATTATTGAATGGAAGAATACAATTTATATATAAACACATAACATAATTAAATGACATAACTAAAGAGATGACATAGATACTATAATTAATGTATACTAGAGTGATATATAGGATTTGAGTCATCATAGATGATATGATGATACTCTTTCCTTAATATGACCTTTCAATTTCAAGGTGTAATGGAGTGAAACGGAAGTAACGGCTTGAGATTTACCATAGGTAACAATGTAATTGGCACAAGTGAAGAAGCATTACGCTTGAACCATGCGGTTAGACGGATTTACCGTAAGACGCCTCGAAAAGCACATGACTAGAGGCGTGAGGAAGCATATAACTTAGGGGAAGTTGTTAACAACTTAAAAACTGATTGATCAACTTTGAATCATGAACGATAAAATTCGTTGAGAAGCGTATAGTTTAATGAAGTCTTGCGACTTGACCGCGAATCAGTTTTAGATAGGTGGTGAGATACGTAAAGCATACAAAATGTTCTTCTGCTGCAAGAAAAGAGGGCACTTGGAGGGATTGTTGTCGGCGATGATGATGATCTGAGACCAAGTGATGGGTCGTGGCGGAGATTAAAAAAAAAAAAAGGTTTAGAAGCATGTAAGCTTAAAAGTTAGAAAATAATAAAATGAAAAATGAGTTTAATCATTAGATCAAAACTCATGATCGAAACCCGTTTTGATACCATATAAGTAGAGAATATTGAATTATATTGCTATTGTTATATATTATTGAATGGAATGATACAATTTATATATAAACACATAACATAATCAAAAGGCATAATTAAAAAGATTACATAGAATAATATAATTAATGTATACTAGAGTGATATATGAGATTTGAGTAATCATAGATGATATGATGATACTCTTTCCTTAATACATCCAAGAGAAGGACACTAAATGCATATTGCTCCATGGAAGGAAGAATTTCAATATAATACACAACAACAAAACATAGGTCCATAGTCAAACGAATCATTTGATATAAAAAAATGATCAATCCCGGAATGATATGATTTTTGTCTGCAACTGAACTAAAGAACCCGATTACTTTCCTAACATGATACGAGATAATCGCCCATCTTTGTGGTAGAACACAATAATAGTAAATTAAACTCAAACAAAACAATTGCAAAGACCCCAAAAAGATGCAAGTGATTGCATCTCACCAATTAGAAGGGTAAACAAAGATTCGAATCCAAGTTATATAAGTTTTCAGCATCGGTTTCAAACCGGCAAACTTCAAAAAGTTACTAATCATGAAACTAACTGGTGACAAATTGAACAGACTAAAGAAGTAATGTAAGAACATTGAGAATGAAAACAAAGTTTATGATTCGTTCTCAACCTCACAATGCATATAAGATCTTTCATGAGATGGTTGGGTCACAAAAAAAGTTTCCATCTTTTACTCGTTGTAAGTGACAAATATAGTGTTTATGCATGATCTTTAGCTATATGAAACCTGACAAAACTATAGAAGCTAACTTACAACCAGATGTTCAAACTTACAGAAAATTCAATCATGTGCTTTATCAGGTTTGTTCTAGTTTTCATAAATCAAACAGTAACCCACAAATAGCATAAAACGATTGATAGGAGAAACAACATCCTAACGAAAAAATCGCAAAATGATGTATTTTCGAAATTGACCTGAGGATCAACAATTGGTTTCCTCTTCTCAACGTATTGATTTGGATCCGCCATAGCAGCAAGAGTTGCCCTAGCCTAATCAAACCAGAGACAACCCAGAAAATGAAATTAAAGAATAAACGTATGGAGTAAGTGATGCTCCATGTTTCTTCGTGTGCATCCATGATCAATATCATAATAAATACTAATATCTAATACCTCGCTCGACAAGTGATCTAGATAATGAAATCCATGTCTAAAAAAATACAAGAGCCACAACATCGGTGGTAAGCAAAATATTTGGGTTTTCGAGTCGTCTTAGAAAATTGGATATATGGAAGATCGGCATGTGATTTAGATATTGAAATCCATATGTTCTGATTTTCGGAATATAATTTGAATGTCGAAGTGGGAGCAAATTCTCAACAAAAGGAGAAGTAACACAAATGTCTCTCTCGACAATATGTACCTTGTAATATTTGAACATCCCCTTCTCATTGTCATGGAAGGAAATATTCCCTCGCTTAGAAACTGCGAGTGTCCAAAACCATAATGTGAAAGTTTTCATATCTATAGGGTTCATACCTTTAGAGAATAAATGTATGGAGTAAGTGGTGGGTTCACACCTTTTTCGAATTTTTTTTGTCGGTTTTGATTCGGTACTCGGTTCTGGTAATAGAGAAGAATGCAGATAATAGAGAAGAGAATCAGGTCCCACCACAAAGTTTGTCTCGAGCTTCGTTGTCCTTTCGATTGCGATAAACTTACACGTGTAGCATATCTAACGGTTAATAAGTCCACGATCTATATTTGCCAGCTTGGATATTACTGAAATCTTCTACCCTTAAGCGCTAATAACCAAAATGCCATTGCGATTTCTTCTTCAATCGATGTTCCTTCCTCAAATCGAGCCTTCTTTTCCGTTACTATGGAGCCGTTAAAATAGATGTCTCAGTGAGATGGACAAAGAAATCTGGTTCTGTTCTGGTTAATCTCATTGTTTACGATTTTTTTTTTTTTTTGAGCAAAATCTGATTTTCATTATAAAGGAACAAAACACAGATGTTTACGATTTTCTATAATCATGTTTTTCTGCCCATTATGGGTTTTAGTTTCATTAGCTTGCCGAGCAATATAAGAAAAAATCGGGATAGAAAGTGTCAATCTTTTGTCAATTTGGTTGGATTGTATGATTGGTTTATTAAAGAAAAAATAGCTGAGAAAGATGATTTCTCTTTTCTATATATACTTTTTAGAATTTTAGTCAAAAATGCCACATTTGACCGAATATGTTTAATCCGTGGTACAATTTTCAATTTGAGTCAGAAACTCAGAATAGTATACCGAGTATGTTTAGTTTGATTTTCTTCTTTAGCTTTTGTGACTATATTTATGGTGAAGCTGTCTAAGACTTTTGTTTTCCTATATGTCGAAACTACAAAAGGAGAAAGAAATAGAGTTTGATTTTTTTTTTAATTTTAATTCGTCGTAAAAAAAATGGGAAAGTGGATAATTATGTAAACAATATTCCCTATTATTGAGTTTTTTGAATTAATTTATTGAGTTTTTTGAATTAATTTATAGTAGTTGACAAAACAAAAAAAGAGAATTTATAGTAGTTGACAAAATAGAAGTCTCTTTTGTGGCAATTACTATATTGTATCACAAAATTGAGAAAGAGAGAATTTCTGAGCCACTGACTTTTTCCAAAGATTTTTGTTATATCATCAAGTAACTGAAGGCCCAATATTGGCCCAAATCATAGACTACAAATAAATACATACTGTATCCATATTCATATGTTCATATTGGCTCACACTATTATAGAATTAATTATAATTTACTAAAGTGAGTTCACAATTTGTCCTAAAGTGAGTTAACAATTTGTCCACATATTATAACCGAACCAAACGGTTAAACGAATAAAAATAAAACCCTAATTAAAGTACATCTAAAATTTTTATTACCCATCGTCTCAAAAACATCAGTCGCTTCTCCTCTTCTTATTCTTCTCTGTTCGTTGGTTTCTTCTTCTTCTTCTACTGCCTTCTTCTTTTTCTTCTTCTAATCTATTGTAGATCTATGGAACAATGAAGGAGACATATGGAGAAATCGAGATGTAAGGCGGCGATGCTTTCTTCTTCGCCGTTGCTCGGGAGTCCACCTTTCACAGCCATAGCCGCCGTTCACCAACACAGCCCACCGTTCAAAGAACAAGATGCTAAAAATGAAAACCTAATCGTGTTGGACTCAAGATTTGTTTTCAATTGGTTAAAACCCAAAATATTTTGTATTGGACATTAGAACCTTTCGGTTAAATTCGGTTTTATTTTTAATTTTCGAATTAATTGATAACCGAACTGAAATTAATTTCGGTTAGTTTCGGTAGAATTTTCAAAAACTTAAATAACTTAAAAGATGAATTAACCGAACCGAACCGGTCGGTTAACCCAGAGCTATTATAATCCTTACAAAAAAATTGGAACATATTAGACTAAATTTTAAAACAAATTTATGATGTTATTGTTGTAGTTCATCATTATTTTTACTTTACACAATATTACATTTAAATTTTTTTAAAAATACAACTAAAATAATTGTATAAACAATAACAAAATCTGTTTTACTATATTATGAAAAATTATACATAATGGAGTAATTTAACTAAAAAATCATTCAACTAATATATATAAATTTTCATAAAAATACATAACTATACATTTATTACTAAAGTATATCAAAACTTTCTCCTAAGTTATATACTTTCAAATATTTTTGTTTTAAATAAAATTCAAATTTTGCTATAGCACGAATCATGATCTAGTTTCTTTCCAATTAAAACGTTATATAGTGATGTCATATGTCAGCATATAAACATATAAATCTACAAATATGTTCAACTATATAATTATGTGGGAATAAACATAAGAATAAAAAGATGTTCAAATGTATAGATATATGCAACTAATATTTAAATAATATGGAAATAGATAACAAAATTTAAAATAATAAATGCAGATTTAAAAACATAAAATAATATTTAAATGCAACTATCTATCATATGTTTATAGCATAAATCATTATTTATTTAATCATAAAGATTTGTATCCCTTAATTGCATATTGTAATTATAATTTAGCTTTAATTAATTGAGTAAAATATGTGTAAATAACATCAATGGCAAAATCTGTAAATATTCTGGTTAAGGTTGGGCAAATAATGAAATAGGCTAAAGAGCTTTTTGAGAGCGATACGTTATGGCGTTTTTGTTAATATAAGGTTATTTTTTAAGAGTGTTCCTCAATTATTATAGAAGGGATATTGATTACAACTCTTTTTTATTAAATCTGGATTTGGGGGATCATGTTTGTTTGAAATCTGTCTAAATTGAAGTTGCAGCTGCAAATAATTGAAATGGGGTCGTGGGCCAAAATTATGATCGTTAGGAAGAATAATAAACACCTCAAAAACCCAGTAATAATATTTATATAAGACTTTCGTGTTCATATATGTCTATTGATTTGCGAAGATGATTTCAAATGTATAATCGCAAGCAAAAGGAGAGGAAACAAAAGAAAAAATGGAGTCTTCTATTTATGAGCTTTAGGCAGGTTACGAAAGATGTTGAGCTCTTTGGTTCTTCACATATGAGATATGACATGGAAAGACAGGGAAGCATTGGAGAACAAGAAGGTGACTTCACTCGGTGAAGAGAAAGAAGAGTATGAAGAAGCAAAAATAGAGAGAAGAAAATATGTGCAAATGAAGTAGAAGAAAAGATGTAGGAATGAAGAAGCAAAAAGGAAGAGGAGAGAGTCTTGAAGTCATCTCGGTAGTAAAATCTACGCTCTGGTTCTTAGGGCTGTGTTTGAATCTGATTCAAAACAAGTGATAGAAACTTTGGCGGCTCCAAAGATATGGCTTAGTCTCCAACAAATCATCCAAAGATCAGAGGCAACTCAAGGACACTTCTTCTCCTTCATCTCAATTTTGGCTAAAAGAGCCTGTGCATTTTCATTCTATGTGTAACAATGTTGTTTTAAGATTAGTTTTCTGTTATTTTCAAAAAAAATTAAACTAAAAGGTTTCGATTAATTATCTATATAGTTTTATCATAAGCCACTGGGTGTGCAAGGCATTAGGGTTAAGGCATTAGTGTTTACAATAATTATGCCTTCTCCATCTTAAGGCATCTCCTTTTGAATGAAAAACTCATTGTATGTTTTCTTGCGAGTAACCTGATCTTAAAGATTCACGAAACTTCTTAGATAAGAGAATGTTTATGAGTTAATAAGCAGTTGAGGTTATTAAAGATTCACAAAGACTCTATCACCTTTACCTTAATTATCCTAAACCCTTTTTCGATAACATTACTCCCAAGTTTTGCACCTACCTACAACTACACAGTCATACACAACAAGCAAAACATATTCACTTGGTCAATATGCATGTAAACAAACAAATAAATTTTGAAGCATTGTGTTTATTAGAAACAATCCAATTGCATCAATTTAAATGTTTATAGAAAGAGTGAAAAATAATATCATAATAAATACTAATATCTAAGATCTCGCTCGGCAAGTGATCTAGATACTGAAATCCATGTCTAAGAAAATGATACAAGAGCCACAAGAGCCACAGCAGCGGTGGTCAGCAAAATATTTGGGTTTTCGAATCGTCTTAGAAAATTGGATATCTGGAAGCTCGGCACGTGATCTAGATATTGAAATCCATATGTCCTGATTTTCGGAATGGAATCCGAACGTCGAAGTGGAAGCAAATTCTCAAACAAAAGGAGAAATAACACAAATGTTTCTATCAACAATACGTACCTCGTCAGTGTCTGGATAATATTTGAACAGCCTCTTCTTATTGTCATGGAAAAAAAGATTCCCTCGCTTAGAAACCGCGACCGGCCTAGTCCAAAACCACAATGTCATATTAATTGAGCTCATCTCTCTAGGGAATAAACATATGGAGTAAGTGATGCTCCATGTTTCTTCGTGTGCATCCATGCTCCATATCTTAACATTCAAATGAAATCTCGTAGCATAGGTTACGGCTAAGGCTAGACGGCCTTCAAGGTTCACTACTTGGCCTGACTTTTCGTATATCTCATATCGAGGCGGTGTTGGGACATCACGGAACTCTTCCGTGTGAAGATCGAAAGCTAGTATCTTGCAACTAGTGAATACTTGTAACCAGTAGATGGACCCATTCACACACGCGGACTTAATTCTATGTCCGATAAAGTAAGGAGGCGGACTCAGTTTCCGCCATTCCCCAATGTTAACATCAAGAATCTCGCAATAACGGTTCTGGAAATCGCAATACTTAAACAACATCCTCACTACTTTATAGCTCCCATTAACTTTGTCCCTACCGAATCCCATCGTCCAACATCCAGGGAAAACATCAAACATAGCATCTGCGATTTCCATATAATTCAATGAATATTTTTTCAGAAAAAATACAGATTTACCGATGCACTCGAAGCTGTCGATTATCCGTGGATCTCGTCCGGAAGGGAATCTAAAAATTCTCCGGTGGAAGGATTCAAAACGTTGATCCAGCCTGGTACGGGGATGCAAACCAGACCGTCACATGACAGCGACGGTAGTGAGGCGACATCGCAGTGTAAATAGAGCATCTCGACCTCTTCGTCCCCTTCGAATCGCGGCATGAACCGGTCCCGGTCTCCGGCCGCCATGATTTTCAGCTTCTTTGGAACTTTCATATTCATACGCCTCTCCGCGAACCTCCTCGACTCCAATATTGATCTCCATTGTTTTTACACGGTTTTGAATCTGAGGATTGATTTCAATGGCAGTCCAAGCAAGATTTCTTCCACTAGGTCGGGAACTAGGCACATCATCGTATTAGGGTATTTTTCGTCTTCCCCTTTTTTTCTGCTCTCTTATCTATTTATATTCTGAAATTTTATTAAATAAATATATATATAATTGATTTTTACAGCAACAGCAAGTGCAAAATAATGAACTTCTAGTCTTCTAGATACAGCCTGTCTAGACTCTAGATTCTGATCTTACTCAACAATTATTAACTTTTTTTTTTGTCTGCAACAGTTTCATTGATTGAATTAGAGGTATCAAACGTCCGATCCGCGTTCATATGGGCCGGCCGGTGGTGGACATATAATTATTTTTTCATACAATTCTTTTAAAAATCGTCAATTTTTTTCTTCCATTATGTAATTTTGTCTATTTTCAGCGTCTTCAAAATTGTATTCACGAATATTATATTATTATCAGCCTAAAGAAAAAAAAATTCAATTTCGCTAACAAGTGCTGTTAAAAAGTCTCATGAAAAATATTTAACATGATATTCTTTCATAAACGTAAACTTGTATAATTTTGTGAGAATATAAAATTCAAAAGATTTATCTGATGGTAAATTTCAGAATGCTAAAACAAAGACACATATTTATCTGATTATCTCAAACAACAATAATAATTATCTATTTGTTTTTTTTTTTTTTATCAAAGTATCAATTGTTGATATATTGGTCGTGTGGTATGGACTGTTTCAGAGTAATTAATTTCACTCTGGTTTTGAGTCTTTTAACATGAAAACTTTCTTAACAATCGATATTTAAAATACATTTGCAGCTAAAATGTAGACCTTTAGAGTTTGTTCTATGTAATCTATCCAAATCAAATCGTTCACAATTTAAAAGGAAACACGTTCAAAATAATGAATTTGAGACGAAGATCTACCATGAGAAGCCAATGGCTGGAGCCAGCGAGACAATAAATTCTGGAAAAGTCGAGGTATGGATGTTGGAATTCGTAAATCTTATCATCTTCACGATCGAACAACAAAGTAGAGTGATTTTTGAATAGAATTCGCCATGGATACAGAGTTCGCGTACATGTTGTGGAAACTAAATACCAGTTTGAGCAAACGGTTCTTGCTCGGTGAAAATCCTTATGGTTTAATCCTTTGAAGATCGATCGTAAGAGATCGAGACAAAGATTTGACCAAACTTGATTTGTAGACACTGTCGTCTCTTCAAAAGATAGGATTGCTTGCTGGTAGCGTTATCTGAAATGTGAACATTAGGGTTTGGTTTGGGGAGACGAGACAACTATTATTATTTAGGCCCTGGGAATATTGCCTGTGACTGTTTTTCAAGTAACCAAACGTTAAGGTATTTTGAAAGTTTTAAGCTTTGAAATGCAATTTTGATAGCTGTGTGTTCCATAAACGAATTTTAGAGGATCAGTTGTAAGATGTCTTGCAAAGACTTCTATAAGAACTTTTATCAACCAAAGATTCATTAAACCACAAATTTCCGTAGAAACATCGTGCTAATCTGCAAGATAAAGATAAAAATAAAAGCCTACAACCATCACAATATGCAGGTGGGAACGAAATCGATAGTGAAACCTAAGTCAAAGTAGCTAAAACAACTTGGCTCTGCTTCAGCTGCTGATTCTCTCTGAATCTTATAGACCAAATGAGAAACCAATCTCCTGATCAAAGCCTTAAGCATATCCTGGAACAAACCAGAAACTCTTCAAGAACGAAACATCTAATGTTTTAGGCCATGTGATTGTACTTGTCGCAAGATCGAACACACCGCAATTAAGTAGTCCGACATCAATATGAACACTAACTGGCCAAAGATCATCACCGCGGAAACAGATTGAATCACTCCTGATACCCAAACCATTAATATCTTTGATAGGTGCTCTTATTGTGACCCCATGACCAAATATCAACATCTCACCTCCAAGAGAATCTACGCTTTCCCAATTACAACTTCCCAGATTCATCTTATAGATGTAAAATAAACGTTTATTTTCTAACCCTTTCAAGCTCACGATCATCAAAACCTCTCCAGAGTTGGTAACCGCTACTCTCTGCTTCCAACTGTATTCCCCAAGTAGGGAAATAGATCGAAAGCTAAACGGATGGTTACGATACGGATTCCCTTCGACAATCTCATTAGGACAATCACCAGATATATCAAAAATCTTGATGCAGCTGTCTAGTGTATACACATAAAGCTTGTGGTCCTTATTCAACACCATAGAAGCACACTTTGCGCCTTGAAGATTCGACCATGAATCATCTCCTTTCTTGTATGTGAACAAGTAGTGTTGTTTGATACTCCAAGCTACAACATAATCCCCTGTTCTCTCATTTATCCAAAGACAAGCCTGTTTCTTGGAAGAGATCATGTCCGTACGCTCGATGAAATGTTTCCACTCAACTTCTTTTTCCAATCTCTCTTTGCCCAGAATCGATGACTCCATCGATGGAAGATTGATTCTCTCACGAGTGAACACGTTTACAAGATAGAAACCTAAACCAGAATCAACCATCAAGAACCAATTGCTGCAGCTAGCAAGAACATACCTTTCTGAAAACTCGATTCCGGTGTGTTGTATTTCGTGAATCTTGTCTTCTCCGGGATCGAAGAGTAAAGTAGAGTTCTCGTTGAATAGGATTCGCCATGGATACAGAGGTCGTTTACAAGTTGTGGAAACTGTATACCAGTTTGAGCAAACGGTTCTCGCTCGATGATAATCCTTGTAGTGTAAGCTTTCGAGTATCGATCGCAAAGGATCGTGACAAAGCTTGGACCAATCATAACGAGTTCTCGACATTGTCGTCGTCTCTTCAATTCATTCCGATGGTTGTGGGATTGTATGTATTGATCGACGATACTAATTGGAAATTAGGGTTTGGTTTTTGAACCCAAGGAAACAATCAATGGGCCTAAGCCCATATTAATGGGTTATACATTGGACGAGCAAAGCCCATAAACTTAAACATGGCTACGTAATCTTGCGTGTCCAGTGTTTGATCATTTGTCTGAGAAGTCTATTAGTGTTTGATGATTTGTCTGAGAAGTGCTTCACAAGATACAAGAACTTTGTCGATGGTTAAATCACATATTTTAGTTCCTCGAGACCGAGGCACTAAAATTATGCGAAATCTATAGAAAAAAATTATTAAGCTAAAAAAAAGCATGTTACAATCAAAATACTTATTCAAATTGTTGATAAAACCAACATCAGAGACTGAGGAAGTGAGTTTCTTACGAAAGCTATGATGAAGACTATGTATATCCTGGAACAAACCAGCAAATCTTCGAAGACAGATCTTCTAATCTTGTATGCCATGTGATTGTACTTGTCGCAAGATCGAACACACCGCAAATTGGTTGTCTCTTTATTGCAATATAATTATCATACAAATAGTCATCATAAAGGAAACAGATCGAATCACTCTTGAGTCCTCCGCCACTAATATCTTTGACCGGTGCTCTTATTGTGACCCCATGACCAAAAATCAACATTTCATCTCCCAAAGATTCTACTCTTTCCCAATCGCCAATCTCAAGATTCAGCTTGCAGATGCAAAACTTTCTATCTAACCCTTCTAAACTCAGAACGATTAGAACCTCTCCTGCGCTTCTGACAGCAAGTCTCAACTTATATATCGTATCTACGAAGCGAAAAGGATGACTAAGATAAGGGTTTTCTTCCATGGTTTCTTGAGGACAATCTCCAGTAAAATCAAGAATGTTGATGTAATGATCAAAAGTATACACATAAAGCTTGTTATCTTTATAAGCCATATCCTCACATTGTGTGCATGTGATACTCCATCGCTTATTATCACCATCATCATCATTTCCTATTTTCTTGTATGAGAAGATATAGAACTGTTTGATAGCCCAAGCAACGACGTAATCTCCATTTCTCCGGTTTACCCACAGAATTGCCGTTTTTTCAAACCTAAAATCGTTCCACGTCAAGAGAAACTTGGTGCCGTAGAGCTCAAGGAAGTATCCAAACTCGTCATTTCGTATGAATCGAAAAGGACGATCACCACGAAGCGATGAATCTAATGAAGGAAGATTGATCCTCTCTCGAGTAAACACGTTCAAGAGGTAGAAATCTAGACGAGGATCTACGATAAGTATCCAATTACTGTAACTAGCGAGACAATGGATTTTCGATAAGTCGATTCCAAGAAGAATTTTTGTGTAGATCTTCTCTTGTATGGGATCAAACAAGACAGAATTCTTACCTCGGAATACGATTCGCCATGGATACAGAGGACATGTCTGGGATACGGCATACCAGTTTGAGCAAACGGTTCTTGCTCGATGAAAATCCAAGCAACTCAAGCTTTCGAAGATCGATCGCAAAAGATCAGGATAAAGCTTTGACCAACCATTATCATCTCTAGACATTTTCGTGTTGCATTTTTGATCTGGAGGCGTGCGCCTAACATTTTAGGGTTTTTTTGCTTCTCGTGTGACACAAACGAATCATTAATTAATGCGGATATTCCGTTTCAATATCTTTCATTGACTTTTTTCTTTTTTTATATTTCATTTTTAAAAAAAAAATCATAAAAATTTAATCTATAAAATATACCTAAAATGTAAAATACAAGAGTTTAAATATGCCCTCCCTTTTCCATCATTCCTTCCATCATCCCTAAAAGGATTATGATAAACATTATCCGAATTCGTTCTAGGGAGTTCTTGAGAGAAATCCAAGATTCTGATTCGTTTTTGTTCAGTTAAAATGTAAATCTTGTTGTTTTTGTAGACAAAATCTTGACATCCATGGAGAATCTCAGGACCTTCTCTTGTAGGTATCTCTCTCCAGAAATAAAATCCACTCTTAGTGAACATTATATACAAGAGACCTATCGACCAGACGACAATGTAGTTTAAATCCACTCTTAGTGAACATTATATACAAGAGAACATTATATAAAATCCATATAACTGCTTTTGTCTGGTTAAATGCGTTTCACGCGGTTATACACGAATATTGCCTGATTCTTAACATGAAGATGTCTCGGCCATGCTGACCTCGTTTTCGCTGAACAGAAAGCCTCCCTTGGCGGAAGATTGATTCTCTCGCGTGTGAAAATATTCAAAACATAGAAATTTGATCCAAAGTCAAACATTAAAAGTCAGTTTCCCGAAGTCGCGATACATCGGCTAGAATAGAAGTCATCAAAGAGATTCTTGAAGTTGTAAAATCTACCTTCTTGAGGATTGAACAATTGATATGAACGGCTCTCAGTTCTTATGGATGGGAAGATAATCATCCATGGAAACTTCTCTGTTAAAGTGATTTGTTGACCAACTCTGCACCAATTCTTGCAAACGCATCGAGCTCTGAGATGATTGATGATGCTCAAACGTTCCAGAATCAATTCTAGAACATCGAAGTTAAGCTCCGACCAGTTTGCCACTGAGATTCGCCTCCCCGACCCGAGTAGCAAGTTCTGTTTTGTAAAGGTTTTTCTAAATTTCTTTGAAAACATTCGACTTGTATTTCTTAGACCATAAGGCCAATATATTATTTTATACACAACTAAAAGGCTAAACCTAATGCAAAACAAGGAAACTATACAAAGAGGAAATATAAAAAAGAAAGGCTAAACCTAATCAAATATTCATTTATGTAGTAATTATCCACTGTATATTATTAGTTATTACAAAAAATATTGCTAGTCTTTTGGGCTAATAGAAACAATGTATAGTTTGCTACAAATCGATTTTAGGTACTCACAGAGTTTTCAACACCTCATAAGCATCATCAAGTCACATTAAGCAGCAAGAAAGATTCGATAAATATTTCCAAATGGACAAATGGAAAAGTTTAGAAATTTGCAGGACTATCATCGAGTTGCTTCTCATCTTCAATCTCAACCTCCAAAATCTCAGGGATCCTCTGTTTCAAGTAGTTCCCAATTCGAGCTAGAACCATTGCACGTGTGTGCCAAAACTTGCCTCTTAAACTTATCTTAACGAATGGTCCGTCTAGTTCCACTAACTCTACTTGTCCTGTTATCCCAACCGATGAGTCGAACAGTTGTGCAAGCTGCCGTACATAACCAAAACATGATTTACGATTCAAAGATTCACAAATTCGAAACTATTTATAGAAGAAGAATCTTTAGTTTGGTTCTGTTAAGAACCGAAAACAAACTAAAGATTGTTTCTTCTGCAAGCAACAATGCTCTGTTCTTTCATACAGAACACAATCTCTCTCGTTGTAAACGAGCTAGAACCGGTTCGTTTCGGTTTCCATCTAAACAAACAACCAAGCAGGAAGTAAACCGAACCAGAAACGTTGGTGCAATTCGGTTAAATTGAATACCGGTTCTGAATCTCTCCCGTACCAATTGAGAATTAGCCAAAAATGGTTAGAAAAATGCTTACCTCGATACGAGCTTCGGATAGTACCAGATGGATATTAGCCTCCGTCAAATCCAGCGGCGGAAGCGAAACTCCGCCGCCGGAAAGTGCTTCCGCCGTCGTTAGTGTTCGTGCTCTAGATTTCTCCGATAAGATCGTTCCTAAAAACGGATGTATATTACTCAACTAAGAAAAATAAAGTGCGTGTTCAACGTCACATATCGACGAAAATGTTTAAGCAATGATTTAGAGTCATATTATAAATAAGACCAAAATGAATATAAATCTGAATGAACATGAAGTATAACTTAACAAACATCCAAATTTAAAAGTTTGTATCCAAATTAATTCGGTTATTTAGTTAAACTGTTTAATTTTACCATAATATAAAAGAATTTAAACTTTTAAAAAAATTTAAATATTATAAATATTTAAATATATAAAATTTTGAAAATAACATGAGTTATATGGAGGGACGGAATTGAATCGACGCTACAACACGAGTTCTATGATAAGACGGATAATAAAAATTTAAAATTTATTAATATGGTGTTATTACACAGATTAAATTTTTATTTTATTATTTTGTTAACACTACTAATACTAAAATTGTAAATATGTCGAATTAGATTGATTTAGTTAAGATTATATGAAACAAAAATTGTTGGCGGGTTAAATCTTAGTTAACATATATTATATGTGGTTCAATAGACAGACTTTATTTTAAAACAAAAGAAAATAGAAAAAGATTTAATAAGAAGTAACACCTCAGACAAGAGATTTGTCACATAGAACGAAAGTATATAATTGATTAATTTATGTTACCCGGAAAAGAAAAAAAGCAAATCTACATAAAACGGTCCAAAATCGCGTGGTGAAATCCAACATGTGTCACTAAATTAAAAAAAGAGTAGAGAAAAAAGAGAAAACAATTATGGTTCTTGATCAAACCAAACTACTCTCCATTCAAAGTTTTTCACCCAAACTACTCAATTCCGAATTGTTTCTTCACCCAAGTCTTGGTACTCGCGTAGACTTCTTTCTTGGACTTCACAAAGACTTGTCCCCTACAAAAAAACAAATACCAAAATGGTAAAAAAAACAAGATACAAAGATACTTATATAGTTAATTCAAAACTTACCAAAAGGCAACTTTGAAGGGATCTTCCCCTGCGACATCTGTGGAAAGAAAAACACAAACTAAATGAGATTACATAGATCTACCAGTGTAAGTATTAGAGAAAAAACAACCATCACTTACAAAGGTCTTTTCCAGTAGTTGCAAGTTTTGCCAAAGCAGGAATTTCTTTCGCAAACTCGAGAACTCTCTTTGTCTGTAAACTCGTTTTCCAACAAAATATTCAATTATTGTGACAATGATAGGTGACAACATCAATAGGATTTTTAGACCTATATTGACAAAAAAACCAGTGTCAATATATTGAAAACAACCAAACCTATAGCAATATGTGTTTTGCTTTGCTTGTGATGATCAATAAATCTACAAGTCAGAGCATGATTCACCGACAGAAGATTGAAGGAATGAGGGGTTCAAGAACATCATGCACGCATGACATTTTACAAGAACCACACCTTGTCTAAGCCTAATCCTTACAAACGCTTCAAGGCATGAAAGACAGTAGTTGTGACTACAATCTGTAGTTATACATTCTGTGTGTGAACAGAGTAGACAATGTATCTAAGCAGAAGAAATAATTATATAATGGTCACATCAGCTTAAGAAGATAATGAACATAAGAACTTACATCAACAAGATCGGTGGATCGATTGTATTTGCAAGTCTTGTTCGAATATTACTGAAAGATTGGTGCTCAGACCTTAGTCTCTTCACATTCCATTTGTACTCGATGAGCAAGTACAAGGCTCTATCAGTATAAACATGACATTCTGCTGAAGTTTTTAGAATTAACTTCTTGATTTCAGAAGTTTCTTCATTCTGATGGCTTTTCTTCCTTGTTTTGTATGTTAATCACTAGGATACGATAACTCAACGGACAAGTAAGCAGTGCATGTGTCTTGGAAATATATCTATTTTTTCTCGAGCAACGTGCAATTAACGTTCAAAGACATGTAGTTAATGTTCAAAGACATACCAATTATTTTCTCGAACAACATTTTGATTTTCTAATCAAAACTTGTGTTTTCGAGGAAAAACAGTAAGTTTTCTGCGGCACATTTGATATAATCATTTTCTAAAACGCATGTGTTACTTACTATTTATCCGTTGAATTCTCGTGTGTATTATGCCTGTTGAGTAATTAATTATCGTTTCTTTTCTTTTTGCATTAATTTTATTTATCAGCGTTAAGAAACAAAACAAAGAAGAAGATGAATCCGTAATTAATAGTAAACTGGTTTTTAACATGAATTACCATGTATTATGATTGAGTTATGAAGATAACTCAAAAATGTCACCAATTATGATTTGTTTTTAAGAACTTGAATTTGAAGTTGAGGTTTGTTGAGTTATGATTGACTTACAGTTTTTAGTTATTTTTTTGTAAAATTGTTAAATCAAAACTTAACTCAAAAATATGTAAATTCTCATAAATTAAGATTTGGTAAGTTGAATTAGAATTTTTACTTTTCAAAAAACGAAAATTAGTTTTAATTAGAAAATTATATTTCTATAATGTAGAAAACACAAACAAACAAATCATTGCCAAAATTTTATTGGTTTACTAAAGAAAGCATCACCATATAGAATGATAAAGAAAAGCATTACCAATCCATTAAAACGTGCGGGTACGAGTGTGGTGGAGGAATCACACTACTCTTTTTATCCCATTTAAAGGGATATCAAGAGGTAACTATTACACGTGATTTATGAATTATTGAACTAGTGAGTTAAGGTGGTTTACAAGAAATTTGTTAGCAACTATTTTTAATATAGTAGAAAATATCATTTTTTTTTATTATTTAGCCAATTTGTTAAAATGTTCCAATCATTTAGGAAAATGTGTAGTTTGAATTAAAATTGGTTCCAATCATTTAGGATAATGTGTAGTTTGAATTAAAATTGGGCGTTCAGAAATTTTGGTTTGGTTTGGATTGACTGGCTGATTCATACATACTTTAACTCATTAAAATTATGAAACAAACTCATCTTTTAGTTCCAAATGTTTTTTCTTTTTTTTTTGGTTAAAAGTTGTGTTATGACCATGTCTGTCTCAAAATTGTCTCAAGAATGAGCACTCTCACCCGGATGATGATGAACGAGCACAGGTATTAAATGAGGCTGAGTTAAGTTCGTTTTCTAGCATCCGAATTGTTTATCCCTTTTTTTTTTTCAATTGTTTATCTTATATCCACCAGGATCTAAATTTACTAACGATTCAGCAACGACTTATGATTACGATAGATAAATTCAACCGTCGAAGGGATCCTAAAAACCTATATGATATATTCGTACATTTCATTGACATATATGGTTGACCAGTTGGTATATTGTTATGGATTCACGTTGCAAATGCGACCTCCACAGATTGGACAAAAAAGTAAAGTAAGGATATAAATTATAATATATATACCAAAGGTCAAAATATATAGGATTTTATTTTATCTTATATTGTATATGGATTTAATTTTAATGTCTAAAGATAGAACACAACTAAGCACGATAGGTGTGTTCTATTTGCATAAAAGTTATATCCTCAGGATCCAAAGATGAAAGCGAACTCTCATACAAATACAATGCTCCCCAAAAAAAAAAAAAAAAAAAGTTTTATGATTAAATCCAAAACTATTCGGATTGACAGTAAAATAAAATAAAATCCAAAACTATTAAATTTATTTTTTCTTTATATCCATAAGAAATCAAAACTAGATTAACGAACGAAATAATGACTCATATATAGTTCAAATACGCACGACATTTTGTTTTTGTTTTCAATGCTAAATAATGCGTACGTACAACGTTTGAGATAATATAATTAACATTTTCGTGAATACTATATATCTATATATAATTAACGGTTAATTAGTTATATATTACATCTATATTAACATTTTTAAAATATATTTTAAAGAAAAATATTTATTTTGTAAAATATTACATAAAATACCATTGATTTAAAGAATAAATTAGGAAGTTCATTAAAGATAAATATGGAATATGAACATATTTATATATATATATATATAAACAACTTTTACAATCAATTCTCTACTATCCATATAATCAAACACAGTTAAAAGATTTTAATTTAATTGTAAAATCTGAAATATCCATATAATATTCCACAATTAATAGTATAGATATTTAAAAGATTTTTTTATCTATATTAATATTTTTGAAGTATATTTTAAAGAAAAACTTTTATTTTGTAAGATATTACATAAAATGCCATTGATTTAAAGAATAAATTAGGAAGTTCATTAATGATAAATATGAAATATGAACATACTTATATATATATATATATATGTATCCAAACAACTTCTACAATCAATTCTTACTATCAATATAACCAAACACAATTAAAAGATTTTAATTTAATTGTAAAATCTGAAATATCCATATAATGTTCCACAAGTAATAGTATAAATATTTAGAAGATTTTGTTAAGATTTAAAATTATGATTCTCCTATTATCTTTGTTTGATATATTTTTCAATTATTTTGAATCATCATATAATACATAAAATTAATAAAACTCTAGATTTTTTTTCTGCATTTGTCGTGATTAGAATTTTGAAAAACGGACATGTATTACTCAAGCAATGAAGAAAAATTATGTGTTTAATGTCCCACATCGACTAAAATTTTTAGACAATGGTTGAAAGTCATATTATAAACAAGACCAAAATAAATCTAAATCTAAATGAGCGGAAAACTTAACTTAACAAGTATCCAAATTTAAAAATTTATATCCGGTTTAGTTCGGTTCTATAGTCGAACTGATTAATTATACCGAATATAATAAATTTTAAACTTTTAAATAGTTTAAAATATTATGAGCATTTACGCTTATAAAAAATTTAAAATTTCAACGGGATGGAGTTATATAGCGAGACGGGTTTGCGTTGATATTAATATAAATTTAAAATATCATTAACTCGATGTTATAACACGGATAAATCATCATTTCATTATTTTGTTAACACCGTTAATATTAGAATATTAGACATATCTAATTAAATTATGATTATGTAAAAAACAAATTATTCTGCGGATTAAATTATAGTATAAATATACAAACTTGTTCCGAAACATTTATACTGTTAATTCTCTTATTTTAAGGTATTGGTTTTATATTGTGAAAGTGGTGGTCGCTTTCTATTTGGATTATGCGTGTGCATCTATTGCATTTCAAACTTTAATGAAGATGGTCATATCTTCAAAGTATCAAATTCATCAAATCAGCTTTGTTCTTAAGCAGTTCCATTTTTATTTTCTCATCGTTTAGTTCTCTTTGTATACAATTTATTGCAATTCTCATAATCTCAAAATCTAGATTTGTATACCGATTCTTCCTTATAAAATTTGTCTTAATCGCTCTTATGTACTTATATAGTGTAGCGTAAGCTCATAAAATTTGTCTTAATCGCTCTTATGTACATGTATAGTGTAGCATATTGACAACATTAATTTGTGCAGACGACTTAAGACTGATATAATAATATTTTGGACACATATTGGTGAAAATAACTAGATAAACTTTTTGAACAACTCCCCCTGTAACTACTAGATCACTCCCCATCAACTGCGAGATCGTCCTCAGTTCTTAAACAGAAAAAAACCTACAGCTAAACAGAATAAGAAAGTTGATGCATGGGCTAGACCCTCTAAAACACGCAACAAGCGACGTACGGTTAAAACGACTGTGAAAACTAGAGGAGCAAGAAGCCCTTTGCAAGGACGCAAATTGAGAGTTGATCCATCGGCCTCTGATCAAGGACTGGCAAATGTTCAGATTCACTCTGCTGCCTCTAATGATCTCCCTCGCACAATACCCAACCCTTCTTCCCATGGAATAGTGGCAGATTTTTGGTCCCCACGACTCCCTCTTCCTTAGCTATTGAGAACTGGAACTGTCAAGGAATGAGAGGCACCTTGACAGTTCGACGTCTAAAGAAAATTCATCGTACAATTTCTCCAGACATCTTGTTTCTCATGGAAACGAAAAATGATGATGCTACTGTTTCTAACACCTTGACTGGGATGGGTTTTACCAACATGATCACTGTTCCACCAATTGGGCTAAATGGTGTATTGGCGCTTTTATGGAAGGATGGAATTGACGTCTCAGTCCTATCTGGCTCAGTCAATGTAATTCATACTAAAATCAAGTTCAAAAAGATGAGTTCAGATATCTCCTTGGTCTATGAGACTCCCCAAATGGAGACTAGAGCTGCATTTTGAACATCAATATCAGCTTTAGGGAAGGCTAAGCTCTCGTACTGGCTCCTTACCGGTGATTTAAATGATATCATGGATAACAATAAAAAATGGGTAGGCCACCTAGATGGGAAGGCTCTTTCTTAGCTTTCTGCAGCTTCGTCTCCCAACTATGGCTTTGGGATGTCAAGCATTCCGGCAATCTCCTGCCTTGGAGAGGCACTCGCTATAGTCACTTCATCAAGTTCCGATTGTACCGATCACTTGCAAACTGCTCTTGATCAGAGACTAATCCTACAAATCGTTGCGGTTACTTTCGTTTTGAGGGCTCAGATCATAGACCGCTTGTGACCTATTTCAACGATTCATCTCGCAAGAAACAAGGCATGTTCAGGTTTGACAGGATTCTCACAAAAAATATGAGATTTCGGACCTTGTCAAAGAAGTCTGGCAGTATGAGCTCAATCCATCCACTATCCCAAAACTTGAACTTTGCCGCAGGAAAATTATAGAGTGGGTCAAAGAAAACCACAAGAACATCACCATAATCACTAAGAAAACTCAAACAGCCCTAAAGAAGGCTCTGTTTGACGCTACCCCTGATCAACCCCTTATAGTCTTGCTAACAAAGAGCTTGAAATTGCTTATAAAAAAAGAAGAAAGCTATTGGCAACATAGAAATCGAATAAGCTGGCTCCAAAGTAGAGATCGCAACACCGCGTTTTTCTATGCTGTCACGAGAGGTAGAAGAGCTATTAATGCTTTATCGGTTATTGAGGATGAACAGGGTACATAATTCTTTGAGAAAGAGCAGATTGCCAATACGATATCCAAAGTTTTCCAAGGGATCTTCACCTCAAATGGTAACTCCAACTTCCAGATTGTGGATGCAATTCTCCAGCCAAAAGACAATGAATCAATGAACGCAAACCTTATTGCCTTACCCTCAGACAATGAGATTAAAGAAGTTGTATTCTCTATCAATGCTAGTAAAGCTCCCGGCCCTGATGACTTCTCTTCCAAGTTTTATCATGCTTATTGGCACATAACCGGTGAAGACGTTTTCCAAGAAATCCGAGAGTTTTTTGAATCAAGTTCCCTAAATACAAGACACAATAAAACACATGTGCGGCTTATCCCTAAAAGATCGACCCCAGGCGTGTTGGTGACTATCGGCCAATAGCTCTTTGTAATGTCCATAACAAAATTATTGCGCAGATCCTCACACAAAGACTCCAAACCATTCTACCATTGCTTATCTCACAACACCAATCGGCTTTCGTCCCTAAACGCGCCATCTAGGATAATATTTTAATTACACATTAGGTCTTCCACTTTTTTAGAACCTCGGAAGCAAATAAATTTTGCTCAATGGCGGTTAAGACGGACATGAGCAAAGGGTATAATATAATAGAATGGGGCTTTCTTAGGGTGGTCCTCAAGAAGCTCGGCCTTCATGACAAACGGAACTCATGGGTTATGGAATGTGTTATTTCCGTGACTTACAAGTTCCTCATCAATGGCTCACCAAAAGGACAAGTAACCCCAACTAGAAGACTCCACCAAGGCGAGCCCCTCTCGCCACCTCCTCTTTGCGGACGACTCAATGTACTTTTGTAAGTCTATCCCTTCATGTTGCTTGAACTTATTCCGAATCCTTGACCAATATGAAAAGGTATCCGGTCAATGCATTATCCTTACGTAGTCGACAATCACTTTCTCTTCTAAAACCTTCGTCGAAACAAAAACGAAAGTGAAGAAAGCCCTCAAGATCAACCAAGAAGGAGGTATTAGTAAATACCTTGGGCTCCTCAAGCACTTTGGAAGGAAAAAGAGATACATCATCTCGGGTATAGTGGACAAGATTCGATAAAGAATACATAGTTGGGCTTCCCGCTTTCTTTCTGGAGCCGGCAAGCAATTTCTCACTAAGGTCGTTCTTCAATCCATGTCATCGTATGCAATTTCGTGTTTGGTGGGGTGATAAACCGGGGAAGAGAAAGATGAGTTGGGTGGCTTGGGATAAACTTACTCTCCCAAAGTTTGATGGGGGTTTGGATTTTAAAGATGTAGAGGTTTTCAATGATACGTTTCTAGCGAAGATTAGGTGGTGCCTTCTTACCAACCCAAACTCTCTTCTTGCAAATATTGCCATTCATCATCCTTTATGGAGTGCTCTTCCCCATCTTCGGCTTCTCAATAATCATAGGCAAATACTTACTCCGTAAAGGGCTTGGCTGGTCCGTTGGAGATGGGAGTAAAATAAGAGATGAAAGTAAAATAAGAGTAAAACAAGTCTCGTGGCTATCACTTACTCACCCACAAGCGCACATAGGACCTCCTCCACTTGCAAACTCTTCTATGCTGATCAAAGATCTCCTATGTCTGACCTCTAAAGACTGGAATCCTACAGCAACTAGCGATCTCTTACCTCAATATGAAGATGTTATTCGATAAATAACTACAAGCTCCTTGCACATGCAAGACTCTCTGGTTTGCCTCCCTGAAAAGTCAGGTCACTACATAACAAAATCAGGTAATAAACTTGCGAGATAATCTCCCTCTTGTACCAAACATGCCTCACAATCTTTTAACTGAAATAAGATCATTTGGCAGAGTAAAATCTCCTCTAAGATCAAAAACTTCCTTTGGAAGGCCTCGAGTGGAGCATTATCTCTAGGCAGCAACCTTGCAAAGAGGGGATTAAGATCTATAATCGCTTGTAAGAGATGTGGAGAACGTGAGGATGAACTTCATTTGTTCCTCAACTGCCCTTTCGCCTAGAAAGTTTGGGAAGCTGCTCCTCTACACCAACAATTCCTCCCTGGTACGTACCCAGACTTTTAGTATCTCTTAACGAAAGTTATTCATGCGACTACCTTGCCCTCGCACAGGGATATTTTTATCACCTCTGACTCTGTGGCTCTTTTGAAACCTCTGAAAAGCTTGAAATTGCCTCGTCTTTGAGGATTGGTCATGCTCAGAACATGACATCATCGTTAAAACCATAAGAGAAGCGAAGGAATGAAAAAATGCTCAAGCTACCCTCTCTCAACAAATAACAAGACCAGCTACGCAACCAACTACAAGAAGTCCTACAAATACTTTGTCGACGCTGTGTGGTGTGCGACTACAGGTGTGTGCGATCAAGGATGGGTAATCTATGATCCTCCTGGTAGCGTACCAGACCGAGGTTCCACCTCTCGCCAGTTTGTCAAGTTGGCTCTCACGGCGGAAGCTCTGACTCTAAAAAATGCTATGTTTGTGCTGCATGATAAACCAAAGTTTTCTATATCAGCAGTTTGGAGGTGTACTTTGATTCTCAAGTACTCATTTTCACCGTCAATTCAAAAACAAACTACAAAGAGCTAAGAGTTATCATCTATGATATCTTGTTTAAGTGATTCTTTTGTTTGAATCAACTTAAATTTTGTTCCTAGATTGAAAAATCTTGTTGTTGATTCTATCGCAAAGTCAGCAAAACTTTCCTCTCCTGATGGAATATAATCTCTTCTCCTTTTATAAATGAGTTTGATAAAAAAAAAATTCTTTGAAAAAAAAAACAAAAAAAAACAAAAAAAAAAACTAGATAGACTCATGACAATGATTTTCAAATGCTAGATAGACTTTTGTGACCAAATTAAAATACTGACAGGCGATGTTGATGTCTCATGATTTGAACAAATAAAAAGATGAGATATATATAGTTTCCTTGTAATAAAATAAAATGTTTACTAACACATTAAAATGTAAGTGAAATGCAAAATACGATTGAAACAATAGTATAGGTAACCCTAAAACACTCTCAAACACATTAAAATTTTAAAAAGGTAAATTGTGCATGTGGTCTTAAGATAATTTTATTGTATGAATCCATGTGAAAAAATGTAAAGACTCAATGTGAAATAAAACACTCTTAATTTACAGTTTTGATGGATAAACACGATTCATATATACTTCTGTTCATTTTAATGGTGATGTTACCGATCGAGGATGTAGCGTCTAGATATATGTCTTCTCATATTTTATTATGTTATGGACCTTATGGTTATTAAGAATAACAAAAGTATACGAAAGTGAAATCTCAAAGGATGAGAGGGAATTACTTATATCTTAAAGGGAGCAAGCATTGACCCTATGTTCAAAATGTCACAATCACAGCATTTTTGTATATGAATCATTTTCACATGAAAAAGAATTAAAAGTTCGAAGTTGGTTATACATTGTTTTCGAATTTTATCTGATATTTCTAAATAAATTTTCTTACGGAAAATATGCTTATTGTCCAAAGACATTTGTCCGATATATAACAATTTATTTTTGATATATTTCCTCTCATATTTTCCAATATTTTTTACTGACCTGGTCGAAAATATTTTTCACTCCTTTGCTCAAAATCACGAGCCAGGTCAAAATAGAATTAGTAAACAAAATACAAGATTGAAAAATGCATATCTAAATTAAATAGAAACTAATTCCACGAATATAGGGCTTAATTTAGGACAATTTTAGTCAAAAACGTCAAAATCCACGCAGCAAGAATTGGGTCAAACTCATTGACCTGTCAAAATAGTTCCTCCTACGTGAGAGATTCTTTTACCACGTCAACACCATCATATACACATGGCATTTCCACGTCATGAGATGAGGAGAATCGAAGCCATGCTGGCATATATAACGACATATTACATGAAAATAATATTTACATACACTGATATAGGCATGCATCAGTTATATATATACGAAGCTATATATACAAATATATACATACACATTAGCAAAAGTATATATATGTATGATGGTTACGTGAAACTCCCATAACCTCTTCTTTTTTCCAGAAAACTGTAAGAAATTTTCATTTCTTCTCTGTCCAAACAGAAGAACCTTTGTTCTGTTTAAATTCAATTATCTCTTTGGTTTTTTTTTTTTTTCCAGTTTTTGTTGTTTTCTTTTCCAATATTTGAAATTCTTCGATGGATATTCTTGTTCATACATCACTCATTCCAACATTATTCCACAAAGCATCCGTGAATCCCCGTTCTCTAATTTTGTTGCTATAATTCACTTTTTTTTTTCTGGGAAATTTTCTTTATTTTCCCAGAAAATCTTCGCATTAACATTGGAGATATACAAAGAACACAAACATGTTGCAAGACGTGATCTCGTCTCACGATCAGCTTTCCATCGTAATTATTCTCTTCTCATTCTTGCTTTCATGTATATTCATGCATGCGTAGATATTTTTTTCTTTGAATTTTGTTTCGAGCATTGACTTTTACATGTAGAGATCATATAAAACTCGAGTCTAATCTTATAAAGTGAGCAATTTTATTACTTTTCTTTTATGGAGTCTCTTATTGGGTAACCCTATAATTTCAATTGCTTAGTTAGTTTTCTTTTTTGGTGTTACGTCATTTTCTTCTCCTTATATTCCATTCGTTTTTCTTCTCTTTTGGTGATTCTCTACACACTTCAATTTATCTTCGAATACAACTTTTGAACATTATCATAATTCTCATTCGCATACGATTGTTACTTCTAAGCCAATAGAAAATGGTCACATGATAGAGAATAATGTTATACAAAATAACAGCAATCATTTCACTATGTCTATCGTATTTGAGTATAGAATTTATTTTCATCAAACGTTAAATGCTAGATTTAGTCTCTCACCTTGGATTTTATATAGTTTGATGCAAAATCTAATGCAAAGAGAAATACACATTGTGTTAATTTCACTAGCTAGGAGCATTGCGATGTGTCATATGCATATGATCATGATCATAATGAAGGTTTCTTACATGTTCTGATATTTTATGAAGTGCCCTTTACTTTTTCTTTGTGGGATAAAAATCTAGATGTTGGTTCATACCAGGCAATTTTAATTTTTTTTGTCAATACGAAAAAGAAATACCAGAATCAGAAAACTTTCCTTTTATAGTAACTCCACTCTTCTTTACTTTATATTTTTAGCTATTCCAACTTCCTAACCTGTCACATGAAAGAACAGATGCATTTAATCTCTCTTTACCAACATTTGCGTTGTCCTAAACAGATATTAATATCAAACAAAACATTGGATTTGATCAAGACACAAAGATCTTGGAGTGTTTCGATGTCGAAAAACAGAATAAAAACATCTTATAGATTCTCTCTAGATAATTAAGCAGAAGAGAACCCAATTTACTTGAGCATATATAAATCTGCCTTAAACCCAATCTTGTAACTTCTCAAGGATCTCACCAGTTACTGTTTCTTGTGACTCAAGCAAATTAAACCTCCGTTCTCTTCTTTTGATGCTTGGCTTCAACGTAATGTCTTTCTTGATCATTTACTTTCTCTGCTGGATCTAATCTTTAGATCTAACGATTGTTTGTGCTATTTCACCAGGATGATATCACGAGCCCTCTCAGTGCTCAAATCTTCGATTTCTGCGACCCACAACTCTTTCAAGAAACCTTCAATCAAACGTCTGAAGTCACCTCTACTTCAAACATTCTTGAGAAATCCGGAAGCTTCCAATCCAACACTAACACAACCACAACAACTGAGAACAGTAACAACAACAAGAACACAAACCTTCAAGACGATGAAGATGACAACAACAACACGGATCTGTCCATAATTTTTGATTCACAGGAAGATTTCGAAAACGACATAACGGCTTCAATCGATTTCTCATCATCTTCACTGCAATATCCCGTCATCGACCATCTCCTAACGGCAACAAGCCAAGACCAGTTTGATTTCTCATCAGGACTCCAAGTTATTCATCAGCCTCCTAACATTTCATACTCTGGAGACCCTCTGTCTCTCCCGGCGGTTTCCTCTCTAGCTCCTCCTTTACAATCAGGGGTTTTCGAAGAAGATTGTCTTTCTTCAGTCCCAAGTTACAATTTTGGCTTGAACCCTTCTAGCTCTTTCTTCCGTACGTCCGGTTTACCGGCGTATATGAGCACCGGTTTGTTATCTGCTGAATGTAATCTCAGTTTTCTTCCTGGTAATATTCATTTGGGATCGGAAATCAATAAGCCACATGATCAATTGATGGACTTCCAAGCTGATAATGGTGGTTTGTTTGGTCCGGATTCCATCAAACGTATCTTTAATCCAGAAGATCTCCAGGTATTGAGTTTTTGTTACAAATATTATCCGGTTTACATTTGGTTATCTTCAAGAACCGGTATGGAGCTAAGATTTCCGGTTTGGTTATGATGGCACATGACCGGTTTGGTATTCTGATGTTATGCTAACCGGTTTACTTTTGTTGAAGAAGGCACTTGGTGTTGGTGGCGTCGAGAACCAGAGCCATTTGATGGTACCTGAAGCTAATCCAGCATTAGGACCGGTTGAGATCAACGGTTTAGAAGATTCAACGTTGAGCAAAGTTGGAAAACTCTCCCCTGAGCAAAGGAAAGAGAAGATTCGTAGGTACATGAAGAAGAGGAACGAAAGGAATTTCAACAAGAAAATTAAGGTTCGATTTTTATCAAACCAAACCGGATTTAAACGTTGGTTAATGTTGTTTCATTGATTTTTGTTTTGTTTTCTTGTTGTAGTATGCGTGTAGGAAAACATTGGCAGATAGTCGACCAAGAGTTAGAGGAAGATTTGCAAAGAATGATGAATTTGGTGAACCAAATAGACAAGCTTCTTCAAGCCATCATGATGATGAAGACGAAGACGATGTAAGAAACTCGGGTTATTTTAACTCGATTTATATGAACTTATGTCGAAATAGAGCGTCGATTTTAATCAAATCTAACTAAACCGTTTTGGTTTACAGATGGGAGTACAGGATGAGGAACAATTGGTAGATTCTTCAGACATTTTTGCACACATTAGTGGAGCCAATTCCTTCAAGTGCAACTACCCAATCCAATCTTGGATTTGAGTTCCAAGTACCACAACATGAATCTTATAGTCTTATATAGTTTTATAAATAGTAATTTTATAGAGTTATAACTTGTCTATTTAGTTATGTTATGCCCCTACTGGTTCTGTAAAAAAAAAAAAAGAAAGAATGAATAATGGGTTTAGGCAGGTTTGGATAAATAAAACAGTAGTGAGAATAAGGTTTTATTACGTAACAAAGAAATTTCAAAATTTTGTAGATACAATATATTACATAATATGATATGTGATGTCTTGTATTTGATAGTTGGGTTGTATTTTTATCACCTGAACACTATATATAATCATTTGAGTTAATATTTTGCTCCTTACACATTCTACGTATTCAGACCTAAAATCATTCAGATGTCCTACAAATACTTTAAAAAAAAATTGAATAAGCGCCCACATGTCTGTGGTCGAGTGGTTGGTGAAATCTGAGAATATGCTAAAACATTTTCCGGGGGTTCAAGCCTCCCTCGAAACAAAAATCATATTCATGTGGGAAGTCTAAACTAAAACAGTTTACATGATAGTCTAGTACTAGGCGATCCGGCTATTCTCATGCATTAATCGGAAAGCATTCCAAATTCGGAATAGACAGTGTGGTGACTTTTTGAAGAGAAGTTTATTCTGTAGCATTTCGATGTGTTCTTACTAAGGCCGACCAAATCAGCCGATACAGTTTATAAAAAAAATTGAATAAGCCGGTCCGATTGTCACACTCGTATATAAGACCTGGTTAGAATAATTAATTATTTTAGATCGTATATATTTAAAAAGGATGCAATTATTGGGCTTTGTTTTTATCGAAATGTTGGATTGGGCCAACATAGTGTTAAAGATGAATTATTTAATTAAGGCCTCCCTTGTAGCTACCATTTAAGTATTGTAAAGCTTAAACGATTAACGACTTAATGCACGCGCATAAATGACGATCGTACCGTAATTTCATGGCCATATATTGTTTCCCTAATGGATTGAAGAAAAAAGATTGTATTAACTCGTAATATAATACTTCGATATATTTTCTTGATTTTTTTTTCATTTCTGAAAAGTGAAAATCCATATGCTAAAATTGACTTCTAAGTTCTAACCGAAGACTGTTAATATATAAATGGCGACTAAGTCAATAATTTCGAGCCAAACGTCTAAAAGGCAAAGATTAAAATATAGTGATATTGACTTTAGAGGTGAATAGTGATAATGACCCTTTTGAAAGGTCACTATCAAAATTTATGAAATCTCTGTAAATTTTTATTTTGTATAAAACTATATATACATATATAATATGATATATATATATAGATAGATAAAGAGTTTAACTATATATGCCATTTGACTTATAAACACGATAAATAGAGTTTTCGAAACTTACGATCATAAAAATGTATTTTTCTGTGTGAGTAAACAAAGTGATTTCATTACTGTTTTGGTTCCTTAATTTATCGTTTAATAGAGTTTTTAAAACCATCAAGACATAAAAAGTTAGAAGCGGTATGTAAAAAAAAATTAAAATAATAAGTATTATCCTAAATAAAATAAAAAATTGAAATAAATATAAAATATTAATTCTGAAACGTAATTATTTTATAGGACGTTAATTAAATATTCGAAATTAATATTTTATAATATTTTGTGAGTAGCCAAGATAGTTAAAACATCAACGATAAAATTCATATCCATGGTTAATAAGATAAGCGATGGTTATTATATCAAGCGATTTTGTATCACCTATTTATTTTTATTCTAAAAAAATCTCACTAACTCAATTTATCAAAAACATCATCTTTAGAAGTTACAAAAAAAATCTTAAAGCATCACGTTTCTATAGTAAAATTTTGGTTTAAATTTACATTAAGTAGGTGTTATTGGTTTTGTGATTTTTAAAGAGTTATAACTTTTGAAAAGTTTATTGTTATTCAATTTTGATTATAAAGACTCTATTAAAATTATGTGTTATTAGTTTAATATTTATAAAAAGTTGTTTATATTCATTAAAAGTGATGTATTATTAGATTGATAATTTTAGAAACTCATTCAAAATCATGCGTTATTGGATTAAGAAATACTTTAACTAATTTTTTTATTATGTTAAAATTTAGTGTTATTGTTTTATTGATTTTTAAAAATTTTGTTCATTTAAAACAAATTTTCAAAACTTTCAAAATAGTAGATGATAAGGTGATATTCTCCGGAAAATCTTTTTTAAACTCTCTAAAATTTCTTAAATTTTATAATCACTATAATCATGATAATTTTACATTAATCTTAATCAAATAACACATCCTAAAAACAAGCTATTGATTTTTTTTTATTAAAATGAGACCAGAGACCAATGTTTTAATTTGCTAACGTATGCACGGCCTGCCACCACCTAAACTTATCCTAATAGTCCAATGAATTATAAAATTCACGATGCCAATAATTAGTCTTTTGAAAATTAACATCCGATATTGATCTATAGAAAATAGACTTACACAACTTGATAACGACACAATCTTATCAACTACGAATCTATTTTCTAACTTATTTTCCAGAACATCTACACGTGTGTTACATTATAACAATATCAATAAATATGAATTTAGACCAGACAAACTTACGAACTAATAAATCCAAGAAATAAGGCTAAATCACATGCATGAAAAAATATGAATTATGGTTGATGCTTCACATTTTTTGTTTTAAAAGGTTAATAGGGCTAGTGCAAACTTATGGACCGGATTTGGTGGAGGAGAATCTTATATTGTACAACCGGAGCATCAATTTTATAATACGGTAGGTAAATTTACATGAATATTTAATGTTCAAATAGATATATATTTGCTAACATATAATCTTCTAGATGAATAATTGAACTGACATTTACGATCTTCAAGAAGAATAATACACGTATGTAGTGGAACTAAACTTCAATATACTATTATATCGAGATTTACGTATTTGAATTTTGAAATTTAAATATAATGCGTAAAATGCAAGTGAAGAAGCAACAAAATGGTCGAGTCAATCATGTGCCGCAAGCTCACGGTCCGGAATGAGACAAAACAGTTTTGTAATTTTGTTGGTTGGTCCATAGATTCTCATTATTCGTACATAAAATATATGTTCTAAAGCCTCCAAATCTCCAATAGTTTAATCGTGTATAAAAAAGGCAAAATATGTATTGTAGGGTTTGTTTTAAAATTTTCAAACAATATAATGGTTTAATTTTTTCCCATAATTGTATACGGAGCTACCTACATTGGACGTCGACCATTTTTTAAATAAATTACCAATTAGCTATCTAATTAAAAACGTACCGTTTTTATAACACAAGCATACAATTTAGAAACCTCTTATTTTTTGGATGATGTTATTCAAGTTAGTCTTACCTGTTTAGTACTTATATGTTAAAATTTAACAATAATCAAATTACAAAACTAACTAGAGAATTTAGAAACTTTGTTGAAATTCACATACTACTTGCTTGAAATTTAATAAATTTCTTCTTTTGATGTGTAACTAAATGTTATGATAATTAGTACCATTTCTGTCCTTTTTTCCTAACTTGTATTTATTTTGGAAAAAAATATAACTAACTACAAAAGAAATACAAAATAATAGTGCTCTTTAACAACAAAAAAATAATAGGTTAACTCGATCCGTAAACATGCTGTAAATTAGTATAAATTTCAATATTCAACATTAGTTATTCAAAATTTTCAAATGATTCGGTTAATCTCGGTAGCAAAAAATTTTCCAACGAATCCACTACATAAAATACATCTAAATCAAAACTTAAGCATATGGATGATTGGTGGACTGATCTTGTTTTGATCCACTATATTATCCATAAGATTAACATAAAAAATTCAATAATTTTTTAAAAATTAGTGAAATTAAAAGAGGAACAGAAATAAAAATAGAGAAAAAGAAAGAAAATAGTGAAAATTAAAAGTGGATAGAAGAAAATGGGGGGAGTTAAATAAAAGTGGGCACTCTGTAACAGTAACATCTACTACTCCCTGCTTTATCGCCAACAAGTAGCCATCACCACCTTCCTTTTGATTCCTCTCTCTCTCGATCGTGCCCACCAGCTCACTCACCCCTTAATCCACAATCCCACACTTTAAACAAACAAAAAAACCCTAATCTCGAGCTTTGACACAAGAGAAAAAGAAACACAAGAAGTGGGTCCGCATTTGTAAGAAGCCCTTCTTCCTTAGTAGTGGCCCTAGTCAAGTCACCACACACACACACCAAAAAAAGACGTTCCTTTTCTCTTCGTCTCCATTGGTACTTGCTAGTCATACATTAACGTGCCTTAGTGAAACCACCCCATCTCTCCTCTCTCTCTAGAAACCCAGAAAAAAAAAAAAAAAAAAAACTCTTTGCTTCCAAGCTTTTCCCACTTTCTTAATTCCCTCCCACTCATAAGTGCTTATAAGAATGATAAATTTTGCTTCTTTTTCTCTGTTTCCTCTTAAATAGAAATTTTGGAGATACAGAAGAGAAAGAAGATCGCAACAATCCAGAATTGGTTGAGGAGATTGCTTGAAAAGTTTGTTCCAATTCGAGATTACTCTTCGATCCAATACGTTCTTCTTCCATCCAGGTAAAATAGATTAAAGATTTGTTTTTTAGAATCTGTTCTTGGAGTTATTGTGTAATTTACTATTACTACCTTGCGGGTTCCTTTTTTATTAGAGCAATTTATGTTTCTTAAGCTCATAGTCATGGACTCTGAATTGGCTTTGGTACAGGAAGTAATACAGGGAACTTTAGCTTCTAGGTCAATCCTGTGAAAATTTTCTCCTTTTTTACTTTTGCTCTGTTAACTTGAGTTAGGTGCTTAATCCTCAGATGTTTCTTTCGAGCTTGAGAACTCCATCAAAGTTTAGCTTTTTCCTCTGATTCAATTAATGGGTACATCTAAAAATTCAAGCTTTTATTTGATTGTCAATTTGTGTAGGGTTCTTCGTTTTTAGCTTTTTGTTGCTTTTAGGTAAGAGATTAGGTATATTTTTTTATAAAAAAACCTCTGACTTTTCAGCAAATTAGCTTTGTAGCATTAAGAGTCTCAAATTCGGCTTTTGTTTGAAACAGTGTAGATTCATAGCACATTTTGGTATTCTGCATAATTTCGATAATATTACCAAATACAATGGTTTTAAAGATGTCTTGTGTCCAAAAGAGTTACTAACTTGAGCTAAAATCTTATGCTAATCTTTTGTTATTAATGCACTCAAGAGTTATATTCTGATCTCTTCTGTTCATGTTTTCTCTTTCAGATATTTGGAAGTGTTCTCGAGTGTACTTCAAATTCGTGTAATAGGATGGGACATTGAATTTTGCTCGGCTTTGATTTTAAGTTAGCGAGCGAACAATGGGGAGTGTTGCTCCTGATGCTCAGAAGGATGACCCTGAGCTTGAAGATCCACTGAACATTGATGAGAATCCGCCTGGGGAAAATGGTTTATTGAAGTCAGGAAACTTGTTGAGCCAGAAAAGGCAGCAATGTAGTGTAGTTTCAAACAGCGGAAAGTGGTTACAGATTGTTAAAAACGGTCCCAAAGGGTCGTTCTCTCGTGCGACTAGTTTCTTTGATAACAAGATCCCAAGGCACTTGGTGTCATTAGACGAGAAGTATCTCCGCCGATGCCTCGAGCTGATTAATATCAGTGCGTTTAAGTCAGCCAGTTGCAGCCTTTCTTTGAATCTCGTAGGATCAAAGATGAGTTTTTCTTCACATCACTTCGATTCACCTGTGATCCCCAAAGAAAATGTTGCTCGCCTTGTGTTTGATCTTCCGTTGGTAGATGATTCAGGCAGTCCAGTAATTAGCCGTGCAATTATAGGTTGCAAGAGGGTTACACATACGATTGATAAGCCTTTCCTACACGATCTCGAAGCATTAGATGGTGATGATATGAATAGCGGGACAAGGCGAGACGATAATGGTGAAAAGGAGTTGGTTTCATGTGATGTTTTGAGGAAGATAGAGGAAATAGACACCCCTGATTTGCAATTTCAGAGTTATCAATCTGGAAACATGACCAAAAAGACGGTCTCTTTGTCCAGCACAAACTCAATGAGTTCTTCTTCTTCTGAGCAATCTTCTTCCTGTTGGTCTCCGTCTTCAACAGTTTCTCAAGGAGCACTTCAATTCACTATGAAAGACAACAAGACGCCTCATTTTGTTTTCTCATTGGATGATCAGAAAGAGATCTATGTAGCTAGCTTAAGCACTAGTAGTGTTGGGTCAGGTTTCGACCGTAATTCGCTAGACTATTCGTATTTTATCCATTTGAAGAAAGGCCGCGGATCTGAACAGCAACATTTGGTTGGTAAACTAAATGTATCAACTTTGATTTCTGTCTCGTCCACTAATGGAAAAACTGTAGAGAGACAGTTTGTTCTATTCAGCAGTGGTGGGAATCCGCAGTTACCGTGCCACAACGATGTTAGGAAAAACAGAGGATTGCCTAAGAAAGTCGTTGATGCGCTCAAAAGCACAGCACGCGCTTCAAGACAAAGAAGTATCTCAAGATTCAGTAGAACAAGCTCCATACCTGATTTTTGTTCTTGGGAGCCACTTCAAGAACCAGACCACGATCTTGAACCTGTAAGTTTGCTAGATAACGACCTTCCACCAAATCTTGAAACCTCAGCTGTTGTTGTGAGAGAACAGTTTCCCATGGAGGAAGAAGAAGAAGAAGTCGAAAAAGTTGGAGGCTGGGGCATGAAGTTTCTCAAGAAAACACCCTTATCTCGAACCAAGGATGCTTCTAAAAATTCTAAGCATTTGACAAGCATGGATGTTGTGATTCCTTCAGGGATTCACGGAGGGCCGAGAAATAGAAACGGTGGTCCTTCGAGTTTGATTCAGAGATGGAAATCCGGAGGAAGCTGTGATTGCTCTGGATGGGACTTAGGTTGTCCCTTAACCGTCCTTAATGGCCAAGCGCGTAAAGACCAGAGTGAAGGCCAATGCAATCTTTTTGAGCTCTTCACAGAGGTAACATTCAAGATCCATTTACTATTTCCTCAACCATACGTCATAGATTCAAAAAAAAAAAGAGGAAAGTTTCATGCAGACAATATGACCCATCTCAATCTTGGTCATGTTGACTGTGAAATTCGATTGATTCGTCGTGTTTTTGTTTCAGGGATCAAAGCAGGGAAATCCTGGATTAAGGATCATGAATGTTCGAGACGGTCTCTACTTCGTCCAATCTCAAGCAAAGATATCTGTTTTGCAATCTTTTTCGATTGCTTTGGCATACATTCATAGCCAGAGCCAGAGACTCCGGCCATGGTCGTCAAGGAAGTGTACAGAGCTTAACTAGCAAAGAGAGAGGATAGCACAAAGTAAGATAGGCAAAACTCAGCCTTTATAATTTTAGTGGGTTCTTGAGTTAATAAATATCTACAAATTAGTAGTTATTTAATAATTATTTTTTTGTGTTTATTTTTGGCTTTCTGTTTAAATCTATTTTTTTCATAGAAATTAGAAAGTATATCAGTGTCTCTTTACTGGACTCATATGTGGGCTTTGGTATTGTTATAAAAAGGGTTGTGGTGTTAAATGTAAATTCTGACTTCTGATTTTTGACATTTATGCTATTCTGGTTTTGTATTTCTGCGCATTAGCTTTAATTTTACGCAATCAAATCAACAGTTGAAATTATTTTAAACCCATTTTAATCCTGACTTATTAATTGTCACCTCAGGTCAAATGATTTCCATTAAGTAAAACCAGAAACGGGAAAAGTAAGCAAAATCTTTTACAAACCAAGACTGAAATATGTCTGAAGCTCACAAAAGATTGTTGTTTCTCTACTTTAAACACCTAAAACATCAACTATTGAAGACAGATACATAACCAGCAAAAGTGATATATGATCTTTAGACAATGGCGTTAGCAGCACTAGCAATCCTTGGCCAGAGATCCGCACACTCTTTCCCAATAGGTCCAGTAATCGCAGAACCTGAAAACCAAAACAAACCCCACACATGTTTCAGAAAACAATGTAATGCCAAAAAATGTGTTTGACAACGCACTGATTGAATAAATAAACTAGTACCTTTCATTTCTCCCTTAGGGTTCACAATAACTCCAGCATTATCTACCATCCAAGAACCAAATCAGTACCAATCTCATGACCATAAACTCATGTTTTCACTCAAGAAATTGCTAAGATATGCAGAATTACCTTCAAAGTACATGAAAACACCGTCCTTTCGGCGCCATGGCTTACGCTGCCTAACAATCACAGCAGGAAGAACCTTTTTCCTGAGGTCTGGTTTACCTTTCTTGACAGTGGCCATAACCATGTCACCAACACAAGCAGAAGGTAACCGGTTGAGACGACCCTTGATTCCTTTAACCGAAATGATGTAAAGGTTCTTAGCACCAGTGTTGTCTGCACAGTTCACTGTAGCTGCAACGGGCAGACCAAGTGACATCCTGAATTTGTTACCAGACGTTCCTCCACGTCCTAATCAAATCAAACAACAATCATTAGAGTAAAGCTTAAGAACATAAACCAGTTACTTTTGATATCATAAGTTGTTAAAGAGTAACAAATCAGATCCCATGAGTAGACCAGAATCATCAATTTCGTATCAATTTGACCTAATCACATGGTTCAACCAATTAATCTTTTTCCTTTTTGTTGATAACCCAATTGAGTCTTGTTAGTTCGAATCTTCGAATTGAAGAAATCGATATAAAAGGTCAAATTTTTGGGCATCCAAGACTGAACGTAGTAGATCGATGTCAATTGTTTAAAAGCTAACATCTATGGGAGCTTCAAAAGAGAATAATAGAGAAATTATAAAAAAATGCAACAACTACGAAAGATGAAGGCTTAGAATTGAAAAGACAAACCTCGCTTCGACATTTTGGGCGGCCGGAGATAAAGCTCTGGAGAAGAGCTCTAGGGTTTCTGGTTATGTGTATACAGTGACGACTGCGTCTGATCGAAGAAACAAAAATGATGGAGGAGAAAGGATTAGGGTTTTAAACCTCGAACCTATGGAAAAAGAAAAGCCCTTTTAAGGCCCATTTTAGCCCATGAAGGTTTCTATCATAAAATGAACCCTTACGATCGAGTTACGAACAGCAATTTCTCACGAACATTTTTCAATTGAAATTAGAAATTTACATCTGATTATAAAGAAACATAAAATTAGTGATACATAATCCAATTTTTTTTAGAGCAGATATATATAAAATTCTTAGAAAATAAAATGCTACTTTTATTATTCGACATATAATTTTAACTATGATAAATATGATGGTTTGAAAAGAGATAAATATGATGGTTTGAAAATAGTCTTTAATTTCTTTTTTTAGCATCTTCTCTTACTTATTACTTTAAAACATAGTTTACAAACACATTTTAAAAATCCATAAGTTGAATAACAAGACGAAAGAAGCTAATATTACACAGTGCTTTTCTTCAAAAAGCTTTTATTCGCCAACCAAACCAATTCTTAGTCTTGTTTGCGAGAATTGGCCCTCTCTTTATTCTTCTTAGCACAATATTCAAATAAACTTCCATCAAAGCAACCTCTCACAGCTTCTTTAGAAATGAAACCTTCATCGTCCTTTGCAAGTATATAGAGTAGTATCCATTCAACTTTATTTGAAAGCCTGCCACATATAACCAACACAACAAATCCAGCCAATTTAGTTTGGTTTTACCGGTTGGTCACGGGTCAACTAAGAACCAAAGAACGTTTTTGGTACTAACCATCCAAAAGGATCGATTGCCATTCGATTTCCTTCGGTTAAGTTCCAAACCTCTTTAAATGATAACTTATCCTTAACCGTTAGCGCGTATTTGCTAAATATGTTCTCGAGATTAACCGGGACATACCTACAATCAAAATTTAAAAAATTGACTATCATAAAAATTTATTTGAAATTATTGGGTATTTATTTTACATATATGTTTGAATGTTACCTTCCTTCGGTGTCATAGGTGCTCGAATCACTCCCATGTTTGGCTTTGTGTATGTTGTCGATATAAACGGGCAATAATGGTGATGGCAACCAACTCTATTTACATAAAATTCACAACATAATATATAAATTATTAACAAAACAAAAAACATAATATATAAACCATAGAAATCATAATGATTAAAATTGAATGAGAAGGGTCTTAAGATTTGTTTTCCAGACCGGAAGTGTAACGTAGCTAAACGCTGCGTTTATGAGTAAGGTCCAAAAGATAGAGGAGAATGGGTTGAAACCGAGGTCACGAAATCCTGCAATTCTTATACATATATTTGAGTTACGTTCTTTATTGTTTCAGAAGATTGAAGAAATTATAAGTATTAATTACCTCTATAAGTCTCCCAAGGATAGACGATTCCGTCGCCATTTTGGTCAAAGAAAGCAACATGTTGTTGCATAACACTCATTCCTTTGCTGTCGTGACCTTCTGTTCCATTCGGATGCTCTGTATCTGGAGCTGCTAATGCTCTTGCCATATCTGATTTTCATTATTGACCATTAGATCACTAGTTATATTTTTCAATTAATGTAAATGACTTTGCTTCTTTAACATAATGACCATTATTGATTGTTACAAATAACCTTTATACTTTATAATTTGGAAAAGTGTGCTTACTGATAATATGGAGAGCAACTATATAACTTGCTATTATATAACACGAGTTTGTAACCTAATTCTTTGTTCAAGTATTGTCATCATATCATAATCCGGATTCAAATTATGTGTGTATCGGTGTATGAATTATAACAACAAATAACATACTTACCTCTAAATTCAAAATGAATTTTTGTTTATTATTACAAAACTTGAAAGGTACTTTAATTTGAAAATGCTCATATTCTCTCACAATAACATAGGAAAATTTTGATATTTAAATTAATAGTTTAAACGAGTTGTCATGTTTATTGCAGCGGTTAGTATGATGTGATTTTTGTTTGTTTTATTTAACCACTTATTTTTTCTCGCTTGTTAAACACTAAAATCTTAATTAATTTGGACAATTACACTTACAAGGTTTTGGTAATGTTTCTTCCAAATCGTTCCGTACTTTTCGCTGACCGGTTACCGGAGCTAACGGCGCCGTCGTGGCCAAAGCCTCTGCCTCTCCTCCCATTCTCTCTTTCTCTTTCTCGTACTAGCTCTCTGTGTCTCTCTTGTGTAAATGTGAATAATTGAAGATGCTCTCAGTTTCTTCTTATATGCAAAAGACGTACACATCGATATTTTGGTTTTCGTGGTCCTTTATAAGTAAAACGATACAACAGGTTGATGATATGAAAAATGACACGTGTCGTAACCTTGTGGTGTAACGATGTAAAAGAAAACAAAGACGACAAGCAATATGATCGCATATAATATGGTCCATCCACGTGCCGACTTTCAATTTGCTGACATTTAATCCACTTTTAATCACGAGGAGAGCGGTGGGAAAAAACGTGCTTATTCTATGTGTTATCTATAATATCATATTTCAGGAAGAAAAACAAAGTAATATATAGCATATGCGAGGAAAAAAATAATTGAATTGGAGGAGAGAAGATCTTAGATGATTCGTAGTCTTTCATTGTGTACATAACACTCCCATCTTAGATGATCCTAATCTTGTTTGCGAGAATTGACTTCATCCTTATTTCTATTTAGCACAATACTGAATTGGGCTTCCATCAAAGCAAATATTTTACAGCTTCTTTGGACAAAAACCATTCCTCGTCCTTCACAAAAATCTTGAGTACGTACCCCAACTTACAAAACCATAAACGGTTAATAAATATTAGCAGTGATTATCAAATCACCTAATTAATTTGATTTTTTTGCTCACTGGTTAGGAACCAACGGTGCCGACGTGCCCAATGTGTGAAAGTTTTAGGATTAAAGTTTATTGATTACAAAAGAAAAAGGCCGGAGTAATGGGACCACATATGGTCCCATGCACGTGGCTGGAACGATTTGCTGATTTACGTGTGCGGTGGAAAAAAAGTGGGATTGAGAGAGATACCAATAGATTGATGATTTAGTATATGTGATACTCAGAAATAATATTTATAAAAAGGATTAAGATTCACTTCAAAAATTCATAAAATTATAACTCAACAGAAGTATTTAAAATCGAAAAATATATCTACTGCCGTCACATAATCAGCCAAAACATTTCTGTATTACCATTTTTTGGCCTTTAATATTATCTCTATGTGCTGATTGGTTACATATTTTTGTCAGTTGCTGATTGGTTACATTTAAAAGTTAAAAGACTGATGAATATGGTACTTGTACATATAGCTCTTACGTAACATGCTGCATTCAATTCCAACTCTTGATTAGGTTTGTTTGTGTTGTATTTCATTAATATCTATAAATCTAATATTATCGTCAACGCATTGCTCCCCAAATTCAATTTTAAAGCGTGTCGACACAACAAAGAAAAATCGAGCCTCCTCCTTTAGACTTTCGAAGTTCAGAGATTACTTAGTCCAGTTTTGTGTATGATTTATTTGAGGGTTTCGAAGAGAATTTGGGGAGAGATATCCATCGTTGATTGAATCGAAATCGAGGACAACCGTTGATTTTGATCCGAGACTTACTTATCTTCACTCTCCTTGTCATCTCCTTGCATCTCTGTTTCATCATCAATTTGCCTTTTGGTACCTTCACAAACTCCTTTACGTATTTGCATCTTCCGTTTTCTATAAATTAGAGATAATGAAAAGAATAAATTAGAAAAAATTGTTACAAAAACCTAATATTAGGTGTAATAAAAAAAGGATATACCCTTTTGAGCAGCTTCTTCTTCTAGGCTTGTGTTATTTAGCAGCTGCGTATATAATGTAAATTTACAAAAATAAGTTATTTTAATGTTATATTAAATGTCTATTATTGTTTTTTTTTTTTTTTGGAAAAAAATGTCTATTATTGTTGTAAGTTCGTGTGTGTAATATAATTAAAATACCTTAACTAAACTGTCCATTCGTTTTCTCATTCTTCTCTGTATGTGTCCTCTCGAACACTGTTTAATTAACAAAGGTTGAAACACTTTCAGTTACTAGAATACAAAATATATATATATATATAGTATATATTCTATTAATTACCACTAATTTACCTTAATATGGTATTTAACGTATGCGTAGAAATTTAGTAAGTTCCAAACCGTTTTGTCTAGTCTCTTTCCTTCAACGTGCCGTGAAGTAATATCTGCAACGAGAACAGTTGATTGAAATTCGTGTATATCATGCTAATTAAAGAAGTTGAACTAATTTAATAAACAGATAAAACAAAACAAAATGTACCAAAAGATACAAAACCAGAGTTGGTGGTTAAGTCTTGGACCGGTTCTCCTCTAAGTTGGAGTGGAGGAATTGGTGACCAATTGCATTGTGGTGCCTTTCTCATTTCCTTTTGGCTTCCCACTTCCACTAGTTCCTTTTTTTGTTGTCCAATATTTAAAGTTTTCAACATAAATAAGATAAATTTTGACAAAGAAAGCATTAATGTCTTAATGCATAGTCCTCCCTACCCATTATAAAATTGTCTTTGAGAACATATATTAGGGGTAACAAAAAAAGGATACCTGGAAGAATGAAGTGGCAATGACCACATCCGAATTGTCTTTAAAATTCATCGGAAACACCGCCGTAATTTTCTCCGGCTGAAAAACACATTTAAGACTTACTCCTTATAGTTATATTATTCAATAAAATTTAGAGGTGTATACAAATCATATTTTTCTTTGTCACGCGAATTTGAATATGGATGATAACGCAGTGACGATTCAATTTACATTATCAGTGTAAAGTACATGTCCCAGTCGAATCATATTATTTAGTTGGATCTCAAATGCATAAATAAAATGCGGTAATGATAAAATAAAAATTCGGGATAACTAAACCTGTTTAAAGACGTAGAAAGGTTCACTAGGATGATAAACAATCCTGATAGGCCTGTTGTTGTTGTTGTTCATTGCTTGTGAATCATCTTGAAAATTCAAATTTCTCAGCATCTCTTTTAGTTGGCTACTTAATATTAACGCTTGTATTTCAGAAATCCTTGTAATGATTTTAATCGCTTCTGCAGTTGAAAGAGTCATTAAAATGGAGAAAACTCATAATTAAGTAGCGGGAAAAATGCTACATTACAATATTCAGCTTACCTTTGCCACGTGGCATATTATCAAGGTGAAGCCCAAGGGTCAATTGAAACCCTAATCTTGGTGGATCAACAATATCAATCACACCAACTGCAATATTCTTAATCACCTCATAAGTGTGAGTGGAAATCTCCTTCAATGTCACTGCTCCTTGTGTCTCAAGCAATGTCGACGCCGATACATGCACAATATTTGGATCCGTAACCGAGTACTGAATGCCCAAATTATATATTTCATATTTGTAACAGTAAATATAATCGAATAAGTAAGAAAATTATTATAAAAAAAAAAGGAAGACCAAAATATACCTTGATATGATATTGAATCGAACCAAACTCGTGGAAGTGTTGATCGACCTCAATAGGTTTTTCAGCACTGCCATGGATTTAAGGACAATGAAACATTATATTACTTTTTAGTGGACCTTATGTTATAATGTTCCACACTATAATTGGAGATGAGTTTTATATAATTTATAAACTATATTGATCTCTCTACTTATTGTCAATTGATTTTGAATTGAAAATCCACATTTACTAAAACTTTACTGACAAATCAAATCAAATCAAATCATCTTGAATAAAGCTAAACCGGAAAAGACAGCTAGGTATAGAGGTAGCTAAACTGAAAATGAAATTGGACCAGAGAATTAAATAGAGACTGGCTTACCGGTATATCTTGAGGAGTGTTTCTTTCAACATTGGAGATGCTCTTTCGAGATATGCCATTCTTGAAACAGCTCGATCGGAAGAAACTTGAGGGTACAATTATGATAATTTATAACTTTTGTTTGTCATCAATTTTTAACTTGTAGGTATGTGTGCATCGTACTTATATATGTGCGTGAGAGACTGAGTGCGTTTTTTGTATGTATGTGTGTTGGTGAATTATTGGAGGTTGAGTAAAATGTCAGTTTTAATTTGCAATCATTTTTATCTTCTTTCTAAGCAAACATTTAGCTATTATACCTGCCATTGCAACCCAATGTTGAGGATACCTGTGAGCCCAGTCTAAACATATATAGGCCCGTTGATAAAGAGTTTTAAAGCTTCCTCAGCTGTTGGATTAGAGCTGTGGGATCCGATGGACGCCGATTCGCACGGTCCCATGATGATTGATGACAATGATGAATCTGATATTTTTTACTGATCTTGGTAAACGGAATCTAACAGAGATCTATAATGTATTTTTCCAAAAAATTAGATTAAATCTTAAATAATTAAACCATGGAAAATTTTATATGACAACTAGTTTTTTTGTTTTTTTTTTTAACATTATCATCATAGATAATAATCTATCATATTTTACTATATGTAACACATGCGATTACGATGAACGACTCCATAAACAACTTTACGATGTGCAACTCTCTCCGCAACACTATAATTTTCTACTGACAATTTTTACATGTGTCATACCAACGATAAACAGTCTTACCCTTACATCGAGATCACGACGGACGGTTCTGTCTGCAACATTTTTAAACTTCCGATTAGCCTTATACCATTAATTTACAAGAAAGTGTATTTTCTATGATTCAAACCCCAAACCTAATATAGAAACCTTTAAACACTTGACCACTTGGCGAAAGAACTTCTTCGTGCAACTAATTTCATATTATATTTTTCTGCTAATCTTTATTTCTTGAGCTAGAATGTGTTTTTTTCAACCTCAAAGTCAAAATTCTATGGTTAGAATAATTGTTTCTTATTCTTCTTATGTGGACCTTATCATTAAAAAGCAATACTTGAAATGTAATCCAAGCTAATCCAATGAACATTAAGCGTCGGTTTCACACGAACCGCAAGCTTTTGACTTCACCAACATATATCACCCCACGTATTAATTCACCATTCTTCTTTATTCTCGGTGTGGTTTACTTAGGCGTAAAATAATGGTCACTGTAGAGCCATATATGATATAGACTTACGATTAAGATTTTCTTATAATTATTGATGCACAAATTAAATTAAAAATTAGTAAAATGTGTCCGCTATCTATCTTTGTTACGATGACTATCAATATTTAAATTGATTTTGATAATACAACTCTTAAGATACCCCGTTGTAATCTTGCCCCTGACACTTTTTTTTTTTAATATAATTTAAAACATATAATTAATCATAGTCACATAAAAATATACATATGCTAAGATAGTAAGACATCAGTTCAATTTGTTTTAATAATATTTCTATGAGTAGATTCTGAATTCGTCAACATAAACGAAAAGTTCAAAGCATATGAAATTAAAAGACATAAAAGCAGGTTCAACTTGTTGTAATGTATATAAAGTAATTAAAAATATTACAAGTTTGCTAATTAAAAATGTTTAGTCAACGGCAACGAAGTATGAACTCATAACGAGATTACCTACCGTTTAATCTCATCTACAAAAAAAAAAAGATCTAACGTTAAATCTTAGCCGTTAATTCCTATTTAACGAATTTGTCATTATCACTTTCTCGGGCACCCAATCAGAACTCAGCTGAGAGAAACGCGTCTCTCAGATTTCAATCCTTCACTTTCCCTTTTTTTTTTCCTCGTTATCGGATCAGAACAAAAGTTGGGAATTTCGAGGTTTCCTGGATTGTTGGATTCGATTCTTGTTTGAATTCGATATGGGTATTTGTTGTTGATGTTAATCGTTGTTAAAGTTTTGATTTTTTTTTCCCGAGAAAATTCCGTTCGTCAATCCGAGAAAAAAAGCTGAAATTTACTACGTAAGTTAATGAGTTTTCTGATTGTAGTTTCGGATCTTGATTCTTGATCCAAGCGTTGACTTCTTTAGATTTGGTGATTAGGGTTTGCTTAGATTCATATTTATCTTTTGTTTTGTATCAGGATCAAACTCAAACCTTTGAATTGATTACTAGATTGTCGGATCCAGAGTTTTGGAGCGGAATTGAGGTGAATGGTTAGGGTTTATGAATGATCAGGTGGATTGGTATTTTGAGATGAATTAGGAATAAAAGAGATCCCTCTATCTTCTCCAGATTGTTTAGAACTTGGGGTCTAGTTTCCGTAGATTGAGAATTGAGATTTGAGATTTGCTATGGATACGGCTCGTGGAGAGGTTAAAGAAGCTAATGGGTGTGAGAATAATAAGGCTATTGTTAGTCTAGATAACAGTCAAATTGAAGATCAGATTTCTGAGGAAGAAGAAAGTAGTGAGTCACAATGTTTATTGCCTCCGAGGAAAGGAGGTATGTCGAGAAGCACTGACAAGATTAAGAGGACTGTGCAGTGGAATGACAACAAAGGAGACAATCTTGCTGAGGTTTTAGTTTATGAACCAAGGTAATATGATCCCTAAGAACCAAAATCTCTGTAGCTTGTTCTCTCCTTTTATGTGATTTTGAACTGTATTGTGATTTTGTATTTCTGTTCTCGTTATTTGGGGTAGCTCTGGTGCTTAGATGTTTATGATTTCGCAAACTTGGGATCCTATTCATAAACTTTAGGTTTATATCTGGCTGTTACCATGATTTTGGAGTGGGCTTCTTGATCGTTGACTGGTGGCCTTTTTGTTTAGGAGTGGTTTCATTAGAAAAATTCTGATAGTTTCTTAAGCCGTTTCTCAGCACTGACCTGGAACTCATTTAGCTTAGTATTTTTGTTGATGAGCCTATGAGAAACTATTAGGCTTGCCTTTGTAATTGCAAATTTCTTTAGCGTTTGTGCACCTATTTGTGGCAACAGTTTAGGTTAGTGTTGTTTTGACTGTTACCATGGTTGTGGAGTGGCCTGCTTGATCTTTGACTGGTGGCCTTTTTGTTTAGAATCGGTTTCAATTGAGAAGTTCTTGTAGTTGCTAAACCGTTTCTCATGATCTGTCGTTATTGACCTGGAACTCGTTTAGTTTAGTGTTTTTGTTGATGAGTCTCTGAGAATCACTTAGCTGGGCTTTGTAATATAGATCAGTGTATAATTTTACATTCGAAAATAAAAGAATAGCTGATTGCAGATTTCTTTAGAGTTTGTGCACCTATTTGTGGCAACAGTTTAGTTCACTAATTATTAAACGACTGCATAAACAGGCTTGTAAGCCTGTTTCTCAGTTCAATCTGGGGATTGTGGAATTTGAAATTAACAAAGAACCCCTAAGTCATGTACATACTACACCATTTTCATTTGAATGGTCTAGAAACATGTGCAAAAATCATTGGAAAAGCTTATAGCAGTTAGATTATTGTTGATTCTCTCTTACATTTGTTTGTTCCTTTGGCATGAAAATAATTATATTTCTTATTTCTGTCGCCATTTTATGCTTGCAGCGAAGTTAGCGATACAGAGGACGATGATTCAGATTCCTGTATCTGCACAATTATGTAGTCCTCAAACCCGCAATCAACCACCATTAACATGGAGTTTAACAATGAGCTCGTCCTTGTATCTGACTTCTTTTCAGCAATCAGTTTTTGTGAGGACAGACGAAAGAGAACTTGAGCGATTGGACATCACAAGCATGTAACTGTCTGATTTTGTGCTCAGGACTTCTGACAAGAAGCCAGTCCAAACAAGGGATGTAGACTCGTAAGCTATATCAGATCGTCTCATCTCAGTGACAAGAGTGAGTATATAGATTATTATTGCTGTATTGTTCAATGTATGCTGATCTTCAAATCGAAGATCTTTGAGTGCTGTTTGATTTGACAGGTTTTGATAGTAAACTATGTATGTCTTTCTGCAACATACACACTTGTTGAGTTGTAAGTATATGCAGCAATTTAATATTTTTTCCTCTTCTAGTAGTTGTTATCCTTACCAACTCTTAAGCAGATGCAAAAGCGTTGAAAGATCACAACTTTATCAAGATTTAGTTGCAGAAACAACCAGTGGGAAAAATAAACCCGAAAAGGGGAAACCGATACAAATCTCCATCCATACACACACAAAGAATCAGAAATGCTACAAAGACAAACAACAAAACACACATTTTCCTTCTTCTTCTTCACATTTGTGAATCACTGCGAATCCTTTTACCTGTTCTCCCTGTTGGTGATATCCACAATTGGGGATCTCTTCGACGAACCATTCCCATGAAAACTCTTTGGTGAGGCCAACCAATTGGAAAGACTAGTATTGACGATTATCTCCTTCAGTAGCGGTTTTGCTTGATCAGCCATATCAGCTTCCACATTCTCTTTCATTACCTGTTTAACTTTCACTGGCCTTGCTTTAATCGCTTTCCACTGAGCAAGATTCTCCACTGGATTCAAAAGAGGAGTCATGTCCTGGTCCTTCTCTTCTTCATCTTCATCTTCATCATCAGCATCATCTTCATACTCATTTTCATCATCTGTGTAATAGTCTTCATCCTCCAAGTCACTCTCTCCATAACCCATTTCATCTTCATCTTCAAAACTATCAACACAATTGTGGTATCTATAGTTTGAAGGATACACAGATCTACTGCTCAGATCCTCTGATTTCTCAGCTACAACCGAAGATGCCTTGCTCCTTGCTCCGTTTCCTTCTTCATCATCACTGCAATCATTCTCACATCTACTTGGTAGAATAGGTTCATAGGTTTGTACATTCAAGTCAAATCTGACTCTCTTCCTCGTCTTCTTAGTCCCTTTCTTCTTCTCCCCCTCCTCCTCCACCTCACACCTGACACAGCAACAGAAAATAGCCAATTTTAACTGGTAATCTCTGCTAAAACCGCTTTCATAACCGGTAATCAGATTGGTGATCTCAGATCAAAAAAGTTTCAATTTTTGAGCAAATCCAAGTCCCTAAAACATTGTAGACAGAAGAAACACTGACCTGAGGTTCGAATTGGAGATCTTTTCAGGGTTATCTACATTAGTACTGAAATTTGCTGGATCTGAAGAAAGTAGCGGCTCATAGCTACAGATTCTCTGCAAGAAAAGTTAGGGTTCATAATCAGAGTAATGAAAAAACCTAAACTTTAAAGAGGGAGAAACATGAAAGGGTGTTCCTTTTAATTCTCTTGGGAGAAATGAAAAAAGCTTACTTGATCTCGAGGCAGGATCTTCCTAATGGAGTTTCTGCGTTTTTTGTTGGAAGAGAGACCGAAACAACCCATAAAACATCCCATTGGTTGGTGATGTTTCTCTGTTTCGGTTTTGATTAGTGAGAGGATGAAGAAGAGTACTCTAGAGATGATTTAGTTTATTACTTTGCCTCGTTGGTGTGTTTGAATAGAAATAGGAACGTTGGGATTTCAAACGGATGAAAGTGACGGTGGGCTCACGGAGTTTATGCCATCGTTTATTTCTTCTTTTAAGAAGAAGAGACAAAAACAATTATTGGATCCTTTTTTACTATTATTTTTAAACATTGCTTCAATTTGTGCCAAGAAGTAAATATTTTTCATATTGTGCCAAATAAAAGCATTTATTTTGCGTATCCAAAGCAAGATCATAAGCCAAAATTTATTTAACTAACAAAAAAAAAACTTTATTAAGTGACTTGACGTTAAAAAATAAAATGAAGTTACTTAAAAAGTTATATTATTTTAAAAACTTTTTAAGTATAAATTCAAAACATTTATTTATTTTTCAAAAATTTAAATCCAGACTCTATGATTTATGTTGTGGGGCTTGCGGCCCATTTTAAGCAATTTTCGAAGTGATAAATATGCTTTTGACTTTTGAGATCTGTTAAGACAAATTTTTGGTCTACGTTATGCCTCTTTGTTCAACGTTCACTCTGCAGTTCTGCTGTCCAAATGACACAGAAAGGTTAATTATGACCAAAATGTTTGGAATTTTCAAATCAGATGTATTGGAACATTTTTGCACCGGTCCTTAACGAATTCCACACAAATCCTCGATCAAATTATTTTTCTTCTTGGTCTACATGTAATTGTTTGAGGCCGTCGTTTGCTCCACATGTGTTCGATAAGTTTCGAGGAGAGAAGTAAGAGCATGTCGAAGATTGCTTTGGTCTGAATTCGATTTGAGATATAATTTTTTGGGCCGATCAAATGTTCTTATATATCTCTCAGACGATACTAACGACTCTTTGAGTACAAAAATACCAAAAAAAATTAAAACCTCAAATGATCTAACATTTTTCTTCTCAAATAACGTCATTGATCCGTAATCTTTTCATTCACGTGCTTAACATATCACGTGATCTCTACATTTTTGAATCAACCCGTCCGTACAGTCGGTCTAGTGTACTATTTAGTTCGAAGTTTGAACCTTATGTAGCATAAAGATATTGACCGTCCGATTTTGACCACTATAACCGTACACCGTCCAATATTCTTGCTCAAATATCTCTTTTGAGAAACGCATTTTTTTCATATCAACATTAATAATAAAAATTTGTTAACCATTTTAATCTAATATTGAAAAGTCTACTCCTTTTTTTTTTTTTTTTTTAAAGTCGATCTCTTTCACTCACTTTAACCCAATTGGCCGCTCTATTTTCCCAAAGTTTTTTTTTTTTCTTTTTTTTTTTTTAATCTCTCTCTTCTCTCTCACCCAATTTCACAAACCCGAAACCCTAATTTTCTCGGGACACTGAAATTTTTTACAGCTTCTTTTCCTCTTCTTCACCGGGGAGATTTGTCGGTGTTAAATCTAGGGGTTTTGGGTTATTAACGGAGGGTTGTAGAGAGAAAGCCTCGCAATGGAATCAGATCAAGGAAAGCTCTTTATCGGCGGGATTTCATGGGATACCGACGAGAATCTTCTGAGAGAGTACTTCAGCAATTTCGGAGAGGTTTTGCAGGTCACTGTTATGCGAGAGAAAGCTACAGGTCGTCCTAGAGGATTCGGATTCGTCGCATTCTCGGATCCCGCTGTTATTGATAGGGTTCTTCAGGACAAGCACCATATCGATAACAGAGATGTAAGCAAAATTGCTCTTTGTTTCTGAAAAAGGGTTTTTTTTTTCTTCTAGTTTTGAATCTTTTAGTAATCGCACACTTTGTCCTGGTTAATTTGGGTGTAATAATTGATGCTTTGAATCTTGTTGTTGTCGAGGTTTTGTTGTCATGTTTGATGGATTTTAAAGTTGTGTGATTTATTAGGTTGATGTGAAGAGAGCAATGTCCAGAGAAGAGCAGAATCCTGCTGGGAGATCAGGGAATTTTAATGCTTCTAGGAATTTTGATAGTGGAGCTAACGTTCGGACTAAGAAGATATTCGTGGGAGGTTTGCCTCCCGCATTAACATCAGACGAATTTCGGGCTTACTTTGAAACTTACGGTCCTGTGAGTGATGCAGTCATTATGATTGATCAGACTACGCAACGTCCTCGAGGATTTGGGTTTGTTTCTTTTGATTCAGAAGATTCGGTTGACCTTGTTTTGCACAAGACTTTCCACGATTTGAATGGTAAACAAGTAGAAGTTAAACGGGCTCTTCCTAAAGATGCTAACCCTGGGGTAGCCAGCGGTGGTGGTCGTGGCAGTGGTGGAGCTGGAGGGTTTCCGGTCTATGGTGGTTCTGGTGGAAGTGGCTATGAGGGTCGTGTGGATTCCAATAGATACATGCAGCCTCAAAACACTGGAAGTGGTTATCCCCCTTATGGTGCTTCTGGGTATGGTACTGGTTATGGTTATGGAAGCAATGGCGTAGGTTATGGGGGTTTTGGTGGGTATGGCAATCCAGCCGGTGCGCCTTATGGGAATCCTGGTGTTCCAGGAGCTGGGTTTGGAAGTGGTCCAAGAAGTTCATGGGGCGCTCAAGCACCATCGGGTTATGGTAATGTGGGTTATGGAAATGCAGCTCCTTGGGGTGGTTCTGGTCCTGGCTCAGCAGTGATGAGTCAAGCTGGTGCATCTGCAGGTTATGGCAGTCAAGGTTATGGCTATGGTGGAAACGATTCCTCTTATGGGACTCCATCTGCCTATGGTGCAGTAGGTGGGCGATCTGGAAATATACCTAACAGCCATGGCGGTGGTGGCTATGCGGATGCTTCAGATGGCTCTGGAGGTTATGGGAATCACCAAGGGAACAACGGGCAAGCTGGTTATGGCGGAGGTTATGGAAGTGGTAGGCAAGCTCAACAACAGTGATTGAGGAAGAAAGACTACTACAATGTGGTTTTATCGCTGACCTTGAAACCTCCTCTTTCCGCCTTAATGATGTCACGTCTGGGGCGGTTTGACCAGGAGGTCGACCTACGCTGGATTATCTCTTTTGTTAGTTTCTCAATAAGTTGTTTTCAGGCAATTCCGGATACTGCTAGTATTTCCTATGAAGTTGTAGCTTTTAAGTTTGCGTGCTTATTTATATTTGTCGCTTGGAATGGTTTTCTTTCTCTATCCTTCTAGTGTTTGTGTTTAACGATACATCCTCCAGATTATCATTATTCATCTTCCTTTGGTTCATTCATTTTAAATATTCCATTCCAGATTCTTGCTTCTGCATCTCCTATGTTTAGGTGAAGATTATTTGCTCGGTGTTCAACGGGATCTAAGAAAGGTGTTTTGTAGAATAAGAGCTGTAATAAACCACTTTGAGATTGCATGCATATGCTTGCGTTGTTACAAGAAGGTCGTGTTGGCCAGTAAAGGAAACTTAACAGTCCCAAGATCCTTAAAGTATTGTATTTTTGTCAGACAAAACCTGACTAAACTGGTCTGTTTGGTCGCTGTTCAAGCTTGCGCAAAGTTCCATGAGAATTAAGGATCAATGTTCGTCTCTTATCATCTTTGTTCTTCCTCCTTTAATCTAAAACGATTCAACTAGAAAGACATCCTAGGATGACCACCGATGTTTCAAATCCAAACCGCTTCTTCTTTTGCCTGTCTCCAAATCCTTTTTTCTCTCACCCTTGTTCATAAGAATTTAGCTTCTCGGATTCAGCAGTCTTTGCAAGTCCTGCTGTTTGGTAAGAGATAGTTGGACATGACTTGCAATATGATTATTATAAAAATATTGCTGGTCTTTTTTTTTTTTTTTTTTGGTCGGCAATCCCATTATATTAAGTCAAGAACCGAAGACTCTTCTTTAGGAAGAGTTTTACAAATGCCTTACAACTTACATGGGTAAAAAGAGATAATTGATCACGGGGAGATGTTCGCAGAACAGTCTCTAAAACCCGGATAGAAAACCTACAATCAAAATGGCTAAAATAATGCCAAGGATGAAGGAGAAGACCAATCCAATAGATTGGAAAAAATCTCTCGAGAGATAACCTAACGGTCCCAAGGATGAATAGCCAAAACCCGACTACCATCTTTTCAAAGCAGCAGCTCCAAATCTTTTGCAAAACTTGAAAGCTCCTACTACTCCCTACTTGCTCCGGAGTTATGAGAACCTCCAATCCCTAAAAAGAGAGAGAGCATGTAGGACGAGCAAGAATACTCGCGAAATTGGAACAACAACCATCATTTCCAAAAGAGATTTGTCTTTCTTCATAACATGGCCCCATATGGCAAATTGGAGATCTAGTTCCAATAATTAACATGGGGACAAAGTCCTCTAGCAGGAACCTAACCATACTGTCAGCTAAAAGTGTGCACTTATAGGGTAAACGAAAACCCGATTTGGCAGAGCTCCAAGCTGAAAGATAAGAACCTACCAGCTGAAATATTGCTGGTCTAATTGCGGCTAATATAACACTTTTGACATGTGAGCAAAGCAACATACAGTAGTAGTTTTCTCCCAGTCATCTATGTTTTGAATACTCCACTCACTCAGTGAAACTTTTTTATTTGGTATGAATGTAAAAGTATATTCAACAAAAGAAAATATCTTATTTACAATTAATGTGTTCTTTTACCTAAAGATAAAGAACAAGATTTGAAATCAATATTCAGAGGACCTGTAATGAAGATAACAAAAAAAAAAAAAACAGAGCGAACAGAAGAGAAAAAGCAGAGGAGAAGAGAGGTTAGTCATCCCTAGTAGCAAATCATTCCCGCAAAGCCTCTTTAAACTTATCATTGCTGTGGCCTGTTAACAACGAGCATCGATTCCGAACCGTATTGTCTATGGTTTTGGTTAGCGAGTCCGCACGAAAAGGTTGTTCTCCATGACGTCTTCGATTCCTTTCTCGCCAAATAGTGTAAATCGTAGTGTGGAACGCATATCTTAAGAGAAATTGTCGAGTGCAACTGAAAACTGTCCCTGACACCAGCTCTAGTGCATCCCTAAACGATGTGACATGTCTCTGTTGAGTGAGCCCTTTGCTTATTTTGAGCTAGATAGAAGAAGTGAAGTTGCATGTGAAGAATAGGTGGTCATGGGACTCCAACGGATTATCACAGAAGACACATCCATTGTTTCCCCCACATCCACCAGCCCAACGTGACAGATGATCACCTGCTGACAAACGATCGAGAGTTGCTAACCAAACTACAAAAGAGAACTTTGGGGTGGATTGTGAAAACCAGACACCTTGGTACCAATCCTTAACTTGTTCCCCATGTCGTAGCTGGTTCTGCATCTCCTTTGTAAGAAATTTAGTCTTAAACTTATCCTCCTTTAATTTCCCTCCACAACGCCACATCCGGATCAGTAGAGTTCCGTTCCTTAAGATTTTGTATCTCTTCTTCGATCTGATTTAATAAGAGCATTCTGTGTCTCTTCCTTCGATGATATAAAAACACCTCGGCTAAAATAGTTGAGGAACCTACCCCAAATCAATGAAGCCACGGGGCCCAAGCTATCGGTGAAACCTTTTATTCTTCTTAGAGTTTGTAATTTAACTTTTCTTTCCATACAATATATTAGATTTCGTGATCATTTTTGGGTCGACAAAAAAGTATGAAACTTGCCGATCTATAATTTTTTTCTTCTTCTTCATGATCATCTCACTAAATTCATTCAAGACCGATAGAGGAAAGAACCAGTATAATTAAAGACTGTCTTTTTCTTTTTTATATACGATAATTAAACGAAGGGGTCGTATAGAAAGAAATAAAGAACATTTAGTAGCATCTATTAAAGAAATATTTACAAAAAAATGGTATATTGCGCTGGCAAACTATCTACTACATAGATATGATTTTACAGATGAGATTTGGATGGACAAAATTTACTCTAAATAGGAAATTTGCTAATTCTAGTATATATTTTTTTTGTGAGTTTTCCTAATTTTACTCACATCCTCTCTGATTTCTCAATACAGAAAAATTTGCTGTCGATTACCTTTTTCCAACTTGTCGCCTTCCTCCTCCACCTCCTCAGTTTCTCTTCTTCTCCTGTTTTTATTTTTATGTTTGCCTTATAATAAACACAAGAAATGTCTTTTCCTTACCTCTTTCCTCTCTCATTGAGTAATCTAATTTCATAAAATCCCGTAAAGTTTTCCCTTCCACCCTCTCCCCTCCTCCGCCATGACCCATCATTACCGGCGAGAGTCCTTCTCGGTAACTCCCTCTAACATGGGAGGTTCCGCTGTGCTTTGTCCTAATACCGACCTTCTTTGGCCATTTGGGAAGCTTGAAGGGCTTGATCGAGATGATATTCGTGAGACGGCTTATGAGATCTTCTTCACGGCTTGCCGGTCTTCACCGGGGTTTGGAGGTAGGACTGCTCTCACGTTTTACTCTAACCACAATGGCAACGACCATCATGGAGACGGAGGAGGAGGAATAGGATCCGGTGGCTCATCTGGTGTTGGGTCTGGGTCTGGCTTTGGGTTTTCAGGGAGGAAAGAGGTGGTGACGACCCCGACAAGCCGGGTGAAACGAGCTTTAGGGTTGAAGATGCTTAAACGGTCTCCGTCTAGGCGAATGTCGACAATAGGAGCAGCTGGAGGAGCCGGAACTTCACTATCCCCTGGTGGCGGAATGAATAGTAGTTCGGGACATATTAGTCCTGGAGCCGGGTTCTTGACGGTCCAGCCTTCTCGGCCTAGAAGACCATTGACCTCGGCGGAGATAATGAGGCAACAAATGAAGGTGACAGAACAAAGTGACAGTCGGCTTCGGAAAACCCTTTTGAGAACGCTTGTTGGCCAAGTAAGTTAATCTTCGACTTGCTTTTTCTACAAGTTAATGTAAACGTTGAAATGTATTAACACAATACCTTAATTGTTTCGTTTTGTTTTAAATCTCTAGACGGGTAGACGAGCAGAGACGATAATCTTACCATTAGAGCTTCTCCGACACTTAAAAACATCGGAGTTTGGTGATGTACATGAGTACCAGCTCTGGCAACGTAGACAACTCAAAGTCCTTGAAGCTGGTCTTCTTCTTCATCCATCGATTCCTCTGGACAAAACCAACAACTTTGCAATGCGTCTAAGAGAAATTGTCAGACAAAGCGAGACAAAATCCATTGACACAAGTAAAAACGCGGACACAATGAGAACACTCACCAACGTCATCGTGTCTTTATCTTGGCGTGGCACTAATGGAAACCCAACTGATGTTTGTCACTGGGCTGACGGTTACCCTCTCAACATTCATCTTTATGTTGCTTTGTTGCAGTCGATATTTGATGTCAGAGACGAGACATTGGTGCTCGATGAGATTGATGAGCTTCTAGAGCTAATGAAGAAGACTTGGTCAACACTAGGGATCACACGACCGATACATAATCTGTGTTTCACTTGGGTTTTGTTTCATCAGTACGTCGTGACGTCACAAATGGAACCGGACTTGCTCGGCGCTTCGCATGCTATGTTGGCTGAAGTTGCCAATGACGCTAAGAAGCTTGACCGCGAAGCCCTCTATGTGAAACTATTAACCTCGACACTGGCCTCTATGCAAGGATGGACCGAGAAAAGGTATCAAGTTTTCTTGTTAAGCCAAGAACAAATATATTTACAAAATGTTTGAGAATGCGATTGTGGTTATTAGGTTATTGAGCTACCATGATTATTTCCAAAGAGGGAATGTGGGATTGATAGAAAATCTTCTTCCACTGGCGTTATCATCTTCAAGAATCTTGGGAGAAGATGTGACAATTTCTCAAGGGAAAGGACAAGAGAAAGGTGATGTGAAATTAGTGGATTATTCAGGAGATCGCGTCGATTATTACATAAGATCGTCCATTAAAAACGCATTTTCTAAGGTAAAAACAAAATCTATATTTGTGTGTTTCATTTCATCTCTGTTTCAGGGTTCTGAAGATCTTTGTTTCAGGTGATAGAAAACACGAAAGCTAAGATCGCAGCTACAGATGAAGGAGAAGAAGCGGCTGGAACGTTGTTGCAGCTAGCTAAGGAAACAGAGGAGCTAGCGTTAAGGGAACGCGAATGTTTCAGCCCGATACTCAAGAGATGGCACTCGGTGGCTGCTGGTGTTGCCTCAGTGTCACTTCACCAATGTTATGGCTCGATCTTGATGCAATATTTAGCGGGAAGATCGTTTATTTCGAGGGATACTGTTGAGGTTTTGCAAACGGCAGGGAAACTCGAGAAGGTCTTGGTGCAAATGGTGGCCGAAGATTCAGAGGAGTGCGATGATGGTGGAATGGGGCTTGTACGAGAGATGGTTCCTTATGAAGTTGATTCGATTATATTGCGCCTTTTGAGACAATGGATCGAAGAGAAGCTCAAGAGAGTTCAAGAGTGTTTATTTAGAGCAAAGGAAACTGAAGTAAGTTTTAGAGATTTTACTTGTGAACCAAGCAACATTACTTCATCTTACCTTGATGTTTTGCATCCTTTCTTTGTAGACATGGAACCCGAAATCAAAATCAGAACCTTACGCACAATCCGCAGGAGAATTGATGAAGCTAGCGAAGGATACGATCGATGAGTTCTTCGAAATCCCCATCGGGATTACAGAAGATCTAGTTCATGATATCGCCGAAGGATTGGAACAACTCTTTCAAGAATACACCACATTCGTTGCATCTTGCGGTAAGCTAAAAACCAAAATCTGTCTACCGTAACAATCGAATTTGTTATCTCTAACTCTTGAATTTTTCAGGATCAAGACAGAGTTACATCCCTACATTACCTCCTCTTACAAGATGTAACCGAGATTCAAGATTCGTTAAACTATGGAAGAGAGCTACGCCATGTACTACCTCCCATGAAGATTTCAACCACACTGCATCTGTGATTTCCGATGGCCACCATCCACGGCCATCCACAAGCCGCGGGACACAACGTCTATACATTCGTCTCAACACATTGCATTTCCTAAGCTCGCATATCCACTCCTTAAACAAAACACTCTCTTTAAACCCGAGGGTACTTCCCGCAACACGAAAGCGTTACCGCCATCGAAACAACAATTCATCTTCTTATTTCGACTTCACATACGCTGGAATCGAATCAGCTTGCCAACACGTTTCAGAGGTCGCGGCTTATCGTTTGATTTTCCTTGACTCGAACTCTGTTTTCTACCAGAGTCTTTACGTAGGAGAAGTCGCCAACGCGAGGATCAGACCGGCGTTACGAATCATGAAACAGAACTTAACATTGATGTCTGCGATTCTTGCAGACCGAGCTCAATCATTAGCGATGAGGGAGGTTATGAAATCATCATTCGAAGCGTTCTTGATGGTGCTTCTCGCCGGTGGATACTCCCGAGTGTTCTATAGGTCGGATCATAGTCTTATCGAAGAAGATTTTGAGAACTTAAAAAGGGTTTTTTGCACTTGTGGCGAAGGGTTGATACCTGAGGAAGTGGTGGACAGAGAGGCAGAGACAGTGGAGGGAGTGATTCAACTGATGAGTCAACCAACAGAACAACTTATGGAAGATTTTAGCATTGTAACGTGCGAGACAAGTGGAATGGGGATGGTTGGATCTGGACATAAGCTACCGATGCCTCCAACTACAGGACGATGGAACCGGTCTGATCCAAACACGATCTTGAGGGTTCTTTGTCATAGAAACGATCGTGTCGCTAATCAGTTCTTGAAAAAATCGTTTCAGTTGCCTAAACGAAGGTGAATTGGAAAGAAAGACAAAAAAAAAAGAGAGGGAAGAATTCAACTAAAGAAATTAGAAAATGTTGGTGTTGGTGAGAGAGACGTGAACTTGGTTCGTTGTGTAAAAATGGCTTAAATGTATGATTTTCGAGTTTTGGGGCTGATTTGTAATCTAAAAGAAAATATTTTTTTTTTGTTGTTGCATTGAGGTTGAAGAGAATTGTTTGTTGTTTACGAGGAAAACATTCGTTGATTCTTTTATTAGATGTGTTCATAAATAGAAATTCTTATTTGTTTTAAGAAAAAGAGATTTTCTCGAGATTTTATGGGCCTTGAGCCCAATTTAGGTGAAAAGCCCACATAATATTTTTCATTTTAAATAGTCATTATAATGAAAAAAAGTTCGAAGATAAAAACCTGAGCCGAAAACCAAAACCCTATCCACTCTACTCTAAACCTCCATTGCCTTCGTCTTTCGTCCTCAGTCGCCCTACAATGGCTTTGCCTTTGTCTGGCACGCGCCACCTCACGCGCGCTCTCCTCTCTAATGCCACCGTAATGGCTCCTCCTCGGATTCCTTCCTCTGTTCACTGCGGTGGATCTCGGTTAGGTTGCTCCACCCGGTTCTTCTCAATTCGATGCGGAGCTAACCGGTCAGGCTCTGCTTACTCGCCGCTTAACTCTGGCTCTAACTTTAGTGATCGGCCTCCGACGGAGATGGCTCCTTTGTTTCCGGGATGCGATTACGAGCACTGGCTTATTGTTATGGATAAACCTGGCGGCGAAGGTGCGACGAAGCAGCAGATGATTGATTGTTACATTCAAACGTTAGCTAAAGTCGTTGGAAGGTAAATCTACAGCTTGCATATGTTATTTGTGTTGGTTGCTGGTGAAATTGAGCAAAATGAATGAAAAAAAATCTAGGGCATAAAGTTCTGATTGCTTTGGTGATGGGGTTTTAGGAGTTATTGGATAGTGTATTTGACTCAGTATGGTGTTTGTTTCTGTTTTGGTAGTGAGGAAGAGGCGAAGAAGAGGATCTACAATGTTTCGTGTGAGAGGTATTTAGGGTTTGGCTGTGAGATTGATGAAGAGACATCGACTAAGCTTGAAGGTCTTTACTTACACTTCTTCTTATGTTAAGCTAGTGATAATTGATTATATAGAGTATTCTAAAGTGTTTGCTTTGTTGACGACAGGTTTGCCCGGTGTTCTGTTTGTGCTTCCAGATTCCTATGTGGATCCTGAAAACAAAGATTATGGAGGTAATTTTCTTGCTAATTTTCTCAAAATGAAATCTTTGCTAGTGCCATTGACATTGCAATTGTTAAGTCTCAGTGAAACATGTAATAAAAGATTTGATTAGTCCATCTTGGCAAAGCTAATGAGTCTATGTCGCTATGATTAGCTTTGAATGCTAATGGACTGACATCAAATATTTTCTCTTAGCCTATTTGAGCAGATAGTTAGTTATATATCTAACTGCAGGCTGGTTTAGAGAGAAAACATATATTGCATGTAACTCTTGAGTGCTTTTCTCTTGGAAATTGGAACATGAAGGCAATGTTATTGATCATTAGTCCATCTTGGCAAAGCTAATGAGTCTCTGGGCTATGATTAGCTTTGAATGCTAATGGACTGACATCAAATATTTTTATCTTAGCCGACTTTTGCAGATAGTTAATATAATATCTACCTGCAGGCCGGCTTAGATGAAACATACATTGCAACCCTTGAGTGCTTCTTGCTTCAATTAGTCCATTATTGTGAACCTTGTGAAATTCTTGGCCTGTTGCGCACTGTATTAAAGACATGTCTAAATGCAGACCGGTCGAGATAGCCACTAATAGTGTCAGTGTGTCACTCTCCCTAACCATGGAAAAAATAGTTCATAGTCCATCTTGGTAAAGTTAATAGATTTCTTTGGCAATGATTAGCTTTGAATGATGATAAACTTATATCAGACTAAAAATAGTTCATAGTCCATCTTGGTAAAGTTAATAAATCTCTTTGGCAATGATTAGCTTTGAATGATGATAAACTTATATCAGACTAAAAATAGTTCATAGTCCATCTTGGTAAAGTTAATAAATCTCTTTGGCAATGATTAGCTTTGAATGATGATAAACTTATATCAGACTCTTCTCTTGGTCTATGTGTGGATTTAGAACGAGCAACATGATTAATTCCCTGGTTGAGATAAAGGATATATGTAAACATAATAATTCGGTATTGAGATGAATGGAGAGCTGAAGTATAGAATAATTTGTATAATCATGGACCAGAAGTCCATCTTGGTAAGGCTAGTAGCTTTCAGCCATTTCTAGTTTTGAATGCCAATGGACTCACATCCAGATTCTCCCTTTCTTGTTCTGTGCTCTTAATATCTGAGAAGCATAGACTCAATTACGAGATATACACCAGTTTTACATGTGTTGAATTAAAAATCTCAGCTACTATACTGAAGAAGAACATTCACTGTGATCTCTGAATTTCTGATTGGTGTTGTTGATTTGCAGCTGAGCTGTTTGTTAATGGAGAGATAGTCCAACGATCACCAGAGAGGCAAAGGCGGGTTGAGCCGCAGCCACAGAGAGCCCAAGATAGACCGAGATACAATGACAGAACTCGATACTCACGCCGCAGAGAAAACACAAGATGAGCTGCAACTGAAGAAGATATACTTACACCTATCGTGTCGATGGACAGCCAGTATGATGATGATGATGATGATGATGGTGGTGATGATAATGATGATGATGATGATGATGGTGGTGATGATAATGATGATGATGATGTTGTTGCTGAGCAGTCCTTTCCATTTAATGGACCAACTTTGGATATTGTTGAAATGCTAAGTTTTGATTCTATGTAACATTTTTATATAATAATGTAAATGGAGGTTTCGCTGTTTTAGGAAAGACATTGGGTACTTTACTTGGTATCAAATTTCGTTTTCCTGTCTTAAGATCAAATAATGTTCCTTTTTTTTGTTTTGAGCCGTTTATGTGGCAAATGGTGAATTTATTTATTTTTATTATCAGTCATAAAACTTTAGAACACTGAAGGAGACGATTACTCTTTTGATTTTGGGTTAAAAAAAAACAATGTCAAAGTAAAAGGGCGACCTGATGATTTCTCCAATAAATAAGGGGAAAATGAAAAAGTAAAGAAGTTAATTTTAAAATCCAGCGGACAAAATCTGCTGTAAGGTTTATTTTTGTTTTAATCTCTCGCCCCCGAAAAAAAAAAGGTTGACGAAACTCTCTACCGGAGGCGCTAGTTTTCGCCGTCGGCGAGGCAATTTCGTTTGCCGTAGGTGCGACGCTTCTCCTCCGCTTCTTTTTTCTCTTCTTGTTATTTCGTCTCTCATGCCAAGCTTCTTTGTGCCGTCTCTTTGGGTGTATATATAGTTGGATTAGTCGCGAAAGAATCACGATTGCTTCTTCATTTCGATGTACCTTAGGGTTTGTGAGAGCTTATGGTTGCTGAGAACTTTCTAGTAATTGAATGTCTGTGTGGTTAGTTGGCGTCAAACTGGGTTGTGAATATTTTTCTACTTTGCGCCGTCTGATTCTTTAGGTCGTGGATTAACTTATTGCGATTAGATTCAATTGGATCGTAGTTATAGTCTGTTCATTCACCTTGATGTTGCTAGTCAACCAGTTAGGAAATGTTGTTGGTTTTTAGAGGCGCAACCATAGTTTCATGTACAGTCAGTTAGAAAACTTGCTATTCTGGTGACTTGGAACTTGTTAAATGTCATTGAAGATCTATGAACTGATAGATAATTCGGGAATAGTATTGTGTTAGCGCATTGGTAGGTTGCTGTTTCTGTGGTTTTTGCTCCATGTATCTAGTAGTTTTGAAGTTTCTGGTAATGATATCTATGTTGCAAGATGCGAGGTAGTGGAAATTGTGAATTAAAATCATTAATCCAGTTGTGCATTGCCTTTTACTTGTCTTATGTTTTCAGTCTTTTAGTTTATGATTTATTTCTGCTGATGATTGTGCTCTCTGCTCATATCTCAAAAAAAAAAATATATAATCTGCCTTTTCTTCTTGATCTAGCAGGATGAACGAAGTTAGTCAGCAAAAGGAAAACCCTGATGGACATGAAACGCCGGTAAATGAAGGATCTGCTGCTCGAACAAGACCTACAAGCGTTGAAGAGATTAGGCTAAGGAGGAAGAGGAAAGAGTCATTGGAAAATGTGAAGGAGGAAACTGTAGGAGCAGCTCAGTTACTGGGTAACGATCTTGTTGATAAGGCTTCTGACAATCATGAGTCTGAAAAAGGGCATGATAGATCCAAGAATTTGAGGTGTGAAGAGCGTGTTAAGGACAGTTCAAGAAAGAATGAAGACGCCATTTCTAGTTCTAGAGAAGAAAAACTAGAAAAAACGATGAAAGAGTACCCTGTGGGTTCAGCTCAGTTACCCGGTAAAGATCTTGTTGAGAAGGTTCCTGGCTGTCATGAGTCTGAAAAAGGGTATGATAGATCCGAGAAACTGAGGCATGAAGAGCTTGTTATGGACAGCTCAATAAAGAAAGAAGAGGCTATTTCTAGTTCTAGAGAAGAAAGACTAGATATACCAATGAAAGATGATCCTGTTGGAGCAGCTCAGTTACTGGGTAACGATCTTGTTGAGAAGGTTTCTGACTATCATGCGTCTGAAAAAGGGCATGATAGATCCAAGAAAGTGAGGTGTGAAGAACGTGTTAAGGACAACTCAAGAAAGAAAGAGGACACGACTTCTAGTTCTAGGGAAGAAAAACCAATGAAAGAGGATCTTGTGGGAGCAGCTCAGTTACTGGGTAACGATATTGTTGAGAAGGTTTCTGATTATCATGCGTCTGAAAAAGGGCATGATAGTTCCAAGAAAGTAAGGCATGAAGAACGTGTTAAGGACAGTTCAAGAAAGAAAGAAGATGCCACTTCTAGTTCGAGGGAAGAAAAATCAATGAAAGAGGATCATGTGGGAGCAGCTCAGTTACTGGGTAAGGATATTGTTGAGAAGGTTTCTGACTATCATGTGTCTGAAAGAGGGCATGATAGATCTAAGAAAGTGAGGCGTGACGAACGTGTTAAGGACAGCTCAAGAAAGAAAGAAGACGCCACTTCTAGTTCTAGGGAAGAAAGAGTAAATAAACCAATGAAAGAGGACCCTGTTGGAGCAGCTCAGTTACTAGGTAACGATCTTGTTGAGAAGGTTTCTGACTATCATGCGTCTGAAAAAGGGCATGACAGATCCAAGAAAGTGAGGCGTGAAGAACGTGTTAAGGACAGTTCAAGAAAGAAAGAAGAAGCTATTTCTAGTTCTAGAGAAGAAAAACCGATGAAAGAGGATCATGTGGGAGCAGCTCAGTTACTGGGTAATGATCTTGTTGAGATGGTTTCTGACTATCATGAGTCTGAAAAAGGGTATGATAGATCCGAGAAATTGAGACGTGAAGAGCGTGTTAAGGACAGTTCAAGAAAGAAGGAAGAGGCTATTTCTAGTTCTAGAGAAGAAAAACTAGATAAACCAAAAAAAGGCGAGCCTGCTTTAAATAGAAAAAGGAAGGCAGAAGGAGAGAGTTCTACAACTGAAACAAAATTAATGGAAGAACATAGTAAGGATAGACGAGGAAAGAAAGAAGAAACTAATTCTAGTTGTAGGGAGGGAAGACGAGATAAAAAGATGAAGAAGGAAGACCTTGCTGCAAACAGAAAAATTGAAGGACAAAACCCTACAACTGAAATAAAAACAAAGACAGATAGAGATGGGCTTGGTAGTAAGAAGCGTCTTAGAAGTCTAGTGGTGGCAGACGTACTTCGAGATGAAAGTAGTATAAAACCTGACAATGGAGACAAGAGAAAGAATCAAAATGGAGATCATGAGAAGAATAGAGAAATGAATATGTCAAAAAGGCATGATCCAGGAAAAGTGCACAGTGTTGAAGTTTCAGAGCGATGGGAGAGAAGGGAACAACCAAAATCACATCAACACGACATGAGAGAGAAAAGGAGGAGATCAAGAAGTCGAGATCATGGGCAGGACAGACAGAAAAGGTCATCTCCCTTACCAATGGCTGAAAAGGCTACATCACGTCATAAGAGAAACCATGAGGAGCGATCGGAAAATGTTGTTAAAGATAGGTCGGGAAAACATCATTGTAATGATAATGAAAACAAAGTGGCAAGCACTGTAAATAACAAGTCTAGATGGTATAGTGCTTCCAAAAGTGAACTTGGTGGATATTCACCACGGAAAAGAAGGGAGGACGCATCTACCAAGGCTGCTTCTCCACCTAATCTTTCTTCTGAGAAAAAAAGTGCTAAATGGGATCTTACACCTACAACCGCTGGCATGTTCTCAGGCTCAGTTTTTTCTGGTCTCCAAGCAGCAACTCAGACAGCATATCCTGCCATCAGTGAGGCTTCCTTGATGCTTTTGAAGCCACTTATGGAGGCACCTTTTAGGACGCCACCGGCAAGGCAGACTACTTCATTTGATTCTGTTCAACTGACCGAATCTACAAGGCGTATGAGGAGACTTTATGCAGAAAATGTGCCAGATTCGGCCTCTGAGAAGTCTCTGATTGAATGCTTCAATGGCTATATGCTATCTGCAGGGTCCAATCACATAAAAGGAAGTGAACCATGTATTAGCTGTATTGTAAGTTTCTGTCGTATGACTTCCTTATTCATATCACTCTTGTTATGTTTGTGGATTATATCACCTGATAGTATTTGTCCTTTAAATGCAGATAAACAAGGAAAAAAGTCAGGCCCTAGTGGAGTTCCTCACGCCACAGGATGCCTCTGCTGCACTCTCCCTTGATGGCTGCTCCTTTGCGGGTTCAAACCTCAAAATTCGACGCCCTAAAGACTATGTCGAGACAACAGTAAGAATTACACTTTCTACATTCTCTTTCTCTAGAACTCTTGCCATTTGCTCCACATGTTTTATCTTCTAATAGTCATATAGTTTATTTTGCAAGCGAGCTCAAATATCTGCAATACATTTCTTTGGTGTTATCAGTAAGATTCAATGTTTAATGTTTCCACTTTCAGTTCAGTTGATAACATGCTACTGAAACCTGTGCGACTTCTTTTTAATGATTTAAGCTTGAATTTATTGTGATATATGACCGACGTCCATTGTCCGGTGCAAGTTTATGTTACATTAATTACAAGTCGAGAGCATCAGTCCTCTTGTGACCCATATAGATATATTCAAAGTAGACTGATATAAGGAACTTAGCAAAACATCTGGACCAATATTTAGAGCACATAAGCTTGGTGCTGTAAATCCAAGTTCTCGTTTACTTATAACTTTTTCTGTTGAAGCATCTTGATTGACTATGTTTGTCTTCTATAATCCGAGAAATTAAGAGATACTTTTATTATCATTGATTCATGTATGGTTTAGTCTTAGATGTCATACTGTGCCACTGCTTAAATCTACTCTGTTGGGCCCAAAAAATGCTCATGGTCCTATCTTTGAAGGTAATCTCAATGGAAGCATCGTGCCACTTGTTTATAAACTATATATTGCAACTTGAGAGTTTGATAAATGTGAGAGAGTTGATAAACCATATCTGTTGATCTTACAACTGTAAGCAGATTTGGTGGTAAACAGATGGTTTGGATTGCTTCAGTAAGGTTAAACCTTAGCCATTTTTACAAAGGATGGCCCTCTGAGAATAGAAATTTGGACGTCGTTGATGTAAATTCTATCATGGTTATAGAAAAAGAATTTATGAATTTCCTCTGTAATTGCTTGAGGTTTCCATCACATGATTCTCTATCTGAGTTGTGAAGTCCAAGTTATTTGGAACTTGCCAAAGTTCTTGATTTATTGAGGCCCAATCTTATTCTTTAATTGCAATTGGTTTTGAAGGCTTCTCTGTTTTTTCCCTGTGCCATTATCATACCGACAATAGGCAACACTAAGAATTACTGTAGTTTATGGATTCCTGCACTTGAAATGATATGTTTTCAAGCCACATGTCAAACCATTATCTGACTGTCGTGTGTTGGAATCTCTTAAATAGGGTGTTTATGTTGGGTATGTCATAATTCACATTCAGGAGGGTGATGAAGCTGTCTGCTAAATAAGAAGACTCCCAGGTGTAGTGACGTGTTTGTTGTGTTCCAAGTTTCTTTCCATTTCTCTTTTCTTTTTTGGGCTTTTAGGAATTTATACAGATCATCCATATGACTCAACATATGATACCATATCAATCTATTTGTTGTGTGTTATGGTTTACCGTTCTTGTGTTCTTTGCTACTTTTCTCTAAATTTTTTGGTATCATATGATACCATATCAATCTGTTTTATCTTTGATCTTCTCCGAACTGAATGTGGTTGTAGTAATACTCACATAACTTGCATAGGCAGTTACAGACCTGCCTATGATACTCTTTTTCTTTTATTTCTTTTATCTGTTTGGCTATTACTGTGTTTCATTCCCAGCAGGATCAGATACCTGGTGTTGATTGTTATCTCTATTCTTTCGTGTTAGTACTCCTTAGAGTTACATTAATGCCCTAAACTCTTACCACCACCTGTAAATGGATCCTCGTTTGAGTCTAAGCGACCAGGATTTTTACGTCTTTGTCCTTCATGTTTGATCAGTTCTTGCTGTGATTTTCGGCTGAGTAGTTGTAGAAAACTCTATGAAGTATGACTGATTAAGGCTGTGGACTTTGTCCTTCTATTTGGCCTTGTAAACCGGTTCAGTGCATTTTACTATGATTTCTGAGCTATGTTATGGTTACCATCCATGAAGCAGGTTTTCAGACGGTTGCTATTTTCATGCAGAACGGTGAATTGGAGAAAAAGGAGCCAGCCACAAATGCAGTAAGTGACAATGTGGAGGACTCATCAAACAAGGTACAAATTTTTGCCCTAAATTTGCTTCTTATGACAGTGGGTAAAACTTTTTATATTGAAAATGAGTTGGGAATATCTTTAATTTATCTCTTAAAGTATTCCCTTTTAAAAGTAATCGTATATGTCAGCGACCCTTGGTTTATAGTTCAGATCAAATCATCAAATTTTAAGTTTGTGCCATAGTTTCGATACCACTGTAATTTGAAAACTCTTGCTCTGGAGACCAAAACATCGGTTTATCTAAATTTGACTTGGTCCTTTCCATTCATGATGAAGAATATCAATTTTGTTAGGAGTTAAGAACGTAGGAATAAAGCATGCGGTGGTATCAACTTTCTTGTGAGTTTGGCTGGTATTAATAGGTGTTATGATCAAAAGCTTGTTCATAGTGGTTCAACCTGGAAAGCCAAATGTCAGACCACCTTATTATTATCTTAAAGCGAACACACTGAAAATAGAAGTGCAACTCTCTCCGCAGCTACAGCATCTTTATGGTTGATAATGTTGAAAGCTTCACTGTCTTTGGATATGCTTGCTATACTAATTTCTTTTTCTGTCAAGCTTTGATATTGAGTATAATGTACTTGTTGCAGATCTTTATTGGCGGATTTCCAAAAGCAATTTCATCTGAAATGGTATGCTGAGCTGTAATTCTTTGAAAACTTTTGACACATTCAATCTTCTGTTGGCTCCATTTCAATTGTTTCAACTTCTAGGATTGTCTGATTCCTCTTTACCGGTTTTTCAGCTAATGGATATTGTCAGCGTCTTTGGACCTTTGAAAGCATACCGGTTCGTGAGCAACAATGATCTCAATCAGCGATGTGCTTTCCTAGAGGTTAGAAAATGCTTTTATTTTGGCCTTCTCTGTGGCCAATATTTTACGATCACTCTTTCTTCTCTGAAGTTCAACGCAGAAAATGCTTTTATGTGATTATTGTTCCAAGTATCCACATATTAACCGCTCTAATTCTTTTTAAATTTCTATACCTCAGTACACTGATGGATCTGTTACCCTCAAAGCTTGTGCTGGCCTAAATGGTATGAAATTAGGTGGCAGTGTAATAACAGCCGTTTGTGCATTTCCTGATGCATCATCCGTAGTGGTAATTCAATGACCCTACTTTGCTTTCGTTAGTTCATGTTCTGTTTGTAATAAAGTGATGTGGTATATAATATGTGTTGCAGGTGAATGAGAACCCACCATTCTATGGGATACCGGATCATGCAAAACCACTTCTTGGCAAGCCTAAGCATATTCTAAAGCTAAAAAATGTGGTAAGACTAATTGGTGTATCCTTTTTCTTGTGAATCTTTCCCACATAAACTATGTGAGGCTATATTTTTAACGTTCAATTCTTTCTTGTTTGACAGGTTGACTCAGAAAATCTCACGTTGCTTTCCAAGCAAGAAGTGAAAGAAATTTTGGAGGATGTACGGTTAGAATGTGCCAGGTTAAGCTCTGAGATCATTCTTCCCATGAGTCCATTGAGCTTTAAAAAGCTAGTAAATTAAGAAAAGAGGCCTCTGCGTCTTGTCGTGATGCAGGTTTGGGGTTATTAAGTCGATAAACATCGTGGAACACAAGAGTAAAGATACCACTGCTTCTGAAACAAATGCATTGTTGAACTTAGAATCAACTGATTCTAAAGAAGTGAATTTGTCAGTGATCCAGGAGAAAGACAAGGGATCCAAGAAAGCGGATGATATTGCAGACAATGTAGATCTTCCAGAGGTTGTCAGGCCAGACAGTTTGATAGGTGAAGACAAGATATGTGAACCGTGCTCAGATACTGCTTCTGAGACAAACACGCAAGCAAATGAAGATCAACAACACTCCACTGAGCAAGACCATTGTGAAAAGATTGTTGAAGAAAGTGCACGGGACAAGGCAGAGAATCCGCAAGAAGAAGTAGGATCAGTGCGTACTGTGAAGACAAGATGGGATGCTGGCGACAAGATAGTGGAAGAACAAGAAAAAGACCCCGAGAATGTGTTTGAGCCGGGTTGTATCTTCATTGAGTACGGAAGACCAGAAGCCACAAGAGCTGCAGCGCATTCGTTACACGGAAGGCTATACGATAACCGGATAGTGAAAGCGGAATATGTTTCTAAAGACCATTACCAAATCAGGTTCCCAAGTGGGTAATAATAATCCTGATCCACGTCCCACAAAAAAAATGACTTATGTTCTGATTCTTATCATCTTGACCACATAACCGGTTTAAACCGAGTTCAGAGATACAATCGAAAACCCTTAAAACAATCTCTTTGTAATCGTTGGGATTGATCAGGTTGATTGTTTATCACCACCAGTGTCTCGTTACTTGTGAGCATTCGAGAATCTAAGAAGTGAAAGTTGAAACGCTACTTTTTGCTTTGGTGGCTTATATTTATATGGTCCGGTTTCTTGGTTTTGAAATTGAACTGGTTTGGTTTCGGAACCGAATTTGGCCGATAAATTGAAATAAATGTTATTTTTGGTTAAATGGAACATAACCTTCTGGATGACCAAGAGGGTTTCAACATTTTTCTACAAAAAAAGAAAAAAAAAAAAGGAACCCAATCTCCTTGTCTATCCAAAATCCTCCTCTTTCGAAAGAAGTCAGAAGTAACAAGAACCAAAAATGACGACAATGGCGACGCAGGGGGCTTGGCTACGAATGACCTCATCACCGAAGTCCGTGGCTAAGTCAACCGTGACTTCAAAGGAGCTTGGATTCCTCACCTCCCAGCTCAGCGGCGTAAGAATCTCTCATGCTCCAACTGACGTCACCAACCGTATCTCCGTTCCTTCCTTTCCCGGGATTCAGCCAATCGTCGCCCGTAATTCCCCCTTCCCTTTGTGTTTTGGGTTTAGCTTGTGCTGGATTCTCTGGAATTATGTTTTTCTGGAGATATGAATGTGAGAGTTAGTGTGTTTGCATAATATCTCGTTTCAGAATTTTGCCTATTGATTTTTGAAGCTATTTTTAAAAAATCCCCAAAATTGAACAAACTTGGATGATTTTTTCAATGCTGCATAAGATTTGAACATTGAAAAAATCCTTTCAGTTTTCTTTGAATTTGCTTCTTCATCATGACCCTCTTTATCAACTGTTCCATTCCAATTCTCTGCTGCTTCTTGTTTCTTCAGCTTTTTTTCTTTTTATCTTGCAATAAGCTATGACTTATTTCTCCGTAAACTCTATTGATTCCGTGACATTTGTGCCTTTTTGTTGGAACTGTTCTGGTTTTCAGGTAGGATCTGCCCTTTTACTGGGAAGAAAGCAAACAGAGCAAACAAAGTTTCTTTCTCTAACCACAAGACCAAGAAGTTGCAATTCGTCAACTTACAATACAAGAAAGTTTGGTGGGAAGCTGGCAAACGTTTTGTCAAACTTCGTTTATCAACTAAGGCCTTGAAGACCATTGAGAAGAACGGACTCGATGCTGTTGCCAAGAAAGCCGGCATAGATCTTCGCAAGAAATAGAGATTATTATGATTATCCCAAATTTTATTTACATTTCTTGCTTCTCCTTTTGCACTCGTACATTTCCTTCTAGATTTGGTAAGTATTAATGTATCAGATACTGTTTTCTTGTGAGCGGTCAAGAAATGACTTAAAATGAGAAACGAAAACAAACTCTCACATGCAGGTGGAGGTGGCCCCAAATATTACATTTCATGTTTTCGTTTTATGTTTCTCAGATAATATCGTTACAAGTGTCACCTGAATTCTCGGGTTTTCCTTTCGATGATTTCTTCATCGATGCTTCTCCTCCTGCTGATCCTTTTAGTTTCCTCGGACGCGATGTAGCCTTCCGCGGAGGAGCTGAATCATCAGAAAGATGATTAGAAACTTCTTTGTCCGGAACCGGGATACCACCACGCCTTCTACGAACTGAAGGTTCTTGCTCATTCGATAATTCCATTGACCCATGTGCGCTTCGGTGATGTCTTGAATGCTTCGATGATTCATCTGATGATGCAGCATTTCCGCTGCTTCTTCTAGGCGGAGACCCGTTCGGATTTGGACTAACTGCTCCTCCGGCTTTCCGTCTTGTTTTCTGTTTCGGTTTCTCGTTGGTGCTCGAAGGCAGTAATTCTTTTAGCCCGACTCCATGTTGGTTCATCCCTGTTGAGATAAACGTCAATGCCTCGAACCGGTCCAGATTTTTAGGTGAAAAAATCAAAACTTTACAGAAAAATATTAACCTTGAGGGTTGTACTTGTTGGAATTTCCCCTGGAAACGACTTGACCTTTCTCATGTTCTTGAGGTTTGAAGTCATTCATCTGCGGGTTTCCCCCAAAAAGGCAATGATGATGATGAGTATACATATGTATGGATATGTACAAAAATACGTGTAAATGTACGAATGTATGATCATACCCAGCTTGGCGTATTGGTGGCTGGACCGTCGGAGCCAATGTGAGCAACATGCTTTACATCGGTCGGAAACCCGATCTGCATCTCCTGCTCTTTCTCTTCGTCTGCAATAGAAAGAATGAACCTCTCCATTTATTGACTTGTGACACAAGAAACAACAAAGATATTTTCATGTTTGTGGAAAAATCGATGAGACTCACCAAAAATCTGAGTAATGTAACGAAGGCCCTTAAGAAGGCCCTTCATCGTCGTCGCCATTGATCTTATCAAGGGTTGGTTCCGGTTAGTGTGTATCCACACCCACGCCGGAGACAACCTTTTTGTTCAAGATTTGACGATTGTTACCGTAAACCTAACTTGCAGAAAAAGAAAACGAAGAACAAATCAACAAAAAAGTTGTAAGGCACCACAAACAAACAACAATTTGCGAAATCTGATGACGACTAAACCTTGAACGCATGGATTTTTCTCTTGGCGAGAAAAAAGGTTGAAAATTTTTGAAGAGAGAGAGAGAGAGAGGGAAGGATCTAGAGATCTCGGAGAAGTTATTGGTTGAGACCAACCAAAGAGAAGAAGAGGGAGAGCACTAAGTTTTGTTTTGTTTTTACCAAAGGAGAAAAGATTAAAAAAAGAAAGAAACTTTTCCATAGTTGTAATTAACAGATAATATATAATTTTTTTATAATTAGATTGTTGATGGTAATGGAGGCAACGTAGAGCTATAATCAAACCCTCCATGGGAAACAAGTTGTCAAGAGAATTTTCCGGGGTCGAAAGGAAGGAGACAGGACCACACCAATTCTTATTATACAAATAAACATACTTTGATTGAGATCTTAGATACTATATTGGTGAGTATACCACTATATTTCTTTTGATTATTTTAGAGAAATTGCTTAGTTAGATTTCAATAATGAAAAATGTGACAACTAAAAAAATGACATTGAGAGATTTTGTGATTTTAAGCAAAATGGTTTTAGACATCTAATTTATCAAATGGATTTCCATTATAAAAGCAAAAGATTCAAAATTACAACACTAACGAGAAGAGTTGATAAGACTGATTGGTATGTTATAAACTTCTAATATAAAGTGAACATTCAGATAGAAACCGACACATTATTCTGTTTCTTTGGAGGGTCTAAAAGTTTTAGAATCCGAAGGAGAAAGTTAAAACGGACAAAGATTCTGGCAAAGAAGATTCGATACCGGCGATTACCATATGATGGCTCAAGAAGCTTTCATGTCATCCATACCGACGCTAGCCTGCGGAAAAAAAAAAACAAGAACAAAAGAATCAAAACCTGTGAGAAACTGTAAAGATTTAAAGTTTTTAAAGTGTTTGTTTACCAGAAACTTATGATTATCTTGAAGAAACGGACCAAACTCGGCGCAAAACCTTTCCATGTCGGCGTAGATGTCACCCGAACCAGATATGACATCCATGAACTTCTTCCTGTCTGGAGCTAGCTTTAAAGCCATCTGATAAAAAAAAAGTTTACCATGTCTTAGGAAATCAAAATGAGATTTGTTTGCAGAAGATGCTGATTAAACAGAGAAAGCGCGAGTAAGTACATACAGAGAAGGTAGAGCTGGCGAGCCATCCGTGCCATTTCTTGAGTGTTTTTTGGTATGAGTCAGCACAAGCTTGTGGCATTGACCAGTCTTGATGTGCTACCAGGTTGCGGAACAGCTCCACTAAGAAATCCATTGCTCTGAAAGATTCACTCATAAGTGATATATATGGTTTTGGGAAGCTGCTCTCTTCTAAATGTATCGTTTACCTGGTTAACCAGAGAAGACCGTTGGTACAGCTAGACGATCCTTTTGCTGTCTTAGACTCAATTTCGACTTGAACAAAGGTGTACAAGTACTTGAACTTATCGGGATCAGACAAGTAGTTCTTCTCCAACCTCTACACAAGAGACGGATCAATAGATATATATTGTAAGAAAATAATCCAATGCACAGAAGTCATGTTGCTACTGAAGGAAATTTTCAGTAGCTTTTTCTCCACTATCAGAAGTACACATTAGCAATGCAGGAAGAGCGATAAAAGGGCAAGGCAATGCACTTTTATCAGTGGTTTGTACTGCGAGTGCAAAATGGATTTGTGCTCTTCGATTATCAAAATCGTGGAAACTAAAAGAGAATTTACCGATATGTTGCCGCCAATGTCAGATTTCACGAGAGTCATAGCAGCCCCAAATTTATCTGGAAAACAGATACCAAAGAAAACAAAGTCGTGATATAGGAAACACATCATGTGTATTTCATAAGAACAGTGAAGAATCCCAATATAAACATGAGCTTATAGTGTTGAAGAACAACGAACAATTACAACAAAGAAAATGTCAAAAAACTTCATCGAAGAAAATATTTAGACAGATAGAGAAATAACAGAAAGTTTCTGCCTTTGTTACCTATAACAGGCAAGATGGTTTTGCAGAGCTCTAAAAATGGCTTAGTAAGCATCTCGCCTTGTTCAGACTTAACATGCTTCATTCCTTCCAAACAAGGCGTGAACACAGTCCCTTCCATTTTCAACTTTGACTTAACTGAAAATGATGAACAAACATATCAACATTACTCAATGAACAATGGATGATCCAGTGACCACAATCTTTCTAGAAGTTAACACTGAACATAATCAACATTATACTACAAACCCAAAAAAACAAAACTCATAAAAAAATTCAATGGAGGATCTGAGCAACCAACATAAACAACACATACAAACACAGTAACTCGAGCCAAAGGTTATGAATTGATATAACGAAATATGAGAATCACCGGTAAAAATTAGACCCACATCATAAATATGGAAAATTTCAATAATCGGATCGATACAGAGATCTAATTTTCAATCGGATCCATCGATCAAGCATAGCATCATATCAGAGTGTGAGAAGACACAATAAAACAAGAAAATTTACTCGAGATCTATTGATTCAATGGACGAGAATAACGAATCTGAGGCCGATCTCAAACGGAGAAGGAGAAGAAATCGTACCTTTGCCTGAGAATTGAAAAAAGTGGGATCAGATTCTGCTACTGTGATTGCTCTTTCGCTCTCTGGAGTTAGAAAACTCTCATTTTTTTCTCTCTCTCTCTTTAAACGGCTCTTGTTTTAGAGATTAATTATTTTGTTACCCGTCCATACTTTACGGAAATTTCTGATATTAACTCTAACAAAAATTATTTATCAATTAGACCCTTCTCGTGGTGGATGAAGAAACGCGTAATTTCATTGCATTTGGAACCAAATGTAGGCACCGATGGTAGTTTTTTACAGACATTGCTGCAGAAGAGTCTCAATATTGGTGGATACATCATAAATAATCAGTTATACAAATTTTCAAAGAAGACAGTAACGAAGAAACGAACAAAGTTTCTTTAGACTAGAGATCGCCAATACTAGAGACTTCACTTAGATTATTGATCAAAATGAAGGAGAATTTTGTTATCATAGAAAAAAATGATTTTATAATACTATTAATTTATTGTGATTAGTTTAGATGAACACGTTATTACCATCACATATGGCCGGTTCAATAAAAGTGATTGTCAAAATCAAGAAAAAAAATTGTAGATACTTCTTTAGTATTATTTTTTAAAATTATGCTGGGTACAAAATCACAAAGAACGTATTCCAAATGAGATGTCCAAGAACAAAGGAAGGATAATAAGAAGTTCAAGCCCTGTTATACCTAAACCTACCTTATCACTATATAGTAAAGGTGCGAAGTAGCGTTCAAAGTTCACTGAGGGGAAGGTTGGTCAAGAATTTAGAGAGTACTAAAACTCAGACTTTCAAGAACAAACATTAGGCCATGAAGAAAATTATGTAAAATTGTATCAAAATAATTTCTAAACAACAAATTTAGGGGTCTTTATAATATAATTCTTGTCATACAAAAAATAAGTGGCTCTTTAAATTGTAAAAAAAATGGTGGTCCTAATCGTTGGTTTAGCATGGCCTCAGGACCAAGCCTGACTATAGAGAGAGAGAGAGAGAGATGAAGTTACATTTGTTGTTGTAGGCGTTTCATCTTGAAATATGAGATTCTTGAGTGGATTACAATATTGAAACCAAAACAGGCTTTATACCGACTTTAAAATAACAAAATTAGAAGTGAAGAGACTATGTCGGGGGCAGATGGGTCTTTAGTACTCGAGTATTGCCACATAGTTTCCATGTCGTTTGTTGATGTTCCAATGGCTTGGTCAAAATCTTAGCATGTTAGTTCGTCATCCATAGATGATAAAATGATAATTGACTTTGATATATTTCGCAAAATTGTGATAACCTTGATTAGAAGCAATTTAAATTAGGAATTGGATGTCACAAAAGAGCTTAACAAGCTGAGTGAGTAAAAAGTATGAGCAACTAGAGTATCATTGATCCACTTTAGTTTACTCCATGCGTCCTTGGCATGTACGGTAACAAAATTTAAAATAATTTTCATTTATAGTAAATTTCTTTACAACCCAAATATTTTTCATAATGTTGAGACATATAAACAAAAACATCCTTATCAGTGACGATCGTTTCGAAATAATAGAAAAGTTTGACTTTTTTGTTTTAAATTTAATTAGTCGTAAAGATAATAGAAAAACAGATTCTTTAGCACGGAAGTTCGCGTCGAACCACACATTATCATCTCTGTAAACAATATATTAAAGGATTCTATGATTCATTTTATTGAAGTCGTTGAAAAAAAAAAATCCAAGATAAAAAAAGAACCCATATGAATTTCGTTGACGACAAATCCACATTGTATTATTTGGATTGGGACATGACCTTTACCTTCTCCTCACGCAACCGGCATTGTTGAAGTCTCCCACTGTCCCTCCTTGGACCCCACTTTTAATGCCAAAATAACCATTGAAAAACAATGTTAAAGAAAACATAAATTTTTAAATTTGGAATGAAAAACATGAATTTTCTAAATGTTATTTAAATACTAAAGTTTGGTTTGACAAAATAGTCAAGTTTTTTATTTGGCCATTTCGATAATGTCGTTAAATTTCCATTAACAAGATGATAACATATTTTATTTTCTGTTAGCAGTTTCTGTTGAACCAAAACCGCATCGTTTTGAATATTTAAAATAACGTTGTTTCACTAAAAAAAATAAAAAAATGAATCCACCTTTTGGACTCATAACAAACTCTCAACCGTTGAGGCACGATAACATTTTGGTATTGAAGCAAACATAGCGTATATATATATACACAATTAATTAAAAATAACAAAACTAAAAAAAATCAATAACCAAACATATACAAATATTAAATATATTTACCATAAATATATATTTCCAAATTTCAAATATTTAATTTAACTTTATTAAGAATCTTATTCAATTTAACTTTATAAATAATTTATTTATAATAAAATACATATATTTGATAAATTAATTTGTATTTATAGTATAATATATATTAGATAAATATAAAACATCATTATTCCATTTTGAAATCGATGTGATATTCATAGTTAGACGGAAAGTATATATATAAAAAAAGTGATAATTGTAATGAATGGTACATAATTAACTCTATATTTATATGAGAAAGATTGTATAAATTTTAAATCATATATTTATTTTTTTATATTCCATAAGTTTCAGTTTTTTTTACAATTTTGGAAAGAATAATTTTTTCGACATTTTCCCATTGATATTCTACATACAATTTCATATTTATAGTTGTACACTAAAATATGATACGGTTCAACACTTCAATTACATTAACCATATTTTGTCACTAATTTTATAATATTAAAATTTGTTTCTAGTGGTAAAACCCGCACTTTAAAAAACAATTGTCAGAATAATTATTTTCATAAACCAATACAATTTAATTTGGAAAAAATAATATTTCGGCCGCTCAACACTTCGAGTACCTTCAACCTATTTCTTTATTTTTATTTTAATATAAATAACTTTATTTTGAAGTTGTGTTTTTCTTGAAACTAACTCCAAAATAGAGTTTAGAAGTGGATACAAAATAGAGCATCACCATTACGTTAGATAAGAGGGGAAAGGGGTGGAGTCACATAAATTGTGAAAAATAATTTAGATCAATTGTCTTGTAATTTAACATTTAATTGATCCAAATAACCCGAGTTCACAAGTTTTTTTTGACCCTATGATATTTTCTGTTTTAAATCCAAAATATTCATTTTTACTATTTACATCTGTATCCCTTTTTCTTTACCCATGATCATACAAAAAAAAATCTCTTATCTATTCTTTTTTTTACATATTATAGTACAATACACTTGAAGAAAAATATTAATCAACTAATTCAAAGTTAACTAAATTTATCAACTATGGACACTAAGTATTAGATAGAAAAAAAAAACATTGATATTTAAATAGTTTATATATATATATAAAATTATTCGACTGAGAATAGATAAAAACAAATTTTGAACACAACAAATATGTTTTTACATTCGCCACTATTTGTTATTGTCGTATCGTACACTTTATTGATCTATATGTTCCGCACTAATCACGCTTCTTAGGACCACAACTTGCTCTAATTTTCTCATTCGTGGCCATTGAACTTTATTAGAGGCAATTTAGTCATTTGTGAGATTAGGAGGTGTGTACGGACTGTGTGAGACAAAAGAAGTTAATCTGGAGGAGATCTCCGGTGGGACAACGCAATTGAACGTCGCTTTAGAAGCAACTAAATGCCCTCTTGACTTCTCCATTCTCCGTGCGATTACGCATTTACCTAATTGCATCTTTTACTTGTTTAGCTTGCTAAGTTCTTCTACAACATTACCACTTTTGTTCTTTTAATTTATGGCAACTTGCTTGAGCTCCTGAATTAATTATATCTCTTAAAAAAGGTTATGCGAGTACATGAGCACTGTTTTGGTTTTTTTTTTCCAGATTCACCAGCCAAGCAATTACAAATAATGAATAGTGGCCTCGTTGTGTTCACTTGTCCGCTTCAAACTCAGCAAACAGTCATTATAGTCTAAATCAGATAAAAATATTCAATATGAAAATATAGAATACAACTATAATCCGTCGTAGAAGAGAAATTAATGGAAAAACTTAGTGAAAGCACGTCAATTCAATCTCATCTCCTATAAATTAATTGTTGTACAAAGCCAACCGTTTTGGAATTTCTTTTCTTTCGTTTTACGTAAGACTATAGATTCAGTAACGTGTTGGTTTAGAAACCCATACTAATGGTTGACCAAAAGAAGAAAGAAGAGCTCATATTAAATATGAAATATACATACGCTAAAGTGTTTACGAAAGAACAGGGTTATGTGATTTATTATCTGGATTGGGAAAAAGATAATTGGACCATCCGAGTAGAGGAATCTGCAGGGCATTTGTCATTTTCATGGACCCCATGAAATCACATCTCCTTAATTGAATAATCGAAATTTAGTTGCATACGCATCTTTATCTACGAGTGCTCGTAGCACATCGTATACGAAATATGCCATAACTACAAATTAACATCATCTTCCAATAACAATGTTTATGATCGTTAATACTAATTTACTAATGTATTTGTTCGTATAGATTTTTGATTGTATCCTTACGTGATATTTGATGAGTAAATAAACTCGCAAAAGATGACAAATGGTCAAGAATTAATAATAATGTTATTACGATGCTCAAATCAAATACACAAAATATCACGCAATGAGAAAAACAAAAGAAGTTGTCAAAATAGAAAATATGTATGTAATCTATTACTTATTAAAAGTTTTGATAAACTAAGATAAATCGAATGTTCTGATATTTTGGAGAGGGAGCGAACCAAGTTTCTTATCATATCAGAGCAAGCCGAAGACCTCTTCCGAGAAATCGGTTCCACTTCCAATCCTTGTTTTTCTTTGGTAGCTTGGTTTACTAAATTTAGAGATTTTGAACCGTTTTACCGTTCGAGATAAGAGAATATTTATAAAGTTTTATCTTTCGCATGTGGGTGTTCCAAGTCATTGGATTTTTGGGCCGGATCGTTTATTTGTGTGGGATTTGGTTGGTGAATATATTTGACCTAGATCACGCCATAGAGATATGTGCATCTACCATATTTTGTAGATAACAATAATGTGTATGATTATCATTCTGTCATACATTTAATGTTCGCACAATAACTCCAATGCCTTTTTTGCCCAACAAACAAGAGGGGACGCGGGGTATCGGTGTTTTATTGATGGATCTTGGAAAGAAAGCGACAATTTTTCAGGACTAGAATGGTTTTGTCTACTACCAAACAACGATACCCTGAGTATGAGAGGTGCAAATCTTTGAAGAAGGTTAACCTCTCTACATGTAGAGGTGGAAGCACTCGTATGGGCAATGAGATGCATGATCGGCCAAGACAAGCGAGAAATACCTTTTATTACGGACTGTTCAGACCTGGTGAAGATGGTGTCTTCTCCTAGTGAGTGGCCAGCATTTTCTACATATCTGAAGGTGATTCATAGTAACAAATATGAGTTCTTTTATTTTTTTTTATTTTTGGTTTTACGACGTACAAATGTTAAAACGGATAATTTGACACGAAATGTTCGTATCGAACCGCAATTTATTTCATATGTAAACAATATCCCTTAGCATTGATTTTTATAAATCAATCAAGTAAAGTTGCTGAAAAAAAAATGAGAGGGAATGTCTTCAAGTGGTGTCGACGTGGGAGGATCACTAGCAGAAGATAGCCATGCTATCTTTGTGTTATGAGATGAAATGTTGTTACATAATGAATGAAAATTATCTCCAACCCTTTGCCTCCCACTATGTGATTTCACGTGTTCGGATCAAGGAGTAGAAGTCGTTGGTTCGCGAACATTAGTGTCTCACGACAAGATAGCTAGTGAATTTTTTTTTTTTGGAGTGAGAAGTCTTTGGGTCGTAACCGGTGATAGACGGAAACATCTAGAAAATGTTACTTTACTAAATTAAAAATGATAAAGTGCTATTTAAACATATTAATTCTTTTTCTTCAAAATAGGTGTAAATTTTTGCCTTTTAAGTTTGAATTAACCTCGTTCATAGCATGGTAAGTAACACTAAAGTTTAGTATATTTAGTCAAACTATATTTAAAGGATCCCAATAAATTATATTACAATAAATTGTAGTAGTATTCTTTTAATTGTTTAAACATTTTTCTTTTTTTGCCTCGTGGTAAATTTTATATTTTAGTTTGAAAGACCAAAACTATAAAATAGTAAAGGTACCAAATTAAATTCATTACGTCATGGCTCAAAATATAAAAAAGTACGAGTATAATACGATATCAACCACATCCATATTGCTATAAAATAAACTCAACATTCCCTCTCCATTTTCTATAATCTCTCATCTTCTTTCGTCTGTGTCTCTACGGTTCAAACCTCAAACCTTAAAAAGACGATGGAGAAGCGTAGCTCTATTAAGAACAGAGGACTCAGATTACCACCTGGGTTCCGGTTTCACCCGACCGATGAAGAGCTAGTGGTTCAGTATTTGCGTCGAAAAGTTACCGGTTTACCCTTACCAGCTTCTGTTATACCGGAAACCGATGTCTGTAAATCCGATCCATGGGATTTACCAGGTAACCAATACAAAACCAATTTTTGTTTTCATTCAATTCAATTCGTTTTCTGACGGTTTTCTCACAAAACTTTTGTGTATATGTATGAATGATTGGTTACAGGTGATTGTGATTCAGAGAGGTATTTTTTTAGCACGAGGGAAGCTAAATACCCGAACGGAAACCGGTCGAACCGGTCTACCGGTTCGGGTTATTGGAAAGCGACTGGTATCGATAAGCAAATCGGGAAGAAGAAGTTTGCTGTGGGGATGAAGAAAACTTTGGTTTTCTACAAAGGTAAACCACCAAACGGGACAAGAACCAATTGGGTTCTTCATGAATATCGCCTTGTTGATTCACAACAAGAATTATCATATGTAAGAGAATCAAAAATTCAAATAAATTATATTCATAACTCGATTCGATAGAAACTTGACTAAAAAGTGTATTTTTTGTTATAAAAAAAAAGGGACAGAACATGAATTGGGTTCTGTGTAGAGTGTTCTTGAAGAAAAGGAGCAATATTAATAAGAGGAAAGAAGATGAGCGAGACGAGTTGGAGAAAGAGACAGCGAGAGAAAGTGAGGAGGAGGAGGAAAAGAAGAGTAGTTGTCCCATTTTTTATGACTTTATGAGAAAAGATAAGAATAAGAGAAGAAGAAGAAGAAGATGCTGTGATTTGAATTTGACTCCTGCTACGTCGTGTTGTTGTTGTTTCTGTTCTTCTTCAGGGTCTTCGTCGTCTGTTTGCTCAAGTGCTTTAACTCAGACATCTTCTAATGATAATAATCATGAAGAAATCAGTTGTCGGGAAAATAAGTTTTGTTTGTTTCTTTAGCCCTTAAAACTTTGGAACAAGTTCTTTTTAACTTTAATAAATTAGTTTATGATGATTACCAAGTGATTACGCAATCCAGACCATACAAGGTGATTTCTCATGTGGGTAGCCTTTATTGTAGGTCAGCCACAACAATTTGTATTCGTTTATAAAAGATTTCATAATCTCTTATGTTTGTCCATGACAAGGACCAAGCATCTAGCTACCAAGTATAGAAAGAAAAAAAAGTTGAGTTCAAGCATCAACTAGAGCCGAACATTTATGTCAATGATCATTTTTAGAGACTAGGGAACCGAATGGTAATGGCGATTAATCTCCTCTCATATGGTCCCTTGGATTCACTCATGATCTGCTCGTCCTTTGTTAGTCGGACTCTCTCTGTTTTTAGTTCAGCCATTGGTTCAAAACTTCAACATGTAAAAAACTATTTCATCTCTATCATTCTATGTAATAATCCATTTTTAGGATGCCTTTAAATTAACCAGTAACCAAAAATAGACAAGTAATCTCTCAACACACTAATAATCTCTTTACCTACTCGCTTAAGTTTACAAAACTTTATTAAACTCATAACCTCTTTTAACGTCACCTTTCGTTGACTAGACTAAGATTTACCCATCTACTTTTTTGATTTCAGAAATTCAGTCTTTTTATATTCAATATTTTCCTTAAAATCTCTACCTAGATGATCAAACTATAGCTAACTTTGGTAACAGTCTAGGCAGAGGATCTAATTATCAATATACCCTAAACAACATAAAATTTATTTATTGTAATATTTGAAATACTCATATGTTGAAACTGAAAATGCTAAATTGATAATTTCTATCAATTTATGGGGTGTTTTAATATATGTCAAAGCTTTTCGACAAAGTTTTACTTACCCATACAGTAGAAGATGATAATAATTTTGAGAACTATATGTATATATAATAAATTATATTTTGTCTCATGTATTTTAAGTCTTGAATAAATTAGAAATTTACTATTTCAGAAACATTGCTAATGGTATTCAAGCTAAAGTTTAATTTGGTCGGAGTTCAATTTTTTTAATTATTGGAATTTACGTTTTATGCATGATAATATCCAAAGTAAAACACAATTTAGCATAGATGATGTTGTATGGTTCTGGTATAATTCTTAGTCGAATTTTATCAAACATATATCCTTAATTGTAAATAAACTTAAGTTTTGAATAATTTTTTTATATTTTTTTGGTTATGTTTAATTTTCAGATAAATGGTATATATTGGTGCGGATCGGATCTATTTGATAAAACTCTCATGTTATAAAATGTGCTGCCATCACTAATGACACTTGCTGACGTAATTAAAAGCGAGAATAAATATGAAAAGAAATTGGATAAAAAGGAAGAAAGAGAATCAAAGAGACGACGAAGTCAAGGATCAAAGGTTATAACTTTTCCTCTAAACTAAGCTTTATTTTTTATTTTGTTTTCCCTGGTTTGATTTTTCCTGGCATTATTAGGTTGTTTTTTTCTTATACGTTCTTGCAATGGCGTAGTTGGAGAAGAAGACGAAGCGATCAATCTCTACCTACTTGGCCGTTCTTTGCCGTCGTCGTCGTCTTTTTCGATTTTCCTTGATTCGCCGGCCATGAAAACCTCTCTCCGACGGTTGCGAGGGGTGCTTCACAAGCATGAATCTAAGGACCCGAGAGATCTTCGAGCTCTGGTTCAAAAGGACGAGCTAGCCCAAGCTTCGCAGGTGCCAATCTCTCTCTCCAATTCGAATTTGGAACTGTCTTCATTTCTCGTTGGTAGCTATTGATTAAGGTTATATTTCGTCGCTCTAGGTGAATTAGTTTCCAATTTAAGCTTAGTGGCAACGGTTTAGGAAACGGTGGTGGTGATTCAGATTTCGGATTCATGAAAATGATTTCTGATTGTTGGTGGTGGATCTGGAGCTGCTCGGTAGCTTTTCGTTCTCTAATTGGCTATATTAGATCATCTCCTTCACTTGACCAATCAAATGTCTGGTTACATTTGTGGAGGAAGCTTAGGTTTTCAATTTGGTGCTCTCTGTTTTCTACGAATGAGGCTATTTGATCTTACAGTTCTCACAATGTTTAGCTTGTTTGTGATTTTCGCAGGACGTGCAAGACATGAGAGATTGCTATGATAGTTTGCTAAATGCTGCAGCTGCTACTGCCAATAGTGCATATGGTAATCTATTATTCCTTTTGCTTTGGTCGGATAAAAGTAACCAGAAACTTCATAACTTTGCTATTCTGAATGGATTACGCTGGCGATAATGGTGTTTGTTGTTAATTTGGTTGATTATTAATTTTAGCTCTGATTCTTGGACTGTTGCATTATCATTTTGCTTGTTCAGATGTTTGGGTCCGTATTTTAAACGTGTTGTGAGCTTAAATTTTATTTGCATCTCTTAAGTGATCTTCTGCATCCCAATTTTATGGAGATTAACATCTTCTGGTTAATAAATATATATTCTTATCATTTGCAGATTTCATTTGCTTGCAGAATTTTCTGAATCTTTGCGAGAACTGGGTGCTTGTCTTCTTGAGAAAACTGCTCTAAATGATGATGAAGAAAGTGGTAGGTTTGACAAACAGATTCCTTAATTGTATCATATTATCTCTCTTGTTAATGTTAAAACATTTGAAACCGACAGTTTGCATTTATCCTTTTCCAAGTTTTCTGCACATTACATATATTTATTTTCTGTTGCTTCGATCTATATAATGTGCATCTGAAAATAGAAACATTCTGCTTCTCTGATTCTTATGCAGGTAGAGTGTTAATTATGTTGGGAAAATTGCAGTTTGAGTTGCAAAAACTTGTTGATAAATATGTGAGTTTTTGAGATCTGTCACAACCTGGTTCAAAATTTCCCTACTGAGTTTTCCTTTGTCTAACCACCAAAAAATCAATTAACTATTAATATTGTTGATTCAGCGGTCTCATATATTCAAAACAATCACAATCCCCTCAGAGTCACTTCTTAATGAACTCCGCATAGTTGAGGTTTGTTCATCTGGAATCTATTATATCTTTTTACTTTTGTTAATGGTCAGAATGGCCCATCCTTGCTGCGTGAATATGAGCTTCCATGTTGACAGAACGAGATGTTAAGCGTTGTTTGATATGCTTGCTGATTCAGCCCTTTCAAGTGACGATAGTAATGTGTTTAAGTGGTTATGCAGGAGATGCAGCGGCTTTGTGATGAGAAAAGGTTGTTCTTGCCTCGCCTTCTTATTCATTTCTAATATTAGTGAGACCGGAAAAATAATATCTGAAATGCATTACCTTACTATCATTGTAAAAAAGAAGTTAACGTTAAACGCCTATATTTTGTTCAGTTTTTAGAGATACATGGGTATGTGGGTGATTGATTCAGAAATTCTATTGGTCTCATGATGGGAATACCATTTTTAGTTATTAAATTATCTCCTCTTATCAAAAATTCCTTACATGTTAGTGGGCAAAAGGTATTCTATTCATGGAACTTTTTACCTTTCAGGAATGTTTATGAAGGCATGCTTACAAGACAAAGAGAGAGAGGGAGGTCAAAGGGTGGGAAAGGAGAAACTTTTTCGACGCAGCAAGTACAAGAAGCTCATGATGAATATGAAAACGAGATGACTTTATTTGTTTTCCGTTTAAAATCCCTGAAACAAGGGCAAACACGTAGTCTTTTGACTCAGGCAGCACGGCACCATGCAGCACAGGTTTCATCTTGGGCGGTTTTTCGTCTTTCTGTTTTGATCTCCAGAGCACTGTGTTGATGTCACTTTTTGTGTGGTTTTGCAGTTATGCTTCTTCAGGAAGGCTCTTAATTCCCTTGAAGAAGTAGAGCCGCATGTACAGATGGTAACCGAGTCGCAGCATATTGATTACCATTTCAGCGGATTAGAAGATGATGATGGGGATGATGAAATAGAAAACAATGAGAACGATGGTTCAGAGGTGCATGATGATGGAGAGTTGAGTTTTGAAAGAGTTAATGACAAGGACCAAGATGCGGATTCTTCAGTTGGCGGTTCCTCAGAGGTGATGGTTTCATATGTTTACGGTTCTGATGATATTTCCTGTTTATCCTTTTTGGTGCTTTTGATGATCGCTAATAGAATAGTAATACTCCATGTGCCAATGTTTCTCCTAAAGATGACCAATATAACAAAGAAATTATAAATGACTCTGTTTTTTTTTTTGTATGGAACACTTCCTGGTAGGGATGAAGAATGCCATTTAGAATCGAATCGATTGAAATTGTTTAGATTATGTCTTGAGTTATTTGAATCTGGTGTTATTTTATTGTTAAACCCGTTTCCTTAATAAATGTTTGCCTAATGCATGCAGTTGGGTCACTCAGACATCACATTTCCACAAGTTGCAGGACCAGATACTGCACAGGTAACACAGTCGTGTTTTACTTATGATCCCATCTTCTCTGCTTTTCCTTTCAAATGACTCAAAAAATCTCAGGATGCTCATAGTTCAAGGAATTAAATTTTGTTCATCTTTACCTGGAAAAGCACCCAAACTATTTCAATTTGCACGACTCTCCTACCAGTCTTATCTATTTATTTCTTAAGCAGGAAACTGTGGAAGGAAACTACAGGAAGTCTCATTCGTTTAGGAGAGATGTTAGGGCAGTTAGCCAATCAGCACCGCTTTTTGCCGAGAACCGCACAACTCCTCCTTCAGAGAAACTGTTACGGATGCGATCAACTCTGACACGGAAATTCAACACTTATGCATTGCCAACACCTGTGGAAACAACGAGAAGTCCCTCATCTACTACAAGTCCAGCTAACAAAAACGTGGGGTCATCTAATCCTGCAAAGGCAATTACAAAACAGGTTTGGTATTCATCCCCACTGGAAACTCGTGGACCTGCAAAGGTTTCCTCAAGATCAATGGTAGCCTTGAAAGAACAAGTCCTGAGAGAGAGTAACAAGAACACATCTTCTCGGTTGCCTCCGCCTTTAGCGGATGGACTCTTGTTCTCTCGTCTCGGGACACTCAAGAGACGATCCTTCTCTGGTCCACTGACAAGTAAACCATTACCTAACAAGCCTCTCTCGACAACACCTCACTTATACTCGGGTCCAATCCCAAGGAATCCAGTTTCTAAGTTACCAAAAGTGTCATCATCTCCAACCGCTTCCCCTACTTTTGTCTCAACCCCGAAAATAAGCGAGCTCCATGAGCTTCCTAGACCACCACCAAGAAGCTCTACTAAGTCATCTAGGGAATTAGGATATTCAGCTCCTTTGGTTTCGAAGAGCCAATTGCTTAGTAAACCTCTTATTACAAATTCAGCTTCTCCTCTCCCAATACCACCTCCAATTACTCGTAGCTTCTCTATACCTACTAGCAACCTTAGAGCATCAGATTTAGATATGTCTAAAACAAGTCTGGGCACTAAAAAGTTAGGCACTGCCTCACCTCCTTTAACCCCAATGTCATTGATCCATCCACCACCACAGGCTCTTCCCGAGCGTGCAGACCACCTAACGATGTCTCAACAAGAGGTGAACCATTAATTCTGATACTTCTTTTACCTATCTATTAGTTTTTCGTTTGGTTTTGGAATAAGAAACTGATCATTGTGTGTCACGTTTAAGTAGATGTGGGCGAAATTCTAGTCCCTTATTATATTTCCGATTTTTGGTTCCGTTCCTGTTTCTGCAAAGTTCTGTTTGCTCACCGGTTAAGTGTAAAATCCAGAATTGTGCTGAAATTTGTGATAATTTGTGAATTTTGCAGAGGAGGATTTAAGGTGTAAAATGTTTGTAGCTGCCTAAAAACTTGAGGAGGAGGAAGGCCATTACCTATATAGAGTTGCAGATATATGTAAATATCCTCCCGTTTTAGTTTCACCGATGATCTTAGTTTCCTATCACATATAGTAGCAGATCCCTGTTTTGAGAATGATGACAAAAGAAAAAAAGTAAAAAAAAGAGGCAAACATTTATAAATAATTGCCTAGAAATTTTTGGTTTTTCTTCGAACATATAATTGTCAAAAATTATGTACTCTCCGGACCTTCTTCATTTATATAATCAACAAAGCCTTTGGTTATGTTCAGTGATGTGACATGTTTTACGTCCGAGATTTGCGGGTAAAAAGCTTATGTGGGTTGTCATTTTCTGATTGGGTTATACAATTACACATGATTGCATTTTTATTTTAGTTTGCAAAAGTTTGTCTTGTCTGTTCAAATATGAAAAGCGTGATAATATATAGTCATAACTCATAACAAGCATAAACTTTGTTGAAGAAGTAGAGCCGCATGGCTTATCTTTTTATAATATATAGAGTTTTTCACATTTTAGTGATATTATACATAAACTTTGTTGTTAAGCTGTAGAAAAACACGAATCTTTGATGCATACAATCATCGATTCTTCCCAGAGCTCACAGTTACCGCAAACACAAATTATATTAAAAGATCGCATAATATATGATAAATGGGATATAAGAGAAACAAACTTCTTGAAACAAAGTCGAAATGATTTTTGATGGAAACTAGATGAGTCGATGATTATGACATCGGCTAGATTACTTGAACTTTGGAATCTTGTATGATCGTCGTCACTGCAAACCCTTTACGGGAATATCAAAACACACAACGAGCCAGGTATTAGTAGATTTTCCAATATTTATGACAACTATACAAATACACGTAGTAAAACTCTTTTAAAGCAAAACTAACATCAATAATCTAAAAAATATATCGTAATTAAACGCATGATATCTAGTAATTTATAAACATAACATTTAAAAAGATAATAACTAATAATATTTCGGTAATGAACATTTATTAATTAGAATAATAGCCGTAATAAAAAAAAAAATGATTCTCTCTTGATAAGAAGAATAATAGATTTCTCCTTAATTTGAAAAATGAATATTGATTCCAGTGGTGTAATTTGGTCAGTTGGTATGGAAGAAACTGGAACAAGTAGTTAGATTTTTGGTTCGTTTTCTTGAGATGATAAGGTTTTTGTTCTCACATGAGTAACGATCAAAAGGGAAAGAGAGAGTTTCTAGCTTACTGGTGGGTTTAGGGGAACCATTAATCCTTCCAGCTCCTAAATTGTCTGATATATTCCTGAAATCACATTATATAAACCATCATAAACCAAGCCAAATGAATCGAACTGACCGTATTTCATTGACCTTCTACAAAACTATTTAAACCGGAACCTTATAAACCAAGCCAAAATTAAGTTTTTTCTTTAAAAGTTCTTCACATTATAGAATACCTTTTTATAGAAACTAAACGAAATTTAATTATTTCGAATTCCTCCTATATCATCCATATTCATTTCCCTGACCAATCAACAAACCGAACCGGGTGAAGACTCACATGATCCGCAACTTTTGAAGACGAACAAGATCAAGAACCTCTCTTGGAATTGCTCCTCTTAACGTGTGTTGCTATTAAGTCTCCTGTACAAAATTCAATAAGTATGTGAAGATTGTGTTTTTGAATAAAAATACCATTAAACTTACAAGTACATCAAAGATATAAGGTTTCCTAGAGATGCCGGAATTTTCCCTGTTAATTTGTTTTGGTGCATGTCCAAGACTATAAGCCGCTTCAGCCGACCGATTTCCTTCGGTATGGGTCCGGTTAAGTTGTTCCCGAATGCTACACTACAGATTGATAACACCAGTGGACACACTTACAAAATTTGACATCATCTTAAAAAGTTAATATAGATTTGATGGACCACCTGATAGTCCAGCATTTCCAAGATCCCTTTCATTCCATACAAATGTTATTCATTTCATAAAGTAATTAACTCGATTTTATACTTAGTTTAAGTGTATGATTTTCTTGGGATACGAAAAAAAATAACAACAGTTCTGCATAAAAGTTAACACAACTAGCGCCATAAAAATATATTACGATATCTAGTGCAACATCTTTGTATATTACAATACTGTCTAATACACGAATACAAACAAATAAATATGTAAATTGTAAACCCTTGTATAAATAAATACGAGTTTTTAAATCTAATTCGATTCGTGCTGTCGTTGTAACATTTACCAAAAATGTTGTGTTTTCCCAATTTCCTTGGAATAAAGAATTGAAGTAGACAATTATTCTTGGTGAAGGTTAAAAAAGATATACTCACAGACGAACAACAGAGTTTTGAGCATTGCAAGTAACGTGGAACCAATTACATGGATTCACCATCGTTGGATTCCAACTTTGCATCACATTCTTTGGAACCGCCACTTCCAATCTCCATGCATGAAAAGCATCCACTACATATATAGGTATATACAATACATTCAAACTTCTTATTTCTCTAATGTTATTGATTTTCTTAAATTACGTACCTTCAAGATTGCCCAACACTGAAGGTGGAATCACATGAGCAAAAGCAAGAAGCAAGATGCAAACCCATTGCCATTTTTTCAACCGTGAGAAACTCAACAATAACAACTCTTCTGCTTTTATTGATCTTTTAAGTAAAGTTAATTCGTGTTTAGCTTTTCAACCCAACTTGTGGTAGCATAAGACTTTTAGTCAACTCCACTTGATAACTTTGATAAATCCTTGTCGTTTGAAATATTAACCACTCAATTACATAAATTCAACAAAGTGGTTGTGGCCTAATGGGAAAAGGTTTGGATGCATGGTGCCAACTCGTTCTCTTTTCAGGTTTGACTGGAAACTCTTTCACTCCCACTTGACTAATCGAAAAGGTGATACGCTTTAAACCATTAAAAACTTGGTGAGCGGGTTACACTCACTAAGAGGAATTAGTCGGGTCAATTTTGACCCCGGATTACTCCTAATTATTAAAAAAAAATAGATTCATCTTTCTTGGATCTATCATTGGTTCCACAAAGTAACAAATAAATAGATGAACGTACCTTATTGTGCGTTCGGTTTCAAAATGTTATTATTATCATGTGTTTTTACGTTAATGTTCAAGAAAACTTTGACACATTTATATTTATGATTAATTACGAATTCTAATATAAAATCAGTTGTTTAAGTCATTTTTATTGATATGATCTTATTGGTTGTTAAATAATCAGATTCTCCAATGTTTACCACTCTTTGTACTATCGTCTAAAGCAAAAAAAAACTTGAGTCAGAGCCACTAGATAAACTTTGCTTTTAGAAGGCTAACAAAGCAGTCATAAGGGTACAAAGACAACAACGACCAAATCAAGCAAATAGAGACAAAAGCTGGCCACATTATACAGCTGAAGATCGATCATATTTGCATTTACAAAGGTAGGTGAAGTAGAAAAAAACAAAAGTTCCTAACTTATGATCTCACATGTAAACCTAAACGTAGAGATACAACTTAAGGATCTGTAGCTTTCACAAATCTGCCCCTAACACGCAACCTGGTCTCAGCTCTCGCCTTCCTTGTTTCATATCTTATGGTTTTATCATATCTGATGAAGCATAGGAATTTGGAGAGACAATCAGTTTACAAAATGGAAATTCAAAAGGAAAAAAAGGACAACATTATTACCTTCGCGTCTTCTTCTTTTCCTTGTACCGCTGCATAGCATTGTCTCTGTTCTGTGCCATCCGCTCAAGATCAGCATTAGTTGCTGCCGCCAATCTTGAGTTTTTTTTGCTAGTCATAGCGATATGTTCAGCCAAATGCAAGTCATTGGAGTCGTTAGAACTTTTATGTGAGTGAATTGCAGTGGAAAGATTGTTGCTCTTAGATGTTTCCTGTCCCTTGGTGGAAGTTGAGCGGATGGAATCATCCTGCTATGTTTTACTAATAAGTATAACAGTTCACCGACAAAGATATACCAAAAAAGTAGTTTGAATTATGATATAAATACATCTGGTTTCATTCAATCCAAGGTTTAGTGTATTGGTATATAGTAACAGAGGTAAAAACAATAGAAATAAACCCATGTAGCTACACATACCACATCAGTAAATCAGTCACCTACTACGGCTATATATGGGGAATATTTCAAATGTTCAGTATGGAGTGTTTGGGAATGGTTTTGGGGCTTGGTAGAGTTTATTGTCTCTAGAACAAACTCTAATTACATTCTGCATTATCCGTTGTGTTTGTCAATTTGTGAGATAATAAAGCGGTTTACGATTCCAAATCTAATCACACAATCATTTAGCTAGTACCTGGTAAGTCTGTTTGAAAGTTTTGACATTGGTGGTTCGGGTATCGTTCTTGAGATGAATGAAGTTGTTGATTGTGAAAGCAGGGCCTTTTGGTTCCACTGGACTAGGCCCCTCAGGCTTCCTGGACTGTCCCAAGTTAAAATCCCATATCTGCAACATTGTATTTTCGACGTGAAGACCATAAAACTCAGTATATCTCTAACTAGGACAATCAATGTTTCATGGAAAGAAATGGAATCTGCTTCTGAAAGAATCGTAAACGTTCCTATAGGTAACTTGACAGATTTGGAGGTCTAAAGTTCCAATTGAAGGACCCCATAACATAGTAACATGTTCTAAGCACAAAACATTTCGAAAGAGAGAGATGGACCTGAGTGTTCTGGCCAGTGCTATGATTAGCAGCCTTCCACTGCATAGCATTACCACAAGAACTTTGGTACTCTGCTGAAATAAGCAAAGATGAAAACGACGTCGTTGGAGACTGCTTAGAAATGCTCCCTCCGCCGTTAATACCTTCCGGAACCATAATCTCTCCTCCGCCGTCTCCTTCACCACCAACAAAACATCTCTTCAGCAACTCCTCAAGCTGTTTATACACTACCTGCTTAGACCTCCCCAAACTAAAGCTTTGCTTTTTCGTCGAGACATCATAAGGAACGATCAGATCTTGAACAATGTTAGATCCAGAACCCCACGGATCCAACCCCATCCCAAAATTCTCAGTCAATTCGTCATCTCCTCCTTCTTCTTCTTCTTTCTTCTTGCCCTCCAAATCAATCCCCCACACAGCCGCAAGCTCCATAACCGAAGGACAACCCGAAAACCCCTCCACGGCGGAGCGTTCATGAGCTGCGGAGGAGGAGCAGCTTCCGTGAACATCCCAATCACACTCCTGACACAAGACGAGATTATCGGTGAAGCACCGTACAGTCACCGGCTCTTTGCTGCAGTTATCACAGATCTGAGAACGCACGTGCTTCCTCGACAGTAGGTTCGCCGAGTGCACGTGCTGATCACAAGGCAAACACAGCTTCGCCGTATCGGCTCTGCAAAACAGAACCGCCGTCCTCTCGCCGCAAAATTCGCACGCCACCGTCGTAGAAGTACCCATTGTTTGATTGATACCTTCAAAACCCACCTCAAGATCTCACTTTTATCAAACCGAATTTATTATACTGTCGAGAACAGAATCAAGATGATGAAGTGATCGATGGAAGTAGAAGATGATGCACATAAGACACTTTCCCCATTCTCAAAGCTTTCGGTTTTCCAGTGTGATTTTGGGTTTTGGTTTTTTTGTCATTTAATTAAAATTATAGCTGTGTTACAATGTATGGATTTGTTATATAATGGACGGTTCATATTTAGTTAATGAGATATCAAACGGTCAATAAAATTGCCATAACTATTTGCTTTTAGGGTGGATGGGCGAAACTATTCTAAAAATAGATCAAATTTTGTCGTAACATTTATAAACGGAAGGTTTGAGTAAAACGTAGCACTTATAAAAATATTAATCCCATTCCTTAGATAGTAATCACCTTTTGGGTCCTTTAAGTAATACTCCAGAATATTTTATTTTGTGTGTGTGTGTTGCAAACTAACTAATATATTGACTTAATTATGTCGCTAAAGAAGTAATGACCAAATTTTCTTCACATTGCCACTTAGCAACTTTATTGTTCTTTTAAATGTCGTGATTTGTCGTAATTGACACGAAATACTACATATTAATTATGATGCAAATTTGCAATGATTTAGCAAAAGATATAAAAATGTCAATGTCAATGTATCATAGCTAAATTATATTCTCAACACTATATCAGAGGTAACTCATCTTAGTATTCTTTTGGCCGAAGCCATGGCCCTCCTCGCAGCTCTCCACCATGCTTCGATTCTAGGTTTCACAAAACTCGATTTCGCTTCTGATTCGACTCAGCTCATCAAATCACTTAAATCAGAGTCTCTTTCTTTGGAACTCTACGGGATTCTCCACGATATCCTCGATTTATCTTCTCAATTTGTTTTTGTCTTTCAATTTCGCTCCTCGAACTTCAAATCGTCTTGCAATGCGATAGCAAAAACAGCTTTGAGTTCTATTGTAATCGTTCCAGATTCTAATTAAGTAATTAAAAATATTGTTGTACAAAAAAAAAGTATCGTTTCTAAATCATGGGAACGAAATTTCCATCGGTACTTTTAGTCAAAAATACTATACATCTACTTTTATTTTTCCTATATCTAAGTATTTGTTGTCCTAAATAGAATATGGTTTTCGTTTCGCAGTTTATAGCTGTAGCAACTATTTTGCGTTTATTTTACAATGGGTAATGACCAAAATCGTGTTCGTTTGATTGTCATTAACTACCAATAAACTAATCAATGATTTAAAATTTGAACCGCTAAAACTTTTAACGATCTAAATTTCTACTCGTCAATCGTTAAATTTGTTGCCGAATATTGTTGTTAAACCAATAAAAAAATTAGTCGCTGAAGAATACAAAACGAACATAAAACGTGTCGTTATAGGTAACGCGAAACTAACATCACCAAATGTGCTTTCTTTTAGACTGATTAATTTATGTTATGCCAAATTTCGTTTCTTTGTAGAGATTTGTTTCTTGTCTCAAAAGTTATTTGTGTTTTGTTAAAATGTGACTAAACAAAAAGAATCCAGATACATGCCCAAGGCTTTCAAGCCAGTATTTCTCCGGAGCCCAAGTCTAAGCCCATAAACTATAAAATGAAAGAATAACTTTCTTTAGTTTTTTGACAGGGTAAGAGTTATTGAACAGAAGACACAACAAGATGTATATGTAAATACGTCATGCGCATAATCTTTTTTTCTTTTCAATATTAATAAATTATAGGAAAATATAAAAATAATCTAACTATATATTAAAGTGTGTTATAATTAGAAGTTTATATCAACATGTAAAATTAATGTATTGTAGATTAAAATTTGTAAATTACTCTAATTGTAGCTAAAAATATCAAAAATTTAAAATTATGTTAATTATATTTATTTTTATCATCAAATGAGAAAAATTAATATATGTTCATAATAATATAAAAATATAAGAATATCGATCGTTGATGTGTGTTTTTGGTTTCGATAAAGAAGGAGACGAGACCCACACACATATACAGAGTGACAGACACAATTTGGCGTCTCTTTCGATCTGAAACATCTCTGTCTCTCCTCAGAGATTCCCTTCTTAGGCCCCATTGTCTCTCTTTCTGTATATTACAACTCTTAAAACCTTTTACTTGCGATATTATTTGGTAAAAAAAACCAAAATCTTTTTGTAGGAAAAAAAGAACTACACTGGATTGGAGTGGTCGTCGCTTTCTCTTTCTACACTTCCCACAGATTCCCCTTTGCACTTCTCTCTTTCACTGTTTTTGTTTATTTTTTTTTTCTTACGGAAACGTCATTTTCCTCCAGACAATACATTTTATTCCCTTTATATATTGGTATAGTGTAAAAAAGTTATTGCCACTATATATCTATTGCTTTATCACAATTCCTTCTCTCTATCTTCTTTTTTGTATTTTTGCAACAGAAAAAAAAAAGTAATTAGTTAGGTAGTTATCTTCCTTTGCATGTTTGTTGTGTGTGTACGTATGGTGAGGGTTTTTTCACCAGTCCAATAATAAACGTTATGCAAGTTGAAGTTATACATACATGTACCTAATATCTTAGTTAACCACACTATACAAATATAGCATGCTTGATGTTTGTACCTAATATCGTAAATATCACATGGTCTACAATAGTTTGGGTGAGAAACTATATGTATTTGCTTTCTTGTCTAGTCTTTTTCATTCCTTTGTGTATTGTTTCATAAACTAAGAAAGAAAGTCTAAACATGGCGATGGTCTTGACTTTAATTTATTTATTTTTGATGTGATGTTCTTGACTGTATTATTTAAAAAAGATTTGTGAAGTGTGACATCTATTAAAGTTTTCACAAACTTAATAATTGCAGCTAAAGGGCGAGAGCCTTTGCCCACGCAAAAATATTTTACTCTAATGAGCTAAAATGTTGACATTTTGCCTTTACTTTCTTTATGATTTGGTTGACTTTCTCTAAAATAAAAACTTTCAATTCTTCAATTATTTTGCTCCACCCAGCATATTGCATTATTAGGCTTTGGCTATTTTAAATTGTCATCTCACGGCCAGATTCATTTCATTTTTGAGGTTTAGTACTTGTTGTCGTATAGTCATTCTATCCCAAGAAATATCATCCTCTTTGCTATTGACTTTTGATGTGTGCACCAAACCTCATGCCTTCGATTTTTTTTTTCATTGAGTTGGAAATTTAGATTTGAACTCACATTTATTAAAAACATTTATTGGGTAAGTTATTTCTCTTGTATTTCACTCTAAAAATGTTATAAACCTTAATGGATTATACTATGAATATGTACCAAACGACCGTCGTTTGCAAGAAGACTAATGTGTTATGCATTAGACTACGTGAAAATTCGTATATTGGATGCAATCGTGACTGTACGTGCATGAAATGAAAATGATAATGTGTGATCGATATATAAAAATATAATTGAAGGTCTTGATTGAGTGATTTGTGGATCTCAATGAATGTTTGCAAACGAGAATGACCTGAAATAATAAATACTAAGTATTCTTAGTCATGCCTGATTAAAGATTGAATGTGTTGAAGGCCGTGATAAAAACCTAAGTGATTGGAGCGCGGGACTAGTTGTCATTGGGTGAAGGAGATTTACAGATTTTTGGATCTTTCTATTAAACTTATCTTGTAGATAGATATTGAACAGTTGAACATATTTGGATTTAAACTTGCATTTCAATAAAGGCTTAATTACTGGCTTCAGGATATTATCTTCGGATGCGTTTTATTAGTTCAAACTTTTTATCCGAGTGAATTAATTGAAAATGTTGTTAATGACCATTTTTCGCAAGAAGACCGATGGAGATATCATGATCATGAACAATATTTGGGGTTGGATGTTTCATGGTGCTCATGAATCAAATAGTCGAGTGCTAATTGCAGAAAGGAAAGACTGATGATATGCCATTCATAATATCAATGAAGCATAATATTGAGGGACCAAAAGTTATTTCACAAATCTTAATTATATATATACAAAAATCTGAATCTGAATTCGAACTAAACAAAAAAAAAAGTAAAAATTAAATATGTTTAAAAACTAAGAATAATTTTTATTAAAACTCGAATCCAATCCGAAACCAAAGTTGCACCAAACTTTTCATATTATATGAGAGACTTAAATTCATAGTACTAAAACTCAGATTAAACAACCTTTTACTATCTAGGGAATGTGATTAATATAAGATAAAATATACTGAGTTGTTTTTTATGATAATGTTGTAAGATTTCAAGAGGCTGGCTTAAGAAAAACGAAATAACAGAATAAAGGAAGTTCCGGCATTCTTTTCGATAGCTACGTTAATTATATATTTAATTTTACAGAGTTTGTTTTTTTACTTCTTTCTAAAACAAAAATCTCAGGTTTAACCCACTTTAACCCTTCCCAAGATTTGAACTTTTTTATTTATTCTCCTCTTATATTAAACCGGCCACTTAACCAATATAACAACACGCGCTTATGCCTCGCGTGTGCACCTAATGGTCATACGTTTTACAAGGACACGGTAACACGGACGTGAGACAAAAGTGCGAGAGAGCCTCTGTGGTCACTTTGGTCTCTCTGACATTTACGGGTCCACTTTCTCTTTTACCCAAAAATCCCCACGCGCTTCGCCTCAACGCGCGTGAGCTTTCAACCAACCAATGCTAAATTCCCGAAATTACCCCTCGCTTTGTTTTTTGTTTTCTTCCTTCCCTTTTAGTTCATTATTTCTCATCGAAAATAATCTCTTCTTTTGTTTCTTCTCTTTCTTCTTTTTCTCTGCGTCTTTGAGATGAAAGCACCGAACATGGAGACGATAACGGAGTATCTGGAGAAATCGATGCAGAATTGTTCTCTGAATGATCGAAGAAGAAGGGTCGTCGGAGATGGGTTTAGGAGATCGTCGAGCAACGAACATACTCCGATCTCAGATAGAACATTGGAGCTCAATTCTCATTTATCTCTTCCTTGTCACTGGGAACAGTGTCTTGATCTTAAGGTAAAAAATACAAATGAGACTCATCTTTCTCTTTTTTTCTTGTTTCTTCGTTTTTTCTGCTTTCTAGGTTTAAACTAATCACTACAGAAACTTCGAACTCGTGTCGTTTTCGTGTTTTGGATTGCATTAAATGTACATTGGGGGAGAAATTTTAATTTTAATTAAAGCTTTTCTTGTTTCCTTGCGATGCATTTATTGCTTCAGACAGTATATATATTTTTCTCATAGGGCTTTGGTTTCACGCTTGTGTTTAGGGAAAGATGTTTGCCTTATATGGAAAACTTTTGCAGAAATTATAAATGGAAAAAAAAGTTTAAATGCTTGACCATGAAACTAAGTTCTGGGAGTTTTTTGCTTTTGGATAAAGCTATTTTGATGCTTTTTATCAGCCAATCTTTCAACTCCTAGATATGATTTTTCACATAAGGAAAGAAAACAAACAAACAAATGTTTTTGTTTTACATGTTCAATTATTTGTCTGATAAATCAATGCCCACTACCACAAACATACATATAAAAAAGTACATTGTCATTTGCTCATATATAGATCTAGGACCAAAGCTTCTTGTCTTAACCACAATTTGGGTACACTGTTTGCAAAGAAAGTAAGAGTAGTAAGAGAAAAGATAAAACATTTGTGTAGGCATTAGCCTTAATATCAAAAAGAGTTAAAAATTTCCTACTTTATGATTGAAATCTTGAGGTGGTTTTTTTTTTGTTTTAGACAGGAGAGATTTACTACATAAACTGGAAAAACGGAATGAGAGTGAAAGAGGATCCAAGGAAGGTGATGAATGCAGATCCTGACAGTGGGGAATCATATGGAACCGTGTGCTCAGAAGAAGATAGCTCATATTACGATAGTGAAGAGTCTTCATCAGGGTCATCTCCATCATCAAGAGAGAATCAGAAAGAGGAAGAAGAGGACGAAGAAGAAGAAGATGTGCTAGTAGTTGCTGGATGCAAAGCTTGTTTCATGTACTTCATGGTTCCTAAGCTAGTCGAGGACTGTCCCAAATGTGCAGCACAGCTTCTTCACTTTGATCGACCTCATTCTGCTTCTCTTTGAAACCCATCTCTTTATTTTCCCCATCTCTTTATTTTCCCTTTATTCAGATGAGAATTTGTTTAGGTTTCCTCTTTTCTTTCTTTAATCCTATATTGTTATAACTTAGTGTTTCTCATGTGAGTGGCATTAACACGAGTTTCAATGGAAATGTTTCAGACAGTAAAATACTAAAATGAGTCTGAAATTTTCCAAGAATGGTAGCAATTAAATGAGGTGTGTTTGCTTTACAAGTTGAAAGAGAATATAATGTGAATGGGATGTTAGGAAGAGTTGTTGCATTAAAGTTGGTCAATGGAATGAGCCCTGAGGAATCGCGCGCCTCTTAATAATTAAGACGAGTACTAATCATAATGATTGCGACATGTGACTCCACATTTCATGGTTTCTCTTTTGTGTCATCAGAATACTTTGTTATAATCGTAAGGGAACTAAATTTTCTTGGAAACCTTTTTCTTTTATTATTACAATTTATAATTATCCGTGGTACAGAAAAAAGGAGATTAAAAAAAAAATTAACAATGAAAAGAGATGTTCAAATATTCCAAGCTATTGACTAATACAAGGAGCAAGGATAATATATATATAGGGTTAGGGTTTATATATTGATATTAGTCATTTTTCTATACAATTGTTCAAAAATATAGACAGATTACTATCATATGTTGGAAATTGTTCAAAATAATATTTATAAAACTAGATTGTAAAGTGAAATGGAAAGTGTTTCCGGTCATTAGATCTTATATTATTCATACCCGTTGTAATGTACAAAAATATATGTTAAATTCTTGTCAGTTACATTATCTTACAAATTTGAGTTTCTAAATAGTGCATGTTTATCATACAACTACTACAAAAAAAATATTCTTATTTCCGACGATGGTATTGGTCAGAAATGGTATTCCGACGAATTTCTAACAAAATCAAATTCGTCGGAATTATTTAGTCGGAATCTAACATTCGTCAGAAAATCATCGGAAATTATTGACAAAAAATATCGTCGAAAATATTTGTCAGAAATTCGTCGGAATTCCGACCATTTTTATCATTAAAAAGAAATATATATATATATATATATATATATATATTTTTGATGACTTTATTTATTTATTTTCAAAATAAAATAAATTAATAGTATTAAAATTAAAATTAAAATAATTATTTAATAATAAAAAGGTTAAATGTCATATAACCAAATGTTCATCATCAACAAATGAGAATTAAAACTCATTTAGATAAAAATGAATTAATATATATACAAAAATAAAAATTATTGATTGAAAAAGAGAAGGGAAATGATGAACTTTTAAAAATTGGAAATGATTTTCGAAGAAGAAGATGCTATTAGAAGTTGAGTTTGTTGTGTTTTGAATTGTGAAATGGGTGAATACTCATTTGATATATATAGGAAATATTTCCGATGAAATTATCGTCGGAAACCGAAAATGCGATAAATTCAATTGATTTGAATTCACATACGCGGAAACATAAAAACCAATAGAATTTTTGACGATCATATAAAATTTCCAGTAAACTTTCGACGATATTTATAAAAAAAATTTAAACAGAAAAAATAATTTCCGACAACCACGTAATTTCTGACCAAGTTTTTCGACTAATTTCTGACTAATTTTTATAAATGTTTTTTCATTAGAAATTAATTAGAAATTTGTCAGTATTTTGCCAACCACTGATTTCGTTGAAAATTAGAATTTTTTTTGTAATGAACAATTATGCATCATTGATTAAAAATAGGGGTTCGTAGAGAAAATGATTAGACATGTGACATATCCCAGTTGTGCCAATGTCAATTTTTGGTTCTTGCAATATGTGTAATTCCACTCAGCCTAAACCTGCGGTTCACAAAGGAGTAAGTTATTTTGTAATTCTGTTGACAGAGATGTTTAAATAACAAATACATGACTTTGCTGCTTTGAAACAGTTTGTGTCATAATTGGGAATAGTTGCAAAGTGGAAAACAACAAATGTCCTCCCATGCTTAGCCTTGATAGAGCACTTTAAGTTGCATACTTATAAAATGTCTGCTAAGAAGGTGAACTATTTAGTATGGCCTGTATGGGCCAGTAACAATTTATGCTAGCCATGTACTAGTCTATGAATTGTTAACAATATAAAAAATTATAATTTAAAATTTAAATGAATATGAAATTACTATACTAGTTTCACATAAACCAACATCTCAAAATATTGAAACCAAAAATTGGGATTTATCTGGAGTTTGATTTGGATTCTACAAGTTCTAGTTCTATTCAAGTAATCTTAAACAAAATTGACCAAAATCTGAGTTATAGACCTATCAAACCAAAACTGTTAGTTTTGTCAAAGAGAACAGAGTTACTACCTGGCTAGGTTACTACAACAAGAAACAATGATGGGACCAAATTAAACTAAACAGAAATAACTTATGGTTATTATTCGATTTATAACTTTCTAGATGAAAAGGGACCAAAACGAATATAAGAAAGCACGAGGACTTGGAAATTTAAAATCAAGCCGAACCGGAAGGCACCGGCCCAAATTGGATTAAACCGGAAAACTGCCAATTAGCTCGTCACGGTGTTTGCAAGCCAACACGTCGACAAAACTATTGCCAAGTGCCTTCCCGTCGATAAAACAAACCTTTTCGTTTTAGACTACAACTTCAGATCATTTTCTTAGTTTAAAATGAGAGATGTCTTGTATCTTGTGAAATAATTCTCGAAAGATTACTTTTTAAAATCAAACAATTCTTTGAACTTTCCATTGCCAAAACGAGTTTGCAAATCTAAAGCTTCACAATGTCATCTTACCATGTTTCTCATGAGTCATATCGACCACCAGGCAATTTCTCGAAACGTTTTCATAAGCTACTCTAGTTTTTGGTAAATTTATTTCTATATATGTAACAACTAGATGAAAAGATAAATTAAGCCCATGCATGTGTATATATTTGTGTGAATTTTGCAGGTCCTTCGCCATTGTACCAACCGATAATAGAGGCTCCGCCACCACCGTATCCACCAACCAGAACGAGGTACCAAGACTACTACGGTGGCTACGGTCAGCCTCATCCACCGCCGCTGCGTCCATATAGATCAGATGAATATTATAGAGAAGGAGAATATGTTGGTTGCTTTCCTTTTCTCAGAAGCTGGTAAATTCCAATTGTTAATCTAAGCTTTATACCTTTCAAGCGTGATAAAGAGGTTTTGGTTTCTTACTTAACAAAAAATTATAATTATGTCACTTTATACGGAATTTTAAATCAACTCAATTTGATAAAACCATCAGAATAATGAAAGTAGATCTGTTTACAAAAAAAAAAAAAATTCTATTTACTTGTTTGGGAATGATGCAGTTTGACGACGCTATGTTGTTGCTGGTTCGTGGAGCAGTGTTGCTTTCGAAGTCGTTATTAATTATATTATGCGATGAGACGGTTGCTCTCTATATGATCTACTTTTGATCCGCTTTATGTGTTGTATTTGCGCAAATTAGAATTCTTGTTTTGTTTATGAAACATATCCTTTTAATTATAAAATCAAATAAAATGTAGGTTTTGGAAAGTGTCATGAGACGGTACGTTAGATCTTTTTTTTTACATCTTTCTTTTGAAAATCTTGAAAACTCAACACCTGTTGTCCTGCGAACCAAACTCATGAGACGGTACAAAAGAACGATACATATTTCTACAATAACAAATTTCCAAGTACTTTACTTTTTTGCCCTGAATTAAATAAAATATAAGCCATTTTGGGACATTGTTCACCAATGTTTACTTACAAGCTCAGAAAATGGTAATAACATCAGAATTCTTCAGGGAGAGGACGACCACCCAAGAACGCCTTAAACAACACAAGCGCTCTTGCGGGCTGCGAGAATGGTACCTCGTGGGCCGCTCCTCTCACAGTCGCAAACGCCAATATATTCCCATAAACCTGAGTCCACCCACCAACCTGTAACACCAAACCATAATAATTAGTACGTCCACTAGATCTTTTGAAAACGGTTTTAATCTCAGATACCCAAAACCAAAATCCTATAAACCTATCAATAGTAGGTTCATAAAACATCGAAAAGAAACCGAAGAACTGGAACTGATATTCGAATTGAGCACCAGAGTGATGATACTTACCTGTTGTCCTGCGAACCAAACTCGATAAGGCACGGTTGTTCTCAGTCCCAACTCTTCAGCCAGTCGCTTCACTAATGTTCTACTTCCGGTTAACGGAATCACGGAGTCTTGATCTCCGCTGTTATGTTTACAACAGAGACATCAAGACAAGTTTAATCGAAGTTCACAACTCCATTAGAAAAATTAATTTACCTGTACACAAGAACTGGAACTCCAGCTTTAACTAGACTTCCTACAATATTTATCGTTGGTACTTCCACATCAAGTACTTCGTAATCCAGCACACTGTTGTCATTACAATAAAACCCTTTTGTAAATGATCCATACTCTAGAATGTAGATAGTAAGGTTGGATATACAAACTGAACCGAACCGAACCAAACCAGAACAATTCTTCTTCAAAAACAAAATGGTAACATTGTCTATAAAATAAATAACCAAAGTGAAACCGAATATAGTGCAATTAAACCAAACTGAAATAACATAAATTCAGTAAAAAGAATTTATTACTGTTACAAATTAGAACTAGATTTAACCATAATATATAAATACTAGATTTTACCCCGCGGTACACCGCGGGTCGATTTTTTTGTAACTAAAAAATTTAAAATTTAAGTTGTATTTGTTTTGTTAATATTGTTTGTTTTGTTTAGTGTTTAACATTGTATAATTGTATTTTGATTGTTAATTCTATTTCACCTGCGGTATACCATCCCGTATTAATATTGATCCAAACTTGTCCCGTCATATAATCCCGTCCCGTGATATTTTAATTTTTCTAAAAATTTAAATATTATACTTTAAACGTTTTATAGAGTTTAAATATTTATAATGTTTAAACTTATTACAAAGTTTATATATTTATAATATTTAAATTTCTTATAAAGTTAAAGTATTTATAATATTTGAAACTTCATAAAAGTTTTAATATTATAAATATTTTAAACGTTTTATAAAGTTTAACTTATTAAAAAGTTAAAATTTTTGAAATATTTAAATTTTAATAAAGTTTAAATATTTATAATATTTAAATTTTATATAAAATAGAAATATTTATAATATTTTAAAACTTTTTAAAAGTTTAAATTCTTTGAAATAAAGAACCGGAATAAACCGAATAAAATTTTTAAATTTGGACGCATAATAAGTCAAGCTTACTGCTCATTTGTATTCGGAATCATTTTGATCTATTTTATAGTATGACTATGAACCATTGTTCAATATTTCAGGCGATGTGGGACATTGTACACATATTTTTTTTTATTCATTTATTGAGTAATATATGTCCGTTTTAAAAAATTTTAATCACATCATATGCAAAAAAAAATTTAGATTTTATTAACTAAATGTATTATATAATAATTTAAAATAATTTAAATATAAGATTAAATAAAAGTGAAAGGAGAATCATATATTTATGTTTGAATTAGGTAGAGATATTTTAGGAAATTAGCTCAAATTTGTTATGGTAATTGTTGGTGTCAATATTCATTAAAGATTTTCGGATATTTTGTGACCCGATTTCAAAATTGACCCGACCCAACAATGACAATTTTTGTAAATAGTTTCGAAAACTAAGGATTTTTCCCAAATGTACTTCAAAAATGTTAATATAGATTATAACTATTTACTTATAAGTTTTGGGTTTATTTTTTTATCCAAACCAAATGAGAACCGAAAGTCGGACTGCAAATTTCTAAACAGAACTGAACCGGACCGAAACCAAAATCAGTCTCTAATCCGGTACATATCTTAAAACCAAACTGAAAAACTGAAAATACATATAGACAATTTCGGTTAAATGTTAACGAAAGGAATTAAGGAAGTGATGTTACTTGCTGCAAACAGCCCATTTGCGAGTTCCGACAAGCCGAGCATGGAGAGCTTTCTGCACATCTCTCCGGTTAAGATAGTTAACCGTCTCATCTTCTACACACACATCCACCGTCTCTCCCACTTGCTACATCATTCAAAGAAAATCGGTCACAGAAAAAAACTAATACACAAGTTTTTCAATGGTTTCTGAACTCACTTGAGGTTGAGGGTTAACTACTTTGGATTGAGATAGCACAGAGGGAATGCAGACATCAAGAGTAACGTCATATTTGTCAACGAATCTACTTGTTTCGATGCTAACTTGACTCATCACTTTAGTGCACATACTTGACACTGATCCTCTATAGTACTCACTCACATATCGCGAGTAATTACAATAAGATGTGAACATTTTGTAAGTTGGATCCGATATCAAACCATGAGACCAGAAATACTCGGCTCGTGAATTGAAATCCGTCGAAAACTCCATAACCGGATTGCCAATCTACAAAACCAAGTGTTGAATTAAAGACAGAACATAACCGGATTACAAATGAAAAAGTCGAGGAGGATATAGAGAAACTCACAGCAATGCCTTTAAGATTAAACAAATTGTGATTCTTGTTATACTGAATCATAAGCTGAGCCAACTGAGGAACATAATGGCCTAAAATTTTTGCAATATAATTAATACATTTTAGCGACAAAAACTACGGTTTTACAAATAGAAACAGAGCAATCTTTACCGGCGTAGCTTTCACCAGTGATGAAGAGACTTCTGTTGAGATATTGAGGGAATTTGAGGAACCATTTTTGCAAGAACACAAGATTGTCTTTTGCTGGAAATTTTTGTTCGAAAATGGGCACAAAAGACAAAGATTAAAATGTTTGATATGTGAAGACAAACAAAAAGAAACAAAGAAGAAGAGAATAATCCTCAGATGTGATCTGAATTCTGCAAAAAGTTCGAATTGTTTTTCTCCTTTTGTCAGACTGAGAAAGAACAACAAATAAAAGCTCTGGAAAACATATAGTATTATATTTATTTTCTTTTAAAAAGCGATCAAACAAGAAACAAGATCGCATGCACCCCAATATCATCATCATCACAAAATTAAACTTATTTGTTATTCGACCAAAATAAATGAAAAAAAAAAACTCAAATTCAAAACATGTACTCACAAAAAAAAAAAAACTTGAACATGTAGAAACTAGAAACATAACAATTATCTAGACCAGTTTATGTCTGAAAATATGTTACTTTTATTACCTGGTGACTACAAATCCAAGTAATTTTGGTATCTTTTTACTAAAAGTAGAAAAAGGGGGAAAAGACACCAAATTTGGGTTTCTTCTACAAAGCCTAAATCAGTACACTATCTGTCTCTGAGAGAGAGAAGATTTAATTTCTAGGGTTTGAATCATACATAACTGGGAATGAAATAGAGAAAATTCAAATTTAAATACCAGTGATCTTATCATCCACACCCTCATACGAGGAGCTCTCAGTTGCATAAGAGAATCCAACTCCAACAGGTGTCTCCAGATACAACATATTAGCCTCTGCACAATTTTGAGTCAAAATAAAAATCCAAATCAAATTTCATAAAAAGATACAGAATTTGAATGATCCAAGGACTTACCTTGGTTCCAGCTATGCTGGTTCCTCACCAAGACTGATCCTTTTGGTCTAAAAGGTCCATTCTCAGAGAATGCACCAACACCCAATGATGAACACCCGGGTCCTACAATTTTTACCCCAAAAGATTCAACTTTTTTTTTTTGCTTACGAATCTTTAAGTTTCAAAATGTAATAAAGACGATGAAAGATAGTAAAAGATTAAATATTAACCTCCGTTTAGCCAGAGGACAAGAGGTTTAGAGATGGGTTTGGTCTCTGCTTCAGCCAAGTAGTAAAACAGAGCTCTCTGTTTCTTCTCGTCCATAGTGACATAACCCGAGTACTGCTGAAACCCGACCCGGGGTTGACCGGGTAAACGGGTGATCCGATCGGCCCGGGACAGAATAGTTGAGCTCACTAAACTCAGAGCTTGAAGCAGGATTAGTGCAGTGGCTATTGTTAGGCATTGCAGGAGAGACATCGTGGTTTTTCACTGAGTCAATAGAGAAGGAAGATGACTTTTGGGTTTCGTTTTTGTTTCCCTTCTCCATTTGGTATGGCATTTATATCAAGAAGTCACTTTTGATTTATTTATTTTTTTGGTTAATATCGAGTATTTTGTAAATACTGTATTTTTCTTCTCTGCAAAAGCCGTAAGCCGCGTGATTCACAGGTAAAAGTTTCTTAAAACCTTTTTATTTTATTGGTTTTATAATGGCATTCCATGAGTTGAAAAGTCTTGAAGATAGAGCTAGTATACATGGTGCAAATATAATTATTGTTTTTTTAATTTTTGATAAAACAAATACTTATAATTATTGTTTACTTATTTTTTAAAATAGATATCAAAATATAATTATTTTTAGTTTTTGGAACATTGAATTTTGATACTCATTTATATTGTTCTAAGTAATCATTCAGCCATTAAGGTATAAATGTTTCATTTCGTTAGTTCTATTTATTTTGCAGCAAACAGAAAATAGAATACAATTGAAATGGTTTAACCTACCATTCATAGTTTTAGGTTTGGTTTTCTTCTTGTCGATACTAAGATTTTCTTTTTGAATCATTGACTAATTTGGGTGATGCTAATTGCTAGCTAGCTTCTTCTTTTTTGGTCAAGAGGTGATATTCAACTTATTACTATTTCATAGAAATCTTACAATTAACTTTTAATGGTAACCACGAATAAACAATGAAGAAAAGTAAGAAACGGTTGGTGATGTTTAAGTCAGTGAGTGATCAGCAAATGGAGCTTGGCGTGGCTGGACTTCACTCAACCCCCCCCCCCCCCCCCCCCCCCCCCCCAAAAGTCTCATTATCCTTTTATCATTCTTAAACTATTTATTTTATTCGTTTCGATTTTTAAAATATTAATAAAGTTGGAAAAGGACATGAAATGTGGTCCTGTTTCTATAAAATTATAGGCATGGTAGAGAAAAAACACTCAAGTAAATATGCCAATAAAATTGATAAAGAAAATATGTGGGTGTATAAGGAGCTTCTGGCAATTGCATTTGCAAGACCAATCTATACAATTATGCCTCCCAAGTCTGAATAATGCGTACATTTTTTCAATTACCTTTAAGAGTTTCTTAGATTTCAGATATATACATTTTGAAATTTATGTTTAGTATTTGAAATAAATTTTATGGTCTTTCTACTTAAAGTTAAGCTTCAAGTAAAATACAATATTAAGGTTTTAATGGTTACACGGTACGGAATAGAGTGAACGTAAGATTTTGGACTTTATTCTCTGCTAACTTGATCCAGTACAATTTGGATAGTCTGCTGATGGATGTGGATGCGAACAAGGTTTTAGAAATCCCGACCAAACAATGATTTGGTTTTTAATAAAAAAGCATTTTTAAAAGAGAGATCTGTTTGACATGTGGGTTTTATTTCTTAAATATACTCTACAAAACATAATACTAAATGTGAATCAGTGAATGACTACAAATTATCAATAATCCACCCCGTCTTGCACCTGGATAAGCTCCACGCCGCATGCTCCATTCAACAGCCTAAGTAATTTATTTCTTCCCTCTAAAAAAATGAATTGAAACAATTTTGTAGGGTGAAAATTGAGGTAGAAAAGGGTAAAAGACAAATTCCATTTGGTCTGAAACTGATAACAACTTTTGCCTTTATAGGTTGGCTAAGAGAGTGTTACTGGCCCATCCCCACCCTCTCACCTCTCGTCTCTGATCCTCCATTTTCCATATTCATTTTTAACTTTACTACTATGTTTTAATCATTACTTTTTTTAGCAACATCTAATAATTGTTACATTCTGTTCTTTAATCATTATTTTTAAGTTCTATTTTTTCACCTAAGGACTCCTGTCGGTAACATTACATTATCTCAAAATAACATAACTTGCATAATTAAATTTGCAGAATAAAAATCTGTAAAATGATACATCGTAAAATATAAAAATTATGCGATTTGATACAATGTAATATTATATTATCAATATATATTTATATTAAAAAATAAATAATATTTTTAATAAAAAAAAATATATATATATATATATGAATATTAAAAAATTGTTAAGAAATTGTGAAAAATTTTAATATTATTCGAAAAAGTGGTATATTTTTATTGTAAACATTAATTTTCTTACTTTTACAATTGTTAGATTTTTGACATGGATAAAATGAAGAAAATAGAAAATATTTAACCATTTATCATGAAATAAACAATTTACTCACTTATTTGCATAATAAATTTTTACTTGTATTTTTAAGCGAAAGCACAAAATTTGTTTTCTTCAATTTTTTTAGTGGTCAACTACTTGCATAATCGCATTCAAAACGGCATTCCACCATTATAAATGTTACCAATCGAAGCCAAGAATTACAAAGAGAAACACATACACTCACACTCAATTCTTATCTGTTTAAATATTTTTTGGGTTCATATGGTAATCACGGACCGAAACAGACTAATTCATTTGCCCAATTGTATTGTATTATCTTCATAAAATTTACTTGTTACACAATGAAGCTGTTTTAGATTTTTATTCTTTTTTATCTACACCACTATTCAAAAATTCATCTTGGCAATTCTCACCATTCAAAACTTTTATTGCTTTTCTAGTCTTGGCTTTGCATTTGCTTTCTTACTTAAGTCAAGTGGTGTTTCTCAATATGTTAACTTTGTTGGATACAAATTTGAGTTATCATGGTAGTACTCTTTATTTAATAATGATCTTAGTGGTTCTGAATATATGTAGAGAATGTACATATTTCAAACAGTTATAATTTTTTCTCCTAGATATAATTTGAATCACAAATCTGTAAAATTTAGACGGGAAAAAGAATTGTAGTTTTGTCTGATCAATATATGATTACTATTCAGTTATTTGTACTTAATCGGACACTACTAAACAGTAAACAGACACAAAAATACAATCTCAAGACCAATAATTTAAAAGTTGCTGCTTTCAATCTTACGGCACATTTCTATCTTGGTGGCGTATATATATATATAATATATATGGTAATTTGGTTTGGAAGTTACGTAAAAAACTACTATTAGGTGATTGAAAAGGGTCTAAACTTTGGAAAAAAAGTTCATTAACATAATTAGAAATCAACATGTCTTATGTTTCTCAAGACCACCTTCAACAAAAGCTTGTTTTATTAAGATTCGGGAAATGGGGCAAAAGTGTATCAAGTGGTGGGGACTATTAAATTTAAGAGCCGCATGCCTATCATACCCCCACTTCTTATGTAGTTTCACCCAATATCATACCTTTTGTCTCTCCTTTTTCTCTTTATCTTTATTGTATCAATATATATATATATATGTGATAGGATAATACTAGTTTATATTTGACTATTAATGATAAGTTAGCAAAGATCCTCTTCGAAGGTGTAACATCAATCCAAACTACAAATCATCATTTGAATATTCTGCCTGCAAGAATGTTTTTCGTTACATGGGGAATTTAACTTCCAAAGTTCGTTTTGGATATTACCTCTAATAAGATAAAACTTCCAATAGTACCCTTAATTGTATGAAAGGAATATAACGTTGAAAAAAAAAATATTTACAGATACGTTTAAAAAAACTCCATCTTTGTCGCACGCTTTGAAAACAACAAAACCCTATATTTCAACGGTTGCTTCTCCTCAGCTCTAAATCGTGGTTGAATAATTTTAGATTGGTAAGCTCGTTATCCATCTTCCCATGGTCTTGACTCTCCTTAGCTTTGATTCTCGTAGCCCATTTTCGCTGGCCTTCAACAAACGACATGTTTTCCTCTCTTATGGTGTAAAAGATGTATAATTATGATCTGAAGGAGGTGCGACAAAACCTTGAGATTCTTTAGAGAATTCTAAAAATACATGGTTGAGACTTATCTAATTATGTTCTGAAGCAGATAATCCCATATTATACTCCAAAGATTAAATTGTAATATGAAGAATATCCTATCCTATTTAGTCTACACAAAATTAAATGCACATCTATGTCAAAAAAATTCCCATCTACAATATTGATCTTTATAACATCAGATGAGTCTTTCATTTTTAACATCATTATATCAGATGAGTCAATCTTTAATAATAGTAACATCATGTACTTTCTCTAGGATGGATACATTAATACTACATATCATCTCTCTTCTTTTATACATTATCAACTTTTTTTATTTTCAGATTCATATTAACATAGAATATGTCCAATTACTACATAGATTTTGTCCAACTATTACATTCCAAGTTTATTTTTACCTCTTAAACATGAAGACAATCTTGTTCTACATATCAAAATAGGGAAAATACGTACGTGGAAAATAATCCGCGCAGAGAATTAGGGTAAACCTTAGCATCTGCTAAAAGATTTTTCACCAGCTATTTTTAGATGTCGTATACTCCCAACTCCCATGAATGATAAAACAGACTATTATAATTGAATCGATTACCCAAGTGGTGCATAAGTATAGAAAGATTCTGAGGATTCGTTTTCTGATTTCTTAAAAGTTATCCTTTTTGTGGTCTCCTAAATACTCATCAAAAGGATCAGTGCCTCATTGATCCATTACCAATAAACTTGGACGTCAACTAATAGTTTTAAATAATGTGGTCGCTTTTTGTCTTGCTCAGTGAATTTGTTTTCTCCACCACATTTAATTCTGGGGATTCAAAAAAGGCATATGAACATTTCAATCAACACTTTGTTATCTTGTCTGTTGCCTTGGCACCCCATCAGAATTGCTTCCAACAAGAGGCATAAATACCATAACAAACATTTATCTTAGCGAGGAGACCGATCATGAATCAGCAGACGAGGACCAAAATTGAACATGATCCTATCCTTTGGCACATGACCCTGGCACTGTTGCATATCGCGTTCTACTGCTGGATCTCTCTAGTGTTATTTTTAGATTCAAAGACAGACCAGTTTCCTTCATCCTCCCCTAGTAGACCATTGACACAATGTGAACTTTGTTTTGTTAAATGCCCCAATACCTTTGGCATTTTAATGAATTTGCCTCATCCCCCCCCCACAAAACCCAACAACCCCGACAGCCTCCAAGGGCCTAGCCTCATCAACCCGATATGACCTATTGGGTTTTCAAGCATTCTCAAGTCTCAATTCCATCATATGGTGGAGATATTAGGGGGAGGAAAATGGATTTGGTTTACGGGTTGATGGCATATAAGTTCTCATTTGCTCTCTGGTACAGAAAAGCTGATGCTTCCACCCTGCACTCAGACAATGAAAACTTTTACAAACAGGAAGAGACCAGTTATTTTTTCTATCTTTAAAAGGAGACCAAGAGGCCTTACCAGCCAGGATGAACAACAAATCTACCTCTGGTTAGTGCCCAATTTACCTGCTCAAACAAACACATTCAGAATCTCCCAATGATGTTTCTTCGTCGGCCCAACAGTTAAAATTTTGCAGACTTCCTTACCTTGTCAGTTCCAAGAGAATTGGTGACAACATGAGTGACATGTTCATCCACCTGGGTTGTGCAGACAGCACCAAACTGCTCAGCAGTTTGCCACAAGGGATGCAAGTGCGGTTTAGCTTCACCCACTGGGATTATCCGACTAAATACAATCCGACAACCAGCCAATATCTTCCGTTGCTCAGAAGCTAAAATATTTCTCACGTCAACTTCCTCTAGTGAAGTGTGCGAGAAGAAGTTTTTATGTATTTTCTCGATAACCTGTACAGTGAAACCATGTGACGATACTGAGATCCATAACGAAAAGTAGAAAATAACATAACAAGGTGCATAGACAAAGTGCAGACCGCTAATGAAGATGCCAATGTGCCCTCCTCAGGTACCTCATCGCGATCTAACTCAAGAAGAGAGGGACCAAGAAGCCCAAATTGCCGTCTACTGCAAGGGAAATAAAGATATCTGCCACACAAGACAATTAACATCAGCAGACAAATATTATACAGTAAGCAAGCAGTAAGGTCTTATGTTAGCCATAGTGCGAAAGATGATACCTTTCAACAGCTATTAAATTCATTTTGTTATGAGGCCACACTCGGACAGAGTCATCTATGATCACCACAGACGATTCCATACCCATAACTCCTTCTAAATCTTTGCTCTTAGGTACTCGTTCATCTCCATCAAGGGGATCTCCATCATCTCCTTTTGATATGACTCGTCCATTAAAGAGAACCCCTTTGGGATCAAGCAGTTTGGCCATCTCTGTAGCATACAACTTGTTGCCCATAGTGTAAAGATGTAACTCGTACAACTTGCTAGCCTGAAATTCACAAAAAAAGTTACACTGAAGTCTTGCTCACAGATTTGAATAGCAAGAAAATATTATTAACTGAGTTACCTTCTCCAAAAAATTCCAAATCCCTGGTCTCAATTTAGTCCACATTCCCATGTGGGGGAAGCGAAAGAGATGTCTATATGGTTTCTCACGATCTTGTTCCTCCTTCTTTCTTAATATCTCCTCATGGCGGGATTCAACCTCATTAAACTGAAAACGATATGAAGAAAAACTTTAGAAAGAATATAAGAAAATTAATCAAACTAGAAGGGCGATAAACTAACCTTAGCTGAATTGAGAAGGGTATGGTCTATATCCAAGACAAGAGAGAGCTTTTGAGATGCAAACATTTTCTTCTGTTCCTCTAACCTCCGAACTCTCTCTCTTTGAATAGCTACTCTCTGCATGTCATCATACCCTTCAAACAGGTGTTCCACATCTCCCCAACTGTTCATCGAACGAGTGGGACCAGCTGCAGCCGTTACTGATGCTGGTGAAACTGACACACCCTCCTCCTGGCCGTTGGGATTTGAAGGATTATGTTTAACATCTCTGTCCATCTTAAACTCTACTGAATGTGTGGTTGCTGGGGGATTGCCAACTTGTTGTGATACAACCATATCAGCAATATTTTTCAGGTTTTTGGTGAATTGAGTTGAAAAATCTGGTGTCTTTCCACTGAGAAGTTCACCCGAAATTTTCATTTTGCTGGTACCATTCTGGCTAATATTTTGCCGTGGAACAAGCTGGGAAGGTGGTTCTAGATCTTCTGTCTTACCCTTCATAGTCAAGGTTCCCAGTGTAGAGGAATCATTAACTTTGGACTGCTTTTCCACCAAAGAGTCCGTTCTTTGAAGAGTACTTCCATGCAGGATTCGGCGAGGATCACGAGGTTTCATGCGAATACTTCCAGATTCGTCCTGAAGGATCCAAAAATGAGTTACTTGAAGAAAAATTAAAAGAAAAGGTTCTACAATCCGTCTATATAAAGGATACTCACTGAGGGGGCGTTTTGGGAAGAATCTTGAAGTACTCCTGGCTTTGAAGAATTAGCAGCTAAAGCATTTGATGCAGGTATATTAAGCGGTGTTGATACCCCTGGTGGCACGAAAGAGCCAGGAAGTTGTGCTGCTCTTCTTGGATCCATGGGCTTCTGAATAGCTTTTTCAGGTACCTTTTGCCTTTCTCCCATTTTAAGGAGATTCAGTAGCATTGTAGGATTTACTGCAATATCCTTCAAAAGAGATTGCAATGATGCAGCCTCAGTTGAAGCTGTCGGTACTTTTTGGCTCACAGAAACAGCAGTAGTGGGCATAACACTTGTTGTCATAGATGTTACAACGTTCTCAATTAGCCTGGGCTTGGATTCCAGTTTTGGAAGTTCCGATGATTCTGTATCCTCTAGCCAGCCAACAATTCCAGCTGCTTTTGGAGGATCCATATCACTCTTTTGTCTTTTCCATGCAGGCCCATCAATAAAAAGTTCATCAGCGGCTTTTTGCTTTCTTGGGTTCACCAAGTCTGCAGAAAGCTCTACTTTTGAAAGATTTCTAGCATCGCCAGACGAGTACGAATTAATGGTTACATTGGCAACATCAGGTTTCGCAAGCCGTAGTCTTGGATCTCGACTCTTTGCAGAAGGTTTCACTGTCAGATCAGATGCAAGAACTGTTTGAGTAGCACCAGTTGGTGCAGAAATAGCATGAATTGACAGATATTGTGATGGAACAGTGCTAGAAACAGCATTTGCAACAGGCATGCTTCTAGAATTAAAATTGGAGGGCAGAGGAACGTCTTGCCCATAGATTAGGAGAGTCCCTGGATTCGAGCTCTTAACAACAGAACTAGAAACTTCTCCACCAATGTCTCCATTGCCATCATTAGGTTCTCCTGATGGTGTTGGGCTTGGAAGGTCATCTGTCTTAAATATTGAATTCAGACCAAATTTTTTCTGGTAGGTAGAAACTGCTTTAAGGGCATCACTCTCATATGGATACACTTTGGCACCTTCAGTCGTTTGGCTCTCTCTAACAACGGGAAACCCTGGTTTAACCATTGTATGGCGACCATTTACTGGTAAACTTGGTGTTGTTTCCCTTGTGGGCGACGGAAGGCTGTCTGCATCATGATCCTTATGAAGGTCTAGCAGAGGCAGCATAGGCAACCTACTCCTTACGTAGGAGGCTCCTCGATGTGTACCTTCTGAAGACAGCTTTTTGGCAAGAAACGAATCACCATTACTTGTCTGAGTCATTCGAGTAACATTCTCCTCACTGCTGGTTTCAGCATAAAGTGCAATAGCAGAACGACTTAAATTCTGATTCATGGCCTCTATCTGCAAAACCAAGACATGTACTTATGTAAGAGAGAAGGCACTCTTCCCAAGGTTTGGAATAGTGGAAAAGATTTTGACTTCTGCTAATCAACAGGTGAGCCGAAGGAACACACCTCATTTTTCTGGTTGGATGAGAGAAATCGGGAAAAATGGTCATTTACAAGAGTTAGCAATCTGCACAAGAAAAACCAAAAATAATATGAGCAATCAAAGGACGCCATCATGTTTAATCAAAGGCTGGCACAGTAAAAATACGATTCACAGCAACCTTGACATAGTCTCCTTATTAAGCTCGGAAACATTATTCATGGAGCAAAACACCTGAAATAAAAGATAAGAGATTAGTTACATGGAATCGGAATGTAATTAAGCATTAAGTAGAAGAGTGAGGGCAACGAATCTTGAGTAGCCATACAGAGTTTATGGTCTGAAGAGAAGCAAATGACAGTTGAACTAAAGTATCCCTCTTCGGAAAATCATCATTGTCTGAAACCACCTCTCGCAAAGACTCCAAAGCCCCCAAAAGTCTGGAACAAACTCCTTCAAATGCTCTGAAAGGAAACCAAAAAAAAAAAACCAAACATCACTCATCAAACTCCAACAGATGTATTAATTTTTTCATCATCATCAAGTAATTAAGACCCATCAGATCTCTCCATTCTTTGGAAAGACTTACGTCTGTGCTTCTACCAACGAGGTACTCTCCAATACCCCACGAATAAGTTTCACTTTCTCCTCCAAATCTCTCTCCTTCTGAACACGTTCATCATCCGCTGTATTAGCACTTGCCAACACGACAGATTCAGTATCCTCCTCAACTGTTGCAGCCATGTTTTCATCAGAAGCACTCTCCACCAAGTCAATTTCACCTTCCTCCAACTCTCCTTCCTCTTTCTCATCACCGCTATCTTCAATCACAATCTTATCACTCTCTCTTGGTTCATAATCCATTCCGAAGCCTTCATTGAAAGGTTTGTTCTGCACAGCTTGAGCCCAAGCAAGATTAGATAAACCGGAATTCACATATCCACAATAACCAGGATACTGAGAAAGCAAATCACGCATTGTCCAAACCCTAGAATTGCCATTAAAACCACCTCCTCCTCCTCTGCCTCCAGCCACAACTCCACCATCGACTTCTCCGCCAACGTCGGCCTTAGTAGTCTTCTGCTTAACTTCAATCGAAGTGTTCCCAGAATCGGGAATCTCACCTTCCTCAACATCACCCAATACCATCAAGTTTTCATCGTTGCCCATTCGAATTAGGGTTCTAGAACAACCAGATCGAGCCACAAGCATGTAAATCTTTTTGCTCAAAACGAATCCAAACCCGATTCAGAAAACAAGAATCTGAATTCAAAAATCGCCCCCTTTTTAGTCCCGGTCCAGAGAAGAGATCTCCAAAACGGAAGTTCTTCTTCCAATTTAACGATTCGAAAAACAGCGATCCAAGTTAAGAAAAAGGTTATCAATTTAACTTTTTTTTTTTCCAAAATTTCAAAATTTCCCGATCCGAGATCTACCACCTTCAGAGAACGAACAAGAGTTTTCAATTTTGCTCCAAATCCAATTTTTGAGATTGTTATTTTCTCCGAAGGCCGAAACTCAACTTTGAAGAGAATGAAATAGGACCAAGGAGAAAGAGAGAAGAAGAGAATCTATTAGAGAGATGGAGATTAATCTGGACCGTACACGTCAGCGATCCGAATGAGGTAATTATGTCAGCGCGACGTGTGATTTGCGGCAGATGATGGTATGTCAAATGACGAAAATAGACATGTATATGTAACCAGTTGTGTGTGTCTCATGATCCAAGTTTTGACTCAAAAAGTTAAACTCATTCATTACCTCTAAGGAAGTAGAAGTTCGTACATATATTTCAGTGGTCAAACACGTCTGCGGCGCCCATGAAGTTAATATCCAAAGCAGCAGTTAAACAAATTTTTAGGACAATTATAACACATACTCCACAAATTTCCAAAAATAACATTTAAATAATTTAAAATTTTGGATTTGAATTTAGTGTTTTGGATTTAGGGTTTATAATTTATATTTTAGGCGATTTTGACATATTTTTAAATCGTCCTCAAAATTAAATATATTTTTTATATTAAATTTGTGCTATTTTTGGAACTTTGAAAATGATGTGTTAAATTTGAAAACAAAACTTATTTTTATACTATTTGTGAGAATTACCCTTATATGAAACTGTTACTTTTTGCATCATTGAGTTTTTGTATTTTAATATAACTTTTTGATATATATGTAATGTAACTATTGTACGGCCAAATTTTAATTTAGTTCACAATCAAGAAATTTTATGTGGTGATACATATCCAAAGTACTATGGGAACTTGTTTGATATTTGCATCACTGAGTTTTGGTATTGTAATATAACTTTTTTGTTTCAATTTAATTATTGTATGGTAAAAATTTAGTTTGGTTTACAATCAAGAAATCAGACTGATTTTCGATATAAATTGGGACATCTAATTTTTAGGAGATTACTCCGTTGAGAGCTGGAAGTTGGATTTGGAGAAATCTATGTAAGTTGCGTCCTTTAGCAAAGCTTTTTATCACTTGTCAGGTTGGATCCGGGATCACTTGTACTTTCTGGAAAGATAATTGGACTGGTTTGGGATCACTCATAGATGTCACTAGTGAAAATAGGCCTATAGTCTCGGGTTTGGTTGGTAATGCAGTGGTAGCAGAGGCTTTAAGAAATGGTAACTGGTGGGTTCATGGTAGCAGGAGTAGAAATTCCATCATCCAGTTATTAAAGCAATGTCTACCAAATCCCCAAATAGTTGATGACGATGGTGAAGATGATTATTTCTTTTGGAAGGTGGGTGATAAATGAGCCTTAGATAAGTTCTCATTTGCAGACACTTGGCATCATTTGAACCCTGATATCATGTGTTTTTTAGTATTTTTATAGGTTTATTTCATTTAGTTTTCATGAATTTTGTCTCATTTAGGACTTGTTTAGTATGCATTTGCATTTTATTTGTTTGTATAGGTTCATGGAGTGAATCTTGGATATTTAGAGACATTTGGAGCTTAAGGAAGATATTATCAAGCTAAAAGAGCAATAAGAGATCAATGTGTGAAAAGGAGATGCATAGAAATAGTGGAGAAACAATGGCGCAGAATTTGTTCAAAGGTTTTAAAGATCGACTTATATGAAGGTCTTCCCATGAGAATTATCCTTTGAGCTCTTCATCAAAGTTGTAGGAACTTAAAATATCTTTCCAATGGTGGTGCAATCAGGCCAATCCTAGCTATGAGTCAAAAGTTATGGTCCGATCGGTCTGCAACCGATTGGAGTGGTCGATTCAGGATGCCAAATCGGTCTGCAACCGATTAGAGCAACCGAACGGCAAATCGGATGAATCGCGTACGAAAACTTCCCAAATCAGTCAACAACCGATTGGTGTAACCGATTCAGAACTCCAAATCGGTCAGCAACCGATTGGAGTAACCGATTGAAGACTTTTCACCTGTTTTTCTCAGTGCGTTTTTAACCACTATAAATTCATTGTTTAGTGGAAGAAAAATATTAGGACAACTTTAGCTTCCTTTTTAAACTCTCTTTCTTGTTCTTGAGAGTTCTTCTTTGTTTTTATGTTTATAATTTCATCATCTAAACTCATGTTATTTACTTTTTGTTAAATCTTTTTATAGAATCTTGATTATGTCTTGCTTATCTATCATTTGTACGGTTTACTTTTGCAATTCTATCATGTGTGAGTAGTTGACTTTTGGATTGTTGGTTCGGTAGATCTAGGGTGTTAGAGCTTGTGAATGATGTTTGATGGTTGAGTAGTCTTGCTTATGATTATGCATAGAATGATCTTAATGCTAGAAATGAGCTTCAAAAGAGAGTTTTCTAGTTCTTAGATTATTTCACACCCGAAAGGTTTTGTGAAATAATCCGAACCGTCAATACATACGTTCTAATTCTTAACCAATGAAAGTTGAGTTCTAAGAAGGAATTGATGACTAAAATGAGTTTGTGTTCTTTGCTTATAAATCGTTAGGTTGCAATTGAAAGATTAGCTTAATCGAACGGTTTGTAAAGGGGTTAGTATCACGAGAGTGGACTAGTCTATCTAAGCGACTCATGTCATGGAATTAAACATAGATTGTTCGTTTGAATTATCGTTTATCAAGTCATCATTCATCCTTCTCAAATTACCTTACCAATGATCCATGCCCGCTTTGTTTAGGTTCTATTGTTGTTAGTCTTTTCAATTGTTGTTAGTCTTTTACACTATTGTTTCTTTTAGTTTGTTTTATCTTATTTGGTTTGATTTACATTGTTAGTCATATTTTAGGAAACCAAAAATCCTTTTATTTTGCTTAGATTAGGCGAAATTATGTATTCCTAGTGTGTTGGTTCATTGCTCTCTGTGGATTCGATACCTTAAGTGCTACCAACGACATACCATTAGTATTGTGGTATTGTTTGCACACAAGGTTTAATTGATGTGCATTGTGTGAGTTGTTGGAAATTCACGCCTATCAATTTGGCGCCGTTGCCGGGAAGCAATTGCAATTAGCCATTAGGATTTCATTTTTGCTTGAGACTAAGCTTTCTTTACTTTTGTTTTATTTCTTTTGGTTACTAACTTTCTCCCAAGTGTTTGTTCTTTTTGCAAAGTACAATCACAATGGAGGAGATGTTGGCCTATATGCATTCTAAGTTGGATAGAGCGTTGGAAACACAACAAATTGCCTCCTTGCATTCTAAGTTGGATCGCGTTTTGGAGGCACAACAAAGAGAGATAGCTTGGAAGCAAGCAAGCTATCAAAGAGCTTATCAAGAATCATCCTCAAGAGAGTATCAACCGGATGTACCCTATCCTCAATACAACCAACAAGGATATGAGTATCAACCGGATATGTACTATGCTCAAGAGAACCAATGTGGATATGGAGAGGAATATCAACCTTGTAACATGGAGTATGACTACACATGCTATCAAGGACCTTATGAAACATCCACATCAAGAGAGTATCAACATGATCAAAGTTATGCTCAAAACAACCAATATGCATATGATGATTGATATCAACCTTGCGAGATGGAGTATAACTATGGAACGGTCAATCCTTCCCCAATCTCTGATAAAGAAGAACTTTACAACCTGATGAAGTTGCTTTTGGAAGAGTATGAGAAGTCTAATGAGAGTCTTCGAATGATTACCAAGGGGCGAAATTGGACTCCATCTCCATGGATTGTTGAGCCAACAAATGTCAAATCCATCAACACCAATCTTTCACAATGGATCGAGGAAGAAGAAGAAGAATGCATTCCTCCTAGTGAAGAGAAGACAAAAGAGATGCTTCTCAATGAAACTAGAGAAGTTTTTGAGAAAAATGCTCAAATCAATGATGAATTCCAACAAGAAGCTGACGAGTCTATACAAGAGTTTGAATTACTCCTTGGATGCACGGTTGATGAGAATCTTATGATAAGATATGAAGTAGTAGAATCCGTAGCAATCGAGAGTTATTCAACCAAGAGCAATGAGGAAAAAGTAGGCGTGGTTAGAGAATCATTCGAAGATCCATGTGATGGTGTCTTGGATGTTGAGTACATGTTTGAAGATCATGATCTTGGTATAATCTCTATCAAGGATTTGAGCATTGATAAACCGATTAAAATACCCTTTGAGGAGATAAGGATGAAAGCATTCTGTGGATGCTTCTACGATGAATATGATCCCGGTGATCCATTGTTGCCAATGAGGGTACGTAAAAGAACATCAAGCTTAGTGATGTCAAAAAAACGCGCTTGGGAGGCAATCCCATGGTATCCTTGTACTTATTGATTGTGTGTTCTTTTTGGTGTGTTTTGTGTGTGTTTGTTTTTGTGATTTTGTAGAGGGAACAGGGCTGGACTCCATCTCACTCTAATCTCTTGAGACTCCTCTAGCTCCACCACTCCTTAGAAGCTCCATGGTACCAACACTCTCCATTGAACATACAATTTAGATTTGTTCGTATTTTTTGTTTTTTGTTAGTCTTTTTCTTGAATTTATTCTCACACCGAGACGGTGTGAAATAAGTTTGGGGGAGAGACTAACCGTCTAACATTGTGTTTTCTTTTGTTTTATTTCTTTTGAGTCATTGCATTGTGAATATTTGTTTTTGAAAAAAAATAAAAAATAAATAAATAAATAACTGAACATTAAGTCTAGATGCATATAGGTTGCATTTACATATGTATTTGGGAGCAATGATTTTTTATAGCACATTAACTTTGAATGTAATGCCCTTGTTAATCGTATTATGATGCATGAACCGCCTTGAAAATTTGGAAAATCCATGCTTTGATCTCTTGACTTGAAGGTTTTTTATTTCTTAGTTGATACTTGCTTTGAATTGATTCCAACTATATGAATTTGGTCTTAAAATGAATCTAAGTTTCTCGCTTAGGGGTTTTAAATACGTTTCCATATTTTTCCCCTACCCCTCTACCTTAACCATTTTCTTTTAAACCCATTATTATTCGTGAGTGAGGCTTTTTTCTTGATAATGCTATAATGTGCAAAATTTTGAGAGTATCGAGAACGACAAAGGTTAATTCTCATTATGAGCTAGCAATTAGGATGGGAAAAATGATTGGTTGAATTTTTGAATATTTTGGTTTGGGGTTTGGGATAGAAAAAGAAAGGCATGATCAATAAGTGTTCAAAAGGGGATTCCTAGGGGATGAATTCTTACGTAAATAAACTCTAAATATCAAAGTGAAAAGAAAAAGAAAAGGTTAGAAAAGAGTTTAGTGTTAATAAAAAAAAAAAAATTTCCCTAGGAAGGTACAAGAAGAAGATTGATCATGAGATTTGTAGAATAAAAGACAAGAATTGTCTATTGATTTTGGGTTGAATAAGAAGATAAAAAGAGTTGTGTAACAAGAAGTCATAAGTTGGGTAGAACGACGAGAGTTAATCTTTGTATTCGTCAATTGTTCTCCTTCTTAGATAAATTTTGCATAATGTCTAGCATTCCTTTGTGTTGAGAGAAACCACCAAAAAAATCAAAACTACCTCAAAAGCCTACACCTAATCCGATTGAAAACGATTTAAACTCCCTTTGCGAGACCGCACTAAATCTTAATGAATGTTAAATAGTTGGATGCTATGAATGCTTGAGGATTCTGAGAATTATACCATAGAGTAAAAGATTCGAGTTGCAACGAGTATGGAGAAGTTCGTTAGATATGAGTGATTCATGCATTATCCTACTTTTATCTAAGGACATTGAATTCAAGTGTTATATGTGCTTCCTTTTGGAATTGAGCTCCCACTTCAACCTTCTTCCTCCAGCTACCTTTTAAAGTTTGCTTGAGGACAAGCAAAAGATTAGTTTAGGAGAGTTGATATCATGTGTTTTTTAGTATTTTTATAGCTTTATTTCATTTAGTTTTCATGAATTTTGTCTCATTTAGGACTTGTTTAGTATGCATTTGCATTTTATTTGTTTGTATAGGTTCATGGAGTGAATCTTGGATATTTAGAGACATTTGGAGCTTAAGGAAGATGTTATCAAGCTAAAAGAGCAATAAGAGATCAATGTGTGAAAAGGAGATGCATAGAAATAGTGGAGAAACAATGGCGCAGAATTTGTTCAAAGGTTTTAAAGATCGACTTATATGAAGGTCTTCTCATGAGAATTATCCTTTGAGCTCTTCATCAAAGTTGTAGGAACTTGAAATATCTTTCCAATGGTGGTGAAATCAGGCCAATCCGAGCTATGAGTCAAAAGTTATGGTCCGATCGGTCTGCAACCGATTGGAGTGGTCGATTCAGGATGCCAAATCGGTCTGCAACCGATTAGAGCAACCGAACGGCAAATCGGATGAATCGCGTACGAAAACTTCCCAAATCGGTCAACAACCGATTGGTGTAACCGATTCAGAACTCCAAATCGGTCAGCAACCGATTGGAGTAACCTATTGAAGACTTTTCACCTGTTTTTCTCAGTGCGTTTTTAACCACTATAAATTCATTGTTTAGTGGAAGAAAAATATTAGGACAACTTTAGCTTCCTTTTTAAACTCTCTCTCTTGTTCTTGAGAGTTCTTCTTTGTTTTATGTTTATAATTTCATCATCTAAACTCATGTTATTTACTTTTTGTTAAATCTTTTTATAGAATCTTGATTATGTCTTGCTTATCTATCATTTGTACGGTTTACTTTTGCAATTCTATCATGTGTGAGTAGTTGACTTTTGGATTGTTGGTTCGGTAGATCTAGGGTGTTAGAGCTTGTGAATGATGTTTGATGGTTGAGTAGTCTTGCTTATGATTATGCATAGAATGATCTTAATGCTAGAAATGAGCTTCAAAAGAGAGTTTTCTAGTTCTTAGATTATTTCACACCCGAAAGGTTTTGTGAAATAATCCGAACCGTCAATACATACGTTCTAATTCTTAACCAATGAAAGTTGAGTTCTAAGAAGGAATTGATGACTAAAATGAGTTTGTGTTCTTTGCTTATAAATCGTTAGGTTGCAATTGAAAGATTAGCTTAATCGAACGGTTTGTAAAGGGGTTAGTATCACGAGAGTGGACTAGTCTATCTAAGCGACTCATGTCATGGAATTAAACATAGATTGTTCGTTTGAATTATCGTTTATCAAGTCATCATTCATCCTTCTCAAATTACCTTACCAATGATCCATGCCCGCTTTGTTTAGGTTCTATTGTTGTTAGTCTTTTCAATTGTTGTTAGTCTTTTACACTATTGTTTCTTTTAGTTTGTTTTATCTTATTTGGTTTGATTTACATTGTTAGTCATATTTTAGGAAACCAAAAATCCTTTTATTTTGCTTAGATTAGGCGAAATTATGTATTCCTAGTGTGTTGGTTCATTGCTCTCTGTGGATTCGATACCTTAAGTGCTACCAACGACATACCATTAGTATTGTGGTATTGTTTGCACACAAGGTTTAATTGATGTGCATTGTGTGAGTTGTTGGAAATTCACGTCTATCAAACCCCACAGACATGAAAGTGGAGTGGTTTGATGTTGTTTGGTTCAAAGGGAGGATCCCCAACCATTCATTTATTACGTGGGTTGCAACTCGGCATAGACTTCACACTCGGGATAGAGTCCTCAGATGGGGCTTGCAGATTCCTCCTAACTGTCTCCTTTATAACTCTCATGATGAATCTAGGCAACACCTTTTCTTTAACTGCCATTATTCGAAATATCTTTGGTTTTTCTTTACTTCAAAAGCGAATTTGAATCCTCCAGGGCTGTTTGAGGATACGACTAAATGGTTCAAGAAGTTGTGTAGGGATGAGAACGTGTTTTTGATCCTAAGGTTATGTTATTAGGCCTCTATTTATATGATCTAGAAGAAAAGGAATGCAAGAATTCACACTCAAGTCTCTAGGATTCCTTCTGCTATAATCAAATATATACAATGCATCATTCGCTGTCGACTTGATCCACTCTTAAGAGAACATCGATACCTTCCTTCTACTTCTTCTTATTTGTCAACTTGGTTTCGTCCCTTTCAGCCCAATTAAGTATTTGTTGTTGTAAGGTTATAAGGTTGTTGTAAGATTCTGGATTTCTTTTGTATGTTTTTTTGTTGACAACCAAGTGTTTTTGGGTTGGATTTTATAAAATAGTTTGTTGTAAAAAAAGGAAAAAAAAAAAATTTGAAGTATGTATATGGATGTTGCATCTATAACATAAATTTGTATCAAGAGTATAAAAAACGTCAATAAGCTCCTTGATATGATTCCGGAAATGAACGTTTGCCATGAAAAAGTTATGGTAGGTACTCCATAAGTAAAAGCCCATCAGAAAAAGAAAAAAAAAACACTAAATGAAAGGAAGTTTGGATGTGAATACTACAAGGGTTTATGTCACTGAACAGCAAGAGTTATACTAATCAAGATACATGGACTGCGCCATGTAAAAGAGATAGAGGAGACCCATGAAATCTGACGATAAGATGTTAAATCAAACCTGATTTAGCATAGAGTTGATGTTGCACTAAATCCATACTTTTTCTTAAGTTTAATGGGAAGTATATTGATAACTACCAGTCCGGACAAAAAAATATTATGGTTCGAGTTAGATACGGTTTCAATTTAATTTCTATGGATTAAAAAATAAGTTAAAAACCAGAAACTGTCTTCAGAGTAGCTATCAGATATACCAAACAACAAAAAGTGGCGGATCTGCAATCTGCATATACCAAAGTCATTTTCTAACAAATCGAGGAACTTTTTACGATTATTTTTTTCTCAACAAATATATAATTGTTGAAGGGTCATATGACTCAGTATACTATTCAATATAAAGTTTAGTCCAGTTATTAGGGGAAGCACGAAAGATGAAAAGTTAAATTAACAAAACCCAATTCAAGCTTTCTGTTTGGATGCAACAAATCATCAACCCATCAACACAATTGATGTCCTAAAACCGTATAAATCTCCATGTTTATATAAGATGTGTATAAGAACCTCTTGTGCTGGCATCAATATATTCAATCAACAATGGTGGTAAAATGAGGGTAAAAGAGGAAGAAGAAGAAGAAGAAGTAGAAGAATGAGAAGTAATGTCGAAGCGATATACAACTAACTTTACTATATCTACATCTTATCTGCGATTTTCGCCACAGCATCTGCAAGCTTATTGAGAACAGCGACTAAGCTATCACCGTGATCTTTTCTTTGCTCTCTGTCTAGTTTTAAGTTTGAATTCTGAACCTCAAGCTGTGCCGCCAACAATTGCCCGTTTCTTTCTAGTATCTCTATTAAATGACTCTGCATCTTCTTTGTTTCTCGTTCTTCTTCTTCTTCTTTATCATCAGTAGATGTTCGCTTACGCTTTCTCTCTTCTTGTGATGTCGATCCAGGTTCCTGGTTTGCTGCTTCTGGATGTTTCTCTTTCGCTCTACCTTCAAGTTCAAAATCAACTCTTTGGTGAAAAAGATAAAACGAAAAGATCATACACCAAAAGAAATATAGTTCAACATACTTTTATAACACAACTAGAGAGATGCATTTTATAATGCGATACCATCTTACACTAGACGACAACATATTCCACATAACAACATAGTCCAGACAGACGCTAGAGCTTTTGTTTGAGATGAGCACAATGAGCAAGGTTATTAAGTCTATGGAATGGATCAAAGCAAAAATAGAGATGAAACACACACAGAGCACTAAGACCCTACACTTATCTACACATTTTATCAAGATAGCCCCTTAAAACTCCCTAAGTCCCTATGCTAATCCCAAACATATTGTAATGGGAGGATCGGCCAGTCCAGGTCACTGGTTCGAACCCCAGCATAAGCAAAATACAAACCTTGATCTGCTCCACAAGCTTCTTGCTTCTCCTTGTCTACAACAACAACAACAAAATTGAACTTTCATTAGCATTAGACTCATTCTGATGAACATAGAAAGAAAAAAACTTAAACTTTGATCTGAATTTACCAGGAACTGATTTAGCCACCGGAGTAGAATTCAACTTCTCAGGACTATTCACCGATTCTCTCCGATCTAAATCAGACAACAACCCCTCCTCCGACGCCGGAGCCAATCCAAGCGCAAGAGTAGTCGGAATCACCGGAGGAATCACACCGCCATCAACAATATCGTAAACCTCCTTATCGAAAAAACCAGGAAGCTTCTTCTCTCTACGAACATCATTCCTCATAACCCAATAAGAATCCGTCTCTTCCTTAATCTGAGACTCCCATTCTTTAATCTTCTTATAATCTCCGGCGAGATTGCTCCATCTTTTCCGGCACTGAACCGGCCCACGATTGACGCCATGACGCCTGCAGTAAGACGATACAGAAGCCCATTTAGGCTCCATTTGACCCGACCCGAGAGCCATACCCGCCGCTCTACCTCGCCGGACTCTGTTCTCCGCCACTCTCTTCCCCTGAATCAGCACCAGAATCTCTTGCCTCGTCCAACGAGGAAGCCTCGCCGTTTTAACGCTGTCATCTACACCGTCATTTGACGGCGCGCTACTGTTCTCTCCACCGTCAACGGCGCTCACTCCTAATCCTAACTGTTCCAGAGCCATTCAAACGGAATATTCCTACCCCTTTTTGATTTTAATCGTTCAAACGGGTTCCAGACTTAACGGCGTTATGGTGAGAAGAACATCCCGTTATTACGGTCTTAGCGCCGGAGAGAGAGAGAGAGAGGAACAAATGAAAAGAGGAAGTAGAATTTTTTTGATAGATAATGACTTTTAATGTAGTTAATCATTTTTATGAATTTGGTTAACTGTAGATAAATTGACCCTTAATCGTTTTATTAAATTTCGTCCCTTAACACTGTCTTAAGGTTCATAATAAGGTTCATATATGTTGAATTTTAGGGCATAATAATCAAAGTAGACCGTAATCTTTATTTCCTTTAGTCCAATTAGGGATTACTTGCTTTGATATGGCTATTTCTTGATTTTTTGACACATCACTATCATCACCTCATTTTCTACGGCCAAGATTCACTCTTAAAAACAAAAACTAAATTCAATTTTAGTAATAATAATAATATGTACTATATGTATTTTTTATGTTACATACGTAGATAATGCACATATAATTTGATTACATTCCTACTTCAAATTTCATATTGATAGGTTGTGTGTTAATTTGGGAGGGGGCGTAGATTATGGCATTAAAGGCGCCCTTTGGGGATTTCTATTGGTTATTTCTCTCCAACTACCATAAGTTGCTTTACTCCATAATCCATATATATGCGTTTTGGTCAATTTTTCCTCCATTACTTTTTTGGGGTTTTCTACATTTTTGTCAGCTTCAGAAAATGACAATTTAAGCGAGTACTGTCTGGTTATATAACCTATTGATCTATAAGAGCTCTCAGGGTTTTGGGAATTCAAGTACGTGTTTTAAGGTCTCATTAGATAAAAATGCTGTAACAATTGTACAACTTTTCAACAGTCATAATTTATAACACCCTAAATCTAAATTAGTTTCTATTTAGAAACTATTTTTTCTTCCTTCTTTTTTTTAACTCTGAATGTATTTTTTGTTGTCAGAACTCTGAACCTATACAAAATTTACAAACAAATCTTATTCTTTCTCAGCTTAGCGTTCCTGAATACAATGTAGACAACATCATCTAAAAGCATTTGGTCACCGGATATCAATAGACGTTCAATTTTAGGGTTTGGAAAAGAAAGAAAAAAGGGGAAATCACGATTAAAAAAAGTTTGTGTGTTTAAGGTTTGTTGAAAAAGAAAAAAAACAGAGATATATATCACTCTAGACGTTAACGTTTATGATTTTGAGAAGGAGAAAGAAAAACTATAGAGCTTTAAGTCTATGAAATACATCAAAGCAAAAATGGAGATAAAACACAGTTACACACTCAAAGGTAAACATGTATAAATCCTCCAAAACAAGATGAAACTAGTGATGTTAATTTGGGTATAGGCCCCATTTATTAAATAGATATGACTTATGATAATAAGGCCATTTAAACCCATTTTTGAAAAAAAAACTAAATGGGGTTAAATGGGTTACCCCAATTAGCTTCATTTATTAAATGAGTTTTAACACAAATAAATGGGTACCCATTGTACCCATTTAAATCCTAATAACAAAAAATACAAAATATTATTAAATATTTAATAAGGATAATCTAGTCAAAACCGCAATACCGTGTTTTCTACTAAAACCGTAAAATCGCGTTTTTTCTCACCAAAAAAATATTTTCTTCAAAATCGTGTTTTTTTTGGGCAAACCGTAAAACCGTGTTTTCCCGCCAAAACCGTAAAACCATATTTTTCGGGTAAAACTGCAAAAATTACGTTTTATCACCCAAAAAATAATCTCACAAAACTGCGTTTTCCGCCAAAACCGCAAAACTGCATTTTCTCGCAAAAACCGCAAAACCGTGTTTTTCCGCCAAAACCGCAAAATTGTGTGTTTCCCGCTAAAACTGCAAAAGTGTGTTTTATCACCCAAAAAATATTCTCACAAAACCGCGTTTCCCGCCAAACCGCAAAACCGTGTTTTTTCGCCAAAACCGCAAAATTGTGTGTTTCCCGCCAAAACTGCAAAAGTGCGTTTTATCACCCAAAAATATTCTCACAAAACCGCGTTTTTCCGCCAAAACTGCAAAATCGTGTTTTTCCATCAAAACCGCAAAATCGTGTTTTCCCGCCAAAACTGCAAAATTGCGTTTTATCACCCAAAACCTTAAATTTGTACTTTATTACCAAAAATATTTTTTTCTACAATATCGTGTTTCGTGTCAAAATCGCAAAATCATGTTTTTCAAAATAATATGTATAATTATATTATTATTTACCAATTAAATTTAATTAATTAATTAATAATTAGTCAAATGTTTACAGCAAAACAATAGTATATGAGTCTAAATGGGTTTAAATGGGTCAAGAGAATTTAAATGGGCGGGGTTAATTGGGATCAAACTTAAATGGTTTATATGGGTTTAAGGTTAAATGAGGTTAAACTTAAATGGGGTGGACTTATCCATATTAACATCACTAGATGAAACCATAATAGTTTTTAAGAAGGAGAACCGATGCCAATGTTTGGTTCAAGTTTGCGAGTCCAAGAGATACGTAATCGAAAGAAGCAGATGAAACTAAGGCCGACATAATTAAAAGCCTCTAGACATCATGAATACGGTAAATTCCATTTTAGTTTGAATATAATTTTATGTTTAAATATTAACCACAGTTTAAAATTTATCTTACGCATAGAATTTGTTTTATTATTTTTTTTTTTGACTAAGTCGATATTATATTTAATACATAGTTAATAAAAAGTATTGCATGAAAGGGAACCCTTAAAATCCCTAAAGGGTAGATAATGAAATGAAATGATGCCCCTACCACTAACACAAATAAAATTCTCAAGGTTTTTTCTCATAATCCCTTGTTTACCACTTAAAGTCTATCTCTAAAATCGCATCATTCGTTTTTAATCATTAAATTATATGGCTATTAATGCTTGATTATGTTTATGCCCCCTCCCATCCGCTTAAAGCCACTTTATTTTCCTATGGAAGGAGTGCCTAATGGATTATCTTTTGTAGATTGTACCCATACGCATCCATTACAATGAAACTCTAATTTTTTTGGTAAAACAAACGTACGCTAGTTGCCTAGCTAGACCAACAAATTCCTGGCAAAAAGTCATATGCCTTATAAACCAATGAGCTTGGCCACATTTAGGTTATTATCATAATGGCTCCTTAATTTAAAACAATTCGTATAGGGATAAACATAGAGTAGTAATTTAATTAGGTGAATTAGTGGAAAATGATACTGTATAAAGTTTCTTTGTAAACTAATAATTTAGGAGAAAAATAACACTTTTAGGATTTTCAGGATGACATAATCTTACATATTGATGTGTTTTCGAAAGAGGTGCGGAACGTGTTTGTGGAGTATGTAGACTCTATAGCAAATTCGTAATTTGCAACAATTTTGTTCAGTCTCACTTACATCGCAAATTTTGAATTCTGTAGTCCTACATTGAAATACCAAATAAACTATCTTGTTCTTTAAATACTTATTTTAAATTAGTCGAATACGTACCAATATTCTCAAGACGAACTAGGTCTATGTCCATAATATTAATGTAACAACATACAAGGAACTAGGTCTACATGATTGCATATTCAATTGTCTGGTGGCACTTGAATATTCGTTTGGAACAGTATGTGACCTTCCGGGTATATTTTTTTCCCATATTTCCAACTGATACCAATTAGTAACTATATGCAAAACTAGCTGAACTGGAATCAGTCAAAGAACACATAAGTTTCAGGAACATACAAGGCTCATCATGGTACATAAATCTCAGTACATCACAAAAACAAATCCAAAGAGGCAAATACAAGGAGCTTTATAGACAAAAGCCCAAATCTCAAACCATAAGATCGTGTAGAGATGAATGCCCAATATCATCATCGTAGGAAGCTGTTCGGTGGGAAATGTCTTAAAGGGTTCTGTCGCAGCAGCTCTGTTTCTCTGCAGTTTTTTAAGGAAATATAGTCAGATACTACAAGTCATGATATAATATATGTTTGGTGAATCTAGAGAAGTTTTTTTGCTTACTTCTTTATCTCACGGCCATCGTTAAGGGGCAGAACGTTTGATGATGATGAGATAGTTTCATCACTCTTCTTCTTGTCTCCTCCCTCTCTGCATTTCATAGTCAAGTTAATGATGGAAACATGTCTGTCTTGTGAAATCATTTGAAATCGTCAACTTACTCTGTACATTCTTCTTCGTCAACAAAAACCTCAAAGGTGGAAGCAGAGGCTGCTCCAGTTCTCACAATGGGTTTCTGAGGGACCTGTGAGGTTAGATAAATGCAGCAAGTGATCAATTTATAGAGATAGTATGAGCCAAGTGAGATAGTTTTGTTTAGGAGGCTGGAGGCCAAACCTTGAATGATGCCCATTTTCTAGGCAAAGAATTATTTTCTTTGTTCCTCTCTGCTCTGCCTCCAAGCATGAGCCAACTACCAAACTCTGGTTTTGACTTGTCTGGTTCTGGTTGATTCCCTGATGTAGTGTCTGAAACTGCATCTGAAACTGCATCTGTGTAGATAGGGAAAGGTGTCTTGGATGAGCTGCAAAAGACAAAGGGGTTTACCATAGTGAGTTGCACAATAATTTAAAGGTATGAGTTGAGTAGAAAATGCAGATAATGAAAAAAAAACGAGAAATACAGAACCAATCAAACTGCTTACTGATTTGGCTTTAGTTTTTTGGCTTGTGGGTTAGAACTTCCTAACGCCTGCCTTCTTGCATCTACAGAAAACATTCTCATGTAAGAGAGCTTATCAAAACATTTTAGAGATTTCCAAGTAAAAGTTAATGCAACTCACTATTATCTCCCCTGGACAATAAAGTGCCAAAGCTTCTTGACGGTAAGTCCTTATTCTCCTTTGGTTCCTGCTGGTAGGTGGAACATTAATACGATATGGAAAACCGTAGGACATGTATATAGATAGATATACAGTTACAAACAGACAAAAACTACTTACTTCATCAGCTGTGTTGGACCTTCTCATCGTTCTCACCATAAATTTCTTGTACGCATCATTCAACTTTTCCACTGGCTTTGCATTTCTGCACAAGTTTCCACTTTTCAATCAGACCATGTAACTTGGAGCAGAAACATGATAGTATGATTACATATGTCTATTCATTCGTAATGAACATTACCTAGAGATGCCGAGATTGAATATCTCATTAGCAGTTTTCACCTTATTCTTAAACTCCATGTGCAAAGCATAAGCTATGTAGTAGACAGCATGTGTCTTTCCAATGTCATTGACCTCCAAAAACTTGTATATCACTTCCGCATCAGCGCAATGCTCCGCCTTCAATATGACAACAAATTATGAGTACTCTCTCCATATACAAAGAATAATCTTGAAGGAATTAGGGGGCTAATTAAAGAGAGAACATTACATATTCCAACCAGACTTTGAGATAACGAAGATCATCCTTATAACGTTCCGAGTGCCAGAACTTGCGAACACATTGCTCATATATCACTAAAATTCCCGAGCATTCTCCTCCAGGTGGAAAAGCCTCCTGTACCCATTTTATACACCTTCCACATAAACCAATAAAGAAGCTCAGGTTTACAAATTGGTACAGCATAAAGATTGGTTCAAGAAACAAAAACTAGCTGATGCAATTTCGTGAAATCGGGCACAAAAAGTTGAGATTTTTAAACAACCCAATCAAGAAAGATAAAGGAACTCACTCGATCCAGGGAAATAGAGGGTCATCACCATCGTACTCATCAATGGCCTCAATCAACTTCCTAATTCACCGAAACAGCACAAAATTAAACAAGAATCAAGCGATTCGACTAAAACCCAAGAGTAAAGATGTGAAATTGAAAGCAGTACCTGCGTTTATCGACGAGATTCTTCCTCAATTGGTGGTCGGAGTGAGATTTGAGAGCGTGGTTGAGAATACCAACATTGCGACCTCTCTTCAGTGGCCGGACGTTCTCCTTGAAAAGCTCCCACTCATATCCAGTCTCCTGCTTCGAATTAAGAAACTCTGCCTCTGGATCTGAGATCTGAGCCCTCGTTTCGGCGGCCATCGTCGTTTCTTCGCTGGACTTGAGAAAATTTTGAAAATTAAAGGGAATATAGCCGTTAGTTACTCAATGGAGAGCTTCACAACTTTGTGCTTTGATATACATACACGCACAGTCGGAGCGTGTAGACGCTTTTGCTGGGCCTAACTTAGATGGGCCAGTTTTGATTCTTTTTATAGCGGGGCCGTTTTCCCACTTTTTTCTTTCTTAACCCATTATTTACAAGTATCGATGAGTACTAAACCGAACCGAGATTCACCAAACCCAATCTTAGAATAATTCAAACGGTATATAACTTGTCTTTTTTACTCCTCTGGAACATTATCATATGAGTATATGTGTATGTGTAAAAATTATAATTTACAAAAAAAAAAAAAACTATTATTTAGACGTGGTGGTATAAATAATTATAATCTTAACGTGGACTGTTTATATGGAGTGAGTAAAAGAAATAAATTTGCAGAATGCATTCCTCGTAAATGTGAGATAGGAGTGTTTCGGAACTCATGAATGCTTCGCTTACTGTTTGAAATGAGAAGAAATTGTGTAATTTATCAAAGTTTGTTTGATATAACAATAATTGTATAAAATCGTACTAATTTAATAAAATAAAAACCCTAAATACAGAAATTATTTTTGTTAAAGGCCATACTTAGATTAGTTTTTTAGGTTGAACAATATAATCAAACAAAAAAAAAAGAAAAAAAAACTAAGCAATATATAAGTAAAATATAAGCAAAAGATATGCAAATGTACAATTTGGTTTAACGTATGCGTTTTATAGTATTTGATCTAAATATGAATTAAACTTGTATGCATAAACAAATTGATATAAAGACATATCTTGGATTATATAGGATTTATATTTATATATATAGTCAGCTTTTATAAATTAGCAAGGAATGTTCGCACTGAACCGCAACTTTCGACGTTTGTAAACAATGTCCCGGTGCATTGGTGTTTATAGTTCAAATGTGTTGAAAAAAAAAAATTCAGCTTTTAAAATTGTTATAAAGGCATATCTTGGATTCTTGGTTACTTCGGGCCCATTAAAAACAGTCAAAATAGAAATATTCCGTGTACTTTCTCAATAATCAGTCTATGGACTAGGAATCCATCTAATAGCATTTGCAAATTATTACACTCGACGCATTCTAATGAACATATTATCTCTTTTACACATTTACAAAATCATAAACTAATCACATTTGACAACAATGAAAATATTGGTCATATATATTTTATGTACAGTTTGCAAAGCTTAACTTCAATCATGAAAGTGATCCTTTTTCTCTCATCCAAGCGAAAACACTCATTTTACAATAACTTGCGCTACGATTAAAATGCTATATAAGATATTTATTATATATTATTCGTTACAAACATAATTTTTACACAAAGGCTTAAACCAACAAATAAAAATAAGAAAAAAACTAAATGATAATGAAAACAAACATAAATAAAAAGACAAACTCAATCTTAAAGGGACTACTCTTGAATGTGTAAGGCCAAATTAATCCTTGTCCCCACAAAAGATATGAGTTCCCCACTCATATGTATGCAACATCCTAGTGTTATAATATTGAACCTTCTTCATGTGTATTCAACTTTTAGATCTGCTGAAAAGTGTTGGTGTCATCTATAACCTCTAAGTTTTAGAAATAGTTGGCGCTTCTGAAACTTTTCTCGGGGAAGCGACCAAAGCACATCTGGGTCTTCGTGTGTTGCCCGAAACTGTGAAAATCCACGATTTCACAGTCTTAAAATATAGTTGATTTATCTTATAACGAATTTGGGAATCTTTGGTTTATCATGTTATGACCTCTTTTACTATATAGGGCAAATCCCTACCAGTTTTTTTTGTTTTTTTTTAAAATAAAAATGTAGTGGGAGTAGTTGTAAGAAAGAAGCCAAAAGCGGTGAAATATTAGTTCGTTTACAAAAGCGGTAATAAACTAAATATTGTGGATTTCGGCGGACTAATATACTTTCTCTGATTAAATGTTGTATTGATGGACCGATAGTTGAGGTGAACTGTTTTGTTGCACTTCTTATGATGTTGATATGTATGTATAATACTTTTAAGAGAAGAAACACTTATTCGTAGAAAAACAAAACATGCATATTAATTTAAATCAAATGGCATGAATTTTACGACTGAGCATATATCTAGAATGTTTTTATATATCCATTTGATCTCATTCTAGATTTTCTCATTTATGTATAATTTTATTTATAAATTATTGTTATTAATCCAAGAAAATACAACCTCCAAATAAAGAAGAGTGCTAACAAATATGCCAATCTTTTTCAGTTTTGTAATGCCAACAAACTTCCATTGATTTTTTTTTTTTTTAAAGGCAAAAAAAGCCAAATTATAAAGAGGAGATGTACTCTTTTTTACCTTCTTTAAATTACGAGCATAATTCACTTTTTGCCTTGGAAGCTAAAACAGTTCCTCCGGAAGATTCTCTCTGTCTGTCGGTTCCACAAGAGATGATCACATACATTGCGTTACACGTTAAACTCAGTATGCTCAATTATGATTGCGAAAAAAACGTACTGAGGATTAGAAGTTGTATAAAGTCTGTTTTTGATTGGAATTGATTGAAACAACTTCCACCGACAAGTTCTATATATATGTAAACATGAAAACATTACAAAGAAAAGAAAAATCTCAAAACAAAAAAATGAAATGAAGGAAAAAAATAATAATATAGTATATGGTATCATTCAGTTTGCGAATGTGACACACATGATCTCCTTTATTGACGTTTAAGTTAGGGGGAAAAAAACAAGTCTTAAATGCATGCAATCGTATTCGCATTCAATTTACATTTTGCTTGTTATTACGAAAGTCAAAAACTAAGAAGCCTTGTGCCGTACGTTTACGTGTTCCAAAATTGAAAGAAAACATCATGTTTTTAATTCAGGGATAATGATACTCTAAGCATTACCTATAAAGATATGCATTTATCGCCACTATTTTGTTAAAACCATTTCTTTTAGTTGGAATGCAAACTTGCAATCAAAAGAACATCAATGTATTCTCCTTTTCTCTTGGTTGCTAAATATTGGACAACTTTTGACCTACATTATATAGTATTCTTGAAACAAGAGATTGGTTATTTTACTCCCACTTTTGTAATTTTTTTAGTTCACTAACTAAATTTTCTATTATATATTCTAGCACTATCCCACATTCCACACCATTCACTTTTGGCTGTTGGATACTTTCTCAGTTATTATTCCCTTTAATAAATACACGAATATATACAGTACAAAGGAAATTACAATTACAAACTCTTTATCTTTTTGCTCCGAATTCGCCAACTCTTTAACGAGCCTATCCACATTTTTTATCTTTTCATTAATTCCCCAAAACTCATTCGCTTTTTGTAACTTTAAAAAACAAAATCATCAACCGTTACGCCAACTTGCCCAAAGGACCATGTGTCCCCCACCATGCTGCCAAGTGCCAATTGGGAGCCAGCAATATAAACAGACGATCCAACTTTACACAAGTTAGATGCAGTGTCGTTTTCGTAAATCATACGAGATCCAAGCCCACTCTCGTATAACAACACATAACAACCTCCACCACATCACAATCCTCATATGTGTGAGACAGCCACGAGTCTCTTCTTATTGAACGCCGTGTCGGCAAAGGTTATAGTCACTTCTCTCTGACGCTTTTGTCGTCACGCTTTTAAATTATTTATTTAAAATAATTGACCCGAAACGGTGCGTTTTAAACTCACCGGCGCCGGAAAAACATGAGGAAGGAAGTTTTGCCGCCGGTGTTATCAACCACCACCGTCTGCTTCGAGAAGAAGCCATTAATAGCTACATTGCTAGCTCTCTCTCTCGTCATGATTATCTGGAACCTTCCTCCTTACTACCACAACCTCATCTCCACCGCTCGTCCCTGCTCCGCCGTCACCACCATCAACACCACAATACTCTCCTCATCAAATCTCACGGCGGCGGCGAATTTCACGGCCTCTCTCTCAACCACAACTGCTGCAGCTTCTCAGAAGTACGATTCGACCCCCTCAGATCCGAACAAACGCATTTTCCAACCGTTCGGAAACGCGGCGGCGCTATTCGTACTAATGGGAGCTTACCGCGGCGGTCCAACGACGTTTTCCGTTATCGGACTCGCGTCGAAGCCGATCCACGTTTTCGGGAAGCCATGGTACAAGTGTGAGTGGATATCAAACAATGGAACCTCGATTCGAGCTAAAGCACAGAAGATTCTACCAGATTGGGGATACGGACGAGTCTACACCGTCGTCGTCGTCAATTGCACATTCAATTCAAACCCTAACTCCGATAACACCGGAGGTAAGCTCATCCTCAACGCTTACTACAACGAATCTCCCAAACTCTTCGAACGATTCACTACGTTAGAGGAATCAGCCGGAATCTACGACGAATCTAAATACTCGCCGCCGTATCAGTACGACTACCTCTACTGTGGCTCGTCGCTGTACGGTAACGTGAGCGCGTCGCGTATGAGAGAGTGGATGGCTTACCACGCTTGGTTCTTTGGTGACAAATCGCATTTTGTATTTCATGATGCTGGTGGAGTGTCGCCGGAAGTTAGGAAGGTTCTTGAGCCGTGGATTCGAGCTGGGAGGGTTACGGTTCAGGATATTAGGGATCAGTCGCAGTATGATGGTTACTACTATAATCAGTTTCTTGTTGTTAATGATTGTTTGCATCGGTATCGATACGCTGCGAATTGGACCTTCTTCTTCGATGTCGATGAGTACATCTATTTGCCGCATGGGAATACACTTGAATCTGTGCTCAATGCGTTCTCGGTTAACACGCAGTTCACGATTGAGCAGAATCCAATGTCTAGTGTTCTTTGCTTAAATGACTCCTCTCAAGATTATCCCAGGTACTAATTTCAACCTCAAAAACACTTTTATAATGCAATTGGAATCGACATGTTTAGTGATAGGAATTTGGAATATTGCTGGATGGCTTTATGGGCATTGTTCTGTCTTTAGATTAGATGATACTATAAAAGCAAAGAAGTCAAAAGCTAATTATTAGGATCGGACTTTGATTCAATTCTCGTAGTGTCTGATGAAAAGGAACACACTTTCACTTATGATGGATGTTTTGAGCATGTCCTGTCTTTAGATTAGATGATACTATTAGGATCGAATCTAGAAATTAGCTTTCACTTTGATTCAATTCTTGATGTTTCCTGGATATAAAGAGGTGATGAAAAGGAACACACTTGTTTCTTGTATTTGTGGGGGATTTTTCAGGCAATGGGGATTTGAGAAGTTGTTATTTAAGGATTCAAGAACAAACATACGACGCGACAGGAAATATGCGATCCAAGCGAAGAACGCATTTGCCACAGGAGTTCACATGTCTGAAAACATAGTAGGCAAAACACTACACAAGACAGAGACAAAGATCCGTTATTACCATTACCATAACACCATAACTGTGCATGAGGAGCTTTGCAGAGAGATGTTACCTAATTCAGCCAAGAAGAAGGTGACATTGTACAATAAGCTTCCGTATGTGTACGACGACAATATGAAGAAGCTAGTGAAGACGATTAAAGAGTTTGAGCAGAAAAAACTTGGGACGGATGTGAAGAATTTCTCATGACCAAGATATATAACATAATCTCTCTAATAAGCATTTTGTCTATAAAGGTATAGTTGTTTCTGTTTACTTGTATCATTTTTCGTTCTGTTTTGTCCTCTTTTACTATTTCATTAATGACTTTAATCAATATATTTTTTTTTAATTAGTTGTGTCTTCTTTTGTTATGTTGACTCTTACTAATTGATATCAGAGTCACTCGAGACCTTGGACATACGAAACATCGTTGGTTTTTCTCTTTTGTCGTAAGACAATAATTGATTTAGCTAAATAAAGATTTTTAAAATCAATGATTCATTCGATGAGACTAAACTAGTAGGAACTGTATAAAATAATATATAAAGCAATTAATCCAAAAGCTAGTTCTTAGTATTAGATCTGGAAATTAGTTGTCATTGTGATTCAATATTTAGGCAAACCATAGGTAGGTTCTGATGTTTGTGAATAATAAGGTCATGAAAAGGAACAAACTTTGATTCTTCGTCCCTTCTGGTATGACTATGATTATACATGAAAGTTTATGGGTTGACTGTTATTTCTTGTTTTCATTTAAATGAAATTCTCGTGACCAGATAACATAATCCAATCTTAGGATGTGACTCTTTCTGATAAGCATTTTATGTAGTGATATTGTTTTTTTTTTTTTGGTATCATTTTGGTTTTGTTTCTCCTCTTAAGATTCTACTTCTCATTGGAAGAATATGATTTCTTCTGAAGTACAAAAGACTACTGAAGCAACATGCCAAGATCTAAATAAAATATATCTATCATATCTTCTTATAACTTTGTTTTACAATGTGGTAGTTATTTTATCTCTTACCTTAAATTTTTAGCCTGATGGTCCTTATCTCTAAAATCTAAATACTTGTTATTGACATTAAGAACCAAAAATGAACTAGTTGCCAAGAGAGCCGGAATGAAGAAGCTCATCAGAAGGCTCCCAATCGATGGAGGAGGAGACAATCATCGAAAGCGTGGTTAGAACCTGAGCGACAGTTGGGCGCGAGTTAAGATCAGTTGCGACACAGCTCTTGGCAAGCTGAGCCATGGTGTAAGCCAGCTCCAACGGATACTCATTCCCTAGAGATGGATCCATGAACTCTTTTAGCTTCTCTCTCACATTCTCTCCTCCAAGGACATTGTTTATCACTTTACACAACATTTCCACCTCTTCTTCTTCTTCTCCTTCCTTCTTCTTCTTATGTATCGTCACTGCTTCTCTCCCTGAAAGAAGCTCAAGAACCACAACTCCGAAAGCAAACACGTCTAGCTTCGCAGTTATGACTCCGTTCTCCACATACTCTGGAGCTAAGTAGCCTTGTGTTCCTTCAACATGTCTTGTTAACTGAAGATCAAGATCACCTTCGTCCAGAATCCTCGCTACCCCGAAATTGGCAATCTTGGCTCTGAAATTAGAATCAAGAAGTATGTTTGTGGATTCCAAGTTCTTGTGGATATGAGGTGGGGTTATGTAGTTATGAAGGTAATCTAATGCCTCTGCCACATCCCTCGCAATTTCAACTCTCTGTTTCCATGTCAGAGTCTTCTTATCCGATGAGTGAAGCCAATCACTGATCGATCCGTTGTCCGAATACTCGAAAACAAGGTACGAGGTCCCTTCCCGGATACAGAAACCGGATAAACGGATGATATTAGAATGATTTAGCTTCTTCAAAAGATTGATCTCGGAGGAGGAAACATCTCCTTTGATTACTTTCACGGCCGCATCGTCTCCGTTGATCGTAGCGCGATAAACAGAGCCTTTGATTCTGTTTGCGTCGCTGAAATTGGAAGTAGCGGATTGAAGATCATGGAATCTGTAAACCGTTAAGGATTCGATTGCGGATTTTAAACCAAAAGCTTCTGATGAATTGGATAAATCGATTGACCATTGCGTCGTTGTTGTTGGAAGAGATTGTTTGGTTGACGAATCAGTGAGCTTGTTCTGTTCCGGCAAGGACGACTTCTTCTTCGACCTTCGTTTGTAGAAGCAGAGAGCTAAGATCGAGATTAAGAGAAGCAAACCAGCTCCGATTCCAATTCCGATGTAAATCCATTTGTGAGAAAAAGAAGAAGATCCCGGAGGTTCAACAGGCGGCGTAGCAACAACAGGCGGAGGAGGAGGAGGAGGAGGAGGCGACGGAGATATCTGGGTTTTGGTAGGTTCAGTTCTGAGAGGAACAAGAACCGGCGTGAAGAAGTAGATTTTATCTGATGTAAGCTCGTTACCTTCGGTTATGGCGGCGGATGTGCTTTTGAACCTATCGGCGATAACGGAGATACTATCTCCCTCGGCGACTAAGTAAGTCAACAGATATTTAAATCCGGCGGCGGTTTGTTTCGCGGTGGGGCAAGCACATCGGAGAGGAACAAGGAGGTTTAATCCGGGGGTTAGTTCTCTCTCGCCGTAACGGTTCTGTGACATCATGGCTTGACACGTGGATAAAGCTTGGTAAGTATCGTTAGCCACTGAGAAATAGGTTTCGTCTCCTCTGTTGCCGGAGAGTTTGTAAGTGGCGTTGTGCTGGTAAAATCCTCCGCCGGAGGAGGAGCAGGAGCAAGTGGCTGGGACTACGACTAATTGACGGGTGGGGATTGTGGTGTTGACGGTGGGGAGTTCGTTGATTGATCGGATCTCTGTGGCGGAGACGTTTAGGAGTTTGGCGATTGAGTCCGCCGTGTTGTACGGTGGTTGAGACCAGAAAGTGAGGTAAGAGCGGCATGAGGTTGGGCCGTTACAAGTGAATCCGTTGGTTATGTTGTCGAAAGTGCGGACCTGGCAGGCGAGCTGGTGGTTGTTGACGTACGGTTGCTGAGCTTTCGCCGGTGACGCCGCGAAGAGGAGGAGAAGGAGGAGGAATAAGGTGGAGAGGGAGAGCGCGTGGAGTGTACGCGCAGCCATGGCGGTGTTTTGATTTGATTTTGAAGAGAGCGCTTTGAGCTTCTCCTGAATTTTAACATTGGATCTGATTAAACCAAAGGAGACGGCGAGGACTTTATTAGTCAAACAGAAACGCGTCGTGTGTGTTGACTTTCTCGACGTTTTCTCATTGGTCCTTAAACCTGTTAAAATGCAAAAGATAATTGTGGGGAAATTTGGTACGTCTTCGTAATTTTCTAAAGTATTGACCGGGTCAGTAAATTTGTTTTGTTATCAGTTGGAAGCTGAAACAAAAGTAATGACGATGCTAAAATGCCCTTAAGCTACGTTATAGCTTTCTCATGGACTCAAAGCTGGTCTTGGATCTTTCTGTGAAAGAGAGTCGAGCGACAATACGTGCTCTAAACTTTTCAAGTATCAGTAGAAACCAAAACTTTAGAGCTGAAGCCTTAGCAAGGAAGCCAAATTGCATACTCATCATGACTTATATTTTGGAACCATTTGTAATGTGATCTTTCCAACACTTTTGTACTAGTCTTCAAATTTATTGAAAATGAAGTTGGATGACAACAAACAACATTTGAGGAGATTTCTGATACGAGAAAACTATTACGATTTGGCGATCCCACCAACGCTGGCTGCACAACTTTTTGATGAATATTAACTGGTTAACGACAGGGTTTAGTCAATTCTTCGCCATTTGTAAACTTCTAAGCGGTATGGCCCTGTTCCGGGAAGGAAAGATATTCCATTTGGTTTGTGGTATGATGTTGGAAAGTCTAACCGGCACCACAATTTTCTCATCATTCACCTCAACGAAAGATTTAATTATAACAAATTCGAAATGAAAACTATCCGGACTGAAAATCCATGGATTTCTTACTTCAAACGAATTGGCGATGAGTAGATTAAACACCCAGCTAGTTTATGTAGTATTTTTTGGGGACTGGTGCAACAATTTACCATAAACGAACCTGCAAACTAGTTAGTTAAAATAAAGACCCAACTATCAAAGTGATCCATGAACATGACTTTTGGATGCCGAACTGACGATCCTAAAGGTTTACCAAAGAACTTGCAAACACATAACATATGGTTCCTATGGATACAAAATCAAATAAAGACTTCATTAACACACACACCAAATTGAATCAATCCGAAGGTAAAGCAGAGAACAGACCAAACCCATCTGACCAACTCATAGAACATCCAAGATAAGGACACTAAAAGCATATTGCCCCGTGGAGGGAAGAATTTCAATAAAATACATAACAAAAGAAACATAGGTTCATAGTCAAACGAATCATATGATATAAAAAGACAATTAATCCCGGGATGATAAGGTTTCCGTTTGCAATTGAACTAAAGAACCCGACATACTTTCTTAACATGGCACGAGATAATCACCCATCCTTGTGGTAGAACACAACTATAAAAGAATAAGCCCCAACAAAATAATTGCAAAGACCCCAAAAGATGCAAGTGAATGCATCTCACCAATTAAAAGGGTAAATACAGATTCGAATCCAACGTATATAAGTTTCCAGCATCAGTTTCAAACCGGCAAACTTCAAAAAGTTACTAATCATGAAACCAACTGGTGCCAAATTGTACAGACTAATGGGGTAATGTAAGAACATTGAGCGTCAAAACAAAGTTTCAGATCCGTTCTCAGCCTCACAATGCATATAAAATCCTTCACAGATGGTTGGGTAACAAAAAAAAGTTTCCATCTTTTATTCGTTGTAAGTGACAACTATAGTGTCTATACATGATCTTTAGCTATAGGAAACCTGACAAAACTGTAGAAGCTAACATACAACCAGATGTTCAAACTTACAGAAAATTCAATCCTGTGGCTTATCAGTTCTGTTCTTGTTTCCATAAATCAAACCAGTAACCTACAAATAGCATAAAAACCACTGATATGAGAAACAACATCCTAACGAAAAAATCGCAAAATGATGTATATTCGAAATTGACCTGAGGATCAGCGATTGGTTTCCTCTTCTCAACGTATTGATTTGGATCAGCCATTGCAAGAGCTGCCCTAGCCTAAATCAAAACAAGAGACAACCCAGAAAATGAAATTGGAGATGATTCCAAAAACATTTAACTTTTTGGATGTGGAAATCAAAATTGGTACCTCTTGTTCTTTTTTAAGATCTTGAGCTGGCTTAATCCAGAGAAAATAGGCAATAGTTCCGGCGACGACCCAAGAAGCGGCACTCTGACCTCCTCTAAGACCTCCCATGGAATTACCGATGAAAGACCTCACGTTCCCAGTTGATCTTCTCCAGCTGCTAGCCATTGATTGATGCCCCTATACGACTGGTCTACGGTTCTTCTAAAGCCTTTGTGGATCTCTTCTCCGAGATTGGGATTGCTTGAGTTTGATGATGATTCGATATGGAATTGAAAGAACAGTAAAGCAGCGATTTGATTTGATCCGCATTTGCTTGGTGAACACTGCCAATACTAAACCGGTCTCCAAGACGGTTAGTCTATTTTGTTTGTGATTGACATCATGCGGCTGTAATTTCTCCACGTTGCACTAAGAGATCCGATGTGTAATATGTTATGGGCCGGAAAAAATTATTTGGCCCATGGATTTTGAATTTGGTAAATGATATTGAGGAAAACTCTGTCATTAATTTTAAATTGGCAACATTTGTTTTTATATGTTTTGCAGCATTAATGAATATTTTGAATGTAAATTGTTTATGCTTTATTAGTGTTTTATGGTTTGATGTTGTTTTTCATATGTAGAACCAAAACTGAGGTTTTTTTTTTGGTTAACTACTTGAGAGAAGTTTTTAGATGATAAGGGAGTTTATACTTAGTACGATATATGATGTATTGGATATTCTAATAGTATTAAATTAAGACAGACAGTACATATTACAAGAGCTCAAACATGTCTCTGTTCAAGTGTCAATCCGAATAATATTTTGAAGTTGCAAGAGCATATAAATAGTCCTAGGATTTATTCCGTAGTGTGCCAAATTGGGTGAATCACTGTATTGAGGTTATAAAACTTCTTCTGATTGCATTTTGCATGAATGAAAAATTTAAAGTTGAGCCCAAAGATAAAGGACTGACAAAGTGGATATATTCGTGATGAAGAAACTCATATCTTTTATAATATAACTTATAAGTCATTTTACATCTAATTTCCATTTTTTATTTTTGTCACATGGCAAAATTTTAATTTTTACATTTTCACGATTGTCATATTTTTTAAATTTTAGCTTTTTTTTTTTTAAATTATTTTTTATCACCATATTTTTATTATTAACTAAATATTATAAAAAAATACAAATTATATAAAAGTTTGTACAGATAAAAGAGTGACAGCGATATTCGAGGTTATGATAACGAAGATAAATGAGGATTGCGGAGGCAGATGGTCAAACAGCTGGCACTTGGACAAGATCTCTTAGCCGATTATAATAAGATCTTGTTCTTTACTCTGGGTAGATATCAAGAGATCGAAAATGGCGGTTGTGCAGAAAGGAAAGGTTTGTGTAACCGGTGCAGGAGGGTTTCTGGGTTCGTGGGTCGTAGATCTTCTCCTCTCTAGGGATTACTTCGTCCATGGCACTGTCAGAGACCCTGGTACTTCACTTTCTCTCCTTTTTAACACCCCATCTGTAAAGTATCCACCTTTATTCTCTCTGATCTCTATTTGATCGGAATATTATCCGAATGTGTAGCTCACCTGTCTGTGGCCAAAGTTGACTTTTTTCGTATCATTTCGAGGGTTAGATTCGCCAGTTTCTGTCTGCGGACAGAAGATTTAGCTCTTGAGTTTGTTTTATTTTTTCAAATCACTTTAGTTGCTTCTCTTCTTATAGTGTTTCTTCTCATGAAGAGTTTGACATGGTTCATGTTATAGATAATCAGAATTATGCTCATTTGAAGAAGCTCGAAAATGCTGGTGACAAACTCAAGCTCTTCAAGGCTGATTTGCTGGACTACGGCTCTCTTCAATCTGCTATTGCAGGCTGCAGTGGCGTCTTCCATGTCGCATGCCCGGTTCCACCATCTTCAGTTCCAAATCCAGAGGTGAGGATTTCATAGCTATAATCCCTCATTGGCTATATGTATTTTACACTGTCTGTCTCACTCTGCTTCCACTGTTTTTGCAGGTAGAAATGATCGCACCTGCTGTGGATGGCACACTGAATGTGCTTAAGGCATGCATTGAAGCTAATGTTAAGCGTGTTGTGTATGTTTCCTCTGTAGCTGCACTTTTCATGAACCCACTGTGGTCAAAAAATCAAGTATTAGATGAGACCTGTTGGTCTGACCAGGATTATTGCAAGAAAACTGAGGTTAATGCATATTGAATCCCTCATCTCACTTGTTAAATTTCACATTTTTTTTCAAATCTGACTTTAGTCCCTCTGGCAGGAATGGTATTCTCTATCAAAGACACGAGCAGAAAGTGAAGCTTTTGAATTTGCAAAACAAACCAGACTTGATCTCGTCAGTGTTTGCCCTACCATTATCTTGGGACCTATACTGCAGCAGCACACAGTAAATGCTAGTAGCCTGGTTCTTCTGAAGCTTCTTAAAGGTATAAACAAGCCTCATCCCATCTAGGATTGTTAGAAGCAACTTGGTATATGAGTTGGTCTTGATTTTACTTGAGTGTGTTGCAGAGGGGTTTGAATCAAGTGATAACCAAGAACGTTATTTGGTAGATGTGCGTGATGTGGCTCAAGCTTTACTCTTGGTTTATGAGAAAGCAGAAGCTGAAGGAAGATACATCTGCAAATCCCACATGGTTAAAGAACAAGAAGTCGTTGAGAAGCTGAAGAGTCTTTATCCAAATTACAACTACCCAAAGAGGTAAGCAAACAACAGCACATCTCTCTGCTCAATTTTGTACACTCAAAAGTCAAAACCATCCTTGACGATTTGATTGAAAACCTTTAAACCTTAATAAGCTGTTTTTGTTACCTACGTCAATAAACAATGTCACTTACCTTTAGATCAGTGTCTGAAGTTTCTTCAAGCTCTTAATTTTAATCCAAGCTCTACTCATCCAATGTCAGATACATCGAAGCGGAAGAAAGGGTGAAGGTGAGTTCAGAGAAATTGCTGAAGTTAGGTTGGACTTACCGGCCGTTGGAGGAAACACTTGTGGACTCGGTAGAGAGCTACCGAAAATTTAAGCTTGTGGACTAAAACCTTGGAAAGAAGAGGAAAAAAAATGTTTTGGTCATATTCTTGGCTCCATGTGTTAAGTGTTCTCATCTGCAATGCACACACTCTCTCTCAACTTTTACTCAATAGTAAGAGTTGCGCACATATTTGCTTTTGTGTACTTATCTGCAAAATTGCAAATGGTGTTGCTTTCCAGTTTCCAGAGGAACATAATCAACTTTTCCACTTTTCTCTGTTTATGAATTGGTTTAAATTGATAGTGTATGCCCAAGTGTTTAAACAAGAATACATATCTTATTCCGGTTTAATGATGAAACTAGTTCATAATTGGCTCAATCACTTGTCACCACCAGTTAACTAAAACCGGTCTGGTATACTATCAGATGGGCAAATAAACCAACATATTATAATCGGTCTATTATTAAGTTACTTGGACCGGACTCGGATCTGGATATGTACTTGATATATTTAAAAGAGAAGTACAAATTAAAAAATATCCAAAATTATTAATTTAAAAGAGAAGTACAAATTAAAAAATATCCAAAATTATTAGTTTAATTACTTCAATTGCCACTCAATTATGGTATTAGGAGTCAATTAATTGAAATTGAAAAGGGTAAAAATGAGTTATCGCAAAAAAATTAAAAAGATCCAATTACAAGCAAAGGATCCGCGTGTTTAGCAATGGATCAAAATTGGATCCTTAATTATGAAAACCCAAACCTTTTAAATTATCGGTTTATTCTCGGTTAACTATAACAAAGAAATAATTTATGGCATATTCTCTAACATATTCGATCACATATTCGATAAAAATATGATTACCTAAACCAAATCATCTACAATCTTTTTCAAATCGATTTTGTTATATAACGATTTCCTAATTTTTCCTTAAACATTACTATCATTCATTGTGAATAAACTAAAAATCTTTTTTCATTATAAGTATCTTTGATTTTCTACTTCCTCTCCAAGATATTCTTAAATTACCTCAACAATAAACCTAGACGCCTAACCTTCTCTATAAATAACAAACTTTACTCGACTAGAAGACTCATCAAACAAATATCTCTTTTATCTGATTCCAAACTTTACTCGACTCTAGCAATGGCTCAATCACAAGCAATATTCAGAGATGTCAAGCCGTAACAATGGCAAGGTATATTCATAAGATAATCTTTGTTCTTAATTCAAATTTTAATTTTTATGTTTGATAGTCTGTCTTTTATAATCACATATCTACATTAACGTGAGTATATCTTAATCCTCATTAGTACTATACCATTATAATCCACAATGTTTTTTTCTTTTCTCATAATACTTTTTTGATTTTTGTAGACATTGGTGGACAAATCATGAATGTTAGCGAAGTTAAAACTATGCCTTCAGATGGAAAAGAAAACAAAGATTTTCAACTAATCAATAATTACCTTGAGGAAGATCACATGCGCTGAAATTATATTTTCATCTATAGCATTTTAATCAAACAACCATACCACTTCCAATCTATAGGACTAGGACATAAAGCAGTCATTTATAAATATTCTTATCATGTCTATAAATATACGTATTAGAACATTTATCCACTTAATTTTACTTAATCCTAAGTTTGTTTATATAAGGGATAAGTAGAGGCACTAACCTTTTTCATGTGTTTTATATGAAACCGATATTGCTTCTTAATCATTTTAATTTTACAAACTTGATTATGTCCGATAAGTGAGGCACTAACCTTTTTCACTTAAACCGATATTGTTTTAATTTTAACACTCTCATCTGAATCATTATTTTAGAAGCTCTCACTTACGACAATGTTGTTCTCCCGTTTGAGAACATACTATCAATCTCTTATAAAGCTCTGTGATTATATAATCATTGATGTTAGTTATGGTCCATGTTTATAAAAAGTTTAGATATGTGATAGACAAGAAAATTACAATAAATTGGGTTTCCAAATCAAATGTTCGAGATATATCATTCTCTTAATAATTTAATAGGAATTTCACATACTTCATAAGATTGGGTCTCATATCAAGCTTGGAAGTTGGATCTGCATAATCTTGAAGGTACACTATAGAAGTAATGAGAACAAGCATTTCAAAAGACTAACCTTTTGTCAAAAGATAGAACTTACATTACCAATGTCCTGACGACCACTTCTTAGATGAAGACTCATCTTTTAAGTGAATTTTGGACTTATCCTACATAATAATTATTTTGCATTCTCCACCACCACTTTGACGTTTCTTCTTGGAAGCATTCAAATAAATAAACATATAACATTAGATTGGAAAATCAATCAAGGAAAGAAAGAGAACTCTCAAAATGTTTAAAGAGATGAAAACTTACAGATTACTTATTCAAGTAATTCTGGTCGATCATGAGCTAGACTAAGCGACGAAAAATTCATCTGAAAAAACCGACAAGAAATCGCTTTTTGAAACAAAATGAAACTGGAATCTGAGGAGTAACCAATCTTGGAGAAAGATTAGAGTAGGTCTATCCATTCAGGTAACCATTGGTGATGAGAAGGGACAAAATCGACAACGGATACCCGGAATTGTTGAGTGTAGAATAGCCCGAGAAGTATCTTGGGGCTAAGCGGCGGTAAATACATGATTGGATGAAGAGAACATTGATCGGTTGATCCAATGGAGGAAGAGGCTAGGAAACGGCTGGCGATGGAAATGACGAAGATTGGTTAAGGGGTCGATGTTGAGGCCACATAGGAGGAAAAGAGGAGGAGGAGAGAAGAAAGATATGAGTTTGGTGGTATTGTTCATCGTTGCTCCACTTTAACGGTGGCTTTGGGTTATTTCTCCGTTCGGCGGAAGATAGAAATCAGATGAAAATGTTCTGATTATTTTTTCCCCATCACAAAATAAATTATATCCTATATTATATTCATATAATTTATATGATAATTTAGAAAAATTGTTTTTTGCTCTCGCTTAGATTCATATTGGGAAAATTTTATTGTTTTACCTTTTAAATTATAAATTAAACAATATTTTAATATTAGTTTTTAAATTAAAATTACAAATATTATGATACACAAATTACATATGTTACTCGAAAATAATTTATTTATTGTTAAATAACAAGTCTTATTATTCACAATTTATAAATATTTACAAATTGATTAGAAATATTTATAAGTGTTGAAATAATATTTATAATTTATATTTATATATATATAAAAGAATTTTAAACGGGTCGTGTACTTTTCTGTTTTTTTAAACGGTCGTGTACTCTAATTTGGATCTTTTGCTTAGTCGGATCCATATCAAAAGATCTGCATCTTTTTAAACGGGTCATGTACTTTTGTGTTCTTTTTTTTGGCATGGATGTTCTTGACTCGCATCGACTTTAACTTACAATTGACTAAAATTTTTAATCTCTTTTAACACCTATAATTAAATATGTAATTGTAATACTAAATTACACATATACCACAAGTTAAATTTAGAAAATACTAAAAATTAAAATTATATACATTTACAATTATGTTAACTAACAAAATTTCAACAAATTAGAAACCTATTTTTAAAATTATAAAAAATACTTAATACATTGACAATTATTATATGAAAACGGGTTAAGTACTAGTATTATAATAAAAGAGAGAGCGATATTCGAGGTTATGATAACGAAGATAAATGAGGATGGTGCGGAGACAGATGGTCAAACAGCTGCCACTTGGACAAGGAAGAAGAAGCAAATTCAAGAATCATCTCTTAGCCGATTTTAATAAGATCTTGTTCTTTACTCTGGGTAGATATCAAGAGATCGAAAATGGCGGTTGTGCAGAAAGGAAAGGTTTGTGTAACCGGTGCAGGAGGGTTTCTGGGTTCGTGGGTCGTAGATCTTCTCCTCTCTAGGGATTACTTCGTCCATGGCACTGTCAGAGACCCTGGTACTTCACTTTCTCTCCTTTTTAACACCCCATCTGTAAAGTATCCACCTTTATTCTCTCTGATCTCTATTTGATCGGAATATTATCCGAATGTGTAGCTCACCTGTCTGTGGCCAAAGTTGACTTTTTTCGTATCATTTCGAGGGTTAGATTCGCCAGTTTCTGTCTGCGGACAGAAGATTTAGCTCTTGAGTTTGTTTTATTTTTTCAAATCACTTTAGTTGCTTCTCTTCTTATAGTGTTTCTTCTCATGAAGAGTTTGACATGGTTCATGTTATAGATAATCAGAATTATGCTCATTTGAAGAAGCTCGAAAATGCTGGTGACAAACTCAAGCTCTTCAAGGCTGATTTGCTGGACTACGGCTCTCTTCAATCTGCTATTGCAGGCTGCAGTGGCGTCTTCCATGTCGCATGCCCGGTTCCACCATCTTCAGTTCCAAATCCAGAGGTGAGGATTTCATAGCTATAATCCCTCATTGGCTATATGTATTTAACACTGTCTGTCTCACTCTGCTTCCACTGTTTTTGCAGGTAGAATTGATCGCACCCGCTGTGGATGGCACACTGAATGTGCTTAAGGCATGCATTGAAGCTAATGTTAAGCGTGTTGTGTATGTTTCCTCTGTAGCTGCACTTTTCATGAACCCACTGTGGTCAAAAAATCAAGTATTAGATGAGACCTGTTGGTCTGACCAGGATTATTGCAAGAAAACTGAGGTTAATGCATATTGAATCCCTCATCTCATTTATTAAATTTCACATTTTTTTTCAAATCTGACTTTAGTCCCTCTGGCAGAATTGGTATTGTCTGTCAAAGACACGAGCAGAAAGTGAAGCTTTTGAATTTGCAAAACAAACCAGACTTGATCTCGTCAGTGTTTGCCCTACCCTTGTCTTGGGACCTATACTGCAGCAGCACACAGTAAATGCTAGTAGCCTGGTTCTTCTGAAGCTTCTTAAAGGTATAAACAAGCCTCATCCCATCTGGGATTGTTAGAAGCAACTTGGTATATGAGTTGGTCTTGATTTTACTTGAGTGTGTTGCAGAGGGGTTTGAATCACGTGATAACCAAGAACGACATTTGGTAGATGTGCGTGATGTGGCTCAAGCTTTACTCTTGGTTTATGAGAAAGCAGAAGCTGAAGGAAGATACATCTGCACATCCCACATGGTTAAAGAACAAGAAGTCGTTGAGAAGCTGAAGAGTCTTTATCCAAATTACAACTACCCAAAGAGGTAAGCAAACAACAGCACATCTCTCTGCTCAATTTTGTACACTCAAAAGTCAAAACCATCCTTGACGATTTGATTGAAAACCTTTAAACCTTAATAAGCTGTTTTTGTTACCTACGTCAATAAACAATGTCACTTACCTTTAGATCAGTGTCTGAAGTTTCTTCAAGCTCTTAATTTTAATCCAAGCTCTACTCATCCAATGTCAGATACATCGAAGCGGAAGAAAGGGTGAAGGTGAGTTCAGAGAAATTGCTGAAGTTAGGTTGGACTTACCGGCCGTTGGAGGAAACACTTGTGGACTCGGTAGAGAGCTACCGAAAATTTAAGCTTGTGGACTAAAACCTTGGAAAGAAGAGGAAAAAAAATGTTTTGGTCATATTCTTGGCTCCATGTGTTAAGTGTTCTCATCTGCAATGCACACACTCTCTCTCAACTTTTACTCAATAGTAAGAGTTGCGCACATATTTGCTTTTGTGTACTTATCTGCAAAATTGCAAATGGTGTTGCTTTCCAGTTTCCAGAGGAACATAATCAACTTTTCCACTTTTCTCTGTTTATGAATTGGTTTAAATTGATAGTGTATGCCCAAGAGTTTAAACAAGAATACATATCTTATTCCGGTTTAAACAAGAATACATATCTTATTCCGGTTTAATGATGAAACTAGTTCATAATTGGCTCAATCACTTGTCACCACCAGTTAACTAAAACCGGTCTGGTATACTATCAGATGGGCAAATAAACCAACATATTATAATCGGTCTATTATTAAGTTACTTGGACCGGACTCGGATCTGGATATGTACCTGGATTAGAACCGGACCCAGCTCGTTTTTGCGCCGCTCGGTAACTAAGTTTTCTCTTCTTATCTTCCTTCTCCGGCGAAGTAGCGTTAGTTGAACTGAGTCATGGCCATGAAAGCTCCCGATTCCGGCGGATCTGGGGAAATCCTCCCGATTACTCCCTCTCTCTCCGAAATTACGTCCGGAGTCACCGCAGCTTCGCAGTCGACTCAACCGCCGTCTTCTTCTTCCGATATCGATACAATCTACGTACCAAGCTACTCCCGTAAGTCTGCAAACGCCGAGAAATCTTCGATTTAACTTTTGTTTCTTCTTCACTGTTTCTTATGGATTTTTGTACTCGTGCCATTGATTTGACCAATTAGGTTGGTTTTCATGGACTGACATCGACGAATGCGAGGTCCGGTCGCTACCGGAGTTCTTCAGTTCGAGATCGTCATCCAAAAACCCTAGGTTTTACCTGTATTTAAGGAACGCAATCATTAAGCAGTACAGAGACGCCCATCCTCGGAAGATTAGTTTCACTGACGTTCGGAGAACTCTCGTTAGTGATGTTGTCTCTATTCGTCGCGTATTTGATTTCCTTGATTCATGGGGGCTTATCAACTATACTAGCTCCGCCTCTGCTAAGCCGCTCAAGTGGGACGAAAAGGAAGCCGGGAAATCCGCCGGAGATACTGCTTCTGAGACTCCCACAACTGTCAAAGAAACTGCCAAGAGAATCTGCAATGGCTGCAAATCGATTTGCAGTATAGCTTGTTTCGTCTGTGATAAGGTTTGTAATCTTTTTTTGTGGGCATAGAGTTTGTAACTTGATGATGGCACTTGGAATATGCTAATATCAAAGCCTATACTTATGAAACTATGTACTTTTTTTCTTTTCAGTATGACTTGACATTGTGTGCGAGGTGTTATGTCCGTGGTAACTATAGAGTTGGTATTAACTCCTCAGAGTTTAAGCGTGTTGAGATTAGTGAGGAGTCAAAGACAGTGTGGGCCGAAAAGGAAATTCTGCTGCTGCTGGAAGCTGTTATGCACTATGGAGATGATTGGAAGAAGGTTGCACCGCATGTTACTGGTAGAACAGAGAAGGATTGTGTTTCTCAGTTTATCAAGCTTCCGTTTGGGGAACAGTTTGTAAAAGAGTCTGACTCTGAGGATGGGTTAGAGACGTTTGATCAGATCAAGGGCCCTGCTGTTCTTGAATCTGGAGGAAGTGATAAAGACGGTTCTTCTCCCTATAAGCGGATGAGATTAACACCTCTTGCAGATGCAAGCAACCCAATAATGGCTCAGGTTCGAAATTCACTACAATCTGACTATATGTGTTCTCTCTCTATCTAGGTTAATCTATTTGTGTCAAGTGTTCAACATGCATGAATATTATAACTTTTTGCGGACAAAGTACAGCCAACGTTCTTAATAATTTAGTCAATTGTGTTGTTAGGCTGCTGAAAAATATTCCAGTGTCTGCACTGGGCTGTGTCATGACTTGCATAAATGTCTTTTAAAGACTCTAGAGTTAGAACACCTTGTGGCCTTCCTTTAAATTATTGAACTCTACTATTATTGAATTCTAGGTGACATATAAGGGCATTCAGGAATTATATACGTATTAGAGTACTGTGTTACTTGTAGTACATCTCAATTGTTATGCTTCATTTTTTACTCTGAATGAGATTCTTTATATCATGTCATCTCCAGGCTGCGTTTCTTTCAGCCTTGGCGGGCACAAAAGTTGCAGAATCAGCAGCTCGAGCGGCAGTGACAGCTTTATCTGATATAGACTACGAGGCTGACAAAAATTCCAGTGGAGACCCAAATCGACAAGGTATCAAAGACCAAGCTGTCTCTATTTGCAGTTCAGTTCTGTCCCAAGCCAAACCCACTAGTGACATTTTTTTTTTCTGATACACAGAGGCCAATGCTGCATCGAGTGGTGAAACCACTAGAAACGACTCTGAAAGAGCTTGGGCTGATGCGAAATCTCTGATCCAGAAGGAAGAGCAGGAGGTAGAAGGAGCCATTAGAGAGATTATAGAAGTGGAGGTCAGTAACAATCTCCAAGTTCCCATAAACTATTTTTTGTGTGTGGTTATGCTTAATTTTGATTGATGTTGGGAAAAACTAAATTGTAACAGATGAAGAAGATTCGAGATAGGATTGTACATTTCGAGAAATTGGATTTGGAAATGGAGAGAAGTCGGAAACAATTGGAGGAGATGAAGAATCTGCTTTTCACTGATCAATTAAACATTTTCTTCCACACAAGAAAAGCCCGGAAATCAGAAGATAGAGTAGAGTGTTAGAACTTAGAAGTTAGAACGCACTTAAAATCGGAACTGTTATTTCTTCTTTGATTCTTGCCTTGTTAAGAAGATGTCTCGTATTGTAGTTTCCTTGAGATAAGTGTGGTAACAAAATGAGATGAGATCGAAATGGTGGTATAGAAGTCAAACCGAGTTCCAACTGCAACGAGGTATAAATTTTCACATCAAAACCGAACTAATGGTATGCTGAGGGCTTAAATGGTATTGCAACTGCAACTAAGTATAAATTTATCTTACTCTACAATAACAAATATATCGACACTGAGGGCTTAAATAGTATACAACTATTTTACGCTTTCACGTTTAGAAAACATGATTCTGCTGATACATACCATTTATAAAAACTGCTAAATTATAAAATATAAAAAATGATAAGTGATTTTTCAATTTATCCCTCACATTTTAAAATTATAACTAAGTTAGAGAAAGTTCACCATCTATTAAATAGTAGCTTTTTGACGTATTAAAAAGAAGTTAATTTTATTTCGCTATTTCATAATTCAGTTATCCCGCTATTCAGTTGTTAATCTAACATATCAGTCAAGTCTTAAACTCTTTTATTTTTTTTAAAGTCTAACTGAACCTTTCTAATTTTATATATACCATCACAAGTCAAAAAAACAAAACTAAATTTGCTCTTTTAGAAGCAATAAAACTTAACAGGTTTTTGGAAAAATCCGATATAGAAAACAGAAAATTAAAAATTTCTCACCAAATAAGTTAGTGTTCAAATGTTGTTAAGTTACCAAAATCGTTTATGTATCTTAGCAAAATGCTATATTTTTCTGCCTTCTTCATTCAGAAACCAAACCATATTTATTAATTTATTGAAACTGTGCGCTGTAAAAGATTTTTATATTTATTTAACTAAAAAATTTAATATGATATCCATTGTTGGTAAATATAAATTCTAAAATTTTTTTGGGAAGAAAGAAACATTTACATGTTAAATTAAAAGATAAACTAAAATAAATTATGTACGTCTATATACTATACTCTAAACATTTTCCATCTTTACGTTCGAACTAAGAATATGGTATTAGTTCATGTTTAGACCATTTTTTTAGTTCAAACATAAAGATAGAAAATAAAATAAAGGATAATTACACTAGTTTGACAACTTTTAGGTATTTATTTCGCTATTTGCAGAGTGAAAATGCCCATATTTGGTTTGGCAAATTATACAGGATTTCTTCCATATATACAAAATATAAATATATAGACGCATAAATTATTACGATTTATATTTAAATTTAACATATATGTACATAATACGTACATCACATGTATTAAGAGGTTAGCTTTGTTGGTTAGGTTTTATTTAATATATGTACGTATATCATATGTTGTAGTATGTACATCACATACATTATTTATTAGACTTTTTAGATTAAAGTTATATGGTGTATGGATTTGATATTTAAGGTAAAAATACATAATATCTCATGTACGTAAAAAAATAAAATAATAATAATTTGATCGTTATCCGCATAAAATATGCTTTATTTTTTTAAAAAGCTCTAAAAATGATTTTTACGTAAATAATTCATATATAATATGTTTTTCTTAGTCCAAAACCACAAATTTTTTTCCTCTATCACTGATCACCACAAAAACCTACTTTTTGTAACTTTAGAAATTTTCTTTTTTACAAATTATAAAAGCTAATTTTTACGTATTTTTCGTGTCAATAATATATGTCTCTTACAAAAACCTAATATTTAGCTTGGAAAGTCTTTATATGATTCTGCATCAATAATATTTCCGGGTCATTAATATGTATGTTTTACAATATTGTAAAAGCTAAGTTTTTAATCTATTTTTCGTTGTCAATGATATATATATATATATATATATATTTTTAAAAGTGTTTTTATCTAACTGAAAAAAAAGTATAAACTTTTTGGGTGAAAATTATTATTGCTGAATAATTAGAGAAAAAAATATAAAAAAAAAATTGGAATAAAGAAAAAAATAAAGAAAGAAACTGGAAATAATTATATAGTTGGGATAATAGTACAAATAATTAGATTTCCCAAAAATCACTTTTTTGGTCCTAAGGACAGATCCGCTGTGTATATAAATGCATTTTCTGGTCTAAAAGAAAATAATAAAAACCCTAAAAAAAATTGTAGGCGGAGAGATCTCCTTTTGGCTCTTTGTCTTTTTCACTTTATTCCCCTGAATTTTCTCCTCAGTTATCTCGTAAGTCTCTCTCTCTCACCCTCCTCTCTCTCTCTCTTTCATTCAATTTTTTTTATGTAATTTCTCGAGTTTCTGTTTGATTTTTCTATTTTTTTTTTCTGTAAATTTTTAATATTAAAAAAGTGGTTTGTTTTTTAGTTTTATGTTTATATAATTTTCATCTTTAATCTTAAAAATTCAGAATACTTAATGCGCGATCCGCTTTCTCAATGTTTTGTGAGAGTGAGAGATCTAAAAGTCCACAATTGTTCAAATCTTGGAGTTAAATACTGAATTTTTAGGCGTTGTTGCTTAGATTTAGGGCAAAAGTTTGAAACTTTTCCTTGGATATGGTACAATCTTGTAGTTAAAACACTGAATTGTCCTTCTTGAGCGTTAGTTGCTTAGCTTTAGGGCTAAAAGTTTCAAACTTCTCTACTTGAGAGCTTCAATGGAAATTAGGGTTTTGTGGTATTGGTTAGTTATCTGCTAACAGTGTTTCTTCCCCTGTTTCTGTTTTGGGAAAAGTGAGAAGAAAATGTCAGGATCTGAGACAGGGTTAATGGCGGCGAGCAGAGAATCATCAATGCCATTTACAATGGGTCTCCAGCAGCAGCAGCAACACAGTCAAGCTCCGCCACAGCAGTCTCAGAACATGCAATTGTCATTCGGCGGAGACGATGGAAATGCTCTTTACAAGCAGCCGATGAGGTCAGCATCACCACCGCAGCAGTATCAACCCGGTGAGAATCCTGTCTTGAACATGAACATGCCCGGAGGTGAGCCTGGAACCATGATTGGAAGTGAGCCAGTCAAGAAAAAGAGAGGTAGGCCGAGGAAATATGGACCCGATAGTGGTGAAATGTCACTTGGTTTGGTTCCCGGAGCTCCTTCTTTCACGGTGAGCCAGCCTAGTAGCGGCGGCGGCGGAGGAGAGAAGAAGATGAGAGGAAGACCTCCTGGTTCTAGCAATAAGCACAAGCTTCAAGCTTTAGGTATGTATTTATATATATATGTAACACACATTGATTCTTCTGATATTGGAATCTTCTCTCCCTCACGTGCTGCATTTAGAAAGTTCTGTGTCGGCTGCAATCTATTAGAATATAGTAAAATGGTGAATATGGTAGTAAACAATGACCTCGAGAATCCTTGCAGTTGCATATTACTTTTATGCCCTTTTAACGTATCTTCTACAATCATCTTTGCTCATTAAATCCTCCACCAATCTTGACATCTTTTGTGGCTTGCTTTGCTATATTATTGACAGATTCTTCTTGTTGCAGGCTCGACAGGAATCGGATTTACGCCTCATGTACTTACCGTGAGGACTGGAGAGGTCTCTATCTTCTTCTATCTTCTTGAATTTCCTTTTTTTAACTTTTACAATGTCTAAGATTGTCTAAGCTCATCTTTCTAGTAAACGATCACCAAGGTCTCTAAATCATGTGAATGTCGAGTGCGAGTTGTTGTCTTTTAAGGTCAATCATTATTTGGTAACAAGAGAATGTTGAACTTGTTCAGGGTTCTCTTGCCTGTTTTGTGGTGCTGACATTTTAGGTCCATTTGTTTTGATATATTTATGATTTTTACTGCTTGATCTATGGGACAGGATATATCATCAAAGATAATGGCGTTAACTCAGAATGGACCACGTGCTGTGTGTGTCTTGTCTGCAAATGGAGCCATCTCCAATGTGACTCTTCGCCAGTCCGCCACATCCGGTGGAACCGTAACATATGAGGTATCAAGATTCGGCTTGCAAAGTTTTTCAATCCCTTTTTTGTCTCTGATAATTACTGCTTAATCCTAGTGATTTGTATACATTGAAAACCAGGGGAGATTTGAGATTCTGTCTTTATCGGGATCATTCCATTTGCTGGAGAACAATGGTCACAGAAGCAGGACCGGAGGTCTAAGCGTGTCCTTATCAAGTCCGGATGGTAATGTCCTTGGTGGTGGTGTAGCTGGTCTTCTTATAGCAGCATCACCTGTTCAGGTGATTTCAGTTCTTCCAGTTCAAATATTTGATATATCGATGTTCATGAGATCAATGTAAATACACATTTGGCTTTCAAATTACAGATTGTTGTTGGGAGTTTTATACCAGACGGACAAAAAGAACCAAAACAACATGTGGGACAAATGGATCTATCCTCACCCACATTACCGCGTGTGGCCCCAACGCAGGTACTGATGACTCCGAGTAGCCCGCAATCTCGAGGCACAATGAGTGAGTCATCTTGTGGAGGAGGACATGCAAGCCCTCTTCATCAGAGCACAGGAGGACCGTACAATAACACCAACCTTACCATGCCCTGGAAGTAGCCAAGTGATCTCGGTCTGTTTAAAACCAACAACTTCCTATTATTGGAATGATGATGATTTCTATCTTTAGTTTAGGTTTTCTAGTTGTCTGTTCAGACAAAAGGAGTTTGATAACTTGACCTATTTTGTGTTTTGATGCACTTTCAGAACCATAAGTTGTTCAGAAATTAGAAAATCCTGATTAATGTAGATCTTTTAATTTCTCAATCCTGAAAACATTCAACTCATGTTAAACTTTTATTGATTACAACATCAAAACAAGACTGGTTTTAAATCTGGTGCTCTTTGGCTCTCTTCAATAAAAACCGCATTGAGAAAAACCCAAGAGCGCAGGTTTGCCAGAACCACCCCATTGCATTTCCGGGGTCGACTCGTTTAGCCAGAAACCACGCATAGATTCCTTCTGCAACATGTAATCCCACTGATACGATGAAGACAACCTTTACAATAGTGATTGTCTGGAAGAAAAAGAGGTGTAGGGCTCTTAAGAAAGGCACAGGTCCTATGTCGGGTAACCATCCCGCAGCAAAAAGAGCTGACATTCCTAGTGTAACAGCTATCCAAGTGAATATGGTTGGACCGTCTAAAGATCTCCGTTTCCTTTCCTGCCAGTATGAGATAGTTGCAGCCATACCTTCCCGGGAGCTCTTGAATGGAACATATCCAAGCTCTTCCTTGGCTTTGAGATATGAGAAATAATGGGTAACACCGACCTGTACCAGATCAAAAGATTCATACAAGTTGGTATGGATCTCAGCCGGAATATGAGTGGGAAGAAACTGTTACCTTGTAGACTTCAGCAGGAAGGATAAGGGGCTGTGGTAACCAGCTCTTTGATAACCATGGATATAGGACAGTGTAGACACCTTGGAAGATCTTACCCAAGGTCAGCGCAAAAGGTACAGAGATTGTAAACTTGGGCAGGTCATAGTCTAAACTTCTTAGTAAGGGACGTAGGAACTCAAAGGTATTCACGGGGGAACCTACAACGTCGCAATTCAGCTTGATTTAGCAAGCAAGTTTTAAGGCTAAATGTTTAGATTAACCCTCTTGTCTTGAGAGAGTGTCTTATTACCATCAGAGACAAAATATGGTTGACCAGCAGCGACGGGTTGTCCTTCTCTGCCAGGAATGTCGTCCAAGAGTCCCATGCTTGCCAGGATGATTGCTAGGACAAGGTTTTCAACATAAATCCAGTCTGATTTGACACTGGGTCCACCGATCTTGAAGAGGGCCAAACCCAACTTTGCTAGATTAACTATCCTAGGAAGATGCCTGTCTTCGCCGGGTCCATATATAGCCGCTGGACGAATTGCACAAGTGTACATCCGTTTTCCCCCATTCCTACATAGAGCAACAGGCAGTAGAAAGATTTATTATGCTTCCTAATAGACAAACCAACGAATCCTTTACCGTTGAATCAGGAACCGAACTTACTTAAAAGGTCGGCCGTTACTCTTAAGGACCAACTGTTCTGCAATCGATTTACTTCGACCATACGCATCGACATGATCATCAAGAGGGAAATACGGCAAACCTTCATTGCCATTCTGAATCTCCTTACCACCAAAGACAACATTGTAAGTGCTGACATAGACGAGTCTTGTGATCTCGTATTTGAACACAGCTTCCAAGACGTTACAAGTCCCGTTTATGTTAACCTCGTCACAACGACCAAACTGAAGCATCTCTTTACCAGACATGCCATAGGAAGCAAGATGCAAAACACAGTCCGCACCATCTAGAGCCTTATCCACATCTTCTTTCTTCGTCACATCACCTGGTTTCATCATCACTCCAAATCACTCTCATGCTCAATATAAATCCAGAATTTGATAAACACTAATCGTGGGATTGAGATTGAGAATTAGGAATCGAATTAAAAGCTGGATAAAAGGGATCGATGGAATTGGAACCTTGGATGCAGCGAACGCCACTGTTTATGAGATCATCGGACCAAGGAGAAGAGTCGCGGAGGTCGAAAGAGCGGACTTGGCGAGCACCACGACGAACGAGTTCTAAGCAGAGGGCGGCACCGACGAAGCCAAGACCTCCAGTGACCACGAAGGCCTTGCCTTCGACACCTTCGTTCTCACTCAAATGCATTTTTCTCTCTCTCTCTCTCTCTCTCTCTCTCTCTCTCTCTCTCAAAGTTGACCGGCGACTCCGAATTCGATGGGCAACGAGAACGACACGGCGTGCGACTTCTACTACTTCTCCATCTCACACAGACCCCACAGCTAATGGCGTGCCACGTGTACTTTCACTCCCTTAAGTAACCTATGTTTTCAGGATTTTTACTTAATTTGTTTTTGCCCTAGATGGACAAACATGCCATATTTGCTATTTGTTACAATTATACTATATAATCCCGTTATAAACATATAATTTTTTTTTAATAAAAATTAAATAACGCCTCTCACGTTTTTATTTAGAAAATAGACGAAAAATGTTTATGTGTTATTGGGTTAGATTGATGACTTTATTTAAAATAAAGGTTTATTTTTTTTTTGTCAGAAAAATGGTAAAAACTAGTCATAGCCATTCGGTTTGTTCGGATTAGTCGGTTTATTAATTTTTCGGTTTTTATAAAATGTTGCTGAATTGACTTGAATAAATAATCGGTTCCAGTTTATCAGTACTTAGGTTGTTCGAGTCGGTTTCTTGAATAATTTCACATTCCGTGTTTCACCGAAATACAATCTACTTTGATTATTTTGAAAAGAAATAGACAAAAACAGAGACATAATACATCAATGTATGTGTATCACACCATTACAGACTAGACATTACAAATTCAGACCAAAACATAAGCCTAAATAACAGTTTTAGTAGAACTGACTCAATACCATCCAAAGTTAAGGCTGCATGCTGCTAATCCGCATCAAAAAAAGACAAAAGAGCAGGTTCCACTTTTCCAATCTATAGTTAAGGCTGCTAATCCACATCAAAAAGACAAAAGAGCAGCTTTCTAATCCTACCTCTACATATACATTTAAAACAGACAACTTATACATATACATTCAATCAGACGAAACAAAACAAAACAGAAACTTAAAAGAATAGAAAAAAACAAGTAAGAACACATAAATTGAAATACTCAACTTATACCAAGAAGATTCACTGAGTAGTGGTCATTACATTTCGAGAATCTACACAAGAAAAACAAAGTGTTAGACTTAAACCCAAATGTTTACCAATAACTTAAGCAAGAGTAGTTCTACTTAGTACTTACCAAGAGAATCAAAGATTACAATTTTTTCCAACATTTGCACTAAGTTTGCAACTTCTGCTTGTGATTTAAAAGAACACCGCAACCATTGTTGAGTGCATAACAATACTTCAACCATATAAGGAGTTAAAGAACTCTTATATGCATCCAATACTCAGCCACTAGTACTGAAAACTGATTTCGAAGTAACAGAGGAGACTTGAATAGCTAGAATATCTCTAGCAAGTTCTGATAAGATAGGGAATTTTTTGCTGTTACACTTCCACCATGACAAAACATCATAAGGGAAACCTAAATTGGTCTCCACTGTAACATCAGTTTTTTCTTCTTCTGTTAAGTAGATATCCAACTCACTGCAACCATCTACTTTTCTCCTAGAGTTAACCATCTTATTGTAGATTAACTCTACCCCTCACAACCATCTTCCTCATCATCATCATCAGATAAGTCACACATAGTAGGTGCTGGCTCCGATTCTGTTACTTCCTCAACCTTAACAAGTTTGCTAAGTCTCAAACTGTATTCCTCATACAGTTGTTTCATTACACTTGAAATTAAACCATTAAGTTGACTACATTCTATAATATTTTTACCATAGAGTTGTTCAAAACAAAAACTAGCAAACTGCATCTTATCGCGGGGATCAAAGACACTAGCCACAATCACAAGAGGATTCATATTCATCAATCCATCCCAATACTTCTCAAATTTATCTCTCATAATATGTGCCTGCTTTCTAATCTCCTCATTATTGTTTCCACACTTGGTAGTGAGATTTCTCTTAATGTTGACTATCTCCTTGTAAGAAATAGTGGAAGTCACTGATGTTGATGCATAAAACGTTAAAGTGCACTTATAAAAGATCTTGATAAACCTTACTAACCTTGAAACTTCTTCCCAATCAGAATAACTGGGTGGTCCAACACGTTTCATCTTTGTCTTCTCATCATCTTCCAAGAAGTAATCATCATATAGTTTGTCCTCACTCAACATCTTCTCAAAGGCTGCTCTTAACTTCAGAGAAGAAGTCAACATAAGGTATGTTGAATTCCATCTTGTAACAACATCCAAATGCAGCTGCCTCTACATACCTTTCCTATCTCACACCTCAATGCAAAAGATTTTAATCTTGTGAAAGATGATCAGACATACTTAATAGCATTCCTAATATCAACTGCACTAGCCTTTTCCCTTTTTAGACCATCTCCCACCATCATATTGAGGAAGTGTACAACATCTCATATGTATGAATTCACCATCTCTGACTAATGCAAGTCCTCCTCTCAATCTCAACTCATATGTAAACACCTTCACAGCCTTGTCATTACCCTTAACATTGTCAATTGTAATGCTAAACACTTTCTCAATCCCCCATTCCTCTAAGCAATCCAGAAGTTGTCCTGTAATGGTGTCTACTTTATGATCTGTCACCACCTTAAAGCTAAGTATCATTTTCTGCATTTTCTAATTCTCATCAATCGAGTTGTAACAACCATGTAGTTGACAGAGGTTGTTTGAGAAAAATTCAAATATATGTGGTGAGAGAAACTCTTTGTTTCTGAACACTAAACAAGTGATTGAGCTCTTTTTCTTCTTGCAAATACATTCCAACGATGTCTCTACAACATGTCTTTTTGGAAAAGGTCTTGTATAGAGGCAGAATGTTGAAACAAAAACGTTTTCACCCTTCATATTCTACAAATGAGAATGCTAACTCATTAACCACAACCATCTCATTAACAGATCTCCGAAAAACCTAAGAATCATACTTAATGACCCTCATATTCCCACTTTTATCACTACTCAAAACTTTCTGTTTCTCCTTTTCATTAAATTCTTTAAACATTTTGCATCTATTTATGTGACCCTTCATCGGACTAGTCCCTACTAGCTTTATGTCACATGCAATCTCTGTACCACAATACCTACAATTGCTCGTTTTATCATCATATATCCTTTGAATGAAATGTTGCCATTTCTCAACCCTTTTAGCATACTTTTTCTTTGGTTTCGGTGGTAGACCAGATACGGGTCTTGCCCTCTTCGTCCCAGCCGTAGTAGGTTTTTCTATGATTACAGGTTCTTCAACATCCTTCTCGACGTTGTCGTTGTTAACTTGAGAATTCATCTACAAAACATGACATGTTTAGCATCATACAAGTACAAAAACTCATATATAAACTCAGAAGAAAAAGGCTCAACAAATAAATCGATTTGAAAATTTTAAGGTTAGGGTTTGATTTGATATTTGAAATCCAACATTAACGAGAATAAGGATTAAATTTAACAAATACATAACCTTGGAATAAAACCCAAAAGAAGAAATGATGAACAAATCAATCGATTTGGAAAATTTAGGGTTAGGATTTTTTTTTTTTGAAATCCGACATTAGCTGTTTAGAATTTTAGAGATCAAGGTTACAAATCAACATTAATCCAAGTATTGAAACCCTGTAACATATTAACGAGAAAGAAAAAGAGGTTACATGTTTGATCTTCGCGATTAGGGTTTGTAGTCGACCGACAACAAAGCGATTTCAGGATTTCTACAGGATGATTGAGAGAAATAGCCAAAGAGGAGCTTTAGAAGATGAAGAAGATAAGTGATGATGATGAGTGATTGAGGTTTCTTGGCAAATCGCTTTCTTGGGTTTGAGATTTTCGTAGAGAGAATAAGTGTCGAAAACGGAGAAGAAAGAAGAGAAGATTAGGGTTAATGAAATTATTAGCGTGTACATACCTCAATTTAAGTAAAACCGATCGGTTATGGTCCGTCGAACTGAACTGAACCAAATACCGAATTGCCAAATTAATTTAGTCGATCGGTTTGGCTTCCCTCTAATTTTCGGTGCTGATAACCGAAACATTCGGTTTCCTTAGTTCGGTTCTTTTGGGTTTGACCTAGGACTAGTAAAAACAAAAAAGAAAAAAACTGTTAAATTAAATAATCAGTTGATAATAATTATAGATATGATAAGGGATTAAATAGTAAAAAATTTGTTGAACAAATAACATAAGATTTTTAAAAATTTATTTTTATAATTGGTTTTTTTTTAAGAATTTTTTTTTAAAAATACTAAAAATAAAGAAAATTTTAATCGCATGTTTGGTAAACGACTCGGTTCTTAAAATGATTCAAAACTATTTTAAAAAAAACTTCTAACCGCTTTTTTAATTGTTTATGAAAAATGGTAAAATTTCTAATTTTTTTGAATTTGGTTACCAATCAAAGTTATTATGCATATATGTAGTGACACAGCGAACTCCACAATATACATATAACCTATGCTTATTTTTGAAAAAGAAAAGTTTATAAACATTTTTGAAACTAAATTAAACAAGACTAAATTCTATGAAATTAAAAAATAAAAGGGGAAATTCGTAGCTTAAGTCTAAACCCAGTCCTTAAAATTCTTCATTTATTTCTCTAACAGCTTTGTTACTACTTCCCCGAGAGACACTCTGATCGATAAATTCAAGCCCGATGAACCTTTTTTAAGTCCTCAAATTTCTCTGACGGAACGACTGAAATAAGTGCTAATAAACTCGGGTCATGCTCCAAACATTAGACAATGTTAGTGTAGGTGCTGAGTTTAGGGGAAGCAAATCACTGATCTTCAATTTTTTGGACAAGTTCAAGGTTTTTAGATTTAGGTGTTTCAAATTGGGTTTTTGTTTTTGTTTTTTGGGTTCCCCGAGATAAGCATTTAGCGTTTAGGGTTTCTTCACTGCAATGGCGAGAAGACATGGATGGCAACTTCCAGCTCACACATTTCAGGTTTCCAAGTTACTATAAGGGTTTTATCCTTGCAAAATTTTTTACATACTTCACTGAGTATTGATTGGGTTCTGTTTTTGACTTTGGTTTGAACGATTTGTGAAAATTCCTGTCGTAATCTGCAATTGTGACAAGTTTGTTCCTTTTTTCTAATCCTTTTTGAAAATGACATAAAATGTTTTGTTGGTATCTGGGAGTTGTTACTTTGTTGTGATGTTGTATTCACATCGCTTTCAAAATCTGTTCTTTTTCATCTGCTTTATATGTTTGTGGATAAACACACATATGTGTCCGTGTTCATGTGCATTATAAGATCCATTACATTGAATTTGGATGGGTTTTCTCTGTATTTACTCGTTTATCTTACATGGTCTGTTGCTCTTGTTGCTGTTGCAGGTTGTTGCTATAACTGTATTTTTCTTGCTAACTGTCGCTTACTATGCCTTCTTTGCTCCGTTTCTTGGGAACGAACTCTATGAATATATTGCCATTGGTGTTTACTCTTTCCTGGTAAGAACTAAAACGAATATTGTTATACGAAGCTCTCAAATGCATAAAACTTGTTATATATCTCACAACTCTCATCTCTCTTTTGCCTAATGATTTTATAGGCGTTTTCGGTTTTAGTTCTGTACATCCGATGCACTGGTATAGATCCTGCAGATCCTGGAATCTTTGTAAGGGCTGATAACACTCCAGCCCATAAGTCACAGAACAGTAACTATGTTCCTGGTACGTGCTCTAGCGATGATGCTATGTATAGGGCTTACATAATTCAGATACTTCTTTCTTATACTGATGTCTCTGTTGCAGATAATGCCTCAGCAATTGATGGTGGGCCATATATTAGACAGGGCTCAGGTTGTTGTAATGCTATAGGAAGATTCATTTGTGGTTGTTTAGTAATACAAGATTGTCGTAGCGATACACAACAAGAGCGATCAAACGAACAAGAAGAAGCTCTGTTCTGCTCATTGTGCAATGCTGAGGTATACCAGTATATTTACTTTCTGGTTAGAAGTGTGTCATTACGTCTTCTACAGTAACAGCACATTCTTTTTTCGAAGGTACGTATGTTCAGCAAGCACTGTCGAAGTTGTGGCAAGTGTGTCGATGGGTTTGATCATCATTGCCGGGTATGCAATTTTGAAAATGTAAATTTTTTGGTGGGGTTTCTGGCTTAGCAATTTTAACTGATATATTAAGTTTCTTTTGCCTTAGTGGCTGAATAACTGTGTGGGGCAGAAAAACTACATCAGCTTTGTGTGTCTTATGGCGGCAAGCTTTTTCTGGGTATGTTTCCAACAAAGTTTGTTACTTTAAGGTTTATTCTGCCTACGTTTTATCTCGTCGAAGTTTATTTAACCCATCCATATGATATGACCTTGCAAATATGGTGACAGCTTACAGCTGAATTTGGAGTTGGTGTTGCTGTATTTGTTCGATGTTTCGTTGACCAAACGGCAATGGAACATCTTATAACTGAAAAGCTTGGGCTTGGGTTCTCCCGTCCTCCATTTGCCGCTGTTGTGGTAAATATTTTCAAAGAAAATACTGGTTTATTCTGTATTTTATCAATGCTTAGTTTCCAACTTGAGCTTGCTTTCTCATTCTGCAGGTTGTTTGTACAACTCTCTCGTTACTGGCTTTGATACCTCTTGGGGAACTTTTCTTTTTCCATATTATTTTGATCCGAAAGGTTTTGTATATATTTTTTATTGCACCATGTTACTGAATTTCTACTCTTCACTGACAAACACATAACGATGTTTCGAAGCTGAGCTTTGATATGTCACTTTTGTGGGTACAGGGAATCACAACATATGAATATGTTGTTGCCCTTAGAGCGCAAACTGAACCACTTGGACCATCCGTAGATGGGCTAGACCAAACGAGCCAGCCTCCTTCACCTACAAGCTCAGCTGTGACAGCCGTGAGTGGTAGAAGCTCTCTCGGATTGAGCATTCAATACCGTGGTGCCTCCTTGTGTACACCTCCAAACATATTCATGGATCAACTGGTAAAAACCTGAATCTAATATATCTTTCACATCCTTCGCTTGCATAATACTTTATCTTTTTCTCCAGGACGATGTTATCCAGCATTTGGAGCCTGGACCTGTACGATCCACCATAGATCCCGACACATTTTCACAGAAGAAGCCACCTCAGCGTCAACAAGTAAGGATCAATCCATGGAAACTGGCGAAACTCGACTCAAAAGAAGCATCTAAAGCAGCTGCAAAAGCACGTGCATCTTCATCAGTGCTTCTTCCAGTAAGTTCGCGGCAAAACCCTTACAAATCCAGCAGCAATGTAAGCGGGAGAAGCAGCCCCGCAAGTTCCCATCACACTAAAAAAGGCAAAGCTGATTCAGAGTCTTGTAGCCTTAGTAGTCCAGGTTTGACGAGAGATCACTTCAACCCAATGTACATGTCATCACCAGCTAACGAGTCACCATTAAATGAGGAAGAAAGCAGAAATGCTGTTGTTGCAGCTAGAAGAAACTTGCCTTCAAGCGATGAGAGTTCAGTAGTTTGGGATCCTGAAGCTGGCAGGTTTGTATCGTCGTCTCGGATTCCCGGAACAGATTTTGGAGGTCCTCTTGGTAATGAACGTCTCAACACCATGACTTCTTCTGGGACTGATCCTAGCAGAAGGGCTAGAGGAAACCCTTTGACTGGTTATTTCCAACAGGTTAGATCACAGAGAGGAGACCAACTTCCAGTGTTTATGCCTACTGATTCTCAACTGCACAGACATTTATCTACTAGATTCCATTAGAAACATTCAACATCTTTGTTTCCATTCAAGTTTTGTTATTTATTTCTCTTTTTCTTTTCTTGGTAAGGAGACAGTTTATTGGTTTAATGTTTGTAACATATCTGGTTACAAGAATCAGACTTTGTTTGTAACATATCTGGTTACAAAGGCTAAAAACGAGCAGAGTTGATGCCAAAGTGTATTACTTTTTTTTTCATCAGATCCAACGACTCAAGAGAACACCGAACTTGGAACATAAGAGCACCCACACGAAGGCTCTTGTCGTATCCGAGAGCATGTTCGTATCCGAGAACAGATACGTGTTCGACGCAAATCCACCGAGTTTGCCCTGCATACGGGTTCCATACCACGAGCCTATTGTTGTAGTTTGTGGTGCATAACAATAAACCCTCGCAGTGAAATATTCGAGATATAACGACATCATCTGGATCGTTTAGGCTAATAAGTTTACCTCTACGCTTTATCAATGAATCAGTGTTGTTGTGAATTCCATGGAGATTGACACTTATTAAACAAACCCTATAATTTTCCAACCTGATAGCCAGAAACTTCCCTTCCCTTGCAGCTGCTGCTTTACCAAGGTGCTTCGATATAGTGTTCCACTTTTTGCAAGTCAATCGGACTTCTCTCATCGATCCCACCGGAACCCTAGATAGTATCTCCTCTACCAATTCCCTTGGAAGATCCGACATCTTCTTCATTGCTTTTTCGTTTTGTTTCAAGAATCAACAAGGTCGATGTACATTACATAGAATCAAATTGAGTGCGTCAACTTTTATTTTAAGAACAGGAATAATTTTTTCTTAGAATCTACTTCCCTTTATAAGAATATATCTGTTTTAATGTAACAACAAGGTCGTTGTAGTATAGTGGTAAGTATTCCCGCCTGTCACGCGGGTGACCCGGGTTCGATCCCCGGCAACGGCGTCTTTTTTTCCCCATTCTGTTTAAATTATATTTTTTTAATAAAAATATATTTGAAATTTCCCATAAATCCGCCAAGTCGTTCATCTCTCTGCATTTCCGATTTCAAAACCATTAGAACTAAAATGAAAAAACAGAGCAAAATTTTCCAAAAACAAAGAAGAAAAAACCCAAAAAAAATCAAAAATAAATAAGAAAACCATAAAATCGCCATCACCCGAATCCGTCTCCCGGAACGACGGAGACATCCCGCCGTTTCTTGGCCGTATAAGATTTGAAATTGATGATCGTAAGAAAAAAAAAACATATAAGACAAGGTACATAAACAATTCCGTTTTAAGAAATAATGGCTGGAGGAGGAGGAGGTGGTAGCACTTCTGGAGAAGGCCCTAGAGAGCTCGATCAGACTCCTACATGGGCCGTCTCCACTGTTTGTGGCGTTATCATCTTGATCTCTATCGTTTTGGAGCTCATGATTCACAAAATCGGAGAGGTAATAAAATCTAACATAAACTCTCAAAGATTGCTCTACATTTTCCAATTTCGTATAACATCACTCATTGATTGTTTTTTTTTTTTTTTTTTTTTGTAGTTGTTCACGAAAAGAAGGAAGAAAGCTTTGTACGAAGCTCTTCAAAAGATCAAGAACGGTACCAAAATCTGGAAAACCCTCGTATTGGTTTTGGTTTTTCGTGGGTTAAAAGTTTAAAACTTTTTGTGTTCCTGATTTTGCAGAGCTCATGGTTTTGGGATTCATTTCTCTGTTACTAACATTTGGACAAAACTACATTGCAAGCTTGTGCGTGGCTTCAAGATACGGCCATGCGATGTCCTTCTGTGGTCCGTACGATGGTCCAAGTGGTGACTCTAAGAAGCCAAAGACTACCGACCACTTACAACGCCGTGTTTTAGCCGATGCTGCTCCAGCTCAGTGCAAGAAGGTTAGAAAACTTTCTTTCTTGTTGGCTTAATTAGAAAAAATGGTTGAGGTTGATGATGAAAGGTTTGTTTTTGATATTTGCAGGGCTATGTGCCGCTTATATCACTCAACGCGTTGCATCAAGTGCATATCTTCATATTCTTCTTGGCTGTGTTTCATGTCATTTATAGTGCTATTACCATGATGCTTGGAAGAGCAAAGGTATATATGTATAAAAAGCCTTTAATTTAAGGCTGTGACAGTATATGTGCTTGTGAGATTTTGATTGTTGGATTGGAGTCATTATGCAGATTCGTGGATGGAAAGTTTGGGAGGAAGAAGTCATAAATGATCATGAAATGATGAATGGTTAGATCATTGTGCTTATAGTTTCAGATATCAACCACATTAGAAACAGAAGATCAACTTGTTTTTACTTTGATGTAAAATTTACAGACCCGTCAAGATTTAGGCTTACACATGAGACATCATTTGTTCGAGAGCATGTCAATCCTTGGGCCAAAAATAGATTCTCCTTCTACGTTGTACGATTCTGTTTGTGTGCTTCTTTATTCCATCTCTTGTTTCTTCTTTATCTATTTTCCAAAGCAAGAGATAATTCTTCTGTTGTTACTTTTTTGCAGATGTGTTTCTTTCGTCAGATGCTTAGATCTGTCAGAAAATCTGATTATTTGACGATGCGTCATGGGTTCATAAGTGTAAGTTTCAAATCATGCAAAACCAATCTTTGACTTCTCCCCAAAAACTTGTTTGAGATTTGTTTCCAAAATCCTCTGTTACTTAGGTCCATTTGGCACCTGGGATGAAGTTTAATTTTCAAAAATATATCAAACGGTCATTGGAAGACGACTTCAAGGTAGTCGTGGGAATAAGGTACCTCTTAACACTTGTTCTTCTTACACTAACACTCAGTTTCTTCTACAATTTTACAATCATTCCGGTAATGCAGACCCGAGCTATGGGCCTTTGTAATGCTCTTTTTACTCTTTGATGTCCACGGTTAGTCTTTTTAGATCTTGTGTTATAATATTCTGCAACATACGGAGCTTAGAATCTAACTGTTCTCGTATACACTTTTAGGGTGGTATGTTACTGCTGTGATCACCATGATTCCACCAGTTGTAAGTGACTCAATCTACCTTATAGCTTCTGCGTCGGTGAAAAGAGCAATACAGAGAGAAAAAACCCCAACTAATTTTGTTTGGTTTGAAGTTGACATTAGCTATAGGAACCAAGCTTCAGGCCATCATATCAGACATGGCATTGGAGATTCAGGAGAGACACGCCGTGATACAAGGGATGCCACTAGTCAATGTCTCTGACCGGCATTTCTGGTTAAGTCGTCCTGCCTTAGTCCTCCATATCATCCACTTCATCCTCTTCCAGGTACAGTTAATCGCCGCTTATAGAATGAAACGATTGAAAATAGTACGTATTCGGTGATTCGTCTATGTTCTAATGAGCTTTTACTTGAATGTTCAGAATGCTTTTGAGATCACCTACTTCTTCTGGATATGGGTAAATAAATATGCATACACAACTCTCTTTTTCCATGATCTCTATCTACTTCTCTCACTCTCCTTCCATTGATGCAGTACGAGTTCGGGTTACGGTCCTGTTTTCATCACCATTTCGCGCTCATAATCATACGGGTTGCTCTCGGGTGAGTACTATACTCATCAACAATTTCCCACTTCTTTTGTGGAATTTGGTTTTCTTGAGCCGCAAGAATCTTTATTTGAGTTTTCTTAATGTAGGGTGGGAGTACAATTTCTCTGCAGTTACATCACACTTCCTCTTTACGCTCTCGTGACTCAGGCATGTCAAAAGATTTATACTTCATTCTTTCTCTTTCAATAAGAGTAAAAAGCCGCCAGTTTTGATAGCTTTGGAGATTAAATGTTTTTCAGATGGGATCAACGATGAAGCGATCGGTGTTTGATGAGCAAACGTCAAAGGCATTAAAGAATTGGCATAAGAATGCAAAGAAAAAGAGTGAAACGTCAGGTCAAATGCAGTCTCCAATGCCTAATCTCCGACCTAAAACCGGCGGCGATATTGAATCTGCTCCGGCCAACATCACGGCTAGTGTTGATGTTAAGGGAGGAGAGCAGTCTCGTAAACCTGGTGACCTCCTAAGCGGTCCCTAAACCGGTTAAAACACTAATTCCACTTAACCGGCTTACCCATATCCTCTATACACCATTTTTCTTTTTATATTATAGGTTTTAATCATTTATTTATGTAATTGTTTGTTGTATGTGTATCACAATTAGTTCAATTTTCTACCAATTTATCAAAGTGACATACTACAAAAATCACGAGCCATATTATAGCAATAGCCTTAATACCAAAGTCACCGACCAACGGTTAAAAAGTATTGGTTCAGTTTTATTTCGGTTAATTCAAAACCTTGAATTTTTAAAATTACGCCCTAATTTGTCATCTTCACAACGTAACCGTGGTTTCGAGTCGTCGTCTTGAGTTTGTCCCCGTCGTCACCATTTCGCAGCCGTTGCTACTTTCTCCTCCTACTAGTCGCCGCCTTAAGTTGAGCCAAACTGAAGGACGTTGATATTGCATTGTAACATATTTCTTAGTGCACACAACGTGTTCGATCAAATGCGTAAGAGAGATACCTGTGAAATATAAGATGCGGCTTATCCCTAATTTTTTTATCTGAATGTTTGTGTTTATCGTCGAAAAGTTGCTCAGTTTTCAGTTTTTCCTTACATAGTTTTTGAAAGTCCGTGATTCAGAAATGACAATGCAAGTAATTTGAAGTATCAAATTGCTTTGAAATAGAAGTACATTGTTGAGTAGTTTGACGTATCCGTCAGAGATAATAGTGTTAAGCAATTTAGAGTTCAATTGAACTTGCGTCACTAATATTGAAAATCTTATGTTCAGGCTGCCCAAAAAGGTGTTGAATTCTATGATCAAAGCTCCTGCCATGAAGGGTAAATTTTGCTTACTTCTATAAAATTTGTCATGCATTTTTATTGGGAATGATTTCGGGCTATATTATTTAGAAGCTTATAGAACTTACTGATAAAGGCACAACTTTTAATGGATTATCAGAGCGGTGCTGGCAATGGCTATTTCGAAACTTAGGATATGATTAACATAAGCAGAAGCATATGGCCATATGTGGTTAATTAGTTCAGATGTCGGAATGAAATCGGCATAGTTTAAGCAAATCATGTCTAAGAATTTGAACTAGTATTCTTTATCTTTGTTATTCTAAAAATTGTTGAAGTCTCACAAATGAACAAGGATGAATTTCAATGTAGACTATATGGGTTTCATGGGGCTGTATACTTTAGCGTTAGGCTATATGTGAGTGGTTTGTCATGCACTCTGTAAGTACTTTGGTTTTTGAAGGAAGTTCCTTGTGTAATTGACAGCATTAAAGAAGAAAATTGAGAAAGATATTTACGGAGTTGGAAGTATTGGTCTTTTCACTGATTTAGACAGAGAGGTACATGTATCTGCATGTTTTATGATATTTGATTATCTTTTAGTACCATTTATATTGATTTTAATTCAAAATGGTCAGAGGTTAGCAATTAGACAGAAACCTGGATTGGAAGAACACTCTGGTCTAGAAAAATTGAGAACAACGACTCAGTGAGTACTTTTCCTTTCCATTAGATGATCTACTTTGACACTTTTGTTCTTAGATTGTGTTCACCTATTATTTAGTACCTGATGATATGAATATTGCGTTCCTTAGTATCATCACTGTGTTCTGTGCAGGGACAAACAATGTTCTATATCAATCAAAGCAATGCATCCAAGTACCTTTCAAACAGAACTCAACTCGTTCACTCATACTTCCACGTTATTCAAAGAACTGACTCATCATTCACAGCAAAGGAACCTTGTGGCTGGACGTGCAGTTCATGCACAGATCATCAGAACGGGTACATCAACATGCACCCAACATGCCAATGTCCTTGTCAATTTTTACGCTAAATGCGGACAATTACCCAAAGCCCACTCCATCTTCAACTCCATAATCTGCAAGGATGTTGTGTCCTGGAACAGTCTCATCACTGGATATTCTCAGAACGGCGGTATCTCCAGCTCCCACACTGTTATGCAGCTGTTTCGGGAGATGAGAGCGCAAAATATACTGCCAAATGCTTATACCCTTGCCGGGATTTTTAAGGCTGAGTCGAGTCTTCAAAGTTGTACAGTTGGGAGGCAGGCTCACGCGCTTGTGGTCAAAATGTCAAGTTTTTGGGATATATATGTTGACACTTCCTTGGTGGGCATGTACTGTAAAGCGGGCTTAGTCGAAGATGGACTTAAAGTGTTTGCCTTGATGCCTGAAAGAAATACTTATACGTGGTCTACTATGGTTTCTGGTTATGCTACAAGAGGACGTGTTGAAGAGGCAGTTAAAGTCTTCAATTTGTTTCTTAGAGAAAAGGAGGAAGAAAGTGATAGTGACTATGTCTTCACTGCGGTTCTTAGCTCGCTTGCTGAAACCGTATACGTAGGCCTAGGCAGGCAAATCCATTGCATCACAGTTAAAAATGGGTTGCTCGGGTTTGTAGCTTTGAGTAACGCGCTTGTTACAATGTATTCAAAGTGCGAGAGCTTGACTGAGGCATGCAAGATGTTTGACTCGTCTGGTGACAGAAATTCGATTACATGGTCAGCAATGGTCACTGGTTATTCTCAGAATGGGGAATCACTGGAAGCAGTAAAGCTTTTCTCGAGAATGTTTTCTGCTGGAATCAAGCCCAGCGAATACACGATTGTTGGGGTTCTTAATGCATGCAGTGACATTTGCTATGTGGAAGAAGGGAAACAACTTCATTCTTTCTTGTTAAAATTGGGATTTGAAAAACATTTATTTGCGACTACAGCTTTGGTTGACATGTATGCGAAAGGTGGTTGTCTAGCAGATGCCAGGAAAGGGTTTGATTGTCTACAAGAACGTGATGTCGCTCTTTGGACATCGATTATTAGCGGGTATGTTCAAAACGCAGATAACGAAGAGGCTCTCATTCTGTACCGTGAAATGAAGACAGAAGGTGTTATCCCAAATGAACCAACTATGGCAAGCATTCTAAAAGCTTGCTCCTCTCTAGCTACCTTGGAGCTCGGAAAGCAAGTACATGGTCACACAATCAAGCACGGGTTTGGGCTTGAAGTTCCAATTGGAAGCGCACTTTCTACAATGTACTCTAAGTGCGGGATTTTAGAAGATGGGAACCTCGTCTTTAGAAGAACTCCCGATAAAGATGTTGTGTCTTGGAACGCGATGATCTCAGGCTTGTCCCATAACGGAAAAGGAGACGAGGCTTTAGAACTGTTTGAGGAGATGTTAGTAGAAGGAACGGAACCAGACGATGTCACTTTCGTGAACATTATATCAGCGTGTAGCCATAAAGGGTTTGTAGAGAGAGGCTGGTCTTATTTCCATATGATGTTTGATCAGTTCGGGCTTGATCCAAAAGTTGACCACTATGCTTGTATGGTTGATCTGCTGAGTCGTGCAGGACAGCTCAAAGAGGCAAAAGAGTTCATTGAATCAGCTAGTATCGATCACGGTTTATGCCTTTGGCGGATACTATTAAGCGCATGTAAGAACCATGGGAATTGTGAGCTAGGAGTTTATGCAGGAGAGAAGCTCATGGCCCTTGGATCTAGAGAATCATCAACGTATGTACAATTGTCAGGCATTTACACGGCTTTAGGGCGGATGAGAGATGTGGAACGGGTTTGGAAACGCATGAGAGAAAACGGGGTGAGCAAAGAAGTGGGTTGCAGTTGGATCGAGCTGAAGAATCAGTTCCATGTTTTTGTTGTGGGAGATACAATGCATCCGAGGATTGAAGAGACAAAGGATTTGGTTAGTTTGGTTAGTAGACAGATGATGGAAGAAGGATTCGTAACTGTGTTGGATTCTTCTTATAATGTCGAAGAAGAAGATACACAATTATGTACTTCTTTCATGCTATAAATTTTGTTGTATTCTTTTATATTATATGTTTTTAATTTTAGGTGTGTAACTTTAGGTGTGAAAATGTATCACAAATAGATACAATTTTGCTAACCAAAATGATTAATCACTTAGTTCATGAATTTATGTAGTCATTTGTTTATTGACTAATGGTTTGCTCACCATTCATTTAGACAATGCAAAATCAAGATTTTAGAACTTTGAAAATAAAGAGAAATTGACACTTGCCGAAATTACTGTCCTTAAATATATATATGTATAAATTCAAATGATGAATCAAACCTTGATCTACTTCTCACTACCTTAGGTAATGACAAAATTACCTAGTCAAAGACACTCCCTAGTTCCATGGCCAATTTTGTGCAATTTCTTTGGACAAATTTTATTTACGTCTCCAATAAGTAATTTACTCTTTTTCCTCCCCCAAATATATTGTCTTCACACAAGAAGGATAAAAAGAAAAGCTAAATTCAAGAAATATGTCGAAGAGAGAAGAGAAACAAGAGTTGCCACTAGAAACAAGCCCGTACACAAAGTATGAGGATATAGAAGATTACAAGAAGAACGCTTATGGAACTTCCGGTCACCAAGAGGTTAAGCCTGGACAAGGCGGCGGCACAACGGACGCACCAACCCTCTCCGGTAGTGGTGCTCCCTCCGCCGTAGATTCCGCTAATCAACAAGCTAAGAAGTAAAGCACTCATTATTCACAAAATTAATCAATATCAGAACAAAATATTTCTCTTGCTTCTGTTTTAATTACTCTCCAATGTGATTTATTTGATGCTTTGTGATAATTGACTTGTTTTTGTTTCTCTCATTTTATCCATTGTTATGATCCGATCTAATCAATAAAAATACTAAATAGATGTCAAGTCTATTAAACGATTTTGGCCATCTTATAACATAAACACCCACATTATATATTTTGTTTTGGCCAGAAATAAAACGAAAGAATTTGACAATTTATAAACCAAAATTTTCAAAAAGTATATGTATATTTGGTGAAGAATAATCCGTTACCGCTGAATATTATAGAGTTTGAATATATCTCACACGTCATTTGGTAACAGATTTTCTTAGCACAAGTTGTGTGACCTACTGATTTGATAGCAAATTAGATAAATTATAAATTAACATCAAAGTCAATTCCATAACAACTAGCAATTAAAAAACATGTCATTAGTTTGTGTGGGATTTACCATGATTAGTAGAAGTATCAAGAATTCACATCGAAAAGTTTACGCTTTCTATCTAAACACGTTTCATCAAATAATATCCATGGGAATCTTTTAAAATTTGGAAAAGTATAATTTGCACCCTTTAGAAAAAATCTCAGGAACCTAACACTTTATCTAGGGAAAAAGAAAAAATTGACAAAAAAAAAAAAGATTTACCTTTGGATTTATATACTGACAGTTTGATATACACTAGGAAGGAAAAAAATTAAATCTCAACAATCAAATAGAATATTCAACTACATAATCATATGTGGAACTACCATAGGTTTGTTAGTCTTAGACTCTTAGGCATTCAAAAGCTTCTAAATTTAATCATTAGCAATTTATACTTTTAACTGCAATAAAGTCAGTAAATGATAATTGCAAAGTTAATATGCTTATTCCATCAGTATGAATTATGATGTCCAACTAACTACCAATTTGATTTCTACCGGTTTTGGTTAACCCCCTTCCTAAACCGGAAATAAATTTCTCGGTAATGTGAACACAGCCGAAACATTAGCTGCAACCAATATAAGTACGACACGTGGATGGCGGGAATCTGACGCCGCTACTTTATTTTTTTTTAATCGGAGGTAACCTCTCGGCATTGGGAAAGACAAAAGCAGATTGCGTAATGAGATCTCGACCGTTAATCTTCTATCTTAGAGATCCAACGGTTAGGTTCCGGTGGCGGTACCACCCGGTCAAAGTAATGCGTAGCCGTTGATTTATAGACACGTATCGGTTTGTGATCCCCGGTTTGACAGATAGACGATCCAAGAGATTACCTGGAATCGCCGGTGGCCAACCAAATACCAAACGAGACAAGCGTCTCTCTCTCTCTCTCTCTCTCTCTCAAAGAAAGCTTTTGGAAATTGTCTTTTGTCAATTTCATTCTTCTTCTTCTTTAAACGCCATAACTTTTTCCTGGGTTTTCGAGAATTTCTTCAAGAGGATCTCTGACGGTAAAGAGAAAAGAAATAAAAAAAGAGGGGAGTATCAAGAATCATCATCATTGTCATCTGTGAGAGCTTTTTCTGTAATTTTGTTTATCTTTCTGAATTCTCTCTACCTGCTTCAAGATTTCTTTTTTTTTCATCAATTTTTGGGTTTAGTGTTAAAAGCTGAATTCTTCGGGAATTGTGAGCTGGGTTTTTGTTGCAACAGGCTTCTGGGTGTGAATTTTGTTAAACAAGCTTTCGGTAAATTTTTAAAATAGGGTTTTGGTTATATTTCTGGATTATCGATTCCTTGATCTGATCTGAAAAAAGGGCTTGAGTTCTTGTTTGGGAGCTTGATTTGGTGCTTAATTGAAAGTTGTAGAAGCTTTGGATAGTCGGTGGTGTGGGTTATTGGATTCCTTCACTTTCTTCATTTGTTGAGTCTGCTACTACCGCTTTGATCAAGGATCTGCTGAGTTGGGGTTTTGTCAAAATCTGAAATTTGAATCTTTAAGGAAAGATCCTTATAAGTTGTTGTCAAGGTCTTTGGTGAAGTTTGTGTTTCACAAAGTCTGATCTTTGATAAGTTGGTCTCTGTTGATCTTAGATCTAGTGGGAATAAAGGAAGTCACTGGAAAGCAACAGAATTGAATTCGCTATCACAAGAGGAATTGTTACTGAAGAGACTCTTTCTGGATCGCTGATAGATTTTTATGATTCAGAGAAGAACTTAGCGATGAGTATGGATTTTTCACCTTTGTTAACGGTTCTTGAGGGAGATTTCGATAAGGATAATGCTTCTTCTGCAACAGAAATTGATACTTTGGAGAACTTAGATGACACTAAGCAGATAAGTAAAGGAAAACCTCCGAGGCACCTCACAAGCACTGCTACTAGGCTGCAGGTTGCAGCCAATGTGGTAAGTTATTTAACCCGCAATTTCTGTTTTTTCCTTTCCATTTTTATCTTGTTGCAATGGGATTCCAATGATGTAACTGGTTTCTGTTTGTGCGCAGGATGTGGATGTTTGTAATTTGGTTATGAAGTCACTTGATGAAAAATCGGAGTTTCTGCCTGTTTACCGATCAGGAAGTTGTGCTGAGCAAGGGGCAAAACAGTTTATGGAAGATGAACACATTTGCATTGATGATCTTGTTGATCATCTTGGTGCAGCTGTTGAATGCTCTTCTCTTGGAGCCTTCTATGGGGTGAGTCATGACCCTGATTCTTCTTTTCCAGGGTATTACTTTAAAAAGTCTATAACATTGTTGATTGTGTCCTTTGGCAGGTATTTGATGGCCACGGTGGCACAGATGCAGCACACTTTGTTAGAAAGAACATACTGAGATTCATTGTAGAGGACTCCTCCTTCCCACTATGCGTAAAGAAGGCAATTAAGAGTGCTTTCTTAAAAGCTGATTATGAATTTGCAGATGATTCTTCTCTTGACATCTCTTCTGGGACCACTGCGCTTACAGCTTTTATTTTTGGAAGGTAAGGGCATTTAAATTCATATTTATGAACTTAGGAAGTTATATATGTTATCACCTGTAAAATCATCAATACTTATCATGTTGCATGTGTGTATAAGATAAAGAATAAGGCGGTTTGTTACTTGCTTACTTTCACCCTTAGTGTAAAGACTTATGTAACGGGCTATTTTACCCTGTTTCTTTGTAGTTTTGATTTGATTTTGAATAGAATTACTACTCTCTTTCTTTACAGGAGGTTGATAATTGCAAATGCTGGAGATTGCCGAGCAGTACTGGGGAAAAGAGGTAGAGCAATTGAGTTGTCCAAAGATCACAAACCAAACTGCACCGCCGAGAAAGTAAGAATAGAAAAGTTAGGTGGAGTTGTGTATGATGGCTACCTCAACGGGCAACTATCAGTTGCACGTGCCATTGGAGACTGGCACATGAAAGGTCCCAAAGGCTCTGCTTGTCCATTAAGTCCAGAGCCAGAGTTGCAAGAGACGGACCTGAGTGAAGACGATGAGTTCTTGATAATGGGATGTGACGGTCTGTGGGATGTGATGAGCAGTCAGTGCGCTGTGACAATCGCTAGGAAGGAACTGATGATTCATAATGATCCAGAGAGATGCTCTAGAGAGCTTGTGAGGGAGGCCCTTAAACGGAATACATGTGACAATTTAACTGTGATTGTTGTGTGCTTCTCTCCGGATCCTCCACAGAGGATAGAGTTCCGAATGCAGTCACGGGTGAGGCGGAGCATATCTGCGGAAGGGTTAAATCTACTCAAAGGCGTGCTCGATGGCTACCCGTGAGTATGTTGTGTCCTATGTTACTTTGTGAGACTATTGCCAAGTTAGAGAGTGTTACAGATTAACATGTTGTGCTCTGAGTATGTTGTTACCAATATTAGTATTCAACACCCATTGAGATTTTAGATGGATGCATATCCCATTGTAAATAATCATTAACTTGTTCCACCAGATTCCTTCTTTAAATAAATATCAGAATTTCTTCTTCGCTTAGAAGCTCTCTCAAATCCAGATTTTAGATCGGAACAAGGTTGAATTATTACAGTTGACGCTAGAAAGATTGTTTTCTGTTTTGATGTGAACCTTTCCCTTAGAGATGATGAGGAATGAGGACGAGGGACTGTGCTGTCGGATCTTTCCGTTCAGTTTGGTTCCGTTCGGTTTCGCTTTGATTCGGTTCTTTGAACAAGAAACTGGTCTGGAACCGAAATATTTTTGGATCTTTTTCGGTTTTGGTTCTAACCGAAAAATTTCGGGTATTTTGGAATATTTCGGGTATTTTTTGGATATTTTTAGGGTTTTCAGATATTTTCGATTAGGTTATTTGGATAATTTTTAGGTACTTTAGATATTTCCGGTTTTTTGGGTATTTTTTAGTTATTCGGTATAAAAATAATTAAAATATTTAGGTATCTAATTGTATTTTGGATATCCATTCGATTCTCGTTTTGGTACCAACTCTTTCGATTCTTAAGTACGTCAATTCTGGTTCGGTTTCGGTTCCTTTCGATTCAGTTCGGTACATTCAAATCAGTTTTTTTTGCCCAAGACTAGAAACTGTGATGACGACAAAGAATCGAATATTATTTTAATTTCTATTTTTTCCTTTATTACTTATATTTTTACTGAGTTTTTCTCATTTTTGTAAACAAGATGTTTTTGTCATCAATAAATTTTATTTTAATAAAAGAATTAGAAAAATGTCAAAAAAAGAAATTTAACTTTCAAAAATGGTTCGAAAATACTAACTTTTCGATGGTTAAAACACTTTAATTTTTATTAAGGTTGTATTTAATCACTAATTTTATTGAATGAACTAAATTAGTTATAATGTTAAATGGGTTGACGAAACGGATTAAGAGTTCCGTAAAACCACTTAACGGCAAATAATTTGACTCAATTAAAAAAAATTAGTTATTAAAATGTAAAACTAATAAAAAAAATTAGAAATGTTTTTTTTAAAGTTAAATAGTTTTTTTTTTGACATTTTTTTAAAGTATAATATGGTTTGATGTTCTTTTAAAAACATCTCTCGTTTAACAATGTTAAACTCTAGAAACGTTGTCGTTTCGAGTATCACGCCCGGCATCAATTTATTTATTATTCGCATTCAGGCCCTCGTACTACTAGTATTGCTCACATTGACTAATTGTTTTTTATCTAAAAAAACCCTTAGATATTAAGAGACTTTAGGGTTTAAGAGAAGCGTCTCTACCATGATGAAGACACGAGCTTGTTCGAATCCAAGGAATGAAAGAGTAAAATTCGAACAGATCCCATTCATCTCGTATTCGGGATACTCTTGAAATTGCCGGAGAAGAATGGGTATTGCAGGAGATGTTTGTTGCTTAGTGTGATGTTGTTGTGTCGTTTTTACTTGTCTACAACAATCGAGTCTGTAAGAACTAGAAGAGAGATAGCTTCTCAGATATTTTCTGATGAAGCGAAGCTTTGAGGATTTTAAAATCCACGGTTTTCCCCGGAGGGATCTAGCTGTCTGGGATTATAACGGATCCTAACCTAAGAGTTATAGTGACCTGTTCATGCCGGGAACAACTAACTAATTGGGATCATGCCAAATAACAAATCCCCTGCATCCTAAAGTGATTATTTATGTAATGACACAAAAGAGAAGATGATCCCTTTCCTCAGCCCTTCTTCTTTCTGCAACTTTGATTACCACTCTACAATCATACTTGTTATGAAGTTCAGCCTTATGTCTGTTTCTGTTGAATTGAGTTCCTTGACAAATCAATTCCTGCTTTTGAGACTCACAACATTCTTCATCATCTTGTTGGACTCCCATTTCTACTACTAATCCTCTTTCTGCAGACAAACTTCTCAGCCTCCCTTTTCAGCTTCTTCTGTAGATGAGAGACTAAACATCTCTTGTGTCTCCATCTCCCACTGACTTGTGCTCTGTCTTCTTCTTCTTCTTCTTCTTCTTGTTTAAACAGGCTTTCAGGTCGCTTCACTTAAGCCTTTGTGTCAAACTTGCTACCAACTTATGTTCTTTCGGCAGAATAGCCAAAAACTTTTCTCAAAACAACCACTTCTTCTTGTCACTTCTCTGAGAACTCCACTTCTCATCTGTTGAATCCTTGGATTAAATGCATCATAACAGCAACCTTGGTTCAGAACTTGAAGTCTACCCCGAGATTTATTGTAATATTCCGGTTTCAGGAAATATGGTGGTGCATGCGGAGAGGTTTAAAAGAATTGATTTGGTCACCTATGTCACCAAAGCGCACTTATCTTTTTGGTCAACTGTCCTGAGAGAACTCCACAGTTAAGCGTGCTTGTGCTGGAGCAATTTCAGGATGGGTGACCTTCCGGGAAGTGATTGTCGGAACCGTGCGAGTGAGGACAAAACATGGGGAAAGATCACGTGGTGATTTATAGGGTCGGTAAACAAGTCTTTAAAGCCTCCCGGACGTAGTGAACCGACCGTCAGGCCAAAGGTGGGCCCACGGGCTGAGAACATACGTGGGGCCCACTAAGAGGTGGCGGTCAGGCGTTACAAGTGGTATCAGAGCCGAACCCAGACGAGTGTGGAGTCAAGAGGGATCACACTGTTGGGGGTGACGGTCTTGGTCCGCAACGAGGACGTTGCGATATGTTAGTGGGGGTGAATTGTAACATCTCGGTTTCAGGAAATATGGTGGTGCATGCGGAGATTTTTAAAAAAATTGATTTGGCCACCTATGTCACCAAAGTGCACTTATCTTTTCGGTCAACTATCCTGAGAGAACTCCACAGTTAAGCGTGTTTGTGCTGGAACAATTTCAGGATGGGTGACCTTCCGGGAAGTGATTGTCGGAACCGTGCAAGTGAGGACAAAACATGGGGAAAGATCACGTGGTGATTTGTAGGGTCGGTAAACAAGTCTTTAAAACCTCCCGGACGTAGCGTACCGACCGTCAGACCAAAGGTGGGCCCACGGCCGAGAACAGACGTGGAGCCCACTAAGAGGTGGCGGTCAGGGCGTTACATTTATCTCTTAGAACTCAACTCTGTACTGAACATCTTGATGCCTTCATAACTTGAATCCCTGCTTAGCAGCCTCAATGCATTTGACACTATGTTGGACATGCTTCAGAATTTGATAAATCTTCTTATGCCATCAATAACTCTTCTTTGGTGATGAAACCATCACTAAGCACAGACTTTTGTTAGCTTTATATGCATTGAACCTATCTTGTTCTCTTTGAATCTTGGAACCAATCACCCACAGTCTTCTTCCATGGCCTATATATGTCACACACCATGAACCTGATTCAGTGATTGTAACTGTCCATATCAACATCTGCAAACTTGATTCTCTTGTTGACTTTTGATTCTCCTCTTGTGCACTGAACTTGGAATCAAAGTTTTCTTGAATCATATGCAGAAAACCAGAATCATCCGGTTAGTAAACAATGCATTAATTAACTTAAATTGTACTTACAACCATTTGTTTAACCACTTCAGCCTTGAACCAACTTGTACCGCCGTTTAACTAACAGAACACGCCTATAACCATCTTTTGTTATGAAGACTTCCGACACAAATTCCTTGTCCAATTCTCTAGAAAAACAAATGCTTGTTACCAGCTTGAAAATGACTGCCAGTAACCCTTAATCTTGTCTCCTTTCAGCAAAACACTCGTTTACAGCTTCTTTCACATTAAATTTTGAGCTCTAGATGTGCTTCTCCAACTGTATAACAGTCCTGCAACACATTCACTAGTGTGCAGCCTTTACCAACACTTGGTACTTGCATCATGACTGAGCAACTCTTCTTCTCTCTTTCATCAGCTCTTACTTAGCATGCTTCAACTTCTGATGATCCCTCACTTGGGGATTCCTTGCAAGTGATTTAATCTGTGAGAAGATCCTCCAATTAAGTCGTCTTATGATGCACTCGAAACAATCAGACTGATCTTGATTGCTCTCTTTCAAATGCAGTTTGGAATCCCTGCCATTTCTCCTTTGAATGTCCTTGAGCTGCTTGTAGATGAACTTGTTACATGCTGGATCTCCAACAAATTAACTTTCTTTTAAGTAACAGAAATTGAAACATCTTTGCATTCCTGCACTTTGCTCTTATTTTGTTCCAAAGTATAAGCAACCTGCCATTTCTGATTTACATCATTCGTCCTCTTTTAAAAGGGCTAATTAATCATATCACGAGACATACAAAGGATTTTGTTGGTTTGCTTATACAACCTATTATTTATTGTCATGGAGAATGATAAAATGTGATATACCACATTTTGCTGCTGGTGTGGGTCCTAGTGATTGGGGGTAACGTATATGATGGGATATGCATCAATGATGTTTTGTATTATTTAGCTTTTATCTGTGGATGCTACGGCAGGTTCCGTGATATAGTTTGCTTTAATATTAGATCTGAGAAATTCAGTTATACCAAGAAAGTTCAAGGCATGGAAGGAAAGCTTGAATCAGCTCTCGTAAACTACAAAGGTAAATTAGCTATGCATCAGTCCAACTTTTCTAATAACAATTTATATACCGGTATCAAACTGTGAGTTCTAGAAGACACCGAGAAACATCAATGGTCGAGGTACACCTACGCTTTGCTGGAATGACTAACACGGGTGAAATTGTGTTCTCCCCATATAATCGACTCTTTCTTCATTGTCTACTACAATCCCGAGAGGAACACTATCACTAGTTGGAATCCAAGGAATGGAAGCTTACAAGAATGGTTAAGCTTACGTCTTTTTAGACCACGTAGAGGATCTGAAGCTTATGTCAAGTATTTAGGATCGTGGGCTCTTAGCACACTTGTTTTCTTATTTGATTACTATATTTTTTATTCTTGGTATGTATGGTGTTCATCTTTTCTTATTGGTTCATACTGTATATATATATTGTGAGCCATAGTGTTTTAAGCGTAAGCTTTATATTTTTAAACTCTTTTCATAAGACGAGAACGGATTCAGCACATATAAGAAGACACCGCCAGATGTCTCGGCACAAAGGGTAAATCCAAGATTCAATCAATTCCTTGCTTCACACATTATCTCTTCATCTCCTCGAAACACATTTCATTGCCATCTGATATTCTCTTGGAACTCTAGCCAAACAGAAATTTGAAATATCATCTTCGATTATATATAGGCTCTCTCAAATCAAGGGATGTTAGATCTACAAGGCTGAATTATCAAAGTTGAAGCTAGAAAGATTGAATTATTTTATTCTGGTTTTCATTTAATATGAACACTTGTCATGTGGACGAACATGAGATCTGAGCTTGGTGTGCTACGAGGAAGAGGGATAATTCGCTGTCAGAACAATGTCATTTTCTTTTATTTTTCTATGAGAGGATCAATGCCAATTTTTTAAATTTTAAACTCAAGACTATGAGTAAGTTTAAAATATCACAAATTGGGCAATTAATTTGTGACGCTGATGTTATAAATGCAATTACAATAACTTTTTTTTCAAGTTTTGCAAATTCTATTGTCAATACAATATTTTTTTTTCTTACTTATCTCTACAAACACAATGATTAGAATCAAAATGGTTTATAGTGTTTTGTCCCAGTTGTCCACACATAAGTTTACAAGCATTGAAAGACCGATTTGCAGATGCAGCTGTACAAACGCAACCGCCATATAGACAGGCAAGAGGCACTGGACATGGTAGTGTGTGTTTGCAATCCGAGTTTTTGTGACATTTTTTGCTTTCTATCATCGTCATACCTTGAAATAAAGTATCCAAAATAATTAAATATTGTAAGTGTTTAATTTAGATAAACCAAATGTATTTGAACCGAACTAAAGAAAACAAACTTATATGAAAAACCATTAAAAATTGTTAAAAATGAGTTTTATATATCCTAAAACCCAAAATCAAAGGTTGCTTTGATTAATAGTTGAATCTGATCTGAAACTAAAACCGCATCAAATCGGATCCAAATTAGATGAACAATTTTATTTTCCTTACCATTTTTTTAAGGAATCTATAAACTCACACCAAAGAAACTAATAAAATTGAACATTCCTTGGAAAAAAATGAATCTAAATTTTTAATATTTAAACTACATGAAATTAGCATTTGATTGAATCAACATTAGATTATATTCGTTCCATTCAAGAAACAGGAAATCACCTTATATGTTATAGTCATCAGAACATAAACATAAATGTGTGTGTTTCATTGTAAATACATACTGATATACATATAATGAATATAATATATTTGTATATGAGCAAAGCAGATAAAAGGAACAGAACCAAGAAGAAGCCTGTTTTGTTCGAGTTCATCTCTATACTTTGATTGCTGTATTCAATTTGTTTGCGAAAAATATTTGTCTTTTTTTTTGTGTGTTTGCGAGGATGAGGATATAGTATCTATTGTAAGGGGGGTTTAATATATGGTTAAATGGAAAATTCAAATGACTTTATATATTAGGATAATTTTCTTCCTCATTATAAGAGGTCAATAATATCACCAGACATACAAAGGATTTTGTTATTAAAATGTTTCGATTTCATACCTATATTGTTTATTATTATGGATTACATTTTCAATTTGTTGCCAAAAAACTCATTTTTTTCTTCTTGATTACCAGCAACTTTCATTGTTCTCAACCCATTGAAAAATATATGTACATTGGACAATAAGACTTAGATATATATGTAATTATATCTTATGTATATATCTTTAAAATTATATCTTATGTTTTGGAAACTCGCACACACTCATGTGTATACTCTCTATATTTTTGAATAATCTTATCTCTTTCATACGTTATATAAAAAGATATACTCATGTGTATACTCTCTATACACTCATGTTGTCTCTGTCGGCCATCTTCTGTGGAGACCGGTCAATCGGTTTGTCGTCTTGACTGATCAGGTCATTGTTCAAGACATCTTTCTTTTTCTTCCAAGTCTTCGTCATATCTCTTCTTGCATATTCAGGTCCCAAAAGCTTATTTCTCATCCATAAGGCCTAAATCCTAGCTAAATGCACTCCATAGACTCTTTATTGACTACCAAAACGAGATTAAGCGCCTAAGTGGATCAAAGCCGGATAACATCAACGGTCAATGTTTTTGATATAACTTGGACGGAGAGGCATATAATGCGATTAATATGCTATTTTCTTCGTTTGTGGATACTAATGTTCTTCACGTTTTCACCATCCTCCAAATTTGGTCTATGCCCTTGATAATTCAAATATGAAGACGAAGAAGACGACATAGTCAATGATAAGTTGGCACCAGAATCGCTATTTGCAGATTGAAATTGGCCGTATTGATCAAGAAGTATGTCAGGAGCAATTGCTGGAGGTGGCGTCACAATAATGCTAGCATGGGACGTAGTAGTTGATGGATAGAGTTGAGTAGAGTTGATACGAATGTTCTCGGGGAAGTTAAGCTTGGCCTTGTGACCTCTAAACTCAAATGCAGCTTTATCATAAGCTAAGGCGGCTTCTTCGGCAGTGTCGAACGTCCCAAGCCACACACGAGCTGCCTTGTTCGGGTCACGAATTTCGGCCGCCCATTTTCCCCATGGTCTTTGCCTCACGCCTCTGTAGTTTCGTTGTCTCGAGTTAGTTTGTTCTGTAGAAAAAATTATGGCAATTGTAAGTTCACTCTTATGGGGGAAATGGTGACTTAAAGATGGTAGACGTGCATGCGTGTCTATAAATATAACATAAACTATCGGTGTAAAGGCATTTCTTAAAGATTATTGATGTGTGTTTGAATCATATGATATGATCATCCTACATCTACTTCTTTTTCTTCCCTCTTCTACATCTACTTATGAATTCTATATATTAGACCAAACCTACATACATTTTCTCTCTCTTAACTGGTAATTAACTATACTTAACTATCTCCTCTGATATTACGATACAAAATAAGTTCGATCATTTTAAAAGCATTTCCCCTATGTTTCAAGCCTAAAACTCTGTCTGGCTAGTTATCTCAACCAAAACCTGACCATTGCAACCAAGCCTAGCCTGACTTCTGAAAGGCAACAACCGAGCTAGCCAAGCATATATGTCCGAAAACCAAATATGATCAATTTTGTCCCAGAAATTTAAATTAAAAGCGAGGTTTTGTTTTTCAAGTTTGCCTTAACCTTAAGAAAATCGAACCACGAACATTCATAAAGATGCATTGAGTTATAATAAATTATACTAATACATTGTGGCCATATATTATATTATATCTCCATTTGATTCTTAGCAAAAAAAATATCTCCATTTGATCAAGGCAATGTTAAAAATCCAAGATTAAATCAGTAAAGACAATCACACAAGCTATAAGTATAGCAATTAAAATAATAGGAAAATGGATCTGATGAGATTACCTTGAAGAGTAAGAGATGAAGGTTGATCTATGGATGGTGGGATTTGTTGATCAGTGAGTTCAGAGACAAAAGCAGACACATCAGACTCCGACAAAGTTGAGCAACCACACAACTCTTCTTTCTCTTCCCTTTTTCCGGCCATTGATTCTGGTGAAAGAGGTCTCTTTCCACTATGCATTATCCGATGATACCAATTATGATTATTTTTATTTATTTTTGAAGTCAAATATGGGTTTGGGTACAAGCCAAAGGTACAGCAAAGATGTCTATTCTCTGCATCTATGTTATATATAGACGAACACGCATGTATTTGTTGACCAATATAGAGAGTTTGTATAACCTAGAGGATATTTTGGTCATAAACTTTACACACACTTTTTTGTTCCTTAAAAAACAATTCTTTGTAATCATCTCTTTTATTTATCTACTTAACAAACGTTACAATATGGACTGCATCGATCGACCCACTATGTAGTTTTATTAATGGTTTGTATTAATCCCATCATTATGTCATAATGTTAACTCAAAATCGATAGAGTGCGTGTGTATACCACAATTCATGAATTGTTGCATTGGTGATGATCCACGCTATTTTATTGATACTTAGTATTTGATTGACTTACATATATTAGACTTTCATTTCTGATACAAAAAAAATGAGAGTTTGATTTTTATTTTTGAGTTGATATCTGCTTTTATGTGTTAAATTAATTTATATTAATATTTATTCTTTTTATTTTTCTTTAAAAAAAAGAAAGAAAAATTCAACTGTAAAGTGATTTTATGAAATATTTTACCGTAAACGTATTATAAAACGTGAACTGATGAAAAAAAAAATTGTACGAAATGAATCTCGTCTTTTCAACGGTCAAGATGTTCCAAGAATATCTAAGTTACGACGTTCAGTTATGTATTTGGATGATAACTTGTTTAAACTAATTATTTATTGATGTTTATGTGGATTCACATATATAATAATATTATTTCCCTCTTGAACAATATCCCATATTCGAATTCAAATTTGAAATCATGAAAAAGTCTCCTACTAATTACAAGAAACATTAAAGGGTGAATTATTTACCGAAATGACCATGAACATCTAATTATTTAGGTAAATGAGCAAGTGACAAACATATACAAATCAAATAATGTTCATATATATCTTTCTAGCGTTTAAAATATATTCGTATCGCACAAGCATGTTATTTTAATAAATAGCGTACTGTATAAAATGACATTTCCCAATTACGTGTTCCTTTTTCTTTAAATCATTGCTATTTCGTGACCCCCAAAAAAATCAATGGTATTTTGTTTTAATTTATTACAAAGATAAAATAGCATGTTGTTTTCCTAATTACATGTTATATTTTCAAAACTCGCTTGTGTCATGTGTCATCCAATACAGTTGAGTGTATATTGCAAATAAAACAATTATTTTATGTAATTTACAAATGTTCATGGTTAATTAGCATGAATATTCAAACAGTTTCTATTCGCTACATATAGTTTTACGGAATGCACTCTCCGCATTTCTCATCATAAAAAAACTGGAACGGAATATGCGATGAATCTCTTTTAGTATGTGGTTTCTGATTGTGGATTCTAATGTAATATTATTTCTATTATAAGCAGTTTGGACGATTCGTGCCATTTAAATAAATGATTGAGGGAGGGGGTAGAATATTGTCATTACATGCATGATGTCAATGAATTATTTTTCAATCATATAAACTTGTGGTTGAAGAAAAACCATAATATTTAACCCAACAAAAGAAACGTAACCTGAAACATATAAAATAACTTTGCTAAATTAATAAAACATTTGACCGAATCTGGAATCTAAAAGTGTGTGAAATAAGATATTGATTTTAAGACCGAGATGACGTATGGGCTTACATAAATATGTGGTCAACCTTGAATATTATAGTCAGAGCAAACTCCGCACGAACAAATCAACTCCAATCTCACACCAATAGCATACGACCCATGCCGTAGTTTAAATGATTGCCACAAAAGAATTATTATTGGCCAAATTTGACTTAGTATTATATTTGATATTTATAGCTCTTCTATGATTATTTGCCCGAACAAAATAATATTCTTTCCGAAATTTAAGAAAATTTGTGTTTTTAATTAAAATATTATTTTTTAAATAAAAATACACAATTAAAATCAATGAAAGAAAAAAAATTATTTGATTTATTTTAAACTTTTTTGATAAATTATTTTTGATCAGTTCTTTTATATGGAGATATGAAAACATCTTATATTTTGAAACCAAAAAAAATTTCAAAACATTCTATATTTTGAAACGGAAAGATTATGATTATTTAGTATGTCATTTATTGACTTATATATTGTTGCATCTTAATTACGTAATATGCCATCTATTCAATTAGATGAACACATTGTTGTAAATACATTACGTATGGTTTTACTATAGTACTTTAATCTGATATGAACCTTCTTGATCTGATGAGAACGCTTTGATCGGGAACTTTTTTTTTGTTATAGAGTAGCTTGTGTTAGGATTCAATTGGTTTACTTTATGTAGCAAGTTATAGTAGTACAGTTCATATATACAGTTTGCGAGAACGGCGATTCACACATATATAAAAATTATTTAACAGTCTCTATTGGCATTGGATGTTTGTGAGACAACTCATGTCACGTATGAATTAGCTCTATTGGCTACAAAATTGGTTTTTTTTTCATTAGCTACAAAATTGGTACCAAGTTAATATCATGGCCAGGAGCCCACGGCAACATAATGGCCACTACTAGCGACAGATCATCCGTGGCTACTTTCTGACATATAGAAATGTATCATGTTCTTTTCATTGTCGTTAGCAACACTTTCCGGCGACTATAATTATACTGTTTTTCTCTCTTTTTATGAGTCCAGCAACATCTTCCAGTTACAACTTTCAATAATCTATTCACCATTTTTCTGTCGTTAGTGTCGCTGTTTTTACCTGCGACGATTTTAAGTAACACATACACCATTATTTTTTTTCTAATTGGTCGCTGAATTTAATATTTAACAAAAATTTAGTGTCAATTTTTAGTCGTTAACGACGTAAAAAAGAACAAGCCCGTAAATTATCGCTACAAAAATAGTCATGAGTTTTTGTATGGCTAAATTAGATATTTGATGGCTAAACTCGGTGTAGTATCCGTCTACATATGTCCGCCCAACCAATGAGAATTCTGAATCGGCAAAGTGACAGATTTGTACGGAACAGGATTTATGCTCATGCTGGTCCATTATCTCTCTTGCAATGATCTAAGTTGAAAAAAACTCCTTCTCTGTTCTTTGAGTTAATAGAAAATTCTCATTCAATTAAACCAAAAAAACAAAACAAAACAAAAATCTTTTTGAACACATATCTGCATGTTTTTTAAAAAAACGAGCTGTATTGGGTTTATGTCGTGGGCTTCGCTAGCCCATGTGGATTGAATATCTCTTGTCTTAGTATGACCTACTATATATTGAAATAAAAGTATGGTTTGATAACACCAACCATATTAAATCTGAACATTGAGTCACTGCAAATAGAGATAAATGATACCCAAAGTCTAAGACGCACACTCATCTCAATAGAAAGGAAACCCAAACCCTAAGAAATGGAAAATAACAGATTCATAGTTCAGACGCAGAATTGAAAATAAATAAATAAAAGTACTTTTTACATAAATCTACGAAACTAGAATATAAATCCCTTTCCTTTTTCTCGATAACAAATGAATTTCCTTTTCGAAACAGGAAAAGACCTGAACAAAAAAGGTTAAGGCAAAGTTGGCTAATACGTTATATATATAGCTATATATTCCAGTCGAAAATTTTAAACTCTCGACGACGTCTTCATACTTGTGGTGGAGAATCGAACGAGAATGATCCAAAATCCGCAATATATACCACAAGACCTCCAATCCTCGGCAATGAAGATGCCTCCTCCCTTTTCTGCATCGGAGACTCAATACTTGTTCTACGGCAAGTCATCGGAAAACCCTAAAAAGAGTTTGGTATCCACGACTCTCTGTTTGTCGTCTTGTGAAAACCCTAAGAAGAGGAAGAGGAACCCTGATGATCCCAATGTTTCTTGCACACCAAGCGACAACAAATTAACCAAAGATGAAGGAAAGATTAAGCGAATGAGGAATCTCTCGAATGAAGAAAGGGCAAAGGACGAATGGTACGGTGTTTCAACAGAACTAACACTCTTCAAAGATCCGTGGATCATCACGAAGGTACTAACCACTAGCGATCTTGGCCAGCTTAGCCGTCTTCTTCTTCAGACCGGCCCCATTGAGGATCACATTATCAAATATCTCAACAAGGATGACAAAAATATGGTCCAAGAAGGTTTAGGAATCACGGTCGATGTGTACGACCACGACACTGACTCTACGTTCGAGCTGCTTCTAAAGAAATGGACCACGTTGAATAGTTATGTTTTAAACGGAGGCTGGCGTATGTATTTTGTCCGTAGGAGAGGTTTGAGGAAAGGCGACGAAATTGGACTATTTTGGGATCGTTTTGCTTCGAGGCTCCACTTCCGTGTGCTTTCTCGTGCAGCTACAGAATTTTTAGTAGATCAGAAGAACCCTAACTAGCTATATACATTGGAGCAATGAGTGGTGAGAGAGAGATTCTTCTTTTTTGAGGCTTCTCAAGTTTAGCATTTACATTCGCATAATTTTCTTAACATGAATTAACTATTGGAATCAAAGCTAGTCTTAATCAAAATTGTTATAGACATGAAATATTTTTAATTTTTTTTGTCCAGTAATAGATTTATTAATGTTACATGTTAATTTTCTATACAAAATATATTGATGATATTTAATTGAATTATTTTGGGAGATATTGGTTACCAACATCGTATTAGAAATATTTGTAGTTATAGTGGTTCTAATGGTATAAGTGTAAAATAGTTTACTAATTAAATTAAATATTTTTGTTTTTGGGAAATTTTTTTAAAACTAACATTACCAATAACAAAAACAAAAATTGATACGATGGCACGTCAAATATTTTTTGTTTAATCATGAATGTTTTTAAAATTTATATAACTTTCCAAAAGACTTCTTCATTATAGTACTATATATAGTAGTCTATTAGTAAGGGGCATTTTCAATTAATATTATTTTACTATTAGGGCCACATCATCAGGTGGTTAACTTCTTTGTATTAGTATTTCAGGGGAAAGTAGGTTAAAAAAAAAACCCCTCACATATTCTAAAAACAATTAAAACACTCTCAATTTTTTTCGATTTCTAAACCCTCACTTTTTAGAAAAAATTTAAAAAAACTTCAATATCAATAAACCCAACGCAAAATCAAATAAACATATACAAAATAAAGAAAATTTGGTTTAGTATTTCTTCTTCCTAAATTCTAGTTTACAAATTTTTCTTTCCAAATTGAGTTTTTTTAGTCATAATGTAAAAAACTTTATATAAAAGCGTGATTTAACATTTAGTTGATATATTTGTTACTATTAAAATTTTTGTTATGTAAACTATATATATTTAGTGGTCTTAGTTTCATATTTAGGAAATTATGTCCAAACTAGATCCAAAATTTATTTTAGTTCCAGTTTAGGTTTGATTCGAATTAAAAAAAGTAATTATTTTATCTTATATATGATATATTTTATTATATTTTAAATTATTGTATATATATATATATAATTTAATTGAAAATTTTAAATAGTGAAGATTTATTTGGCTGGATTACGAAAATTCTTTACTGTGAAACCAAACCAATTTTGGAATGACAAGCAATGTATAAAATTTTATACCAAACTGAATATTAATTTATGTTAATAAAGGTTTATTTGATTTGATCTCAGAAATTTATTAATAAATATTTTCATTGGACCGAATAAACTACGTTAATATTTATTAACAATTTTATTTTTGAAAATTTAAATATATAAAAATAAAATTTACTAAACTTATATTATTAATTAACTTTAATTAATTAAATTTTTATCTACAGCTGAACAAAATTCAACCGAATCTGAATTTTGTTATAATTTATGACCCATTTTCTTAATCCAAGACCTCGAAAACTAGGAAAAATTCGATCAAAAAACTGACTGTGCTAACTTATAAATTTATATATTTTACATAACATAATTTTTAATAGTAAGGAAATTGATTACCTGATTATTAATAAATATTTAATAACTTTTAATATCTCATAAAAAATCAATTTGGGAAAGAATAATTGCAAACTCGAATTTAGAAAAAAAAAATCATAAACTAAATTTTATTTATTTATTTTTGTTTTAATATAATGCTTCATTTGGTTGTTACTTGGTTCATTAGTATTAGAAGTTATTTTACCATCTATTAAAAATTGAGGGTTTAAAACTCCACAAAAAAGGGTCTTTTAAATGTTGTTGGAAAAAGTGAAAGTTTTTTACATATTTTCGGTATTTCAAGCACTCAGCCTTTCCCCAAAATGTGAGAAAAACACCAGTAAACCTTGTGGATAAAAAAAAATTTAAATGATACTCCTTCTCTTTCACAAAGAATGTCATTCTAGAGTTTTATTTTTGTTTCACAAAGAGTGTCATTCTACATTTTCAATGTGACTTTTATACTAAGTTTCATGAATTACCCTTAACCTAAAGCTACTTTTTATTGAATTTAAATCATTAATCATTTATTTAATAGGAGCCTACATATATAATTCAAGGTTTTTTAAATGTGTGTGAAATGTGTCAAAATGACACTCTTTGTGAAATGGAGGGAGTATTACATAATATGGTATTTAAATTTATAAGCGTCAACGTAATATATATTATACTGCCATAAATACCGCTATATTATAATTTTAGTCAAAAAAATCACTTAGGAAATATAATAAATGTATACTATTTTTTAAGTAATGAATGTATACTCAATATGTCTATATAAACATAATTGCAATGCCGAAATATTCTTTAAGAACAAAACACTTCACAAAACTTTTGCCATATAAAACAATTATTGCCTCCTTAAACGCTTCATATTTTGCATCGCATATTCTCGGTGTAGGTTGGCCTCTCACCCATTGTTTTTTTGTTCATAAATTTTACGATAATATTTTGTTTTTAATTGAGAATTCCGAGTTCTACACATTCTCGGTGTAGGTTGGCCTCTCACCCATTGTTTTTTATTCATAAATTTTACGATAATAGTTTGTTTTTAATTGAGAATTCCGAGTTCTAGAGACATTAACAACATTTGATAATAATATGTAGTTTCATGTAAAGTTACAAATCAGATACATTATAAATTTAGAATATTTAGATCTGAAAACTATTCATATTCGGATTCGCCATACACATTTGTATCCGGATTTGTAAAAAAAAAAGTTAAAAATGATAATAGAATTAAATTATACAAAAATTTATCATAAAAAGGTCAAAAATGGTAATATAATTAAACTATGATTTAAAAAAAAAATATGAGTTTTGATCCAACTACATCCTTTGGTCAGGTTTTTCACTCTTCTTCAATCATGGACTTATTAGACCTAAAATGGATATGGCTCCCATTTCAGCGTCAAATAATCATTGCTTGTTCGACGTCGATTCATCAGAAAACCCTAGCGAGAGTTCGGTCTCCCTGAATCTGTCTTTGTATGAAAAAACATGGCCACATGATCCCAAGATTGCTTGTGGACCAATAGACAATAAACTAACCGAAGAAAAGATAAACCTCGCTTGGATGAGGTATATGTCGTTTGAAGAAATAAAAGAGGAGGAGCGGTACAAAGTCTCAACAAAACTAACTCTCTACACCGATCCATGGACCATCAAGAAGGAAATGACCAAAAGCAGTCTTGGCTATCTAGACCGTCTCTTTCTAAATGGAAGCTTTGTACGTAGCCACATTATGAGAGATCTCCCTATGTATGATCAAAGGTTAGTCGAAGAAGGCTCTGGATTAACAGTCAACGTGTATGATGATGACACTGATTCTATGCACAAGATGGTTCTTAAGAAATGGACCAAGTGTCTAAGCTATGTTCTCCTTAATGGATGGCGCAAGGACTTTGTCGCGAGAAGAGCTTTGAAGAAAGACGATGTGATTGGAATATATTGGGATCCTTTTGATTTTAAGCTTCATTTTTGTGTGCTTTCTCGTGCACCAAAAAAAGTTAGCTCAGGTTCCGTAACAATGGATTCGGCATCATTTACTCCTCTTCCTGCAGGTCCATAAGACCTCACTAGCTATGGAGGCAATGTCTGCAGAGAAATTCTTCTTTCCTTAATGTACTGGTTAAACAAGTGATTGGTGTTGCTTATGGTTTTTTTTGGTCTCGGTTTTATGGTTTCATGTGGTTTTTATATGGTTTATATTGAATAAAAGAATCATGCTCTTATGTCTAAGAATAAGCAATGAAACTGGACTTATTTGTTACAGCGTCATACACAGAAAATATCCCACACTAGAAAGAAACCCTCACATAACAATGCAACATAGTAGTTGCAGACAAAGGGACCGCGAAGAATTACAAAAGCAAATATTTCACATTCTCTAGTGCTTTAGGATAAAGAAAATGTCGAGTTCGCGAAGTCATTGCCACATAACCAAACTGAATGATCTCTTGCTTAGCATCGTCTCGATAAATTACTCATTCTCGAGGATCAATTTTCAATTTCAACACACAGAGAGAAGAACTATATGTGAAACAATTAGGCAGAGAATCAAACACACTTTTCTTGAACAAAAACCAGTACTAAATAGTTTTAAAAAGTTACTCAAGTTTCAACTATCCCACTTGCTACTTGCTTCCTTCACTATCAAACTACGAATCATAAAGATAAAACATGCGACTAAACACACGCATGAGATCACTTAAGAGTGAAGGAAATATCGATTATCCCGAAAGGTAAACGTCACTGGGAAATTTAAGAACAAATCCAGAGGAGCCTAGCGACTCAATTTATATAAACAGTGTCACTATGTCTTGGGGGTCTATCAGGAACCGTACCTGGTTTGAATCTGGATGCTTCATGTCTCGCCAGCTCAGGAGGCACCGCACTGTTGCTCTGAACAAGCATCTGCTTCAGATCATAGAAGACCTCGGTATCATGAAGAGTCAAGAACGAAGTCGCAACACCACTTTTCCCAGCACGTCCTGTTCGTCCGATACGATGAGTATACATCTCTATATGTTTAGGCATGTCGTAGTTTATGACGTGAGCCACATCGGGAATATCAATTCCACGTCCTACAACATCTGTTGCAACAAGAACGTTGTATCTCCTTGCTCTGAAACCTTCTAGGCTGATTTCTCTCTGCTCTTGTGATTTCCCACCGTGTAAGGTCGTGACACGGTACCCAGCCTTATCCAGATTCTTAGCAATAGAGTCTGCGTTTTTCTTGGTGTTAACAAACACAATGGCAGTTTTATCACCCAGCTCATCGAGCAGTTTCTGCAACCTGAAGAATTTTTCGGATTCTTTCATCATAATCACGTGTTGCGAAATCAAATCTGTGGTCTTTCCTGCAGTACCAATGGTGACGACTACCGGGTTCCTCAAGTACTTCCTAGCAAGCCGTTCTACCCCAGGAGGCATTGTAGCACTGAACATATATGTCGTTCTGTAAATTTTCTTTTCATCAAGCTCTTCTTCTTCGTTCTCGGGTTTCAAATTACTAGAAGGCATCGCATCTAACACACCTGCAACCTGCGGCTCGAAACCCATGTCTATCATCCGATCTGCCTCATCAAGAACCACATAGTTGCACTGGTTCAACACAGCATACCGCCTCTCAAGGCAATCAATCAAACGACCCGGAGTCGCAATGACAATCTCACACCCTTGTGTTATCTTCAACCCCTGTTCCTCGATCGACTGACCACCCACAATAGAAGTCACCCTAAACCCTAGATAATGCGCAAACTTAACAGTTTCTTCCTCAATCTGCTGAGCAAGCTCCCTAGTAGGGGCCATAACCACAGCATAAGGTCCCTCGGTCTCATTCTCTTCACTCATCGGTGGCAATCTAGAGATGTAAGCTAACATAGGCAAAACAAAAGCAGCAGTCTTACCAGAACCAGTCTCTGCAATGCCAATAACATCGCGCTGTTGCAGTCCAAGTGGTATAGCTGCCATTTGAATAGGCGAAGGTTTCTTGTATCCAGCTCTATCCACAGCTTTCAAAAGCTCAGAAGTAAGCTTACTCTCTTCCCAGCTCCTCATAGGACGAGGAATCCTGGAACCCTTGTAAGAGATGTTAAAATCTTCCCTGAAGATACGCCAGTCCCTTTCAGTCATCTCCTCTAATCTCTTATCGCTCCAATGCCTATCAACCCTCATATCAAACGAGTCATATGTATCAGCAGCTTCTTCTCGCACTCTCTGAGCAGCCGCTTCCTCTGGTCTCTCTACAATACCATCTTTCTTACGAATCTCGTCACGCATCTCTTTCTCATGCTTGGCCGCTTGTTTCTTCTGCTCACGACGGTCCATACCAGCACGAAACCCTCTCCCAAAGAGAAGCTGAGCTTCATGAGGGTTTTGGTAGAGAGCGTTCATATCCCTAGAAGTATCCTCAGTGTTTTCCCAATCGAAAGAGAAACGAAACTTCTCGCTTGGCCTAATGACTCTCTTCTTCGGCTTCTTACCTCCAAGATACTGCTCTTTAATGGCGTCGAGTTCCTTCTCCCTCTCTCTCTCAACTAATTTCTCAACCCTCGCCTTCTCCCTAGCCTTAGCCTCCTCTTCTCTCTCCCTATCTCTATTTCTCCGATCCGGTTCACGATCTCGTTCACGACGGTCACGCTCACGGTCTCTCTCTCGCTCACGCTCTCTATCTCTATCCCTATCACGGTCTCGATCTCGTCCTCTATCTCTCTCCCTGTCGCGGTTACGTTCTCGGTCCCGATCTCGGTCTCGATCCTTGTCCCGATTGGTGTTATCTCCATTGGCGTCTTCAGTCTCGGGCTCGGTTTGTTCGCGGCGGAGACGTTGCTCGGAGATTTGGTCTTGGCGGCGTTTTAGGGCTAATTCTTCGCGCTGAGCTTTGGTGAGGAAGACAGGCTTCTTAGCAACGGAGGAATCGAGAGTATTGACGGAGGTGGATCCGACGACTTCGTTGATTGATCGCTTCATCTGTGGTGGATGAAGATGTTTCGCTTGGTCGATTGCAGGAGGGGAAAAAGCAAAGAAGATCTAGAACCGTCTTCTTCTTCTTCTCTCTCGCTTGTCTCTTTCCTTCTTCTTCACTTGGATTCCTTTTTAATTTTTTTCCCCGTGACCCGTTTTATACTTGCCCAATTTTTGTTAAATTGTTTCGTACATCTAAGCCCTAGGGTTTTAGGCCCAATCGTTTCTTTCGAATACCGACCGGATCCGAACCTAAACTTGTTTTTTAGTAGAATTAGAATTCAGCATTAAACTGTATTATAGAAACACTAATTTTGTGTTTTTTTTTTTTTTCACTTTCCATGATGAGGTCTTTTGGTAATATGAAACACATTAATATTCGACATCAAGTTCAGAAAAGAGTTGAAAACCAATATAATGGTCGCTCGGGAGATGACGAAAACAATTTGATCATAATGGTTTTTGTGGAAAAAGAGAAACTAAAACCTGATTAATGCTAATTGATGCTCCTTTGCTCTCAAAACTCAACCCTGCTAAATATGCTAATTCATCATACAAACTATACATATCACCCCTAATCTTAATTTATCATTTACCAAAGATAATGCTTCATCCCAAGGCCATTGCAAGTCAATATGAGCTCCTTGTACTCATTCAATAGTTCCTGCAACAGACAATACATGGGGGTTTATCAAACATAGAAGCTTTGGAATATAACCGCTCTCTCGAATGAAATAAGTCTCTTCTACCGTGTTGTGCTCGTAGATACGACGCGTCCTTTTCCTGTCGTATTCCTGCCTTGTAAATGGGTCGCTCAATACTGTTGAACAAATGATCAATCTTTATGGTTAAAGTCCATAGAAACCAATTACAAATGAAAACGCATTCCTTTCCCCTAAGCTAGTTTCTTCAATTATACATAGTTAGAGGTAACAAAGACCAATGAAACAAATTCACACCAAACTCCCCATTTCTTAGCCTACCTTACCAAGAAACTGTTGTCATACAACACAACTACACGTTATGAGTCAATAAGAGGCGAGAGAGAAAGAGAGACGCAAACCTTGATAAGCTTCGTTGATTTCTTGAAACCTAGATGTAGCAGAATCCTCTTCTTTAAACTTATCCGGATGCCATTTCTGCAACACAACCAACACAAATGCCAACTCCATTACTGGAGAACTCAGACCCAGAGTTTGTCTCCAATAGGGGAAAAATGGGAGAAAAAAAAAAACAGAGAAGGTACCAGGGCAAGACGGATAAAGCTGGAACGAATCTCATCATCAGAAGCGTCACAGTTCAATTCAAGAACTTTGTAGTGATCCTGCAACACCCACCAATTCACCAAAAACCCAAACTTGAACAATTTTAAACCAAACAATCCTCGAATTTCGTTGATTATTTTTTCTTTACCTTGTAGTTGTCGAAATCGAAATCGAAAAATTCAGAGCCTTGAACGTCTCCCCAATCGTAACACCACATCCTCCAGTGCGAACAAACGATTTCAAGCTTCCTCAGTTCACAATTTTCTCCTCCCTCTCCTCACTTTGGAACTTCAGATAAAGAATCAATTTTTTTTTTATTAAGAAATTGCAATTAGACCCCAAAACTATTGTGTTTTTACAGTTAAGGACATTTTAGCATCTTCCAGAAACCTTTCTTCCAATAAAGAAGAAACGGCTGAGATACACAGCGATGGCTTCGTCTCTGAGCACTAGAGTATCGGCGTTAATCGCATCTCGACGGAGTTTTCCGATCGTCGGCGCGTTTTGCGTGCTATCAACTCTATCTCTCTCTTCGTCTTCCTTCAAATCGGGTTGTGCACAGTCCTTCTCTGTTGTTCCTCTCTTAAGGTTAGCATTTTCGAGTAAATGTCGAATTTTTGTTGTTGTTTCTCGTTATTTAATCTCATGAATTTTGAAACTATAGGTCTAAGTTTAGCAGTAAGGCTTCTTCTTCGTCGATCAAAATGGAGGAGAGCAGCAAAACTGTGCCCAGCATTGTTGTCTATGTCACTGTTCCTAACAGAGAAGCAGGTTTTTGTGTTTGCTTTAGTTTCTCTATTTCTTCAGCTGATTTCAACTGACTGGCCATTAATGAGATTAGATTCGAGAAGGTTCTTGTGTTTCTAGGAATCTGGTTATAGGATTCTTGTGACTGTAATCACATTTTTTTGGAGAGCTGTATTTTCCTCTTTTGGGTTTGAACATGAAAGAGTAGCCTGAGGAAATTGCTTACTTTCTAGAGTGCTTACTGATCGACATGTCACTATTGTCTCTCTCTTTCTTTTTTTTTTGTATTCTGATCGTTTTATCTCTCAGTGGTTGACTTGATGCTGTTCTGCGAGTTCTTACTCTTTTATTTTTTACTATTTGTCTCATTGGCAGGAAAGAAGTTGGCTAACAGCATAGTCCAAGAAAAGCTTGCGGCGTGTGTGAACATTGTGCCAGGTACTTTCCTTTTCTTGTATTAGCCTCTTACCGTCTTACGCCTTGGTTTCCAGTTACAACTTCAGTAAGTTGAGTTAACAGATTCCATCCATTTAGTCTCACTGGGTTTCTGCCAGCAAGATTTCGTAGAACCTTATCTGCTTGCTTAATCACTTTGGTAATCAGAATGTTTTTGCTATTCAGAAAAAGAACCAAGTTAATTCAAGAAAGACTAGAAGCTAATTTTAGACATTTCATGCTCTGTCCATGCTTTTATAATCTGTTGATATAGCACTTCTTTGTTTGCTGGCATGTTCTGTGATTTTAACCCTAGAAGATGTTCTGTCACTAGAAGATGTTTATGCTTGTTTGCTTGGATGCAGGCATTGAATCGGTGTACGAGTGGGAGGGGAAGGTAAGTAGGGAACAATATGTGCAAATTCTTCTGAAGTATATTTTGAAATCAATCCTATCTTGACTACCATGGATAATAGTTGAATAAAGATCTCTGAGCTTAAAGGAAAACCTAGAAAAATTCCTAAGATTTCAGAAATATTACAGATGATGATTGAATCTCTTTCCATCCATAAAAGACAGCGAGAAAACTTAATGCGTAGTCTGTATCACCGATGTTTACTACCTTTTTTTGGCTTGGAACATTGATCATCTTGAATCTGAGCTATTTATGCAAGCTCATCTCTGTATACATTGCATATAATCAATCCCTCTGGCTTCAGGTTCAGAGTGACTCCGAGGAGCTCCTGATAATCAAAACAAGGCAATCTCTTCTAGAGTCTCTAACCGAGCACGTCAATGCAAATCACGAATACGAGTAAGCATTTCAAAAATATGAGTTTACTAATGCGAGTGCTTTCTCTTTTCTTTAGTAATCACACAAGCTAATCTTTTCTTTAGCAATCACACAAGCTAATTTAATAAACATTGTTTACTTGTTTCCTTAGTGTGCCAGAAGTAATTGCATTGCCCATCACTGGTGGGAGCGACCAGTATCTAGAATGGTTGAAAAACAGTACAAGGAACTGAGATCTCAACGTCTCGTAGCTGTCCAGCGTCAATGGCTTTGGAGTATTGGTTTCTTTTACATTTCAACCTCTGTATTAAAAATAAAACGTGTGAAGTGTAATACTGGACCAGTTCGTCAACTGAAACAGACATTTACTTATATATAAGCAAACAATGACATTGTTCCATATAATGGATGGACATTTGCTTGTATGATTTTTGTTTAAATTCTTTACATCACATCTTTGACTCAATCAGCAACTCACAACTCATAGATGTTAAGTATTTCAGAAATTGACTTTGTTGATTTTTACAGACATCGTTAATAAAAAGTATAAACAAACTGCAAACTGTAACATGTTATGCTTTTAAACTACAGAATCAGTAACTGGAAGCTGAGACAGTTGTGACTTGTGTCTCTTGATCCTGAGCGTTAGTCTTCTCCTCGGATTTAATCTGTCCATAGAAGTAAGAGACGGATCCCCAGAGGGAGAGAGCCAAAGCGACACCTTTCCCCGCCTGAAACTTCTCCCGGAAGCAAATGACGGCCAAGATCACCGTCACCGGAAGCAGAGCACTGATCATAATTCCAGAGACCAGAGACGATGCACAGAAGATCAACCCAATAGCTCCCACGAAAAACGCTTGCCAGATTATGGCCGTGAACACAACCACCACATAGTACAAAGACTCTCCAAGCTTAAAATCTCTTGCTTCTCTTGCTATCACCTGCCAATTAAAAACATTTTCCCTTTCAGGTATCCATCAAGAAATTGAAAGATCCCAATTCTTGATTAGAAAAAGTATTAAAAATGCAATCGTTCTTCCTAAACAAAATTCAAACATCTTCCTTTTAGGGTTCATAACAATCCAGAGGTACCCTCTTGGTTTAAAAGGCTTAAAAGTGAAATCTTTACGCAAGGATCTTCCTTTTAGATCAAGAAAGTCAAAGATCCCAATTCTTGATTCTCAAACCCTACTCTGTTCATCTCAATCTAGATGATAGAAAAAAACAAAGCATATATTACCTTGAAATCGCCTGCAGCTAGCATCCCCACGAGGCAGAAGCAAGTGGCAACAAAGCACAAGACCATCTGGAACTCGAGCACGAGCGTATACGTGACTCTTTGACGAGATTTCTTGTAAGCAAGCTCCACAAGCGGCAATATAAACGCGTAGAGAAGAGCTGCACCAGTGGTCATGAGGAATCCAACAACGTACTCCTTGTGTGTTTCGTTTGCAAGCTTGTCACTATCAGAGTTAAGGGCAAGGACTACGGCACCAACAGTGAGCAAAACGATGGCGTTTATAGTGAAAGGTGTAAACTTTTGCTTGACCATAAAAAAGGCAAACAGAGCAGTGAAGCCTAGTTGCGCGGAGATGATCAGAGACGCAGTGGAAACAGGGATATAAGCTAATCCATAAGAGTAGAGGTAATTGTCAAAGCCCATGAGCAGACCAACGACGATAGAGGCGATAAAGAGAGGAGGTTTCATGAGGAAAAATGGAGTCTTTTCTTGTTCTTCAAGGCGACGACGGCGGAGGAAGGAGAAGAGAAGAGGAAAGAGGATGAGGGGACAACCTACAGTTTGTAGGAAGCTAGAGAACCAGATCCTTTCGCCACCGTTGTGAAAGTAGAGACGCATCATTAGAGGGCCTCCACAGTTTCCAATCGCCAGGAATATACAGTTTATTATTACAAGAACGGTCTTCATCTTCACCATTTTCTTCTTCCTCAGCCAGTTATGTGTTTGTTTAGTTGGTTTGTCTGGCGTCGCATCAAACAAGAGTTGTGGACTTCAGGTGGAAACATATGGTAAGCTTATAGAACACTAGTGGGCGGACCCGCGTTGGCCAAAGAAGGCAATTATTTTCCATTTTCTTCCTAATTTCTCAATTTTTAATGTAATTTATATTAGTTTAAATTATACCACCAAACAAAACAAAAATTTGCCCTCCAACATAGGTGATAGGACTGGCCACTCATACCCCGCCGGTTATTGAACTTGTATCCGCCTTGAAAAAATGATATTCGTAGCTTTCAGATGGATAAAAAATATTAAGATTCTAATACCTGCGAATATGAGTTAGGTGTAAGTATCAAAGTTTTCTAACTATCACGTCGCGTATCCACATTATATCCAACACACATATATTTATTTTAAACTATTCTTTACATAATTACATATAATCTTATATAAAATATTATCTTAGAGAAATTAACATATAGTTTAATTTTTCAAAATTTTGAAACCATGTTTTCTAATTTTATATTGTTTAAATATGATTTGTTAGCTTCGAATATTTTTAAAAAATATGATTATGTAAGTATTTAAGTGTTTTAAAACTTTGGATATTAACTAAAGTGTAACTATTTGAATTTTGATTCGGGTAACAATCGGAGCGGATAGTTATTTGTCCGAGTATTTGTGTTTTTTCGAGTCAGATATGAACACTTAGAACTAATTACCAGTAAATATCAGAGAATCCAATATTCAAATGTATCTGTCTCATGTCTACTCTTACTTTATCACACCTAATTTTGGACTAACTTCAAACCCAAAAACCTATAATATTAAACCAATTTTAAGCCCCAAAACCTACAATATTAAACCATCTTACTTTATTTATGTCTTTTTAGTTATTAAAAGTCCTAAATTATAGCAAAATAGTTAATCACAAATTATTATAACTATAAACCCCACATTTTGTATATAAGTGTTTATATGTTCTTTGATTGACATTTGTTTCTTTTGTGGTTCTAAGCTATTTTCTCCTTTGATTGTAATTTGTAAACATTCCATTTCAATATTAACCAGATGAAAAAGAAAAGAAAAACGTGTTTATATGTTCTTTCTTCTCGTCTGCACGAATAGTGGTGACCTTTTCTTTCTAAACTTTTCTATAATTTTTTATATATTATGATTTTCTCATTTGTCTCATTTGTCTATAAAGACACACTTTCTTAATAACTGTAGAAATTTAAAAAGTTTTAGATATTTCTCGTTGACAATTCACCACGAATATAATACACTACGTACACACGTTTTATGATAATTTGTAATCTACCAAATTCAAAAACAAATAAAAAACGGTTGTCTTTCGTAATTGTTTAAAGTAGTGATAGTGAGCAATCGCTGTTTCTTTCTGTATAATTGCAAAAACAATAAGACATTAGAAGTGTACAAACTATTTCTTAAATTGGGAAAAGAAAGACTGATTGACTGTGTCGTTTATGTGCTTTATATGGAATCTGTTTGAAAGTCTATGATAAGGTCAATGATAAATGAATATATATATTATCCAAAATAAAGTCAATGAAGAGAAACTCATAACTCCGATTAAAGACCGATTAATTTGTATATTTGCTCTCAAAAAATAATTATTTTATGAGTTGCGACACTTTCCATTATTTTTTTTAATTATTTATTTGATTAATCACATTCTGTTTTATTTTAAATAAGTCAAAGGAATGATATCTAAAAAAAAAAGTCCACTTCAATATCCGATATCAAAATCGATGATTTGCTATATGAGATCATTACGAAAAGAACGACACCTTTATATATATGAAAAGTTATATTACTAGTGAATTTTGCTGAAACGTCAGCTCTACATTCATTCTTAGTTTATAAATGACTTAAAAATCTTTACTTATGTAAGAGAAATTTTGATTTTATCTTCACTTAATAATAAAAAAAAAAGGTTTATGACAAAGACAGTGACAAACAATTTTTGGCGAATCAATTAATAAAAAAATGATGGCATAGATTCATATCGTTTCTCCGTAAAGATTGGAAAATCAGAAGCTGGTTAGATGCTTTGAAAGATTGGAAAATGAAAATTATCCTCCGTAAAGCCAACAAACCTGCTTATGGGACAGCGCGGAGTGTTACTCGTGATAGAAGGTAGCAATCGTACATTTCGAGAGATGGTCCGAATTAGCTGCGATCAAAGATCATGGAAGAAGCATGTCGAGTGGTTTGTTAAGCTATGTTGTGTTGTTGCAACACCCTTCTTAAAACTTTCTTTAAATAAAATATTTACCAGCGTTCAAAAAAAACATTCATATCGTTCTCAATACAAATTTTTTATTTCATTTCTCAGTTTCCATCGTTTTTCAGCACAATTCCTCAAATCATCCAAAAGGTATAACGTAAAAGAAATTCCCCTAACTTTTCAGCTAATTCCACCATTTTAAATATTACCACACAGACCCATAAAATAACAAATTAACAATCGTCACTTTCTACTATCAAACTGGTCAAGTTGCAGAAGGATAAATGACGAAGCATCGTTATTCTTTGGCAGCTGTCTTATCACTTCACAAACATATTGTTAAAATAATATTTGGAGGATATGTCTCATAGTTCTTACTTCTTCGCTATTTAGTTTAGGAAATAGGTTTCAAATACTGTTTGACACGATAGATTCATTCAATGGAGAACCAGTCTATTGAAAATGGCACTCCGAAAATAAAATATTGGTATCCTTTCTATTGTAATAACTTAAATCTGAACTAAATTATTTCTAAACTATTATTTTTCAATAAAAGAAAAAGAAAAACACAATTTGGTGGTCCTAAAGACCTAACCATTGTCCTAGTACAAAATAAATGACCCTAAGAAAATAAAAGTTTTGATGGTCATAACCCTTTATTTAGTCCGTTTGTCTTTTGGAAGGAATTTGGTACTATGCCATCTAAATTGTCACGAACCAAAAAAAGAGTTTTGGAATAATTATTTGTGTGTTTATTTCTGAAATTTTGGCAGAACTAAACAACAAAAAAACTTAAATTAATTCAGTGACCTCCCTAACCTTCTAACTCTTATATACTTTGTATTTTCTATAATAATAACAATTTTGATCTTACTTTTTGATTACTTCTCATCTCCTCTTTCCTCTCGATCTCTTCTTTCTTTCTTTTATTCTTTTTTTCTTTTCAGCCTTCGATTTATTTTTGTTATCAATTTCTTTACACAGACAATTTAAATTTCGTAATCTTATTTAAAAAATATATAAAAAATTTTGTTTATGCTATAATTTGAATTTTTTTTGGAACGAACAAATTTAATTCGAAAAACTTATATGTAACTAAGATGATAAAATTATCTATACTATATAGAACACCACAACATTCTATACCAATTTAAAAGAAATTCATCATTTTCAATCTTCAAATTTATTTATAGTGTTTAAATATATATTTTCATTTTATGTTTAGACTTTTGGATTTAGAGTTTATTATTTTAGAATTAAAATTGATTTATATATGGTTTATAAAAAATAAAATAATAATTTTATGATACGTTGAGAAATAAATCTAATTTCGATGTGCATTTAGTTCAGTAGTTTGAGTTTTTTAAATTATATTTATTTGAGTATAACGTTCATTTTTTGGTATGTGTTATATCCTTTGGATATATCGTTTATTATTCGGCGTGCGTTTAATTTAGTCGTTTAGGTTCCCTATGGTGTATCTCTTAGGACATAATGTTCATTCTCCGGTGAATGTTTAACTCGACAATTTGGATTTTCTATGATGTATCTCTTAGAGGTATAATATATATATTTTGATGTGCGTTTAACACAAATTTCTTAAAAATTGGATAAATTATTTTTAGTAAAAATACTTTGTTCCATACTATTTTATTTTATTTTATTTTTTTTATTTTATGTGTTGAATTTAAAACAAAGTTATTTTAATTTTAACCATTTCTTTATTTTGTCATGAGTTTATATCCGTTTAAAAAAATTAAATTATGATGTAAGCAAAAAAAAATAATTGTTTTATATAAAAGAATCATGAATATAAATCAATTTTTAAAAACAAAAATATGGATTACAAATAAAAAGGAGTAAAGGATATAAAGAAAACTCATTCTATTTCTCTTTCTTGCATCACAAAGCATTTTTTTCCATTTTAACGTGCTATACTACCTTTATTTTTTCCATTTTTCCATTTCATCACTATGAGTTTTTTAATCATCTCACAAGATCCAATGGTTACTACCTTTATTTTCTATTTTAACGTGCTATACTCTTAATATTTTTATCCAGATTGGTTATCAAACAAAATCGCCTTTTATCTTTTTAAAAGGCAATTTCACTATTGTGTTTTTCAATATGATATGTTTATTATAACTATAATTTCTTAACAGTTTTAGTGAAGTGAGAATATATAAATAAAGATTATAAAAAATCTGTCCGACTCTACATTAGTACTTGAAACTTGTTTGGATCGGTTCATTTAAATTCTTTGACCAAACAAAGAAAAATAAAAAAAAACCTCGTTCTTCGCCATTTTATTGTCATTTTGAGTCAAATTGCTCCTTATGCACGTAAATAATCTGTAAGACTTAAAGACACAAAATGCACCAAAATGTACTCTTATACACGTTTAAATGTTTAAAACATTTCGTGAGCTTTTGCATTAAAAAGGGGTTGGCGACCTGTTTTTGCTTAGCATTCTACTGATTTAGATGGTTTTTTTCGAATGGACATTTTCTATCTTTACGGGTATTAGAACTAGGCCTGGGCAAAATAATCGGAACCAAAAAACCGAACCGAACCGACCTGAAAAAATAGAACCGAAACCGAGCAAATAACCGAACGGAGTCTAAATTTATATAACCGAAAAACCGAAACCAAACCGAACCGAAAATCTAGTGTATACTCGAAATAACCGAAATATAATTATACGTCCATATATTAATTATATTTAGACTTATATAACCTAACTACCCAAAATTACAATTAGAAACTTGAAAATATTAGTCAATTTTAGACCAAAATAAACACAATACTTAAAATAACCAAAATATCTTAAAGTTTTTAGTTATATTTGTCAAAATTTAACTAAATTTTATTTAATTTAATAATTTTTTTTTCAAAATATTTGAAACCGAACCAAAAATAACCGAAACCGAACCGAACCGAAATATGAAAATATCCGAATAGGTACTAAATTTTTCTATCCGAATAAACCGAAAACCGAAAAACCGAATGTCCAGGACTAATTAAAACCCCTTATTTTTTTTTTTAATAGTTATTTTCCTTGTTGTATTTTTGTCCAAGTGTTAGTGGTAGTTCTGAGAACAAATATCCGTGACTTTCTTATTTCTTATGTAAATTTTATGGTTCGTGTTTGGATCTCCTTAGAAGAGAGTTACATTTCTATAACTTAATAAAATGCTGCGTTTGTTGACAAAAAAAGGAAAAATACACGTTTAAATGTATTATGTTTTAGGAGGCTTTGGCTTTTCTCGGTTTCGTACTACACCTAGTCTACTATGGTTTGGGAGTCTTTGCGATCTTATAGCTAGCAGCTTTTTAGCCATTTCCTTCTTTAGCAACTTAAAAAACTTCCTTCCTTGACAACTTAAAAGTTAAAAGGAGGAGGTGCATGTTGATGTTGCTTTTAGTTATTGGATGATGCACTTAGCCTTTCATTGGTAGCTTCTTAAGACCATTACTGGTAGTGGTGGGTAATCAATTATTTATACCTTTAACGTTTCAGACACACACCTATTTTTGTTAGTGTTTGTGTTTAGCCAGTAATTGTATCTTGATTATCTCATAAACCCACAAAAAGTTATTAGCCTTTCAGATTAACCGGACAAGATCATTTCTAATTTTGCAAACCGGTCAGCCCGCAGACTCATCCGGTACTGAACCAGACCGATCTAGAAGCTTTTGATTTTGATCTTACGGTTATCTACGTCTCATGAATCTTACAAGTTTTAATGACTACTAAGGTGGCAGCGAACTCTGCGGCCTACGAAGCCATAGTTCGAGCAGGTCCTCGTGTAACGCAACTTCAACAGGTTCACGCTCACCTCATTGTAACGGGCTATGGTCGTAGCCGGAGTCTCTTGACAAAGCTCATCACTTTAGCTTGTTCCGCTCGAGCCATCGCCTATACTCACCTTCTCTTCCTCTCTGTCCCTTTTCCCGATGACTTCCTCTTCAATTCAATCATCAAATCGACCTCCAAGTTGCGTTTACCTTTGGATTGCGTTGCTTACTACCGTCGTATGTTATCTTCTAACGTCTCTCCGACTAACTACACTTTCACCTCCGTTATTAAGTCTTGCGCTGATCTCTCTGCCTTGAGAATCGGAAAAGGGGTTCATTGTCATGGAGTGGTTTCTGGGTTTGGATTGGATACTTACGTTCAGGCTGCTTTTGTAACGTTCTATTCAAAGTGTGGTGATATCGAAGCTGCACGCCAAGTGTTCGACAGAATGCCTGAGAAGTCTATTGTGGCGTGGAATTCGTTGGTTTCTGGGTTGGAGCAAAATGGGATGGCGGAAGAAGCGATTCGAATGTTCTGTCAGATGCGAGAATCAGGGCTCGAACCAGATTCAGCGACGTTTGTGAGCCTTCTCTCGGCCTGTGCACAAACTGGTGCTATTGGTTTAGGCTCTTGGGTACATCAGTACATTGTCCGTGAGGGTCTTGACCTGAATGTTAAACTTGGTACTGCGTTGATTAACTTGTATTCTAGGTGCGGTGATGTTGGAAAAGCCCGGGAAGTATTTGACAAGATGAAGGAAACTAATGTGGCTGCTTGGACGGCAATGATCTCTGCTTATGGTACTCATGGATATGGCAAACAAGCAGTAGAACTGTTTAATAAAATGGAGTATGATTACGGTCCAGTCCCTAATAACGTAACATTTGTAGCTGTTTTATCGGCGTGCGCTCATGCTGGACTCATTGAAGAAGGACGTTCGGTCTACAAGAGAATGACCGAGAGCTATAGATTGATCCCAGGAGTGGAACATCATGTTTGTATGGTAGATATGCTTGGGCGGGCTGGATTTCTGGACGAAGCTTATAGATTCATACATCAGCTTGATGCTACAGGGAATGCAACTGCTCCAGCGTTGTGGACAGCAATGCTTGGAGCTTGCAAGACGCACAAGAACTATGATCTCGGTGTAGAAATCGCCAAGCATCTCACTGCCCTTGAGCCACAAAATCCTGGTCATCATGTCATGCTCTCAAATATCTATGCTTTGAGTGGCAAAACAGATGAAGTATCACATATAAGAGATGGAATGATGAGGAATAACCTAAGAAAACAGGTCGGCTATAGCCTAATTGAAGTCGAAAACAAGACATATTTGTTCAGTATGGGTGATGAGTCTCATAAAGAGACTAAAGAAATTTATCGGTATCTGGAAACTTTGATGAGCCGGTGCAAGGAAATTGGGTATGCACCAGTTTCTGAAGAAGTGATGCACCAAGTAGAGGAAGAGGAAAAGGAATTTGCACTTAGATACCACAGCGAGAAGCTTGCTGTAGCATTCGGGTTGTTAAAAACCGTAGATGTAGCCATTACACTTGTTAAGAATCTGCGCATCTGTGAGGATTGTCATTCTGCTTTCAAGTGCATTTCTATTGTATCCAATAGGCAGATCATAGTGCGCGATAAGCTTCGGTTCCACCATTTTCAAAATGGTTCTTGTTCATGTCTGGACTATTGGTAAGGAATATACAAACACAAGTGTTTCATTTTTATTACAAAATATGGTACATAGTTCTTGCAAAACTAGAACCCTTTGACATTATACAAGATGAGATATCATACAAAATGAGCCTATTTTACAGCAGTTTTATTCTCACACGTTGAAGTGCAAAACATATTCTACATGGGGAAGGAATTACCGACCTTGCAAACCGATATTACACAGCAGTTATTGGATGTTAGGGAGATGTTATGATATCAGAACATTACTGACCTCTATGATTCCAGTTCAATCCGCTTGGCAGCAATCAACTCCAATCTCTGAGAATGCTTCTACAAGTTTTGGGTAGAGTTTGGAGAGCATGATCTTGAAACCGGTGGAATTTGTGGTTGAGCTTTCGTGCAGGTTCACTGATGATCCTACAGGGACACCTTCCATATAAGCCTTGCACGCAGCCAGAACATGCTGGGCCCGGTGTGTGAAGTGGTCCTTCACAAGCACCTCAAAATGCTACAATGCAACATTACAGAGTTGATCAAAAAGGTCTCTTCTGGTAATTTTCAGTTCGTGTTGAATTGTTTCAGCAGAAGCATACCTTTGGAGGCTTGCGGATCAATGAGATCATGGATTTGCAGGTGATGAGGAATGCATTCTCATTGTAACTCACTGAGTTTTTCTCTCCCTCAGCTCGGCCCAACTGCTTATCATAGCCAGCTTCGTTGAAGTAAGGCTTCTCATTCAGAACAAGTGCCTGAAATGAAAGAAGAATTTGAAGGATGGAGGAGCTCCCTGGGCTCCAAACTTCAGTGCCGGAGCCATTCCATGTATTCAGTAGACTCAAGCAGACTCTTCCTGACTCGTACAGGTTAGGATTCAGTCGCATCCCACCTGAATGATAATGTACCATCTGTATTCATAGAGGGAGAAAAAAATTAGCATTGTCATTTGTTTTAGTCCACAAAACACTTTTAAACAACAACAGTTGCATTTTTATACCGCATGATAGTGCTAAGGATTGGAATTGACAAAAACAGAAGTCTGAATGGTCCCCAAGAAACACATATTTAAAAGCAAGAGTGAGTGATAGAGAAGTTAAGGCAGTGAAACTCACTGGTGGCTCATGAGGGTATTGAGGTGGAAGCATTATGTCGAAAAAGAAAAGCCCATCATGGTAGGGCGTTCCAGGGGCACCAACTAGGGCTGCACGCAGAAGGTCCATCCTTTCCTCGTACCCACGCACATATATTGTGTCTGTTCATCACAAAAAAAAAATTGAAATTCAGTGAGTTTATAACAAAAACACAACATCAGAACATGCAATAACTGTAAACCATCATTTCGCCAAAGTGAAAAAAAAAAAGCGGCATGGCTAGGGAATCAGCAGAGAATAAATAAATAGAACGTATAAGAACTAACTGGGAAGATCTGCCTCCAAGTTGCTCCATTCTTGCTGGACTTTCTTCACCCAGCTCTTTGTGACCTATAAGAGATGAAAATGCAAAAAGTGTTATTTAGCTGATGTCAGAATGTCTAGTATCAGGTTATCACAAAGAATATTAATCTCAAGATTCATACCTGAGATTGTGCCAACCCTTTCTCCGACGAAAGGAAATGATGGTCCGAGCAGTCATTAACCATATCAAACTGTCTGAATCCTACTAGTTTCCTGCTGTTCTCTAGATGAGTTGAATCCAGTGTCTTGTTAATCCCTTTTACTTCTATAGGTATGTTTACCATCGTGGTCATATCCACTTCACCTGAATTTGATTCAGAGATGTCATATGATTCTATTGCTTCTTCAATAAGGACCTCAGAGTCACTTTGATCTTCAGAATCATTGCAACGTGAATGCGAACTTGTAATCAAAGTGGAACCCTGAGAACCGAAAAGGCTTGATGCAAGGTTTGTGATAAATCCAATGGCAGCTTTTGGAAGGAAAAATGAACTACATTCCGGAATGTTCTTGTTGCAGCCTTCACCAACACTGTAGAGCTTCAGACCCTGAACATACAGGTATCATAAGTCACTAAGGATATAAAAAAATCCGCTGCTATGGGAATAAACTGATAGTTTCCTCATGGCCCAAAAACTCTAGGACACCCAAATATCTAGGAACTTATAAATTATACAAATGCTCAGAAAATTTGAGTTATTGATGTACCGTTTCCTGATGGTTTGAAGATGCTTCATCTGATTGACTAATCTTCTGACTTAGATCTTGAACACTGCCTTCCGAATTTATAGTGCTAGAGTTGGAAAATTCAGACCTTTCCATTCTCCAAATTTCACATGGTGCAACCTGTAAAACATATATTCAAGAGAATTTTTTTACACAGCATATAAAACTTACTGCTACTTCAATGGAGTAATCTTTTCAGCATATAAACGTTGATTGCAAATTGAGAATTCTTTGAGCGATTGACTGGTCACACAAAACAAGACTTAGTGAAGGGGACTGTAGAAGTAAATATTCCAGGCTTGGTTCACAAAAAACCAAAGAACCAAACTGAATTACACATTTTTCACAATAGCAATTCACATCCAATATAAGTAGCATCATAATACATACCTTACTAGTAGAACCATTGGCCCATTTCACCTCCACTGCACCACTTTTGAAACCTGTAACAACACCAATACTTGACAAACAATATGCACCACTGTAGTCACTCTCTGTAAGTAGGTGTTTCGTCTTTGTAGCGACGATTTTGTCTGCATTTGGATTAGTTGTTCCTTCTGGGAGTAACCTGACCACCACATCGCTGAAACAGAATCCAAAATCAGGGTGCTCAAGCAGTTCATAAGCACTGACCATTTCCTCCATCTGCTCATTAACACAACCTGTTGCTTCTTTCTCAACCTCTCTTGTCCATTGTACCTTCACAGTCTGTTCCTTTGCATTAACAGCCTTCACAACTCCCCATTTTTTGCTGTTGCAAGTTTCCTTTTCCACAACAAACTGTTCCGGCCAAAAATCATGAGCATTAACAGCACCAACAGGAAGCAGCTGTTGGGAATCAACTCCCAGACTGCAGCTACCATCTTGCCACATAACATCAACCTTCATCTTTGTCTTCGTAATAACAAAAAGCTCATCCAAACTTGAGCTCTGCATATTTCTGTTAAACCCTTTTTGGAATGTCTTATGGCGTTCATTGAGATTGTAGGGGACCACAACTGGAGTTTGCAGTTCTGCTATATCGCAGTGGGGAGAGCCAGGGAGTATGCACCAGTCACCAAGCTGCCAACTTGCATGAGAAACACAAGGTAACAAAGTTAAATTCTCAGGATTCTGCAAAGCTTGAGGTGCAGTTAAATTCCGATCACCTCCCATTATGATGGAGGCAACCCAATCGACATAGACAAGTCCTGCTTCTACAGCACAAACAGTTCCCACAACCTGGTTCTCCCTCCAGTTCCCGCATAACCATGTAGTTGATCTGGAAGCATGGGCCAGCTTTACCTGAACTCTCTGCCCTGGGTAATAAGAATATTGAGAATCCTCGAGCAAATTTGGGGGAATGGCCACAAGTTTATCTTGATCACCTACAAGGACCTCATAATTGGACCCATCGTCAAGGATGATAGAGACACGCTCAACTATTTTGTCAACCCTTCCAACCCAAGGTCCGTTAATCACATAATCAGAGAGTGAGATAGAACACAACCTTTGAAGCCTCTTGGTATCAACTTCCTTTACGATCTTCCCATGAGTACTCTCGAGATTGACAAACATGTCTATGTTCATAACCCTGCCACTCTGTCCTGATGGTTCAGTTGTGGACCGCACAATGTCACCATACATAAATCCCCTCTCAAACGACAAGAACTCATCAATTTTGCCAATGGTCTCTTCAAGGTTTGAGAAAATGTTCTGAGCCTGTCCGCCATAAGAAAACTCGACCTCTTCGTGTTCACTGCTACCACTGTCACTGGAGCTGTCCCAGTCGGAGTCAGTAAGGGCCATATCCATTGTTTAGATGCCTGCCATGGAACTGGATTTTCATCAAGTGCTCAAAAAACCAAACAGACGAAATGATACCAAAAAAAAAAAATTCTGACAGCCAGAAAGATATGAAATATTCTGACCTTAGACAAGCTTTTATGAGAAATGGTGAAGCTTCCCTGCGGTATTTCTTAACAGATCCAGTTAGGTGTGTGTATGTTTTTCTGAAGAAACAGGACTGATATGCACTACCAGCAAGGTCTATTTCAAAATCCTGAAATTGGGAATCGTGATAAGATTTTGCTCAACTAAGATAACAGGAGTCAACTGTAAGACTCGGATAATGCCAAAGGAGATTTGCTCGAACTAGAGATAAGGTGAGCCAATTGCGGACTCGGATAATGCCAAAGGAGATTTGCTCAAACTAGAGATAAGGTGAGCCAACTGAGGACTCCGAAATGCCAAAGGAGATTTGCCCAACGGATGGACTGAAGTTACCAGTTGGATAAACTTCAAAGGGGAACCCAAGATGTGATTGGAGTTCCAATTGCCAAAGGAGATATGCCCTAAAGTGAGGGTGGAGCTTCAAACCTCAAATATATTTGAATGCTTAAAGATGAAGTCTCTAAAGTGAAATGAGTTGTATCAAAGCTACCTAACTGGAGAAACTTCTCTGCTGCTGCTGCTTAGTATATACTTTTGCCAAAGGAGATTTGCCCTAAAGGAGCTAGAATCCGAAGTATCAATAGGAAAGAGGATAGAGTTCAAACAAATAAAACGAAGTGAGAAACAAGATCGTATCTTGACAATCATTCACGCATACTCCCACCAGTGTGAAAGTGAGACCAACATGATGGACTTTGGCTAATTGCTCATGCGAAGTAAACCAGATTTTCCTCCATCACTTAAGAATTTCCATCGAACCTGCAAATGCATAACTTGTTACTTATCACAGAATTTGAGAGTAACAGAAGTTGCCAAACAAATGAAGAATCAAGCATACGAAAGTCTTGTCAAAAATACCAATTTGGCATTTTGAACTAAGAAGTGAACACAGAACAGACAATGAGAGCTCAGTAAAAACCAATCAGAACCATTCATTGCGTAGAGATAAAAAGCTTCGGCCAAAGAGAGATTACTTCATCAAAAACAATAGAAGTAGAAAGTTGGACTTGGCCATTCGGAAACAGCATCGAGATTAAATGTCAAAATCGAGAGTAAAATAAAGCAAACAAACCAATCAAAGGTATCTCAATCCGGATCAGCTTCAATCACGGACGTCAAAGTTTGTCAAAACAAAAACTCAACCTAGACTGTAGAAGCTAAACAGATTCAATCGAGTTTGGTAGGTGAAGGGTTATCTCCAATATACAGGGATAATCTCAAAGATGTTAACTTTCTACTTTCTAAATAACTAAGTGAACCATGCTTGAATTTGAGAATACCCTTTTCTTAATTCGCAAGGTAATTCAACAAGAGATCGTTAAAAGAAGAGGAAACAAATTGGAGAAGGAGGAACGTACCAGAAGAAGCAAAAGCAAAAAAAAACCCTCTTCTATTAATCTCAATTCCTCGCCTATTCCTCTAGCTGGGGGAGAAATAGTGAGAAATCAAGAAGATGCAAGAGTACTTCTTCTCCCTTTAGTCCCAGGAGTCTATGACGCCATTAACAAACCTCCAAACCATTGCAAAACGAAGACAATTCGCTTTCTGCTTCGTTCTCTCTATTTCTTTGCTCTAGCGTTGTCTCTGCGATGTGCTCTGTGGTGGTTGGTTGGTGTTGAGGAAGTGGTGGTTAGGTATCACATCCAAGGAAGGGGCAAAGGCAAAGATATATTCGGTGGAGAAGAAGAGAATATACCAACAGTATCCCACACACAACTCTACATCACACTCCCTTTTCTTCCTCTCCTTCCTCTTTCCCTTTTCCAACTCACAAAATATATATAAATTATAAACAAATTATATCATCTGTGATATTTAAATAAAAACAACTAGTAGTAAAAAACAAAAACACGTCGGTAAAAGACACTCTTTTTTTTTTCTTTCTTTTGTCTAAAAAACCCGAAACATTGAAAATTAGAATTTCACTACTACGGGTGTGTGATTGATGGAGAAAGAGAGGAAGTGAGAGTAAATTAAGACTTAAAAAAAAGTAGCAAAAAAAAAGAAGAAAAAGTGAATTTTAGATTAATATGTTTACTCTACTTTTTTTTGGAAGACAATTTTACCATACTTTGTCTCCATTCTACCTGAAATTAGCTGAAATCATTTTTTAAAGTTTTCAACTGGTAAAAAGTAGAGTAATTGTTTTTAAGCTCATTTTAAACATAGTACTATATATATTTTATATAATAAAAAATAATATTAGCTCCATCGAGTTTTAGTTCTTTTTTTTGATAAAAATCTATCGAATTTTAGTAAATAATGTAGATTTTAGTTCGCATTCCCAAACATAAAATACAAAGTCTTGTTTTGAGTGTAATTGTAAAAGAGAATCAACTAGGAGAAACTCCCATTTTCTAATGGTTTTTGTTTGTTTAGTCATTTTGTTTTAATTTTTTTAGATTTATCATTTTTTTTTATCTAAAACACACAATTTTACATATTATATTTGGGTTTTTTTGTTCGATTTTTTTAAGGTTTGTGTTATTGTTTAGTGGTTAAATTAATAAATTTACAAAACTATTAATACAAATGATAAATCCAAAAAAATTGTGTGACAAAATGGCATTTTTATCAGTAATATTTTGTAAAAATGCAGAATTTGTCACGTGTCCTTTGAGGATAACGGAAGATGTACATTTCAGTCCGATCGTCAACGAGAAGATGGGAAACAAAACAATCATTATTTTATTTTTTTGGTTGTGTCTATCTATTTATTTTGCTTGAACAACAATCATATATTGTTTGAAACACCAACAATGAGGTTTTCCAATTTTATCACAGCGACTTTAATTGTCTTCTGCTGGCGTTAGATGTGGACAATGCCAAGTGCCAACTATATGAGTGCCGCTTTCTCCATTTACTTTTTTTTCTTTTTTTTTCGTTAGAGGATTGCACATGTCTTCTAATTTGTAAGCTAACCCTAAATTTTATCAGTTCTAATTATACTTTACTGCAGAGAATCAAAATATTCCTTTTGGATATTGGGTATACTATATTCTTGGTACATGTTTTCTTGGATATTGGGCAGACTATATTCTTGGTACATTACATGAAAAAATATCATATATTTCTTCTGAAATCTATAATTTTGGTAGCTTACCATTCTAATTAAAACACTAAAAGATGAAGCATTGTTCAAACTTTGAATTATTATTCTAATATATTTTGGTAAGCTGGTTACTTTTTTTTTTTGATTTACAAAGTATTGTGAGTATCAATAATATTGATTTGTATGTCGGGGAAGTAACCAAGAATAGACCCATGATATATATACGTTAACCGCTTACTTCTAATTCAACTAATTGTGTTCAGTGACCTAACAAATTTTAAATTACATTTTCTAAAATAGTTGTGCCACATGCATGCATTGACTATTTGTGAGAGGAACACTTGAATCTACCAAACAAACTCTAAGGTCAAAACAACATAATTGAGTGGCTAACAGAAAATTTTGCAAGATGCGACTTTTTCTTTAGGGTTAGTGGCTTTTGATTTTTGTAGACCAATTGATCAATATTGTGGCACGTGTAAATCTGGACTTTTATATTTGTTAGAGTAATCTGGATAATTTGTGAACTTGCGTTACATGTAAGCTATCGTACCACTCTCTATGCAAACATATGAATCCTCCGATCCTAACCATAGGTTTTGAGCCAAACCACGTCTTGGTCCGATTACTTGAATATTTATAGAAAATTGGAAAAAACAAACAAAAACATATACATAGTCGATAACTCGATACCAAACAGTAACCAACATCTATATGAATTGTTTCTTAAATTATTTACTTGTTATGCTTTAGCAAATCAAACCGCATATATAAAACAAACTACTCTACGTTTAATTCATTAGATATTAGTTATGAATCGATAAAAGTCATAGTTCTATTTCATGAATTTGATTATTGAAGCTAGCAATTTATGTATGGTTGAATTAGTGATTGTATTGTGTTAAACCCGAAGCAATTGGTTACAAAGTGCAAATTCTAATAATGCGAAAATGTTAATTGAATAAAATGGGAAAAGTGGAAGATTGATGAACATGTTTATCCTAGTTGTAAAGTGCCTTTTTTAGTATAGTTAACTATTTTGGGAGAAGGGCCTTAGGAAAATGACTTGTTCCTAACTTCTCTTTACAAATTGATTTTCTTTCTTTTTGCTTTTTGTAGTGTGCCATTTTTGTTTACGCACTTGACTCTTATGTCCTCTTCCTATTTGGTGCCCTTGTGCTCATCCGAAAGAGTATCTGATTAAGATAATCATACGTGTCGTGGACTTAGAAAGTGTTTTCTTTTTCAACACTAGAAGCAATTAATTGGTTACAAGAAAAGAAATCATCTCGCGGTAGCTATATCATATTTGGAACATTATATAAATTGATAACTCTAATTTCACGAAGCTCACATACGGTTCATGAAGTTTAACGAAGCTCACATACGGTTCATGAAGTTTACTGTTTATAAAAGCTCTAAATAAATCACATGTAGACAGACTTTATAAGCATTGATCTACAAGGATTAACTAGCCATACATAGATTTTAATTGGTAATCATATACAGTTGTGGTATGGAGTGTATCGCTTTGACAATTACCAATCAAAAAAGCGATACTAAAAACGTAATCTTTAATTTTTTTACAGTTTTTATGTACTATTTTTTTTACAGGTTTACATTATTTCGTAAAAATTTACCGCTTTACCTTACTGCTATAAAACTTATACAGTTTTGTGTTAACAATCGGACCCATATTTAAGATAAATTCAAGAAGTTGTTTTGGGTTTTCTTAAAGACTAACAATCAATTCATAAAAAAAAAAGGAAGCAAAACAATGAAGCAAGAGGTAGAAAGATCAACTAATTATGACAAACTCAATAAATATAATAATTAATATGTAATTTTTTTACAAAGGACGCACCAAATGTTATGCAAAATATCTTATGAAAAGAAAACACTTCTTGTGACCAACAAACAAAAAAAAGAAAAGAAAAAAGCACTCCCTCTTACAATAGAGAAAAAAAAAAAGATCTAACTTTATATATACAATTGGCGATGTCAATTTAATTATTTGCTAAGATAACCTTGTACATGAAAAACATATGACGCCATCTGGTTCTGATTTATAAATGTGCTTCAGTGCGTGCGTGTAGAAAGTAAAGAATTCTTACATCCAGTTATGTCTATTATCGAGAAAATTAATACAAGTGATCGAAGAACATATGTTAAAAGCTTTCGGTTCATGATTTATTTCAATACGAAATTATTTGAAAATTATAGAGATTGATTGGTGATAATTGTATTGCTGTGGTAAATTACCTAACAATTTTGGTATAGCGATTTTTTTTAGGGTAAAATCAGCGATATAAAACAAAAATAGTGGTAGTAGAAGTTTTATATCATTATTATCATTTTTAGGTGAAAATATTAATTAAAGTGTAAGTGATTAGATAATATTACTTTTATATATATAATTTTATTATAGTTATAGTTTTAGATTAATTATTTTTGACATGAACAAAATGCATTATCACGGTTTTAAATCCGTGTGATGATACATCGATAATCTCATACTATAAACCACTGTTTAATGTATTGTATCTTTTCCAATAAAAATTGTAAAACTAGTATCATTTCTTACCGTACCACTATTTTTTACTACCTATAGCCGTATTAGTATATGTAACAGCTATTTTTCCTTAACTTGAACCATAACATTATATCAAATACTGTATGACATTTGTTCTTAGCTAACTAACTGACATAATCAGATTAAATACGTTTATCATTTCATAAGACAAATTTGATTAAAATGCATATTTCTCAATTTCCAAAAGGAACAGTTGAACACAAAATGCAAAAAATATTATTCCGCAGCAGCCATGCTTTTGCTTTACATTACATATATGAGTATGTGTACATCTATAGATCTAAGTGCATAGAATAATAAGAGTGCGGCAGATTGTGAATGAAGTGGAGAAACTATTATGACAACAGATTCCATTAGCACAATGATTTATTCAAAGTGGAACCTTTTTAGTTTTCACATTTTAATATTACCATTTTTTTCTTATAATTTTGCCATTTTAAATGGACACAAACTCTGTTTAATTTATTTATTTACTTTGGTAGTAAAGCTCTTTACCCACCACTTGGAATTTGTGGACCGTCAATATTGCTACACTACCAAAAAATATTCTAATTATTTCCATTATATATACATAATTCAAATACGTGTAAATGGTTCTGCACTTTCTCTAATACTATTTTTAGACATGAAATCTTGCTGTTATTACTCTATTTTCATGAATGATTAACCTAATATGGTCCCGAGAAGATTATGAATTTAATGTTTTTTTTGTGACTCCTTGAACTCGACTGTTTGGCCATCGGAGTTCGTTTCTTCTTCAATTTCTCTTGATCTGCTCGATGATATCTCTGCATTGTTGAAGGTTCAAAATGAAAAACAAGCCTGAATGTGTAACAAATGCTCATGCTTTAAACTGGCTCGATTCTAGTTGAGTTTATTTTTACATCATTGGACTTACTTTATAATTTCTTTATATTTTTGTTTACAAAATATGAGCCTCATTTTGTTATTTTTTTTCCTGTATATTTTATTCATAATTTCTGAAAATTTTGAATGGGCCTTTTCTTTCTGTAAAATAGCTTGGGTCTTAGGCAATGACAAAATTTGGTCGGTCTTGACTTTAAACTCTTGGCTACCTAAAAACATGATTTTGACAGTGATCATGTTATGTTGTCCTTATGGAGTCTTCCCAATATCGAGTCTTGTACTAGAAACTGACAAAAGTTTAGACTACTTTGGTACTTTATATATGAAAGAGGTAGAAGTATCACCTGAACCACAAAGTTGCGTCTTTCGCAGTCTAGAAACATGCTCACGTTCCATTTTGTTTTCGCAGCAATCCTGTCTCTTACTGTTGAGAAACTGATTTGATCTCTAGGAGTGAAGCGATTAACTTCATTGAACCAAAAGCAAGTAAATAGATTGCTTATTGGAACATGCTCTCTTAAAATGACACATCCTTCTGGTACATCTACAAATTCACCCATACAGTAATTAAATGTTTGATTCCGGAAAGAGAAATTTCAGGTTATATAACTCTAAGAAACACATATTTATACCGCTTGTGATTGGGAGCTTTGCAGCGGAATAAGGTGTTAAACCTTCTTTCTTGTAGAAATTTACTTGAAAATCAATAGACGCATTATCATATTTACCAGCAGCTTTATTTGCTTCGGCTTCCACAAATACATCAAACCGGCTGTAATGTCTAGAGATGGCAAATGTGACATTTTTCCTCCACAAGAACCTAAACTAAGAAAAGTGAACGTCAGATTATTTGTGGCGCAGAAACAAAATCGTTAACACTAATATAAGTTGATAACCTCTCGAGAATTTGATGTGGATCGATCACAAGGTCCAGTTTTCCATCAATCCATAAAGAATACCAAGAGTTGGGAAACAGCCTATGGACAAGAAGCTTTGGTACCTACAAGAAGAAAGAACATAAAAATTATCAATCTTCAAAAAACAGAGAAATGGATTAGGATATGTAACTTAGTTTGTGCTAGTACGATCGTTGTGTCACCACTCGAATTCAATAAGAAAAAAGATAGAGAAGTGTTATATTTACCTTTCCATTGCGCCTCCCATCTGAATAAGGAGGATTATGAACAACAACTCTCCATAATCCTACTTTGTTGGTGGTGCCATATAAGCTTTTATCTCTCTTCAACTTTGCCTCAGTTTTTTCATCAACAAACATGAAGAAACAAACCGTTTGAACGGAATATTTATAAAATTTCGTGGGCTCTTCACATCATCACAAACATCTGAAAACGTAAGAGAAATTCTTCATCAGAAAATAACCAAAACGGCCATAGAAGCATTAAGAAATTACCAAATACTGCTGAAACAACAACTATCCCTCGACACCGCTTCATTGCAAGAAGATCAGTCTCATTGATATCAGATCCTGTTCCTCTTCCAGGTTCAGGTCCTTTGACAAATCTGGTAAAAGAATACGTGATTAAAAACATTAAAGTCCACATGAGAGAAAACGAGACAAGGATTCGCAATTTGGAGATACTTACCCACAAGGCACACTCATCGTTCTTTTGATGTTAAAAAATCTTCTCCTCTGTTTCAAAGTTGGATAGCCGCCAAAATCTGACCCTCCAAACTCTGTTTTCCGGTTTACCGGTTCTTCATGTATATATGTTAAATTCTTAAGTACAGGGGAAAACGATGGGGAGCTTGGCATCAAGGCGATTGCTTCTTCTAATGGAAGGTAACAAACTGGACATGCTGAAAAAAATCAAAACCAGCAATCAAAGTTTTGTTACAAAAAGACATTAAATCACAAAGCTTTTGTCACATAGAAAGCAAGAGAGATCTTACGGCGTGGTCCGGTTCTTTTTTTTTGTCAGCTGGTGGAGGAGGTAAAGTGAAACTGTTACAAGGATGTTCTTGAGGAAGTGTGTACCCACGAAAATATGGTGGAGGAAAAGGTCGATACGCTTTTCCCACGTAAGTTAGATTCTGGATATTGCCATTGAAATGTAGACTCGAAGGAACTTGAACTTTATGGGCATCTTCACCTGATTGCAACAACAAAAAAACAGAAAAACCCCCAAAATCAACCTTATTATTTCCCTAGAGACTTTATATACAAGGTGGCAGTGGCACAACCGCAGAAGCAGATCCATATATGCGTTTTGGGGCAACCATTGCTAGAGATGAATTTAATATTTTGTCTTTTATTGCATTAGAATGCAAGTACAGTATTTTAGTCCTAGGGATGAGTACAATCCGGTTTACGGTTCAATATTTTCTTTTCTAACGAATCTGCACATGAAAGAAAAGTATTTACCTTTCCAAACGTAATGGACTCGAAAGAAGCCAACAGTGGAGATTAAGAAGAGAAGCAACAAACTCATCTTCTTACGACCTGCGAATTTGAAGATCCAATATACAGTCTCTTCCCTCTCCTTCTGAATCTTAGATGGCTTAGTATTACGTGTTGTTGTAATCGTCTGGACAGGTAAAAGGGCACCGTTGAGTCCCCATCTTTTCAAAAATCCAGTCATCTTTGTCTCTTCAATTCATTTTTCAGACGTGTAGCTAAAGTAACTAATTTATGATTTCATAGTGGATAAGTCTAGTACTTCGATTATATGGGTTATTAGCAATTTTGATCAGCAAAAGGCGAGGATAGATTATAGGATTTGTGATTGGCAGACAGCGTTTTTTATTGCTCAAGAATTTCAGAAATAAAAGGACTCTTTTTCAGGAATAATACTAGACACAGCTACTCTTTTAGCACGACAATAGTACTATCTTAAATGGGAACAAGATAATTAATTACGATAAGCAAGATTAGTTATCTGTTTCTTCACTTAATTAACGATTTACTAGAAATTAAATTGCTTAGCTTTAGAGGATACTGCAAGTCTAAGTTATGCGCGGGACAATATTCTAAAAATTGTTTTTTGGTTTTAAATGTTCTAAATTACAATATGATACACTCTCCGTTTCAAATTAGATGTCGTTTAAGTTTTTTCCACACATATTAAGAAAACAACTAAATTTTCTTTTTTGTCATTCATTAATATTCTATATCATTTTTTTATTGGCTGATACATTTAAACAATAAAGATAAAACTGGAAATTTTGTTTAAAGTCTACATTGAAAATATAAAACGACAACTAATTTGAAACAAAATTTAAGATCTAAAACGACATCTAATTTGAAACGGATGGAATATAAGCTTAAGAGAAAGGTAGATCACTGGAGATTATACGACGGATTTACTTTCTAAGAACAAAATATTTTCTAATATATCAATATATTTATAAATACTATCAGTTAGTATAAGTTTCTTTTTTGTCAACATCAGTTAGTATATGAATACATAAGTATTTATATATATGAATTAAGAAATATCTTGTAGAAATCATATCAAGAGAAGCTTACCGAAGTGATGATATACATACACATCAAGAGGAGGATACATGATGAAATCACAAATGATCTTGCTTTTTCTATATAAAAAAAAATCAGAAACGGACACACAAGTAACAGAAAAAAAATTGACACCAAAAAAGATCAATCAAATAGAAAGATTCATTCTTTCTTTGAATGCTTCCTCATCACACCTTCTTTGTCTCGCCATCCTTGTGTTTTCCCTTCTTTGGCTTGACGAAACAGAAGCACGAACAACAAGGCAGCTGAAACAAAAACTTCATCTTGATTTTGGAGTTGGATCAACAGTACATCGATATCTGCCTTTTATATTTGATATTAAGCTTTTGTAATTCCAATTTCAGTTTCTTTTTGGGTTTCCTTTATTCGTTTCTGCTTTTTGGATGCTTTTCCAACCAAGTTGATTCTATCTTGATAAGAAGATGCCTCATACCACTTGTTTGGGGCAGAATTATAATTTATAAATGTAAAATGCATGATTGTTCACATCTGGATGCCTTTTTCAAAGGGCTAGATTAATATAATTATGTATTTTTTTATCTATTAAATTATCGTAGTAATCCTGTTCTAATAAGTTAGAGTTTCCAGGGTTTCACGCTTTCAATCCTATTATAAATAGGATGTTTAGATTTCGTGTGAGAATAAGAAAAGAAAAAAATCATACGTAAAGGAGATGCTAACCTTAAACATTTTCAAAATGTAAAGTGATATAAAACACTAAACGCTCTACCATAAATACTTAATGGATTCGGCAATCCACGATCGAATAGCAATTCATTTTTCTAATACTAAAAAAAGTCTTTTTAAAACCATTGATTATGTCACGAAAACCTTGTTGTTTCAATAACGTAGGCCTTACGCCCTTACCTCTTATACAAGAAATTGAGCTAATCATACATGTCTACAAAAGAGTAATTTAGCAGTACAAACAACTGGAAACTTTATAAATACAATGTATACATGTTTTTGGACGAGAGATTTCAGGGCATTTATTTTACTTTTAAAAGAATTTCCATTTATAAAAAGCGTAAAACCTGAAATAAATCGTTGGGAAAAAAAGAGACTAGAACAAATATTGTGTTTGAAAACCTATTTGGAGGTGATTCTACGAATTGAAATGTGTAAAAAAGACACACCAGCATGCAGGAAATAACTCCTCAATTAGCCTAAGGCTTACAAGCTAATTGGAACATTTTAATTAATACTTAATAGAATATTTCCGTATAAAAGTGGGCACCCGATCAAAGAGGAGTGCCACATATAAAATTAACAGAATTAAACTAAGAAATGAACGACGTGAATCAACAAAAAAATTATCCTAAAAAAAGAGCCAACACTTAAAAAACAAAATTAACAACCACGAAAATAAAAACAAAAACTTACACTCTGTCTTGCCCTTTTTTATCCCCAACAAAAGCATCCCTCATTTGTTCTTCTGCAATACCACTTCTATTTCTCCCTCCTTTCACAAGGAAGGGCGTAGAAGAATCCACCATAATAGTTCTATAACCAGGAAAAGAAAAAAAACAATTAACATCTCATTATCAAACAAAAGAAAGAAAACCAAATGGGTATCAAGTTCTTGTTGATCCTTGGCCTCTTGACCCTGGCCGTAGTCGCCGAATCCGCCAATGCCACGTGGACCCTGACCAAATCTTGTGTCAATGGCCAAGGTTGCATTGGAGAGGATGATGAGCTTGAGTCCTTGATGGACTCTGAGACCAACCGGCGCCAACTAGCCGCGAGGCGCAGTTACATCAGTTACGGTGCGCTCAGGAAGAACAATGTGCCGTGCAGCCGACGTGGCCGGTCTTACTATGATTGCAGGAAGAGGAAAAGGGCTAACCCTTACAGGCGTGGCTGCAGCGTCATCACGCATTGCTACAGGCAAACTTCCTAATTTCAAGAAGCATTTATACAAACAATATGATTGAAGAAGCCAGAGGGCAAAGAATGCAAAAAAAAAAAAATGAATACAAACAATATATACCAGTTCTTCTACGTATGGTTCTTGATATTGCCCCCTTTTGTTCCTCTTAAATATCTTTAATCATCTTTTCATTTTATTTATAATCATGATGCATATACGTTCATTTCATCTGTTGTTCTTCTTTTATATTTATGGAGAAATTGTTGTATTTCATTTGTGTCTGTAATTAAGTGATGTGTCCATACCTTGTGTTATGTGTTAAATATTAAGCTTTGTATGTATAGCAAAACAAATTAAAGAAAAATTGGAATTGTTGACATCGACGTTTGCATTGCAAGTAGTATCCAGATTTGATAAATTCACTCATAAAATCCGAGAGATAAACCAAAAAATTTGTAAAAATATGCATCAGGTTTACCATATGGAATAATTCGGTTCTTGTTGCATATGCTTTCGTTGGGCCAAGACTCTCCGAAGATGGAGTGAATTCATGAGATGTCACCATTGAATAGTCTCTTCCAAAGAATCTACAATAAACAAATAAAAGAGAAAATTAGGGCATAGGGTATGAGATTTCAAAAAGTTTGATATATGTTAAACGTCACAAATTAACCAATCTACGAAGGATACAGAGAAAGTGAGTCAAAACTGTCATTAACATCCAGAATGATGACAGTTAAAACATATCATAACTTATATGAGATATACATTGATTCATAGGAAAAAACTATCTAAAGATTACTTACCAGAAGAGATAATTTATGGATCATACTATGTTTTACATGTATTTAATTAACATGTAAACTTAATGTACATTCATCGGTAGAATATCGGCAAAGGTAAATAGAAGTAATGGCTAGATGCATAAACACATGCCAATAACTTTTCGTCTCTAAAAGATTTTGTCTTTGCTCACCCATTTAGAAAACTCCATGAAGGAACTTGACATCTTTTGCACCTCTTTGGGTTTGACAACTTGCCGCCACTCCTTTTTCCACTCTCAATTTCTTCACTCCTTTCACAAATCCTTACAAATTAATATGCAAAATGAAAAATTTAGGACCAAATTTAGTTATCTAAAGACCAAACTGTTCTACACATGTTAGATTGCAATAAATCCATCAAAAACCTGAACAAGTCTATAAAACAAATATTAAATAATGAGGAGAAAGAAACAACATATCCAGTAGCCAATGATTTCAGTAAGCGACAGTATTCGCAAAAGTCCAAGCATTACAAAGTCTTACAAGAATATAATTCCTATTTCTCAATTGTCACACCAAGCATTACAAAAAACTTACTCCATGAAAGAAAAACTTGAGCTAAAACAAAGGCAAAACTAGGGTTCATGAGGTGAAGGCGGCGAGAGTATCGAAGTCACCGGAAAGAGAGGGAGAAGTCGGGGCTCGGGATCCCTCGGAGTCGTCGACGGCGACGGATGCAAATAAAACCCTTTCTCCTTGATTGCTCTCTCTTCAACGTCGGAGCTCGGTTTCGGATCACTTGGGCTCTGACTCGAAGACCCGGCTCCATAAAACGGGTCAGGCGTGAGAGGAGTAACAGGGCTGAGAGCCATAGCCGTAAAATCCAAGATGCTGGGGGAGAGGATCTCGGGTAACCCGGAATGGGTCGGGTTGATCTTGAGAAAATGCTTCATCGAGTTGCGACGTTCGTAGATGCGGAAGGAAGAAGATTGCTTCTTGTTAGGTACGCCTTTGATCGGAGGGATTGAGTGAGAGGAAGAAGAAGATCTCGGGTCGGGTTGGTGGGTCGGGTTATGATAATTGGGTTTCTTGGAGATTCCGGTGAGCATTTGGACGACTTGCTTGAAGGAGGAAGTGTCAGTGTGGATAAAAGTGGTCTGATACTGGTTGGTGGGTTTAACGGGTCTGGTCGGAGTGGTGCTGCTGCTTGGTGACTTCTGTGCGTCATCTCTGTGTCTTGGTGATTTCTCCATTGAAGCACGCATTGAGAAAGTGAGGTTTCGTGTGTTTGTAGTTTTGTACTAAGTTCAATGAATAGTAAAATAATTGACTTCTCAATAGTTTGAACATGTTTTTGGTAAGATAGTAAATTTTTTTTTTTTTTTTTGGCATTTGATAGTAAATTTATTTATTTATATCAATAGGCATATTTATATTTTTTATTAAAATTAATATCTCTGAAAAGAAGTTTGTTTTTTTTTTTTTTTTTGGTTCGGTGAGAAATGTACAAGTGGAGCCTATTGACCCTATTATGGTACATGGAACTTTCTTTTTACAGAGTTTTTATCAGCTGTCATGCGCTGTATGTTGAGAGTGATGTGCACGCGGCGCCGTCAAAAATAGGAACTGGTAACGTTGGTTGGTGTGTGGACCTGCTGACTTTTACCATTCTCGTGATTTTCACAGTTGTCAATTACCTTTCCAAGAAAACTTACAAATTAGTATCTAACCATAGATATGAGATTATTAGTCAACACATTGACTACACAAAATCTTGTTTTTGACCACAAAATATTGGTGTATGGATAAGAGCAAGACTGCAGATAAGTTCAAAAACTTCCCATAAATACAAAGGTGGGAAGAGTAAGACAACAGATGATAGTGGTGTGTTATTTTACTTGTTTGTTACACATAAATACAAAGGTGAGTCATCTGTTTGGGCTTTAGATTGGAACTGACTGGGCTTATGGGCTTTAGGGGTCTGTGAAAGTCATTCTCCTTTCTTTGTCACGTTTTGATCTCGTTTCCAAATTCTTGTTTTACCTTTGGCTTTTTAGGATGGTTCTAAGCTTACTACCACTTTCGGCTGCCTTAGCTCCTTCTCGAGGCTAACCGTGGTCTTTGTACAAGGGTATCTCTACAGAAACATTGTTCTTTTTTTTATGTTGTGGACTGCACGAGGCGTTTTTGATTTACCGTTAAATCTCTCACTTCTTACATCTATGTGACTATGTGGCACTAATGATTCGTTTATTTGAGAATAGATTAGCTTGATTCAGATGGATCAAAGGATGAACTTTTATTAAAAAAAGGATTAGTTTAAGATGATTGGATCACAGAGTTTGTTTTAAATTAACATAAGAAGAAAAAGAAATTAAACATAATCAGAAAGAAAATCAGCTCACACTTATTTTATATATATATATATATATATATATATATTTATTTAGTTTTTTTTTGGATAAACTAGGAAGTTCCAACCAACTTTTAATATTTTAATTCGTAACAGTTGTCAGTCGATCATTTCACATTTTAAAATTTTCAAGAGTATCTTTCCAGTCGAGCTATCGACCTCTCGTAAGCCAATGATATTTACAACTCGGAAAAAGTTGTGATATTCGAACGATTAACAAATAGTAGTTTTTTGTTTCTTCTAGAATTGCTTTCTTACATTCACCCAATTCATTTACAATAATATGTTTTCGTGCTCGTGCAACACACTCAACTTTCTATTTGATCAACATAATCAAACAAAGAATTGAAATTTTTTATGACCGGATCAAACGATTTGAAAACACAATTGATTCTCGAGTATAAAGAAAATCCAATATATATTCGTAAAGATATCGAGAACTTAAATTATGGTAAGCTAATACCCATCAAATATATATCCATCCAAATCAGCATTTAATTCAAATGCAAAAATGTTGAGAGTAGAAACAAAGCTAATAACATAACAAAGCCAACCATCAATTTTTGTTTTATTGATAATCAAAGATTTGTAGGTCTAGACCCAAATTACTCTCTAGAATATGAATTCACATTTCACTATGTGAATTCCACAGTAACCAAAAAAAATGACAATCATTAGCCTAGAACCACAAGGAGATGATGACCACAAAACTACCATTACATAGTTCACACATTACATTTTGACAGCTAGACAATTCATAATGCAAGAATTTCCATCAAGCACAAGATCATACCACTCTATCTTTCCCCAAATTTCTCCTCCTTCGTGCCTTTCCACAGCAATCTCTGCGCACCAAATTTCTGTAGTCTCGGTCAAGGCTACTACTTTCTGCAAAAACACAGCTAATTTTCTACCGTAACTCGCGGTGCATGACCATGAACCATCCTCAAAGAGTCCTAATTCCACACCCTTCACCACTCCCCAAGCCCTTTCCTTTAGATGATACGCTCTTAAACAATTCTTACGAACATCATAGTAGTACAATACATCGTCTATAACGCATGAATTCGACCACTCCTTAGAGTGCAAGATCGGGTCCATCTCACAATTACCTTCCTTTGGTTCATACACATAGCTGTTATGATAACTCCTCATGTAAATCTTACCCGCCATCTCGACGCTACTAAGCCACCTCTGTCCCACCTCCCAATTTGGCCTCCTCCTAACCTCCCACGTTTGTGCTTCAGTATCAAACACCATGATCCTTTTCGATGATGATTTCAGCTCCCGGGAACGAGTATTGGACCCTCCAAGCACATATATCTTCCCATCTACGAGTTTAGAGACCGAACCCGCGACCGCCTTTGGCATTCTAGTGAGAGGCTGCACCGTGTGAGATACACAATCGATACGTGACACACTCGGTGTGATCAACCCCCAATGATGAAATCCACCCATGACATATATACTCGAACCTGCGACCACATAGCTTCCATGTAAAGGCATAAGAGGGAGTGAAGGTATAGGGACTAACCAAAGGTTGTTGTTGGGTTTCCGACCAAGAGTATACCAACGGATATTAGAGGTTTGGTTATTAGAGATGGCAACATAGAGACAGTGTTCGTCATAGCCGAGAAGAGATCGTATCATGTATAGCTCAGGGGATGTAACGAGAGACCGGAACTGCTTTGAAACGAGTGAGATAATGGGATAGTAAGATCTTGGTACACGTGCTACGCAATCCAAGAGGACTTCTTCGGGAAGTGAGGTCATCAGTGATGGCGGCTCCGGTGGATGATTATCATTTGCCGTAACTTTGGATGACATCTTTTTATCAGATAAAAACAAACTTTTGATGACATCTCTCATATTTTAGACTCAAATCAACAACTAATCACATACTTGGGATTCCAACTTTTATAATCGTTTTGCTGAGGTAAATATTGGAAAGGTTTTTAAAGGAAATTAAAATATAAGCAAGGATTGGCAAAGAGACATGGTAGAATTGAATATAAAAATAGAAAAAAGGAATCCAATGAGATCTTATTATGGAATGAAGTTATGGGTAGTAGTTTGTTATTGGGTGATTTTGGAAGATTGTAAAGTGTAATTAAATTATACCAAAACATATCTATTTATCATATTTCTGCCAAATAGATATACTATTTGTTGCCAGAAAAATTATATGTAAGTTTGACAAAGTCAAGAAAATCTTGACCACTTAAATTTATATTATATTTTTGCCAATTAATAATTTTTGTTCACACTTTTAATTGAAGATACATCTATCATATGATTCATATGAGATCCCTTTTTTTCTTTCGTCTTCTGTCCTGTGAGATCTAAATTTGATTTATTTAATTTAAAAAAAAATATGAGGTATATATTTACCAAATGTAACTAATCTTTACACAAAGGCTTTTTCTTTAACTCACTATACAATAATGACAAAATTACACAGCTGACGGTTCGTAAGTCGAAATCATAGATAACCTTTTTAAATATGGCAAATTTCTTTAATTAGAGGTTTCGTACAAAAGAAATAAATGTACAAAGTTAAGAAAGAAAATCATTGTGTACTAGTTGCTCAACACTTGTCAATATTTTAGTAAACTACGAAAATTATATCTACTAAAGAAGACGAATGAAAAAGAAATTTGAAAATAATTGTTTTAATATTGCGAAAAGATCTAATATCAAATGACGCGTAGACGCCTATAAGGAGGGCCTACAGACTAAAGAATATCACGATCTTTGTACGTATTGATGGACCGAATCTGAGCGTCCGAAACTTCTATTTCTATCATGTTTTTCCTCGGTCGTCAAATTACCATTTGGCCTTCAGCTTAGTAACGACTTCAAACGATTCCAAGTATATACCAATTTACCCTTATGATTCCTAATTAGTTATAATAAGTTAATATATCAACGATTGTGTTCATTCCGTTTGGTAAATATATTGTCATTAACATCTACAAAAGATATTCAAACTCTTAGACATGATTTTTAAAAATGCTAATATGTAAACGTCACCGTTTGTTTATTAAAGAAGCAAATTAGAGAGACACTAACATAAAAAGCCCATACAAAGAAACCCAAGCTGATACATTCAACACAATCATTAATTTGTGTTTAATCCACATTACAAAAGTTTAACTAGCTATTAAAACCATCTCATTTGGGGCAGGTAGGTACGAATGCGAATGGACCAACGTCGTAAACACCGTACTTGAGCTTGTTTATGATGACCGAAGAAGTTCCTGGTTTCAAAACTGGCTTTAGATAGGCCCCCTTGTCTCCACCGTGGAGCGTCGACACTTTGCTGCATTTGGCGTCCGGCGACTTCACGAGGAAAGCTCGGCAACCTTTGATACCATAGTTGGTCACCGTCTTAGGGGCCAAGAGCATGAAGTATCCGTTCTTGTCCGTCTTTGTCTCCGATATTGAGCTCTTCTTGTTCTTGCAGAAAAGTCTTACCACAGCATCTGTATCCCCATATAAGACAAACAGGATAAAAAGTGAAAAAAAAAAATTAGTATTTGTACAAATTTGTTATGCTAAAAAAAAAAAACAATGCAACCAATAACACGTCCCGGCTTATTCGTAGTATTTGTTTAGATTTGTTATGGTGAATTTAGCTTTATTGATTTTTTTAAAAATGGGGGCATGACTCGAACAAGTTATTTTTTTTTTACCAGTTTCGAGCTAAGCTTGATAATATAGGAAATATACGGAAAAAACAAGGTTTGGCTGCAATTGATTGTGTTAACCAAAAACCTATTAATAGTTACAAACACATTTTAATCAATTCACTGTTTTATTAAGTTCTTTTTATGGTAAATTTGTGTTTATCAATCTTTGCTTTCTTGAAGGGACATGACTGACACACTCTTCTGATCGGCTGAGCTAGTCTCGATTGGTAATATTTAGTTAAAAAATTACACAAAAAGTTTTGAAGATTTGCAAATGAGAGATTATATAAGCATATATGCCTAAAAACGTATAGGATAATGTATTGGAAGTGAAGTGTGGACTTTTCACATACCACAGGTGAGAATACTAAGGATTCGAATGATTTTTTAGGATAAAAAATGGACTATATATGCATATCATAAGTGTGTATCTAATTAATTATACCTTTAACGGGTTTGGCGCCTGTGAGGGTGTTGACGCCAGCATACTTGCAGGGTTTGCAGTAGACCAAACCCCGCACGGACACTAGAGTCCTGTTGAGCTTAGGAGGGTAAACCGGTGGGAGAACCGGAGGCTTGATCGGAGCTTTGGTCGGTGGGAGAGTTGGTAGCTTAATCGGAGCTTTGGCTGGTGGGAGAGTTGGTAACTTAATCGGAGCTTTGGCTGGTGGGTATACTGGTAGTTTGATGGGAGCTTTGGCGGGTGGAAGAGTTGGTAGTTTGATCGGAGCTTTGGCCGGTGGGAGTGATGGTAGGGTAAGGTGATCTGGACGGCTATGGAAGGGAGCTGAACCAGGTTGATTCACTCCTAAGGTGAAAACAGAGGAAGTGAAGCACAAAAGTGATAAGAGAGTTAGAGAAACACTCTTACCAATGATTCTCATCTTTATTCTTTTGTTTTTGTTTGTGTGTGTGATTTTGGGTTGATGTGACTTGGGTGTATTTATAGGAGATCTCAGGCTTCTATATTTTAATATGAATTAAAAGATATACATTTTTTGGACAGCGAATTATATTTAAATAACTGGCGTAACTTTCACATTTTAAAAACCTACTATGAAAGTAACTAGAATATTGCTGTTTGGATTCGTTCACCATCTCGCATTAAGAAGCTCAATTCAATTTGTAAGCTTATTTTCCAAGTTGTTTATGGCTTGTGGAGAGAAAGGAATTCCCGAATCCACTCCTCCTCCACAAAGCCAGCCGCACTACTAGCTAGTTAAGGAAATCCAATTTTTCCTTAGAGCAAAGCTTGCCAGCTTAGATCGTCGTCTTCTTATCCATCCAGAACAGGTTTTTTTTATTCATCTACTCCAAATGTTCAAGAAACCTTTTTGGCCTCCTGGTTTCGTTTCTTCCAGCGGTAAACGTCATCAAGACTGGTTCCACGAGATCTTTTGTTGCTTCACCCGAGTTTTTAGTTCTCTACTTGTATCTTCTTTTAGCTTATTCTGTTATTCATCTCCTAGCTTTGCATTATTGTAACTTTCAAATGATATATGTCCCTTGTAGAAAGATGCAAGATGAATAATTTTTTTTTTTTTTTTTTAAAGTAACTAGAAGTAACGTATTAGTTTAAGTGATTTATAATATATTTTATAATATTAAATTTAACTAATTGTTTATTTTCACTTTTTACATATATTTTAGGTTCAGTATATATAAATCGATACCTGCGTGTGACCAAAAAATTATTTCCTCAGTCCGTAACTAATATGTTTGTATAACTCACATTCACATATAGATAATACAGCACATGTGCACGTCTGGCGAGGTAGTCGAGAAGTTTCCGATGTCTCGTTAAAGATTTAGATTAGATCTGCTAACAGGTTTTAATACTTTAAGCAAAAAGTCAAGAACTCGAGATTAATTTGTAATTAACAGATTTTTTAGTCATATGTTAACATTCTTAAATTTACGATTTCTTATATACAAATGTAATGATTTGAGAGTTTTATGAGAACTTTGTAGTCATATTATATATGTGTAATTAATGATTTCTTATAGTTTGTGAATTTTGTGAGAGTTAGTAAGAAAGAATGGATATACTAGTAAAATTACGCATGAACTTAAAAAAAAAATACTTGTTTGCCTAAATTAGTGTTACTTTCAATGCAAATATCTGGGATATAGTATTAATCGTCTAAATGCATGAGTTTTCACTCACGTTCCATGTTTTGTGGTCCATAACATGTGCATGGCAACAAGATGCGCCTGGCGCGGCTTCAACACACTACACATTTAAAGTTCAATTAGTATCAATACTTCTTCTATATATTTGGGTTTTCCAATCTATAGTACATGCAATCCATCAGAGTTTGATGAAATTATCAAAACGATGCTTATATAATAATCTTAGATCAGGATAAGATTATAAAATAAAGTCAATTAGATTTTAGTAAAAACCATGCCCGTGTAAATATTCTTAAATCAGGAAAAGACTTTTTGGAAATTGATATTTTAATAGTGGAAAATACTTTGGTCTAGCTAGTGGTTTACACGTCATGTATGAAATTTAATTCTTAAACTATATATACATTTTCTTGCAGATTGTAAGTGCAATGTTTTTGTAGGTTAATTGAGTTACGTACGTGAGATAATTCGCAGATGTATGGTAGTGGGATCACATGTAATATTTAGAGTGTTGAACCACAAAAAAAAAAAGTTATTCTTTTATAAAATTTGATAAAACGTTAAATGGTACGGCTATATGCATGTGTTTAGTTTATGGAATTGGTATACTCTAAACCAAAATAAATAAATAAAAATAAAGCGTAAAGAAAAAAACATAACAATAGCCTTAAGCTTCGAGAGACGAGAGATATTCGCGGGACAACACCATTAATAAGGGGTGAAACTAAGTGTCTAAACTTCAATCTCAAGATAACAAGGAGCTCGACATGCAATCCGCACATAATAATTATTTTCTAAAAGGACTCCACATGCACACTTACCACCAAGGTTCTAAATTGTTAGGCGTTAATTGAGTGGTTTAGGTGCCTAATCACCGACACCGACTAGTCGTTGGTTCTATGGTTCTAAAATTCTATTGGAGTTATGACAGGGTTGCATATTAGTTTAAGGATTGTATACAATTATGCATGCCAGGCTTTATTTTTGTATACAACCTTTATGATTAAAACAATCTAAAAATATTCTTCAAGTCTAAAAAGGAAAGGGAGTTTTCTTTAAAATCTCGTAAAATTACTCTAAAGCTCTTAAAAATTGTGTACACTATCTGAACTAGCCAAATATCATGTCTTGAATCAGACTGTGATCTAGTTATCCGAACCTCACTAGACATCCGAATTTTTCGTCTCATATTTTGTTGGGTATACTTTGGATAATAGTATTCATCACATGGATTAATTACCCACATCCGATTTTTACTCCCTATTACCCATCTCCATATCGGTATGAGCAGCCCTAATCAACTGATCCTATTGTTTACTTTCTAATTCTCAAATCCAGTTTCAACTTTATTTAGCTGTTGGCATTAGTGATTTAGAGGTCATGTTGACGATATCTTCTTACTTAGCAAATACACAATCAATCATCAAAATTACTATGGTGATAACTTGTTCTCAAAATATTGAGTTATAAAAACACGCTAAGCACGAAAATTCCTTGTATAAGATAAGAAAATAAATTTTTACTTTAATTTATTAAAATATGTATCTATACTTCTTTAAATAAAACTCTATTTTATTTTGTTAAACTCTATACATGCTTGAAAATAATATTTTAGTTTTTGGGTAATTATGTTAGACATCATAATTTGTTTGAAATAAAATAGCAGCAAAAAAATGAAAGAGTGAAAAACACTGAGAGTACGTGATCAGCTACGACGCATCCACAGTACGGAAAGTGGCTATATAAACTGATCATGCAAGCTAACAAACGAAACAGAATTTCAAATTTCAAATTCAAATCACACGAGAGAGAGCAGATCATCGCCAGAGCTTTTGATTTCGTTTCATTGTCTCTCTCAATCTCTCAGTTTCGTTTGCGATGTCGTCTACCAGAAGAGGAGGCACTAAGAGAACACGGCCAGAGCCGCCGCAATCGCTCAAGAAGCCAACACCCAAGGCAAAACCCCAGGACGATTTCGATGTCGATGACTCTGGGTCCGTTTTTGTTTTTTGGCTACGTCTTCTTCTTCGGTTCTTCTGGTTTCGGCTAAATTGTGACTCGCGATTGTGTTTCCATGTTGATCGTGCAGCGATCTCAAAGGACTCATGTCGGCGTTGCAGAAAATCAGAGAGAAAGCGCACGAGGATGGCCGGAAGAAGAAGGAAGAAAGCATCTCCAGGTGATATATCTTTCCGTTACTTGTTTCTCTCCGGTTAGGTTATGGAATGTTTAGAAGAAACAGAGTTTGATATCACCGTAACCTTAGATTTCATTTGCTATGCAATTATCGAGAAATTTAGGGCGATCGATCATGTATATGTGCATCGTAATATTTGTTGGAGAGTATTATGCTAGTTACGATCGTTTCATTCTACGTTTTTGATGGAGGGTTTCTTCATTTTGTTGTCGTTTGAACATGAATTAGTCTGGATCTTGCATCGCAAACCAAATTTATCAACTAGATGTAGCCAGATGAAGCTTAGGTGTTCGATCATTTGTTCTAGCATTTTGATATTGGTTGATCTGTTGTGCAATTGATTGTGGTATGCTCTTGTATCGCTTAAACTAGAAAGCAAATGTTTGATTGATAGATATGAAGCTCGTTTTACATGGATTAGTCTGCATCTTGTATCGCAGACCAAATTTATCATCTAGTTATAGCCAGATAAAGCTAAGGTGTTCGATTCTATCATTTGATATTGGTTGATCTGTTGTGCAAGTACTTGTGGTATGCTGTTGTATACCTTAAACTAGAAAGGACATGTTTGATTGATAGAAATGAAACTCGTTTGATTTCACAGATACAGAATGTTTAAATGTTCAGTCTTTTGTTGCTAAACTCTGAAGCACTTGGTTGATTTCAATCAAAAATTTGGTATCGAGTAGTAAGATTTTGTCAATTATTGTTCCAGAATTATAAAATCATCCAAGGATTTTGAACATTCTTGCTTTTGATCGGCAGAATCAGTTTTCTCCACAAGAAGATGAAATAAACTTAGTTCTAATGCTCTTTAAGTGTCGTTAGTTTGATAGCTGAATCTTGCTTTAATCCTTGTGTATCTTTCTGACAGTGTGTCCACTGAGGTTAAGTCAAAGATTGACGAGCTGAAGTCAAAACTTGAGAAAGAAAGGTAGGCTATGTTGCTGAGGATTAATATCTGATCCTCCATGCTTCTGTGAATGTTGGTTTAGAAGATGAGATACAAATGCTGATAAATTCTGTCCTTGATTTACAAACTGCAGACAAAACTTTTCCAAAGCACTTTCAAAGAGTTCAAAGGAGGTCTGAACAAAGATCCCAATATGATATTTAACTTGATTGAGTCTTTAGAAAGGTACAAGGAGCTGAACTCTGATTCATATTTGCAGTGTGAGAATATCTTGAAGGATGAAGCTGCCAAGTTTGAGGAACTTCATAAGAAATTCATGAAAGACAAAGCTGATCACCTACAGGGTTTGAAAGGTATTCTTTCTATTGCGTTTTCTGTTTTTGTTATCTCTTACTCTTAAGGCCAGTATAGTGCTGGGTGTCAAAAGTGTATATGTCTTCCATTAACTAAGTGGGATACTACCGAAAGTGCTGAACATCTTTTTCTGCTTGACAGACACTGTTTCAAAGTTTGAGGAGGACAAGGAGAGGCTCTACATGCGATATGAGCAACTAAGTAAGCCAAACAACCCCTTATAATGAGACCACTGTTATAAGATTGCAACACTTACTTCCAACTGTAAATAACATATAGGGAAGAAGGAGAAGACAATGATAACGGAACAGGAGAAGTTCTGCACTGAAAAGCTTGCTCAATTGGAAGAGTCGCTGAAGAAAAAGAAACAGGTAAATAAAAGCCTTACATTTACATTACTCTCTCTTTGATCTTGTTATATGACTGAAACGCGAATTTCTGGTTGTAGGATAACAAAACTTTCAGCATATTGAGGAAAACTCTCGGCTCTTTTCTGGAAAACGAAGCCTCTGATGAAGAATTCCCACCTGATGAGTGAAAGATTAACTATCTTCACTTGATGCTAGAAAGGTAAAACACCCTTTTACTTTGATGAGCCATTCAGGTATTACCAAATACATATAAGACTTCATAGCAGAAAACACATTTCTCTGCAGTAGTGTTTCAAGACTTTGAATATTGTGAACATGGCCTTGTTGCCTACTATGCTATTAGTTTAAAATTGAAGATTAATTACATTTTAAAAGATCCACCACAGGTTTAGCTAACTTCCATCTGCCCTTTACAATGTTAGGTTTTTGACTGAGCCATAAAAAGCGTCCACGTGTTAGGTGAAATTAAAGAACTTTTGACGGATAGCCTCAATAATTGATACAGATAGCCTCAATAATTGGTATAATTAGCCAGCCTTAATTGTAATAAAGGTTATCAAACACTAGCAGTTTCTGACCAAACTTCTCCACCTTTCTTCTCTTCGCTTATAAAACACTAGCCAAGTTTCGACAATGGCTATGGCTAGCTTATGGCGGATCTTTAACCTAAGTCATGGAGCTTCTAAACCACATAAATTTCCTATTCACCATCATGCTTTACACCCTTCAGTGTTTCCATTTGATTGTTTTGGTTGCTCTGAAACTAAGAATGATGCAAAAGGGTACTATTGCCCTCAGTGCAAGTTCTATTTCCACAAGGAATGTGCCGAGTCATCCTTAGAGATCAACCACCCTTCTCATCCTTCACACCCTCTCAAGCTCCGTAGGTGCGGACCACCTGGTTATGGTGATGGAAATTGTCGCTTTTGTGGAGAAAAGCTTGGAATTTTGGTTTATCATTGTTCCATTTGTAACTTTAGTTTGGATACGGCGTGTGCAAGGAAGCTTCAGATTCCTAGTATCGACTATCCGAAAGCCCATGAGCATAGGCTTCACCTCTTGGCCAAACATGTCTCCTTTATTTGTGATGCTTGTGGTAAAGATGGCCATCGAGCTCCTTACTTGTGTCGCCAATGCAATTTCATGATCCATAGAGACTGCATTTTCTTACCGCGTGTGATACACATCACACGTCACAAGCACCGGATTTCTCGCAGTTACTTCATTGGCCCTGGGAAATTTGTTTGTGGAGTTTGTCGTCTTGGGTTAGATTGGAGGTATGGAGGATACCGCTGCTCGGTTTGCCCTGATTATGTTGTCCATCTGAGATGTGCGACAAGCAATTATGTGTGGGACGGAATGGAACTCGAGGGGAAACCCGAAGAAAAAGATGACGTCAAAGATATCAAGCCATTCGAAGTGGTACATGACAAAGTAATTCAACATTTCAGTCATGAACATTTTCTCAAACTCCACGATGATGGTATTGTTTGTCATGATACTATCCACTGCAGTGCTTGTGCTCTACCGATCTACTTTGATGCATATTACAAATGTTTGACTTGCGATTTTGTTCTTCACGAGATATGCGCTAATCTTCCCCGGAAGTTAAGGCATGGGCTACACAAGCATCAACTTACTCTACGACCAAACACTGGTCCATATGATGAGCATGGTTATAACTTATTCCATTGTACTGCGTGTCAGCGGCTTTGCAGTGGCTTCAAGTACGTGTGTTACAATGTTGAGATGTGTTACAATGTTGAATTGTGTTGCAATGTTGAATTGTGTTGCAATGTTGAGGTAGATGTACGATGTTGTTCAATTCAGGAGCCGTTTACCCATGAAAGTCATCGACATCCCTTATTCCTTACTTCCTTAGAATCTAAGATTTGCGGTGTTTGTAATGAGCTCGCATCATCAGTGTTGAGTTGCGTTGATTGTGACTTCGCTTTGGGCTTCGACTGCGCCACTTTGCCTAACAAGGTAAAGCACAAATGCGACACACATTTTCTCTCTGTCTGCTTTGGAGAAAAAGCGAGTGGGCGATACTGGTGTGATGTATGCGAGAAAAAAACCAACCCGAGTACAAGATTCTATAAATGTGAAGATTGCAGCTCCACTCTTCATATCGATTGCGTGATTGGGAATTTCACATTTTGGAGACCAGGATGTACGTCCGTATCATGGTACCAAGTCACAGTTGTTCCTAATGTTTTTGCATCTCGACCACATTGTCATATATGTTTTCGTCGTTGCAAAGACACATCAGGCATCATATATATCCAAGAGAGATATATGTGTTCTTCTAAATGTTTAGAAGCCTATGTTAAATCCAGCCTTACACGTCAGAAGTCAGTGGCTCCGCAGATGACAAATCTCTGGGATAAACTCCGACTCGGACTATATATTAGCCATATCTAGAGCATTCTGTAATAGATCCGGTCCCTGTGAACTTTTGTGGAATAAGAACGGATTGCTACTTCAAAATAACCATATTTTTCTCATGAATTACAGCACGCCTCTTGATTTTACAAGAATCTCTTTTCGATATTTGGAAAGAAAAGAAAAGAGGGTGAACATGTAAAAAGGAAAGATGAGTTTCACTTCCAGAGTTCTTCCATGGGGATTCCACGCTCTTGAGCAACATCGCGGAACTGTCTCATCTGTTGCACTGCTGCAAGAGTAGCTCTTGCATTGTTGAGAGCGTTGTTGCTTCCGAGCTGTTTCCCCAATGCATTCTCAACTCCTGCCATCTCCAGCACAATCCTAACCGCTCCTCCAGCAATCACACCAGTACCTGGTGAAGCCGGTCTAAGCATCACCTTGGCTGCTCCATAATCACCCTCTGATCTATAAAACAAAAACCAAACAAATCCACTAAAAACATAACCAAAACATTCAGAAACATAAACCTTCCCCAATGGTTCCCAAAACTTAGCTCTATGGCCTATTAACCAACCGATTCTTCTAAATGATTGTGCACAACGCAAAGATCAACCTCATAAAACCAGAATTCTGAGTAACAAGTTCCATAAACCAATCCTCAAACCAAACAAATCATCACATCCAACAAAATGCTAAGAAGACTAAACCCCACAGTCTATGCTCATTGCCTACTGTTTAACAAAAACCAATTCTTCTAATCATTAGGGCATTATTCAAGATTTTACGTTTGTGCACAATGCAAACATCAGTTTCATAAGACCAGAATTCTGAGTAACAAGTACCGTAACAGCAATCCTTAAACGAAACAAACCCATCACAATCCAACACATGACTGCACATTACTAAGAAATTTTAACACCAAAATCTTAGTTCATTACCAAGTGAGACTTTTTATCAACCAAAACCGAATCTTCCAACCATTAAACGCACATCACAAACATCAAATCCAAAACATCTTTTACCTGTGGGGGAAAGTGGAGTACTTAGTCATAGGAACTTGAACAATGTTTCTCCTAGCATCAATAGCAGATTTCTGAACAGCAGCAACAACTTCCTTAGCCTTAGCACAACCAACACCAACATTACCCTGTTTATCACCAACAACAACAATAGCTCTAAACTTCAATTGCTTCCCTCCTTTAACAACCTTAGTCACTCTCCTCACTTGCACAACTCTCTCTTCAAACCCATCTCTAATCTTATCCTTCTTAGGCTTCCCACCAATACCTGAACTCTTCTTATGCTTCGAATCCATCACATAAATGTCATTACCAAGCATACTCTCACCACTATAGGCAGGACCATAGAGCTCTTCAAACGCCGTCGCGATCTCTTCCTCCGTCTCGTCGCTTCCTTCGTCGAAATACGGTGGCGCGACGAAACCTTCGGGAGCAATTGGTGGGTCGAAGACGACATTGGCGGTTATTTCTGGGGTTTGGTCCTCGAAGAAGAATGTTTCGGTTTGTTCATTGGAGGCTTTGAGGAGAGTGAGGGATGAGACGCGGCGGTTGAGGAACGAGGAGTAGGAGACGATGGGTTTTGTGGAGGAGGAGATGAGAGATGAGGTTCGGGTGTGGAGAGAGAGAGAAGAGAGTGAAGAGAGAGCTGATGCTGTCGCCATTGAAATGGAGGTTTTTGGATGAGGAAGGAAGTGAGAATGTAGCAAAGGCTTATCCAGCACCAAGATTGGTGAAAAGTGAAAAGATAACTGTGTGAAGGCTTTTAAAGTAATTTATTAACTTCTAATTTCTTACAAATTGGCCACAATATATTACGTAATAACATTTCAACCCTCGTAACTTTTATCATATTATATGCAAGCAAACAAGTGTCCTGCGCTCTTTTTGTTCGAATTGGGCCTTATGCTCACTTCCCCTTTGTGGCCCATTAAAGTTTCTTCAAACCCCCGTTTAAGACTAACTAGAAGTACTCAAATCAAACCTTTAGTAGTGATGATTTAAAAGATGATGAATCACAAAAATAAGCTTACGGTTACAGATACATCTTAGGTTTACTAATCTTAAGAAAACAAAATATCAGTAACCATGCTAACTCAATATTATACATTTTTATTTTTTATACGGACTCTGTCCTAAGATCGCTTATACTATCTTAGATAGTCAATCTACAATCCTCTATATACATATATATATATATATATATATATATATATATTAATTATTTGTAAGTAATTACGTTGTCACTTTTCATATAACCAAGCCTTCTTGTAACGTAACATGTTCAATTGTTCGGACCTTTGTGGATTCGGATACAAACATTTTTTAAAAGACATGTTGAATATAGTTTTATTAGTTAATTTAATCATTTACGCATGATTCGTCTAAAGTAAGCTACATGCGGTGATAAAAAAAGGTCGTATAAACTAAACCAAACACAGCCTTGAGTAGTTGTTTGTGACAATTTTAGCACAATTATTTTAAAGTTAGTATGTTTTGCAAATTAATTTAAAGGTGACCAAAAATAAATGAGTGTACTACAAAAAGGCCCTACTCAAAATTCAACCAACGTTGCTCGTTGGTGTCACGTGGAGAACTAAGTTAAGGTTCCCCCACCACTTCTCTTTCTTTTTATTGTCCATTCCAAAGTTTAACCAACACACCAGCAAACGTCATTAATTTACGTTGAGTGTTGTAGTTGCAAACGTCATTTATTTTTGTTATGTTTACAAGTTTACAACTACTAATTTGAATCGTGGTAATCACGAGCTCGTGAATCGTGATAACCTTGGATAAATTGTAACTGTGTAAGATAATTTTGTTCATCTAAAGAACATAGAATTTTGACATGGTGTCTCTGGACTTGTTGACTTAGTTCTATCTCGAAGTTCAGCTACACATATTATATTACCCAAAAAACAATTAGAGAGTTTGTATACAAATCCATCATATTACCATAGAATTGGAATTGGTTTAATGAAGAAGAAAATGAAAAAAAAAAAGAAAAAGAAGAGAAGGACTGAAGGAGAATGAGATGCTGCTGAACAAAAGATGCAATCAAAAAATGACAGGCAGTACAATAATGTGAAGTAGTGTCATGACAGCTGACTAGTCTACTGCCCAATCTTGACGTTAATATTTTTTGTCCATTTTTTCTTCTTGTAATATTTCAACTTAGAGAAGTAGAAAACTAAACCAACTAAGGACTCAGATTCGATCACCTTTTTAATCTACGGGGGGGGTTTAGGTGGCAAGCAATTGAAAGTATTATTCAAATTTTGTATATAGGATGATTCTATCCATTAGTGCATATCAAATACTACTCCTTTTTTAAATCGGGCTCTAGATTTTATTTGATTCGATTCTTTTTTTGTCAGTGTCGTGGATCTCAATTTTAAATTATGATGCCTCGGCATACTAAGATTTTTCATTCAGGTGAGTTTCAAAAGTCAGCGTTATATTTTTTATTGAGGGCTGTAATATGAAGCCTTTTACGTCGAACCAAATTGATCGGGATGTCTGGAAATATAATGGCAGACTAGAATTAACTTTAGGGCTAACTAGATCGACTGATAGAAAAAAAAAGGATAAATTGTGAAAATAGTAAACTGGTGGTTTTGTTTTGTAAAATAGTGAAAGGAGGGGTTACAAAAAATTGATTTGTCCCCCAGCCTCTAAGAGATATAAAGCAAACATTTGCATAGCTGTACCATTTCTAAATTTGTATTTGTGGATGTGCATGGATCTAGCTGATGATATAACACGGCAAAATCTTTTAACAGTTGATTAATTAGCTTGAAAGTTATTGAGTGGGATTAAATGTGTGTTAGAACAATGATCACACATCTTTAAATGTCATCATACAGAAAGTATCATTACCACATTCCACCAACCTAGTATATGTGCATGCTTTTATGGTGTGAACTAAGTTTTTTGTTTTGTTTTGGTTTTAGGTGTGAAGATTTGAACGTTCACACCTATAAAAAACAAATCTCACGTTCAACCAAGTTAGAGATGATCTTCAAATCTCACGAACCAAATGCCATACGACAATAATTCCCAACTCAGGAGCCAATGGTCCAACATACAACTCCGAAAGATATAATTCTAAAATACCTTGTCATCTAGAAAAATAAGAGCACTAAAAATATCTCGAATAAGAAATTTATTATGTTTTGTAGTGTTAAAACCATGGCGATTTCTTTTAAATCGCAGTTGATTTCATACATATTATGCTCATATCTTTATTTTACATATTGCCAATTGAAAAATGAATACAACATTCAAGTTTGGACCATTCTTATATGTCTACTTTTGGCTCCGTGGCCCCGATGGCTAACTTGATTGACCTTATCATCTACACCAAACAAGAAATTAAATTGTCAAATTAATTTAGTGGTGGTCCTATACTATAAAATCGAAAGAACTTCTCTTTGTAACCAAATATTATCCTTACGACATATTATGTGAAAATTAGTGTACATTCCTCAGTAATAACATTTTTACAAACCTACCGTTGGATAAATTGTTGAGCCACCCCACGATTGATGAGTCCCATTAGATTGTTTGCGTGAAACCAAAAACAAAAGAGAAAAAAAATATATGATATTATTTTTCAATACATAAAAGTTTAATTAATAAAATCAAAAAGCGAATGATTCATAAGAACGCAGTGAGCTATGTGTGGTCTGTTTTCTAGTTCGAATCTCAACTTCTTGTTACCACAAAAAAACATTTCACAATTTAAAACTTTTAAATTTACTGTTCAATCTTGCTTTCCCAATCACCATGTATAAGTGCATATTCTTCACATGTATTTTCCACTCTTGCGACTTGCGACAAAATGTAGCCCTCTTTTTCATAGTTTTTTTCGATTTCTCTCTCTCGGTGTTTTCTTGTCAAACAACATGTCAACATGCATATTTGAACCCGCATGGTGAAATAGCATCGGCACTAACATGATAAACCACAAAATAAACCCTGGTCCTAGTCAGGTTTTAATGATACATATATATGCATGTATGCATATACAAAATAGTAGAGCACTAAAGCTTGTTCGTACTTTTTTTACACAACATGCTAATAATTTGTATACCTTAGGACGTGAAGAGGAAAATAAAAGAGTTAAAATTTAGTGGTCCAACAACTTAAGCACCTAAGATCCTTCCCCACCTTTGTTTGGGGCTCTTTTATATCTCTTCCAATGTTTACTTTTACTTCCTCTCTTCTTGTTCCATCTTTCATGTGAGAGAGAGAGAGAGAGAGAGAGAGTTGAATTTTGCAGATGAGTATGAGAAGAAGCAAAGCGGAAGGGAAGAGAAGTTTACGAGAAATGAGTGAGGAAGAGGAAGAAGAAGAAGAAGCAGAAGCAGAAGATGAAGATACTTTTGAGGAAGAAGAGGCTTTGGAGAAGAAGCAGAAAGGTAAAGTTACAAGTAGTAGTGGAGTTTGTCAGGTCGAGAGTTGTAACGCGGATATGAGCAAAGCCAAACAGTACCACAAACGACACAAAGTCTGCGAGTTTCATGCCAAAGCTCCTCTTGTTCGGATCTCTGGACTTCACCAACGTTTCTGCCAACAATGCAGCAGGTAAATTTCTGTCATCTTTTTCAAACTCCTGCAACAACAACCAAAAACAAGAACAAGAAATATGAGACCTTTTAACTTTTGTTTTTAAGGTTTCACGAGCTCAGTGAGTTTGATGAAGCCAAGCGGAGTTGCAGGAGACGCTTAGCTGGACACAACGAGAGAAGGCGGAAAAGCACAACTGAATAAAGACGGTGAAAGGTGTGAGATCCCGATTTGAAGGTTAATGAAACAGGCCTGCTTACTCTCTTCTGTCAGTCTCTTTTAGCTCCTTGTAATCCTGTGTGTATCTCTCTGTTTCTCCATATTGCCTGCAATCAAAGCTATCTGCTAAACCTACGACATGATTAAATAAATGCACTGAAACTAAGTAAATGCTTGAAGGAATATGTGTAAGAATATGTAAACTTAGAAAATGTTATTTCAAGCCAAGATCTTAAACTAAACCAGGAATCTGTTATATGTTTTGCAATCAACAAATGAGGAGACAGAGGGTAAAGGCTATCAAAATAATAATCTGGGAGACACTTTTGATTCTTGATATCTGTAGTTCTGTTACAAGAAAGCTCATCAAAATCCGAAGCAAATGTAAGATCCTTGTGGTTCTGAGATCTGTAAATCGGACCAAACAAATAAGATTGGAAGACTAATCCTAGTCACGTTTGATTCCCAACATTTTCATTGAGAACTCCCAAGCAACGATTGCTGCTGCATTAGCAGGGAATGCTCTCACAATGGTTGGACCCAAACCTGCATAGCACCCCTTCAGTCCTGCCCTCTTGTGAATCTGCAGAGATGATTTAAAGTCATAAAAACAATATTTCATATACTCTTTTGTATCGGTGTTTAGATTGACAGAGGTAAGATGGCTGACTGACCGAGCTCAACACTTTAAAAGGATTTCTCTCGGTAACTTTGTCTGGAGAGGTCTGGATAATGGTTTTTGCTACATCAAAGGGCAAAACAGCTGACCAGCACTGCATCATAGAAACAGAAGTAACATTCATATAAGATGGCAACAATTTTCATGATGGAATTCATGAAACACACTAGATAGATTCTTACAGCTATGCCTCCAAGACCACCAGTGAAAACTCCTATCCCCATGTCAACCAAGTAACCATCTTTCAGCTTAGAATCCTCTAATCTCGAGTGGATATGATACCGTAAGTACTCGTAGACAGTAAAAAAGACAGCATTTCCAGCACATTCTCTTAATAATGTTGCTGAACCACCACGAAAAATACCTGTTACCTGAAAGATATCCCCATCAACCTAATGTTTGATTCCTAGAATATTTTGGCAACGAGAGTTTCTCACCCCTTCATTTTTAACAGTCTGGACGGCACAATCAAGAGGACTGTTGTATCTACGGAAGTTAGGAACCAAAGAATCCGTTCCTTGGATCTGCATTCTACACTGAAGGAAACAGTGAATGTCAAAACTCCATGGAAACAATGAAAGGTAATTGGGGGGGGGGAAATAGTGGTGCTCTGGAGATTTCACCTTTACCAGCTCTGTTGGACATAATACAAAACTAATAATAGCTCCACCAAACATAGCTGATGGAACAATTATCTCTGGCCGTGGCCCATAATCTGGCAAAGTTCCCTTTACAATAAAACATAAAAATAAGCAAAACTTGAAATCTGGAAGAGATAAAATATATATGAAAGACAGTGGAAGATCATTTGGCCTGCAATGTTACCCGCAAGAACAGCTTTGCCTGGGAGTATATGCCGAACATCAATGAACTTTCAAAAGCCATTCCCAAAAACGACGATGTTGCTCCCCTATAAAGTCCTTTGACCTAAATATAATTTCAAGTCAGCAAAAAACCTTCAATCTGGCCAATCAGGTGATGATGGAGATCTAGTAAGTTTCCATTGACACTGAAAAAATCCAGACTTTCAAGAACTAAAAAATCTGTTTGCAGGATGCTAGAGTCTAAGGAGACATAACAATAAGAGTGCAGGGAAATATACTCCTTCAGATTGCAGGATCCTTGAAGCACAATGCAGCCCGTTCTTGTATCTGAGCCCTTGCACATCTGTATTATGTTTCTGAAGTTTCACCTGACACAAGGAACAAAAGCCAAAACCCCAAAGAATCAATCATTGCCTCCTAAAGGGGCATATAAGGACACGAGTGATGCCAATCCAGTGATAGTGGTTAACCAAAAAGAAGAAATGATTTGTATGCCTAGAAAGCTCATAAGCAACAAACCCCAAATAAGACCCAACGGCATCAAAAGAATCCTCATTGACATACATGACTGATTTTTCTATCTTCTTTGCTTAAAGATAGTTTAACCCACCGATACACAAAACTAAGTACAGCAGCAGAGATGCTCATATTCCAAACAACAAAAATAGGTAAAACCATTGACACAAAATTGATATGCATATATATATATCAATGGTCCAGTGTAAAACACTTTCTCACACCAATGCATCCTGTATTCAAAATTCAGCAGCTAAGTATGGAATTCGTGTCTGAAGCATAATCTCCCTCGAACTGGAACATGAAACACAGATACCCACTTGGTATAAAGACAGATTTGACAAGAAAAATCGAAACTTGGGATTGAAAATTGAGTTACCTTGACGGTGTCGAAAGGGTGGCCGACGGCGACAGTGGCGAGACCAGCCATCATTCCGGCGACATATTCCTTGTAAAACCCTAATCCATCACCTGTCGTCGTCGTCTTCCTCTCTCCCATTCTCCCACCACGCCACCGAGCACAAGAAGAAGAACTCACTTCACTATTACTTCCTCTCTTTTTTTTCAACAGTTTTGATTTCTAAAAGAGTAAAATTTAAATTTTGATCTGAGAGAGTGCTACAAATTTACCACTTTTTGCATTTTTAGTATTTGTGCAAACTAATTACAATGATAGTTTAGTTTGTCTAATCGTGTGACAAAATCATGTTAGTTTGGGGTAAAAACTAATTAAACAAAAGTTACTCAAACCTAGAATATTAAAACCTGAATTTAATAATGTCATCAAACAAAACCGACTATAAATAGTTCTAACTTTCTTTAAATTTATATTTCAAGTCCAAAATCGTTTACTATAATCGTTTTGATGAACCACTCAAACCGGTCACAAAACTTGATCCGTTTAGTATTTAAACCGTTCAAATACTTAGTCAATTTTTTTTTAACTTATTTATTTATGAATAAATAAATTGATTACCAAAGTTTCCAACACTTTAGATTTTGTTAATTACACAATACTCATCCATGACGGCTTGAAAGCTATATAAACCTTATTCCGATTCTGGGTCATTACAATCTAACTGCTCATATTGGGATCAATCACACATTATTAATCATGGTTCAAGAAAAATTTTACTGGCCAAAAATGGGAAGACATGTTTTGGAGAAGTTTTGAACTTGTTAAAAGATTATATTAAAGTTTTGTTTTATAGGTTCAACAAGATGATCATTTTATATACTTTTTCACAAGATGAATAGTGTAAATCATATTGTTAATTTGTGTACTTGAAGAGATTGTTATATAAAATTTCTTTACAATTGATCGATGATGAATTGCACTACATTCTTATGTGGGATAATATATATGGTTTGAATTTTCTTACCTCTATTGACATTATTCCATTACATTGTGAATTCCAAAAATTAACAATGCAAGGTTAATGATCAGTATAAGAAGAAAATTAACAAAAAATCATCAGTCCAAGTCATTCAGAGGGAGCTATGTTTTCTGTAATATCTAATAAAACCATAACTGTATTCAACTTCTAAGATTTTTAAACTTTATCCCCACCTGTACCCAAACTACATCTAAAGACATGTACACACTTTAATTAAATCACTATCATAATTGTTTGTTGACACAAAGAATTCATCTAACCATGGTTAAGTTTTTGTTATATAATGATATGAGATCAACCATAGTTAAGTTAAACTTTAATTAGATCACTATCATAATTGTTTGTTGACACAAATAATTCATCTAACCATGGTTAAGTTTAAGTTTTTGTTATCTATTGATACGAGAAAAACCATAGTTAAGTTAAATTCGATTATGCTAACCATAGTTAAGTTAAATTCTATCGTTAGCTAAATCATCATTAGAAGCTAATAGTTATATTACCGAACAGTAGAAAGTAGAAACATTACAAGAGACAACAGGACGCATCGCCACCGTTAAAACCAAGCCCGACAGTGGAGATCAAACGGTCACTATTCACTAACAACCCCAAACGACAAGAAAGAAAAAAAGGTTGCGAATACAGCCAAAGTAGACGAAACAGCAAACAAACACGTGGCGGAAGGAAGACATGATATCTAATTCACCGGCATGTCACTCCATCCTCTCTCGGCTCAACGGTGCTGGCTCCTAGTATCGTCGCTGTACAACCTACGTACGGATCACAACAAAGGTCAAACCATCTTAGATCTGATCTGAACCGTCCGATCACAATAATAATATCAAGTGTTGAGTACGTACCAGTCGTAGACCGTGGGAGAGTTGGGATGAGAGGGCTTGTCGAAGAGGTTTGTGCCCATTCCTCTAGTGGCGATGTTACTTCCCGGATGAAACACACTTCTCCACACGTTCTCTTTACGCGCTGATCCCGGCGTCGTCGGAGTTCCAGGACTCCCTGCCGGCGGCGGCACAGTTTTGCTACTGCTTCCTTCTCCTACACCTTCCAAAATCATCACATAATTAAGAGATAATACGTTTATACAAATATCTATAAGCAAGTATATTATATGGACCTATGGTTGACAAAGAAAAACAAATATCTATGCAGGTGTAAATTGTGTATATACCTTTGATGTCAAGGGGTTGTGCGGTGATCTTATTGCGGAGGCGGCCAAGGCCATGCTCCGGCTTAGGTCCGGCAACAGTTTCATCCCACATATTTTATTTATCTTCTCTTCTGTTTTTTTGATTGATTTAACTTAAGGCTTCCTTCATCTCATTTATAGACCCATTTGTAAAACTATTTCTAAAAATATCTTCTTCTTTTTTTTTTTTTTTTGTCGCCTATCTCTCTCTCTTTTTTTATTCGACCCACAAAATATCTAGAGAAATAGTATTAGACAAGAAACAATTGACAATTAGTTGGAAAAATACCAAATGAAGTTTAAATATTTGCACAAAATAGAATTTTCGTTAAATACTGATGAAAATACTTGTAGCCAAATATTATTTTTCTGTCATATAATGATATATTTGTAAATAGTGTGTTATTAATAATATGTCATGTCATTTTTATGTCATTTTACAATATTTTAATACAAGATAACATGCCACTTCCAGGGCGTCAAATTAGAGTTAGAAAATACACACTATCTTTGCAAATTAGGATGCGGATAAGCCAATTTAATATGTATAGACCTAAGTTTAATACATCAATATTAACATTTTTAAAATACATTTTAAAAAAAAAATATTTATTTTGTAAGATATTACATAAAATATCATTAATTTAAATAATAAATTAGAAAACTCATTACATAGAATACATGTATCCAAACAACCTCTACAATCAATTCTCTACCATCCATATAACTAAACACAATTTATAAAATCTGAAATATCCATATAATGTTCAACAATTAATAGTATAGATATTTAGAAGATTTTGTTAAGATTTAAAATTATGATTCTCCTATCATTTTGTTTGATATTTTTTTAATTACTTTGAATCATCATATAATACATAAAATTAATAAAATTCTAGATTTTTTTCTGCATTTGTCGTGATTTGAATTTTGAAAAACGGACATGTATTATTCAAACAATGATGAAAATTGTGTGTTTAACGTCCCACATTGGCTAAAATTTTTTAGACAATCGTAGAAAGTCATATTATAAATAAGACCAAAATGAATCTAAATCTAAATGAACAGGAAGCTTAACTTAACAAGCATTCAAATTTAAAAATTTGTATATGGTTTAATTCGATTTTTTAGTCGAACCGTTTAATTATACTGGATATAATAAATTTTAAACTTTTAAAAATTAAAATATTATGAACATTTACACTTATAAAAAATTAAAAATATCGCGGGACGGAAATATAAATTAAAATATCATTAATACTACTACACGTGTAAATCATCATTTTATTATTTTATTAATACTATTAATATTAAAATATTAAATAAAATTGATTAAATTATAATTATGTAAAAAATTAATTATTTCGCAGATTAAATTTTAGTTAATTTTATAAAATAGATCAAACCATGATAATCATAAGAGTGAGTAGTGAGGGAGGAGTGTGGGAAATAGAAAAATGCGAGGTGGGATAGAGATTGAGATATGGATCAGGACGAAGAGTCATGACGTGGGACCTTTGAATCAAAGTATCCTAAAGCTTTCGTGGAAAAGTATAATAGGAACAGCAACAACAAACATATTTTGATAAAGGTAACATAGAAGATATATTGTTTTTTTTTTAATTGGCCAATTTTATGGCATAACCGGCCTGGATTACTGTCCGGATCTCGGATTTACATTTCCAATTTGCCAAAGTTGGTCCAACTGGCCGAGTCGGTCCAATTTTTCTATAAACACTCAACAGTCGACACAATAATTCAGAAAACAAACCACTTAGAAACCTACAAGAGACAAAAACTTCGACACCTACCACTAATGGAATAAACATGCTATAAAACCCCACAAAGCTAATCACTAACTAATCTGGTTTTGTATGCAAACAAATAAACCAAGTCAAGATGATCGAGAGCATACCTTAACATTATTCTGTTTCTCTCTATTTTTCCCTTTCATCTGCTTCCAAAGCAACCACCTCTCTATCACATTAATTCTAATATTACAATCAATCATCTTTCTAAGGGTAAAAACTGTTTTTAAGCATAAATTAAGCTTTGAAGAGTTTTACAATGTGTACACATTTCCTCCACCAAGCTCCAGTTCCAACCTTATTCCATTATTGGTAAAGGATAGGAATGGAGATCCAAAGAATTTAGGTGCTACGTACTATATCCTAATTGAGGAAAACAAGCATGACATAATTTACAAGAATCTCGTCAAGTTGAGCTCATGCCACCAAGTGGCATTTGGTTTGATAACTCAGGGTTTACCATACTTTTCGACGTACCCCTGCAAACGACAAAAGAAATTGTCAGATGAATACAATAATTACTACTTACGTAAAAGACCAGCTTAAGTGTCTTTTTTTTCTGGCTAAAAAAATCACCTCGACAAGCTTCACAATTTTGGTTGCAGACAAACCAAGATATTGGTCAACTGATTCCGTGTCAGTTGGCACCTGATGAAACTGGACAGCGGCACTGACTACCTTTTCCGCAGCTTTTTTAACTATCATGTTATGCACGTCTTTGGTAAGACGACCCTCACGCCATAACGGTTTCAACATTTCTTTAACGGTTTCCACAACTGCAGTCCGGAATTGTCTCATTACTTTCATCCCTGCGTCTGACCTCACTTCACCATCTATCTCATCTGATTTCAACGTCTTTTTATATGAAGATCCATCACTTCTATGCCAAGAATCATGCCCTGCAGGTTTGCTTCTTTTCAAAACAACTCTATCCTCTGCAGCCGCAGCCGAAGAAATCTCTTTGCTAGGTGTTGTTGTATCATTTTGATCAACCACTGAAGTAGCCACCCCTTCCACTACTCCATGTGCTTCCAAACTCCTTGCCACAGTTTCTTGGTGTTGATTTTGACTGCATGAACTGCTTTTATCATCATTCTTGCATTCCCGTGCTTGGGGACCACTAGCAGAATCACCATCTTTCTGCTGGATAGAATTTTTCCGTGCATGTTCTCCTTTACTTGACAATGAAGCATTAAGAGATCTGTCTCCTAGATTCTCTATATCCGTGAAAGGATCGTAGAGGGCATCAGACGAGGGAAGTATATAAGGTGGAATTGTAAAAGATGCTTTAAAAGGTTCAGACGGTTCCCAATCATCTGAAGAAACTTTCTTTCTACTGCTAGTTGTGTTGCCTTCTGCACCTTTATCAGAAGAAACAGCTATCCCTTGCAGCGTTGGAAGTGATCCAGATCCATATATATTATACCTATTTTCAAAATGCCCCACGGTAGAAGCACGCTCATTCATAGGAACAGAACTGGATAATGATCCTGTCCAGGCTGGTCCAGAGGATCCCATGTCTGTTTTTAAGTAGGAACTGATAGAAGATCTTTGCTCATGAACAAAGCTGCTTCTCAATGTGAAGGAATTGCTGTTATTAATAACTAGAGACCTGTTGTCAGTGACATCAGCACCACACGTTTGCTTCAAACTCTCTCTTCCTATGTTTTCAGATGAAGGCATAAAGCGCATCTCGTTATTGAACGGGAATACTCTCTGAGAACCTGGGGGATTCACAAAAGACATGGAGGAGAAAACTCTCAGAGAACCTGGGGGATTCACGAAAGATATACCCTCTCTGGTATGCAAAGGTGTCACGCCGTTTCCGCTTAACTGGGAAACTCTTACACCTTCTTTGCTGTCCGATATTCTTCTTCCTGAATAAACATAAGCAAAATAAATTATTGGTTGATTCATGAAGAGCAATTAAACCCCAGAAGTATTCAACGACCTCTATATTGTTGAAACTGCTTCCACATAGGATCATTAATATCACAATCTTCAAAAGAATATCTAATGGTACTACATACCTACATCAGACTGGATATAACTGCTTCCAGCCATGTTATTTTCCGCCTGTTGTTGACTAGTGCAATTTGAATTCTCTTTCACATGTAGAAACCTGCAGGAGATCCCGTTGAAACACCACCCTTTAGCAAAAAACTTGCAGAGAAGAGCTGCACGTTTTTGTTCTGGTTCATTCCCTTCACCACAAGGGGTAAAGCTTTTAGGCGTTATACCCGGAGCAGGAAATCTGAGAACCGAATCTGTCAGTATAAAAGCTTCAAACATATAAAATGCAGAAGGTCAACCTCCTTACTTAGTTTCAGTAAAACTTAAGCAGGAAAAAATTGCCATACCCTGATAAAGTTCCATTATCTTGAGCTAAAGCTTTTTCCTTTATGATTTTTGATTGGTCATCTGAAGGTGTTGTTACAGAATACCTCTTCACATCTACATGGGACAAGTTAAATCAGGACATATTACCCAAACAACTGTTTGAATGAACAAAAGAGATTTCTACAGAAACAAGCACAAAACTTTGAGGATGTTCCCTAACAGTATTGAATTTGCCTACTTCGTAATAAAGCCACAATTGTTACAAGATAGCTTCAGTGAGAATCTAATTGCAAGACCTTTTCAAGTCTTCGAACCTCTCATCAGAGCTAAATCTAGTCAATTTCATAATTCTCTGTTTCTTCTAGAACAAAACCAATTGGAAGAGGTGTTTCCACCAATCAATTTCACAAACTTTGACACAATTAATCAACAACACCAAGTACCAAATCACGAATTCAAAAATACTAACCATTCTGGGAATTGGAAGCTTGAATTGGTTTATTAACCAATTCTTCAGATTCTCCTCCAATTGTATGTACTTGAACCTTTTGTTCCACCTCATCATCATCAATGTCCATGTCGGAATCAGACATCTCGCAGTCTTGGGCGAGGGAACAAACCCAGAGAGTGGTAAATTGGTAAGTACCGCGGCGTGATCGGGGACGAAGCTCGCTGTTGTTGAGCTCTGATCTCCGAGACCACCATCGATACAAAGACCGTACTATTTTATACGTAATGGGCCTTTCCTAAATATAATAAAGCTTAGTCTAAGGCCCATTACTAACTTCCAAATTTTACCATTTCTTTTTAGCAAATATTTCCTAAATTAACACATTGTGGCCTTTTATACTAACCGGATTAAACCAAAACCAAAACAAAATCAAAGTTGAACCGAATCAAACCGTGAAAAAACGTGAAGCGTAGTGGCGTTCTATATTGCACGTTAACTCCATCACTGTCACTGATAACCCTAAGGATCCTCCGCCGGCACTTTTCGCATTTTGGTGAAATAAAGAATAAACCCTAATAAGCCTTCGTTCGCCGCCGGCTAGTTTTTGATGGCGGACCAATCTTCGGATACCGTCAACAAACTTTCGTCGGAAATGGAAGCTGTTTCCGTTTCATCAACTCAGGCATCTTCTTCTTCCGCTGGATTAGAGTGAGTTTTCCCACCCATAATCAATTTTTCAGTTTCGCTCTTCAGTTTGATTTCTCATGGAGATTATATTGAAAAGAAATGGAGCTTTTCCCCTTTTATTCCGGCTATAGCAATTTAGGAGTGTAGAAATTCTCCAATTTTGAAGTGTTACATTGTTATCTGCTAATTGGTGTGGCGGATTTTGAAACTTTGCTAATTCTTCAGGATGAGTGAAGAGGTCGAGAAGAGATACCAAATTGTTAGGAGCATTGGTGAGGAATGCATACAGGAGGAAGAGCTCAAGAATCTTCTTGCTAAGAAGGCAGCTCCGATTTGCTATGATGGCTTTGAACCATCAGGAAGGATGCACATTGCTCAGGTCAGTTATCTCTTGAGGTGTTTTAATCGACTTTGGCTGCCATGTTATTTAACTTGTGATGTATATTTATTGTTCCTTTATTCCATTACCTTATGTGGGTAGCTTTGGCTAATCTGTTTTGTTCTGTTGTTTCCTAATAGGGAGTGATGAAGGTCATCAATGTGAACAAAATGACCTCAGCTGGTTGCAGAGTGAAAATTTGGATTGCTGATTGGTTTGCTCAGTTGAACAACAAAATGGGCGGTGACTTGAAGAAAATCAGAGTGGTTGGAGAATATTTCCAAGAGATATGGAAGGCCGCTGGGATGGACAATGACAAAGTAGAGTTTTTGTGGTCGTCCGAAGAAATTAATTCTAAGGCGGATAAGTACTGGCCTCTTGTGATGGACATTGCTCGCAAAAACAAGCTCCCTAGAATCTTAAGGTTACTTTTTTTAATCTTCTACATGCTTTGGGTCATTGCTTTTATGTAAGGGAAATGATGGGACCTAAGTGACTTTGTTACTTGTCCTTGCAGGTGTGTGCAGATTATGGGACGTAGTGAGACCGATGAACTGAGTGCTGCTCAGATCCTTTACCCATGCATGCAATGTGCAGATATTTTTTTCCTTGAGGTACTGTTCAGGCTTCCCTTGCTTATGAACTGTCTTTGGTTTCTGTTGCTAGTTACCTGGAATCGATAATTTAGCTTTAGCTTTAACTAGCAGAAAGTCTTTTATATTGTTGAAGAACTACCTGATAGAAAAAGCCATATATGATTGGCAGATTTTGTCGATGTATATAGTTGGTTTTTACTCAATGAAATGTTACATTAAGTGTATCTGGCTTATGAGTTCTGTGATTCCTGTTAAAACATTTGTTATATCTGTAGGCTGATATTTGCCAGCTTGGGATGGATCAAAGAAAAGTAAATGTGCTAGCGAGAGAATACTGTGATGATATAAAGAGGAAAAACAAACCGATAATATTGTCGCACCGTATGCTCTACATTTTTCCTATTTGACTTCTGTTATGCCACCTATTTCCAGATCTAGTGTTGTTTATCATCTCTTAGCGGTAACTATTTGCAGATATGCTTCCTGGTCTACAACAAGGACAAGAAAAGATGTCCAAAAGTGATCCATTATCTGCCATCTTTATGGAAGATGAGGAGGTAACTTGGCCAATTTTCATAGTTTACAAAAGTAGAGAAGAGTTTTTACTAGTTTTGAATGTTTTGTCGTCCTCAGGCTGAAGTTAATGTAAAGATCAAGAAAGCTTACTGTCCTCCAAAAATTGTGCAAGGCAATCCATGCCTTGAATACATTAAATACATCATTCTACCGTGGTTTGATGAGTTCACAGTTGAGCGAAATGAAGAATATGGCGGGAACAAGTGAGTTTTTACCCCTTTTTTCTAAAACTTTCATAGTCGCTTGCTCAGTTTCTGCAAATTTAATCCAATTTGGATTTTGCTGTAATCCTATTACATATGTCATTAATATTGTGAAATTCATCCTACTGTGGAATTTCTTCCAAATGTTAGGACCTACAAAAGCTTTGAAGACATTGCTGCTGAATATGAGAGCGGCGAGTTGCACCCCGGAGATCTAAAGAAAGGCTTGATGAATGCGTTGAATAAGATTTTGCAAGTAAGTAAAACTTCCTTTATGTTAGAGCTTCATGAGTCCCTAATGATGATATTAGAATAAAAAGAGAGAAATAATTATTCGGAAAACCTTTTTAGTAGTTTTGGATTCAACAAGAAAATCATTAACCTCCTTAACCAATATCGCAGCCTGTTCGTGATCATTTCAAAACAGATGCACGCGCCAAGAATCTGCTCAAACAGATCAAGGTAACAAAAACATATTATGTTTCCGGTTATGTTGTTAATTATACTGCATAAGAATTTCTTTCTCACTCCTTTTGGTTTTGTTTTGTGTAGGCTTACAGAGTCACCAGATAATATTACAGAGCCAGAATGTGTCATTGCTCTCACTTATTATGAAACTTATTATTACCAAAACACACTGTAAAACTCCTGGATTTTGTTTATTTGGGTATATCAGATGCTACTACTAGTAACCATCTCCAATGTTGGGGTCAATAAAATACATTTTTTTTATGATAGTGATGTTGAGTAATTTTAAAATCGAATTTCGACACAGTTTCTTAATTTTGCGGTCATATGCATCTGTTGTATTATGTTCTAGCTTTCATTATATGATACTAATACTTAATATTTTTTATTTTTTTACACAAACATCTTAAACAAAAAGATAATAATTTACAATGATAAATCTCACAAACTCAAGTTTTTTTTCTTTGGTCTTAGGGGATGTATTGAAACCTGGATTTTGAAAGATTTTAGGTTTTTATTAAAATCCACTGTTATTCAATTTGTGATTCTTAAATCACTTTCTAAATCCAGTGTTATTGAATCTAATATTTCTATAAAATCACTTAAAATAACTTACAATCCTCTGTTATTTAATAAAGGATTTACAAAAATTATATGAAATCCAGTGTTATTCAAAATTAACAAGTACCTTTTTTAAAAATACTGAACGATGATTTTAGAAGATTTTGGATACTTTTTTAGTTGAAAATAGGAACTCAAAAAATCCCACCTCTAGAGATGATATTCTGAAGGATTTAAAAAAAAAAGAAAAAAAGACTCGATGAGACGATGGTCTCGAGCCATGAGATCACAAGGCAAGACCATTGGTTTAGTACCCACAATGGGTTACCTCCACGAAGGTCACTTATCTCTCGTTCGTCAACCCCTAACCCTCACTGACGTCACCGTCGTCTCAATCTACGTCAACCCAGGCCAATTCTCACCCACAGAAGACCTCTCCACATACCCATCTGATTTCTCCGGCGATCTTGTTAAACTCGCGGCTCTTTCCTGTGGTAAAGTCGTCGTCTTTAACCCCATAGACCTCTACGACTACGGCGGTGGTGAGAGGAAGAAGATAAACGACGGTGGTGGGGGGAGGGTTGTGAGCTGTGTGGAGGAAGGTGGGTTAGGGCATGAGACTTGGATTAGGGTTGAGAGATTGGAGAAAGGTTTGTGTGGGAAGAGTAGGCTTGTGTTCTTTAGATGTGTCGCCACTATTGTTACTAAGCTTTTTAATATTGTTGAGCCTGATGTTGCTGTGTTTGGTAAGAAAGATTATCAACAATGGCGGATTATACAGAGAATGGTGAGAATTGGGAACATTTTGCACATGTTTTGTTTGTTTTTAGGAAATATTTTGAGCATAGTCTCCTCATAAATGCTATGTAGATCTTGACTAATTTCAGATTGATTGGCTTGTCTTGTTATAGCTAGAGAAAAATATTTGAGCAAAATCGCCTCACAATTCTCTGTAGTTGCTGCATACTTGTGAGATTGGAGTATATCTTAGCACTAATTTCATAATGGTTGTGTTGTTTTGTAGGTTCGAGATCTTGATTTTGGTATAGAGATTGTAGGATCAGATATAGCTAGAGAAAAAGATGGACTTGCGATGAGTTCTAGAAATGTGCGTCTTTCAGATGAAGAAAGGCAAAGGGTTAAGTAACAATCCCATGGTTTTTTTCCGAAATATTTACGGCATTTGAACAAGCATCAAGAAGTTGGCTTATTTTGCTTCTGTTGCTTCTTATGATATGGTAGGCTTTGTCTATAAGTAGGTCATTGGCCATGGCTAAAGCTTTTGTAGCAGAAGGGAAAACTCGTTGTGCAGAGCTTAAGGATATGATCATTCAACAACTTGTTCGCTCTGCAAGGCGAGTAGATTATGTTGAGGTAAGCATCTCATTGTGTTGGAAGTGGATTGGGTTTGTAATTGTTGTTTGGATCAATCTGTTGTGGAAAGATTCTCTACATATACCATTTAGTTTTCATGTGAGCAATGTGATTGTGTGTATATGCAGATTGTTGACCAAGAAACTCTTGAAGGAGTGGAGGAGATAAAGAGTGGAGTAGTGATTTGTGTTGCTGCTTCGTTTGGAACGGTCAGGCTTATAGACAACATTGAAATCAATGCGTCTCTCTAGATCTCACTGTCTGCATCAAACTTCATGACAAACCTTGGAAGCTTCTAAAGCTAATGAATTTGGATGTGTGACTGGAATGAATGACAACAAAAATTGCATGTGTGAATCCTTTGCAAACAGAGAAGAATGATGAGAATCATCTTAAACTATCAGCTTCACCATGTTTCTGTGTAAGAAACATGTTGGAAGCAGGAATCTCCCAAAATCACCATATATTATTCCTTAAAATCTCATCAAATCTCATCAAATCACAAAGGTTTTCTTTTTAAAAAAAAATAAAAAATCTAACAATTCTACCAAATACTTACAAATCCACTTAAATCTCTCAAAATCCAAAATTTCCAAAATTCCACAAAATCTTCTAAAATCTTTAGTCCAATACATCCGCCTAGGGGTGTCAGCTAGTTCGCTCAGATCAAAAATCTATTCAGTGTGAGATTCTTCCAACAACATCTTCATCGTCTTCATCTGCAAGTAAAAATAAATAGATAAAACCCTTGTAAACAATTCATGTATCTTGTCTAAAGCAATATTTTGTCTTGTCTTGTAAACTCTTCAAAGCTCCAAAACGATGTATCTTGTCTAAAACAATATTTCTATTTTTGTTTAATTTAATGGAAAATATATATATATATATATATATGCTATGGTTGTTGTATATATTTACAATATTATACATATATATAATTTAACTCTAAAAAATCTAGTTCATGAGTTCATTAAAGGTTGCTCATATAACTCGTCATCTAAATTAAACTCGATCATATAACTTATTTATTAAATAAACCTAAAAACAGAGGTCGCGTTCATGAAAAATTGAATAGTTCATGAGTTCACAGTTCATTTTGACATCTCTAGTCTTAGATTGACGTGGCTACCTCAAACTGCATTCGTTTTTGTTCTTTTTCTTTATCTTTTTCTTTATTTCAAACAATGTTCTAAAATACGCTACATACTAGACGTACGGCAGAACATCGTATAGCGTATAGATGTATATATACCGTTTATGCAGGAACTATATGGTAGATATTTTTTTGTAAAAAAATATATAGACATAAAATTTGTCAAGATATGCATATAGGATTAAAAAAATATAATAACAATATAACATAAGTATAATAATCATAATGAATGCACTTTTACGAAACATTTTTAAAATTTTAAATAACTAATAAACATAAAAATAATAGAAAAGATGATGATAATTTTATTTCAAAATTAATTTTTTAGAGCACAATTAGTAGTTTATTAAAATAAATTTCAAAACATTAACAAAATGAGAGAGTTATGTTTTTGACTCTTTTAAAAATCACAATTCACCATATACTTGTTACTGTATTGAATAATTGCATAGCTATAATACAGTACGGCATCCTATTAGATAGCATACATACATCGTATAGACTTTGTTTTAGAACACCGATTTCAAAAAGAAAAAATAGTAAATTCCACTAAAAGGAATCATTAGAAGAAGAAGACTCATAAGTCGTTTATATATCTAGGGCTTTCTTCTAGAGATCGAAGAAGAATTCACATAGAGAGATTTTGTTCGTTTCCAGATTTTCTTCAGTCCCAATGGCGTCAAACACCAGCAACGACAGTTTCCAGCACAGACCACGGCAAAGAAACGGACCACCTCCGCCGAGGCGACAGGGAAGAAATCCGCCGCCTCCGTCGTCGTCGTCAACGCGAACTTCTCAGAATCAGCCACAACAGCATACGCCTCAGGAGAAGAGTAAACCAGTGTTCGTCAAGGTGGATCAGCTTAAACCAGGAACGAGCGGCCACACTTTGACTGTTAAAGTCGTCGATCAGAATTCCGTACCTCAGAAGCCTGGAGCTGCTTCTTCTCATCTCCGACCTGCTCGGATCTCTGAGTGTCTCGTTGGAGACGAGACTGCTTGCATTCTCTTTACTGCTCGCAACGATCAAGGTGAGTCAAATCCGATTCTGTCTTCCAAATTTGTGATAATTTCGGTTTTTGAATTAACTCTCAAAGCCTTAAACGATCCTGTGAACTTTCTTCTTAGTCTGTTGCAAAATTTGATGATCACATTCCAAATTTGAATCATGAGTTAGCGGCGGACCAGATTTTGGTCAGAGATAGAAGATTTTGATGCTTTTAAATCGTTATTATAGCTTCAAAAGAGTGTAGCTATTGTGTTAAGAACTCAAATGTTAGATACTTTGGAGCTTTTATCCTGGAACTGGCATTGATGTTATATTGTTATCTACATTGCTAGAATTATGGATTTTGTTTATTAACGACGACACTATCTAGGATCTGTTCAGCTCTGAATATTCAATAGGTGATTCATAGTGGATCACTTAGCTTTTTGGGTGCTAATATAAGTCTTTCTTGGTTTTTATTTTTTGTGGTTGCAGTGGACTTGATGAAACCAGGAGCTACTGTGAATCTCCGGAATGCAAAGATAGATATGTTCAAGGGATCAATGAGGCTTGCTGTTGACAAATGGGGTCGCATCGAGGTCACTGAACCGGTTGACATTACTGTTAAAGAAGACAACAATTTGTCTCTTGTGGAGTATGAGCTTGTCAATGTCCTTGAGGAATGATCTCTAGCCCCCATTGCCACATTGAATTTTGTTTTGCTATCGCGCGGGTATATTATATTTCTCTTATGATGTGGCAAGTTTGCTATTTTTATCTACCGGTATATTTATGTTGATCTCGGGTTTTGGTGCACACTATATATCATCGGTTTGTACTCTTTTGAGTTTTGGATGCTTTTGTATGGTCCTTGAACAGAAGGTTAATGAAAAACTTGGTAAAAAGATTTATCTGTCTTGCAAGTAGTCATATCCAATTGCGACTTCAAGTTTTGATATTTTGATTGCTCAACACCCGCAAATAAAGAAAAGCTTGGATTGGGACCAAGTGGTCTTAAATTGCCAGTTTTTGCTAATGACAATAACTGCACCGGTTGGTCCTTACAAGTCCCCTGAGTTGGAGTCGATAAGAATTCTATAATGGACAATCTTGAAGGCCGATACCGGATCTTATGACCTAAGAAGAAACATGACACCACTGCTGTCACTTCATCACCTTGCTATAAACTGCATCCATTCTTGCACTCCGTTTGAGATTCATCATGCATCATCAATACAATCTGAGCACATAGAACATCATATCAGCATCCAGAAAACATAACCGCATGTGATTAGACGGAACAAAGAGTGCTGCAGGATTCATGGAAGTTTCTATTGGCAATTCATGTGAAACACTATCACTAGCATAAGAAAAATCAACCCAGCTTAATGGGCACATCAAGATTCCCCTTTGCATAAATCCAAAAAGAAGACATGATAGATAGTTTACATCACTCTGGATGATTGTCCTTCAATTATAATCTTGACATAGGAGAAAGTTGAGATTTCTCATTGTATACATAGACATAGAAATTTGGTTACAGATTTGTCGAAATATGCCACAGGCTATGATTTAGATACTTAATTTCCAGTATAATTTTCACTACTTTCCTCCATGGTCCAACTACAAGTAAGATTAGGAAAGTAAAATGCCAACATACTTTGCATCTACTTCAAGTTTCATACCAAAACACCAAATTCGTACGTGCATTTAAGAAGTAGAATTTAACTTGTAATAACTGCAACATATCCAAATGTGAATTAAGAAACTCAAAACTGGAAACAAGGCTCCACCTAAACAAGAGAAAGCCTAACAGAACTACCCACTCAACCTATAGAAAAGCCTCCATTTTACTACTGCTGTTGATAAAACTTTAAGAGCAAAAAACATTCAAAAGTAACATACCAACTCTACACTTAATCAACAAAAACCTTATGACCAGAGAAAGATGTGCAAATCCGCAAGCATATGATGGATAAACATGAACAGTGCAACAAAATTGAAAGGATAAAGTAATGTATCACAATCACTCTCTTCATCATTCAACAACAAGATTGTTTTCACTGAGTTCACAAGAATACAAAGTCTTTGACTATTCCTTCCATTTCATTTCGAAAAAGAGAGTTGAGAAGTACCTTGGAGGGTCCAAATGAAGCGCCCTGAAACTGAAAGCATCGAATTAAGCAAAGCAGAAGCAGTGGCCGTGTGGTACGGCAGCATCGTCTCTACACAGCAGCTCAATTCCACCGGAGATCTATTTATTCCATAATGTAGAATCAAAATGAGCTCAAACAGCAGCGTAATCGATGTTTCGGAATCGCCTGGAGAAGGTTTCACTGTTTCGTTTACCTGAAAATGCGGTTAGAGAGAGGGCTCTGTTTAGGCAACCTAAACGAAGACCGCGCAGAAGACGGCGTAGGCTTCGTCGACCTCAACGCGGCAACGGCGGCTCGGCCAACACCGGAACGGAGGACGGATCTGGCGGCGGACATTGAGAGTTTCCGATTCTCGTTGGATTTTTAGGATTTAGGGATTTTTCTGGGCGCGCGTGCTTGTCACGTGAGTATCGCTTATTTGCTTTTTAAGTTCGAGCCCAAAAAATTTTCATTCCAACAACAAAAAGCGGCTTCTTATTTTTCCGCTGTCCCAAAACAGTTCCCACAGTATAGCCGCTAACATCACACATTATCATATGTACATCTATTATATGATAAAATGTTCATATTGAATCTAAATTTTGAGAGAGTCGGTGGTTTCACAAAGCAAAGAAAGAGAAGATATTATTGTCGAAATGAAACAGATTTTGCTTAATCGTGTTTATTCTTTTCGTTTAAAACCTTTACAGAAGATAAAATAGAGTTTGAATTAACATTAGAAAATTATCATAACAAGCATCACCATATACTATTTTTATTCTTTCCAAATTTTATATGCAAACAATTATATTTTTGACTGATAAACCATATCATAACTTAGTTTGACAAACAAAAAAAAAAAAACAACTCGAAAATATAAAAGCAAAATACTTATTATTGTTTCATGTGGGCATGCTTATGGAGTGAACTGATCTCCTTGCTCTTCCCCGAACATCTCGGACTGTTGGTTGGAATTGTATGGATTCTTGAAGTTGGATTTCTTCTCATTGTAACCGGTGGGCTTGTAGTTGTAATAATGATTCTGGTAGAAACGCCCGTGGTTTCTGTCGTCGTCAAGGTCGTAGTAGTAATTACCATTCGCCATATACCTCGTATCGCTCATCCCTTGTCTCTCTACGTTGTTGCTATAACCCTTGTACGCCTCCTTCTCTCTATTCTCCGTCCCGTAAGTATTGGAGTTTTCGTAGTAGTTCGTGTCCTTGTTGCTATAACCCTTGTACGCCTCCTTCTCTCTCTTATCCGTCCCGTAAGTATTGGAGTTTTCGTAGTAGCTCGTGTCCTTGTTGTTGTCGTAAATCTCGGTCTCCTTAGGATAGCTCTCTCTGTAGTTCTTGTAAGATTCTTGGGTTTGGCCCATTTCGCCTAGGCTTGGGGTGGAGAAAGAGTCGTCGTAGTTAACGTTCTCCTCGTTCTTGTTATTGTTCAACTCTTCATTGTTGTTGTAGGTTGTCTCGTGACTGTACAAGCCGTACCCGTTTTCGGACTGGGGGATAAAGGCAGGGTTCTGGTCATCTTGCTCTTTCTTCTCGTTGGTTTGGTTAGGGACAAGACTGTTAGGGTTTTGGTCTGTGGGATTTTCTCTTTGGAATTTTCCAAAGGAGTAGCTGTCTCTTGCACTGATTTGGGGTGCGAAAAGAACAAGTGTTAAGAAGAAGAAGAAGAGACATGAGCTAGTGGAAAAAGCCATGGTGATGTAAGTGTTTGTGGGTTTATGAGAAAAATTGGGAGTGTTTATATATAGGAAAGGTTTTTTCCTTTTGATTAATATAACTCTTTTAAAAAATATATATATAGAGTATAAATGGTTAGGTGGAAATAAGGAGTGGATTGGTAGTAATGGTTGATGGCGGTATGAGATGATTTTCAAAGAGGTCGCTCGACTTTTTGGGCCTATGTAGTTATTTTATCAGAAAATGGTAACTACGCAAACATATGATTAGATGAAATATTAATACCTAATATTGTGAGTTTGTTAAAACACTTATAGAGAATGAACATGAGTACCATGCTCTAAAAGAATGGGGTTGTACGTAGTAGTATAGTATATATTAGTGTTTTGGCAAATGATTCACTAGGCGAACAATATATATCCGAAGCCTACATCAAAACTTTCTACACGCGCGTAATAACACTAAAAGGAATCACTAGCAATGATTTCATGAACTTTTCACATTACAAAAAAAAAAGATTGTTATCTAATAACACGTTTTAAAACGAATGAAACGTACCAAAAACGATAGTGCAATTTCGTACAAGTTTTGTTTTTGTTACGCTCTGCCCTCTCCGCTGCATATCGTGTAACCATTTAGTCTTAATATGCATAGTGCTCTAATCCAAAGATAAGAGAGTACTCTGGTGTGACCAAACCTACGTTCTGTCAGTTTAGCTAAGGTGTTAGTGTTTGTTTCCATGCATCCAAGAGTTGAAAATCATACTGCTTATTTGTATTGTTTTTTTAACTATAGTAGTAATCTTCTCTGAGGGAAGAAGAAAATTAGTTGACTTAATGGACAATAAAAAGAAAACTGTTTTTGTTTGTTTTATGTCAACCAATAAAAAGAAAATTAGTTGACAACAAAAAAGAGGGGCGAAAGCGGAATTGCAATGGTGAAGTATTAATGGGAGACGAGAGGTTTTGGCAACCGATACGAATCATACGATACGCTTTCTGAGCCTAAGCATACCTCTACGTTTGTTTTCCTTTTTCAATATCTTTTACTTTTTATAGAATTCCAGTAATACAGTCAAATATACCAAGTGATTTGCGTCTACTATTCGTGTTTTTCATAAAGGTCTTCGTTAAAATCTAACTAGGGTTTCACATCCACAACAAATCATATAACACGCTATAATCTACAATTGAAGAGTCGCTAACTTGAATTAGAAAATATCATCCGCCTTATATATGTGTAAAGCGCAAGATTTGTTTATCAATTTTTTTTTTGTTCTTTTAATATACCGGATTTAAGAAACTATTGGTCTAATTCTCACATCGAGTGATGATGCACAAAATAAGCGAGCATAGCTCGTTCGTAATTCTTAAATATTTTACCTAATACAAATAAATGCTTTACAGAAATTTCAACCAACATTGACTTCTTTGAGTATGGGAGAGAGTTGGTACTTCTCCTTTTCAGACAATATTAAGATAGATCTCAACTGCCGAAAAATAAAACGAATAAACGGCTCCACAAATCTTTTAGGTAGAAAATAAAGTAAAATTATTAAATTCAAAGTTTTAGATTTGTTTATGATTAGACCCACAAACAATACAAACAAAGGTTGATTATCCACATTTGTTAGATTTATCAAAGTACTGGGAGCAGCATGACTTGCAGTTGGAACAAACTAATTAATGAGGTCGGTGGGTTTAAGAGATAGTGAATGATAGAGAAGAATTGATACTGCAAAATATGTACTACACGTTGGTAAGTACATAATGCAACAACGTATTATATAAGACTAGCATGTCAAATCTATTATGGAGATGGCTTTCGTAAAAAACTGCAAAATAGACAGCCATGTACACTACATGTTTTCAGTATCCACGTGAATGAGAACATATGAATACAAGTTTGAACTTCATATTTGGATTTAAACCGCTTTCCGGGAAAATTCTATTTTGTATAGAAAGGAAACACCCACAGATACTACAATGATTGACCATACGCATCCACACTTTTTATTAATCCGCTTGGTAAATCATCTTGAAAGATCATTTTGATACTTTTACTTGATTATGGTCAATTATTTTTTTCTGTTAGACTTTCAGTTATTATGCTAATTACTAATCTACAATATCATTATCAATTTCTCTGGCATATTACTAACATTAATTTTTCTGTTAGATTTAACCTTTACCATTTAAACCTATAATCCAAAAGAAATTTTATTTGATTTCATCCCAAGAAAACATAGCACCAGTCGACAACATACTATGCCGCTCAAATGCTAGTACTACCACTATTCAATGTCCTTTATTGCTGTTTGTGACAAATGGACAATCAGCACCACCGAACCTTTTAAATCGCTAACACAAGACAAATGAACAAAACCCGAAACTTATCGGGTTTCATAAATGTGACCCAATGATCCTACTAATCCAAACGGAAGACCCTTGAAACCAAACCCGATCAAATAAAAAACCAAACATTTTAGCGGTTCGACACAGGCCGACAAGGATTGATCAAGTCTTCTTCTTCATTACAAAAACGAACACAGATCTTGCTTACAAGAAAAGTCAATATGCGTCTTTTGCGGATTCACAATCAATTTACTCAGGAATAGGGTCCCATAACAACAGAGTAAATAGAAGCAAATTCGGAACCAAAAGAGGAAGATAAGGATTCACTTCGTTCACCAATTTCTTCCTCCTCAGCCTCTTCCTCGCATACTCTCTCATCTCTTCTCTTCCCCATTTCCCTTCCTCAACTCCGACGGCCATAACCGCCGCCGGCGGCTGATAATACGGGCAATTCGACCTCCACGAGGTATCAGGAAGCCCGAATCTTGATACCCTTTTGAAGAATTGAGAAACCCACCATTGACGTAGATGCTTCTGCGAATAGATCGGAGGGTAATCCCATGAGATGTAACATGGTATTAGGGCTCCGATTAAGAATTGGGAGTGAAGTGATGGTTTTGTTGTTGGGTTTGTGAGGATGTGTGTCACGGCTTGTAATCTCTGTTCCCATGTCGTCTCCTCCATTGTGTTGGATTGGGTTTTTTTTGAGTGGCACAGAGAGAGATGTTGTTGGTGTTGTCGAACTCGTTCCGGTTAATTGGAACCGGAAATAACCGGGATTGGCTAGATGATAATAAACCCAGTATTGATGTATGCTATTATTGGATGCAACAAAATTTCTTGTGACCAATCTTATTGGATTGGTTCAGCTCCCAACCAACCTTTAAACCGTGAACTAAAAAGAGTTTTTGGTTTAGAGCCCAAATCAGAAGTCATAACCAACACCAAAGGGTTCAATATGTAGCTTAGGGAAAAAGATACACACATTCACTAAATCAGTCAGTCTTCAGAAGCCAATACAGATTAGATATCAATGACGCAGAGACGTGAATCAAAGCAAAGACTTTTTAACTTGAACCTAATACAAACCATTCTTACAACGAAGTTTACAAGTCTCCTCCATAAGTCATCAACTTGTGACATTCCAAAAGTTAGCAAGTCATCATCAATAATAAATCAACTAAAAATAAGAACTTTACTTAAGCCACAAGCAAATAAACACACAGAAACCAAAGAACACTAGAGAGCAATGTCTAGCAACATGTCTCTCATTGCATAGATGTCCCTTCCCTGAGAATGATGATGATTGCTTTGAACAGCTGAAGCACCTTTCATGGAATTCCCTTCAACGCACGGGACAACTGTCGCAGATGCAACCGTTGTGGTTTCGTCGGTTAATGGGAAACCAAACAGTCTGCACCTGCCTGAACCTCCATGATGATCCTCCAGACGCCCGTTAGGACTGTTTGAGTTGGTTATCAAGACAGAAGAGGGTGATGATGACACAGATGGGGGGAGGATACGGGTACTAAAGTTCTGGAACGGCCCACACCATATGTTCCTCTGGCTCAACCCTTGCTGCCGATGATCGGTTATTGAGTAGGCGGGAACTGTTTCTTGACCTTGCAAGACCTTATGGAACCCATAAGAGTCACCAAATTCTGTTCCTTTGAAGCGGCCTCTCCTGGCACCGGCTCCACCATCCGAAGAAGTGTTGATAAAACCCGGAAAAATTTCTTGACCTTGCAAGACCCTCTGGAATCTCAAAGATTCCTCAAAGTCTGTGGCGCGAATCCCCTCTGAAACAGTAGCAGAAAACAATGAAAACGTAAAAATATAGGCGAGAGAAAATTATATGAGCGGTAGGATGTGTTTGGCGAGTAGAGCTGTACCAGAGACAGGAATGTCAGGCTTTCCGAAGGAAAAGCCAATCCTGCTTCTCTTGGGACCAGTTGTTACGAAGCTGCCTGAATTGGAGATTGAACCAGATGGTTCGATCTCCCATGGTGAGACACGCTGTTGATGCCCATTTGCCTCAATGTCATCCCACCTTACCTGTATATGACGTCAAAACAAAGTTTCAGTGCGAGCACTGAGCTTATGGGATATATATATGTATAAAAAATAAGCAAGAATCTAATAGGTGACCTCTCAAACCAAGCTAGTGACTTCTTAAAAGATCATAATTCATAGCTTACCAAAAGGCATCTCCATTTAGAACCAGGCCACCTGATAGGATCCAAATCGCTGATTCCAGTTATAATCCCAGGGGATCTGACAAAACAGGTGAAACATTTTAAGAAGATGGGAATATTAAAACTCAGGTGTGGCAATGTTCTCTTAAAGCTTGAGCTATAACCTTCTCTCAGAGGCATCTTCAGACTCAACTCTAGCTTTGAATCTCATACCGATACAAAATGGATAGTCAACAATCTTCAAGAACTTAGTTGCAGGGATTATGAAATTTGACCAGCTTGCCCTGAAAATGTTTTACCAATTGCAATTGCAGTAAACTAGTATTAATGCAAACTTCATGGCTATAATTGGTTTTAACAAACATAGTATCTTACTGAGACTTAGATTAGAATAAACTCCCTTGAAAACAAGCAACAAGAACAATACACAACATTGTAATTTTCAATGTTGAAAACGAAAAAGATTGTTGTGGTTGGAGCTTACTTGGGGTTGTAGTAAATGCTGAAAACACTATGGGTCGATATGGCATGAGCTACTTCAGCAAAATTGTTGTGGTTCATATTCTGATTATATTGAGCTGAGAGTGCAGCGGTGCCTTCGATTTGAGAAGCTCTTCTAACACCCAGTCGCAGTTTGCCATCATCGCCTCTACATCAGAGAAACCCATATATCACAAATCCTCTTACAAGAAATCAAAGAAGTTGTGTAGTGAGAAAACATAGAAGCTTTTATTACTACCTAAGGAAAAGCACAGCATCTCCGGAGACAAGCTTCTTCTTGTTCACAAATGCACTCCACCCGGTAGTGAGCAAATGCCTCCTAGGTTGCCCTAAAAGTCACTCAAACCACTCAAAATTTCCATCTACTATCTCAAGGCAAGAAAAAGCAACATAAGGCAACAAACTTACCTCGATAAATGTGGCGAAATCGCCACTCCAGGCCATGGAGATCTCTAGCAAGAAGCTCCTGAGAAGGCCGGGGCTGGTTATAGTCCTACATAACAATATGATTATGCAGTTAAATCTCTAGAACACGATGTGCAATGTACAAAGCTGATTAGTCTTACTACAGAATCTACAGAGTGTGGATTAGTACCAGGGGAGGGAAGCAGTCCTCAGCAGCTCGGCGAGGAACGGAGAAGCCACCATGGGTGCTTGTATCAGAAGCAGTGAGGGTTTTGCAAAACATGTGAGGAGTATTTGACCTCTTAAGAACTTCATAATCTTCCTCTCCAGCATCAACATCTATAATTCCTTCACGCACCTTCCGCTCAATGTCCTGTATAACAATCAATTCAAAATCTCTAAGCTCGAGCCATTTCTCTCTCTCTCTCTCTCTCTCTCTCTCTCTCTCTCTCTCTCTCTCTCTCTATTGTTCCAAGACTCGAGAAATAAAGAAAAACACTCACCTCAGACTCAGGAAGTAGAGAGACTTGAGCATAAACTTCATCTGTAGTCGTCTCTGCCTACGAAATCAAAATCCCCCACATTTTATTTATTAATCTTCACAACCAAACCAAAAAGTGTAAACCTTTTAAGGAATTTCAAATGTTCTGTAATCAATGGCCATCAAAATAGAGCAAAAGAGGAAACTTTGAAATCAAATTCATAAGCACAAAACAAACAAACTGCAGACAATTTTTGGGGATTTCAAGTGTTCGTCATCAAAATGCCACGAGAAGAAATGCAAATGGAAAAGAAAGGGGAAAACATAAATTCGTTTGTCTCATACAATTCAATAACCCGAAGGCACAAATCTCCATACTTGTATCGAAACCCCCAACTTCAGATTCACCAAACAAAAAAAAAAATCAAAAAAACAAACAAAGCCCATATCTCTGCTTTGAGAGCAGGCAGAGAAGAGAAAATAAATGAAGTAAACAAAACAAAATAAATAGAAAGAGAGAGAGAGAGAGATGGGATTATAAAGAGAGAGAGATACTTACGTGAAGCTTAACATCGAGTATACGACAGAACACGTGAGGAGGTAGCCCGTAAATCGCGGCGGAGAAATCGGGGGCTTGTTCCAAATGTCCCTGAGGGAAATACAACACAAGGCTTCCTCTTTTTGGTAGAGAGATAAGGGGTCCAGCACAAGCATGCCACAGCTCCAGACAAACCCCTCCACCAGAGCTTGAAGACACCACAGACGCTGACGAAGACGAACTAGGTGAGACAGACCCAGAAGCTGAAGACGGTGTTTGCATTTGCGTTTCGTCTTCCTCCGTCTCCATCACGTTCAGATCGATTAAACCACCCATTCAAGAGAGAGAGAGAGAGACAGAGATAAAGATAAGAGCTTTATTATAAAAGAAAAAAGAAGATAGAAAATTTCAGAGGAGTTTCTTCATGACTTTACCCTCCCAGCCAAAAGAGGAGAGAGTAGTAGCAGTGATGAGCGAGTGATTCTTAAAGACGTGGAGAAAAAAGCTTTTTTCTATAAAAACCAACCCAAGAAATTAAAGAAACAAAAAAAAAAAGTTTTGATTTTTATATATATTTTTACAATGTTAAGAGAAGAGAGAGAGGATCAGAACAGAACAGTACTGAGTGCTCTCTGCACAGTGTGCCTCTCTGCTACGTCTGGTGACTGATGTGTGTGGTGTGGCTTTTAGACCTTTTGTGCGTGGAGAGAGACATTAGATAGATTAGATTTTTTGAATAGATTGATTTTGCTTTTCTTCTTTATTATTATCTTTTACACAACAGTTTCTTTGCAATGTTGATAATAATAATACTTGTTGGATATTTTACTGAAATAATTATTGTTACAAGTAGTATATGACATTAATCATTATATAATAAGATCTACAAGAATAATGAGTTTGATAACTAACGTCTTTTATTTCTTATTTGTCGTCTCTTTGAATCATTTTTTTCTATTATGATGGGAGAGATAAAAGAATGATTCAATACTGGTGGCATGCTTTTAGGGATTGATGCACATTAGTGAATAGTTTAAAATTATTTATCCATTATTATATAAGTAGTTCATGTGTTTTTGTGTTTGTGGTGTAGATTTGGATTACCGTTATATTCTACCTTTTTTTATATATTTCCCGTGAATATAATAGTATAAAGTACGATGGGTACATTGGTGGATAGTTTTCTTTCAAGCCTTCGATTTTCAGTAGTTTAATATAGGTTGAAAAGGATTTGTATATTTTTGCATTTGTGATGAATAATCATGTGTTTATGCTGTTATTCGAAGTTGGAACAAAATTAGATGGATTTTGAATGTACAAGATTTTTTTAATAAATACATTTGAATTTACAAATTTGTCCAGATAGATAGATATATATATATATATATATATATATATATATTCAATAATAATTTTAAATTATCACGACAATAACACATCTACCCATAATCATCACCATCTAATCACATTTTTTGTATGGTCGATCACATTGTTTTTTCTTCACTTGTAGTTGCATTTTTTTTTTTAGCGTTGGTTGGAATGACTTGATTCCATCATCAAAGAAAAGTTACACACATTTTATTACCATGTGTCCAAATTTGAGATTGATCCAACTGTGGGGAAAGCTTCCTTCTTTTAAGTGTTACGACATGATCTTGGATCATTATTTTGCTTGTTTGCAATTAAACTGCGTTTTTTCTGCTAACCAAACATAAACGATTCAAAATAACAAAAACACATTAAAATACTAACAAAGACTAAGTTTGTAACAAATTATGTCAAATCATCTTGATATGTGGTGACAAATTAGATTTGTGAGCTAAATGTCCTATATACCAAAAAAATTAAGGCAAGAAGAAACACTAAAAAGAGATTTGTTTATGAACCTATTATAAACGGCGAATAAATTGATGGATACACAAGTCATCCGAATTTCTAAATAAACCTACCTAATGATATTGTAAAAACAGGAAGAATTATTGCATAAGTACAAAGTAGGGTCCATAAACGGTAGGACATATTGAGAGAAACAAATGGTAGAGATTATATATGTTTTTGGTAAGATGAGGTTTCCAAATTCTTATAATTATGTCTACCCAGAAAAGGAACTAACCTAATCATACCACATTTTGAATTATGTTAGATCTTAATAGTTAATACACATGCAAACAAAATATTCTTGTTAGCCTAGTTTATTATCATTCACTCTTTTCAGTTCTATTAAAAATTAGATCGGTTGAGAGATGAACTACATGGCATGTGTTACATTGAATCTCTTTTTATAATAAACCTACTTTTAAAAAGCAACTAAGACTATCTATGTTGTAAGCTATTGTATTTTATGGAAACTAAATAATATAATTGATGAAACACAAGAAATCTATAAATATAGTTTATTAAGTGCATAGAGAAGTTAAACATAACCAAAGCACATGAAAAGTACCCAACATTTACATTTCCATAAGTACTTTTACAGTATACTGTTTCTTTAGTTGCCCATTGTGAGAATGAATCTCATCTCAACACCCACAATGTAGCAAACAAGAGAACAATGGAAGTACAAGTAAATACAACAGACAAGTAAGGGTAGAAATGTAAGATACAAGAATCTGTAAAAGGACAAATAGAGCAAAAGTGAGAAGAAGGTCTTAAATTGGGAGTGTCATAAATTACAAAGAACCCGAGGATCAGGGGGGACTTTTTTCTTTCTTTTTCAAATTTTTCTTCTCTATTTATTTTTGGGTGAACACGCGAGACAGTGTAGATGTATGTTAGATACAGCTATAGAGAGAGGCACAACAACAAAGGGGTTAGGTTAGATTGGGGCAGGACCCGGACAAAACGGGTTACAAATCCAAATACCCAATTGGTTAATGCCCCGACATCTGTTTCCTATCTTCTTTTGGAAAGTCTCGAGCCTCACGCTCCTTTCTTGCGCGTTCCTCTCCACTCTCTCTTCTCCTTGGTCTTCTTTTACCCGTTTCAGACTCTGTTCACTTACTTCTTCTTCTTCTTCTTCTTCTTCTACTTTTCTCTCTCTCTCTCTGTATCTCTCTTTGCAGAAGAAATTAGCCCCACATTTCATTCAATGCTTCGCTTTCGTTTTTATTTATTCGAGGGGGGCTTAATAACACAATTTTTCCTCCTCCCAATATTTTATATTTTGAGATTGTGATTGATAAACTATCAAATATCAACAAGCTACTTTTTCATTTACTCATATTTCATTATTTTTGAGAAATTAATTCACTTGCAACAAAAAAAGAAAAAGTATTATGAATGTCACACATATGATTCGGTTGTACGTTTGGAGCTGAACATGCGCAACATATTATTTTACCAACAAATTTAAAACGAATAACGCATTTCTATATATTTTGTTGAAGAAAAGTTATTATGTTAATTTTATTGAATTTAACAAATGCAAAATTTAGAAGAAAACAATGATTATAGCATTTTGTTATAGTGAGAACAAAAATGTTGTTTACTAGTTTCATTTTTTAAAATTAATTTTCTTTGTGAATAATTTGTTTTTGGACTTTTAGTCTATAGTTTCAGCTCTTTAAAGCAAAATCTCATATTCATAAATCATAAGTAAAGACTCAACCTCCAAATAAATCTTTGCTAATCAAGTGATGATATCTCACTTAGTGTTTGTGCTATTTATAAATCACTATTTGAACATCAGAACATGTTGTAGTCTCACTTGTTTTGTTTATTACGATTATTCGATTGTGTCAAAGCTCTTTTTATGTATTACAACAAAATAAGTTAAAGTAAATTAAATAGATCAAAATTTTGGTTAGACATAAATTAACACAAACCAGTAAACTATGGGTTTTGTTTAAGTGTTCTATTAAAATGAGAAAGTCAATAAGTTTAACAGCTATCTTTGGTCGATAACACCATTAGTTCAACAGTAAGAAGAGACATAATTACAAAGGACTTGACAACATAGAACTAAAACTGTCCTTAGGCTTTTACATCACTATCTTCAGACGTCCGTTTAAATAAAGTAATTATAAATGCGCGTTGATGCACGCGCTACAGTAGAAAGTAAAGGTGGATGCATTTGGTTTCTAGGAGAGTAAATGATACTAAGAAATTAAGAAGAAACTTTTACCTTTTTTTTTTTTTTTGACTGATTACTATTTCGGGCCTTTAAATCCAGCTTTAATCAGTTGTGTCAGTGCCACCCACCGCACTAAGATTGATTCATAATTACATGGTGCGTTTTCAATTTCATGCAATTATCTATCTATTTTATTTATTTCACTAAAACCAAAAACACAATTACAATTAATATATGAATTATTGTTGAAAATAACATTTTGTCATCTAAATCTTTTAAATTTATCATTTTTATCTACTTCAAAATCAATTTTTTAAATAAAAATATATTTTTAATAACAAACACTAAACTCTAAAAAATGATAGAACCAAATAAACTCAAGTACAATATGTAAAATTATATTATTAGATCTTTAAAAATAACAGATTTAAAAATTTTAAAATAAAATGGTAAAATCAACAAATACTATTAAAAATGGCAATTCTCACAAATAACACAAAAATAAGTTTTGTTTCCAAATTTAACACATCATCTTCAAAATTTCAAAATAGCATAAATTTAATATAAAAATATTTTTAATTTTGAGAATAATTTTTAAAAATATCAAAATTGCCTAGAAAATAAATCATAAACCCTAAAAACTAGACTCTAAACCCAAACCCAAAATTTTAAATTATTTTAGTGCTATTTTTGGAAATTTGTAGTGTGTATACTATAATTGTCCACAAAACTTGTTTTATGAGTATTCTAAAATATTTTTCTTTAAAAAAAGGAATTTTTCTTAATTGATTTATTAATATATCCAAAACATTTTCAGTTAGATAGCATTCACTATAAGGATTATTTTATAACTGAACATTGGATTACATTTTTAAAAATATTTATATGAAATAATTAATTTAGCACACATGAACTGATTCAAAATTTAATGAAATTATCATTGGATTTCAAAATTAACATAAAACCAATATATCTCACAAATACTAATTCTTAATTTCTTGCTCCAAACGTTAACTTTTCCAACAAGTCAAAAACACCATTTTTATTTTTTTCAGTAATATTGAAGTCCATTTTGTACGTACAAAAAGTAAAGTCTATTGAATAATATGTTTTCATTCACATGTAAGGGAGTTTCAGTTTCAAAAACCTATTATGAACAGATTGACTATATATACAAACCAAAGAAATGTTGGCGTATTTAATTCCTGTCATTAGTGCGACCATAAGCAGATATACCAAACAAATTATTATATCGAACTATTTGTTTTTATAAGTTATATTTTTAAAATTATATGTACATATCGAAGATATTAAAACGAATTGATATGACCCATTTTATCCGTTTCGTCATAGGCTGGAAGTTTTTGTGGAACGCGATTGGTCAACGAAAAGAAAATTACATTTTCTGAATTGTTGTAAGAAGAATACGATTTCTGAATTTATGGAACTTTTGACTGTCGTTACTAAGATGTCATTAATGCTAATGAGAGAGACGAAATAAGAATGCTAAGAGTTAAGGGTGTCTTAATTAATTTTTTATATTAAATTTAATATAAAAAACTGTTTAACTGAGTGTTAAATATATATGTGTTCAATGGTGACACTCGAGTGGTTTCTTAAGAATGGAAAAATAATAATTTTTTTTTAAAATATGAAAAAAAAAATTATATATAAATATGAAAAATTAAATAAAACAAAGTAATATAATAGGTTGCAATAAAAATTTGAACGTTTATTACAATCTGTAAAAACGTAAAATGAAATAAAATATTTTAAATCATTGTGACTAACACAACTACCTCAGCTCTAGTCTTCAGTTGTGCCAAATTTTTGCCAAATGTTTTCAATCAAATCAGCTTTCAATTGTTTATGCATTCTTTTCTCACGAACTAGAGCTCGATTGGCCATCATATTATTCACATTTGTAGGTGTATCTGTAGAGAACGTGTAGTCCACTTGTGAAGTCCCGCTTTCTTCTCCTTGTAAGAATTCTGATAAATCATATTGAGTGCATTGGTCTCGTTCGTCTTCTACTATTATATTGTGCAATATGATAGATGCTCTCATTACCTTACCTATTTTCGTCTTATCCCAACTAAGAGCTGGGTTTCTGACAATAGCAATCGAGCTTTCAACACTCCAAAAGCACGCTCAACATCTTTTCTAACATCTTCTTGATAATTAGCAAATAATGATGCTTTCGGACCTTGTGGCTGAGAAATTGATTGGATGAAAGTTGCCCATTTTGGATATATACCATCCGTGAGATAGTAAGTCATTTTGTATTGGCGGCCATTGACCACGTATTTGACATTCGGAGTTCGGCCTTCTAATATATTATCAAAAACGGGTGACCGGTCCAGAACATTGATATCGTTAAAAGTACCTGGAGGTCCAAAAAATGCGTGTCAAATCCATAGATCTTGTGAAGCCACAGCCTCTAAAACGATTGTCGGTTTTCCATGTCCATGTGAATATTGTTCTGTCCAAGCCGTGAGACAATTCTTCCACTCCTAATGCATACAATCAATGCTTCCTATCATCCCGGGAAAGCCCCGAAACTCTCCAATATTTAGTAATTGTTGGAGATCTTCTCGTGTAGGCCTTCTCAGATAAATATCCTCTAATAAATATATACTTCCATCCACAAAATATTCTAAGCATCTGCTCGCAGTGGTTTCACAGAGCCTGAGGTATTGATCCATCGCATCAGCTGCAACACCGTATGCCATCATCCGAATTGCGGCAGTACATTTTTGTAGGGTTGAGAAGTCGGATCTTCCGGTAGCATCTTGTCTCTGTTGAAAGAATGATATCTCATTGGAGAGTCTTTGAACAATACGCATGAACAATGGTTTGTTCATTCTAAAACATCGTCGAAATATACCCTCTGGGTAAACTGGGTTATCACTAAAGTAATCATTCCATAGTCGATTGTGCCCTTCGTCGCGTCCACTTTCTATATATGCTTGTTTTTTTTTTTTTGCCAGTCGACGTTCACTTACACCATCTACACAATCTTGAAAACCTTGATCAAATATTTGGTCGAAATTTTCATCAAAAGTTTGATAAAAAAAATTTCATCATAAGTAGAACTTTGAAGTGGAGAACTCATGACTTATTTGTTAGAACTTCAAAAGAGATGAGATCAAATTTTAGAATATTGTTTTCGATTCAAAGAGAGAGAGAAAGAGAGAGAGAGATATGTTAGAATATTGTTTCCGATTCAAAGAGAGAGATCAAAAGAGAGAGAGATATGTTAGAATATTGTTTCCGATTTAAAGAGAGATATTAAAAAGAGAGAGAGGTAAACTATTTGATCATTATCTTAACATATTATAAAGAGAAAATAAAGAGGTACAACACAACCAAATACAACAGGTACATTAACCGACAATTAAAACAACAAGTCCAACCTGTCCCCATATGCCATTGATTTGCTAACACTCTCACTGACTTTCTCCTCCTGCAAAACCAATAATCAACAAGACAAAACAAATGAGAACAAATAAGCAATAAACAAGAAGGCAAATAAAAGTGAGAACCCGTGTGTGATTATGACAAAGAAACTGAGAAGAAAACCAAATGAGAACCAATAATCAATAAACATGAAGACCAATAAAAGAGAGAACCCGTGTGTGACTATGACAAAGAAACTGAGAAGAAAACCAACAAACAAATATTAACATACAAATCAAAACCAATAATGACAAAGACAAAGCAACAAGGTACAAGGGAAACTCAAACACAACAAAAAAGACACTCACTGTATCCCAAATAACTCTTGTTAATTAGCTAAAACCCAAATCAGGGATGTTAGAATGCAATTAATGATGAAATGAGTTTGTTTAAAGTGAAACTATAATAAATTCAGACGTGAGATGTTAGAATGCTAACTCTTGTTAATTAGCTAAAACCCAAAATGCCATCATGCTTGTGAACTTGACATAAATACATACTATTATTTTTATAGGTTTATGATTTATCCATTTTGGATTAAAGAATGCAGCACCATTTTTGTTATTTAATAGTCACCACCTAAAGTATGACGGAACGTAGGCTAGAACAGGGAAGAACAAACAATAACAAACAACAACACAATGAAAAACTTACTTAGAAGATTACACATCTCAGTCATAAGTTTGTTTTTAAATGTAAGTTCTATCTCTGATAATGGTTCTGGTTTAGCAATGAGGTTATCAAGTATTTTCTGTTTGGATAGTCTTTCTTTAGCAGCCAAATCCTCCTTTTTGATCACTCACATTTCTTGAAGCACCTTCAAAGAACTCACATCTGCATCTTTACTATGCCTCCGAACTCTCTTCTTCCCCTTGGCCTTTAATGCTTTCACACCCAATGGCCTCTCTTCTGTTTCTTCCTCCACTTGACCAGCTGTGGTGGAGCTGGAGGAATGACCAGTACATTCTCCTGTCCTCTGTTTGTTGGTGTTTGGTTTATTTTTTTCAGCAATAAATGTACACCAATTCTGATCATTCTCCAAGCATGTTACAAGGTGAACTTCACCTTGTGATCAGAGGTGTACAACTGGTAAGCCATTTTCATAATATTGTCTTCATTCTGGTCACTCTTCTTGTTACGGGTGGCATACTCATAACAGCCAGCAAACTTGCTAACACTCTCACTGATTTTCCTCCATTTCTGCTTACAAGTATTGGTCTCCCTATGTGGTAGACCAGCCACATGAGGACTTGCAGCGTAATAGTCAGCAACTCTTTGCCAAAATGTCCATGATTTCTGTTTATTTCCCACAATAGCATCTTTGCTTGTGTTTAACCAAGCACTTACAAGAACTTGTTCTTCAAGGGCTTTCCATCTCTGCCTAGGTTCCCTATTGTCTGTTGAAGGTGTTTAGTTTAAAGGTGAATGTGTTTGTTGGGACAAGGTTTCTGGAGTGTTAATCTCTTGCTGGCTACTCAATAGGTCAACATAGCTTTGAGAGGACGTAAAGGAATTGATAAAATCCATATCCATTTTAGTGGATCTGAAAATCGGAGCTAAACAGAAGATAGAGGTTATGTATTCTTTAAGAGAGAGACTTGTGTTATTATAAACAACACAAGTCATCAAATGAGGAACTTAATTTTTATTAAATTTTGGGTTAGGTTTACAGAATTAAAGTCACTCTTATTTTTAATGACTTATGTCTCCATCACCATCAACTACCAATGTCATTACAACTTAAATTTTGTAACACGTTTCTTCCTTTCATTTACTTTAGTTTGTAACAACTTAAGTTTTCTTGTGTTTTCATTCATTTAGAACCGACAACAACAATTACCTAAACAAACCAATCTTAAACATGTGCAAAGACATCCATCAAACTTCGAAGCATGTGTATGAGATTAAATATAACTAATATATAACAGGGAACAGGGTATCTCAGTTCAGAAATAGATCCAAATGCTGAACGAAAAACCAAAATGCCAAAGTATGTCTTCATGAATACTTACACAGAGAAATAATTATTTAGCCATCCTAAGAAAACCAAATCATACACAGGAAATATCCGACCATTTTCTTTATTACTCAGAAGTCAAAAATGTTAAGCTGAGTAATACAGCCAGTAATACTCATAAGTAGATTTCTAAAATATGGTATATATGATCCACCTTAAAGGCATATCCATTATTATTTGTGTTTCTGAAGTGGTTTTTCAAGTTAAAACCTTTGGTTATTGCTTCGAGCTAATTATTCTTCGATAAAGGATCAGTTCACAGAATACATATAAGAGTCGATCAAAACCTCCACCTATAACACATCTAAATGCAGCCCCCACATCCAACACATACCCAGAAAAGAAAAACAAAGATGCTTTTTCAAGCAATGCAGAACTTAGACAATAAATAACATCCACAGATGAATAAGAAGCTATATGGAGCACATTATATAGATTTGTAAATCCCTAAATACCATAAAATTGAACAACCAAGTCATAATGTTTCAAGAGAAGGTCAACTTACAGGCAAAACTTGATCTCCAGAACGCTCGATTTCTCTCCTAATAACACCAAAATAAGTCTCCTGTGAAAAAAGAAAAATTGAGTGAACTACTTGAGAAAAAAAAATTAGGGTTTAAGAGCGAGGGTGAATCGAGAAGAGTACTGACGATATGGTCTTTGTAGTCGGAGGAAGTGCCGTACTCAGGACCCTTTCCGTCGATGCGAAGGAGAAGAGTTTTCCAATTGCTCATCTTTGGTGTTTTCTCTCTTCTTCTTCTTGAGTTCCCCCTTTTCCCCTTTGTATCCAAAAAAAAAAAAACCAGTTTTATTATCAGAATTAGTAAATCAAAATCGAACCAGAAATCGGGATAAACCTAGTAGATTTAGAGAGCCCAGATGAATTGAACGAGACTAGATAAATCAAAACTCAGATCGATTCAATTCCTCAATTCCTTCCATTGTTAAGTGAACCCATCAGAAAACTAAATAAAAAGACGAAGAAAGTGAGTTCCCACCTTGCCTTGGAGGCGAGGTTAGAAGCGAAACGATACATGGTGACTGAGAAGGGAGAAAAATTAACGATGAAACGCCGAGGACGTGATGAAACAGAGAGCGAATCAACCCTAATTTCCGATCAGAGAACGAATCAACCAAGATCGAGAGAAGGACGAAGAGATCTCTCTCACAGACGCGTTGCGAGAGAGAGAAGACGAAACGTGAGAGAGAGAAGACGAAGCATGAGATAGAGAGAAGAAACGCGTTGCGAGAGAGAGAACAAATCAAACTGCGCCACGTGTAAGCAAAAACTGATTCAATAAGTTCATACTACAAATCCGTTTCATAAATATTTCAACTAAAATTATAATTGTTTATTCTATTTTTTAAAAAGACACCAGCAGAGTTTCTCCGTTAAAGATGCTCTAAGTATATTAGAAATTTAGATCACCAATCACCATATAGGCTTACTACCAAAAAGAAAAATCACCATATAGGCTTACTAGTTAAAACATTTATCTATTATTATCTTTCCATATCTAAATAGTATTAGAAACTTATGAAAAAATTAAACTAAGTTTTTTTTTTCATTTAAATAGAAAACATATATACTTTATAATTTGATTATAGTGTTCGTCTTCCACATTGATAATCAATCCATCAACTAAGTTACAATTTACAATCTATATTTTATTCCAAAAAAAAAAAAACTTACAATATATACTGTCGTTAGCTCATACATATTTGAAAACACAAAACACATGGCAAATTAGAGTCATATATTCCTTTTATATTTCTAAACTAAGAAAATTCTAAAACTGAAACATAAACTAATCTTTAGAATGTATGTAAACAATTAGATTTGTTTTGTCGTTTAAGATTTTTATAATAGTTTATTGTTGCGAAGGAGGAGCTGATAGAGGAGATATGGCTAGAACCCGAAAGAAGAATCCAAGGCCAATAGAAATCTTTCACTATACAACCATTTATTGATCTACATATCTTGTTGTTATAAACCATTTCAACTGAATAATCACATTCAAAGTAAATTTATGTATGTAGCCATACAATATAGATAGTACATAACGTTAATCTATTTCATAGTTGCCTTCAATCGCCAAATTTTTATGCACGATAGATTCAGTAAATGTTGAATATGTTTGCTGAGAAAAGAATACTCAATAAGTGTAAATTTAAAAATTTAGTTATGGATTTCAGTCCGAAATTTACCGTGGTTTAAAAATTATTTACGATTTTTAGACATATACTAAAAAAGACATCTTTTTGTAATATATCAACTCCGATCCAAAATGATAAAGATAGTGGTGCAAAAGATTTAAATTGACTAACTATATTTACAAGATACAAATTTACTTTTGGGAGTTTCTCTATCAAGACAATAAAGTTAGACATACGGATGATGATTATGACAAAACATGATTAAAGAAAAACTCGTGGCAAACCAATCATACTGTGTTTAAACTTTTGGCAGTGAGCATCTGAATTTCTAATTTTTTTTTTTTTTTTTGTGTGTTAATGATGCAACCAGCGATTTTGCAGACTTGTATTAGATGCTAGTATGATGTAATCTGGATAAACGAGCGTTGGAGTTGGTAAGTGCCTTGTGTATGCCCCACCGAGTTTAGTGGAACTCAATATCTATATATATATATATTTAATTTGATTATGAGGCAATTTGATAACGTTTTTTTATACTTCATTTAGCAATTATAACTAACACTTTTTTTTTTTTTTACAGAAATATAAAAGTTGATAAATTATCCCAAGTGACAAAAAAACATGTTGCTTGATACTCCCTCAGTTTCTTTTTAGTTGTCGTTATAGGTAATTTCACACATATTAAGAAAACAATTGAATTTTCTGTTTTACCTCTAATTAATATGCTATTTTGTTTGATATAAATAATTAATAAGTTAAAAAGTAGGGATATAACTGAAAATTTGTAATATGAAACAAAATTTTAACTCTAAAACGACAAGTAAAAAAAAACGGAGGAAGTATTATTTATCACGAGTTGGTAGTGATGCAAAACATAGATAACTTAAAAGTTTATGAAAATATTAAATATCTAAAAATTTAGAAACTATCACTTGCTCTTTTTTCGTAACGTAAAATTTATTCAACAAAATACTTATGTACAATCAAATGCATGTATAGCAAAGAAAGAAATCACATCTTCGACATTTTTGAGAATTATATTTGAGTTCATGAAAGGCAATGCTACAGACCAATTTTTTTAACGCCAATTGATTTATACACTTTCTAAACCAAGAAAAATAAGTAACGCCAATAGGAAAAAGGGGAATCTTTTTCTATCTTATATTCTTTTATTTTGGTCGAAACAAAGACTAAAACTTATAATACTACCTTATAAAAACTTGCAAGTTCTAAATTTTATCATTAAGTGAATCTTAGCGAACTACCTCGTATCCAACTTAACGTAAACATCATAATGTCGGCCTCTATTGTGTTTGTTACGATCTAATATTACTCTCCAACTTTTTTTTTCCATTGATTTAAATTTTAGTGGAGAAAAATACACCAGATTTGAGTGTTCGTGTGCTTATGCTATAAGAACTTTTTCGATTTTTTAAGTTATAATTTATTTGAAAATTATTCAACGCGGCCAAACTCATATTTGCTTAAAATACATCACAATGGCCGTTCACTGTGTTCATGTTGTGTATGCTATAATATAACTAACAGACATTCCAAAGCCCAACCCGTGATAGAACCTTAAAACCCGACCCGACGCGCGGAAACCTCAATTAAAAATCCAACTCAAAATTTGTTTTATGATATTGCAAAAGAAAAATTTATTAGTAGTATAACCAATTCATGATAATCTAATGGTTGATGTGTTTATATAGTAGCATTATTAACGTGGAAAAATTATAATGATCATAAAGAAAATATTATAGAAAACAAATAGATCCCAAACATTTTTGTTGCCTTTGGGCCGGCTATGTATTTTCTTTGTTCTTGCTTATTGATTTTTAGTCATGCTTCCATATGACTATATCGCAGTTGGACCGGTGTACCGGACGGTTTGGTTCTTTGTAAGAAATTGTGTTGATTCACGTCGGCGTTGGTATAGACACGTGACAAATCGATGTGAAGATAGTGTTCATACTTTACCAAAATGGATTAGACCTGTCGTTGTCTGTAATCAGAAGCTCTCGTGGGCCTTTAATCATACAGCCAAGAAAGCAAATGTCTTTATTATTCTCTATAATTTTGTTGAGAAATTTATTTGCTTTGGAGTATCAATATAGATTTTTGTTTCTGTTTTTTTATAAAAAACAAATCAACATAGATAAGTACAGAAAAACATATTCAACAATTTAAAAACAATTAACTTAAGAAGTATGAAAATACGAAATTACCATTTAGCGCCATCGATACATACTCACATATGACACCACCAATTTCGCAATGCTAACAATTAGATAGCATCGTGGAGTCAATGAGATCGAACCTTTCGTCGAGTTGAGGGCGCCATATCCAATATCTAGAACGGATCATCCAAAATTTATGTGAAAACGACCGGTTTGACGGGTTATATAAGTTTTATTTTTTATCAACAACATATATTACAAGTGCTAATTTAAATGGTGATTCAATGACAATACTATATATAAGTTTACCTATAATTTAGAACAGTGATATATTCTTTTAAACTTCACTCATATAATTTAAAATTTTTAATCACCCGTAATGAAATATCATTATTTTTATATATGTGAATCTATTTGTCTTTTTCTTTAATGACTTGATGGGCTTTATGGTAAACGGACTCTGAAGTTTTGGGCTTATGATTTTTGCAGCCTTTTTCTCAATCACAGTTTCTATGCTAAAAGCCTAAAACAATTGTGTGTATGCAAGTTACATGATTGCACACTTTTCAGTATTTCATATTTGATTCAATCTTGTAACATTTCCATTACACTGAAAGAGTTAAAAAAATAAAAATAGGAACAGCTCATTTCTGCTATGTCGAGCAGCAACCCGATTTCTTGACGGCTGAAACATCGTCTCTACTTCCGACATTAATCATATGTCCTTTAGGCAAAGCAGTAGTTGGATCATCTCCAGCATCAAGAGCCTTCTTGCTAACAACTCTGTAAATCTGAGTGAGAACCTCTGTGAAAGCGTTTTCGACATTTATAGCTTCGAGTGCCGAAGTCTCCATGAAGAAAGTGTTTTCTCCCTCTGCAAAATCTTTCACTTCTTCTGTTGAGATGGCTCTAAGGTGACATAGATCAGCTTTGTTACCTACGAGCATAATCACAGTGTTTGCGTCTGTATGGTCTCTTAGCTCCTTCAACCATCTCTCAACATTTTCGAATGTCACGTGCCGTGTCACGTCATAGACTAGTAACGCACCAACGGCTCCTCGGTAATAAGCACTCGTGATGGCTCGATACCTAATTGCAAATACTCAGTAAGATAAATGGAAATACATGAGCAAAAGGGTGGCGATAAATAGTTATAGAGGTGAACAATTCCGTTTCGGTTTGGCATTTTTAAGTTTTGGTTATATAAAAACTAAAACCAAATAAAAACCATTTGTAGCTAGGTTTGATTTAATTTGGTTTTGTTCGGTTTGGCTTGGTTTTCGAAGAACAATTATATATATTTTTTAGATTTTGTTTTGCTAATGATACAAAAGTATGTGAAGAATAAAATATATATTTTTTAACTAATACAGTATTTGTGTAGCAATATAACTTCTACACTTTAAAAATAAACAAGTTATGTAGCATAACAACATCTACATTCTTTGAAATAAATTCTAAACATTCTGGTTGTTTTGGTTCGGGTACACTAAAATGGGTGTTAGTTTTGGATAATAACAGATCTTTCAATAAACCAATTTTGTTTTATTAGAGTTAAGCATGTGGATTCATATTTGATTCAGTTTGGTTTATATGTTCCTATAAATGAGTACCTTTCTTGGCCGGCAGTGTCCCATATCTGAGCTTTGACAATCTTGTCGTCGACTTGGATGCTACGTGTGGCGAACTCGACGCCGATGGTGGAGCGTGAGTCGTGGCTAAAATCGTTTCTGGTGAATCGGGATAGCAGATTTGATTTTCCGACACCGGAATCTCCCGTTAAGACAACCTTAAAGAGGTAATCGTAATCGTCTTCAGCTTTATATGTTCCCATATCTGGTGGATTCCCCTTTTGTCTTTATGACGTTCCAAGAACTTTGGAAAATGGGTTTTGTTATTTTTTTTTTTTGTGGATTTCTATTTTTTTTTTTTAGTCTTTTGTAAATTGAAGAAGAGACCAATACTTACGAATGTTGAATTTCAGAAGAAGAGACAGAAAGGATTCAGAGAATCAAGGATTATCCTCTATTTTACTGGTCATATTAATTTTGGGATAATCTAAATATAAATTTCAAAATTGATCTCGCGAAAAATACTATAATCTTTTGCGTAATAATCTTTGCTTAGGTTTTCTCTAAATTTGTCCTTTGAACTATACAATATGAAGGACCCTAACAATATGAAGGCCACAAACCCAAACAAAATTATAGGCCACTAATTAGTGTATTAAAAAAAAAATTATAATGTATTTAAGGATCGAACTCATTACTTCTTCCTTCACCAACTGCTCAAAACCACCACACTACGAAGACTTTTCTTTAATAAATGGCCACTAAAATAGATAATATTTTAAAAGGTCACAAGCCCATGTTTAGTTTGTTTGACCTCAGCACTGACTCTCGTGCTAACGCAATTCAAAATTTTGACGAAACCAAATATTTACTTAATATTTTCCTTACTAAACCAAATATTTTTTGATCTATTTTGTTATTTGCATTGATTTGCATAAAATATCAATTTCGAAAGTTTTCTTCTAATTTTTTCACTTTTAATAAGCGACGGTGGAGTTAAGTACTTTGGTACAAATTACCCCTGTTTTATATATTGAATTGAACTTACACAAAATTCAAAAAACTAAATCCACAACCTAAACTTCGTCTCTACAACATTGAAAGGTTTGGTTCACTACGTAAATTAACCAGACTAATATACATTTGGTCCCCTAAATGAATTTAAAATATGGTCCATGTGGATTTCGGATTAACACACTCCAGTATTTGTATTATTAGTAGGCTAAAACTCTCAAGAACAAAAATACAAGACAGAATACGTATAAAAATAGTATAAAATGTATGTAAAAGAGTATAGATAATCGTAGAAATGTAAAAACAAATAGACAAAAATGTGTAGAGAGAAATTGTATTGTATTGATATTATGTCAAGATCTGATCCCCTCTCTTGTTTGAGGAGTCTCATATTTATATGCAATGATTACACTTAATGGTCTAATCAATATATTAACTCTTATTTAATATGTCTGTTTTGATTTGGTCATTAATGTTGTAACTTTTTGGTTTGAACCTTGTTGGGATTGTCTTGGGCTTTTTATAATCAGTTCGTCGATCAAGTTTCGAACTCTCCCTTCTCTTCGCTAATACTCTACGAATTCTTTGGTTTCGTCCATCGGGTGCGAAAATTTTGGTTCGGGATACTTGTTCGCGAGCTCACCGCGTTGATCTGAAGTGACGTGGACATCTTCTAACTGAGAGTGCGGGATCCGACACCAAAAATCCACTTAATGGAATAATCAAGATTGTCTATCATAATTTGTGGTCAAAATTTGGTCCATGTTTATCATACTTCATGGGATTCTGATATGTTAAATTATTCACTAGTAGCCATAGATCCATCTCTTTTTTATTACAATCAAATAGTTAAGATTATATCCATGTCCACAACAATTTTTTTTTCACGGTCGATCTTTTTTGCTCGATCATGCTCAGTGCTTGGGACATTTTCATCGCCTTATTCTCACCGTCTTCGACATTTTCTATATAATATTCGTCAAATTATTTGTTGCCGCAAGTCCGAGAGTGGATAACATCACACCGGAAAGGTATAATGAAAACGTTTTTGGATGTTTTGGCGTGGAAAATTTCGAAAAAAAATCTTCTCAGTTAATAGCTTTTCATTGTATCTATCTCGGTTATTTAATTCATAAAAAGAGGAAATCACCCCCAAAAGTGACCTAGATGTTAATCACATATACTATAAACTATGTCAATACCTCATTGCTAGTATTAGATACATTTGGGTTTTAATTTGAAAAATCCTAAAACTCAATACATTTTATAGATGGCAAGCTCTACGGCCTCAAACTAACTACATAGACTGTGAAAGGTTATATACATTAGAGTAATTATTTTATCTTCCCAAAAAAATAGTGAGAAGTTTCCTACTCAAACAAAAAAGTCTTTGATTAAAACAAATATTTTCCACCTTCTCCCTTCCATCTCCAACTCTCTATGTGTCAACCATTGACAGACATAGTCTAAGTTTAAAAAGTAATAAATCTTTAGTATCTTTTTATAAGTTAAAACCACACATTACTAGATTTTGTAATCTAGTGATTTTTACTTGTGAATATTGTATTATCGTATCAAAATTCAAGAATGATTTTGAGACTAACGAGGTGAAACCGTCGCACTACTAAAAATATTTAAGTTATTGTATAAATTAAAATTCAAAGGTTCTAAAAATCTAAAAAGTAAAGGACATTGCTGAAAAATATAAAAGAAATTGGGTTAGTAAAAAAGGATGGTTTCTTTTGAAAAAAAAAAAAACAAAAAAAAAATTATAAACTTTAACTAGTTTTCTCTAAATTCAATTAATTCGTTAAAATTGGCCTTGTCCAAATAGTAGGCCCAACTCCTAATATACAGTTTAAAAATTAGAAACAGTAATTACTTTGAATCAAAAGGACCTCACATTTATTACAACTTAATGATAAAAAATTTCTTTAATCATAATATTCTTAAGAGTCTCACCAACGACTCTACGAGGCTACAAGATACTGCAACATGAGCTCTAGTTGTAGATTCATAAATGTTATCCTTATCATTCGCAAAATCTCGCTTGCATTACAAGAGATCTAAAATCATTGTAGATTTATCAATTCAACATCTTGGGCTATACAAAAAAAGAAAAATAAGAAAACAAAATGAGAGAGAGGAGAGAGTGAACATGGAGTGTGTGTCATATGAATATGATTCATGATGAGGAGAAAGAGTTAAGATACTGTTGTGTCAGTTTTGGACGTAAGAGAAAGTTTGTCCCACTTGTTGGTGAATCCACAGTTCCTCTGGTCAACACTCTTCTGAACCTATTTTTTTTGTTTGTCTCTTTCTTAGCTTTCTATTTTTTTCTTTCTTGTCACTTCATAGATTTCTATTTACACTCTTTAATCTCATTTAAATTTCATGACAACTTCTAAATTGCGATCGTAATTTTCTACTTTAACTTGGAAAAAGGCCAATAGTTCCTTTTTAAACACAACAATATAGATTTGGTTCCGTTATGATATTATTATGTTACTATACATAGCTTTTTACCCCCAGTGTTACTACTATACATAGATTTTTTTGGTTTTTAATTATACATGGTTAAGGGTTTAGTTTTGGCATTTCGGGAAAAAATTAAGTACACACGGCAACGTAGACAGTGACAATAATTTGTCCATACGGACAATCAGATGTCCAAACAAAATGATAACTTATTCTTAATTTGGTAGAAATGTTGTAGAACGACATATATAATAAATAAAGTTTCGTATTTTCTTCTGTAATATTTACTGCTAGTACACACTAAATTACGTTATTCAGTTTTTCAGATATGTTGCATTGTGGTAAATTATAAATTGCACATATGTGATATATGGTATAGCTGAAACTTTTTTTTTTAATAATAATAATGCGGTGATAAATTAATCATGCAGGACATTGTTTAAGTTTCTGGTTTTATTTATGAATATAAATGTTGTTTCGTAGATAAAAGAAAATAATATAAGCATGGGTAAAGATAACGTCAAAGCGACAAGATGAAGGAAACAGTCAAACAGTAGAAAGTAGGACTGTAGGACCATGTTTTTATTGAGAAACATTTGTGTGATTTGATATTACATTTTTATTATATGCCCTTTTGACATCTGATTTGATCTAACAAAGCCCCTACCTAGCTAGACCTCCGTTGCATTCAACTACAATTATTTACTAACATTTTATTCTCTTTAATTCCCTTAAATATATGTAGGTATTTGTATACTCCATAACGTAGCAGTAAGTTAAATATTAATATCATGAAATCAGAGTTAAAACTTCAAAGCAAAGGATCATATCAAGTTATCAGCTGACTCAAAAACTAGATCTGTTTCCTAACTTTTTGATACGTTATTAATTCCTTTGTAAAAAAAGTGATTGTTTTCTTAAGATGTAAAATATTCAGATTTATACCTTATGTGTGTACATATTTATGTTGATAGAATACATATCTATTATAAAAAATTCTCTTTGTGGCTGAAACACTTATAGTTTAATTAAGAATTAAAATAATAACTATATTACTTTATTGGTTGAAGAAGGGATTAGGTAGTATAATAATTATATTAATGTAACGTTTTTAATCCCCGGGATTAAAGTGAAATATCACCTCACGTGAGCTGAAGTCAAAGTTCCCTACTTCCCGCAAGTAAACATTACATCACAGTCTAAACACTAAACATAACGCATGAGTCCATGACCTAATTTACTTTCACATTGGGTGATGTGAAGCTTCTATATTACTCATCCCCATATTAGCGCATTTTCTAACAAATCCACATATATATTATATTGATGAAGTGACACAAACATTATAGATTTTGAAATAAGAATGAAACACATAGCATATATTGGTCAACAATCTAACGAGAGAGTTTTGTGAATGTTGTCCGAAACTCATACATCACACCGTCACAACAGGTAACTGAAGCCAATAGTTTATAAAATCTAACATTTAAGCCTACGTACGAAAGATGGTGAGAGAAAGAGACAGGTCTTAATTTCTTCTTCAAACTCAAATCTCCCACACGACTAGATCTGCAACAGCAGAAAAGAGACCTCGAAATTATTCACATAAATAATTATATACACACACATGCAGGCACATCCTCCGAAATATGGTAGTATTAGAATTTATACTACAAAAGTCAAAAACACGAAGGCCAAAAAAAGAAAAAAAACCAATGAATGCTCTAAAGAAGCGCAAGGTGTGTGTGTAATTAAATTAGGTTGAGTCAACATTGTTGACCTAAGCCAAACAACATGTCTCTCGCATGCATTTATCCATTTTAGATCCCAATGAAGAAATAAACTACTACTAATATAGATCTATAAACTAAAATTTTTATAGCCAGTAAATAAGTTTTCATTTTATTATAGTTTATTTAACCTATAGAGTGTATCTAGCTATAGTGAAGTGAATGAAAACCTTAATTAGTAAAACAAAGAAAAATAGAGAGGAAACAAAACCAGATAGTATGAGGCTCCGTGTTGAAGCGGGTGAAGAGCGACGCCATATTCATCGGTGACAATGGGCTGACCAACGGAATTAATGAGAACAACCTCTTCCCCGAACGCATCTCTCACATTGAACGGTCCCGGGATCACTTCGAGCTCCATTTCATTGATAAACACCCTTATTTTCGCGCCCGCTGCATTCGATTTAGCCATGGTTATCCCGTTATTTCATGTTAGTATAAATGACTATATATATGTGACACTATCTATATAAAACAAACATATAAACCTCAAACAATCTTTTTATGAAAAAAAGAGAGGGTCTACAAAATAAATAATCATTTACATACTCATAAACATGATGGTTTTTAAAAAGATTTATCTTGATCAATATGTCCCTTCCATTGTTGACACACAATTAATGTATCTATACCGTTGAGTAAAAATTAAACATATACAAGTAATGACTACAAAGATAGATAACTTTATATATCAACATACCTTGAACTTGAAGCTGGTCCGAAGTTGATGGGACAGTAGCGAGAGAGTGCGAAGTAGTAATAGTAGTAGTAGTAGAAGTAGTGGGGGGAATGTGAAGCATGATATTATTGTTGTTGTTGTAAGAAGTTATTTGATGACTAGTAGTAGCGTAACAAATCTGAGGTTGTGGCTGCTGCAACATCTTCATCCTCATTTCTTCATCTTCTTTCTCACTCAAGTGTTGTTGATGATGAGTTCCATAATTCACACTACCGTTCATGATCTCACTCAGCAGGAGTCCGGTACATGGTCCCAAAGTTGGAGCCGGTTTCTGTTGCTCGATCATATCACCGGAGAGAAACCCTAATTGGGATGATGAGACGGTGATACCTTCAAACCCTCCGACGGTGGAAGCCGGGAAGAGAAACGCTGCTTCCGGTGGAAACATCCCCATCATTTGACTACCACCCAAAGAGAGATTAGTGTTGTTCTTGCTTTTGGTTTTGCGGGGTTTTGTGGATTTGGAGGAGGAAGAGGAGGAGGAAGATGAAGAGGAAGCCGAAGGTTGTGGCTGCGGTTGCGGTTGTGGTTGAGGGAGGGAATGTTTGGAGTGGTTGTGGAGGAGGCGGAGTTTGTGTTTGCTACGGGACTTGCGGTTTTGGAACCAGTAGAAGACATTAGCGTCACCGACTTGGCCGTATTCTTGAAGCTGAGCCCTAATCCTCCTGATCTCCTCTCTCGGCGGATTCACCATCCCTGAGTTAAAGATTGCTTCAAGTATCCGAATCTGCTCTGGCTTTGGATTCCATCTTGGTTTTGGCTCTGGACTCCTCTCCACCTCACACCCTAAACAAATCACATCTCATCAGATTAGAATTCTCTAAAACAAAATTTAGTTTTCAATCGGTAAATATGTAAAAGTAGAAGGACCTGAAGAGAAGGGAGAAGATCGGTGGGAAGCAGAAGGCAAGAGAGGAGAGTTGATGTCATGTTGCCATTGATGGGGATGAGGTTTGGACTTGAACATGCTTGGCCAGTGTCTATTCGAGGAAGCCATAACTAATTAACTCGATCCGAAGAACACAGATGTATGTGTATGCATATGATGATGATTGATGTTGAATGATGATGTGATGATGATGTGATGTGTCAAAAGAAAGGAGGAAGAGACAGGGAACAGAATGGCTAATAGGAAGATAATAAAAATGTGAATAGGGCAAAAGGATTACGACCTCTTTCTCTCCCTCTTATTGTCTCTCTTCACCTACCAACCTCTCTACTTATATTCATCTCTTTTACATAAATTTAAAGTCTCACCCATATTTGTAACACAACTTCTCTCTCTCTCTCTATATATTTATGTATGTACATATATTTATATATTTTTAAAAATTTATCCGTATATTTTTATTTATATCATTATATGTGTATAATTACAAAAGACCAAAAAAAAAAAAACTTTCAATTTTTTAAAATGTCACTACTTCTCTTGTTTTGGGGAGCACTATAATTAGAGAAGTAGGCTAAATCCCACAAACAGAAATATTATAAAAGAAAATAGGACACACTGTTTTCATTTCGTTTTATTATTAAATGCTTTCAGTCAAGAAGTATGATTTAATTACATTTAAAAAAAAAAGTAAATTTAGCAATTGGATGTACAAGGTCTTTGATCGGTTTTAGATTATGAGGAGCACTTTGACATTTTAGATTTGAATCCTTTTTTTTTTTTTTATCATGGTTTAAATATGATAGAATAAGATTGTTTAGGGGTTAGTTCCCTTAATGGCATCCAGTAACAAAATGTATATCAGCAGTGGAAATTCGAAACGCATTAACATTACACAAAAATGTGCTAGTCGGCGACTAGTCTATTGCTAACGTTAAATCACTGATAGATTGACCAACACTTCAATAACAAATAGAAGACAATTTTGGAAATCCTAAATGTCTTCAACAGTCATTTGATTAGTTGGATCATGAGCTTTTTTTAGCCTCATAAATATTTATATTTACAATGTGTATATTATATTTCTAGTTAAGAGATGCCAATTTATGTTATTTTTTTATATAATAATAGGATTATGTCAACACTTATTGAAAAAAAACAATTTCTCCACATATTCTCTCAATATTCATTATTTTGTATACTAATCTGATTAGCAATTTTTTTATCCGGAAAGACGCTCTTTTACATTACTAGAGCGAGCAAAGAAATCCTCACTTTTGCATTACTAGAGTGAGGTTTATAGACCAACACCAATTCTTGAAACAAGCACTTTATCATCTTAAATCAGTCAATTTTACAAGCAAAAGTCAGCCAATCCTTTGGGCTTTGGGTGTGAAGTCTTACACACCATTTGCATTGAATCTTTCACAAAGTGAAAATATAATTATTGTACTGTACCAGACGTCTCATTGCCCAAATGGCCAAATGAGACTCTAATTAATTAAGTTCAAGATGAAGCAGAGAGATACTACGAGGACTCCCCAGAAGACCCAACAAATCAATGGCACCATCTTAAAATTGTAAAATCCAATTCGATCACTTGTTGCATATTCGTTTTCTCAAAAATTATTCATTTTGTAGACAAATATTAGAAAACCACATTCACACTTTCTAATAAACCACTATGAAGCACCAAGGGAGTTTCATTGGAATTAGCCGCCAACCATATGTCTCACACACAAATGAAAAAGTTGATAGCATATCCTGTGGCGAATGCTTAATACCGTTAAACAATTTATCATTTGTGGTTTTTTCATATATACCACAAATTCCAAAATCTATGTGAAGAAAACGATAAACAACTAGTTATATAGATTTCTAGAGTGAGTACTGAATTAGTCATATATATTAAAAATATTCAATTAAAAAAAATATTTTAGTAATTAAAAAGTTACCATACAAAATTATCTGTAATATACACCGGTATTTGCACTCCAAAAATTTCGGTTTACTTTAGATTTATAAAAGTGTATTAATTTTAAATCTTATTACGAAATTAAAATGAGATGTAATACAATTTTTCTGTTATTCCATTTGAATTACAATTGGTTTCGTATTTATACAGTTAATTGTTATTCATATTCCAGATTTTATAATTTTGATTTGATATCAATAATTTTAGCGGAAAAAAATTGTTATTCACATTCCTAATAGCAATTTCTGAAATAGAAAATAGTAAGTGATCGGAAGACACTCAAAGTGATCATTAATGCAACCCCATACCTCTCTTCCTTACTGTTCTTGCATTAACTTCTGCAGTTCAAACGTACGAACTCAAATTTCTTCAGAAATTGAAACAACAGATTCTTTGAAAGTGATCCATGTTTGGTTCTGAACTAGGATTTCTCCTTATTATTATTTTCTCCTCTGACATCTCAAAAAACATTTATTAGAACCAGACATAAAGATTGTAATGTTACTTCTTTTCTCACATTTTATTTTGTAGTAAAAATATCTATTAATTATAACAAGATGGGTTTTATTATAAAAAAAAATCATATATGGCGGATTTAATTTCTAGACTTTCAGTCTGTGCTGAAGAGAATTCTCTCGGTCACCTTGCGGCTTTGGAGGGGGAGTATATGGTTTGTTTGGATGTGAGAATAGTCATGATCGATAAACAAATACGATTTTAGGGGTTTTGTGATGTCTAGTACTGCGGAAAACAAGTTTTAATGGTTAAATACGAACTTTTAAGAGGTCAGGATGGGTGGTGGTTTATAGTAATTGCAAAGAAATTAAGGTCGTTTTTTTTGGATTGACTCGAGGGTCTTTGTTGATGATCGTTCCCATTAGTATTAATAATTCTCTTCAATTTCTTTTTGAAATCTTAAGATTCTTTTCGTCTGCATTTATTTCAAATATTAACGAAATGCGAGCTTTATCTTAATGTTAAATAGTCTCAGTTTATAAATTATATAACTTTGTGTAATTGATGCAAAAATATTAGAACAATATGTGGCATCTCTATTTAAAACAACTGGTTATATCTTTACGTAACATAGCAAATTCTCATTCCGAGAACTTGTCCAAGACTATAATAAAGATGCATCAGAAGCAAAACAAAATTTGGACTTATTATAAGCAAAAAAATTAAAATATTTTAGTCATATGTAAATTGAAGCGAAATACTTTCATTAAACAGTCTTGAATTAAAAAATAGAATTTATGTTGTGCTGTTTTGGTGCTCGGGCCTTTGCAGCTTAACTTCGGCCGAGTAATCAGAAAATGGCGATCAGTGTAACAATTTAAATATCTATATGTTTCCATCTTTTCTCATGAAACAATAAACAATTCCATGTACTTGAAATTTTTAAAGTAATCTACTAACGATCTTATACAAAGATGATTTACATCTATAGCAATCTACATACCACTACCAAATTACTAATTAAGAAACGTCTAAGTGATTAAGAAAAAACCTAATTTTTTCTTTATGTTTTGGGAGTATGTAGGTATTGGTACATGTTTTCTCTTTTTGTTGGAGTATCTGGTTATAAGAAAATAGTTTTAAAACCTAACATTTCAAAGGCTATTGGATTGGGTTTGTTTACTCATCTTTTTTTCTATAACAGAGGCACGCTCTAAATTCTTCATATGTTGTGGTACATTTATACGTTTGCTTAGGTATACAATTTATTTTCTTTCAATTTTATTAGAAAATATTATTGGCGTCATGGAGGAACCCTAGATTTCAGTGGGATGTTCAAACAGCAATCAATTTGACATGTGTTTTACATATTGGGACCACTACAAGCGAATGAAAACCTTAAAAGCTCAACAAAGTACATCCAACTTTTTATTTTGGAAAATAATTGTTATTTTATTTGTACCCAAGAAATTCCACAGTTTTACGCAATATGCATATCTTCTTTGAATCATAAACCAAAACACGTTAAATTACTTCATAGTCATGAGTGTTCGAATATTTAGAACAATCTGACCAAATATATGATTTTTATATTAAATCACGACGATTTCAAACCAACATATTAATTTCTTTTTCCTAGTAATATTTTAGAGTTGCAGTTAAGAAAATATTTCAATTTTCGTAATAACTATTTTAAACCATTGTTAAGTCAACAACAACAAGTATTTGTAAGATCTTGAAATTCTAACAAAAAGTCATAATGTGAAGTTAGCACTTTAGCATAAAGTGCGGACTGCGGAGAAGTGATCACATCCATCAATATTTTTCTTTCTAAGCTGCCACTTTCACTTCCCACAATTATCTTTTGCTTTCTTTTGTTTAAGTAATGTTTCTTCATTTCCTTTATATTTAAAAATTTTAAAACAAAATATTCAGATATTTTCTGTTAATTGGTTTCAGATTCACAGATCCGATTTATATCTCTATCTAACACACACGCATATATGTGTGTGAGTGATATTAATAAGATTGGAGCTGTGTATATGAAACTAATTAAATAAAATTAATAAAAAATTACACAGTAACTAAAATAGACATTGACTATATAAATGGAATGTTTTACAATGTACAATGTGCTTTGTGAGTTTTTGTACATATAATTTATTTACCCTCCTTATATAGATCTCATAAAAATGCATTGAAATAATATTTTTTTTTCAAATTATTTCTACGTTTCACTCACACTTCTAAATAATAAGATATATACATGGTACCTACAAAATATGGATGGTTAAACCGATGTGCGTATCGTCTCGTTTATGTTTTTGCTTCCTGTTGGTTTATATATAAACAAACTTGTAAGATCCCTTTTAAATTCAAATGTTCAAATAGTAATTTCTTAGCGTCAACTATATATATCTTTGCCTCATAGATATGTCGTACATGTTAGGAGCAATTATTTTTGGGTGGGGGAGTGATGGATAAGTGATCCATACCGAATAGTACTGAAGCGATAAGTATCTAATTTTTTTAATAAGAGGGAGTTTTAAAAGTTTTCTATTTTTTTTTTCATCTTCCTTCTGGATTCAATCTTTTGCTTCTTATGCGACAACCAATTTGTCCCTAACCAAAAATGTCAATAAGTTGTACGATCACTTCAATGCATTAAAATATATCGTTAGAATTAGCTTGAAACTGATATCACCTTAGTTGAGTATTTCCCAACACTTGAAGTTTGCTTTATATATTTCTTCATATATATAGTGATTTAAATTCTAACTAGCTCCAAGATATACAGCGGATCTGCTATTGTAACATTTCAAGACGTGAGAGCATGTGAAAATTTGACATATATATGTACAACTATATATATATATATATTGTAAAGAAAATCAATTAAATTCTAAGTTAAGTATTTTAGAAATCATAAAAACAGATATATATATATATATATATATATATATATATATATATATGAGATCATAAAACCTAAACTTTAAGATAAGTGAAATTTCATTTTAAGAAAATATAAGCATAAACATTAAATAATTTGAGACAATTTGAGATTTTAAACATCTTAATTACTTTTTCATCTTTCTTTTGCTTGGGGATTAATCGTCATCTTCACAATAGTCTTTACAGTTATAGCTAAATAATTACATTTCATATTAGTTTTCTAGATTTCGAATTTCCGATAAACAAGTATTTTATGATATATTATTAACCGTGCTTGATTTGAATCAATTTTAAAATATATTTTATATGGCTAGCTACACGACCAATAAAAGACTTTTTTTTATTGAACTCACTACAATACATGATATCTATATAAATGCATTTCCTTTTTCTATAATAATACTATATTTTATCCCGCGGTACACCGTGAGTCGATTTTTTTTGTAATTAAAAAATTGAAATTTTAAGTTGTATTTGTTTTGTTAATATTTTTTGTTTTGTTTAGTGTTTAAGATTGTATAATTGTATTTTGATTGTTAATTCTAAAATTTCATCCGCGGTATATCATCTCGTATTAATATCGATCCAAATCTGTCCCGTCATATAACCCCTTCCCGTGGTATTTTAATTTTTCTAAAAGTTTAAATATTATACTTTAAACGTTTTATAAAGTTTAAATATTATAAAATTTTTATATTTATAAACTTATTACAAAGTTTATATATTTATAATATTTAAAATTCTTATAGAGTTAAAATATATATATATTTAAAACTTCATAAAAGTTTTAATATTTGAAATATTTTAAACGTTTTATAAATTTTAACTTATTAAAAATTTAATTTTTTGAAATATTTAAATTTTAACAAATTTTAAATATTTATAATATTTAAATTTTAATAAAGTTTAAATATTTAAAATATTTAAACTTTATATAAATAGAAATATTTATAATATTTTAAAACTTTTTAAAAGTTTAAATTTTTTGAAATAAAAAACCGGAATAAACCGAATAAAACTTTTAAATTTGGACGCATGATAATCAAGCTTCTTGCTCATATGTATCCGGAATTATTTTGATCTATTTTATAATATGACGCTATACCATTGTCCAATTTTCAGGCGATGTGGGACATTGTACACATATTTTTTTATTCATTTATTGAGTAATATATGTCCGTTTTAAAAAATTTTAATCACATCATATGCAAAAAAAAAATTTAGATTTTGTTAACTAAATGTATTATATAATAATTCAAAGTAATTTAAATATAATATTAAATAAAAGTGAATGGAGAATTATATATTTATGTTTAAATTAGGTAGAGATATTTTAAGAAATTAGCTCAAATTTGTTATGATAATTGTTGGTGTCAATATCCATTAAAGATTTTCGGATATTTTGTGACCCGATTTCAAAATTGACCCGACCCAACAATGACAATTTTTGTAAATAGTTTCAAAAACCAAAAATTTTTTCCAAATATACTTCAAAAATGTTAATATGGATACATACTTCTATTGATAATCATTATATTATATGATGCGAGCGATGCATTAAATGAAAGGTACATAGAGAGGGAGCAAGAGAAATGGGTTATAGGAAAGAGGTTGTAAGTTTGTAAGCTAAAATTGCGCTCATTTTTTGCAGTCTCACTAAATGCTCGCATTAGTAAATACACCAACATGCCTTCTCTTCAATGCCCTAATTTCCCTTCACATGCAATTTCCCCCCATTTCCATTTTTGTTTTTGTTATCCTTATCTTTGTTTTTTATCAGCTTTTTTATTTGTTTAACTAATTAATCTGACTTGATTTTTTTTTCTTATAACTAATGTGTGACTTCTTATTCATTTGTTGCATCTATGACTATCAAATACTCCTATCTCGATTTGAGGAAAATTAAGAGGGAAATTTTGGACATTCGATCTATTAAACATTACTTGTTAATTCTAGGAAAATTTCAAAAAGTTGGTTCAACTTTTATATACGGATAAAGGGTTATTAATTTAGTCAGATAGTTAACCTTATAACTCGTCTACAGTACTATCTAAGAGCATGCCACGATTAGAAATAAGAAGAATTCGAGGGACAACGGAGAAGAGTGAAAGTTGGGTTGTTATGAAGTAGGTTAGTCACTGTTAGTGAAATATAGTTTTAAACCCTCTTCAACATATAAGAAAGTGATAGATAGATTTTCAACGTATTATCGATTAATGTGACTCACACACACGTTAACTTGTTTATATAATTATAAGAGCGTTGCTTATATAAGTAGAATGTTTAATAGTCCACTGGCAATTTCGTTTAAAGGTTGATTGTGCGAAAATACTATGTCTATAAAGGATGAATGGTGACTCACATATAAAAGAAAAAGAAGTTTTTTCACAAGTTGACACAGTCTTTTTGTTTTATATAATAAATAATCGGTTATCATAAAAGAAAATCATAATCTTCTTTTTATAATTACAAATTCAATTTATCTTTTCTTCTCAAGCGTTCTATCAAACTTTACAAGTTTAGATTATAGTATGCATAGATCAAACACAATTATTTTGCATCTAGTAAAAATTTATCTTCTGGATATTATCAAATTTACAATGCATCAAATAATAGTTTTATCAGCAGCTATACTAGATAATTTGATAATAGTTTAAAAATTCATTCGTAGCGCATAAACTAATTCTTAAAAAAGATGGAATGCCAAGTACATGCTAAGCCGTGCGTATGCAAAATAATTGTGTTTGATCTATGCATATACTATAACTTATCTTTATTACGAGTCTTTAATTTTTTGGGAGTATAGTATAACTTATCTTTAAACCACGATTTAATTTATTGAATAAACACATAATTTATTTTAAAAAACAGTTGGAGACTTGTCCCAAACACCATTGTATATAATATTTATATTTTAAAAGAATACCCTAAATACATAATTTTTATTTAGGAAGAGTTCTTGAACTTTTAGATACCCTTGCTAACCCAAGAGTTTGTAATCACATATATCGCTATTCCCTGGAGGCATTATCTTAAAAAATCTTCCACCTGACACATTCGAATTATATGTATCATCTTCCAAATTTTTTAGTAAATAGAGCTTTTGAGAACAAATAAATAGGATCATCGCATGATCTATCTGTTGGACGCATATCTTTCTCTTTTTGTTGTTTAAGTGAAAAAAATTATGTTTATTATTGTCACCATTGAAAAATCATCAATTGGTCGTGTTGTGGATGATGCTTCTCCTTAAAAAAAAAGTTATAATTTATTTTATTCGATGAGAAACCACTTGTTTTTTTGAATGTATTGTTTAATTGATTGCAACCAAATATATTCACGACTTGCTTTGTAAATTTTCAGAACTCTTGCATGACTAGAAGTCTCGACCATGTGAGACAAGCCTCCGATTTGGATTGGCTTACATAACTGGGCCAAACGGTTATACAGGCGGAAGATTAACTTTGATTGTTGAGCAATTTGAACAGCGAGTCGGTCGCCCATAGATAGTCGTGGATGGTAGAGGACACCACAAAGATGGTCATCACGATGTTCTAGGCGGTTGCCTTAAATTTGTATATAAAACAGTCATGCTTCCACGTTTGAATGGACCATGTAATGGATACTATAATACTTTAAAGTAGTTATTTTTATGATAATTTGCTTGCAAGACTCGGTTCTATATAATACTAGGATTTTACGTGTTTTGTCGTACACTTAATAGTCTTAATACATAAGTACAACATTCTCACACTTATCGCAGAATATAGAAAAGTTAAATACCTGATGAATCTTTGATGTTATGCATCTTAAACCGTTCACTTACTAGTTGACAAAAGATGGAAAAAAATAAAATTTGTTAATTAATCCCATTGGGAATAAGTGAAATGTTTATGAAAAGCCTATGAATCAGTGACCACTGATCTCACACGTGTATAATGAACTTTAGAACAACCTTGTTTATTTGTGTGTAAGATATCAATTTCCTAAGTAAGAGAGATTATTAGTTTTCGAGAAACATCCTCTTATAGGAATAAGAGTAGGCCAAAGAAAATAGAATTCCTAACAACATTCTCTCAAGTTTATTTGTTTGAGATTGTATATTAAAAAATGTCAAATGACATAATTAATATTTAAAGCTTACATTCTTCTAATATTGTTTGAATTAAACAAAACTAGTAAAAAAAACCTCTAATGCGTTGGGATTAGAATTTAGAGGGTTTTGAAGAATGAGAATGTTTGAAGTTACTATTTTCTAATACTTGGGACCAGATACAAACATAGTAATATTACTATTAGAAACTCTTGCTGGGCTCCTTATTTACTTAATTGTTTTTGTGACTCAAATATATCACTAAATCGCGACAACATGCTTAAGTTGTAGCACAGCCTAAAAAAATGTTGAAGATCAATGTTTGGAGTAAAACTAAGACCATGCAGGCACAATCCTCTTTTCACTCTGGTGTGTCACTTCATACATGAACTGTTTTCTCGTTGTTTATTTTATTTTTGAATTTGATCCGTAATTTATAAGGTTTATTCTGTTCCGCTCTCCCTTTGATGGTCTAACTGTCTTATGTTGTGAACCAATTCTTTCCTGCTTTGTTCCGTTAGGTGAGTGATGATTTAAGCTTTTGGTCTACACGGAATTTGATCTTAGACCTATTAGAACAATATGTCTGGAGATCTTTTAACTGAAGTCAATTGCTCCTGCTAACGAAACACAAATTAAAAATAACGAACATGTCATCCAATATACTTTTAACTAACTTCTAGAAGATTATTTGGTCAATACTAAACTGTTGAAAAGTCAACCAAGTAGACAAAGATCTAAGAGGCAGACTCAGCAATTCGGGCATTTGGTCTAGTGGTATGATTCTCGCTTTGGGTGCGAGAGGTCCCGAGTTCGATTCTCGGAATGCCCCCATTAACTTTTTCAACAATGTTGTTCTGCTTTGGTGCCAAGATTTTCAAAGTTCATGTTCAAGTCAACAGTTTACTAAACATTTCCACATACCTTGGCTTTTTCAGACTTGCACGCTTGTCTTGATAATGTAAGCAGCAGGCAGTTTAAGGGTACAAGAAGTCCAAGTTCGATTCTTGGAAAAGACTTGGAATGTCCCATTTAACATCTACCCAGGCCCATCACCATTTTTTTAAAAAATTCTTAACTAAAAGGACCCATTTAAAAAAATATATTCGAACTGAGCCCGAAAATTAAATTGCTCTGTCAATTTGATGTCCCAAAAATTTAATCAATATAATAATAATAATCTGAAAAAATTGTTATCAACAGTTCCGTCTTTTCATGTTTTTTCATCATAATTTTTTGTAAAATAATTTTTAACTTTTATTATTTCTTAAAATAAAAATTGCTATTTATAATCACGTCTATTCATGGTAACATTTCATAAAATTATTTTTATTTTTTATTTTTGGAAAAATAAAAAACTATCATCTTATATTTTCGTCGTAAATTTTCATAAAATATATATATTTTTTTTAGAAAAATAGCTTCTACGGTTGTGTCTACAAAATTACATTTTTTTTCATTTAGAATTGTGTCTATTCAAATGTTCATATTTTTGAACTTTATATATTTGTTATTCTTTGTAGAAAACTACCAAACTTTTGTTTTTTGACATAATTTTTTTCGTTTTATGATAAATCAAAATAATTTGAAATTCAATATTCAACGTTATTCTATACTCTCTAAACTATTTATTAACATACATCTTTTTAAGTTTGAAGAAATTCCACTAATTTTTGATCTAACTAAAATTTTTTGGAATGACTATAATAATATATAACGTTGAGTCAAATTTAAATATAAAATTCTAATGAAGATGCCAACAAAATTTTTCCAGATTTGGATGGATTATATAGTGAAATTTTCGATTTGACAATTTTAAATGGTAATAGTGATGTTTTCTACTTAAAAGCAGTATATATGAGTTGCATACAACGTAATTTGGATGTTGCGTTAACATTACTACAAAGTTCAACGTAATATAGCTTGCATGCTTGATAAATGTTTTTTATCCTTTCGTTTTTTGGCTATACGTCTTCATAATTATTTTTAATTTAAATTACTAAACTAAATTTAAATAATTTATTACAACTGTTTAATTGAACCATTGCAACATTCGGTTTATTTGACTAACATTGTAATTTTTGGTTTTTTTATAAATAGTTGTAATTTTTAGTTTATTTGATGAATTATTACAACTTTTTGTATATTTGATAAATCAGTGTAACTTATAGTATATTTGATGAACCGTTACAACATTTGCTATTTATAATAACAATTTAAAAATAAATATCTCCTACGATCACGTCTTTCGGTTATAACTCTTCATAATTTTATTTTCTAAACTTTAGTTACTAAAATATAATTAAATGAATTGTTGCAACCGTTTAATTGAACCATTACTATTTGAAAAATCATTGAAATTTTTGGTTTATTTTATGAACTGTTGCAACTAATAGTTAATTTGATGAACTCTTGCAACATTTTGTATATTTGATAAACCGTTGCAACTTTCACTTTATTTGATAAATTAATCGTTCCAACTTTTGGTATACTTGATATATCGTTGCAACATTTTCTCTTTCTAAAAGAAAAAAATCACTAAATAAAAAAATATTTTTGGAGAGAATACAAAGCATCAAAATATGGTTATGTTGGTTTATAGTAACCATAATATCTCTATTTTGTGGAGTATATTTTAATTAGTATCTATCACGGAGGTGATGTAGCGTCTTCGATTGCGTTCCCTCTTTTCTCTTCAATCAACTAACCAATTTGGTTTGAGATCATAAAGTTTTTGTCAAATTTCATTATCATATCTTATAATAATATCAATCCAACAAATAGTTTTGAGTGTTATGTTTTTTAATAACATATTTTTTTTAGTATAAATTTTTATATCTGTAATCATTTAAATTTTTTTTCAAGAATTCATATTTTTCATTGTGACTCTTCATTTTATTTTATTATTATTATTTAGTGTAACACTTATTTACCATTATCTTTTGTTTCGTACCTTTTAATTATTTTCATTTTGTTTAATTATCTCTTTGTTTAAAATTTTACTGATATTTATAACTCTATGTATTTTTTTCAATTTTTAGATAACTACCAAGTTTTTATTTATTCATTTTTCATAATATATTGAAAATATTTGAAATGTCAAATCTTTTTATCACAACTTTTCGTTTTGTATTTTTTACTATGGGTCATCATTTTTACTATAATCCTTCATAATATACATTTTTACTAACATATGTATTTATTTACCATTCATGTATTTCCAAATCTATTTATTTCTCTTTTTTTTTAAACTTACTATTTTTCATTTAATGGATCCAAACCAACATTTTTCAAGTATTATAAAATTTATTTTGAAATTTTTATAATTTTTTCTTTAAAATTTTTCCATAAAAAATAAACAGTTTCTTAAAAAAAAGTTTCAGAGTGTCGCGTTTCTTTATCATAACTATTTGTGATGTACTTTTTTTACTTATAACCGTTTTAACAATCCTAAAAAGTATTTTAGAGAATCACATTTTTATATTTTTTATTATAAATATTTATGTAACATTTTATCGTTTGCTTTCATATATCTCTCATGTATTTTCAATCCTATTTATTTTTAGTTTTCTAAAAAAACATTGTTTTTCATTTATACATATTAATTGTTTAATATATTCAAATTTTAATAACCAAATTTGCAGGTATTTGGAAAATTACAAAATATATATTATTTTAAAATTGAAAAAACTCTTAGAATCATGAATTTTACAAAATAATTATGAAATTTCTTATAATTTCTCTAAAATATTTATGGGCTGTCAAATATTTTTTTTTTTTATCAACAGCTTCATTACAAATCTCTTTATTATAACTCTTTGTTTTGTATTTGTTTTTACTTAAAAATGTGTTACCATCACTTAAAAATTTCAGAATATCGTATTTTTATATATAAAACTTCTTTATAATTTTTTTTAAAATTTTTTATATACATTTAATAATCTTGTAAAAATATTTACAATATAACATAAAAAAGATAGTAGAATTTAATACATAAACGTAATTAAAAAAAATTACAATAAAATATTTTATTAAAAATAAGTTCTCCCATAATATGGCGGACTGATAACTTAGTTTTCATTAATTAATAAGGAATCCAAATTTTGGGGTGGGGGGTGCCAGGCCCGACGCATTATATTGTGGCCACAATCAGTAGTTACAAAGATAAAGAAGATAAAGCTAAAGTTACTAAGTTAGACACCTAATCCGCATCCGAATCCGCATATCTTGGTGTTTCCTTTCCCAGCACAAGGCCACTTACTTCCACTACTTGACTTAACTCACCAACTCTGTCTTCACGGAGTCAACGTCTCCATCGTCGTCACCCCCGTCACCTCCAATACCTCTCTCCTCTTCTCTCTACTCACCCCTCCTCTGCTACTCCCATCGTTATCCCTTTCCCTTCCCATCCTTCAATCCCTCCCGGCGTTGAGAACGTTAAAGAAATCGGAAACTCCGGTAATCTCCCAATCATAGCCTCTCTTCGTCAGCTTCGTGACCCTATCATCAACTGGTTCCGTTCTCACCAAAACCCTCCAGTTGCTCTCATCTCTGACTTCTTTCTTGGATGGACACACGATCTTTGCAATCAGATCGGTGTTTCTCGCTTCGCTTTCTTCTCCTCCGGTCCATTCTTAGCATCAGTTCTTCAATTCTGCTTCAAAAATATCGATGTAGTCAAGTCAACGGATCCGGTTCATTTCTTGGATCTTCCTGGTTCCCTTGTTTTCAAGAAAGAGCATTTTCCGTCGGTGGTTCGACGCTGCCTTCGATCTCCTTCGCCAGATATCAGAAGCTTCAAAGATGATAGCTTGATGAATTTTTTGAGCTATGGCTGTGTTTTCAATACGGCTGAGTGTTTGGAAGCAGAGTACTTGGATTACGTGAAACAGAGGTTTGGTCACGATCGGGTTTTTGGAGTTGGCCCGCTTTGTTCGATCGGGTTGGATCCGGGTGGTGCGGTTAAACCCGATCCACTGTTGAGTTGGCTTGACGGATGTCCAGATGGTTCTGTGCTTTACATCTGCTTCGGAAGTCAAAAGGCGTTGACTAAAGTACAGTGTGATGCTCTAGCTCTCGGACTCGAGAAGAGCATGACCCGGTTCGTTTGGGTGGCTAAGAGTGACCCAATACCCGAGGGATTCGAGGATCGGGTATCGGGTCGAGGAACAGTTGTTAGAGGGTGGGTCCAGCAGCGTGCGGTGTTGTCACACGTAGCGGTCAGAGGGTTTTTGAGCCATTGTGGATGGAGTTCGGTGCTTGAAGCTATAACGAGTGGAGTCACGGTGTTGGGATGGCCAATGGAGGCAGACCAGTTTGTTAACGCGAGGTTGCTTGTGGAGGATTTGGGTGTGGCGGTTCGGGTTTGCGAAGGAGATAAAACAGTGCCTGACCCGGATGAGTTGGGTCGGATCATAGATGAAACAATGGGCGAGTGTGGACGTGAAGTGGCTGCTCAGGCCGAGGAGATACGGAGGAAGTTGGACGCCAAAGGAAGCTCTTTTGAAGATTTAGAAAGGCTTGTCAAGGAATGTGGTAGTCTTTGAAGATTCGGAGTCGAGAGAAATAAAAAGTAATGTTTATTACAAATTTACTCGAAAAAAAAAAAGTGATTCTCCGTTCATATTTGTTTTAGTAATTGAGTTGAATTTGTCTTTGGTTGAGAATCATAATTTGTGTTGGATGTTTGAAATTTACACCAGACATCATTCGGTAACGCAAGGATCAAACTTAAATTAAGCTATTTACAGAAGAACAGAGGTAACCGAAACAGAAGAGCCAGTTGTTTTTGAAACCGATACCGAAACCGAAACCGAAACAGGGTTGCATCAAATTCTACTGAACAAAAAGTTTCATTTTCCAAACATTCATAGGACCACCTAGGCATACAGACGTTAAACATTAATTTAGGACTTTGAGAGTACAATATGTGTTAAAACTGGCAACTAGTAAAACAAGATCCAAGTTGTATCCTTGTCATCAGATCCACCAACTCCGAATATTAACGGTATTGCTCATCACTACAAGGCAACTAGAGAACTAGCTTCAACATTGACTTCATATTTTTATAACAATATTGCTCAACAATTGGGCATTTGGTCTAGTGGTATGATTCTCGCTTAGGGTGCGAGAGGTCCCGAGTTCAATTCTCGGAATGCCCCCTCAACTTTTTTGAAAGATGCGTTATGTTCCGATAGTGAATAGTTAGTTACACTAGTCACATAATGCCAAGTTCACCAACAACAAAATACTCCAGCAGGGATAGTCATGCAGACATTTTCTCTTTGAGCGTGGATAGGCTTGTGTACCATGTTACATCAACAACAGGGCATTTGGTCTAGTGGTATGTTTCTCGCTTTGGGTGCGAGAGGTCCCGAGTTCGATTCTCGGAATGCCCCATTGAACTTTTCAACAGTGCATGTTCTGACTGCCAGCTTAATATTTGCTACTGACAATTCTTTCCTATGGTGCCATACTTTCAAATCTCATGTTCAACAAAACTATTGACCAGTCCCTAAAATTTCACTAGGAGTAAATTATAAACATCACTTAAGATACTGATACAAGCGTTTGGAGGCTCAAATACTTCACCTCTACTTCCGTTTATAGGCTGGTTAGGCTTTTCGGTTGTCAAGGGGGAGTTGAGAGCTCCATTATAAATAATCCTCCGGGGGTCAAGGGGGAGTTAAGGAGCTCCATTATAAAATAATCCTCCGGGGGGTCAAGGGGGAGTTAAGGAGCTCCATTATAAATAATAATCCTCCGGGGCACTGTTATCTATTAAAATATCGGTTTCTATATTCTGATTGTATCACATACCTTTTACTCTCAGGTGACATGATTCAGATTTGCAACAAAAAGTAAACTCTTCTTGAACCATTCCAACAGATACCCCTTACTGCTACAACGCAACTGCCGCCAGTTTTTCCAAGAATGAGCTGCAGCCTGCAGGAAACGGAAAAAGTATATCGCCCAAGCTGTAACATGATACAAGCGTTTGGAGGCTCAAATACTTCACCTCTACTTCTGTTTATAGGCTGGTTAGGCTTTTATCGAGGTTTTGGGTTGTCAAGGGGGAGTTAAGGAGCTCCATTATAAATAATCCTCCGGGGTTTCAGCACTGTTATCTATTAAAATATCGGTTTCTATATTCTGATTGTATCAAATACCTTTTACTCTCAG